>OU342945.1:18786428-20036428 GCA_910592295.1 Andrena haemorrhoa | reverse complement strand
TCATTCCGCTCTGTTTAATCGTCTCGTAATTAATTAACCCCCGAGACTCCGCCAAGGAGCGCAATTTATTTCGATAACATTGCAACGATTCGCGGGGGCAGTTTTGTCTTTAAAGAAAGAACACCCTCGCGGTTGTAGAAGGTTGAAAGCATAAGCTTCGTCGGATTCGCCCCGTCGTCCTCTTCATTCTTTTCCTCCTTCCCACGGAATGATCGCGGAAACTGTTCGAATCGCGTAATGTTCCCGCAATTTTCCAGACGCCTGAAAAGGAGCGCCGTAGGACCGTACCGGGGATCACAATGAGTGATCGTTATGCGTATTCAAAATGGCCATACCTGGCAGGGTGTAGCCGTAGCCTATTGTTGACCCTCCGTTTTTCCAGGAAAACGCAGCCGATTGTGCAAACCGAGCGCTCACGTGCAACTGGCAGACGATACGATGGAGCCACCCCTTGTGCTTCTTTCAGCTTCCGGCTCGCCGAGGAAGGCTGAACTGAAAATTCTCAGATTTTCCGAATACGTAATTACTTTGTGCCGGACCCGGAGGAATTTATATTAATCCAGAGGATTCCCCAGCATTTTGCTGCGAGTGCGTTTTAATAGTAAAGTCTTTTGCTGGCTCCAGCCTGAATATTAAAGTTCATAGGGCGGAGTATTACGAAGTTGTGTAGTTTAGGAGGTCAGAAAGTGCATTTCAGATGGACCGGAGGAGAATGCCAGTATCTCTCTGCGACTGAAAGGAGAAATGTCCACTGTCCAGATACACACCGCGTTCTTTTTATCCCTGGATTCGCTCTGTATAAGCAGATCCTTGGAATTTCACCGCGGATGGCTTCCCCGGTGCCACGATACGAAGGAGATACGCCATACACTGTCCGCATCAGAAACACACATGACAAAACCGATGACTGATGATGCCAGCCACCCTCCTTCTGCCGCCAACTTTTGTTTATTCGCATCTCCATCACCATCGATCAATGGCCCCGGGGTTTTCGTAAAGACGGAAGAAACGATAGGAAAGGAGATGTTTTCCTGGAGTCCAATACTTTTCCCTTATCCGCGAGCGTTTTCTATCTACCTTTTGCTCCTCCTCTTCAAAGGCGGTCGCCGCTGCTGGCAGGGAAAAGGTTCCGTTCTCTCGCGACCTGAGAAATCCCGAGTCACGTAAATATCTGACAGTATTTGACATCGAGAGCAATTCTTTTAATAATGCCGTCCCGCTCGGAACAGATAGGGCAGCCGATTTTTGGGGTGGTTACATAAGAGAATAGAGGGTGAACTATATAGCGAGGAAACGTTTCCAATGCCGGAATTTCGGATTTTAATGAACCTTCGTAGGAATGTAGAGAAATGGGGAAGGCGGGATAATTTCGGCTACATAAGCAAGAAATGCTATAGAATTTGATCAAGTTAGACATTTGTTAGATCTTTTTTTATTAATTGATAGCTTGAAGCGTATTATGTTCGAAAGAACGCGCTGTGTCTGGGCACCGATCGGTTGACGTTCGACGCGATGGAACGAAAGGTGGCGGCGTGGCACAAGCGGATGAGGAGACCGACGCAGCGACGAGACGATACGTTGTTATGAGGTGAAGTGGTGTGGATGCCTTCGGGGATTCACTAATTACCACTTTTATTTCATAGCTAACTTTAATACCTAATAGAATTGTAGGGGCCGGGAAAAGGGGAAAAGCCGCGGTGCTGGGACTCGGACCCACGAGGTTTAAGGTTTCTCGGGTGTGATGAAAGTGTGAAACGTTTCGTATTAATGTTCATATTAAGAAAAGAAAATACATTAATCACGTTATTTAGTTGGTTTGGTGAAAAAACGAAACATAAAAAATTGGCTGCCTATTTGAAACTCCTCTCTACAGGCTGTACGACATTAGAGCTTATGAATCTTTGTTTCATATGAGAATGTTAATGAAATTCCTATAGATGAAATTAGCGAAGACATGCCAATCGAAGATAGTCTCACTGCGCAACAGCAAACACTCTTATGGAATGATGGGGTGATTCAGGCGGAGCTAGCGGCGGAATGCGCCGCATGCCAGTGGCTTCCTTTCTGTGCAGTAATCGTATCGCAATCACCATTCTCTCATATCTCTCCTGCTCTCCTATCGCGAAACCTGCTTCATGAATATCTGGCCCGCCAATAAGGTAAACGTACCTATTATGAAACACCTTCCCAAACATGTCCCCTTCTTGAAACAGCATCACAAATAACGAAATAAGAAATAGTTATGGCATATATAAGCAACTGCCAAACATTCTATCGATATTTATACATTCTTTTCTGTACAAATTCACCAACATAAGTATTATTATACAATAATCTATTACAAAAAAATGGTTTTAATGTAATTCATTGATAAAAATAACCGTTTCATATTGTGTACCTCAATTTTTTGAATGTCCCGCTTTATGGAACGGTTCGGAAGCGTGTTCCAAGACCACGGACCCGTGTTCACATAGTTGTACCAGTTCATGAAACACACGCCTCAGCTTTGATAATTAGATATTTCTAGTGAAAAAGAGAAATAGTTCATTATTTAAACTGCCCTAGAGCGTTTATAAAATATATTATATTCACGTTTTCATCATAAATACGAGTAAGTATGCGTAATTCAAACTTTTTTAATAAATATCAAAAACCTAACCTGACGGGGCGTTTCATAATAGGGACATTGAATATGAAACACCGGGTCATGGTACGAAAACAGTGTTTCATAATACGTACAGGTCCTTCATTTAGTTTTTTAGTCATATTATTTTCTATTTATAATAAATATACATTTTATGGCTCATTATATAATCACAAAACAATGGCCTATCGAATGGTATGTAAATTTTCAATGCTAACCCACTAAATTTTATAAATTAGATGACAATTGCATAACCCCATCGAAAAGCGTTTCATAATAGGTACGTTTACCTTACTCTAGATCGCCCGACTTCATGATTAGGATGCAGTTTCGACTTTCATCTCATTCATCTTCTACGCATAATACCTGTGTTTTGTCTAGACACTGAGCGAGAGAGAGAGAGAGAGAGAGAGAGAGAGATGCACATCGCTCCTCTGTCTCTCGCGCGCTCCTCGTTCAAATGTCGCGAAGCGTTCGCGCCTGCGCGCGCTGATTGCGCGGCTGATTGTGCGATCTACTTCGGGTGACAGAAACGCGGCGGTCCGCTTTGAATTTTCGCGGTTCCGAGAACGCGCGCAGATATTCCGGCGGTTCCCCCACTCCCGCATCACCCTCCTCTCGACGAATCCGGATTCCTCCCTCCCACCTCACCCCCGCATCTAGGAACCGCGGTACCTCCCTGTCGTCTCACCCCCTCGCCAGCACTCGATCCAGAACTCTCCTATTATACCTACTGTAGAGCATATTAGAATATGCATGGAGTAATTGAGGACCTTGCAGCGAAAGGGGTGCAACTCCATTTTTGATAGATATGGCGGGTAATATATTACGTAAAAAAAATCTACATCGTTTGGTGAACGTTGAATGCAAATCCGATAACAAATGAGCGGTTTATTGCAAATAAATAAAAATAGAAATATTAGTATTAATATTTTTATTATAGAATATTTTTCCGCCAAAAATGGAAAACTCAATAACTCCTACATATTGTGTTAGAATATATATTTTTTAATTAGTGTGCTCTTCTTAATCTTAAGTCGGAGCAATAATTTTATAAACAGTTTTTTCCAAGTTGGTAAAGATGGAGCTGCACCCCTCTTGCTGCAAGGTCTTGAATTTCTATTTTCTGCGGAAATCCACTTTGAAGGGGTGAAATCAGCTCTTAAACCTATCGGAGTTTCTCTCTTTCTTTTTAATGTATATATTATTTAATAATGAGCGATTCAGGCCTCTGGCCTTCTAATTATTTCTGAGGAACGTGAACCATGATAAGACGCCATACGACAAAAGTTAAGGGAATACAGAGCGCCAGGGGTGCATAAAGATTCGTGCAAATAACTTCGAGGGTAAAATCATGACGGTTTAATGAATAACAATGGATTGTAATAATTTGCAATAGTTTATTGATCGAAGGTGCTAGACAAAATTTCGTAGAAAATACAAATGGCGGACGGGTTCCATTGACCTAACCGGCCTAACGCGACAATGGTGAACCGAAAGGCGTTGTTAGAGCGAAGGGTGTCTAAGCGCGCGTTTGGCTCGGTCGCTGCAAAGAACGATTTATTGATTAGTACGGCCAGCCAATGGCGCATTGGTCAGTTGCACGAAAGCTTCCCGGATACTACAACCCCAGCGCGAAGAACCGAGGGGGTTGCGTCAGGGAGAGGGTTGCAGCCCCCATAACATGGTCCGAGAGGGTCCAGGGAGATGTAGCTTATCTCATTCTCGGAAATTATGGTGGAACGATGAAGGGTGGCGCGGTCCCCGTGTGTGCCTTCGGCGGCCATTGCTCTTGGCCCTTTGAGCTTCCACGAAAATCTAATATTCCTTTTGATCATACCACGCAGCTACCTACGTGGAAGGGCAACTGGAAATTACTTCTCACGTTCTACGTCCTAACCCATAGATACAAATACCAATCGCAATCTCAAATAATATCCATCCCTTACCCGGCTACCATCGTCGCATCCATCCACCGGGGTACCAGAAACTTAAAATTCGACACTTCTCCGAATCCCTTTCTTGGCGCAAAAAAATTTAAAGGCTCCACGCGCTTTTAGCGAAAAAGCCCACGACGGGTACCAGTATCAATTATTCACCGGTCGAGAGCGCGAAGCTTTTTAGGCCCCCCTTAAAAGTGTAAGAATCAGCGTCCTCCATTGCCCTCCCCCTGTCCGAAATTTCTCTCCCGCCCGCTTACGGATTCATCCGGCGTAGTCGTTTCAACTTGAGCCTCGACAGCCGCGGTGTAATTAGGTCCAGGCCGCATCAAGTATTTATTCTTTCATTAGACTGCTTGTAAGGAAGTGGCGGAGGGTCGGCGATGGGACGACGTCATCCGGGGGAAACTTGATCAGCTCGAAACTTGGCTCGTTTAGTGGGTGAAGCACCAATTAATGCGGACCATCCCCCTCCCCCCGTTTGATATATTCCCGCGATCGTTGCGGGCTACCTCCTTTTTTTTTCAATTAATCCCAGCTGTTTGATGGCGCCACGCTCTTACGGGGGAAACTTCCGAACGGCCGGAATTGCCTCTTTGAACAACGTGCTCTTCCCTCCCTTAAATTTCATCGCAAACACTAAACGTCCGCCATCCCGGGAGGGTGACCTCCTCGCCAGCGTCCCATTGATGCGCAATTTCGACGGCTGGCTTCGAGAGGATACAACGTTCCGCGCACCTGAAGGAGCTCTTTAGAGATTCCACCGCGTCGTGGAAAGGCGGTGAAAAAAATTAATCCAAAACAGCACGTGTCCGCCGTGAATGGGAGCGAGATGTTCATCGGAGCGTGGCGCAGATCACATCTGTTGGCTCGTCGGCAAATAGACGGGAATCTCGGCTAAGTCGATTTAAATTATTCGGACTTTGGCCCCACGTCTTTTCGCGCGGCAGCTTTTTAACGCGTGCCATTCGAGTGTCGTGGTTTTCAGCGAACATCTGCAGCCTTCGGTAAGCTCCTGCTTAAAAAAAAAAAAATAATAGGTATTGTAAACACGTTGAAGAAGAATTTATTCCTCGCGCTCGTAATTACATGGATCCAACACGATATTCATCGAAAGGATACACCGATTTCCCTGTTAACGTTTCTCAGGAGCCGCGTACCATAAATCAAATTAATTATGTAAAGAATCCTTAATAAGCTTAATAACGTTCGTTCAGTGACAGTTATTAAAAGGAATGAAGTTTTCAGAGCAGATGGGTCCTCGCCCATGGAGAATCGTACGCGTTCAACTGATTTATATACTTCGTCCGCGTGGGTGGGCTTACTGAGCTTTCCGTAGCAGAAGGAAAAACTCTTTAATAGTTCCACGCGTGCTATCGGTGTCTGGTAGAACTGAGAGCGCCGACCTGCCAGCAAAAAATGGAAAATTTTCCCCGAAATCATTAATTCCCGCTAGTAGAGCAAACCTTCTGGAACGCTGGATGCCTACCCTGAAACGAGTGGATGGTGTAAATGAATTACGGGAATTTAAAGCCTGTGAACTGCTGCTCGGATGATGCTAATGGGAAGGATATGCTTTTTGGCAAGGTCCTGGTGGCAGAGGGCAGACATTGGCTTGAGAAACAGCCAGCCATTCGTGATAAAGTACACCACCCTAGGAACAAAGCTACGCTCTCGTAAACATCTTCTCACCCTCCGCAGCAGATCCTTCGACGGTCTTGTCTCATCGTTTTTATCGTACATACTACGAACACCGCTACCAGCAACAGGCAGAACACATCTCATTCTCCTTGTTTCCTTGCAGTCCACACTTCCCCGCCTCTGGATAGCGATCCTCTCGCATTTGCTCTTTCTGGCTCAGTGGCGCGAGCAAAATAACAAACTTGCGCAATTCCTCGACGCGTGGAAATAAATAACGAGGGAGGCGATGAAGGAGGCGACTCGTCGAGGAGGGTAGAGCTGTCTAATTGTAAGAGGAGCCTCAAAACATTCTCGCTGTTCATTCTTTTGATATCTACTGCTCTATGATGCAGCGTAATAAATTTTTGTACCCACGTAAGCTGAGTTAACCATGATCCTAAGTAGTTTCTTCAAGGGATGCTGGAGCTTTAAGGTTTGAGGATCCTTTAATAATGTAGATAGAGAGATTTCTTTGAGGTGTCAATGGAAAGTTCATTAACTTATTCCCTCTCGAAGTCGGGCGACGAGAGTCCTTCGCGAGGAGGGATCGAACGCATCGATGACTCGACTGCCCCCAAAGCTATTGAAAGTTTCGGGGTGTGTATTGAGTAAACGCGTATTGAGCCCGGGGCATATGTGCCGATCCCCTTTTTCCATCCGCGCTCGTCAAATCTTGGTCCTCCGTTCGCTCCGCCGTATTATGCAGAAAACTTCATTGTTGGACGTGAATGGCGCGGCGAAGGTGGGGCTCGATCCCCGGACATTTTCGTTTTACATAACTCCGTTAGAATCGCTTGGTGGGACACATCAGTCCCACGATATTTCGCACCGGATTGCAACGGTGTCCAACTTCGAGAGAGAACACATATCCGCTAAACCGTACGACCCTGTCGCTGCACCATTTCTCTGTACGATTAAAAGTCAAATACACGTCAGGATTTAACCAACAATGATAAGTTACACTGAGAAAGTAAAAGGGCAACTATTTTGTATTTTGCCAAGGGTTTACTGTGCTACTTTATCGAAGATATTCCTTCTATCGCGGAGCAAAGATTCGCAAATACCTTCGTCCTTCGCAATCAATTAGGTATATCAAATGTTATCGTTCCTCGTTAATACACCAATTTTGATTGCTACATCAACTGAGCTTACCTACCCTCCTCAGAAGTTAATATTTAACACGACGCCCGCGATAGTTGCCATATCACGCGATAACAAGTCTCTTTCGAAGGATTGCCAATATTCTCCCTGGAAGTTGTCCGTCACGCGCGAGAGGAAACACAGAAATCGAGATTCGCCCTTCCGAGGACGAGAGTAAGGCAAACAGGACCACAGCGCGTATTATTGGAAGACAATCGTGAAACACAGGGACGTTGCAACATCCGCGCGACAAGCTTACTTCCTTCGAACTTCTGATACAATTCTCGTCGCTGCATGCGATTCCTTTGGAAGGCAGGGAATGCGTCCCCGAGACCGAAGTGATCAAGCCGCAGAAGGGAGGCAACAGAGTGGCAAAAGGGAGGCCGAGTAACCGGCCAGAGTTTCTTAGCTGGGATGATCGAGAGGTCTGACTTTTTGGGGAAGACAGATGCGACAACGGAGACTTGTTTGCGTTCCTCCGCTCTGTTCTGTTGTTCTTCCGTTTCCACCGTCTCCCTCTGACCGGCTTCCACCCCCGCTGGCTAATGTGAGAAACCTGTAATGTGTTTACGAAGCCCGAGCGATAATAAAAATATGACTTGGAGGCATGATGGAATGTAATCCATCGTCAGCCGGGCCAGCGGTGGAAGCAATTGATTCCCGAGGAAAAGGCTGCAGCCAGAAACACCGTTCCATTCACCCCCGATCATTAAGCACACATTATAAAAGAAAGGATGTTCTTTACAAATACAGAGCGTCCAAGTGACACGGCCTGCTCTGTGCTTAATTGAACATTTCTGTCCCGCGCCACCGTCCGGCAACGAGACATCGCATCTCCGCCTTCCGAGCGATTTGTCGCCGGCGCATTGTCGACAAACGAGCACTTTATGAGCCCATTGTGAGGGAAAATCGTTCCATCTATTAAACAGAACGGGCCCTTTGACGCCTTAACAATCCTTTTCACGGATTCCTATCGATCTTGGTCCCGCACGTTGCCGTCGCCCCCTAATAAAGGAGCTGGCCTTAAACTCTGACGCCTTTCAAGGGCGTCGTTCCTCGATCGGGGCACAGAGCAAGTTGACCGGTCCAGGGCGTAGTCAGCGTCTCCTTACTCTTTCCCGGTAGACGTTGCTATGTGCCACGGCCTAGTCGCTGACAATTGTGCAGATCGATCGGCGGGAGGCTGTGCGTCGCGACGAGAAACCGAAAACGGAGGGAGGCCGGATCCGTTCGCGGAGGACCGGAAGAGTGGAACAATCGTGCGCCCGCAGTCGGTCTTTGTAGCGAGGAAACGGAGTCCAGAGGCGTTGGCGTTGGTCTTGCGGGAAGGACATCGTCCTGGACGGCGACTAAATACTCCGTCACGCCCCCTCGGGATCCTACCAACTTTTTTTGCCGCCGGAATCGTCACCTGTGGAACATCGGAAGCTACTGGGACACTCCTGAGGATTCGGTGGATGAAGAAGTTACGTGTAACGGGTCATACCCTCGATCTTTCTTGACGTTCACTTTGGCAGCGAGGAATGGAAATGGTAAAATTGTCCGGTGGATTACGATTGAACGCGACTACCACCCTAATCCTCCTGTCATCTTCCCGTAATTCCTTTACGCGATACAGGACCCGCATACCTAAACTCTGATAGTATCGACAAAGGACGTCCGCGTGCGCCTTTAAGAGGGCGAGAAATGTGGGCACTGAAAGCGACGGAGGAGTGACAAAACGGAGAGACAAATTGGATGGGATAGGGTGCAAATGTTACTGAATTAAACCCCTTAGGAACGAGAATGAACTTCTCGCGTGCTTCAAACTTCTGCCATCTTCCAGGATCAGTCGAAAGCTAGGTGCAAATCAACAAGTAACGGAGTAGCATTCTCTCGATCCAAACTTTGTCTGTACATTACAACAGATAGCAGAGCTGCTCCACCCCATCAATCGACCCTGAGTGGAAACCGAAATCTACCCCAGAAGAAAAAGATACCCATTTCCCACGCTTTGCATAAGCGGGGATTCCGCGACTATATGGGACACAGGGACTTTAAAGAGTCCGTTTAAACGGACGATCGGTTCCAGACACTTTCACATGCCTCCCCGCCGCACCCTTTCCTACCCTGCAGCCGACATATTGTGGGAGTTGTGCCACAGTTTACATAATTTTTCCCAGAGCCTGCCCGACGGAATATTCAAAAATCGCAACACCCTGGCAACCTGCGGGAGGGAGGATCAAGGGGGAGGCCCTCGTCCCTCAAAGGTTGAGCCGGTGAAATCGTACGGCTTTCTATGGAAATAAGAATGCTGGCTGCGCCGAAAGCGCGCACCCACGCATACGGCCGGCATACCTGGTTGCGTGGCTGTCGTCGTCACGCCGCCAGACCGCGATCTAAGCTCGTCTGCACGCGAACTTGAAAGGGGGAGAAGAGCGAGAAAGCCGGGGAATACTGGCCGCCGTGCGAGAGAAAGGGAGAGAGAGGGTGACGCAGGTACACATTCGGATCGAGCGGTACGAAAATATTTTTTCGGGCGGAAGGAACCGCGTAAAAAGGACCACGAGGGGTGGAAAGCTACCCCCGTGGGCGGCTCGTGTTTTGTCCACGGGATGGAAACGTGGTAGGGACGTCGAGAATGACTTCCTCGATTCGAGCTGCTCGATCGATTTCGGCTGCGAGATGATGGATTTCGTGAAAGGTGTATCGAAGGGGTGTTCCGCGAAGACGCGAGGGTGGTAATCGCGTTGTCTCGAATTTCATAGTTTCTCTCGTTGAGGAATGATGGGGATTACGGAATTCGGGGAAGAAATAACAATATTATTATTTTTATTGGATGTCTTTATCGGACCATTACAATTACAAATGTTGTCACAATGGTTATAATACGGCTGTAGTTACTATTTCCCTCCAAAGTAAAGCTTCCATCAGCCTTCGTTCCAACGACTGTGTAAGTAGAGAATACAATCTTTCATCGACGAGAAGTTTAATAACACCGATCCTCGCTATACATCAGCTAATAATCTCTTTTTACGGCGCTTTGGAGCATCACTGTGGCAGCCATGCTCGGCGTAATAAAAAAGAAGAAGAAGAGAATGCGCCGCGTGGAGGGAAGCTCCGCGCCGTTCGTCCAATCTCATTAACCCTTCACCGCGCGGAATTCAGAAAGGGGTCGGAATTCTAACCCTTCCTCGTAGCCATAGCAACCAACCCTTCTTCCCGTCACCCTGCCGCAGTGTCCAATGGCAACAGCCTCACCTGCTACACTTGATGCCTCCAGTAAGGTGTACTACTCTGGGCCATTTAAATCTAAAAACTGCCATCTTGAACCAGAAACAATAAGAGAACTGTGACTCGATTCCTCGCGAATGTCTGGGAACTGTAAGCTGCGCACAGAGTTCGTCTGACTGCGGTAGAAATTCCATCTCGTCTCGAGGGAAACAGAAAGAGAGGTGTGCTTAATCGGGCTGATCAATTCCCAGAATTTACGCTGGATCGCCAGGGTTAGCGCGGAAGAAATTAAAAGTCAGGGCCTACGAGGGCGTATTCAGAAGCCCGATAACAGTTAATAAGAAACGAGCCCAGAACTTGAAACAGCCCGAGACACATTCTGCATTCGAAACTTTAATAAAAGGTGACGTTGCCCTGCTGTAAACCCTCGTTCCTCTTGCACCCTTCTTTCCACTGCGCGACGACGACGACCCCAAGGCGATAAACCACCGCGACCCGCCTCTGTGTTATTCCGTGCCTATATGTTCTCTCACTATTGGAAAGTTGGTGATAGCGATACCATTCCTGTGTAAGGAGAACGTCCCCGCTATTTTCGAACTCGGTCCGCCCCGACGAGACAATCCCCTGCAAGATGCAGGAACTGCATATTTGGACAGATTAATAAAGCGTCGAATAAGTTTCCATTCTACCCCTCGGCACGAATTCCAAGGCGCGTATTTCTTCTCCACCTTTGCGATGCCAATCTCGACAGCGACCTACGGAATCGTTCCTCATTGTGCTGCGAACGGGGAACGCATTAGACGCACAATGCCGGTGGCGATCGAATCGCGGCGATGCATTTAAATAAATAATAACGATCGGGTGGAGAGAAGGAGGACAAAGATGACCTGTCACAACAGAGTCCAAACGACCCGGGGCCCCTCGAAAGGATTCGGAATCAGTGGACGATTCATCGGTTTTTGGAAATATTTAAGTGGATCTCCGATGTTTTGAAAGATAGCACCGGCAGCGCTTAGCTCGGCGCTGGACAGACCTCGGCGACGCTCGCAGGCGAAAAGGGTTCCCCCGGGTTAATCTGCGGCGAAAAGGGTACGGGGCGGAATGCCACTTATGGGCAGACCCGTGTAACCCGCAGTTAGAGAAGAGAGACTGCCCAGATAATTGTCGCTACCCGGAGGACGCTTCACGAACATCTTGTGGGAATTTGCTTTCGGGGTACGGACGTATTGACGGGCATAAAGTACCTATCGGCAATTCTCGATAGACTTGAGTATTATCCGCATGGACAGGCTTTGCATGACTGGCTCTTCTGTAAATAGAAATAGAATGGAAGTAGAATTCGTAATTGTTATCATTTCTGTGGCGCGTAATGCGAAGCGTTTGTCGGGCAGAATTGATCGGGGGAAGTGGTTCTCCGCTCGGGAAGCATTCTAATTGAATTTCCATGGCGATAAGCTAACGAGGAGGCGAGGAGAAATTAGGGAAATGCGCTCTTTGCGGATGCTAATGACTGTTTGCTCCGGCAACAAAATCGGGACTCGGTGGCCGCGTGAATTCTGCGGGTAAAATTCAATTCTGCTTCCACTTATTCATCCTCGACAGTCCGCATCCTCCTGCCCCGTTTCGAGAGCCACTCCCGTGTTCTTGGGCCATCGGAGGAGCGGAGAAATTATAGGATCGCCGTTATTGAGCCGTCGTGGACTATTTACAAATTCTAGAAACATCCCAGAGAAATTCGAAAAATCCTCCGCAACGACGCGCATGGAGGCACTAACACGCGCGCGGACGCGACCAAGGGGATCGCCAATTTACTTCCCCCATGCGCGAGGTGACATCTCTGCACGGGCAGAAATAATGGAAGAAAAACTCATTGGCATTCGACGGTAGACGGTATAAAAAATAGCCTCTCCCCCTGTGCGAGCGTAAGTTGGATTTCCCGCGACGGGCGAAGGAAGGGGGTGACGAGAAGGAAGCCGCAGAGTGGTGAAAGACAGAGAAAGGGGAAAGCGGCGGGAGAGAGGGAAAAGAAGGGAGGAAGTCGAAGCACCCTCGGAAGACAGGGTCCGCCGTTCTCGGGGCGCTAGAGGGATGATGAATATAAAGGCAGGGCAAGCAGTTAGGGTGGATTCAACCCTCTCGGCTCGTGGGGCTCGCGGGCCAAGAAGGAGCTCAGATCAATACTTTTTATGCGAGAAGCACGGCCGAGGAGGTCGAGTCGGGGGTGGCGGGTAGGGTGGCCGGTTCAGATGAGCACGGGGTAGGCACGGTAAGGTGGAGCAGCCTCAGTCTTCACCCCCTTCCTTTCGCTCTCGGCTTCTCCACCAGCCACCGACCCACCCTCCCTCGCTCCGCGGCCCTTCTTTTCTCTCTCCACGTGCCGGCGTAATCAGGAATATCATTAAACTCTCGGCTTCTTCCTTCGCTAGAGTCTTCCTCCTTCCTCCTTTCTCCTTCCTCCATCCTCGGCCTCCATCTCGCCCTTCACCCCTTCGAGCTCTCTCTGACAAGCCCCTCGTTACTCCGCCGCGTGCATAAAAATAAAAGGGCGAGGAAAAAGTCGGGAACGCAATCTTAACGATTCGTCGAAGGCTTCTTCTGCTTCGCCTTCCGCTGCCCCCGCCGACGCGACGGAAAGATGTCTGTTGCCGACAAGTTCGCTGAAAGGGAGGACGAGCCGGCAGAGGGAGCCGTTCTTGCCGGCCCACTTCGCCACCGAACAATCACCGTCCCGAAGAAATTACGGAATCGCGACTGCTGTTCGATCGTGAGACACCTCGCTCTCTCTCTCTCCCTCTCTCTCTCTCTCTCTCTCTCTCTCTCTGTCTCTTCGTGTTCTTAACCAGCCACGCGAAACGAAACGATTACATCCCTCGCACAGTTTCCCTTCGCCCTGATAGCACCCATCTCACCCAGGGCTCCTCCTGCGACCGTCACTAATCCCACCGACCGAAACTGGAGCAACGCTGTAAATTTCCCCATGCAGGCGTGATTTACAGGAGCACGACAGCGTACTTTGTACACGGCACTCGGCCGTGCAATTCCGCGCAACGACCTTTTCCTTTTCGACGGGGAACAGAGACGGGGGCCCCCGCGTGACGCGTCCAACTCGTAAATCTACAGGTTGGGCAAAACTGGAGCAACGTCTTCAATGGCTTTATGGAGAGCGGCCGCGTTGCGACGCGAACACGGTAAACAGTCCTGGTGTATACCCACGACCCTGACCATTACGAGGCCGCACGATTTGCAAACTGCGAGGAGGTACTCGGCCTACGCTACATCTGCTTGGGAATCTACGCTCGAGCCGCCTCGACCTGTATTTTGCACGACCAGATCTTGTAACACTCAAGACTGATCCGGATGATAAGAACCCTGTAAATACCATGTCTCCGCGAGACTTGCACGGGGAAACTTTATTCTCCAACTGTTCTTCCGAGTCTCAAGTACTCCTTGCTCTTAAGGTTAATAGAAACGTGGAAACAGGTTTCAAGGAAGTTGATTTTAAAAGGAAGACCATCATATTATTGGGACACAAAATGGTCAAAATTCTAAGCTCTATACTGATAAGCAACGGCAATGATTATTTCCCGTTCGATACACACCCACGCAAATAATTCCACGCACTCTGTTTAGAACTACATTCATTCATATACCTCCGTTGCGCACAACAGCGTCGATCTCGAATGGAAACAGGTAACACCGTGTTGCACACAAGCACACACCCCCGTTTCACTTTCCTCGCTCATCGATGGGGAGGGGGTGGCTGTCGAAGTATACGCCGCTTGGAGGGTGTATGCGCAGCGTGTACGCACACGCGCGTCACCCGAATACCTTCCCGAGTTCTGCAATATGTTATTGTTCAGCTTGAGTGAGCATCTTAGAGACCTTGCCTGCCCCTCGCCCATTGTCCTGGCCCTTACAGATATTGACAACCCGCAGGAGAAATTGGCGGGATATCTCGAATCTCGAATCTTTCCGGGACACGCATCTGCTCTCGAGGCTCTCTCGTCCCTCCGCGTAGAATGGGAGAGATTAAATTCGTTTCTCGTCGGTGGATCCGCCCCGAGATTTCATGCACGATCGAGAGCCATGACTTTGGCACTTCATAAAAGGGTTCTCACCTTCGAGCACGCTCGCGTGGTCCATCGATTCTGTGGAATCGGCAACATTCCTGGATAATTGCAATCATTCTGCAAAGATTTGCGTCAGTAGGTACCTTTCTTAAAGAGTAACGCGGAACGTTAATGTCTTTAATAGAATAAGGGTGGAGCAAAGAGGATAGGTACGAGAGAGATAAAAAGGTGGACGTCTGGTCTGCCGAGCGAAATTAGTCACGATCGAATGCAAAATACCGGGAAACCTCGGCTCGGATGTTGAATAAGAGGAGGAATCGTATAACGGGGTGGTTTCCGCGAACGGAGCCACGTTGGTTCTTGCATTATACTCGCCTGAGTTGGCCCCCGTCCTAGCAAATGGTTTCTAAAAGACGTGGCTGCCCGGACGAAAAAGATTTCAAAGAGGAGAAGGAATTGAAAAAATGAGGGGTTGAACAGGTAGAGGTTGCGTAAGTGCCGGACAGGAGGAAGGAGACGATAATACGGGCTTGCATGCTCCTAAAATAGCGGAGAAAGAATATCTGTTACCGGTCGAAGGACGGTCGACGAAAATAAATCTCCTCTTCGTTCCCTACGTACTTCACTTGCCTTGGCTTTATTAAAACACCGGCTGAAACGTCAAAACTTTCCAGAGTGGCCACTCGAGCTTCCGGACTTAACAATTCACGAGCCTATATTTGAGCATTTCAAATGTACGAATGCATAAACGTCGAAATTCAGACTCTGCGATCAAGCGTACCACGCGCCCGAGTCCTGGGACTTTCAGCGGCTCACGTTGGAGCCCAGGCTCGCGCCGTTCGCGCATCGGGGAACAGCAATCCCGGGTCCGTGGGCCTCGGCCGGCAAATAACTTCACGGATATTAGTGCAGAATGAATAACCCTATATTTGATGTTTACGCTGCACGCAGCATACCCCCCTTTTGTTCCTCGCCGCGGCGGAGGGGCCGCGGCGAGGCATCTCGGCGGGTCCAGGCGGCTGTCTTGTCTCTAACTCCTTCCATGCGAAAACGGGAAACGGAATAGCCGCGTGGCTCTCGGCTAGCTCCTCCGACTAATCCGTAGATTGCCTTCTGCGTGTATTTTCTACCTGAGGGGCCGACTGACTGACTGACTAGCCGGGCCGAAGTCATCGGGGAACGGCGGAAAATCAGTTATTATCCGGCGTGGAATGCGCCGCAAGTGTATGCCGACTTTCACGATGCGGATGGATGATATAATTGCTGGGTTACGACCCTTTCGGACGGCCCTCGCTCAAGCTTCCTCGTAATCTTCCCATTCTTCCGCTGGCCTTTACCTCGGTTACCTCGCTGCATCTCCTATTAATGTGTTTTGGTTAAGCTTCCTCTCCTCTTCATCCTCGACTCCCAATGCTTCCTCCGAGAGAGCACACTTCTCCAAGGGCCTCGTGCTTCTCTCTCGTCGACTCAGTTTTTACTAAAGCGGGATGTCCATTGTGCGCATGGTAATTCGTGAGCCTCAATGTTGTACCTGTACAGCTCCATTTGTAGGATAAATATTCGCACTGTGCCCCAGGTTGACCCAGACATTTTCACCGCCATTCATTCGATGTGACTTTTATTCATTTACCGATAGAAATTTATGAAACCGATGTCAGTGATGCGCCTCTGAATTCCAATTGAGTTGGACGTTTCCCTTGGTAGCCAACGTAGACGCAAGCCCTTCTCAAACTCGCCCACAGATTTATTACATCGGCCAGCCAGCTTCGAGAGGGCCATGGAGAGCCGGAAGAGAAACTTTGGGTAGATCCCTCGAAGGGAAAATCAGTGGACCAGCAAGAACATGCGAGGACCGCCACGAGCCACAATGTCTCCCCCTACGCTCGATCGAGGATCTTGAGGCACGCGCTCTTATTTATCCCGTCTCTCGCCTTCGATCTCACCGCGCAACCGCGCCGATCTTACAGCCAGCTGTTCCCCGCATTGTCAAGTCCCGAGAACTCTTCCTTCGATCCCCCTGCAAAGAGATCGACGCGGATCTACGATAGTCGGTGACGAATCAGTCGATACTCCAGGGACACGGGGGCCTGACTTGCAACTCGGCCTCGGGCCCGCCAACAATGCGTCGTTTAATCGATCCTGAAAGCTTTCTGTGCAATGTGCTCCCTATATCAATAACCCTCTTCAATAACAGAAGCCTCCGAGCGTCGCCCAGCGACACTCATACAGAAGCAATTACATAAATGAGAGCAGAAGCCACGAGTTAAGATTTCTTCCAAGAAACCCACCAGACTGGAAATACTCTTCACTCTTGATTTCCCCGAAGAAGCTTTCTACGCGCAACTTCGATTATTTTCGCCCTATTTTTCCACGAATGAAGAATCCATCTGTGCGGCCTTGCCCCAACCTATGCCCAGCACCGTGTAATTCGAGGACTTCTGCAACTTGGTTCTGGAGCGCAAGCTTTTCACGCTTCCCGTGGATCGAGCGTCGAGCACCCCCGCGACGTGGGAACCGCGCGCGCCATATGTTGACCGTGAAATCTCGAGCACGGCTTCCGTAAGGTGCGCGAGTGACTCGACGATTTTTGGAGGCCGCTCGCGAAATCGCCTCACAATGACGCCCGAGCGACTGACCAGAGCATCCATCATTCGCGCGGATGTGTCTGGCGAACGCGTTCAGGACGCGTGGGCGATGCACGAGGGGAAGCGTATCGCGGCCCCTTTCCACGCTTAACGATGCGTTTTATGTCGGCGTTAAAACGCTTCTCGCAAAAACGCCTCGCTCAGTTTGCCGGCCGATCCGCTTCGTCAAAAGGCAGACACCGACGGAGCAGCAGGGTAACGAAGAAGAAGACAGGGGAGGGGAAGCGTAATGATCCTCGAAATGATTTACAGTCCAGTCGGCCTGCCCTTTTTTCACGAGATGAAACTCCGACCAGTCACGTGGTAATACTTCTGCCTATTGTCTCTATCCCATTCTCACCATTAGCGGACCACGCGCAGAGGCGGAAGAAAGAAGCTCGCGTTGAAAGGCAGAAACCACTTCCGTCGGGGGATTCCTTCTCGATTCTAATCGCAGCCTGAATCGAACCGTAACGTTCGTTTGGTGGGGCCTGAAGGAACCTAGCGGTATTAGAGCTTCAGAGCTATTCAGATAGCCTCCTGTCTATTATCGATCGAACAGAGTCAACGCACAAGTATCATTCAAGTAGCTACACTGCCGTTAGAACATTCCGTCATCTCAACAGAAGCTTCCACTGGACATTCTTCGTCGATACTCGCTTTAAGACAATATTTGCTGAAAATCGGGTTGAAAACTGAAGTCATGACATCTGACCATTTGACATCTCCCCGTTAGTCCACGCTCAACGTGGGTCCCGTTTACAATTAGGTTTCTCCGGAGAGCGGCGAAGGATCGACGGTGTTGTCGCGTGGAAAAGTTACGCGGCAACGGAGCTCCTGGACGGTGCATTAAGTTGGACGAAAAGCGTGGCAGCCAGGTGAGTTATCCGTGGATCGCGGTGAGCCCCCCGGGATCCTCGAGGATGCGTCGTATAAAAGGATGTGCCGGGTGTTGCGCAACCAGCATCACGGCTCCAGCTACAAAAGTTCCAATATATCAAGTGCAGTCCTTTCGTCCCATGGTCGGCGAAGAGAAAGAGGACGGAGGAGCGAAGGGGAACGGGGAGACTAAGAGACGGAAGACTTTCGGGTAAAACGCGCTTCGAGGGGGTGGCAGGGGACAACAATGACAACCCCTCCTGACGCGCATCAATATCCTTGCGTCGAATGCCACATATTTCTGCCGATACAAATGACGCCACCTCTCGAGGACCAATACCTGCCTCGCAGTCCTTCGATCATCCGTGACCCGATCGCCCCTGCCGCCCCGAGCACTTTTTTCTTCGTCCCCTCTCCCCATACGACCGAAATAATACCCTTCCTTTAACCGAAGGACACTATTCCTCCTTGCACAATGTCAACAGATGATTAAAGGGCACGGCGATGCGAGAACGGCAGAAAAAGGAAGGTTCGCTGCGAGACTTTAGTCGTTTTTAGGTGTAGAGGGTTCTGATGATACTCTTGCGCTGTTCCTCGAATTGGCAAAGCGTTCCGAACACCCTGATAAATCTTGTTCTTATAAGAAAATGGTCCCAATCGGAAAATTACGGTTTGAATGAAAGCTCGTGTGAATGTAGAGCATATTGGAGGTTGGAGTGCGCAAGGAGCTATTTCTTTTCTCTACGGAATTTCACTCTGGAGGGGTGAAATCAACCCTTAAACTTATCGCGTTTTCTCCTGTTTTTTTTTTAATATAACTTTGAAACGCTGCGAGATAGAACTAAACTTTAAATATAAGAATTGTTCAGTTACGGTCTATCGCAGTACCGAAAGAAAAATAAAGTTATATTAAAAAAAACGAAGAAACGCGATAACTTTAAGAGCTGATTTCACCCTCCGGAGTGAATTTCCGCGCAAGAAGAAATTGCTCGCGTACTCCAAACTCCAATATGCTCTACATTCGCACGAACTTTCATTAAGATCAGAATCCTTTGTTTTCAAACGTTTCCTTGTTAGTTACTGAATGTAATAAGAGTAAAAATCGATTGTGGGAATGAGTCTCGAGGAATTATAGGGTTCCTCTTCTCACTGCACGTGTTGTAGAACTCTGTGCTCGTTTGAATCCAACCTGTAGATTACCGTCACTTTCGAAAATAAGGTGAGACTTCTTCCTGGAAGAGTCGACAGAGCGCACGTAGAACGGCTACAGTTCCGTGGCAGATAAATTTCAAAGGAGTCGGGTGAACGTACAGGGAAACGTCGGCTATAAAAGTGTTACGAGTACGGCTGTCAGCGGCGCCATAATTGAAGATTAATCGTGGCTGTGGGTGTCAAGGCTGATCGCCAAAGTGCGAAGAGGAAGAAGAGGAAAAAATGCAGCGTGAAAAGAGAGGGCAGGCTGGCAGGTCGGGTCAGGTCCCCGAGGCTCGCTCCGTTTTCCCTTTTGTCCCCGGGACAATTACTCACAGATTAGAGCAAGAATTTGCGAGGTGGAGGCGAAAAGGGACGATCTCGCTCACTTGATCTTTACATTTACGATAGAGGAGCCTCGGCCCCATTCACCGGCCCAGTGAAATATCATCGTCTTAGCGGGAAAAATCGTAAACCGAGCTTCCTTTCTCAACGGGGAGAATCGAATCGAAGAATCTCGAGACGTCACGTACGTCGCATAATCACAGGGCTTTCGAAGAAAGCCTCGCACCGACGATCAGCCCACCGATACAATGGCGTTATAAAGGATTTAATTTGGCCCGTATTCGCGTGTCCTTAAGAAGAAGACTGCTCGATCCAAACGGGCAAAGTTTGCGGAGCTGTGATTTCCTCCGAACAAGCTACCGAAGTCAAGTGCTCCTTTTTACAAAAGTCGGGGATTAGAGGGCCGAACACAGGTCAGAGAGGCGTCACGCCGCGTATGGACCGGATGTTCGCATGGCCGTGAAACACGAGACAGGTCTAATTTCTTCGACGACAGTCTCGGGGAAAAGACAAAAAAAAAGGGAAAGGAAGAAAAGCCTAAAGACGCGTGGAGGAAAGTCGGACCCTTTGGTGCATGGGGCGGGAGAGAGGGTAGGTAGAAGAAAAGGGGGCAGGAAATTACGAGTCAAAGTTCACGTGTTTTATGGTGCCGTTTTGCAACGACGAAAATCGTTTCTTGGAGACGCGAGGATCTCGCCAGGATTATCGAGCATCGAGCCAAGCTGTCTCGAGGTATGACAGTCCTTTTCACGCTTTAAGATGCCGCTGTTAGGGGGAACGATGGAGATTGAACGAATATAAAGTTACCCAGATTAATGGACAATTATCCAGAGCCACTAACATGTCACGGTCAATTTTTTTATTAGCCGTCGTTATTAGTCACCGAGAGAGATGCTCGACTAGCATGTCTCCGTATGACATAAATAAGCCTTTATTCTCGTCCACCATCCATTATGATCTCAGGTGACATCATTAGACAGCTTCGCGTCTCTCCCTGAACCACTCACCCTCCGAGGCTCGTGTCCCTTGCCCGGCTAACTTTTGCTGGGTAAATTCGTCTTCGTCCTCCTCGCGAGAAACCTCCGGCTGGCATAAAATAGTCAGTAACGTTTATAACCAATAACGCCCACGTGCGACATCGTAACGTACCACCTTCATTCACTAAGTAGATAGTACAGAATATTCTTGTCTAGGATTTCCACGAAAACCTGATCAATTCAACTCGAATAAGTCTCTTCAGACTTTCGTTAACATATTTCTTCACACATAAAAGAAACTTCTGCTACCTCGGAATAGCGCGGGTACTTTTTGCGCACTATCTGTTTCAACAGAATTGTAACGAGTGCTTATCGAAGTGGCAGGTTCGACTGCGAGAAGAGGTCGGGAGGAATTACTTCGGGGAATTTATTCGTATTATGCCGCGCACGATAATACGCTTTGATAGCGCTGGAACATCTGGGTGACACCTCCTTGGTGGCTCGGAATTATCATTATCATCGGCATTCGACAGCCAAACTAAACGGTCCGCTCGCCCCGGTGTACGATGCGACGACGCGACAGTTGCGCAAATGCGTGGTCGGCCTGTCAGTCTGTTAGTGGTCGACGGCAGATGTTGCAATGCTGGTTATATGCACGCCACAGCGCAGTGCACCGCTTCCAGCTTATATTTCACGCCCATGACGTCCGTTAGATTCGTCTGGTTCTAGCGGATGGCTACGCGAGGCCAAGAGTCTCCCTCAGGTCACCGGAAAAACGTTTTCCTCCCCCGGTCTGCCCTCGGTAATCTACCTCCGCGTTCCACGCGTGCCTTTTTTGTTATTCCGTCGATGCACCCGTTTCCTAAAGGACACATCCAGAGACTGCTAGGAACCGAGGGCTCCTGTTAAAGATGGGAATGGAAATTTCACGTGGAGGGTGTCCTACAGGATCCACGGAATTAGCTACCGTCTGGGCCGATTTCTCGCTTCGATTACGAGGAAGCCTCGATCTGCGATGGTCCGCCAGGGAAACGAGACTCAGTGGATTCATTATACTCGCAATTTTGTGGAGACTTATTCCTATCGATTCAAGATATCCACCCCCCCCGTGAGACTTGTCGCCATTGTGGTCATCTGGATGCTTCTGCGAACAGAATAAACTGTGACTATTGAATGGAAATGCACAGGGGAGGGAAGGACTCGGTGGTTTCCCAAGAAGAGCGCGTTCCTTGAAACTAGAAACAAGTAGGAGGCTGAAATCCATGCAATTCGGCGCCACATGCGAGCGCAACAAAAGGTCGAAGGATCCTCCCTCGTGCTGGGTTAAAAATGATGCCTTCCTGCCCCGAAAACTGGAGCTGCAACAGGACTCGTTACAGCACAAACGCCCCGGCCAACAATGGGCATCCTCAAATGGTTCTCGTTATTGGTTGCGGGTGCTTCTGGCCAGCACGTTGGGCCGTCAGAGATGACCAGGGCCCCCGACGCCTTCCGGTTAGGTAAGGGTTACGAGGCCTGGCTGCAGCGACTTTTTGCCCCCTCCGCGCCAATAAATCAGGCTCGCGTTAGCTGGGAATCTTGTACCACCTAGGCGACTATCGCTACCGTCCGCCTCCGCCTCGGTCCTTTTCAGAACGCTCCCACCAAAGGAATTCCGGGGCCCAGATCCAAATCTGTTTTGTAGCACGGAATCTCTGTGCGCTCGATGACATCGTTAGTCTCGTCGGCGGTGTTCGAATGCCGAACATGTGTAGGGAGGAGAAAGTGTCGTCACGAGATGTCTGGCTACCTTCCGAACGCGTGTAACAGGTTCGTCCCGCTAATTACGGTTCCCTCTGCATTTCAATGAACGTGTAGGTGTCGACTCTGGTCCCCAGTACGAACTTCCTTTTGAAATAGTAGTTTTAGATTCTAGGTGTTCGATTCAGTCTTTTTTGTAGAAGGCTTTGATTGAGTTGGGGGAATTCTTCTTGGAGTTCATACTTTTCTAGATTAGGATGTTTCAGGTTCCCAACACAATTCTCAAGACTTACGTAATCAGCCCCGAGGAGGAAGCGATGCATCAAGCGTAAATACTCTGCAACTGGCCAGGTCGAACTCAGCGTGCCGTCGAGGCTGCAGGAAGTTGATCCTCCGCTGGCCAGACCGGTGGTTGCGTTCCCAACATGTGATTCAAACGTGTCGAATCCCGGAGGATCCTGTATTGGGAACCGAAATTCAGAGAAAGTTAGCTGTGTCAACTTTGTGACTATGTTTAGCACGCTTTAAAATATTGCAATGAGTTTCTATGGGGATGAGGAAGGACTTCGAAAAGCAGTAGCGCACTTAGGATTTAATCTTGCGGGGGGGAGTTGGGTTGAACGGTTAATAAAAAAATATATTTAAAATGCACTAAGAACTGAAAAATAATTCTTTTCTTTTACTACAATTACGATGGTGATGTGTCACTTGAAAGAAAATTGTGGGGCAGAATGTTTCGTAACAGGATACTATTAGTGTTCCTGATTTCTCGATATTTTTTCTTTCTCGAGAAATCATAAATCAGATCTCGAGTATTCTCGAGAAATTGAGAAAATATTACAAAATAAATATTTTTGAAATAATGTTGATAATATTTATCAATAATACAAGAAAACTTTAACTAATTGTTCATACCTGTCTAAGTTGCACAAAACCTGTATAAATGAAAAAATAGATATTAAACATAATTGATTTTAGTTAGTTAATGTAAAATTTGTGCAAAGCGAAACATTACTTCTTTCTTTTAAAATAGTTTTTCAAACTATGCACGTGTGCAAAGTTTCAAGTCTAGTGGATTGTTGGTAGTGGGTTAAAATATTGAGTTTCCAGATTTGAATGCAAATTCAATAAAATTCATTAAGTGATTATAAAAATTTATTTAAAGCATCAAATTCAGTTTTCGAGAAGTGTTCTTCTTAAAGAATATTGAAATCAGCTAAGCCCCACTTCTGCACCCTGTTGAGTTAAACCCATCCACAATATCTCACATACCTATTCAAAACACAGCACCCACCTGATCTTCAAAATACAAGTGTGCTAAAAATATACAGTGACCGCGCGAGATATTAGCTCCCGGCGTATCGAAAGCAGGAGTCAACCCATGGTGACGTTTTTAAGCGATCTCGAATCGGAGAATCTTCCCAGAACTCGGTAATTTCCACAAGGGTAGGAGATCCGATACAGGCGACTATCGGGGAAACTCGATCTCGCGACAGGTAACGACACGTGAGGAAAATACTGATATAGCCACGAGCCTGTTTAGATTGGACCACATATGGCGCGAGTAACAAGCGAGCCCGGAGAGCCAGAAAGGGATTTCTTCGATATTGTGCCCGAGCGCGGTGTCCACTCGACGTAGGCGGATTACAGGCGAGCAAAGCCAGGCGTGGCGGGCAATAGGAGGCTGCGGAGGGTTAAATCCTGATCGCGTTTCACGAGCTACCACCTTCGAATGTTGCGCCAACTTCCATTAGCGCTACCTACGGAGATCTGCCCGTCAAAGAAAACTTTCTCCAGCGACGGTGCCGTGCCTCCGCCACGGCTACCCTGTCGCCCGCCGGACCCGCCATTCGATCTCAAAGGGGTGCACCAGGGGCTGTTTTTCCTCACCCTCCCGCGCGACACGATTACGTCGCGGAAGATCCACCATTTTCACTGAGTTCGGGTACACGACTCTCCCGAGCAGGTTCCGAGAACCGAGCGGCTTCTAGACACATACCGAGAGAAAGGATTCCATTCCCCGTGAAAGGGTTTCCTTGGAATAGACGCGTCGAGTAACGATGATACCGAGGGTGGATTAGCGAATGGATGTTTGTATCCCCACGCGAGGATGGGTTCGTATAATACTGCGGGGACGTTTTCTGGAAGGGTAAGCTGTGGGATGTGTTCGAAAGCGGTTGAATACTCGCTCGTGCGAGGATGCTTTTTTATGGAGCTTGTCTGGTGATCCAGGATGGCGGATGAGGAACGCATTCGTTGAGATCGTTTCTTGTGTGATGCGGAGAAATTAAGGGACACGAGGGGAAATACGGTGAATACGGTGTGCTTAGATGGAAGGGCTGCGGCTGCGGGAGTCTTGGACGAGTTTCACCCTTGACTATGGAGAAGAACTGTACATAGTCCGAGATCAGCTGCAACCCATAAATATCGTAGCCCTTTCAGGTCTCCAGCACTGACCATAGGGACTGGCCTGAATTATTGCGTCCCACCAGTTAAACTCTTTACAGGCAGCGGACCGTTAGTTCACGGATGCTGCGTCGTTACTGCTCTTTAGATTGGCCGAAGAGTCAGGGCACGCTGTAAGTTATAGGGCCCGGTGTCGGCGTTACCGCAGAGTAACGCCCGTGTAAAGCGCATTCTTGCGCCGCCAATTGGAAACGGAAGGGTTGCCGGGATACTCTACTCGCGGTGTAGCTGATAAACCCTTTTCCGAAGCGTTGGGAAATTATTGTAGCTAGATCTTTGGTTGATCTTAGCAATATGAAAATTTAATTTATGACGTGGACGAGTAGGTATTCTTCGTGGGGAATACTTAAAGTCAGATTCAACCCTTTGTTTCTGAAGAGAAGAAATATTTGCAGCATAGCGTTTCACGTTCAGTTCGTAGGAAATTTAGCAAATATTTTTACAGAATAAAAGGAAAGGAGCTCCCTAACAATTTCACGTCCTAGCAAGTTAAGAAACTTCAGCCGAGTAAAGCACCCTATGTTCCACTTACACAAGCGTATCTTTCGAATAGCAAAGCATTCCGCGTTACGAAACTTCCGCTCCAGGCTTCATTCCTCGAAGCAACTCCATGCACGATGCGATCTGGCGGACAAGCTAGGATATCCTCGGAGAAAAAAGCGAAGCGGAGCAGAGAGCGCAAACCTGATGCCTAGTGACGCAATACAAAGCATCCGGTACCTGCAAAACCTTTCGCTCGCAGTTCGAGCTGATGCATATCTGGCAAGGGGGAAGAAATCTGTCCATCCAGAATTAGGACTATATCTGCCGCGCGTATTACCCAAGAGAGGCATTTTGTGCCTGGTAAGATGACCTATCCGACAGCGGTGCTTATGAAAAAAATTCCGCCATGGCTGGCAGATTCTTCTAATCCCTCCAGTACAAAAGTAAAGCCTTTACTGTTGCTCCACGTTACCTCCACTATAAAATCGTATCCAATTGAAGCAACTCGAAAGGGATATATTTGCCACTCGACTAGCTCAATCACTTCAAGATTCGTCTAAGAAATAGAACGCCCTTGAAGAAATTGGCGCCATTACGTCCCCCCTTCGACGAGAGCACCTTCGGAACACCTTGGATCGCTCGCGATAACAGATTATCTTTTTCAATCGCTTGCAAGTCCCCCCGAAAAAAAGATGTTGCTCAAGGGGTTGATCCACTCGGACGTTCGATACAATGGATAACGCCGAAACCGTGCAATTATCCGCCGCCCGTTCCCAGAGGCCCTCGAATGCCGGCATTAAACGCGTGAAACGTTACCCCTAGGCCTGGATCGCACGACCGAGCGATTTTCCAAAGAGCCGATGCTCGATCGGAGGGACGAATGGACGCGGAATCCTCTCCGGCTCCGTCAAAGGATTGGGACGGAGGAGTGTGAAGAGGCAACGGAGCATGTCACAACTCGTTACCAGCGATGAGATTGGAATCTTTAAAGGTGCGCCGATCGCTTCCTGCTCGTTTCGGGGCCCCGTGTTTAACCGTGTAATTTGCCGGGGGGATGGTGTATCAAGCCGCGATAACGATCGTTGCCTCGCAAGAAGCGTAATCCGACAGCGTGAAGGACGGATGGAAGAAGCCCATGGACGCCTGCTTCGATTAAATATCTCGCATGGCGTATTAAGCCGTCGTACGTGGCGGCTGGTTGCTTCATAAGGGCGAGCATGATTGATGCGGAGAGGGAGACTCGCGGAATAGTGAATGAAATGTCTGTGGGAATAACAGAGAAGCTCTGCAGATGCATACCGCGTAAGCAGAATATTAAGGCAGGTGTTGATACGGTTTCCGGGTGATACACAACTATTTCCTCTTTGCTTTTTGAGCGACTACGGTGATTTGTTTCAAGCGTAGGCGAGGAGTATTTAGAAAATGGAATTTCAATTATTGTCAGTAAGGATTGCTCGGAATGTCCCTCCGCGTGCACTCGATTTCAATTAATTTGATGGCCCAGGGGACGCGTAGATTTACTCCTCCGTAGATCGGTTGGAACTCCACCACGCGTCGACGGATAATTTAAGCTTCACGTTAATTGGCCTGCAACGAGGGACGAGAGATAATGAAATGATTTCATCGTGCGTCCTTCTCTCTTCCTCCAACGCCCCTGGATACCGCGCCTCTTTTCTCAGACAGCTGCATCGGCCTATCTATTGTTTCAGTTTCGCAGATGTGCAACGGCTCTGAAGCACCGGCACGTGTCACTCGGATAACCCGGCTAATTAGGCAATAGATGTGCATCAGTGCCGTCTGTTGCGCCGATAAATTTCGAAAAACCGATCGTTGATTTACGCCACATCCTTCGTCAACGTCAACACTACCCGTGAGCTAGCTCGCTCATCCCGCGAGACGTTATCTGTGAACATTTTGTAGAGCCGTCTTGTAGGAAATCGATGAACCGGCTAATTACCAACTGCGGGGTACTTAGTGCGTGATGAGTGGTAGATAGTCCCAGTGATATGTGAATCTACAGGCAATACATATTCAGATCAAGTGAAAACACAATTTAAAATGTACGAGTATATAATCCATGCAGGATTGATTAAATTTCGAGGGTTGGTAGAAATGCAATTTATACTTTATTTCTTAAACTTCAAGAATTACTCAGCTCCGTTATTGCTGAGATCTTTAGGAGTGTTTTAAAAAAAATTTATTGAAATCGGTCACGATTTGCGCTGTCGAGCGATTTTTGTCCAAAATCTCACACAGTGCGTGGGCAGACGCTCGCGAATTCGACGCGGCCAAGTTAAGGAGTCTCCGGTATTGAAATAAAATTCATTACTATTTGGAAACACGGTTACAACTATGGTTTTCACCGTATTACTGTAACCGCATTAACCCGGTTAACCGGGTTACTCGGGTTACAGATGAATTCTGTTAGCCGATTAGGCGGATTAATAGTCGACGATATGGCTTACCAAACCGGATATGGGTTAGGGTTCGGTTCCCTGGGAGATACTGTCACAGTTAATGACCATTATATGTATTATCGTGTAGCGAATATTGCAATAAATTATTATCCGAAATACTTCTTTGGCAAATTTACTTTTTAGTGACATGTGGCAACTAATTTCTGGTAAATCTTCTATCTTCTTCGAATTTTCAAGATCACTCTGGTTTTTCCAAACGCAGCATAGCGCAGTCTATTTTGATATAATCCCAGACCTAATCCAAGAAGCGAAGGATATCCAAGAAAGGATAAAATTGTTTACCTCGAGGAAGGCTCCCTTTCGTGGAGATAGCGGCGAAAGGGAGAATCCATGGTAAATTTTTCCGTTATCAAGGATAAAGGCGGCTGAGACGGCGGGTGGGTAAAGCAGCACAAACAATAACCTGAGAGAATTATCTCATCGTTAAGTATTTGTGTGTTCTCGGGGGTATCTTCCTCGAACGAGGTCCGAGCTATTGGTATCCTTGCGATATCTTCCGGCCAGGGATGTCATCGGTGGTGCAACGCAGGAGAGGGGCAGGTGAGGGTGAGCACAGCTGCCCTCACGGCCCTCTAAACCTTTGTAATTATCTGCCCTTCTTCCTTCCTCTTCCACTCTTCCTCACCTCCGTCCCGCTTCTTCTACGATTTCAATTTCACGTTCTCTGCCCTCATCCTCAGTGACGGTGCACCACTTTGAATAATAACCGTGTGCCGGTAAAATGAGCAAACAAAACCGCACGAAATCTTAATCAGCCGGGGCTATCGGGAAATCGATGTTTTTTATTTCCACCACTTGTTTGAAAATTGTTTTCTCGTCCCCACTGGCACCGGCTATTGATTCATTTGCAGGGGTTAAAGATTACGTGAAAGCCAAAGTGGAGTTAAAGTGTATTATTTTCGTTTAAATAACAGGCTGGCGCCGATCGACGGCCGATCGAGCGTTTTAGAATTCAAGGAGCAGGCACCTGCCAGCTCCCTCCTCGACTTTTGCTTCACCTCGGCGAGATTGAACCGAGGATAGAGTCGATAATTAAAATGTATTCCCGTACCTCGTGCTTCTTCGTTTCAGGCAGCCTCGAGCGGCTACAGACGGGAGAAATAACGACGCCCATGCGGATATAATTTATCTATTTATCCGGGGGCGGTAATCCATGTTAATGCGAAAGGCGATTCGACAAATATCGGCGTTGTAATTATTCCCAAAACTACAGCAATCGGAGGAACGAAAACTCGGCGATAAAGATCTCCACGCAAGTAGACTCATTTCTAATATTTAGTCTTAGGTCTTAAGAATTATCTAATTTATATCTACTTTCAATCGAATATTGCAAATCAACCTAATCACTTATCGAAAGCCATCAACGTCCAATCCTCCCTTTATCAAAATATTTCTAGAATTATTCACAATTCCTCGATTTCCACCTCCACCAGTATCTAAATTATAAATTTCCAGAAACAATAGATCGCCGAAAGTCCCAATATTTGTGTCACCAGTAAATGCCCCGTAAAAAATGCGGCGGAACATCGCGAGTGTATCTCGTTGAACGGTTCCGCGAGCGCCCGTTCTCGTTATCACCGCGGCCCACGGTCTCGAGGCTCGTAAACATAACGCAATTAGGCAAAGTGGCCATTTAAATCACCTACGTGGCCGCGACTAAAGTTCCCCGCGTTATCTGTCTACTTTACGAGCGGCGTGAGTAACCGCGCGTTACTTGCGCGTACACCCGTCCTTCCAGCCTGTACACGGGTGCACTGATAAACCTTATCCTCGCGCGCTTCCCTATCGCGCTCCCAACTTTCCGAGGTATTCGAGAAAAACGCGTTCGAAGCATTTCGAGGCGCGAGATGCTCGTAAACTAGAAGGGTAATCGTGGAAACGGAACATTCCTTTGGTAACGCTGCTGTTTGAACCCTTTCCAGCCTGGCGCGTGAATTTGTAACTGAGGCTTGATTGTGGAGCAACCATTGGAGAAATAAGCTTTTAAGCGAATAAGAATTAAATATTTAAGAGTTTAAGTATTTAGAATATTTAAGAATTAAGAGTTAATTATTTAAGAGTTTAAGTATTTAGAATATTTAAGAATTAAGAGTTAATTATTTAAGAGTTTAAGTATTTAGAATATTTAAGAATTAAGAGTTAATTATTTAAGAGATTAAGTATTTAGAATATTTAAGAATTAAGAGTTAATTATTTAAGAATTAACATTTAAATATTTAAGAATTAACAGTTAAATATTTAAGAATTAAGAGCTAACTATTTTATGAAGAATTGAAGATAATGAAAAGTGCAGTTATAAATAGGTGAAATCAAGGATATAAAATCGAATTTTTATACAAGGGGGATTGGTATCTTTTAGTTCCCGTCCCAGGGAGTGCCAGGGTTCCATCTTCGAACGAAGTTCGAAGCAAGGTCTCTCCATCCCAGATTCAAGTGGCCCTAGGAAGGAAGGTGGATCCATTATGCTCGATGATAATAATTCACTGTAATGGAAAAGCAAACATTATAATGCGGAACAGAGAACCGTAGGAAGTATCAATCAAGCAGACGTGTTTAATGATAGAGGCTTAATATCCGTGCAAGCATCCACGTTACCCCGGTTGTCGGCCATTAAACATATTACTATGGTAATCGGTGTACCCTTTCATTTCGTTGCCATATACATTTTAATTAAGCGAAGGCTCTCATTAATCGCCGTGAGCCTCTCGATACCGCGGCCTGCCCCCGCTCGGGCATGCCAGCAAAGGATTGAATTAATGACGATACCTCGTCTCGTGCGCCATCCATCAACAACCACCCTTTCGTTTGCCCCGTGAATTACATTAATTTCTACGATCCCAAGCACACATCCACAATTGCCGTTCTCCTTTCCCACGTCAGGTGTAACATCCGCTCTGCAACTCCCATTCTATCGAACACTACTGCCCCGGTCGTCGCGTCACAGTTTGAAAACGACACAATTAAATATTAACGAAATACTGGCAGTGCAGTCGCATTTCCCAAGCGTCGTATTGTTAATAGAAGCATTCACTCGTATGGTAGCTGAAATAAACCTTACCTCGTCCAGGAGCTTCGCTCTTGAATGCCGATGAGCGTCCCAAAAGGGCGCGATATGGCGCAAGCTCGAGCTTCCTATTTGCTGTTCGTAACCTACCGCAAGAGATTACGTATCAGTTCCCTTGAATTTTGTCCCGGACGGTACCGAAGAACTGTAGAAGAACTCCGGCGAGCATGCTCGTGATTCTTCTAAAGGGAAGTGGGAGATAGGGAATCGTAGCGGAAGAAGAGGAAGCGAAAGAGCGTAGAGGTATCGAAGAGCAGAAAGGAAATATCCATGGTCCGGTTACATCAGGTTGCACAACGCGAGCGGTGGGTCCTGCTTGGTGTTTACTTAGGGCAGAAATGTGGTTTGTTCCTTCCGCGACGGACAAGCCACCCCACCGAGGACCGAGCTTCTTCGTAAAATATTACGATCTCCCTATCCGCGACGGCTGTAAAAATCCATGGGCGATCATCTCGCCTGAAGAATAGCCGGCTTCGATAATGAGGCAATATAAACAGCGAAGACTAAGCTCGCTAACGGTTTATCGTTATTTCTCGCCCCCGAGTGCTACTTACCCTCCATGCTGCCCCATATTAAAAACTATAAAACGTTCCGCAGCTCCAGTCGACCGGCTGCCGACGTTTGTCAAACCTTTAATGGCGATTTCCCATTTTCCCCGGGAAATTTCGTGCGACACTAGCGCGATCTCTTTGCTGGCCTCGGGGGAGCCGCCCGAGTCGCATCCCTTCGCTGAGAAAATACGCGGTTAGACACGTTCGGGGGTGGAAGTGACCGGATGGACGTGAGAGGGTGGAAGCAGGTCCAGCGCCACATGACACGCCGTGTGAAACTTTGCAGTGGGTGCTACGACTGTTGCCGTGCATTCTATTTTTAAAATCGGGGAATATACCGCCCCGCTAGCGCTCGGCCGACTCGGGATCGTTTGCCACCTCCACCCTTAAGTGGCCGATGGTAAACAGTGTCGAGTTAACCGAAACGACGCCTCCACCGTTGCGGAAGGAACGGAAAGAAAATAAACATGGAAGCCACAGTTTCAATGTTAGTGTCAGAATATAGGTAGCTCCTACAATAGTGGAAATTTGAGATCTCAGTTTTAGAAATTAGCATATCGTTCTTGCGACCTTTCGATTCCATTCGCTACTGTTTAGGTAACTCTGTTATTCTTAACGTAAATTCTCCCTTATGCGTGTTAAATCCTTCTAGGGCGATCATCCTTCGTCACCTCTTCGACCAATAGGTTAAACAGTGTTTGCGTAATGGCGACTTTAATAGATTAAACGAAGTTCCAAACTGCCCTGCACGCTGCAATCGTTTCCTTCGTAATGGATCGTAAAAGAAGATTCGTATAGGATCGACACCGGTTCCCACACTTCGATCGACACATCCACCGCGTCATGCTGTCGTTACCTGACGCGACGCAGGTGATCCACAGTGCGGTTGCGAAAATTCGGATGGGATGGTTACGAAATTCTACGACGATAACCCATGCAACACTCCCACGGTTTGATTCCTATTCAAATAGCCAGGGGAAAATGTGGAAAGCGCAAGATCGACGTGCATACCGAAAGGAGTGAGGGTGAATCGATCCCACGGTGTGTATACACACACACACACGCGCGCGCGCGCGTCGGGGGGCAGAGTCCAGCGATCCTTTTCCTAAAAATTGCATTTTTCAAAGGGCATTTCACGGTTTCCCAAGCCGCGCAGGTAACACGATCTCCAACGATATTTGTATGGTCGTTTACATAAGAGACGCTGCAGCGTCTCTGTCGCGACAGACCTTTCGATGTATACCTGAAAAGGGTTACGGCAAATCTTTTATTGCCTCCATCGATGGAGCGGGAGGATGATGGATCGATCTGGGATTCCTCGTGCAGCGACAGAATCTATCTCGTTCAGAGTTCAGTAACCTGACACGTGAGCAGACACGAAGTTATTTAGCTATTTGTTACCTGAAATTAAAACACCCTTTGCACACTTCGTTGACCGTTTCGCGTTTTACGTCATTGTCATAAAAATATTTACTGCGCCACTTAATCGTAGAGGAGATGCTTGGCGTCGTTTCTTGCTTATGATCTCAGGTTAACGAAGAAATTTGCAAATAGAAGAGCAGCAAGGTGGGTGACTCCACCCACAGCGATCTTCCAGTAATCAAACATCACAGAGGTTAAGCAAGAGAGGAAAGAAACTCAGAGAAGAGCCGAAAGAGCCTCAAAAGGACATCAAAATAATATTAAAAAATTTTGAATACGAAACGAGTAGTACGCGCATCTTGTCGCTTAGTTTTCATTTTACGCGACACCTACGTCCAAGGAACCTTGCACGAGTAGCCCAGTCATTGATACCACGGACAAATGAATCTTATTGGCAATTTACGTCTACCGTCTCGCGTGAGAAACAACGAAAGCTCCACGAAGCTCGGGATAATCGGTCGGAGCTGTTGAGCGTGCCTAGTGGACACTCAATACGGTGGTCCATAACCGGATATGAGTGGCTAGGGCACGCAACAGTTTCCCTGGAAATAACATGTTTCGGGGCCGCATCACTCATGGCTCATCGATGTTTTGCAACCCGAAGCGTGGGAACATTCAGGCCTGTCCGCTGCTTCACCCCCGTTCTTACCTGTTCGAGGGATTTGCCGAAGATGAAATACTATCTAGACACCGGGGGATGAAATTAGGCGGCTTAGCGTCCAGGATGGACAGGGGTCTCTTTCGGGGCGCTTTCCAATAATTTTCAAAACGTAATTCCTTTTCCTCTACCTCAGGGCTCTCTGCGACGTATCGCAAAAAGGGTAGGTATCCCAGAAACGGATCGCCCGTTATTATACCATCTCCGCTGATACACAACGGCCCGTGTAATAGGATTTCCATCGATCAAGGAAAAAGCACACCCGCCGTCATCTCACCGGGCCATATCAGCGATTAATCTGTGAAGTTAGCGAGCCATTCGACGGAAGCCCACGGAACTCCGGTGAAGAGCACTGGGACCAGTGATTTACGGATTTTGCCGAATTCTTTTCTGTGTCTCAGGCGGAGTGTGTTGATCTGTGATCATCGAGACATGCCATGCTTTACGAATAAAGTAACGCGGAAGAACACCCACCCCCTTTTGTACGGAGGTTCTGTCTTGACTGTTGCTTCATAGAAGACGAAAGGGATCATCAAAATGGTTTCGCCCGTATAGTCGATGCGACAATATCTGAAATCTCGATGGCCAAGCAGGAAGAATCGGAGTCTATCGCGGCCCCCGAGAGATCCAGGGGACTTCCCACGCCGCACAGGTAGAATCCACTCGGACCGCAGGATTGTGTTTCACAATTAACAAATATAATATTACTCAACCGACGTCTGGGACCGCTTGACCGTTTCCCAAACGGCGGAATGAATCGAACGACGGTTTGGACATCGGCTGGGCCCCGAACTTTTCCCTTTTCCGGCCCCTCCGCGCTCGCTTTTCAACGAGGTAAGGGCCGCATCGATTACGTAAACACAGGGGAACCTAACCACTTCTTTTTCCAAAAAGGAACCCTGCTATCGAGTTTCCTCTCCTTGAATTGGCCCACGGAATAATGTGCCATTTTTTTTTCGCTGGCGGCCACGACCGCCTCAACGTGAACCAACATTTAACAATCCGATTCTACATGTAATAGACCAATTCCTGGAAACTTTCGTGGGATAGCAAAGCTTCGGAACTTAGAAAGATGTGGCTGGGTGATAAGTGAAATTCATAAACGTTAATGACTACCATGGATTTCCTTTGCCAAGGTATCATCTGCGTAAGAGCATTAGACTGGCCTAATTTGACGAGATTTTCGAGCACTGCGCTTTTCTCGACTCCAGATACTACCCCACCTTTACTTAATCCCAGGATTTGAGCGTGGTCGAGGTGTTTCCAAGATCTCCTTCACTCTTTCCATTTACGCGACGCAGAAAGGGTAGCCTCTATTTTCCCGAGACTTTCGATGAAACCTTCGTTTAAAAAATTGAAAAAAACTGGGGCATTACGTCCGCAAGGAATTCTACAGGGCGCACTAAAGATAATAGCCGAGAAAAAACTGCGCGCAATTGTTACAATAAAACAGGGGGTTCGGGTTCGCGGCAGGACTTACCTGCGGCCACGCCTCTGCACCTTAATTGCATCTATTTAGGCAACACTATTTTGACCGAAATAATGACGCTGAATGTCCAGTTTACACAGTGGGAGGAGCGTTTACGCTATAGGTCACCCTGCCGAGCGATAAACTCCATTGTACGAGCCCCAAATATTTTGACAGTTTGCATTAATCCCCGAGTCGCTAATAAAATCCTCACCCTTGTCTTACGGACGGTAACCAGCCTAGGTACACTAGCGTGACAATTATCTATTCAGGCCCCTAATTCGGACTGTCCCACTTACATTCCACTTAACGAGAAACATATGCCCCCGGGCGAGCCTTCGAATCGTATCCAAACATCGAGCAACCCTTTCACCAACGAACTATCGCTTTTCATTCCTACCCCTCACAGTTCTTCCCATCATCGTTCCGGGAATTACATTCAGCTCCACCATGCACCTACCTGTGCCTCCTGCTTGTTGCCACAGGTAAAGGGTTGCTGAAACGATCATGCGACATAATGGGCAGCACAGTGCTAACCAATAAAGCAAACAGGGGGCTCCCATTCGTGCCTCCCCCCCCTGGCACCATTTTACCCCGTTGCCTGGACGCTCGCAGCGGCGTTCGGGGACCGTAAAAACTCGAAGTAGTTAGCCGACCCATTTTGCTCTGGCCCGTCTTGGGTTTATTGGACGGAATTACAAAACGAACAGGCCCTAAACGACGGCTATGCACGCCGCCCGCGTGTTCCAATTTGCGCTCTATTAGTTTATTTATTTATTGCGAACCCTTAGAGAACAGGCCGTGGCCTTCCGGCTGCGACCGACTGCCATTCCCGGTGCCTTCCGTCTCCCAATTAGCCGAGGATCTGCGTACCTGTTCATGCAGCCCTCATCCAATTTTCATGTGCAACGTTCAAATTGGATTTTCGGGCCCGGCTCTGCCCTCGGTGTCCACGGCTCGCTGTTTTATTGGAACGCGTAAATCATGCCGCTGCAGTGGAAAAAGGCGGGAACCGTCTTTGCCGGATGTACAGCCGACACGTTCGATTGTCACCGCTTCGGGAAAGCTAAGCAGGGCCGGATCTAGCTCTCCCGCCACTCTGGGCAAAAATGATTTAAAATTACGAATAGTTAATTTAAAATACAATTTTTGACAGTGAGTGGAAATTTTGGTAGGTATGTGTTGAATAACAAAAGCCTTTTGTTTTATAAAGAATGTAATATTCATAAATTACTAATTAACTAATTGTTGCAGCTCTGGGCAGTTGCCCTGCCTGGGCCCCCCTAGATCGGGCCCTGAAGCTATTCCATACAGTGGCGCACCCAGAAGGGGGGCCAGGGGGCCCTGGCACCCCCTACAGAAGAAGGAAAAAGTAATTCAAGAGCTTCGTAAAAAGAAAAGGAAACTGGATTTTATTCTTTAAATAAATTTTTATAAACACCTAATGAATTTTATTGAATTGGCATTAAAAATATTCGTGTCCTTTCAACTGCCCCCAAGATTAAATCCTGAGTGCCGTTAATGCCATAGGCTCCCGTCGAGACTATATTCACGATATTTCGTGGAAATATTCGCGAAACTATGTGAAGTGGGCTACGGATGTGTGTCGAAGCTTCTATAAACGAATGAGCTGACTGTACGAGGCGTAAAAACGCTTTTAAATCGTGGGGTCGATTATTAAGAGGGCGATTCAAGGTGTAGAGGCTTAGTACGATAAAATTGGATGCAAAAGAGGAAGGGTTTCCAGGTGTGCGTAGAAATTTGCGGAGAGAACGCACTATGGATCCTGTCATAACATTTTAGGCGTCCCCGGGTAGTTAGAAAATACTGAGAGCATTGGACGTGCGACGACAATCACTTAACGATCTGTCGGCCGGGCTTGCCGGACGGAGGAGACTTTTCCCTCTATGAAACCGAAACGGCTGGTAATCCTTTCACATTTCCCGAGTCATGTTCCGGTTTTGTTCGTCGTCCCACGGGACCTGACGTAGTCCCGTGGGAGAGGCTTTAAGAGTTGGTATCGGTCCTCTCGATACACGAAAAAGCATCTCCGGGCTCCGATTCGTTTCTGGCTGATCGCTAAAAATCCAGAAAATCGAAATTTATGAATCCCCGTCGAATGCCGCGCTCTGGAAGATTATATTCCATTTATCCCTTCAAAAATTCGATTTTGTGTGTCCCTGCACGGAACACCTTGAAACCCTTCGACACATTACAAAAATGAAGATGTATATAAATAAAACAAAGTGTCACAACTAATAACCTCATACTTCTGAACAATTGTTTATTAATCTTAGAGTAATAGAATATAACTATTAGGGTGGTCCTTATTTTTCAACTTTAAAATGTATATTGTCTGACCCTCTTAAAATCTTCTATTTGACAAAAAAAAAGTATCTCCGTATTTTTTATTTGTATATTTTAATATATAAAGGTCGCTCAAGGACTTTATATTTCGCATATAGGGGAGACCGGGGCAAAATCGGGACGTTAAGGAAAAAATCTCATAACTTTGACATTATTAAGTAAAAAACAAATTGCAATTGGGATTCATTAGAATAAACTCTTTTTTAAATAATAGTACATATCCAATTTGTTTAATAGAAGGAAAAATACAAAAAATAATGATTTAAAATATGATCCGTTTTTACGATTTTACACCGTGGCCTAGGTAAAATCGGGTACCATACTAGATACTGGCCCTAGCACTTATAACAACTAAACTCATCCAATTCTCCAGTTCCCCAACCAGTTAGAACAAGCTGTGAAGGAAAACAAAATTTTTTTAAAATTTTTTTTTTAAATTTATACCAAAATAGTAATATTTCATTGCCGTTGAGCGACCTTTAATCCTTAATATATTTTAATAAAATTTTAGACGAAATTCTTTTAAACTATTTGGAAGCTTCTGAGAGGGTCAGAAGAAATTTTTAAAAAATTTAATTTTTTTCCATACATATAAGGACCACCCTAATAACTATGTAAGTAACTTGATATGTCGTACGCTTCAATAAAAGACACACCTCTCCCTTTGCTTTCACTTTTCGGTACTAGCATTCGCTCCAATATTCACTCTACACGTTTTCTTCCGTCTCTCTCTCTCTCTCTCTCTCTCTCTCTCTCTCTCTCTCTCTCTCTCTCTCTCTCTCTCTCTCTCTCTCTCTCTCTCTCTCTCTCTCTCACTCATTTTGGTCCAGCAACTTTTTAAATCATGAAACGTCTACATACTTTTCTTTAATTTCTAATTGCATTTTACTAGGGAAACTACTTGCCAGGCGACAACGGTAAATGCTTTTCCCTGCTCTAGAAATTCCTCGGTCGAAAGAGAGAGTGGCGTGTCCGCGGGAGGGGGAGGGGGTTGACGGCGTTTTATGAGGGATGACTTTTACGGACGTTCGCTCGGTACGCTCCTAGGTCGACCAATTTCGGTTTTATTCGTTTAGGGCGTCTTTGCGTTCCTGGAATAACCCTTGCGCTTCCTCGAAAGCGGAACCCCTTACCCGGAATAAAGATTCGATCCATTGTGTGTGGGGATCAGTGGGTCAGAGGAAGCGCGCGTGTGGCGTGCCCCGGGGCCTTTCCAACCGAGCGCAAGCGTCGTCCAACAAAGAAGCTCGATATGGGATTAAAGAACGAATGGCCTGTTCGTGGAATTGGATTTTCACAATTGTTTTACGGAGGTTTAATTATTTTGGGCGCAGAAGCTCGGCCCACTGTCGGAAGGAAATTTGGAGCGGCCGCGCTGACGCGATGCGAAACAGAGAATGCCCAACGTTCGCCACCGTTCCTTTCGAGGGCACTCGCATAACGGGGACTAACGTTTGGGCAATAAGGAAGGGCGAAATAATACGTCAGCCGACTTGTAAATTTTTTCCCCCGCATTTACGATCCTTTCTAGCTGCAATGTAAAAAGGTACCTACCTCGCGACCATTCATTCTAATAGCATTAGCCCGGATTGGGGTAAAAACCGCTCCATTTTTAATTTCCAGGAATTGACTTTGCCCGGGCCTGGAGGACCGCGTTGTAAAAATATAGCGCGGGATGGCCGTGGTTTTATGACACCATTGTCGTTCTCCCTGAAATTACTGTCTCGCATTGATTCCTCGGTATGTTGCAGTAAGAAACGGGACGCGGCCCGCTGTCACAAAAATTGACGGGCCATCGGCGGTGCCCGTTATGTCTGCGAACTCTGACAGCCTAGGTGTCGATCTTCTTTTTCACTTCCATTGACTCCGTTCCATTGCGCGCTCTTTGTGAATCAGAATACGACCAAGCGTGACACGTGTAATATTCTAATACTAAGTAATCTGTGTCAACTTGTTGGCAAACGATATTTTATTTGAAAAGTCAATTACTGCTGGTGATCTACATAATCTTCCATCGCACATCTACTACACAGAACAGTGACGCACCCAGAGGGGGCCAAGGGGCCCTGGCACCCCCGAAGAAGGGGCTTTGGGAAAAAGAAAAGAAAACTGAATTTTATTATTGAAATAAATTTGCATAATCATCTAATGAATTTTATTGAATTTGCATTCAAAATAAGGTAAACGTACCTATTATGAAACGCTTTTCGATGGGGTTATGCAATTGTCATCTAATTTATAAAATTTAGTGGGTTATATAATGAGCCATAAAATGTATATTTATTATAAATAAAAAATAATATGACTAAAAAACTAAATGAAGGACCTGTACGTATTATGAAACACTGTTTTCGTACCATGACCCGGTGATTCATATTCAATGTCCCTATTATGAAACGCCCCGTATGTGAACACGGGTCCGTGATCCTGGAACACGCTTCCGAACCGTTCCATAAAGCGGGACATTCAAAAAATTGAGGTACACAATATGAAACGGTTATTTTTATCAATGAATTACATTAAAACCATTTTTTTGTAATAGATTATTGTATAACAATACTTATGTTGGTGAATTTGTACAGAAAAGAATGTATAAATATCGATAGAATGTTTGGCAGTTGCTTATATATGCCATAACTATTTCTTATTTCGTTATTTGTGATGCTGTTTCAAGAAGAGGACATGTTTGGGAAGGTGTTTCATAATAGGTACGTTTACCTTATTGCCATCCCTTCAACTCTACTCTCCCGAGGAATAAATTCTAAACTCTACTTATCACGAACTCGTATCGTTGTCCAGAACACATACAAATGTTTCCTTGCGTCTCTCAGTGAAACAAAAGACAGGGTATTCGAGCACGTGATGGAAGGGAGAGTCAATGAACTATTATCCAAGCGTTTCAGCTATCTGAACCGTCATGTCCCCCGACATGCTCGGATAAACGGAGTCGCACTGTACACAGCGTTGACAATCAATCTTCAATACCTAATTCCAGCAGATCAAGGCACTCGACAGTCTCTCGCGACGGTTCTCAGCAGACAATCCGTCCCCCGCACCAATCACAAGCCGCACTCTCACGGAGACTTTTCGCGCGTCGACAAAGTCCGAGGTGCCCCGACAGGGGTACTAGTCGAGACGCGTGCTGGTGACTCTCTCCCGGAGAAAGGAATCCCAGCTAGGAAAGGGCAAACACGCAAATATTGTGCAGCGTTGTCGCAATATTATCGTTTGGAAAGGCGCACGGCACCAGCTCGCCCGAGCTTTGTGCCCCGGGGCCCGCTTGCAAACAGATAACGCGCAGCCCGAGTGGTTTACCGGCTAGCCCTGTTTGGCTTACGGCTTACGAAGATATCCAGCACCTCCGGGAACACGCGTTGCTTGTATAGGATCATCGGGGAGACTCGTGAAAAACCGTCTCTCCCCGAACTCTACTTGTCACGGGCACGTCCGGCGATCTGCGTTGCAAATCGACGGCGGTGTTTCGCGCGAAACACCTCGTCGCTTCTATCGTCGGATCTCCCGGGGAAAACCTTCGTGCACCCGGAGCCGTGGCGACAACCCACTACAAGGCCGTCCTTCATGCTCCAGAAAACGTTAAACCATGCGACAATTCTCTGGACACGTTGATTCATCGGGGACCTTTTTTCTGTTTTTCCCTAACAGCCGTGAAAATCTGGAGCAGTACCGTTCGTTCCTCCCCTTCGTGCCTTTGCCGCTGACCGCCAGCTTCTTGCGAGAAAAGTCCTCCGTGATTTGTGGCCCGTCGTGGGCCGGCGAACCGAAATGCACGGTTACGAACACTGAATACCACCCGCCAACTTATTGCTTGTTTGCATATTTTCAGCGGAAATGGAGGTGGATTAGGATGAAGGTCGCCCGATCGGTATCGGAGTACAAGGCTGAAGGTGCAAGCCGATGTTGTGCAAACTCTGTGCACTATTGTGCTTGATAATGTATTCTATTGTTGACGGTTTGGCTCCGAAATTGTTCGAACTGCTGATTCCTCGAGTTTGATGAACGATAAAAGACCATTCTATTTATGCGTGCGGTAGATTGTAGGGGCAAATAGATTCCGAAGCAACGAGAGCCTTCACCCCTCAAACACTTCGCATAATAAAAGACTTTGACAAGTTGTCTTGCGAAATGAATCTAATAATGTGACGCAAAGTAGTAAAGAACGAAGCGTTTCTGACAGTGAAAAGCAGGATAATTTCTGCCTCGGTGAAGAAAGAAACGCTACGGTTAGCGGCGGTTGCCCGAAAAATCGAGCAGCTCGCTCCGACTGGCCAGTGAAAGTTCACCCAAGCTTTTCCAAACCGGCGTCGTTTCCTCGTTGGAAGGGACGGCCACAAAAACGGGCGCAAGGTTAGGGAATTTTGGTGAAGAAATTTTATGCGCGCACGGATTCCGAGAATTGCCCCCACCCGGAAAAGAAGAAAAAGCGCATTGAACCGAGTGAAAGCATAGTGCCGGGAGACAGTTAGGTCAGCCCTAGCCCTCATTGTTCCAAATATCGCTAAAATACGGAAAGCATAAAGTCATAAACCGCATTTTAACGTTTTTGCTAGTCCTTCGGGGGACCTGGGCCCGGCCGTGGCCAAGGGGAGCATGCAAATCCAAGCCAGTCGACGAAAGGGACGGCGAGCCATTGGGAAATATATAATTCAGGCCGTAAATGGGGCCTCTTAGAGACTGGTAAAACGGTTAACTTTTAACGTCACGGCTTAGGTAGTATGAACCCCGGCAGCGTAGTTTCCATGCCGACAGGCAAGGAGGCGACGAAAAAGTACGGCGGATCGCATTATCCTTTGATAACAGCCCGAGACGGAGGGACAAGCAGAATGGGAGGAAGAAAAAGATTGATAAAACTCGTTATCTGGGAAAGGAGTCGCGATGAAGGTGCTTGAAAGATTGATGGTCAAAGGGCTGTATCCTTGACGCGACTTCTCTGCATAATTCCTATATTCCACGAAAGATTATTGAAAAGAATAGGGAGAAGCCTCTAGGATCTTCGATACTCCGGTGTAACAGATAAAATGCGATAAATGACGAAGTATGATTACAGAAACTATAAGCGGTTAGGATGTGATCGGCGTGTAAAAGATTCCTCAAATCGAAATTGTGAACGGAAACGTGCCCGTGCCGTTTCAGCAACAGCGCGGGCGCGCCGAGGGTGTCATTATCTTCAGCTTATCGGAAATATCACACCCAGTCCCGCGAAACTCGTTGCCGCGTGGAAAAATGATGGCCGCCATCTCGAGGAACTAGGAGATCCCCGTTTCCACTGGCGAGTCCACCCCATCCGGTGTATCAAAAATGTTTTATGTAGCAGAGGGGGCGACGGCGAAGGGGCGCCGCGGTCTTTGCTCTTGCACGACGGCGTTATGCGGTTTATGATCACGAAGCGTCGCGAACGGTGGCCCGTGATCCTCGTTACGACCTCGTAAAGAAACCTTTTAACGTGTCCACCCAGCGCTTTCATTTGGACCTAGGTTTAACCCCGCTGCTCGGAGGAGACGCAGCCAGCGTGCTTATCTGTTACAGAATCCCTGAACCGGGACGATGTACCGTGCATCGAAGGTGCCGGCGATGATTGCTGTAAAATCGAACGGAACGGAGAAACATGGGATTTATGGATTCGAAGATTTCTCGTTGTAACGGGGAAGTAGCTAGTATTCTCGGGAGCACTTGGAAATAGTACTTTCAGTATTTCTATAATAGATGCCTACGTCTCGATGACAGCAACGATGCAACCCTAAAAGCTAGCCCCCATCACCGAGCAGGAAGCAGAAGTAGGTACGGTAGGAATAGGAATGGAAGAGCTATCATCATTCGCTATCCTCGCGTGTATTTCCAATTCGTCCAGCCGGGATCGCATTTTCTGTCTTCTACTCTCGACGGCGGAGAAATTCCGCGCGAGCACCCCTTCGTTCCCGTTCTCATACCGTGCCGCGAGCCTCGGCCCGCCAAGAATTCGCCCGCCGCAAACATCGGCGTATAATTCGTTCGTAATACCGCGATAAGCCGCGAGAGGGGTGAGTCTTTCTCTGCTCCGAAGACTTGTCAGAGCGATGTTTGTCTAGCTAGGAGGCCTCGAACCGCAGGAGAATGCTTTGTCGGACGGGGACGATCCACCTCCGTCAGTTATGAGAGTTATGGCTGTTATGATTGTCATGTTTTGTCAACTCCTTTGTCAGGGCCAGAAGGGCTGCCACGGCGCTGTGATCGCCAGCTCCTCGCCCGACGAGTCTTTTGCAGCGTTCTGCGGCAACCGAGTGCCCGTGAAGCCGGGCACAAAAGTGACGCCGGAAGTTTTGTTGGCGCAAAATTCGATACGTCATTCGGCCAGGTCGATCCTGCGCCGCCCCGTCCACGTCGTGGCCTGTTCTTCGCAAGGTGACCGCGATTCGGGAATATCCCCGCGGACAGACGTCAATCACGCTCCTCGACGCGATCGCAGGAGGCATTAGTGCCACTTGCCATTCAGTCGACCACTGCGAGGTGCGTTCGTTTCCCTGCTCCTTGCGAAACGCAGGAACTATCGACAACGGCAAACGATTGGTACCGATCTTGTCTGTAAATAATAGAATGCTCATCTTCGGCCCCTCGTTCGTGACTCTCGGATCGTCCGCGGCCGAGGATTGTGATCTTTCAGGGAAAACAATCGTAGGGGGATGTAGTTTCTAGTGGGAAAGCAAATTCCCAAGTGTGTTCGTTTGAAGCTTGCAGCGTTTAATCTCACGCTTCGCTCCCCGCGATCAACGTGAATCACGTGGAAATAAAGACGGCGCGGCTGCTAACCCCAGGAAACATCGGCGATTGATTGCGTCGGGGGTGGGTGGCCATTACAATTGCAGCATGAACACGGAGGGGCCTAGGTACGACGGGATCATTCGGGAAGATGTACGGACCACGGTCTAGTTTCAGGGACTATTAGTCCAGCGAGTTAATTCGTAGGAGGAAGGACCGTTCGCGGGCAAATAGAACGCCGTGGACCGTATTAACTGCGCGCGGGGGACCGAATGAAAATATACTGGCGACACTGGCCCAATTACGATGGACAGGTTCACGATGATTATGTTTGACGAGTATATTGAAGAAGGATGTAGGGGTATTCTTTGTCATTCTTTGTTTATATTGTTAAGTATGTTTATATATTTAGGTTTAAAAACAGCGCTTGTTATTGCTGAACCTCGACCTTTTACCCCATCCGTAGGTCCTTCTTTCGTGTAGATAGCTTTCCTGTCGGCTATACTGATGTAGACTACGTATGTGCGCAATAAAGTCGTTTATTTATTATTATTATTATTATTATTATTATTATTATTATTATTATTATTATTGATAAGGTGAATGTCCCAATTTCTGCTCATGTCCCCATTTCTGCTCATTTCGTATTTTTCTTATTATTATACGCGTTACGTTTGTACTATAGTTGCAACAAAATAATTCTAAATTATTTGAATATTTACGCGAGTGTTGCACGAGCTTGAGGCTAATCAAAGTGCAACATGCAACGAAAAACTTTTAAAATGAGAGACTCATGATTTTTCGACCATGTTTTAGCTGGTTGTGCTAAGGAACAGGGTCACTATTGGCATTCGATAATTCAGCAGAAAATGGTTTTTGCACTAAAAGTTCTTATTTAATAACAAAAACAGATACCGTATTGTGGTCTGGATGTAGATTTGTTTACTATTTTTAATTTATTTAAGTAGAAAACAGGTTTAGGGTCAAGTGAATCACCGTCATGTCCGCATTTCTGCTCACCAAAATTTTAGTAATATAACCTCACAATTCAATATATGCTGTAACCTCTATTTCTATTCGAAGGCATTTTATTTTCTGTTTATCATTATTTTATGCTTTACTGTTGTGTTATAAAAGATGTAACTCCATAAAAGATGTAACTTATTTTCACCTGAAAAGGTGACATATTATGTGAGCAGAAATTGGTACAAATGGTGAGTAGAAATACATCGCTATTTTTCGTGAGCAGAAATACGGACATTTGCAGCATTATATTTAATTACAAATTACTAGTAGTTAAAGATCTCGAAATATCTTTCTTAAATAGTTTTCGACTGGTTGATTTATTATTAAAGAATTAATCAATTACTCTGCAAATTTTGATCGCAATCAAATTTTTGACACCTTCTTTTGTGACGAGTAACCTCTTAAATGAGCAGAAATTGGGACATTCACCTTATTATTATTATTTTACTCTGTGTATACTTCGACTTTGTATATTACCCTAGCAAAGACACATTATTATCACCAGCAAACCCACACACTGAACCAGAGAAAAACCAATAACATCCCTCCTTCCCTCAATCGTTTAATCCACCTGACAGGTGCGACTGACTACCGCGTGAGCTGACAAAGAGGAATATCGAGGCACGAAGAAACGAAAATCGAGCCTTCTCGAGAAAAACTAACAGGCTTCTCCCCTCCTCACGCCCTCGATCTATTGAAAAATGTCCCGAATCATTATCTTTCTCACCCTGCCTACGCCAGTCCCCCCCCCCGTGCATTTCCCTCCGCCGCCCCGGCGGATCGGCGGAGGGGAGGACGGTCAGCCCTGAACCACCGCAATCCGGCAATTATCGGCGGTGGCCAGGGCGCGAGTGCGTGACTATGATAAATCTATGATAGCCGGGCGGAATTTATTGCGCGGCTGGCGCGAATGCGATTCCGGTCGCGCAAGCCACTCGCGCTAGCTTGGGGGGGGGCGGCGAGGGAAGGGTGTCGAGGGTGGTCCTCGCGGGGACCAATCCAGCTCGGTGCACGGCAATAAAAATATCGGGGAAAACGTTGGGCATGGCCGACGATGCTCTTTACGAAACGTGCGTGCCGGTCGAGCCATCCATTTCACCCCCTCCCCCCCCCCCCCCCCGCATGGGTCCATGACGGAGTGCTACGAGTCACCTCGTCGTTTCGGCTACAAACCAGGGCCCCCGAAAACGATGCATGCTCGAGAATGATCTGGATCGGTTATGCGATCGTGCTGATCGTGGTAACGAGATTGGGACGATGCTCTGCGAGGGGGTAGTTTCGAAGGGTGTAGCTGTTAACGATTCTAGCAGCCTGGGTTTCGCAGAATAGTACGACAGGGTTTCAGATCCACCGTGGGTGTGTAACGGTGCAAAAGTTTTCGTAGAACGATCCACTTTTATAGAACACCGGGCAGAATGTCACCCTCCGCCGTCCGCGTTCAGAAATTAATCTTCGGGGAGCACCATCTACGCGTCCGTCGGGGTTACCAGGGCCCGCAAAAAAAGGCAGCGGAGATTCCAACCCCCGACGTGGAGACTGGTGGGCATACATTACGGCGGTACTTTTTTTCCTGGTCCTACCACTTGGCCGACCGTTCACCCTCCTGTACCAAGGTGCAGCCTGTAAGGCCCCCGATGATCGTCGTCATCTTGTCTCCGCCGCACGATCTGCGCGTGCTGAGCACGAGCTGGCTTCGTTTTTTCTCCCCGTCATTCTTCATCCGCGGGGATCCAGGACCAACAAGCCCGCCCCTCGTTTTATCTAAATTCTCCTCTGCCCGTTCGCGTGGTCCTCGCCGGTCTGTTCGGTAATATCTGGAAGGGCAGCGCGAGCAGCAGCCCAACAGATTATAACGAGGGGGGGTGAAAAAGGAGGAGGCAGATCAGGCCCCTTTATTACATCAATGCCCCGACGACCAGGTAGCCACGGCCCTGTCTAAGCCTCCACGAGCCAGATAAGAACTTATGCTGGAAGCGAACGATCGAACCCTGAAGGATCGTCCATTAAGGTAACCCTAGCCCTCTCGAGTGCTCCTCCGACTCCTCTTCGTCCATCGGACGTCTTCCGCGACGGTAATTGGCGAACTTCAGACGAATAATCTCCATCTACCAGCTCCTCCGCCTGTAATTACATGATACATCGAATTTGGCTAATGGGGGACACTCGACAGCCAGAAGCCTATCCTGCGATGACATCGTTTCGATCGATCCAACGTATACGAGATCCCGAAGGCTCCGCGCGGCTCCACCCTGTTGATTCTTCCCCCATTCTCCTTCGGCGCGATCGTCGAGACTATTAACGGATCTATCTGAGAGAAAAAAAAGTGCACAATATACAAGAGTCGGTGGAGGGCATTCGACAAATTAACAAACAAGGAGGGATCTCTGCTTTTTTGCCCCGCGCCGCGCTGAAAAGAGGGGCGAGACAACGTTGTTCTCTCGTTACCGCGCGCGCTTTTCTGAACGAGTAACTTAATCCCGTTTTCCAACGGAGACAATAAACCACCGCCGATCGTGCTTTCTCTGCGGCTGTGCGTGTGTGTGTGTGTGTGCCCGCTCATCGATTCCGGGGCCGTTCCTCTGTGCACGCGCCCGTGTGTGCGCGAGTGAAACAAACCGGGGAGACATTAACCGAGGGCAGATGCTCCGACCGCGTTAAAAAAGCGGCGAGAGCGCGTGCCGGCATCAAACGACTAAAAATACTCGAACGCCCCCGTGAACAACCGGCCACGCCCGCTATAAAGTCTCTCTCCTCACGCACACGTACACCTCAAAAGCCTCTGAGCATCCTAAGAGCCCACCCTAATCTCTACCCTCCCGTGTTTCACGTAACAAATACGAGCCACTAATTCCAATAATTAGTGGCCGCGTCTGTCCGCGGCGGCTCCTAATCTGCGGCGTTGAAAAAAAAAAAGGGGATGAAGCGTCGCGAGTGGACCACGGCGTTGTTTGATGCTTTCGGGCCGTTTAAGCGAGATTAAATATTCAAGAGTAACGGGGCGTGGACATTCGAGTGTCTCGAGTCACGCGAATTTTGTCACTTGGGGGAGGATTCATTTCGAATTGAAGGCAAATGGGATTTCTTCTGTCGCCGTAAAGGGAATTGTTTGGAATAAGCGGATTAAACTTGTTGGGATATTCCATATCGAAACCACAGAAGATTATCACCCCGTCGCTCGCGCCAATACCTTTATTAAGCGATTCCCAGCTACCGCGCAGTCGCAAGGGTTGTAAATAGCTAACGACCGCGCGGATCTTTGATCACAGGTAGCCACTGCGGAATAAAAGGCGAACGGACTATTTGCACATAATCTACCGACACGGCCTTAATGAAAAGGGCCGGCCTAAACAATGGTGCGTCTGTGAATATCGATAAACGTGTCCCGCCTTCGCGCTCCGACAGAACAGAGCCAACCGTTTCCTCCGAGCGCCCCGGATTCATTGGCGGTGCTTACGGAAAATCTCGTTGGCTGATAAATTATTCCCCCGTAAAATAAATTACCGCGAAGCACAGGGCTATTCCAAAATCGTCCTTGCAATGGAAACCATATATGCACGTTTGATATATTACTTTCTGCCGTGAAAGTGCACCCCAATTTATTCTGCAAGAGGAGCTCGTTTCCATGTGTCTCCCAGTGTACGCATCAAATTAGCTGCACCACTTTCGTTCTGCACGCGGGAAGATCCCTTTCCAGGCGGCCCGCGCGCGTTCGTAGTCCATAAAAAGCATCCACGATCGTGGAAACGCCGAAAGGAAGAGGCGACGAAGGGAAAGAAGAGACACGCGCGTGCCGATGACACATTGTCTCCCCGTTTTACCATTCTCCACGTGCTACCAATCCCGTCCTACGTCCGTTTACATATTTTTAACCACTTTTTTCGAATCCGGCACTTGGTTCTGTCCCCTCCAATCGCTTCTCTCTCTCTCTCTCTCTCTCTCTCTCTCTCTCTCTCTCTCTCTCTCTCTCTCTCTCTTTCTCTCTGTGCAGCTTTCCATTGCGGTTTCCCTCTCGTTCCTTCGCCTGCCCTCCATCTTTGCCCGTCTCGGGGGGCACGCGTGTGTTCCATTCACCCCGAAAACTGGATATTTTCGGTCGGAAAAAAGGGGCGAAAAAAGCGCGGATTCGTTACACGCGCGAGGGTCGTGGCACGGTGCGTGCGAGCGGGATCGCGCGCGGCTAGATGAGCTGGCCAGGGCGAGGCGGACAGAGAGGGAGAACCGGGGGCATAGAATCGGGAGAGAACTGTAGGTAAAAGATCGGTAAGCCACGGCAGGGAAAACCGCGCATCTGCGTACATATACGTGTCGGAGGAAGCGGCGAGAGGGGGGCCAGCAGAGACGTTTCTGGAAAAAAAGGTTGGAAATTTTACGGGAACAGGAAGCTGCGAAGGGTGGCCGGCGCGCGCCTGCGCGCTCCTTTATTTTACGCTCGAAGCGTGCGGGGACAATGGCGGGATATCTCGAATCCTTTCATCGGGATTGTAACCGTATCAAAGAGACGGCGATGATATATTCTTTCACGGTGCTTCTCCCGTTCTTCAGTCCCGGGTGCAGTTTCTTGAACGGGGAATACGGGTGTGCATACCTACGTGTTTCTCTCGCGATGGACCCGGATAGCGAAGACGCTCGGAATGGAAGACGGGAGACGACATCGATTGTACTCGCCGGGTGGTTGATTGGCGCAAGGGTGGTCTTATCGACGTTTAAAGCGATAAACGGAGGGACGCTGGGAGCTCGGGGGCATTAACGCGGAGCAGCGTTAATCCGGTCGGTATTGTCGTAACGGGTATGACGTTGTTCGGGTAGCCAATCAAGCATCGGTGAGCGAGCCTCTCGATCGAGTTTATGCCCCATAAAATGTGAATTGCCTCTGCGAAGGACAACACCCCTCTTGCCTCTAGCATTCACGTGTGTATCTACGTTGGAGCTACCCCTGCGGTCGTTTCGATACTCGACTTCGATCGACTGCAGAAGCCTGACGTGTGTGTGCATGCGGAACCGTTGCCATCTGATCGGCGGCGCGAAACATTTGGGTGTCATTTCTAATTACAGAGTCATCCCGGTGTGATGGTGCGAAGCGGGGGCTGCGGTGGACGTTGGGTTTCGATTGGACCTTCCTCGATAGACATTCGAAGTCTCGGGTTGAACGTAGATGCCAGTTGAAGGGAACTTTGGAATAGTATTTTTAGGAGCACAAGCTGTTTTTACCTTTTTAGTGACCGCGGTCACCCCCTGATCACTCGAATCCAAGGGCCATAAATCCAACCACGGTTCTTCTCACCTTGGGACGTTAACGCAGCTTGTTAGATATCGAGATATTACCGCACGAGCGGACAGGTAGAAAGGAAAAGGTGCGCGGTGGAATCTTCAGGTGCAGGCGTCAGAATCGGATCACGAACGCGACAAAGACTTAATTCCAGCGGGCACGTGTGAGGAACCACGTGTCTCTCGAGTAACGTACCAAAATCTAGACTCCCGTAACGCTATGTCGCCGTCGCCTTCTGGCTGAGTGTCCATAAAAACGATGAAATTTTGGAACAACGTATGGCGGCTGCAGTGGATCGTAACTCAACGTCCCACGAATTATTAATTCAGTAACTGGCATTAAATTTTCCTTCTCTATGCAGGCGTACGATGAAGAAACAGCTGTGTTTTCTCTCGATTAACTGCGTTCAGACGTGACGGAATATTCGACGGAAAGCGATCCCGATTTCAGCCAATCAAGGCACAGATTGATGCTCGAATGGCCGTGTTGTGACAGCTCCTCGAATTAACTCCCTTTCTTCGCATGAAAGGGGTGAGTGGTCGGGGCTGAACACGAGACCCTTGGAGGGATAGGGTTGTTGCAAGGGTTGAATCGCGGCGATGGCGGTGTCGCTTACAAAATGGCTGATCAGTTGCAACCGCTCCAACCACGGCGTCGTGCAAGATAGTATTTAAGAAATTTTATTAGTTTATCCACTGCTGGTCGTGCCTTTTATCCCGTGTTCTTATATAGCGTGGTTTAAGGGAAATGTCCCGAGCTCCTCGTTGTTATTCTGCAACAGTTCCCCCCGTTTCCTGTTTCCTCGAATCTTTAGGCCCATGAACAATGCCAGAGTCAATCTACTTCTCGACATGAATATTCCTAGAGGAGCCGTGGGCTTGTTTCCTGTCAGTCGTCTATCCATATCCGTTGGTGGGCCGCGGCATAAATCTCGAAGCGCAGGGATATCAACGCGCCAGCCCCGTAACTCACCGGAAACGTCATCTCTGCACAGGAAAGGTGCGAACCTGGCTGCTTAATGAGACCCCCGGCTGCTTAGGATGCTCTTCGCCCTGCGGAATCTTTCGCGACACCCACGAGGCCCGTTTTACATGCGCTTCCGTTATAACGGTGCCACGGCCAGAGATGTTCCACGATAGTGTTTCAAATGGAGCAAGTGTCTGCCGAGGATTCTCGTTGCAACATGTGGGGCACGGCGAGTCGCTATCAACTGATGGCTGAATTAGAGACCAAAGTTTAACATCTGAGCTGACAGAATGACAATCTGGCAAGAAGGAACGCGGTATATGTTCATTTTTATTATTTATAAATTTACGGGCAATTGAAATATGGACTCAGGAAATAATTATGAAAAACCCTGCAAATCTATTGAAAAACTCTAACAAATTTTACTTTTCTTGATTATTTAAATTAAAAGCAGTGAAAAGTAACGAGGCTGTACCAAATATCACGCTCTATGGAAATACAGCAGGTGCCCCAACTGTATTTCGCGTGAAGCGAGGAAGCTCCCTATAAAAGGGTAGTAGTACATACGTAATGTCATCAGGACAGGTGACAGAAAAAGCACTTTCACCTAACCATTGCACCGTCACCGTATCTCCCACCCCCCGTCCGCCGCTAACTCGCAATTCCACTCGAGGCAGCCAAAGCTACCCTCCCACACGTTTCCATATCGCGAAATCTGGCTGCCATAGCCGATCCAGCGTACTCCCACATAAATCACGATCAACGGTCGCGCGCGCGGATTTGCAAACGGCGTAGGATCGTGGGTATCGGGGCAACCGGAGCGATAAGTTTATCTCGCCGCGACAAGGATGGTGGATTGTGTAGCTGGTTGTCGCGCAGGCCTCCCCGAAATCATGACCAACAATGGCGCTGGACAGACGGCCATTGAGCTTGGACAATGAGCAATGTTAGCGGCGGTGCCAGCCAACCCCCGATCACAGAGGCTGCTGCCAGTCTCTCTGCGTCTCTCTCTCTCTGGCTCTGCAGCCCCCTTTGGCCGTGTCTCCTCGGTCAGAGAAAGGAGGGGTTGCCGTGTGCAGATTGCACAACCGTCCGACGCCAGCTGGCCAACCCCTTGACCCCGACAGGGTGGACGCTCGGCCACGACTCGTCAAGGGCCGAGCACCGTAACCTGGCCCGATCTCGCCGAAAGAGGGTTGAAGAAGAAAAGGTGTCCAGCCGGCCGTTACTTTTGCTACTGACCAAACGGACGGGCATTAAATCGGGCCGGGAACGCGAGAGACGCGATTCAAGGAGAAGGGTGGCACGGACGCCGGGGACAGAAGAAAGAGTGGAGAAGAAATGGCGGGAAGAGGTGAGACGGCATCTGCTCAAGGATTACGCCGTTGCACGTCCCGTGGTGGTAAACGTTCGATTGCGACGGTGGGATTAAACGTGCACGTCCTCGGTGTTTGCTTATTGGCAAGGCGGGGGTTGAGGCTCGATTCGACGACGGGAAAGAGGTACAATGCTCCACTGAACTGTTCGCAAGTATGTAATGCCAGTGGTTGCAATTTGGATACACAGTGAGAGATTGTATGCTTGTTTAATGGTGGATGCGACTTTGAAGTAGGTTAGAGTAATGAAAGAATACTGTGCGTAAATAATGGCTGGGGGTGGATTTATGCTGACCGACTCGCTATCAGAGATGGTAGACTGAGAACAGCTGTACACTCGTCTGTTTCAAAGTTCTAGCGTTGGATACCTCTCCACTCCTGTATTCCCTCTTTCGTCTACGTTCGAGGGAAGTTTTTTTTCTTATCAGCGCCCGACGGAAGCAAGTTTTCCGCCACGAGGCACGGGCCAGGTCGTTTCCTCTTTCCTTCGCGTTAATACATCCTCGGCAGGAGCACCTCGCTCTTTGAGACTTTTTTCCCTCTTCCCATCTCCCCATTAATTCTTGCTGCCAGTTCCACGAGATCGCGATGCAATCGAGAGAAGAGTGAGATCCCTTGATCAAGGCCAGCAGATCCACTTTGCTAAGCGACAATATACACAGCCACCACCTTTACACAGTCATAATCGATAAGGCCCAAAGAAATATGATGTGGAAAACCGTCGGTGGTAAAAAATGCGGTTCCAGCGGCAGGTACTTTACGATGTACAATTTCGACACGTTCCACCGACGATGCCTCTCCCCCGGCCTGACTTTTTTATGGGGGCCTCGTGTCGGACCCCTTTCGGGACTACCTGAACGCGTGCGCGGCGCGTTTCTCTTCGGCGTTCTCTTTTTTTAAGAGAGCCTTCCTGCGCTACCTGGATCGCCAGGCCGCAGACGAATTAATATGTCGTGTAATGGATTAGGCCGGGACCTGCCCCACGTGCACGCACCGAGGCAACCCTCTCTTTCTCCTCTCGTCGTCACCGTGGATGCGTTTATACCTGCCCCGCGCGGCGGGATGCGGACACTTATGGCTCCGCAACCACACGAGGAGCGGCGAGCGTTCAGCCGAACCTATCCACGGATCATTCTCCCGCTTTCAGGGGGAGGGAATCGATAGGGTTGTGCCCCGTCGACCCCTTTTTTACCCTCTCCCGTTGCTCACACCCCGAAAAGCGTAATTGGAAAGCGATATATCCTTCCACGCGACAAAAACCTCGGATGCTTTATGAAGTGGCTGGAAGCCGTAAAGGTCGCTGCTCGAGCGAGCAACAGCGACAGGTTCGAGGCGCCGTAAAAAAAATGGGCGAGGACATTTATGGGGCGCCGCTGAGTGGAGACGTAATGGCGAAACGAAGAAGCGAGGCCGAGTCGGTTATTAATACGCTCGATGGCGTGTTGGCCGATGATGGAGGTCGATTGATAAAGCTCCCAACGGCGGGCTGGAGCTACTTAACTTCACGGGGCCATTGTTACCATTGGTAATGGCGGAATTCAGATACGAGATGTGAAGGAAGCTATTTGCAGTCGTGAACTCTAGCACCTTTCCTCTAAGTCCTAAGCATTTCACCTGCCATCTTACGCTATCCACCCTCGGGGATAAAAATTTCAACAGAATATACATTCTGCGTGTCTCATTATCGAGCAAGGGTGCAAAATTACAGGTGGATGGCAAGAAATTACGTCCTCCCCTAGCCCTAATTATATCTCGCTTGGAACGCCGCGGTTAGCATCAGGGTAGCCAGGAAAAACTCTCATGATCGGAGGTCAGGTTAATGTTCACCTGCTAGAAGGGGCTCCTAATCCTCCTGTCGCTCCTCGTAACCCTCTCTCTTACCTCTGCGTGCGCGCACCCGTGTGTACGTCCGCAGCACCTGTTACGAGCCGCAAGGTTACGCACATTGCTAGTGATCAAGGGGTCAAACGTTTCGGAGGGAGGGTTCCGAAAGGGTGAGAGCCGAAAGTGGTCGGGACCTTGGCAACCCTTCCCTCCGGGCCGCTGCCTCCGGGAAACACGCAGGTATACGCTCCGCGCACACTAGCACCTTGTACGCGAGATCGCACAATGCATCGGGAGGCAACCCTTTCTGGGTCCAGAGCGTTATGTCACTAAACGTTATCCCACCGAACATAGAAGGGGAAAAAAGCAAACTCGACGGAACAGGTTGGGATCGTTCCCTCTAACCCCTTTCATAACGCAACCCAGAATATTCTTCTCTTTATCCCACCCCTTTTTATACCCCCGTTTCCACGATCGCTAAACCTGTCGCATCTCCGTGCATTCCGTCGCCTGCGATCCATAAAAATGGAGCAACCGTTCTCTTCACAAAGACATAACTATACACGCTGGAATTATCCGACATACGTTAAATTCCTTCTTGAATTTAACGTCGTTTTGAAGTATTACGGGCACATTTAGATGCACAGGAAGCTTTACAGTCTGCACTGTTTCTTCTTGGAATGTTTCAGCAGTTGAGAATCTTGGAAAGTATTATAGTATAGATTGCAGACTTACGTTTGTCGATGGATCTTTATTTCCGTTAAAGTAGAGCTCCAATAATTCGCTCACAACTTCCAGCGCTAATATCAATTATTCCATCTGTTCTTTAGACTCTTTGGAAACGTTGAATCGATGTTCCCGGTTCCGAAACCGCAGCGGATGACGACAATCGAGATTCCAGCGTCGCGGGCGGTCGGCCTGGGAAAACAGGGCCCCTCTTTAGGAACGGTGGTCGTGGTTTTAGAAAACTCGAGCAGGCTAAAAGCCAATAATTATTGGTGCACGCGATGATCGGTGGCCGACCGGAAGTAGGTGGCATTTAACCAGGGCCCCGCACGAAAGGGGATGAAAGGGTCCTCCGCGGACGCGGCGCGCCCGGCCTGGAACACACTCGTGAATTAGTCGGTACCGGTAATGAGAGGTCGCCACTCTGTTCCTCCTCTGTCGCCCCGGACGGATATTACGGCGGGACGTTACGGCGAGAAAGGGAGGAGAAATTGGGAACGCGGTGGAGAGAAAGAGGACGGGGATGAAAGAAGCCCGTAAGTTCTCCCGGTGGAGAAATCAGGAAAGCCTGGCTTCCAGTGAATAAGCTTCCTAGAAACCGTTCTTTGAAAACTTCTGACATCACGGTGGTCCCCGATCGTCGCCGCGACGGATCCGGCATTACGCGTGGCTGCGTTTACTCGCCATAAGACGCGTTCAATAGTCGTTCGCGAATGAATTTCATTTTCCTAGCGAGTCGAAGGTGAATCTTTCATCCGACCAACGCAACAGTGGATCTAAATATGTTATATAGAGTATCACGCGTCGAGCCGATTTAATTTTGTTTCTACTTTGTCACCGATTTAAAAAAAAAATTATTTTATCCTTTTTAGCGCACCTTTGAAGTCGGTTTTCTACTTTTTTTTAAAAGAGTTTATTATTACAGGACCGTATTAGTTGGTACAGCAGCAGGATCTTCTTGCCCCGAGTAAATATATCGGTCTATTATTCTGTACAGTTTCGCTCCGTTGACCGAATCGATGACATTCGACGCCATGGTTACGGAGTAGGCGACGCTACATCGACATTCCGCCGTAATTAGAGAAAGGTCACTTACCGTCTGCCTCAGTTAGTCCAGCACGCGGGAGTGATGCGAGAAAAAAGGAAATACGACGGAAAAGAGTGACGGGATCGTTAGGGAGCACCGACGCCGAGGGCTCATAAAGCGGCGAGGGGGGTGGAGAGGGTGGAGAAGGTGGAGAAGGTGGAGCCGGCGAGCCGGGAGGCGGGGATGGATGAAAAAAAAACCGCACAAGTGTCGAAAAGCTCCTTGCCGCGCGCGTAATCTCGTTCGGGAAGCTTTCTAACTTCAAAGTCTTCCACGTGTAAGCCTCACCCTGGACAGCAAGAAACGACCTCGAGCAAATAAAACTAGCCCTCAAGGGCCGTCTTCCACGAAGCGTTCGTTTTCCGCTTGATCCTTAAATTGAATTACGATCGTCGATGAATAATCTTCATTGTGGGAGTCGTTAATACGATTTACTGGCATCTAGTTGGCGAGCAATGAAATGGAGAAGAGATTTGAATCGCCCTAAGGATATCGAGGCTACATTAAAATTAAATTCGCAGCTATTTGATTCGATGGTGTGACAGGAAGCTGCCGGTACGTTGACTGGGATTCGACAGTACGTAAAGCGATGCTGCGCTCACGGCACAATGGAGGCAAGAACAGTACACCCTTAGAACTAATTAATCTTCTAAGCGCCGCGCTCTCTACACGCGCGAACGGTTTTACGAGTTCCTTTAAGCGACTCGCCGCCCGAACGAAAACCAATTAATCTTCCCAGTTCTCGGAATCACGGGGAAAAACACCGGCGTAAAATTAGCTAACACCATCGGGGAACATCCTTCGATCCTTTCGAACATGATGCTGCAACTATGATCCGCCACCTCCGAGTAGCAGCGAAAAGAAACTCTCATCCCCAGTGGGGCTACCGGGCTCCTCCGCGCGTATCGAACCGTTTTGTTTGGAACGCCGAAGTGCATACTCATTTCGCGTAGCAAGTTCGCGAGAGGTAACAAATCGGTTTACCCTTGGTTGCCGTCGAGGTACATCTACCTCCTCCACGGTTCCAACGATTCAGCGAAGAGAAAGAAGGTGCCTGAAGTTTGAACTCCTAAAAAGGCCCCGGTGATTTCGGCGACTACCGGAATACTGCGGATTGCTTAAGGGTATTCCGGAGGAAACCACATCCTCCACAAATCCTCCGCATGAAGCGGAAGCTCGCCGCGCCCGCACGTGACGCGTCAGGCATCCGCGGATTCGGTTCGCCCCATCTTCCATCCCCCTTTGCGATCGACACGGGCCAAGATCAAAGGGGAAGCAACGCGAGGCGAAAGTTTTTGGCGCGTCAGGTCGCAGCGAGGATTAATTCAGGAGCGCGTCGGCCGAAGATGGTGGAAGCGGGAAGGCGAAAGTGTCGCGACAGGGCGAAGTGGAGGACTCCGTCGTTGCCCTGGCGAAACGCCATTATTCCCCCGATACTTTATCTGTTCCTACGGCGAAACAAAAGTTCTTACGTGCCGCGGTACGCCAGGGCTATCGATCTTTTCGCCCTTTCGCGGAGGTCCCTCGCGGGGAATAATGCGCCGCAGAGATATACCTTGATCCGAAGATATCCACCGGTCACGATCCTGCGAGGGAACTTTTATATCAAGGGTCAGGAAAGTTCCTCTCCTCCTCTTCGTCTCTTTCCCTCTCGCCCTCTCTCTCTCTCTCTCTCTCTCTCTCTCTCCCTCTGATTCTCTCTTCCCCCTTCGCCTCTTTCCTCGTTTTTTTTCGGCGGCAACTTTGAAAAAGTCCGCCGACAAGTCCATCGCAGGTAACGGCACCGGGCATCAAATATTCTATGAATTCAGAGTCGGCTTTGCGCCCGCGGCGCCGTAGGTTCCGCCAGGAAGGGAGGAAATTTCCGTATTAAATTTTTACCAGCAACTTTTACCGCGGTCGCGGCGCAAAGTGCGCTCGGTCGTTGGAAATGTGACGCAGTTCGGCGTACTGAAACTCACCTGCGCAATTAGTGGATATAAGCGATGCTCGATTAAATCCACTATCACTCGAGCTCGTGTATTTTCGTCGAAACAGAGACGAGAATCGCGTGGCGGAGGAAACGGTTCGCCAGCGCAGATGCGGCCGGAGGAGATCGTGGCGTGAAACGGAGCCATAATTCCGGAAAATGAAGCAAGCATGGCCCTCCTCGTCCCAGGGACATCCCACCCCGCTGCCCATGGGGTTACGTCCCCCTTCTATGATCCCCCCATCGTCCGCCGAGCTAACCCCCTCGACGGACGGGGTGTGCACGATGCAACTGACCAATAACTTACCCCTCGGCTGTGCCTACGATCGATAGTCACAGTATCCAATACAACCATCTCCGACCGCTTTCCTTTGTCTCTTTTCCTTCTCCCGCGACCGGTGGTGCGGGGCCGCGCGACCCCCACGTTGCAAATAATACGGTTCTCCGGGAAAGTTTTCCAACGGGCATGGAAAGGCCGCGATGGTCACGATATCGAGATATCCTTCCATTATTAACCCCACGATCGCTTTGCATCGCATGGGAAAGCGAGGAGGTCGAGAGGGGAGGCGAAAGAGTATAGCGAAGCACGCTGTACGTGGCTGCGTACCTCGCGCGGGTGAAGCGAACGATGCCCGCTCCTCCGAGGGCCGTTTCGGTATCGTTGGCCCGTGATTAAATTCTCGTTCGATATTTCGTGGCGGCGATACGGCGGCCAGGAAAGTTTTTCAATTAACCCGGACGGGAATGATCGAGAGTTAAGAAGGGAGCAGCGCGGTTAAAAAGGGGATGCCCATTTTGCATCGTTGCACTTCTGGTCCGCCTCCATCGCGAGATAACCGGAAGAAGTTTCCTATTAAAAATCTCCCCGCCGCCGGCAGGCCCGCTGACGATGGCAAATAAGATATTCAGATGTAATTAATATCGGCCGCGAAACTGTGCCGGCGGGTCCTTTCCGCGGGGCGAAAGGCGCGCTGCAAGGGCGCCGGCTATGCGGGCGCGCGGAGGAATATCAAAAGAGGGACGCCGGGACGCGAGGAAGGATGAAAAGGTACGGAAGGAGAGAAAGTGTCGCGCATTATGCGAGCCTCCTTTGTTATCGCGGGAGAAGCAGAAATTTCCTTTTCACGGCGTTAGTCGAGCGCCACAGTCGGCGACCATAAATTGCCGAGGATTCCTCAGCGTCCTCGGCCCCGATGAAGGATCGTCCAGGGCAGATAGGCCGTTAATCAGGAATAAGGAGGTACTGATTCAGGAATTTTTAATGGCTGATCCCGCCACCCTCCGCCGTTCCATTCTTCCCGGGGAGAAAGCGGCGTCGATTAATTTAGCAACGGGGACGCGTTCTCGCGAAAAAAAGTTCGCCAGCCGGGAGGGAGCGGGGGAAAGACAATGGCCGAGGATCTCGAAAAGTTACAAAAGGGAGGACGGAGCGCGGACAAAGGGCGCGAGAACGCCGCAGAACAAAGAGCAGATAACGGACCGGGCAAAAACACTGGCAGAAAGGAGGGAGGGACCCCTTGCCCAGCCAGCAACATCTTTGGTCAGAGCGCTCGGTCTTTGGCGAGAAAAATTGGCCATCTCTTAGCCGTCCGATATTTCAGAAAGCGTAAGAGCTACATTCCTCGATTGTCTTTATTCGTGCCCTTTCGGTGCGCCACAATTCCATTCTCGAAATTGTTCGAAATTTCATTCACTCGCCCGAATTACGCGGGAAGCTCGATTCTTTCATTCTCTTTGTAAGACGCTGCTAATTAACGTATTACGTATTTCGTTTGTGCGAAGAAGCCGTGGGAAAGGAATTGCAGCGGCAGAAGAAACTAGCGTCAACATGAAAGAAATTCAGGGCCGCGGAAAGAAGGGATGTTTAAGCGAGGACGACTGTAAGGCACGGTGTTAGGGGGTGGGAATCCCTTCTTTTACTTGGACGCCACCGAGAAGGCCCGCGCCGTAATGAAAACATGAATACTTGAAGCCCACCCACCGCCCATAATTATATCTTCGCCCTCGGGTTAGGCTCCAGCCACGATCCGGGGTTGAAAGCGGCGAAACAGGGGTCAGGGGGAGGAAAAGAATCGAGGGGGTGGACAGGGGCGCTATTTCTGTCCCCTAAATAATTAATTCCGCCAGCGCCGTCGGCTTAAACGCACTGGGGAGGAGGAAAACTTCCATGCCAGGAACGTGTCCAGAGATTCTCCTTCGACACCCTCGAGTCACCGCGACGAGCAATCGATTGTCCGCCTACTGCCACCCGGCGATATTTCAAATCGCACGGTACGCGTCCAAGAAAACCGTCTTACATTTCCACGGTGCAAACAAACCAGTGAAATTTAAACGCCAAACGAGGATTCTTCGAGGAAGGGTCCTCGAGATATAAATAAAATTCCTCGATCGAGATTCTTTCACGTGGCAAGGTTTTCCAAACATCTTCGCAAGAATTACTTCTGACTGTACTAACGAACGTCATACGAGTGAAACGACGAAGAATTCGGGGTACCTACCTCGAAGAAAACGAATCACGAATCTCAGCTTCTTCCTGGCGCGGCTTCAACAATTCCGCGGAGAGTTCCGCAGGCGGCCAAGAGCTGGAAGATAAGATGCAGGATTAATGGGCGCGGCATTAGGGCGTAATTTTATGGGGATTATTTTAAAGGCTTTCTCGGATCCAGTGGCTCAGCCGCGATTATCTAGACATCATTAATCATGCGGCCGGGTTTAAACTTCGCGCAGCTAGGTGTACCGAAAAACTTCTGAACCGCCATTTACTCTGGATCTGCGGGGGTTCGTGTGCTTACGCAGCTCTCCTTTCATATTCATCGTAAAAGGAAATGGCAGTTAACATCCCCCTGATGGGGTATCAGAAATTAGCGTGGAAGGTGTAACAGAAAGCCTGTCAACTCATATTTGCAAGTCAGGTAATTATTTAAATATTACATTTCCTCCACGTACCATATAAAATCGTGCACTTAACATATAATTTAAAAAAAAATCATTAAGAGGCGCTATTAGAAAGCAAGGGGTTAATAGCTGCAGAGGATAAAATGAAAGGCACCGTTCGATAGCAGAAGGGGTGAACGGTGCACGCCCCTTCTCCGTCTTTTAACCAATCCAACCGGTGAGGGCTTCCCTGGCATGCATAATTACTCGAAAAAGAGTACACTCGACAGATGCTGCAAAGGGTTGGTGCACGACGGTGAAGATGGGATCGACGCAGTCAGAAGGGTTAAATGAATCGGGGCGCTTTGATTGGTCGACCGTGGTAGGGAGGACGACAGGGTATACACATCGAAAGGGTTCTCGCTGAATCGATGTCGCTTATCGGCCATCTTAAAATCGAGCTTCCTATACGAGGCTTGCTGTAGAAATTAACGCAGACCAGTATTATGCCAGTATTACAGTAAGTACCTACTATGTAACTTGCTTTATTAAATTATGAATTATAATCTGTGTTCATGGCTTCTATGTACTGATAATTCAAATGTTTACTTCTGAGGAGTTCAGAGACCCATGCAGTAACCTATTATATTCTACACATATTCGTCGTTATCTCCCAGTAGCTTCCCTGACCCGTCCCCGCCATCAAATCCCATTTTATTCGCGTCTTAATCCATGAAAGCTTCGCCCCCACGAGAAAAAACGAACGAGAGAAAGGTAACGTAATAAAGGACCCTTGAAATCCAGGGCGAATACGGTGCACACGCGTTGCATAAATATTATTAAGCTTGATCACCGGAGCATACCGACATCTGCCCGATCGGCCGATTTCTCAGTTCTACGATCGGATATAAATTTGACAGTATCGGGGAGATGGTCCCTTTGTGTCTCTCTTTTTTTCCTCCTTTCTCTTCCTTCGTCGCGCGGCCAAACGCGTGCCGCGAATAGATTTCATTGTCGAGGAAAGGTCTCTGGGGAAGTGGAACGTTTGATTCGGTGACTCGGGCGCTTCTCGGGATCGAAAAGTGTTTTCTTTTTTTTTCAAGAGGCTGGAACCGTATCCTTCAAACGCATCCTTCGTTTATTTACAGTGCATCGCGACGCGTGAATGGACGTGTGACGTATTAATTGATTAAATTGAATTTGAGATTGGCAATAGACTTATATTCTTCTGAAACAGATATAGCGGATCTAAATTTAAAAAATTTACCGCATTCTACAGAAAGTCTATATCTCAACGTAAAATATTCAGGGTTGTGTATATTCAGATGCTATATTTTTGTGAGGGAAACTATAGATACCAGAATTCTTAAATAACCCATGATGCTATTATACGTCCACATGCGATCATAAAAATAATTCATCCGCATTTTCCTCCCTCAGATTCCAACGCCCCAAAACTATCAAAGAACGTCAGCTGTCAATGTACCAAATATAGACGTCACGATCGCCTGTCGACACGATTTTCGAATATGCCGCGATATAAAGGACCCTGACACCGCGGCATTACGTAAAATTATGCCAAGCCAGGGACAGGATGCGGAAGCACGGAGCATTCTCCAGATCGTAGATTCGAAGCGCGTGGGCGATTCTCTAAATCCGGCACAATGCCGCCCCTTGTGCCCAGCACCTGCTTAGGTGCGAATCAAGAAACAAATATTAACGTCTCCATACAAGGGATCGCACTGGGGAGGGACGAAACAACGCGCGCGCGCGTTGCACGTCTTGCAGTTTTACAAGGGTCCACAACACACTCTGTAGTCCTACAACAAATTCGAGGGCAAGAATCTCCTCTTCCTTGAATTTCAACAATTCTACAATGATTGAAGAGCCCTTGTAGAAAGCACTGTAGGTAAGTGCCAAAAATCAAATTCTATACTACAGTATCACCATTGGGACGTAGAACATTTTTCTGCAAAATTTTTTTTTCAATATGAAAATCGTACTCTAATTAGTTTTGTAATGAAACATCAATTGGAGCCTAAACTGACTCTACTCGCACAGTGGTGTGTCCTCGAATTCAAGCCTAATGCTTCACAGGTAGGGGAGACCGGGGCAAAGTGAACCTTGGGGTAAAATGAACTTTCTTAATTTATTCTTTAACAATAGAATATATTTACAAATTGTGGTGACGTAATAAATGTGTGTAATACCACAATGATAATTATGCACATTCAGATATCGAAAAATGGAAATTCATTTAAAAAATTAAAAATGAAGTTTTAGAGACTTCCAATTGGTTTTCTTGTCAATTTAGCTTTTTGGATAAATGAGTGTTAAATCTGTTATTTTAACTCCAAATTTTTTCTGCGTGTTTATAACAAGCTTATAAACATACATGTACACGCGTTTGAGAAAACATTAATCCTAACATTATTAAATAATTAATTTTCCACTGAGTACACATTCGGGGCAAAGTGACCGGGGTAAACTGAGCTGCAAAGAAAAGATGCGCGAGTGATTTTATGTGAAACCTGTCTGCCAAAAATTATTGTAGCCCATTTGAAAAAAAAATTGTGATAGAAATATATATAATGTTTTTGTTAAAAAATTTATTTAGATAGTATAAGTACGTATTTTATTAATAATTATGTATGTATTTGTTTTAGTAATAATATGTCAGACTGTTCATGCAAACAAAGTTCCTTTAAAAACTCATTTTCAGAAGAAAATGTGTTTACACAAAGTTCAAAGTTACAAAGTACAAATTATTAACGTCAAACTTGTATTAATGAAATATATTTTTAAATAAATAGTTTAAATAGTTTAAAAGTTCCAATAAAGTTAATTTTATAATTATATCCTTCATTAAAACTCGTATTTTATTTCAGCTCACTTTACCCCAGATAGTAGCTCACTTTACCCCATATATGGGGTAAAGTGGTCGTTTTGGCATTTTCTTTTCAAGTTGAATTTTAATATACTTTAAGTTTATTTTAAGTATTGCTATTCGTCACTTATCAATAGTAATGTTCAAATTATATTATAAATCTATTTCCACACATTTTTATTGAAAGGGAAAAATTTTATTCGACTTCAAACATTTTCGGCCCCGCTTTGCCCCGGTCTCCTATATGTAAAATCATGTAAGACAAGATGAGGTCACTCGAAAACCTGCAGAGAGAGGTTCTTCCACTTAAATTACGCAAAGAATCGATGCATTTCCTTGAACCACTCCTCAACAATCAGTGCCCTCGAAAAGCCCACCCCGTCTCGCTTCCTGCACGGAGCAAACAATCCGTTCGAAGGCACTTCCTCGAAACATAAGCGCCCCCCGCCACGGGAGGAAGCCGAAATCAGCGCAGAGCGAGATGTGCCGCGTGCTCTCGAAGCATCCCGGTTTCCCATCGGCCATGAAAGAGTGACCGGCAGGTTTCTCGGTCCTCGTCCCTCGAGGAACTCGTTCGGGATCGACGAGATCCATACGGCCACTCGACTTCTTCTTCCTTTTCCGTCGCGCAAGCGAGCGGACCACGCGGTCCGGCTCGTTTGAAGTTGGCCCTGTCGCCAGCCAGACGAGAGAGGTCCTCTCCTCCGTCACCGTGTCCTCGTTCGTGAAACGGTTCACGCCGAGAGACCGGCAGCCTCGTGGCGGATGGAAGAGGAGGAGGAGGAGGAGGAGAGGTCGGGATAACCGGTGGCGTGCAGAGAGACCCGGCAGACTTTCTGCCTCCGAGAGCACGAACAGCAATAAAATGATCCATCGGCACGAGGGATCCCCGCAGGAGGGAAAGGAAGCGGCAGCCTGTTGCTGCTGGTCGCGTGGATCCGTCGCGTGTGTATGGGAGGACCGTGTGCCGTGTGCAGAAGCTGCAGGAGACGGAGGATGAGTCGGCGAAGGGAGGGACGGGAAACGACGTGTACGGTTGCTTAGACGATCCTCCGTTTGAGAGACGCCAAGCAGCCCCTGTCTTTCGTATTGTTCCTTCATCCCAGGGACACGGCAGTCTCTCGCCTTCCACCTTCCACGATCGAATTTCTCGTGGCACCGAGGCGGCGACGCGGAAGTAGTCACACGTGGATACCGATGCGAGTTGAAGGTAGCGGGTGATGCCACTTTCGGGGTGCTGAGGTCAATTCGCACCTGTCACGAGGGAGGTTCTTTTTGGGCTGGGCGATAGGGGGGGTGGAATGCTTCGGGGGGTGGAAGATATAGGGATTCTTCGTGATTAGTTGGAGAGATTAAAAGTGGGAGTAGGAGTTTATCATAGATGGCTGTTTATAATGTATAATTTAGTGGAGAGGATATCGATGGGCAAGGTTTTTGCGTATCAGTTTCAGATAGAAAGCCTCTGGGAATTGTTGGCGAAATAGTACAGACCTCCAGCAGGTTACAATGCACAAAGTAACTTCTCCAGCCCGCCGAGGATCCGGTCGAGCGTGCCAACGCGCCAGCCATAATCCGCGAGAGTAGAATGCGGAGGAGTGGAGCCCACCAAGCCCCGGTTATCCTTCGGGACCATTTGTCAGTGTCCATTAGTGGCTTGGCAGGAGGACGTTTAACGCGACAGGGACGTTAAAGAGTTGTGTATTTGCGATGTTAAATGAACCTTGCACCGTGGGCGACGATTGTGCAGCTGCGAGAGCGGCTCTGCGAGAAGAGCTGCCTCTTGAGGTGTGCCCATGCGAGAAAACTGTGAGGACCCGGGCACCGAGTGGAAGAAACGAGAAAAAGGACAAGGGGAGGCCAGTTGACTGGGCATACTTCGTCTTTCGCTGGGTATAAATAAAAGTAACTTCTGCGCCGCGGACAATCAACCTTCTCCCTTGCGTATAGCCTCGTCCACGCAGTCGAGTGGCAGCAATTACCGCAGCAACACGTAATCAGTGTTTAATAATACTCGCCACCACTTCATTTGCATCGGATAATTGGAAAATCAAAGTTTATTGCTTACTATACAATTTAAACACCCTGTTCAAACAATTCCCTGGTCTCTAGACTCTCAAATTTCTTTCTAATAATTTACAGAAATAATTTATAAAACTTTAAATTTCCTGTAATAATCTTCTAAAACTCCCAATTACCATAAATTCGCTAAGGAATTGAAGAAAATTCATAGCCAACCAATGTATCCTCCGCAACGATGAATCTCGCCGTCCCGAGTCGCGCGAATTCGTTAGGAAAGTCGAAAGCTCGAGCGCCGGTCACGTAGGCCCCCGGAAGATCCAAATCAGCGAGAAATTAAATCGACCGTGGCAGTCTGAACCGCGGGTTCGCATTCTTGCCGATGGATCTGCGACAATGCCGCAGGCCCTCGAACAACCCGGACGAAAGAAGGTAAGGAGAGAAGGAAGAACAGAGGCGAATAAAGGGACGCGGGATAAAAACGCAATGGTGGACCACACAAGTGAAACTGTTTGTTTCGCTGCTGGTCAGAGTATCGATCACGCGATACACCATCGATTAAGCTGTAAAACCCGACGGGCGAAACAATTACACCTTGTCGAAACTTGGCGCGGTACTAAATCGGCGATTCATTTCGTAGCCTGTTATTAATTCCACCAGGATGCAGTTGGCTTTTGAAGATAGAACCGGGCTCTGCGCAACGACAGACACACCTGTCTTATGTTAATGGTGTATAAATTGAACGAAGCACCGAAGCCACCACGGGACTTAATTTATAGAACCGTAGGCGTGCGGGACACGAAAATGGAAACGGACACGTAATGTCCCCGATCGCGTACAAGACACCTCTCCGGTGTATCTAATCCGTGTGTCCAGGGAATGAAGAAGTATCGACGAGGAGTCGTACAGGTGCTGCTGGGACAAACGACGTTCAGCGCGGCTGCAAGTATCGATCAAGGTTTAATTGCGAGGTGGCTGGGGACGTTGGCGTGGACATCTGCGTTGTCACTTCAATTTTTCGTTGCGACAGTTGAAGAGGAAGCTTCCTAAGGATTCTTCGGGAAGAGAGTCTCGTGTTTCAGTTTGAAATAGATGTAAGGGAGGGACGCTGTAGATGTAGAAAAGAAACTTGCCACTTTTCGTTAATAAGATTATTAATCAGTCGAGTAGAGTTCAGTAGAGTTCTTGTAACATATTTTGGCAGTATGTGAATATTAGCAGTTAATAGACAAATTATAAAACTATCACGGAGTTACCCGAGTTTACCCTATTCCCGTGGACAATGCTCGTGCAGTTTGGCAGGACAAGTTGTCACTGTGCAGTAGTCACACGGCTCGCCAGAGATTCAGCAAGTTGGAGAGCGGAGGAAAAAAATATTTGAATATGCTGGAAGTTGAAGGGACGCGATCTTTGTAGCTGGCGAAACGAGTTCGATCCCTGCGAGCCCTCGGGCAACTTTTGTCGAAGAAACGGAATCGATGTCCGTTATTTCGACGCTGCTTGGTCGAGGCGGGGAAGAGGAATGTCGAGCGATGTATCCGGGTGGGAAAGAATTGTATCACACTCGTGGAATCCTTGCAACTTTACGCTACGTGTTAACGAGACCAGTAGTGTATTAAGAAACTTCAATCGATGCTTAAGGAATGCATTTAGATAACAACGCCTAGAACCACCCCTCAGGCAAACGTGCAACAGAGTATGGAAATTAGAAAGTATCCAAACTAATGTCCTCCATGCCCGAAGCTATGTAAGTAGTCAACAAGCCATCTGATTTTCCACTGAACCGTTTCCCTCGCCTTTGAAACGGAATACAGCTTCACGTGCTATCAGACTCTTTCCACACGACGATAGTTAAACAGACAGTGCGTCATCTCATTAGTGATTCTTTTAAACGACATCGACGAGAATAATGTTTCTACACAGAATAACTTGTAGTAACAAAAAGGAACAAATAATTTCGATACCGGCACATTTTAATAAAAGCTTGTGTTTAAAAGAAAATGCGAGTATAAATTATTTTATGCTTTTTAGTGAAAATATTATATTGCCACCGAAACTAAGTATGTGTGCAAAGTTTCCAGTCGATCTGATACGTGGAAGTGGATGAAAATTAGCTTACAAGATTTCACTCTGACGAACTAACAGACTCACAAGTGAAGTTAAATAAAAGCTTGTTAAAATACCCAGGTCCGCCTACGTTTCTCCGCAAAGGCTAGCCAGCAATAATCTATTACTTGCTCCTAAATGAAACACAATCGAAGGATCCAGGTTTCGTTCCTCGACTTCCGCCGACGTTGGACGCCATCGCAGCTGGCGCAGAGCTACTCGCACGAATTAGTCGGCGGTGCCGTGGTACGAATAAAGCGATCTCTTTCTCTCCGCTCCCCTTTCCCTCTGTTCTTTCGCCTCTCACCCTTCAGGAATATTGGTCAAACCTGCCCCCATCGGGAGGGCGATCGCGCAACGGGGGTGGAAGCGAGGCAGAGCGGTGAAGGGTGCAGCGGATCCCGTAAGGGCAAACCCCTGCACACGAGCCCGTACCCCGCCTCGAATTACTCACCAGCCTTCCCTTTACCGTCCCGTTTTACCCGAAAATCCAAAAACCAGGGGATCCGTCCGCGTGTGTGCGCGCGCGCGCGTCGCGTGGGGTCGGCTACCTCCGCCCTTCTCGCCAGCCTTCCCCTTGCACTCTGCACATCACCCCATTTCTCTTACGGCGGGCCCTTTCTCTTCCAGCAACTTATTTCGGACACGTATCCCGTTGTCGACGACTATTTGCCGACGTGATCGCGGGCTTGTACATCGGCGTCTCTGGAAGGAGCCTCTTTCATCGAGAAAGGGCTGCTTTCTTAGCGAGATTCTACTGTATCAATGTTGGGAAGGAGCGCAAACAGGATGAAGGATAAATGCTTCGTTCTTCCTCTGCCTCTCGTTCCGTTGACTTGGCTCGCATGTCTCGAAAGTAGATTCTAGAGGGCGAAGATTGGGTGTAGGGGAAGCTCACATATTTACATAAAATGCGAAACGACTCTGCATAGTTCTCCCTTCCGAAACAAAGGAAAATTCTCTCTTTGAAAATTAATTTGAGAAGCTACGTTGCTATCGTTTCCTTTCGTTCGTTTCGTCGAAATCCCCAAACCCATTGTACAGACCGCGGAATAGAAATTATGAACCTCGAAAAACGTTGGAATTATATTTTTAACATCAACGACCCCGCGAGAAAGCGATTATCAAGGTTGGTAGTTGTCCGACGTGTTCGAGGACGCAGTTGAGAGGAAGGGACGTTACCGGTCACTTTTCTGCTTCCTTAAATCTGCTCGCAAGGGTGGCCGAATCACACGTCAAACGCAGAGACAGACGTTTTTGTTACGAAGGAATAGCGAAAAAAAAATATATATATATACCGTGCGAGCCTCGGGTCGCAGCCACCACCGCCGATGGGGTGTAAGAGTACGCGGTACAGAGATGAAAGGGGGTGAAGGACGGCAGAAAATGTAGGGTGGTTTTAGGTCCTCCATTCAATTTATCGACGGATTGACAGCTCTGTTAGGCCCTTGTTACGCAGCAGCACGCTGCCCGGGGAAGACAGACAGAAATGGAATGGCAGGAAGGTAGAGAGAGAGAGAGAGGATCGCACGATCTAATCGTACTTCTTTCCGTCTTGCATACGTTTCCGAATAAAAATTGTCCGTTTCGGTGGTTGGTTCCTCGACGAGGGTCGATCCCGTCTATGGACTCCGAACGCTCGAGCTCTCAGAGCGTGCAGCCTCTACCTTGGCAAAGGTACTCTTCCTTGTTTAATGCAAAAAAAAACTAATTGTTGATCGTACCGCGCAACCGTTTGACCAACAGAAGGAAACTGTCGAAACGAATGCGTCCCCCTGATTCTCACCGACCTCATCGAACTTCTCCCGGGGGCCATGTACAAAACGATAGCTTCTCTAGTCAATAAAACGTCGCCAAGTCTACCGATGGCACCGTGTTTGATTAGAAAGCCAGTTGACACAGCCACGAGTCCCGCGTTAATCGGACAGTGACGCATCAGGCACGGGCGCCATCTCGTCAACATCCAACAGCCGGGAGTGTTTGCTCGATATTCTTCGCGGAAGACTGATCTGTTCTGGACGAGTGTCTTGGAAGCGACGGCGGCCGTCGTCCCTCGCGTCTCTTCCCGCGAATCGAATCCCTATTTGACGAAAGGGAGGACGGCTGACCAACGGTCCCACCGCGGACCCCAATCCAGATCGATGGATCTGTTAACCGGGCCAGGTGCGCCCTGGTCAACTGTTGGCCACCTCGTGCGACCTTTTTTCGCGCACCTTCGCCCCCCTGACCCGTCTCTCACGCAGAAAGGATCCTCAGGTTAATCGGAAGTCGCGGAGTGGACGCGCGGGGAAGCGAAGGGATCTTCGAGGGATGGAGAAAAAATTCGGTAGGGTGCCTTCTATCCGCTTAGGAGGAGGACGCCGCGTAAACCGGCACGGGGACCATTCCTTTGTCAGCCTTTCGTGGCATTGATATGCCAAGGATGCGTGGACGCACGCTTCGATCGGTTACATTTCTTTCTCCTTCACCCCCTCTTCTGGGCACACTGCTTTCCGGATTGAACGCGGGCCCTTGAGGAGGGCGCAGATGTACGTTAAACTGTTAACGATTCGATTTGTACGATGAGACATGATATTTGAATTTACGATAGCTTAAGTGCTTCACGAGTTTCCAATTATTTCACCGATAATTTCTAACGAAATCGAAGTTAATTTCAACTCTTTCGCAAGGCTCTAGCGAAAACCCCAAAGCGGTACGATTTAGACACGATACAATCGGTGGAAGAAAAAGTGAAAGCAACGACGTCTTCTCCTAGACCAGCTGGTGCTTCGTGCTGCGCATCTCTATTCGCACACCACATGTTGGCCAGTGGGCGAGCACGGGATTAATACAGGATCGGTATTATTAGACCAGGCCATTAGGCGGTATCGGGACCAGATAATTAGACGGCTCTATAATAAGCTTGCGTTAAATTGTACACGCCCGGTAATGAGAAGATAGCCGACTAGTCAATCCGTGGCCATTTTGGAGCACACGTAAGCCTCGTTATCTCGCTGTCTACGGTCCAAGCAAACACGCCCCATCGCCTGTTCCTCGCCACGAAAGGCGCAATGCTTCGTACAGATTGTCGCCAAGCTATCGCCACGGATCCTCGAGGACTTTAGACGAACGTGGCCGATTCTAATCGAGAACTTTCCACTTCGGCGCGCCGGTTTACCGACGTTCTCCCATTAGCGCGTTCTTAAATATTTATTCGAGTGAATCGGGCATCTTCGAAATTCCCGACGGAGTGGCGATGTCCTTTTGAACCTCGTATCGAACCTCCCAATCGTGCTCCCAAACGAGATTCGGATCGATCGCTTCGGCTCCAATAAACCAAGACTTTCTTCCCTCAACTCGACCTTCCTGATCCTTATAAAAAAAGGGCTCGCCTGCGTTCATGTAAAAAAGATGCAGGCGCTACCTGACCGTTCTAAACAGTCGTTGCTCAAAGTCAGAGCGGCTCCCGATGGAAACTGTGGCCAACGAATTTCTCCCGGGGCAGATGGAATCGCTCGAATCGATTCCGAGCGCGGTCGGATCGACGTGGACGCGGGAAGAGGGCCGTCTATGGTGTTTCAATTACCATGGAAGGTATATTTAAATGCGCGGAGATGCTTGGCAGCCAGATTTCTATCTAACGGTCACCGCGTCGAAAAAACGTCCACTCGAGAGAGACGCAACCGAAATCTGGCCGGGTTGGCGCAGCGATTCTTTCGGAGGCCGTGACCAACGGTTGCTCGTCAGCCGCAGATCAAGATATCGATTTAATCTGTAACAGAGCGTCCGTACGTGATTCCCCGGCACAATGGGCGGATTTCAAGGTAGATTGGTTTGCATAAATTCGACTGTTACGAGCATCGGGGCTTCCGTTGGGGGTTTCCGCTACTGGCGAGAAAACGCGCGGAAAAAAATGCGCCAGCCGTTCCTCGGGAAGCGAACTTTTTAATCCCAGAGAATTCTGGATAGTGTGCTTGCCTAGGCAGATGACGGATCACGGGTTCTGGGGAGCCCGGGAGGACGAACGAAATTACCGGGTTAAGAGATATGTATACTGGCAGCGAGGCGTATTTTTGTTCCTCTGGTAGAGACAAACGGTACGTTGCTTTCTTGTAGCGCGTTGGATTATCGAGATTAGAGAGGACTGGCGTGTTTACACCTTTCTGCGACGAACCGGGCGGATATTTTTGGAGAACGTCGAAGGAAACGTCAAGGGGACTCGGGCGGAACGTGTCGCTTTGTCTACGCGATATTACAGGCTTGAAATGGAAAAATATCGTAACTAAGACTAATATTCTAAGAGGAAAATGTCGATTCTGAGAATTAGTGGACGAGAGATAATCGCTGGTAGATAGATGTAGGTAGGTACATTTTGAGTCGTAGATTAGCGATGTGATAATGATTATTGTGGTGGGATGAATTATATTGGAAGTAGGTGCGAATCTGGCTGGATAGTTTCGAACAGTTCACGATTAGGTGGGTACTTGGTAAAAGAAAAACAATACTTTTAAGTAGACTCGAACCTCGACGAGATAGGTACGAACTCTCTATAAGTACTTCCAGTAAATTCGAACCTATTATGAGTACTTTAACCAGCAGTTTTCTATTCTGTGCCAATTGTGTAATTTGCCTTTGGTCTTTCTTTCAGAGTTCGAATACTAGTTTTATATTCAATTCTTTCAAAGGTCAATGTAGTTACAAGTACATTGTCGAAACCTGCAGGTATTCTTTCTGACGTTCGAAACTAGCTGGTATAACCCCAGTACTTTGGAAGTACATAGAATGAAACGCCACCTCTTAAGATGACTAGGCAGTCAGATCGCTCGAAAATCAAGTATTTTTTGCGAATTAATTACAAGGAGATCAACACAAATTGTGACTAGTACTTTTGGGTAATGTTTATTAATACTATAAACAGTGAAAAAAAAAGATTTGAATAATATATACATATGTATGACAGCGCTACAGTCATCTGATGTGTCGGCATTTTTTCTGGAGCCGCTGTAATTTTGCAGTGATTTTGGCCGTTAGAAATTGAATTGTGACGTATTCTCTGAAATTTACACTTTGCCCTGACCCCCATTCTGCCCTGAACCTATTGAAAAAGAAAAAAATCAAAATTATACAAATGGTGGCTATAAAACGGCAAATTTTGAAGAAACGTGATTTTTCGCCAGGGAAAGAGCCATTTTATTTTTTTTTGTCAAAACAGAAGTTTTCACAAACTTATGCTTAGGTTTAGGTCGTAACAAGACATGTTTTACATATGCTCAATTTTTTTCAAATTGATTCGGACCTCCGTTTTTTCGCAATCACTGCAAACCGAAGATGTGATTCTGAGAAAAACGCGTTCAAAGTTTCAGAAGCGGAATTAATCTACCTGCGTGCGCGCAAACCTTTTCGACTGTAAAATCCTTAATTTTGCAAGTTTTAACATAAACCAAACGGCATTTTACTCGGGAAGGGTGGTACTTTCGAAAAATGCAACAAAAAAAATCGAATTTCTGACTGCCTAGTCCCCTTAAGGTGGGATTTCACGGAGACAATGCAAGGCAACATGCGACATGCGATGAGTGCGAGAGTGATTGCACGTATAAGATGTTGCTGGTTGCCAAAAAGTTGCCTCAGTCAAATCCGACCTTTATGACTAGTACTTGAATCCCATGAAGTGAAACTTTTATATCGGAACTGACTCGGATTCGTGACTAGGCACATATTGAACTTGGTCCCATCTCTAATAAGGAACCAGTTCAATTTCTTCGCGACGAAGCTACCGAGATGTTAATCGACGAATTATTTATCCTATTACACCGTTGCATCTAACCCTTCGTCCACGATCTCCATATGCAACCTCGGAAGCCCCCTTTCCTAGCACAAATCATCCCAAAAATAGATAACTATCGTAAACTGCACCAGCCTAAGCTCAACTCGAAAGTACAGAATAAATTATCTACCCCGCAACTTCACCATTATTTCACCGATAAGAACCTCCGATGACACGTGGATCTCCATCCGCGGAAGTAGAACGTCAAGTCGAGTCCTCCCATCCTCGCGGGATTAACTAAAAAGGTTAAGCGTAAATCTTCTTTCGACTTTACAACGCGAGCAGCAACGACAGGCCTCCAGGTGACCGTGAAAAACGATCCCTCTAACCCGGCCCGCCGGGCGAGCGCGCGGTGCGATCTTGTAAATCTAATTATAAAAGTTAAGCCAAGCAGCGCCCGCGCCCCTCGACTGCCATAGACGGTCGAAAAATTCAATTTCGCAGGTCACAATGCTCGGTGCCGGAAAAACAGAACGACCCCTATTATTCCTCCGAGCATCTTGCCCCGAAGGAGGCGCACAAAACCGTGTGCAATATAATCCAATTTCGTTGTGCGCGCGCCTAAGAACCGGAGCGTCACTTTTCCAAGGTCCTTGCCGGGCCTCGCGTCCGCTCACGGTTACGACCGGCCCGGGCCCTCACTATTTTCGTACCTGATAATTTGCGCAGTAAAAGTATAAAAGTCCGAAGAGCCCCCAATACGCTCTGTTTTGGATACGCCCGTCCGCGGCCATGGAAAAGGTCGGAACTTTTAAGTGCCCCGCTTTTGTGCGAAACTAGAGCGATCCCGATTTTAATTGCCGGTACCACTGGGCTGTACCCCCGCCGCTCGCGTCTATCCAGTCCTCCTCGCCCTCCAGTTTTACCATCATTGGCTTTACCGCGACGCTATCGGCGCTCGCTACACAGCCTTTTACACGCAGAGGCAGAGAGTTTAGGCGAGCAAAACGCTCCGCGCTGGGTTAGAGGCTGGCTGACAGCCCCTAACGACCTACCGCGGCCCAGTGACATTTCGCTGATCGTGTAGAGCAGGGATGACGACGGTTCAACAACCCTACGGCCCGTTTTACTGCCAGCGAAACGCTGCCCGGCCGTTCGACTATTTTCTTGCATGTTTTTAAGCCGAAACCGACCCCTCCGCTGGGTTTCCTGTATTCCGGCCTTGCTTAATTGTGGCCGGTTTTCCGGAGCAACGTGGAGTTCTCTTTCTTCCGCCATCTGGGTATATTGGAGAGCGTTAAGGTCGATCGTACGGCGAACGAGGTGCTCCTTTCTTCCATGGCGTTCACGTGTTATGATATTAATGGAAGCTCGAGGGGGTGACGTTACTGTATCGAGTTCCCACTGACAAATGGGTGGGTTCTTAACTTTCTAACGTTCAGCAGCGTGTGTGGCAGGTATCGGGGAGGGCGTCGGAAAGGGTTAGGAGCCTCATCTGGCGCACAATGGCCGTGCACCAGGTAGAAGCTCACGCTTTCACGTCGGACGGCCAAGGGTTAAGTATCGTAATAATTGCCAATAATCGGGCCATTGTAAACAGTTTTTCCTCGCGCCCGTGGGGCAACGGTCTACGGTTAAGCGCCTAAAAGCATCCCCGTCTCTGTTTGCTCTTTTCCTCTCGCGATTTACCAACGATTGCGTAACCGCAGCGTCGCCGTGGAAATCCCCTGAAGTGTTTCGCAACCCTTTACAGCTTCGGAGGGATTACGATTCCAGGGGGGCGGCGGGGAGGAACGTCCTCGGTCGAAGGAGCGCTCGAAGATGTCGCGCGAAATTGCTGGAGGATTTGCACTTACGTAACACGCACAATACAGTGCTCCGACTTAGATCCCTTTTTATAGCCCTCCCGTATTTCACTCGCGATTTATACGAAATCCGACCCTATACCTGCCTCTTTTTTTCTACGATGTCTCGTCTGGCTTGTGTACGGAAGTACTTACTGCTCGCACTCCATCTCGATGAATATCCCGCCCCCCTCAGCCTTTCCATCTAACCGGCTGGGTACTGGAAATCTCCTCCATTAATGTCTCGTTTCTCGATTTTGTATCTTCATTGCTGCGAGCAGAGATAGCCTTGCAAACCGATTCTTTCGGCGATAGACGCTCAGACGCTTCCAGACGTGCGTTGGAATTATGAAGTTTGCACCTAACGTAACATCATCCGAAAAGCAAAAAAAAAAGCAAAAAAAAGGAAAGGTTCACGAAGGGAAAGCTGATATATACATCGACTCTGATTCACCGAACCGCGGGATGGAGATTTCGCTTTCCGATCCAGAATTGTCCCTCTTCCTCCTCCCTTTTCAACCCCCCCGGTGGCACGGTTCTCCGTCTCTATCCCGACGGACGACGACAACAGGCTGACAAGGTGGAGTGCGTGTCCTCGCGAGCGCACCGGTGCTCGACACGAGCCTGTGCGTGTGTGGACGCACGCTCTATCGCTCGTACACACTCACGGGGGCCATGGTGGTTGCACACGCGCCCATGCCGGGGGCATTCTTCCACTTTTTTATCGCGCACGGGTGCCGCGGCGGTCCTGGCTAGGTTCTGGCTGCAGGCACGCGCTCAGCACGCCCGACGCGGGCAGGTGAGAGAAGGAGAGAAAGAGGGAAGGAGAGAGAGAGAGAGAGAGAGAGAGAGAGAGAGAGAGAGAGAGAGAGAGACGGAGTGCGCGCGTGCACGCACTTTTCACCCCCGTGAAAAAAAAACCGAGCCTGGGGTGCCGCACGGCCAGGGGAAGGTGGGGAGCGGCTGCGTTTCGATAGAATTCGTTTTCAAAAACCAGTGGGAGCCCTGTGCTTTCTCTGGCGTTGCGGCCGCGCGTTATCGCGGCCCGGAAGTCGCGGGCCGGGGTGGAGATGCCTCGTCGGTGGCCGCGATACCGCGGTGCAGGCTGCGTAAATTGCATTGTTCGAGACCCGTTTGATTCCCTCGTGCCGGCAGACACGAGTTTTTCGTGCCACGAGACTGTGCAAACGGTAAATCCGCGAAATAAACGTTGCGTGATGCATTGAGTGACGGAATGACGAGAGTTGCTGTTTCGGTTTCTCTTTTTGAGAATACGGACAATTGCGGCGAACGTTTCGGGAAAGAAAGACACTTTAATTAAGCCTGCGTTTAAATTGTTGAAAAGTGTGTAGTTTCCCTGCGAGTTTCGTGGGGAACGCAACGGGTGCATCTCGCCGAACGCATAATCATCGGATGCGCCTACCGCTGCATATTTAATGGGAACAACCGTATGTCCGCCAGGCGGTTTGAAAGGAGACGGAGAGCGAGCTGTGGACAGCCGTACTCCGCGATGCAGTACCTATCGACCGTTCCTGAAATATTAAAAGCAATGTTAAAGTTCCGCGGAACCGGCACGTGCGTCGGCGGCGTGTAATGAAGGCAGAACTGCACGAAATCTGTGAATCTCGGCTGCACTGAAAGGAACTCTAGAGCGCTAGGGAACGGACACGTGCCTGTATTAACGCATTATAGGGTAAGTCCGGGAGACGCGGTCGGGCCGGAGAGTTGGTCGAGTCGCTATATTTCAGACTCTATACGTAAAAACGTGTTAAAATACAGACCGATTACTTCTTTGGAAGCCAAGCAGTTGAATGAATAGCGTCATTACGCTTCCTTCTGTATTTATAGGCTATAAAAGGTAAATTGGTGTTACATTTAACCACTTTTGTTCCCACAATGGTGTACAGAATCATATTTAAAATATACTTCTAAGTTTAATTCCGTTTAATGTTTGGGATAATCAGATAGCAGAAATATTGAGGAACAATGCAGCCAAAGTATTTAGCGATACTAACTCTTCCTCTCAAAACTAACGAGAAGACCAGCTCTCTCGCTGCAGAAAGGAGAGATGGTCGAGTTATGATTTTTTCATTATCTTTGTTTATTTTTTATAATTATTTTATTATTATTTTTTTTTACTTATTTTATTCATTCACTGTTGTATTCATTTGCCTTGTTAATTGCCGGTAGCTATTCCGCTTTTTCTTTGACGTGTTCTTTACTTGTTTAGCGTAAACAAATTAAATATCAATGAATCTGTGGTTGTATTCACTCATAAATAATTTTGCTTTATCCTTTGTTTATTTTCCACGAATAATTATGTGAGTGGTCTCTGCCAACGACGAAAACCATTTCTCCCGGCACCTCGGGAGAGGTGGTCAGATGTCATGACTTCAGTTTTCAAGCCGATTTACAGTAAATATTATCCTGATGCAAATATCGACCAGTTTTTCTGAATCAGCATAAAATTCTGAACACATTAGGTTTGCTCTGATAAGATAAGTAACATATGTATTAGTTTTAATAGTCGTTTTACATTAGGTCGACCGTGTCTCCCGGATTTACCCTTACTGCAATTATAATCTAGACCTGTCGTGCACGACACGCAGTGACAGTACACACCCAACGAATTAACGTTGCTCCGCTTTCAATGGACGTAACTCAATTGAATATCGTGTTCTCAATTTAATTCCACCTTATACTACATACACCCGTAACCGTGTAAAGATGATACTGTCCCATCCCGTGGAAAAAGAAAGAAGTTTCCGCAAACTCTCATCGTTCGACGAGACACCCAAACACCCCCGGCGAACAGAATCAGCCGGAACACACATTAGCAGGATGACTCTCGTGGAAAGAAAGGATCGCGCCCGTAACAATCTCCCTTCGCGTCCGCCCGCCCGCCCCCAGCTTTTTATCGCTCTTGCTTCTCGCGATCTCAAAGGGTGAGCGACGCGCGAGTTCGGTTTATAGCCCGCGGAATATCGTCAACCACCGTCCCCACCCCCTCGCCCCATACAAGCTCCCCCTATCTCTTCTGTCGCAGGTTTCGCCGATTACCCGCCTTCTGCGGCCGTCCTCGTTCATCGCGGCGCGAAAGAGAAGCACCCGGTCCTCCCGGTGCTCGCTCACCCCCCACCCTTAAAGATCACGGTCGCAGGTTCACCCTGTCTCGTCGCTCTCCCCCTTCACCCCCCCCCCGCCTCACGGCATCCCTCTCTCTCTCCGTTTCACACACCCCATCTACCCTCTCGCGTCCACCCTCGACCATCTTAGCCGTCGTCCGTCTCCGTCGCTCTCTCGCCAGCGCCGCACGGGGGGCTTCATCCCCCTACGAGGCGCGTTTCTGCGACTCGCGCATCCGGGGTTGCGATTCGAGAGGGTACAGCGTAGCGCGCCAGGGTGGGGGACGCCGGCGGACTGGTGGGGGTCGCGGGCAGCAGGGTGGGGGATGTTTGACTACAGTGAGCGCGACTCGATTGTCAGTTAGTATTGGGTTAGGTCAGCCCAGAGTAACGTCGTTGATCGTCGGCGTTCCTCGTGGTCGGACGGCGACGTTTGTTGTTTATAGTAGAGTAGTAAACATCGTTTTTTACGTACTGTCGTCCCTCCTTTCGTTACTCCCCCCCCCGCCCTCGACTCTGGTCCCACCAAGTGTGTCTCCGGCTCGACTAATCCGGCCTCCCTCGATATCGGTTGAACGTAGTCGGGACTCGTGCCAGTTTCGCGGAGAGACGCGACACGATCGAGCTCTCCACGAGCCCAGCGGAGCAGAGGATCCACTTCACGGCGATCGCCGCGTGGTGCAGCCCCGAAGACGGCCCGTGCAAACGGCGGGATCGGAGGTACTGCGTATACGCGGCCTTCCTCTCGATCGCCCACGGTATTCGGTGCAGTGAAGCGCGTCAGGTACACGCGACACCCGCTCGACGTTTCCCGTATACCACCGATATCTATTTCGCCGGAAGTGAATCGCTATTGTGCAGAGAAGTGGATGGAGTGTCAAAGTGATACCGCGCAGCACGGATCGTAGAATGGCACTGTCTTATCTCCAGGAGGCGCAAATCAACGCAGGTACGTGGACCCCGCGTGACACACGCAGCTTCGCCCGCGCTTAGAAGCCTCCCGATAAGCAATTGCGCTGTTAGGGCGAGCCTAGGCGCGACGAACTAAATACGTATCGTTCCACCACGTTGCACAGCGCAGCCCGGCGATTTAGCTTCCAAAGGGAAATTCTATCGTATTCCATCCGCGCGCTTCGCATCACTTTGTATCGCGTTACCATCGAAAACAGAGGCGATCCGCGTCTTTTCGGCCCGCCTTTGTTTTGCCCACCGTCAAGGTGATTCCCTGTTCCTTTCAATCCTCCGAGCGTGTCGGGATCCAGTGATCTGAACCGCGGTGTTGTTCTCTGAACTCGCGGGATCGAGGCGACGCGTTGTTGTCGGCGGGATCCGAGGGGGAAACGGGAATGGCCCGATGCGGGACAGTGAGAACGAACGACGCGACGTCTTCGCGTGCTCGCGGCGGGCAGGAGGGAACGCCTGGCTCGGCGCCAGGGTCTAAAAGCGCCCGGCGCGGCGACACGCTCGCGTGTTGTGACACATTGTAAACATCGATAAGCCGGGAACATGTGAAATTGCTTGACGCGCAGAGACCGAGCGGCAGCGAGGCGGTGCAGCCAGGAAAATCAGCCTCGACTGCGTTTCGCGCTTGCCGACGGTCGCCTGTCTAAAAATACGCGCCGCGCGTTGCGAGAAAACGCTTTAGAAACCGTCAAGTGCCTCTGACGTCCCCGCGAATTACCGTCGATATCGTTTTTCTAACTCGCAAAGCGTTGCGCCTGTTTTCCCCCGCGGATCACGGTCGAAGGTCGATTCGGCTCGATTTCTCGCGCGTGTGATACGATGCCTCGGGGTGCTGGCAATATTCGTTGAGCGGTGCTAAGGTTTCTCCTCGGGATATGATAGGAATTAAAGGAGGAATTTTTGGCGCTGGAGGGAAAAGGATCGAAGGGAGGAATATCGGGGTTGCGACCAATTAGGGAAGGGATGCGAGCGGGGGCGGTTCTCGTCGTCGTGTTGCTGGGAAACGCGGGCGATTGTAGGCTGTAAGAATCCTAGCTCCGCGTTGAGGGAGCTTTGGGGCAGAGGAGAAAGAGAATAGGAGATCCTTACGCACCCTTATTGATTCAACCGGCTCTCATTACGCGCCCCTCTTCTAAACGGTCCATTAATTAGTAAGTGGCGGGCGAGCGTGCTCGATACCTTGTTTCCCGGAATTACCCCTCGATTCCTCCGTTCTTACTCCGCAAAAGGTTGCCGCGATAAGTTTGAAACGTTAGAGATTTCGCTAGTTCCCTAAATGGATCTGCGGTTAATTTAATTACGGCGGGAGCGTGCCCGTGACGTCAGTCACGCGGATGAGCAATCATCGGGAAGGTGCAACCCCGATTGCCCTTTTTCGAAAAATTACTCCCTCCCCCCGAAAGTTATTCTCGACCAAAGAGCCCATGAAAATCAATGCGTTTTCTTCGGGGCCTGCGAATTCGTCGACAGGGAAACCTGCGCATCCATTCGCTGGTACATTCTCATCCCTTTCGCGTCGCGATTGACTGCAAGCGCGTTGTAATTTACTCGAAGTACGTGACGCATCTGAAAATGGAGAGAGGTGGATGTTCGGTTTCTCGGTGCACCGAAAAAATTGACCTTTAACTCGCGATAGACGTGCAGTCTCGCGGAGTCGTTGGCCTCGAGAGGCGGTGCAGATCGCGGTGACGTGGGTGGGAAGTCGAGGCTTATGAATGAACCGGCGCGTGCGAGAGTGTGAGTGAATGGAGGAGGACCGAGAGCGGGCCTCACGTGTGAGCTACGTGTGTGGGAGGGCGAGGAGGGACGAGGAGGAGGAATACTACGGGCGATCGAGCGAGGAGGAGAGGAGAGGCGCGCGGGTGGAAAAGATCGTCGAATGCCGCGCGATTCGCACACCGTACACGTACATTCGTCCTTTTTCCACATCGCACGCCCGTTCCACGTACCCTGGCCGAGTCCTTCGGGTTGCACAACGCGGCTCGTTGTAAAACACGACGCTGCTCGTCACGGTTCCTTCTAACAGTTTCGCCGTACCGATACCGCAGTATCGTGAACTTATCGTGGTGGGTGTTCCGAGGTATAGGTGCTTAAAAAAAATAACTCTACAGTGGTTTCGTTCTGGATTTCCGTGGCGGTTGTTATCGATAATCCCTCGGTGCATGGTGCACATTTGCTTTTCGCGAATAGTATCTAAAAGCACCCTGAGCTGGAAGAAACAGTAGAACTATTTAGCTCCCCTCCCCCGTGGACGTAATCAACCACTGCGCATCCCCCACCTACAGCAAGGACCTCCCCTCTGTTCCAGGACTCTTAAGCAGCCAGCATCTCGACATGAAGCAAGAGCCCGAGAAGCAACCGCTCTCGCCGCCCCTCAACAACAACACGTCGCAAGTGATGTTCCCAGGGATGAACAGCGCGGCTGCAGGCTTGTCGATGCTCACACCACAGCAGCTCCTTGCCGCGAGTCGAACGGCAGCGTTAATGGCCGCGGGGATCCCCGTGTCCTTGCACGCGACGCTCGCCGCTAGCCCTTCCCTCTACAGACACCATCAGACCTTGTTCGGAGGTTGGGCGCCACCAGCGGCGTCCTCTCCGCCGTCGCCGATCCATCATTCGCCGGGGCCGGTGTCGCCCGCGCTCAGCACCAAGTCCACGTCCAGACGCTCGGCCAACAGCGCCGCGGCGAATAACAATAATAATAACAACAACGTGGTGAGCAGCAGCGGCGACAGGATGTCGAAGAAAGGCCAGACGACGCGGAGGAAGAGCGCCAAGTCGAAGACGGAGAGCGTGCAGGCGTCGATCGAGGGCTCGGCACCGCTCAGTCCACCCACCTCGGTCAGCCCCGAGGCGGGCAAAGACGGAAGGGACAAGGTGTTCACCTGTGGAGTGTGCTCGAGATCCTTCGGATACAAGCACGTGCTGCAGAACCACGAGCGCACGCATACCGGGGAGAAACCGTTCGAGTGCCCGGAATGCCACAAACGGTAAGTTCGCGATATTGAATGGGATCGATTAAGAAGGCGACACGCAGTTCCTTTTCGTTCGTTAAACTTCTATGCAGACGGGTTTTAATAATTACGAAATGTTTCCTCGATGATTTACAGATTCACGCGGGACCACCATCTCAAGACCCACATGCGGCTGCACACGGGGGAGAAGCCGTACCACTGCAGCCACTGCGACCGCCAGTTCGTCCAGGTAGCGAATCTCCGGCGCCACTTGCGCGTGCACACCGGCGAACGGCCGTACGCCTGCGAGCTGTGCTCGGCCAAGTTCAGCGACTCGAATCAGCTGAAAGCTCATCTGCTGATCCACAAGGGCGAGAAACCGTTCGAGTGCGAGCACTGTCAGATGCGGTTCCGCAGGAGGCACCACCTGATGCATCACAAGTGCGGCACCGGCGCCGCTGGCCAGATACCAAGGTCGCAGGTCGCCTCGCCGTCGTTGGCCAGCGACGACCTGGACGAGGACATCGACATCGACATAGACGTGGAGATGGAGGAGCCGGAGGCGAGCAGGAAATCGATGACGCCGGTCAGACCGGCGCATCGTCAGCTACCCAGCCCCGTGGTAACCAGCACGATACCGATGCCGTTGCCGCTCAACCTGTCCGGCATCCCCGTCAACCTTCCCGAGCAAACCGAGCCGGAGGACCTCTCCATGTCCACGGGCATGCACAGGCCGCACTCCCACTCGCACAGCAGCGGGGACTCGCCGATGAGCCGGAGCCCCAGCAGCGACACCATCCACGAGGAGGACGACGAGGAGCTGGACGTGTCCGACGCCAGCCCCAGCAGCCTTTTCCTACAGAATCACCGCAACCAGTACGCCCACCACCTCGCCACCCTCGGGAACACGGCGCCGGCTAACGTCGGCCATGCGTCCTAGTGGAGTCTCTAGGGGTACGTAGACACACGGCTACGTAGAAAGGCGAGCCATGTACAAACTCTTCTTTTCACTCGGTTCGACGCACTGATCTACATATTCCTCGATAACGAGATTGGTCCTTCATCGGTGAAATATTGCACTCGGTGTATCGCATAACGTGATCGTCCTGATTACCTTCGCATCAGAGTGCTTGCTGGAATTTCTTCGCGTATGGCAATTTGCTTCGGTGTAATCTACAAACTCGCCACACTAAGGAGAGCTTTAGTGAGCCGCGTTTTTCTCAATTCTTCAATGTCCTCTTCACTTCTTTTCAAGCGAACCCTATGATCGTTGTTCAGAACGAGTCCAACGAACGAGATCTTTGTTGTGCTCTATAGAATATTTTCTGTGCAATAATTAACATACAGCAGGATTCTGATAAAAAAAGGAGACTTGGTAAACTTTGGAAAGAAACGGCTAACCGAAGTTCCGTTGCACCAGTTCGTAGTTCCTCCGGGCCAGTGGCGCACTCGGCGTTTAATCTTGGGGGGAGCCGAGTTGAAGGGATGAAAATATTTTTAATGCAAAGTTTTTACCGTAAAAATTTATTTAAAGCGTAAAATTCAGCTTTCTTTTCTTCCTACAACGCTCCTTCTTTGGAGATGCCCCTTGGCCCCTCCTCTGGGTGCGCCACTGCTCCTGATTCAAGTGATCGAAGAAGGGTTCGATCAAGTTGATCAAATTAAGTGGATTCGCTCTTGCGTTCTATACGTATATACCGCGGTGGAGTCGTCACAGTTTTCGGCCCATACCGAAGCCAGTATGTATATATAGATCAGTGGTTCGACGCGTCTACCCACGGGGAAAGGGAAACTTCTTGAATGCGGGGGCGTGCAGGATAGGGAACGATATCGTAGAAGAGTATACATATATCTACGTAGGCGGTATAAACGTGTAGAACATTTCTCGTTCCCTCTGGGTAGTGAAGCTCGCACCTCGCAGCTCACGATTGTATCCTCGCTAAGAAGCCTCCAAGCACCGGTTCACAGTCACTATTGTTAAGATGCTTTTTATAGATTTAATCGTAATTTATACAATTAATTTTTCGACAAAAAAAGACGCGTCCCCGAATCCCGAAGATCCACCCCTCTTCGAAACGTCTTTTTCTCGGATTTTGTCGAAAAATTAATATTATATATATATATATATATACACACACATATAGATATATATTACGTATACTTAGATAGATAAGGGTGATAGAGACGTTTCGAAGAGGGTAGGCTCCCTGGAAGCCCGAGCTTTCTTTTTCGGGCGCAAGGTTCCTAGTGTATGTATGTACATTTGTATTTAACGAGTCCGTTAGCCCGGCGGCTTTACAAACGACAATAGGGCAACAGCGCGGCGCGCAACCGCAAGGTGTACGTATAAAATAAATGCAAATGAGAGGAGGTAGGAGACAGGAAATAAGAGAGAAACTGAATCGATGATCGTAGAGTAGTGGAACGAAAATGGGAGGAAATAAAGAACTTAAAAAAACATAAGACGGTGAACAGTTCGTAAATCGGCGATGCGCGGGAGCGACGGAGGACCGACGGAACCGACGTCACTCCACCTCGCTACTTTTACATTCATTCCGAATAGCTTCTCCATTCAGTATCGCGAGCAAGCTTCATCTTCTCTCATTTCTCAATTAATATCTACCTAGCATTCGTCATCGGCTAACTAAATACAGAATCTGCCTTTGTTTCTCCAATGGAACGCTGATACGTAAAGCTTTACACGAAGCAGCACGTTCTCTGTGACACTTGACCGACCACGCGACTCTGTTCCTCGTCCACGAACGAGCTCGAGATAACTTGTCCTGTTCCCTGCCCTTCACGGTTCCTCCTTAATTGGATAATGACCTTAAAAAAAAACAAGATATACACTGGGTATCGTTAAAGATCGTGCTCAGAGCTCCGAAACACACCTAGCACGGCAACTTCGGTCCAAATAATTCCACCTTTCATCGTCCTCGAACATCTTCCCCCCGAACCACCGAACAAACGGAGATTCGCAACTGTCCTCTGTCCGTGACAGGTTCATTTGCATTCGCCATTGGCAAACACCGGCGTCCCGTAAAACGATACGCTGACGTGAATATGAAATCCTCGATTCGCGCCAATCCACACAATGACCCCTCGGATAACCCTGTGGACACCGACGTAGATTCTAGACGACCGAGGATCCTGAAGAGGAACGATCCTCCTCGACTCATTCTCATGCATAATCGGCCACCATCTTCGCTCTTCTTCTCCGATTTCCGTCCATTTTTTTCCTGTCCATCCTCTGCGGCCAGCAGCCGGTTCCTACGGATGATCCCCGGGATAGCCTTTGTCCTAGCTCGGCCGTCTGTTTCGCGCGAACCAGTTTTCGCAATGATATACCAGCTCGCTGAAAATTTCGCAGCCGTCGGTGGGGCCCCGTGGACGTCGGCCTCCTTTGCTCTGCGATCTTGCTCTCCATTCTTCTTCTCTTCCTTCTAGGACCGCACGACTCCGCTACGCCGTCTCTCAATGGTCCACTGATTTACAGTGGCTGACGAAAGTAGTAGAACGCATAGAATTGAAATCAGAATCAAGAGAAATATACATATATGTTTGACTTAAGTTTCGAAGGAAATTGTAAAGGAAAATTATTTATACCTTTATTCTACATATATCAATATTTGGTTGGACCTTATTTGGCATTCAAATTCGGAGCATTCTGCGGCATAATTCGGGATGAGCCATTTTTCCAAAGTTGCCATTAACAATTTGAGCAAGTTTTCATAAATATTCGGATCGTTCCCTAAATTTGTCTATTAACTGTCTCTCGCGTATCTGAGTTTTACACTTACGACGTAAAACTTACTACCCGACGTCTTCGGACCGACTGAAGCTACCAATATTTACATCTCCTGCGACAGAGCAGCATTTTTTGTCTGTCGAGATACCGTTGACTTCTACGCGCTCGAATACATCTGCGACGCCGTTACATCTCCATAGTAAATGCTTCGTAATTTCTGCATACATTACGCGATCGAGTTAAAATTTTCTCACCTTCAAAACTTAAGTCTAACATACATATTTCTCTGTATTCAGATTTTAATTTCCCGCTTTCGAGCAGTTTTGTGAGCCGCGTACATGTGTCTGGTCCTGGGGCATGCAAATTTCATCGGCGGCAGGCCGGCGAGCCGAGGCCACCTCGAGTCATTGTTCCACGGGGTCAGTCCCGGGACACTTTCGTGCGGCGAGAGAAGAACGGGCCAAACGTCATTCACCTCCCTCTTCCGGGTCTGCTCCAGCCCCCACGTTCGCCATCCCCTTGCCGGGCGTAGAAGCAAGAATGCCCTGGAAATATAACCTGACACTGTACATACCTCCTTGGGGTTTTTCGGGGCACAAAAGGTGGCGGAGGGAGGGAGACAGCGGTGGGCCTCCACCTCTGCATTTCGTGCAAATATCGTTCCCCTGAATGCCAGGGGCCCGAAATTGCCCTCGTTTCGCTTCTATTCGGTTCGTACGGCCGTTTCGCAAGGGTAGGAGAGAAAGGAAGCGTCAATGGCCCGCGCCTGTGTCGAGCAACTATTTCTTCAACGACCTCCTGTCTGGCCCCGAGGACGTCTGTTGCGTCGGCTGTTCTGCCGATTCTTCGGAGAGCTCGATGAGCAATAGAAGAGCGCATCTTTGCACCTGATCGTACACGCGGTTCTTGAGCCCAGGACCATCGTTTCGTAGAACGTCCCCCAAAGCAGGAACGACTTTTCTAATATTGTATCATAGTTGACTACTTCGATTTCGATAGTATTACGCGCTGCTGGGAAAGGACACGTATCAGGACCGAGAAACGACCAGAGCCTTTGCTAAAAGTGAAAATTTCGTTTGGAAAGCCCCGAGTAAAACGGCACCCTCCTCTAACGTTACACTTTCGCCACATTCTTCCCGAAGGTCTCCGGCTCATGCCGCGCAGTTTTCACTCGTTATTCACGTTCGAACCTTCGAGAACCATTTTCCACCCCACTTCCTTCCTCCTTTCTCTTTACAAACCACGGCACCCACCCTTTTTACACGTGTCGGAAGGCACCTCGAGCTCGTTCCACCGAGACGTTCCGATCTCTCGTCAACGCCGGTTCTCCCTACTGGAAGTGTCCTTCCTTTTTCCTCCCCTCTACCTACGTGCTGGTACACTTCGAGGAGCAAGTGTACAGTTTCGAATAGAAGACGCTCAGATCCTCGAATGTCTCTGTTCTCGTTCGTTTCTTTCCTTAAATTGTTTCCGCGTACTTTGTGGCACGAAGCTGAGCATGGCGACAGAGGTCAGCAGGCCTAGACCTCGGGCCCTGACAGAAAGGCAAAGCCACCACTAATCCCAAGTGTATTTGTACATAGAAAACCCCCGTCCTTCGATATAAAGAAGGTTCTAACTAAACTGCGAATTTACAAAGTGAACCCACGTAATTTGATCATCCTAATCAAACTCTTCTTCGATCATTCGCATCCGAAGGCACTAGGCTAGCCTTTTTTATCAGGATTCTACTATATGTTATTAATTTTTAGTTAATAATTAATGCACAGAAAATATTCTTAAGTAGACCGCAGCAATTTATATACCGAACCAAGTGATCATCCTACGCAAAGAAATCCAAGCAAGCACTCTAATGCAAACATAATCAAGACGATCACGCGATATGATTCACCGTGTACCATAATTTATCGATAGAGGACCAATCTCGTTGTTGAACAGTAATACGAGCTTCGCCCTGACTTTTGCCGCGGTGCATTGAAATTTACATACACGTAACGATTACTCGGTCGTAAAATGCAAATCGCATCTAACAACAGAGGTGTAAAAAGACATTTATCCGAGTCAAAAAGTGAACACTCGACATCTGCAATGCAGTAATATCGTGTCTCTGGTTATCATTTCACATTTGTAAAGACAGCTCCCATTGAGAATGGACTTTTCATGGCCAGAGCGAAAGGTAGAACGGGTACGCTCGTCGGTTCTGTTTCCTCGATGTCGATCCTGTCGCTTAGATAATCGGGTTTAATCGACGTTTAATAGCGTAACGAGAAACGGGGTATGCTATCATAGTTTTGTAACACACTGATCGTCGTCGAGCGGAAGCTGGTCGCGGCGGAAAGAGAGGCGGCAGAGAGGAGCGCGTCAAAGCCTGATCCTCGCGTGTACTCAACGACGGCCACCGCTCGGCGACTTCTGAACACGGTACCTTGAAAGATGATCGATTCCTAGTTAAATGGTTGTTAGTTCCGAATGATAACTGGTGTATTACGTTCCTGCAGGCCCCGTCTCGGCGACACGGGGCCAATTGTTCTCCACGTTTTCATTTCTAGCGGGCCGGGCACGGCCCTTAGGCAGAGGGGCACGGAAGAGTTTACGCGTCGAGTACCTATTCGTATTAATGGAACGTAATTAATCATTATCGTTGTTGTCCTGTTAATCTAAATGTGTAAGAAAAACGTACGTGTACATGTAACTACCTGTATGTTCGTGTCGAATTAATAACGTTGTATCGGTTACAAGATGTGTACCGAATTCGGAACGACGGGCGCGCGTGCGGGATCGAGCGGGCGCGATCGCGCCGGGGCTGGATATCAGTTTTTCCCGCGAACGAACGGGTATTTTGAAAGAATTTCGACGGACGGGAGAATTGAAACCAAGCCGTGCTCGATCCCCTCCCACCCGTCGCTCCCGAATTACCAATTTGCGTATGGTGTACCTACAGTGTATACTATTCTCTCTGTATCTATGTAACTAGAGCTACGTATATAGTTATAATTTTGTACAGTCAACGCTGACGCTAAATCGTTTTGCACGAGGTCGATGGTTCGCGCGAACCCGAGCGCCTCGCGTCGCTCAACCCCATCGTGGATCGATGAGTTGTGGATTTGTACAACGCTGCATCCTGGAAGATTCGTTTGTCGCCTTGCATTCCATCGAGGTGTACTCTGTGCACGTGTATGCTCTTCACGTCGCGGACGTGCAAATAGGCAACTCGCGAACGGTCGAAAGGCGATCGTCCACGATGCGGCGATTCATCTGGCTGTTGTACAGATCGGGGCGCGGGGGGCTCGAGTGCCAGCGAACGCGACGACACATGGTACAAATTCAAATGTTACGCGTGTGTAACTGAACTACTAAACGAAGGGGAAGATGATGATGATGATTAACACTGTTTCTGCGATACGACGGACGATTTATTCTCACAACTCGCTAATTAGGAAGATAAGAGCAAAATGGCCACTTGAGATTAGGGGGCACTCCGTTTTTTCTTCTGGAAATGGGCTACACACACCGGTCTACGGGAACATTGGTACAGGATTGCACGTATGCAAACGGAACAGAGGGGAGCAATCGTTGGCCTCTCGCCGATAAAATTGTGATTTCGATAGGCGTGTACGGGGAGAGAATCCGAGTGGCACACGATGTATACTATGAAACTGACACTACCTCACCAGACACCTAATATATCTCAACCACAAGACTGATTTTAAATAGTATTCCTAAATAGTTAAGGAGATTGGGGGAGGATACGATAAAATGAGAAATAGAGAAAACGAAGAGAATATGTGAAACGGAGTATTAAGAAGAGATATTGCGCGTACAAATATGAATATAGACCGTTTTCTAAGTAATTTAATTAATAATAGCGCTCTACCTGTAGTTAACATTATTACTATTAATATTATTATTATTATTATTATTATCATACTACGTCGCTGCCAATGTCGAATTCCTACCTTGGATTAAGAGTCGATGAAGAAAGAAATCCTTTGTAACATACGGTGTTTCTCACAATCAGACACACATACACAGCCATATATATATATATATATATATATATATACATATATATATACACACGACTCAATTTAAATGAATGTTCCATCGAGTTGACTGGTCTGTCAAAATATTTTTATTATTAAAAGCTCACTGTTTAATCGTTCTCGTGATTGTTTCACTCCCACATCCCCTTGCCCTGCCCGCAATTCGTTTGAATTTAATTTCGTTAAACGCGCAATGCTCAACAGTCAACAGAATATTAATCGCTCGGGGAAGGCCATCGATTTATCGATTATCCCCCCGAGTCCATTATCCCCTGAAGGACCACCGGAGCTCGGGAACGAACTGTCGCCAGGCCGCAGAGCGTCAATATTTTCACAACTCATCCGAGGTTGCATCTTGCATCGCCGAGTGCGTCGAGTATCGCTGGAAAAAAAAAACAGGGGAAAAGAGAGGAGAATCGGGGAAAGCGACGAGAGAGGGAGGGAGAGAGCATCGGGCGCAATGGGGTGGTGGATGTTGAAAAACTGGCCCAGCCACCCCTACCACCCTCCCTCCATGCCCATGCCACTCTACGCTCCTCTCTTTCACTCGTTTTCGCCGGAACGGTGCGCGACCTGCATTCAGCTGCGCCATTCAATCCGACCAAGTTTCCAAAATCTAGGATTCCACACACGGCACGCTCACGCGCGCGCGCGGGGACAAGAGAGGCTGTTGGCGCTGCTAAATCGCTCAAGTGAGAGGGGGCAGCGCCCGTGGCACAGTGACACATTATGCCGTAATGTGGGGGCACGTGGCAGATGCAGCGGGATCCAGACTGACTGGGCTTGGATCGCTCGGGAATCCATGGACAGAGGTTTCTCCGAATTCTGCCCGTCACCGAGCAATCGTCCTTTGATCCTCCTCACGATCGATTCGCGATGAGTCGACAGACGGGTGTCTCCCGCGGCAGCTATGCTTCGTAGATCCACGATCGCTCGAGGAATCCTCGCACGGTGCTTCAGGGCCATTTGTAATTGAATCTGTAATAGTAGTTGGCAGAGGTGATCAGGAAAGCAGGTCCGAATTAAGATTCTTCCTACGTAGAATGCAAGAGAATTGAGGCATTGAGAGCAAAAACGGACTAACCCACATTTTTAGTGAAATTAAGGGGAGGTTCCGGTGTAAAAGTCGATTTCTTTTTTATTTCGTTATTCGATTGTTCAACCTTTCAGGAATACGTGTTTAAAAGGATTTGTTGAAAATCGTAAAATTCCCGAAGTTATAGGCATTTGAGTAGCGGCGAATGCGTGGCCAAAAGTTATTAACCGATTCGACTGAAACTTTTTTATTTTGAAGAATATACTTCTGGCCAGGGGGGGAACCAGACAAAATTACAAAATAGTGAAAATTTCTAATTTTTAAAGGCGTGGAAAGGACGAACAGTATAGGGAAAAAATGATTTCAAACTTCAAGTATCGTTATTTTCTAAAAAAATGTCATTTTTGTAATTTTGTGTGGCCCCCCCCCCCTCCTGCAAGAAGTATATTCGTTAAAATAAAAAAAGTTTCAGTCGAATCGGATAATAACTTTTTGGAGATACAGGTCCCACCGATTTGAATGATTTTTTTCACGCCTTGACTTGAACGACTCCCCAGTGCCGTCTGCAATGATTAATTACAAAACAAAAAATATATTTCTCTAATTTAAGATATCCTCAATGCAATGCAAAAAGTCCCATTAAGTTATATGTAGTAGTTTTCCTTTAATTAATTCCTAAAGATCACCTATTTTTTGGGGCTCTAGACCGGAACCTCCCCTTAAGTTACTCTGAGCAATAATGTATTCCAATAGGCTGTACTGATCACATAAAATAGGAAAAATTAATTCTTCTCTGCTCTCAATGCCTCAATCAACCTTCAGGCAACGTTTCTCCTTCCTCCTCAGCGTAAAGCAGTCCACCCAGAAACGCGTACACATACAGTGCCCTCTTGACGCTGCGACCTTTTGTGAAAACGCATCAAGAAATTCCATTTCGGGGCACCGGTTGGAGGACTATTTTCGAGGTCAGCCTCGGAAGAACTGGAGGGTCCCTGGACCGCTATGCCGCTACCTGAAGTACCGTGCAGGAAAATAGGTAAACATACGCAGTCGCGCGCGCAACGATGGTCGCGTTTGTCATTAAGAAGGCACTCGACTGTCCCATCAACCCCCAATGTTCATTAAAACAGAAATAGCGAGGCTCAGGACGGAGGGAGAAGGGTGGCGGCGCGCGGCTTTCTATCAGCGATGTCGAAACACCCGTAATGGAAGTCCTTCGGCGGCGCTCGCGTCCACGAAGATTAAGAACGATCGTTAAATAGACTTTAATGGGAGGCGACGAGAATTTTCTGGAGGAAACAGTGGCTAGCCGTAAATTTTCCATCGCTCGAGGCCCGCAGTCGTGAAATAATGACGTCGTGTGCACGCCACGCGTCCCTGAAAAGCGCGCCGGGACAAGGGAAGGAGCCGCTTCCCCTCTTCCGCTGCTCCACGTCCGCGTTCCATCTCGCCGCGGTGTGTGCGTGTTTCTTTTTCCTTGTCTTTCTGTAAAAAAAAAAAGCTCCTTTATAGCGGCGAAGCGCGCGTGCTGCCGCCGAAGAAAGAGGGACGTTGAAAGGGATCCTGACTGCCACCCTCGGCCCCTTAGGTGGCCCGCCCGTTGACAATGCGCCAATCCGATGCAGCGTCCCAAGAAACGCGATACCATTTACCCGGAGAAACCCAAAATTACGTGAAATCCAGGCACGCATAGCTGTACACTCGCTGGGTGTACCCCATTCGATCCTGTCGAACGGCACCGAGCGTCTCCCTTAAAAGTCCCGGCACAATGAGCGCCGCTTACTTCCGATCGCGGAATCAACGTTCCATTTAAAGCGTTTAGAATGCCGGCCTCTGAGCGATCGCGGGTGAAATCCGGAGCCTTAAAGGGAGATCGTTGGCGGCACTCTACTTTTTTTAAGCTAATGGCTAAAAATAATGTTATCCAAGAGTTTCGGAGAAATCGGGATTTATCGGCGGCTCGCGCAACCCTCTTTCCGCCCCCTCTTCCACGGCTCGTCGCTCGAATTCCGTAAACAGCCTAAATTTAAATGACTTCCCGTTTTACGGAAGTCGGGCTATGGTCCCCCGACATATGGCCGAACGGTGGGGAAAAAAACGGAGCGATCGACAGACTTCGCTCGGGCTCGGACGGCACGAAACGGCGCGGCGATCTCTCCTTCGGGGCGTAATTTTTGTCTACGGCGTTAAGGCTTCGATTTCCATAGGAACGACATGACGAGCGACTGAGAGGGGGATGGACTCTGAGAAGTTTCGGAAGTTTACTGCCCGAGTGGTTGCCGCTCTTTCCCTCCCCCAGTTTGCTCCTATTAAAAAGGGAGAGGAGCTGTAGTTTCCCTACCGTTGGCCCCATCTTTCTCTGCCGATGACCAGGTACTTCCGGAAGCGCCGTTCCCTCTGGACGCGACGGAAGATCGGTTCCGAAATTCGACCGACCGCACGGCTGGCCCGCAATATATTTTCGAAACTCGTTTTCCACCGACCGGCGGAGGGACGAGGGCGGGAGGGGGAGAAAAAAAAGGACAATAAGCTCTCCGGGTGAGGGCAGCTCTCGAGTCCTAATTATACAGCACACGCCAAATAAATGGGCCTCGTTCCTCGAACCACCGCTGGCTCTCGGGAGTCGAATGCTCTCGGCTCTCGTGGCACATCTAACGATAAGCAGCAGACCATATGGCGAATCCTTTTGCCACGAGTCAAAATCGCTGGCCGCTAGCTGCTGCGACCTTCGAGGATACGCGTCACGAACTGGGGCGATACTTTTATTTTTTTCAAACGAAACGCTCCAACCTGCACTGTCACGGCTGTTAGATTCTCGATTATTAATAAATTCATTAATAATAATAATAATAAATTCATATTAATAAATTCAAATTGACAAATATATATTCTCACTGAATAAGTGGTGATCATCGAGTCGATAAGTTTTTATTTCTACTTCGGGCGAAAAAATATTCTACAATAAAGATATTAATATTTCTATTTTTATTTATCTGCAATAACTCGCTCATTTGTTATTTCTTTACATATATTGCACGTCATAGCTAACGGTAAAAAATGGAACTGCACCCCTGTCGCTGCTAGGTCCTCAATCGTGCGATAAAATATGTTTGGAGATTCATCTAGGGAAAGAAAGTTGCATGGAGAGAAATATTGACTGCCTCCAAACGCCTCCGACTCATCCAGCTATGAAATATTCACGTCAATTACGCGATGTCATAACTGTAGACGCCTTCTGCTGATCGTTCTAATCAACGTAGGTACCAAATGTAGCCATCGCGCTTCGATATCCTATAACTCCTCTAACTTCGTCAATCGAATCGTAAAGCTGAAATAAATATCGTTGCTTGTGTCATCGAACGCCCTGATCACGGAAAACTCAACGAGGCTTCTTTTCCTGTCGATAATTCCCCCGGAGAGTGGACGGGGGCAGAGTCCGCGCGAAAAGTCGAAGATTTACAAATACAGCAGCGTGACCGAACGACGGTTCCGAAGCGCCGTGGTCGTCGGACAATTTTCACGAGACTCGCTGCCTTCCGTCTGTGTGGAAAATTCATCGATAAAGTGGGAGACGCGTACCCCGGTTGCCACAGCCCGGAGGTTTTCACCTGCTTTCCTATCTTTTATGACCGCGTGCATTTATCGGCTGTCATCTTGGCCCGCTAATACCCTGTGGCCAGTCCGCTTCTCTAAGTGACAGGTGCCGGGACGGGATCGCTTCGGAATCGTTCGAAATAGCGCGGCTAACGAGTAGTAACACGATTTATATCGGAAGCGCATAACAAATACCGTTCGCGTCAGCGGGTCGATAATCGGCCTGTAAGATAAGGACTGCAGTAATTCGATAATTACCGTGTCCGCGCCTCTCTTCTCAGAGACTCGCCGCGGTTGCCACGTAAAGAGCTGGCTACCCCCCGAGTCAATGGTGTCCGCGTGAGATCGCGCCTTTATCGAATTTCTCTGCGGCAGGGATCGCCGAAGTGGAGCGGCGAGAGACACCGATAAAGATGTGTATTTTAATGACGCCGCCGCGCGTTGGAGCGTGGGTCTCGGCGCGCAATCACTGTAGCTCCGCGGGAAACGCCAGGCGAAACTTCCACAAGTTCTACGTAAAAGTAAGCTGGGCCCTCGTAAAGACGAGGATTCGAACACGAAACGATCCAAGGGGCTCGCCCGCTTAGGTGACACCGCCGGGGCCAAGGGGTTGTCAAACCCCTCGAGAATCACCCCCGTGGACGTAACCCCTGCAGCCTGCAACTCCGCACACTTGGCTGCGGCCGTGTCGACTCCGCGCAAGGAGTAGCTCAGCCCCCACGGGTCCCCCCTCCGTAAGAATCGGACCGAATGGACCTACGAGCTTCTTTATCGCGTTACAGTAACCGAATTCGAGGATGGAGATGGCAACCTCTCGCCATCTCGACCTGTAATTTAATCCGACGGCGGAGCGTCCGCCCTTATCGCCAGTAATCTTCGTTTCCTTATTATCGGACCTCGTTTCCAGGTAGTTTGCCATTTTGAATAATCGAATGCTCGTTAATACGATGTTTCCGTGCTCGCCTATACAAGCGAGCAAACGATTTACGGGTTCGCGTGCCACCAGCACGAAGTTCGTTGCAGTGGTCGCGGGCTCGTTCGACTTAATTGTGTTATTGAAAAGGTATCCTTGTTGAATTAGATTTCGCGGGCCACGGGGACGTTGAGAGACTCGGGGCCGCTTTCATCGCAGAAGGAGAGCCGATATCGTGAGCATTAAACAGATTCCAGGCTACGGGAGAGTGGTAAAAGGGTGTTATTAGGCTGGGAGGGAACTGGTCAAAGGGAATGCAAAAGAACGGAGGGAAAATGGAGACGAAGAAGGAGGAGGAACGCTCGCCCAGAGCATATTTCGGAACAAAGCGCGGCTGAGTCTCTGAAATATGCATCGACTTACCAGTCTGAAGGATATTCCGCGGGGCCGACCCTCCCGCGGCGGAATATATACGAAAACGCGATCGGGGGGGGGTCTTCATATTTCCTGATTTCAAGGGGGTGAATTTAACTCACGGCTATCCGCTGCACTCGGAGCGGAAGGAAACTGCGCGCGTCGGATCGCGGTAAGCTTTCACGTGCCTATCAGTCGTTATAAATGACCCATATTGTGCCCCTGAGTCCCAGCCTTGTAATTTATCGCCATTTCTTGCTGCTTTATCGCCTCGACCGCTTCCCTTCCATTTAAATATCAAACACCCGAAGGTATCTCCCTGCTCTACTTCCGAACATACCTCACCAGTTATCTCCTCCTCCGTCTTCATCGCGAGGAATCTTCGATCTTCTAGCGAATCTACAAGAACTTAAATTCATCGTGCGAAGCGAGTCACCTCGCGCGTCCACGTTAAACGGACCCACCTATCGCGTGGCTCCCAAGAACCACTTTTACCAACGATTATACACCGAAGGAAGCCATCGTCCATCGAAGGGCAGAGCTTGGCAATCACGCCTGCGGAAACCTTGGGCCTGTACGTCGCGATTTCCTCGCGGATAGGATCTTCTCCGCGGCGGGGGGCGAAAGGCCACGAACGTCTCGGGATCGGGAGGGATAATTCGGACCAGCGGACTTGCACGGACGAGCGGACGGGCCGACCGACTGACGGACGGACGTAGAAACGAACGGACGGGGTAGAGAGTTGCTATAGAAACACTAATTCCGTCTCTGTCATACCAGCGGCGCACCGCGGCGATCCCTGCAGCCGAGGGAAGAAAAAATAGCGAGGGTGAAAAACCTGGGGGTGACTCAAATAAAAAAACGGATCAATATTAACTCTTTTTTCAGGGGCGGATGGCCCACCGGGTGGGGATGCCTCGCTGCTTACCCCTCTCTTCGCCGATCTCTCGCTCGCCGACCTTTTTCGCGCTGCGCCCCTCTCTCTCCATCGCTCGCCACGTTTTTCGACCCTTTTTTTTTCCACCCTTCCAATGGTCCTTCCCGTCCCTTTCTCCCTTCCTCCGACGCGATCCTCTTCCTCGCTTCTCCCCCCCGTCGAGCCCCGCGAGCCGGCTTCCAGGACGAATACGAAATTAGCGATCGCGCTTCCCAACGGGCAAGAGAATTTCTCGTCGGCCACGCGGCTTGCAGCGGGTCGCATCGAGATTCCGCGATCGGCCTGGAATTTTAAAGAGTGATCGCGGAGTCGCGTAATTGTCCACGCGAGGAGGGGCATTTTTGTAGCTCAAGCTTTGCTTCTTGTAGCCTCAAGGAAGTAGGAAATTGTTTTTTATCTTTTGCTGGCCGGGGGGGTTGGTATAGATAAACGCGTGATCGAGTGGTAAAGAATCAGGATTTAATAGTGTGGCGTGGTCGAAACTACTCGATAAAGATTGATGTATTGCCTGTGTCCCAATGTTCCGCAGACGAGGGATCGGGGCACAAAGAACCTTCCAAATGCACGAAGCGGGGAAGCACAATTTGTTCCTCTCTTCTCAAGTACATGGGATCGGTCGACAATCTACCTTGCGTTTATGGGTGTCTATTAACAACTGTCGATGTGTAACAACGTCATATCTCGGTGGGCATCGAATTGCCCCGAATTCTCCAAACAGTGTTTCGCTGAGAGAAACATACCTACCCCCGGAACGCGGTGTTACAATGAATCTAAACGTCTTACAGTTCCGGTTCGTCGTTCGTTGCGTAATACGCGGCGCGTGGAGCGCAGCATCGGCGCAAAATAAAAAGGACGAGGGAAGGGCCAGAACGCTGGCCGAGTTTCTCCAAGTCAGCGAGTGCGTCCTTGACTTCCGGCCGACCCTTTACAACCCTTCTTTGCATTCAGTGGCCTCGAAAGCGTGCACCCTTTCACCCTCCGCGCCCTCGCCTCCATGACCAAAAGAGCCCCCAAACAAACAGGCATTTCCATGGTTACGCGCAATTACCAGGGTTGACCAACGACTAACTACCCGCCTTTGAGTTTCCACCTTGAAGAGCCGAGGCTCGCCGGTAAGCAAATCGGTCAGGGGTCTCGAAATCGAGCCGGGGCAGTTGCTCGAACGAGAGGACTCGTAACGGGAGGCCGTGTTCCAATATGCAGTAAATTCGCGCGATTTTCGCCTGGCCTAGTTTTGATCTATTTCCTCGCTCCTCCCGCGGGCATCCATTTTATGGATTACATTTATGGGGGACGCCGGGCTCGCGGTCTTATCGATAACCACCACCGCCGGCGCGTAAGGAACGGGCATGAATTTTACCGTTCACCTTCGCTCCTATTCGCGCTGTCACTCGCCAGCGGACGATGGGATTTATCGTTTCGAAGGGATGATACGGTTTCGCGAGCGACCGGGAGGGGGTTGTTCCGCGCGAGATATAGCGGACTGCGACGGTAACAAAGGGTGTTTCCGTGAAAGTACGCCACAGGTGAGTTGATGGGAAGAATTAGTGGAGCGGGTATTAACGCTGTTGGGGGTGAGCCAGGGAGTCGAAGGAAATTTCTTCGAAGGAATCGTTCTGTTTGCTTTTTATTCGAATTTGGAGCACTTCGAGTAGGAACAGTTTAGCAATTTTGTAGACTGGATAGTAAGTTAAAGAGCTGGGGTAAACGCACCAATAAATGAACAGTTAAGAGTAATAAATGAACACTATTATAAAGTTACGTTTGCAGCTCAATTGATTCCACGTGCTGCAACGATTGTTTGGATATGAAGCAAGAAATTAAAAGAAGCCTCTAATTAATTAGGAGCTTATTTTAACCCTCATCCGTCCCTGGTGTCAATTTGACACAGTTTTCCTGTAAGTTATACTGTTCTGTTATTTGTGATTCTTGTAAACAAGTATATCCTGCACATCGTTTTATTTTATGCGAAAGTTGTGAAACGCCTAAGATGTGAATGTTAACTCATCAATTTTAATAAGAAAATATCGAAAAGCAATAGTTTACCTTGTCATTTCATCGATCTTTTACCACTGTGTCAATTTGACACCGAGGGACAGATTCAGTTTGTGAAATGAGGAATGGATGAGGGTTAATGACTTCTTTTAGGCGTTTTAATAAAAAATTCATTCACTGGTACGTGCTAATTTACTGGTACATCCACCCTATGTGCTTTTGCGTATTTTATGTCAATGACAATTTGATAGGAAAATTGGACAGTACAGCTGTTCGTCAAAGTGGTCTTGCTGTATATATTCCCTGGCTATAATACACCCGTGTACTCTCGGGGTTCACAGCGCGGCAGTAGTCCCGCAAAAAAAAATCAATGGCATCGGTTCCCTTGACAGGCACAAATGTGCTCAAGTCCAAGGTCAACGAGCGTTTTTAAATCAATCTCGCAGTACGACCTACAAAGAATCTACTCTAACGCCATATAAAATTAATGACACCACAGAATACGCAAAATAAAATTGTAAACAAAACATAAAGACATTACGCGAATAATCGTGTACGTTCAGAATAGATGAACGTGTTTAGGAGTGCCGAAGGACGCCCACACTCTTTGAAAACAGCATCATCCCCTTGTTTACACTGCATTGGAGAAAAACAAAAACAGTGACCTTTAAAAGGGTCACTCATAAGGTGAACTTGTTTTAGGCTTTCGCCGTTCCACTTTCTCCTTCGATCCGAGGGACGTGTAGCAGTGACAGCACTGACAACGCGCAGCACCACTACCTATCACTTTTAATTTTAAATAAATTTATTCCGCGGAACATTTGCGGGCGACCGGCGGCCGGGCACACCCTTACCGCGTCTTTCTTCGTTCGCAGCCTATCTGGGAGGCCGGCTATGAATTCCTCACAATGGAAGGCTTGTATAGCGGATATTTTATCGCTTATGGGTGGGTACCATGGTGTGCCACGGCTGATTTACATAATAGTAGCCGGTACCAGAGCATGCGACTTACACGTATAGGTATATAAAACCGCGACTCATCATGATTTATGCATGCACACGATATTTCCTAACTACACGCGCGCGCGCGCGCGCGCGTGCACTCACGCGAGGCCCGCGTACCAGTTCTCTACATTTCGTCGCCCCTCACTGTTTCCCGGGAATACGGAATTTTCTCCGTACCTCGCGCGTTCCGAGCTTCCTCGCGGCCCCCGTTGGCACGATCAACCGGAGGGTGGTGTTAGAGGAGGGACCGAGGGAACCGATCATTATTCCGGTATAATTAATGGCATGCAAACGACTTAAGCGAATCAAGGGCATGATTTATTCGCGCCGAACGCCGAGCAGATGTAACTTGATTTGACGGCGGTGCTCACGCCCAATGACTCCGAGATTAATTCAGTGAACATGAACGGGCGAATCGCAGTGGGCCTCGTTAAAATATCCTCCCTTAACGCCACCATAAATTAAATAGACTCCTTCTCCAGCTGGTGACTAAAATAGCCGTGCGCCGTTCGCGATCTTCCTCTATCGCCGGGATACTTTTAAGCGTTCGGCAGAAATCAAAGGGACCAGGGACAGGGAGACTCGCGGGAGGCCGGATTGTACGCCTATCGTTCGTAGCCTTAAAAGACAGCAGAAGAGAGTGTATCCAGAGGAGGGTATCGCAGTGTGGGTGTCTAGTGGCTGTAATTGCTGCTGCGGAATTAAATAAAGAAGAGGAAAGGATGAAATAAGACGGGGTCGAGGATGCAGACGAAGAGGAAGAAGAAGCCGCTGAGACGATCCTGCGACGCAGCCCCTCCTGGCCTTCCTTCGGCCGATGAAGGGTCGGAGAGTCGTCGGTGCTACGACTACCCTGGCATATCATTACCCTCGCCCTGCCCGCCGATCCTCCTCTCCCCGCAGGCCGCTCTCCTCTTCTTCCCTCTGTTCCCGCCTAGCCCCGTCCTTCTTCTCCGGCTCTCTTCACCCTTCCATCTTCTCGCCGGTAGCAACCCTCCGTAGTTGGATTCGCGCGGCCTCCAGCCTCCCTCTCCCATCGTCACCCCACACCGGGGGCAATATGGCCGCCCCTGCACGCTGGATACATTACGGCCGCGTTGCTTAATTACGCAAGATACTTCTTCGAGAGGGGGATCGCGCGTGCTACCGTTCCCCTTCCCTGCCACCCTCCGTCCGTCCCGAGGAAAGGGGGATGCTAGAGGAAGACGGCGGACAGGGTCAAAACATTTCCTCCCTGGTTCCCTTATTTCTTCGCCACCCCGTTTGCCCCGCCAGTCACTCTGTTCCAGTCGCGCGGAAGGGTAGTCGAGAGATCTTCCTCCCTTGTAAGACGAACGAGGGCGAGGCCGGGGATGCTTCTTGGAGGGAAGAAGAGGCGAGATTAGTTCGCTGATACTGGGAACAGCGGATACACGATGGCCGGTGCTTTCGACTAAGCAAATCTCTTCGACTCGTCTCGCCAATTATCGTGGAGAAGTTCCACGTCCCGTTGCGAGGATATCGCTCCCTCTTCGATGCTTGTTGCGCCTCGTTGCGGGCAAAGGAGCCTTCGAGATCGAGAACGTTCTTGAAACGTGGTTATATCCTAATCAAACCACCGAGGAAAATCGATGTCTCATCAACTATTTAGAGTCTGTACCCCCCTCTCTCTGCACCCCGCTACCCAACAGGCCCTTGAACGGCGGGATCGGTGAAGAAAAAATTAAAAATTAAAATTACAATCTCCCTTCAACGGTGTCGCCCGTCGCGATACAGCGGATCCCGAGGAGACTCGCGAGAAAAGAGCGAAGGAGGAAGGAAAGGCACGATGGGATGGGGCGAGTCGATGGGCGACGGAGCAGGGCACAGAGAGAGTGCTCGGTTTAAGACATAAAAAATAATGCCGCGCGTAAAAAGGCGACGCCCGCTTTCGACCGAAAAAAAGGGTACCCGGAGCGAAAATATTCACGGCCGTAGTAACGGGGCATGAATAACAAAGACGAGGAGTGACGCGAGGCAAGCTAGCTCGCACGAGAGTCCATTAGCAGATCTCGCGGAAGGTGTTCGAGGGAAACAGAAAGGTGATCGATCTTCTTGTTTGAACAACTATTATACAAAGTCTCTCCAGACGACAGAGAAACTTTCTGTTCCTTACCTCAAAGAATACCATAGAATCACGGGGGCCTTAGACGCTACTCAGTGAACCCCCTAAACGCGCAGGACCGTGGCATAGGCTTCGTTATCAATATTTCAGGGGTTGATTTTTTTTCTGAAGATCGAGACACGTGTGGCGTCGAATATTTCTCTGTTCTGGACAGACGGCTCGATAGACAGGCTCGCAGGCAGAGAATTTTCCAGCAGGGTCGTCGAACCCTTTTCGATAGGAGCAGCAAAGTACAAGGAACAAGCACGATGCGAAAGGATTCATCCCCCTCCGACGGGCCAGCCGCGGACCCACGGATCCGTGGCGCTGAGGGGTTGAAAAAAAAATGGGTTGGGTGATCGTGGGTGAGTCACTACTATCGGCTAGGGTGATAGCGCCTGGGGTGGGCGCACACTTTTTTATCTAGAGGGATTTGCAGCGAGCCTAGGTCCGGTTGCACCCTTATACCAAACCCCCGCAAGCCTTCCGATCGACCCACAGACTAGAAGAGAGAGAGAGAGAGAGAGAGAGAGAGAGAAAGAGAGAGGGAGATCCGAAATTATTCATGAGATGCGCGTAACTGCTGCATCGCGATCGGCCGCCGATATTGGCAAGGGTTGACGAAAAAGAAATTTGTTTCCAGGGGAACACGGAACGTGACGCGTCATTACGGTTCCTAACCCGGAACGAAACTCGAGAATTTCGATTACCATATAGATAGAAGGATACTGCGGTTCGAGAAACAGAAATGAATAGGAATGAAAGATCGCGAGAGACGTAACCGCCGGGGTTACGCCCAAAGGGGAACTCGCGAGTTCGAACGGGGCCGATGAAATTAAGCAAAAAGAGGAGGCGAGAATCCGAGCAATGATCACGGCGGGACATGGCAAAGAGGATCAGAGAAGGAGGAGAGCCCAGGATTGCCACTTTCCGCTGACCCAGCCGATTCTTGTAGGACCTTTGCCGGGCCAATTGCCGGGACGAATAAAATTTGGATGAGTAACGAGGCCGACGATGCCATTTAACGTTTCATAATCAGAAATAACGCCGCGGCAGAGGGGCGACACCCGCTCGTTCCCGGGGCTTCTGTTCTCAGCAGAAAAAAAAGTGCACCGCCACCCCCCCCCCCCCCCCCCCCCCCCCGCGCGCGACGTATTTCATTCACCCACCTACCCCCGCCGCGAAGCCATGACAGGTCTGAGCCAGTCGGGGACCGTTTCGCGTCGGCGAGGAGCACCGCGCTGCCTCGCAAGTAATTTCGCTTAAAAACGTAATTAGTGTGCGTCGAGATGGGGTTGAGGAGAGAAAAAAAATCGTTAGGGGTAGCGAAGTTTTTTTCATAGCGTGGGGTGCGGCGCTAGCCGGGCGGCTCCGCGCTGGTACCCTCGCCCCGTGCCTGCTGGGGTCCCACCCTCGGCCCCTCGCTCCACCTTGCCCGGGCCGTATCTCTCCTTTTTTTTTTCTCTCCTGATCAAATCTTTGGGGTGGACTTCTCGAGTGCTCCGTAGCAACTCGGCCGTAGGGTATCGAGCCGTACGTCTTCGCCGCCCCGAAGAAGTTGAAAGGATAAGGAAGAGGAAGGGGTGAAGAGGCGGCCGGGGCGGATTGATAGGCGGAGGAGCAAGCAGACCCAACGGAAGGAACAGGAACTCGGGATTCCTTGCAGGCTGCCTGGCGCCGTTATTCCCACTTGACTCGTGCTCTCGCGGGGGAATCAAGGACCCCGAATGTTTCCATAATTGCGGAATTATTGGTCGGCTGACCTTCGCGCGAGATCAATTTTCAGCCTTGCCGAGGTGGCGTATAGGAATCTTGTGGCTGGAAGATACGCAGAGTTGAATTTCGGGAACGATTAAGAGCGTTGTAAAATTGGGCGGCGACAGGGGCCCGTGGAACGGTGCACGCGCGCGTAGGATAATCTAAGCGTGTAGCCCTAACAGAATTTATACGCGCAGGAACAGACACCCTTTAACATCGTTTCTGGAACGCCCCAAGTGTTATGTATCCGTACACCGGCGTTGACACCCTCGCTCGATCGAGTGCGGATCGAATTGACACAAAAAAGCCCTATATCCCGCCAAAGCGCGTGCCTCTCGAGCGCCGCGTCGGCCCGAAATCATTTCTGCGACGCTCCATCTCCGTAACGCGTGTAGACGCGGCTAATCGCGCGCCCCGCGCACGCGACCTCGATAACCCGTCGAAACACGAACTTACTCGAGGAACATCCTTTCCGCGCAGAGGGTTGGTCGCCCCGAACCGAGGGCGCTGTCTATTATACTCTTTTCGCGCGTCCGACGTCCTTGCCTCTTCCTCGCCAGTTTACAAGGCCCCCGTAGGAACACGGGGGAAGATAAATTTCGGTAAAAGCAAAGTGCCAGCGGCTGCCTGGTATGAACACCCCGTCGAGCGTGGAGCACCTGAGTCCGAGACTTATGCGCCCTCGTAGAGAGACGTTCCAGCTCCAACAGTGGATTTACGTACGAGCCCGCGTCCTTCGCTGGAAACTGTCGCGAGTATCTTCTGCCTAGCTAAATCATAAAGGGCGGTATTAATATCGATGAGGGAACTACGAGCCCTAGACTAACGAATGGAACTCGAGCGTGATGGGATAAGGAGGCAAGGTTGGACGCGTTCTCGTTAAGATGTGACGAAGAAGATACTGGAATCCTGCCTTGGAGGAGAGCAGCGCGGAGTGTACTATCGTGGAAATACGGGGAGAGAGCGTCCGCGTAAGGGTGCAAACGCGCAGAGAACAGGGGGCGTGAAGGACGCTGCAAGGGCTGATTAGAAATTTATAAAGAAATGTATCTCGCGACGCGTGTCTTCGCGAGAGAGGGGCCTGCCCTTTGGATTCGCCTTCGACCTCCACCCTATCCCTCGGAGCGTTCTCGAACGGCCCTGGAACGGAGAAAGCGGCCAAGAGACGAGCGAGGGAGGAAGGGAAAAGAGAGGAGGCGAGGTTTGCTCGCGGAGCGAAAGAGGAAGGAACGGAGAGGAGCGAGAAGAGGGCGAAGGGATGGGCTGATTGAAGCGGGCATGATGTTTAATTCAAAGAAACTGAAGACACGCCCCGCTAACTACGGAGCAAGCCGCGCCATCAACCCCGAAGAAGACTGGACCAGAAGTGGGAAGATGGGGAAAAACGAGGAGAGATGCCATGATCCTCTTTGCCCTCCTCAAATCTCCCTGGTAATTGCTTCCTTTCACAGGAGCATGACTTTACGCGTACACCGGCAACCTATAGACACTGCCGGCTACTAAACTGAGCCGCGCTTCCGAAATCAAACGCTTTCGGATCCAATTTCCAAAGCCCACCGCCTTCGGGGTCTATTCGCCGGGCATAGGTCGCTACATCGATCGACGGACATCATAAGTGAAGAATGTCCGATCGTTGCCTCCTATTAATCTGTTACAGGTTGATAATTCCGCCATCGCTGCGAACGTCTGCCATTTTGTCTCGGGTGCAGCAATTACCGAGGTTGCATTGCAGACCTACCCTTGCGCGCATGCCCTCGATGGCAAAAGGGTTAAAGTCTGCCCACCCTCGACTCGAAGGCAGGTCTTCGAGACCTGCAATTTCTTCCCCGTCTGCTGCTTTCATTCGCGATTTTAATCCTTCCCTTCCAGCTCCAATCTCTACCCCCTAATCTATCATTTCCACGGAACTGCATACGCAATTTGTAGCCACGAAAACTAGCATTAATTGCTCCACGTTACGTTTTGCATTTCTGTCTGTTCCATTTCATTGTTTTAGTCAGACAAGTGCGTAGAAGCTTAAGGTGCACATCCACGATGAGACAATTATTTTATTATCTTAAAATTATTTTGCCGTTAGCTTCACTTAGACTCTCGCGAGACAATTTTAATGGTATATGTACTTTCAAAAATCTCTCGCGACTATTTCCATTATTTACATTCAGTTATTGCTGAGATTTTTCTCACACCATAGAAAAGTCCCGTGTAAAATCCCATCGCGGAGTCGCACCTTTATGAAGCGCTTATGCAAACGTCGCGATTAATCGGATAACGCGATTTGGCCGAGCACGTCCTCGAAGGGTGGAAACGGTTGGCGGGAAAACGGGTTACGGCGATTTGCAACCGCTCATCGGCCTCCAGCTTTCATTAAGTGCAGTTTTTTTTCCAAGGGAATCCTTACCCTTCGCCGTCTCCTCCGCGCGGCGAACCCCGTTGTTTTTCTCTCCTTCGAGCAAAAACTGACCCCCTCGTTGCGCCGCCGACGGTCTGCGAATCAGACACGTGGTCGGAGCCTGGGCGCGTGCGTCCCGTTTTGTCCCGAGCGCGCTCCTGGCCACCGCGAGAAGAAAAAGTGCCTGAAAAAAAAGAGAGCGGAACGGTAGACAATGGCCGGGCGCAGCTGGTTAAACGCGGAAGGGTTAGCGATTAACATAAAAGGGTGCCATTACACGGCGCGAGGCGCAATCGGATTCGGGGCCCGCGGGGTAACAAGCCGTATTTATACGCTGTTTTTGCGATAGAAAAACACACAACTGGGTGGGTCCGCCTTGCACGCGGGATCGGCAACACGCGACCGAGCTGTCTTTCTGCGGAAGCAGTGCTCGGTGGCAATTAGAGGGGCAAAACATCGGCTGAGCGTGGCTGTTCAGTTGTGCGAGTCATTGGCGATTATTATTCTTCTCGATAGACGAAGCTACCTAAGTGCTCGAATCGTTTGGGTGCTCGTTTATAAACGTTAATTAGCTCGACTTGGTTCTTCTCTCTATCGCGGTTCATGATTTCGGAAGGGTTGTGATTAGCTACTGCGAATATTGGGACTTGTAATTATTATTATAAATATGCCAATGATTACGAAAGTGCTCTAAGCCGTCTAAGTTATTTTTTTCGTCTCACGATATTTAGACTTCTGCGTTGTGTAAACAATGTAATAGGTACAAAATAACAGATAAATTCAGTTCTCTTACATTTTTAACTTGGACGACTTTCGTAATCACCGGCACAGATAAGGACCCTCCTAGATCTTGCTTCAATGTTTCTCGTCATACTTTAGTCCACCATTGTTTAAACTCCATACACCCCTACGAGGTAAACTAGAAATATAGGTACGGCCATTGGGAAAGATTCGTGTTAGCAGGGGGTTTTATTGGGATCCTTCGTCAGCAGGACTGATAAAGACGATCCCCGTGTGTGGCGCAGCCGATCGGCGATTTGTCATCGACTTTTCAAGCGGCACGACGCGTTCGTCGGGCCCGAAAGGGCGCAACAATAGCGATAATCGGTCGCCCGCCGGGGAAAAAGTTTCGGAAAATCACTCCTCCGCGCGAGAAAATAAATCAAACAAAAGGATAAGAGCGCGCGCGGTGGAGTCTGCGGTGTAAATCGAAAACCGACGGGAGAGGGTAGCTGGAAATTGCCGATGGAGTTATAAAAGTGGGCTCCGCTGGACCCCCAGCCACCCCTTCGAGCAGACACGCCGAGGGATGGGTGGCCTCCAATTGCGAACAATACATTATTTATGTCTGGCTCGATGGTGTCGCGTTGGTATCCGAATTCCGTCGCAATGCGAACGTGTCGTCCCTTCCTCCATACCTACCAACGACGTTCAAATCCCCGTTTCGCGATCATTTGGTCCTGAGACCTCCTGAAAACTGGGCCAACAACTTTCGGCGCATCCTCGAATGTTCACCTCCTGTTCAATCCAAATTGAATTATGCAATATCTACGATTCTAGTAGTTAAGGTAGAATATAAGGGCGAACGCAGAGAGCCCCTCTTAAGAAAACTGTCGCACTTCCTAGGTGATTTCTCGTCGCTTTTCATGTATCGAGTTTCTTCCCCAAAGAACTGCTTTTTCTTTCGCTAATTTAACTGCTCCCCTCCACTTTGGTCCCAGCGCTGATTTCTAGAAACCGTTGCGAACACCCATGTGTAACGTACTCGTTCGGATCACAAAGTCCAGGGTGCTATTCTAATTTACCAACGAGCTCGTCTCACGTTCACCGTCCAACGAAGCCACTCCATACACAGCGGTTTCACCTGTATTTTTTTCACCGATCGTTCTTTACAGCGCCGTTAGCCTGAAAAAGTTCTGATCAGCGGCGCCGCGGAAACAGAGAGGGAAAAACAGATGGGAGCGTGAAAGAAGCGAAGGGAAGGTGGGACGCGGTTACATGCGCTGCCGGCTCGCGGTAATACGAGTAAAAAGTGGTGCTCGTTAAATTACAACAGTTACGGAGCGCCGATTTCGGATAAAGGGAGCTCGGCGCACGGAGCTCGGCTCCGTGATCGAGAGTGACAAAGAGGGCGCGGGAAGGGCGAGGCGGGAGGGTGGCTTTATATGCATACGAGGAACATTCAGATGTCAATCAAACGAATCGAGACCTTTCGACTTCTGGGGTGCGGGAATCGGAGTTTTTCACGAAAAAATTTACGTATTCATTCACCTCGGCCAGCCACCGCCGAGCGGAAGACGGGGCGAGAGAGCGCGGAAAGGGGGTGGAGGGTGAGAAAGAGAGGCCTAGGTGAAAAGTCTGTTTGCTTTTTCACCGCTCTTGACTTCATATTCGAGAGCATATTTTTTGCGCCAACCGTCACGCATTGTTAACGTCAACTCGCTTTTTTTTTTCTTCTTCCTCCCTTTCGTGCGCGCTGCTAACGCGTCGCCCTGAAAGGAGAGCCGTCGAGTGGAATCCAGTAACTCGAATTCCGTGGTTTCCGTCGACGGTGGACGCGCCTGGAATTGATATAGTTGCGAGAAGTCTTGACAGTTGCGATAGGTAGATACAATAAATAATGGAATTTACCGCGCGGGTGATGATAATTAACAGTGGAAGCTGCTGAGTTAACGCGCAGAGGGTGTTGAACGTTAGGGGTGGAACAGGCGGTGTCGGAAGAGGAAACAGGAAAACGAAAGTCGAGAGGGTATTTTCTAATTGTCTCACCTTTTTGGGACGAGACATTATCGGAGCGGTGTATTTACCGCGGCTCGGGAAGCTCCCGACACACGACCCGCTCGCTCGCCGCGCGTTTTCACTGTCCCTGAATGCGGGGATGAATATCGGCCCGCCTCGCCGCGAGTCTACCATTATATTCGCTTTACATTTATAAGGCTGTCGCTGTCGGCTGGCGCGCGTCATTGTGGAAGGGGTATTATGCTTTAATAATGGACAGCATCACGTGTCACGTCCATCCGGTGGGATGGAAACGTGCGAAGTTTATTTTGTTTCAGGACGCCCGAGCCCGATGACGACGCGCCGCCCGAGTGTCATCGCGATTCAGAATGACGATCCTCCCGTCCAGGCAGTAATATTCTCTGTTTCTGCTTCAAGCAACCAGCACGGTCCTTGTGCTTCCACGAATTCGTACACAGTTTAGTAAGTATCAGTGTAGAAATTTATTATGCAAGTATTTATATAAGTGTTTACATAAGTCATTGCGTAAGTACGGTAACTGTGTTAATCGTACGATTACAGGGAAATGCAGGAGTAACGTTGCTCCGTTTAATTAAATACCGTGAAAACATCAGCATCGGTATAAAGATTGTATGCACGACGTTGCACATCTCCGTGCAAGCAATAATAAATTAATGAATAATGTAATAATACATAATCAACGCGAAAATAAATATTCCTCATACCACGTATGAGAACAATAGCTTCCTTAATTGATTGTGCTTAATGCGCAAAATAATACTATACGTCGGAGGAAAATGTTACGCGCCGTTTTGAATGGAAGCAAGATGCTCGTTGTATCTTTTTTCTTGTGCTTGCTGTAACTTTTGCAGTTTCTTTGTCTGTCCTTTGGAGATCTCTTTACCACCGACGTCGTGGGTTGGCAGGCCCTGAGAAGAGAGTGGTTTGTAAAGTATGTTGATCAAGGAACTTGTACTAATTCGTGTATGATTCACTTACGTTGCTATCAAATCGAGAATATTTATCTTGTTCTAGCTTGAACATCTCGGAGGGAGGGATTCTTCTTTGTGCGTCTTTCGCCGCAGCAGCCGCAGCGGCCTCCGCCTTCTTTATTTCCTTCTCCAATGATTTTTCTAGTTCCAGTTTCCTTTTAGTTTCCTTTTCCCTCAGAAGCTCTTCTCTGTTCACTAGCTTGACTTTACAAACGTCTTCGCTGCTATCTTCTAAACGCACTCCAATATTTGGTAAAATGTCATCGCGTAATTTATCGCATTCCTCGAGAATACTGTCAGCTTTCAATGCTTTGGCATGATTCCTCACTTTCTCTCGGAAATTCGCCAAAATTTCCAGATACGGCATAACGGTATCTTCGAGCTGATTAAATAAAATCCGTAAACAAAATATCCATGTTATGAATGCAGAGAGAAAGAAGAGGCATGAAACATACATTCGAATTTGTAATCTTATCGTCCACTGGGAACCCAATATTATCGTGCGAGGACGATATTGCACCAAAAACAATAAACATTTTCGTTATATAAACCGCAATGTCTCTAAGCAACAATGTATTCGGCTGTTTAATCTGTTTCATATAAATATTGCAATGCGACACAAGATCTCTAATCGCATCAAGCGCGCTTCTTGTATCTATATTATCTGTAACGGAATGTATGTTAAGAATTACATTCTATAATGTACAACCAGTTGCAAACATACCGCATAATGCATTATGCACAGAATCCTTCGCGTCACAAAATTTTCCATTTAATTCCACTTCGGAATCTGTCCATTTAGAAAAAGTATTGATATTTGTATGCGAGCCTAAAGATCTAATTTCGCACTTTACGTTTAAGAAGAATTCCTAAAATGAGAATGGAGAACTTTATAATAATACATACGCTATACGATATCGTTGAATCGAGAATTTATGAGATACGTAACAGACGATTTTACATACGTTTAAGAACTTCTCGTATTGAATAGCCATATTCAGTGTATTATCACTATAATCTAACGTATCTTTCCACGAATGCAAAAGGAACGCAAGTCTGAGCTGCCTTGCGGAATGTTTCTTCAATGCATCTTGTATGGTAATAAAGTTTTTTAAAGATTTTGACATTTTACAGCCCGATATGGTTAGATGGCCAGAATGAAGGAAATATCTAACCCAATGGGAATTATTGAAATACGCCTCTGCTTGTGCTATTTCGTTATCATGATGCGGGAACTTCAAATCCACTCCGCCAGTGTGGATATCTAAACTCTCTCCGCAAATTATAGATGCCATAACTGAACACTCTATGTGCCAACCTGGTCGCCCTTTACCCCAAGGGCTTTCCCACCATGGCTCCCCGTCCTTGGAACTCTTCCAAAGAGCAAAGTCTATCTGCGATCTTTTTTCAGACCCCTCCGAGGTACTTAAATCTCCTAATAGACAAGTGTTTCAATTAAAATTGGACAATGAAACAGAAATACAATCATTACCTTCTCCTTCTTGTAAACTGGACGCATCTCCGTACGCTTCTGGAACCAGTTTAGCGTAATAATGCTTGTCCTGCTTGTCAAAAGTAGCGACATCGAAATATACAGAGCCATTACTCTCATACGCAAGCCCATTTTCTATGATCTTCTCAACAAATGCTATTATCTCGGGAACATATTCGCTAACCCTTGTTAAAACATTTGGTCGCAATACCTAAAAGTTATTCGTATTTTTATGCCTTTTCGCTTTAAGTTTAGTATATAATCAAATTCACGATGTTATCCAACCCTACATTTAAAGCATCCATATCTCTATGAAACTCCGACTCCCAATGCTGCGACAGCTTGTTGAATATCGAGTGTTCCGTGACCGTCGCTCCCTTCTTCTTGTCCAACCATTCCGCCAAAGGATCTCGCGCTTTCTTCAAAAGCAGCTACGTCCATAAAGATTAATAACATCAATACTTGAACATTTACCGCTAACGAGCTGATAATACAGATAAAGCGTGCGTACCTCTTGAAACTCTGTAATCTTGGCCACATCTTTCGATTTCACCGCATCATTAAGATTCTCAATCGCCTTCTCAACATTGCACAACATTTTCTGCACCATAGCCTTCTTATCTGGATCGTTTGTGGTCTTCACTGTGCTCTCGAAGGAACACATCACACTTTTGGCGTCGTCCAAAACTTCATCGAGAGTACGAGCTTCTTCTACATACTTCTCGTACAAGTAATTCTGCCTGGCTCTCTTTATGATTTTATCGTCTATGTCAGTAATATTCATTACGTACAAAATATCATATCCAAAGTAATCGGATAACACACGCCTCAATATATCAAAAGATATATATGACCTAGAATGAAAGGAAATCATAGACGTACGTTTTAAAATCATTTTCGCCTGGCGAACAAGTTTGAATTACCTGGCGTGTCCCATATGCGACGCATCGTACACAGTAGGCCCACAGCTGTACCACAATATGCGGTTTCCGAACTGAGGAACGAATACTTCTTTCTCCCTAGTTAAGCTATTGTATAATTTCAGAACTGAAGTGTTCTTCTGTGGCGCGACCCACGCCGGTTGTGCCCGCTTCGACATTTCTGATGTAAGAGATCTGGGGAAATCCAAGGACAGTATTAAATCATACCAATGTATGGGCAAAGACCTGTACAACTAAAGACTGTGCAGTGATCCTTACGCTTCTAATAACTCTGAAACTATTTCACTTAAACATATCATACAGAGATACAATACTGTGAGGAAGGAAAATTCAAAAAAGAAGTGCAGAAAATATTGTTAAACAATCGTCACGTGTCCGTAACTGTGTTGCAGACTTTTCCTTATTTCTTTGTGCATAGTTTTACGGAATACATATGTTCGAATATCAGACGTACAAACCTGCCGCTATTATCCTCCCTGTAGTGTGCTAATTAGAATTGGCTGTAGCGATACACCGTATCGTCAGTTTCTCGAACGGCCTCTATCTAGCGTTGTTAAATTTAAAATTTGCATCATGAATCAGTCCTAACCTAAGCTCTGCATCGCTTTGGAAAAAAACGAAGTTAAACATGATTAAGGCTGCCGTCTCATTTTTGTTGTGGTTTATGGTCCGAATCGATCGAAGCGTCTCTTGTAAACAGACGGACCCTAATGAAACTACTGCGGTCGATAAAAAGAACTGAGTTTACCCAGACCTTTAAAGGTGCAATTTTATGCTGACGCTCGTTTTGAGCGTCAAAACCAGTCACGTGATCGGTCCACGGGACTTTGAGCCATTGAGCTCTATACTAACTGGAGAGTGAACAGAGCAATGGCGGCCGGTCATACAAGGAACACAAATAGTGGGGATTGCGTTCTCTGTCCTCTGTATAGTGCATGTCAGTGAAGTTACCCGCGCGCACATACATACATACAAAGGATAGGTTCACCCCTTAATCTTCTATTTCCCTCGGACCGCTGTCGTCTCTACTTCTTCCCACTGCTGTTCACACTCCAGGTATTTTTATAGCTCAATGTTTGAACGTCAAAACCAATCACGGGACCGACGCTCAACCAACGAACGAGCGAGTCAGAACAAGTCAGAGTCAAGAGAGCGTCTAGCGGAGAATCTAAATCGAGTTGATCTTTCCCGCTTGATGCGGAAAGTCCCGTGGACCGATCACGTGACTGGTTTCGACGCTCAAAACCAGTGTTGACCGTCAGCATGAAATTGCACCTTTAATCGCTCGAGTTCAAATTATGGCGGCAAAAGGATTCTGCGTCAATTTGAGTACTCTGCCGATAATATTTATAATGCATAATTCAGCTTGATATTCTATAATAAGAAACTCAATCATTCGCTTCTCTATTCATCTACTCCTTTTATTTCAAGTTTTGGTTGCTTAGCCACATCAGAATTACAAGCGTGTTACTATACATGTACATATGTAATTAACAGCATCACAACCCGATAACATACATTATCAATGATAATGTGTAATAATAATAATTTTATCATTATTCCCTATGAAAATAATACTTCTCTTTAACTAAACTTACATTACACCTTATTCCACTAAAGATATGCGTTCGATTATGGAAAATTGTGAACGTCACATTTATAGTCTTTCATTCTTAAATTAAATCATTCGTCAAGAATAATTTAAAATAAGTTCTCAATAATTTGAGCAACTAAAGTATATATATATATATATATATATATATGTATATATACGCAAGAAAATTAGATTACGTTTAAATCATTTGTGTTCTCTTAACGAAGCGTATGGCATACGTCGTTACAATAAATATTCCCTTTCAGCACTAAGGATAGAAAAAGTGATAAGTAAAAATTAGTCAAAATGCCTATAAGTACATTAAAAATGTTTAATAATACGCATCAAAATGTCATGTGTATAGATCTAGCGCTATAATAGCTTTTAAAGGTAACAGTCAATGTACATAAAAGGTATGTTTTGCAAATTCAATGCTCACAATAATTTTCTGCACTAAATCGATTACAAGTCGTGTGTAAATAGCATACAAAAGTCAGTGGAATGTATACAGCATTGTTGCATAAATTGATTCTGTTTTACGTATAAAAATACTGGTTACACCTTTTAAACATATCTTCTTCGCCTTGGAATAGAATTCATATAGACTTTCAAATACGTACACATTTAAATTATACATATCCTGCTTTGCCCTCTTGCATTACTTTAAGTACAACTCGTCTTGTACCTAGAAATTCTATCTCTTTATCTCGATTTAATTCTAGCAAAGTATTAAGTACATAATTTCAATAAAATGCTTTGCTATCACCGGGTAGATATAATCGTTAAAATATCTATACTTTAGAAAAAGTTATATTACAGTGTTTCTTATTTTAATGTTATTGTGCCAGGTAGGCAGCAAGGACGCTCCTTATCGTTTAAATCCTAAATAAGTTCTTGAAGTGGCAGGTGAACGAGATAATCGATGGCGACTACTTTCTTTCGTTAGATTTCACGTTTTTCATATAATTTAATTTAACATAGAACTTTCTCATTTGTAAAGTACACTATCTATTCTCTAATAATGTTCTGTCTTCGAATTCTTGAGCTGGCCTAATGAATTCTAAATCACTGGCATCATCAGAGCTGGATATATTATCATCATCGAAGTATGGTTTCGTAATTTCATCGTTTTCCATTTGCCCTGAAAGAATATGAATTGACAATAAAAAATACAATATACTTTATATTAAAAAACTGGTACGATAATTATTGGAACAGGATGTACCGTTTAGCGGCCTTCTAAATATTTCAATCTCTTTTTCATCGTCGTCAAAGAAACTTGCACCATCTTTGAGTAAACTGAACGCATATCCATTTCGATTAGATTTTTCCGGTTGCTTGGAAGACTGACAATGCGCGCAGATGAATATAGCGCAGGCAACAAATCCTAAACATATAGCACCTGCGGGAGTATAATTTACGATTAGTTCCGCTTAAAATGTAATGTAATAAAAATAGTTGATATCTAAACAGTATCTAATATCTTACTTATGAGTATGATAAAGACCATTCTTTGCATTCCCAGGAACGTGTCGTTATATCTTAATTTAAATATTAGGTTTAAAATATTATGTATATCGGGCGTGGTGAAAACTTTAGTCTGTTGAATATATCCGGGTGCTTGTGCACTTATAACATGAGTGCCAGGTTGAAGTAGAATCCAATAAGCTCCGTTTATCCCACTTTTGATATGATGAGCCGATTTGTTGTGGGATAAAACAGCATTTTCTGTTGGCTCGTTATTTTTATTGAGGACATATCCTTTCACTCCATCCCTAAGCTTCTCGACCATAGCTAGTAAACTAGCTTTATTATCTTCCCACACATTCTTCGAGTCGTCTGTGTCACAACAAGTGACATACGCATCTATCATCAGAGTACTTGTATTTAGATAGAGGTAATCTATCAAGGAATCCTCTCTCTTCCCACCGAGACCCAATCCAGCGTGAATCACACCATTACTATTCACATTCAAATCTTGATTACAATTCGAGTTTTTCGAAATCATATGGATATTGTTCTTTGTATACAGTGACCCAAGTTCTTCCAGTATAACTTCGTCATCAGTTTCGTACACATAATCGGACATTTTTCCATAATTTCCCGCAAACGGAATTTCAATATGTTGCGAACCGATATTCAGATTCACTGCTAACATAGCGTTCATCTTCTTGAACCAATTAATTATCGTACTCGCTTCGCTAGTTAGTACATCATTAATAGGAAATCGTAGATCGTCCATAATGAACGAAGAGCAAGATTCGTTATTGTTAGAAACTTGGGATAGATCTGGAGCGATGTATATTGTATATTTGTCCAAGTAGTTCGTAATACTTGTATCTTTCCTATAATGCCCCAATAGATACGTCGCAAAATGCAATAGAACTTTGGACGTTACAGGCACGCCATTCGAAATGCCAGCTACAAAAGCAATAGACGGTCGACCTACGCGTTTATAATTATTTTCAACGCCGATTTCTAAACACATTATTCGAACACCCTCTTTCGACTTGCCAATAGTGTGTAAAATTGATAATCGCGAATATTTGTCATTCAGTTCGGTTAAAACTTGGTTCACAACATTCGGTTCTGGATCTTCGCCGTAGCTTTGATGTTTCGTTTCATTTATACGACGTTTCGGCATTTTCACATTAATGTCAGTTATGCTTTCGTCAATCACATTAACTTTCATAGACTGCTCGATGTAACCTTTGCAGAAGAATTTCAATATGTATTCGCCGGGAAGGAGGCGAATTTTGAAGTATGCCATATTCTTTGAAACTTGATACATTTTTGCTCCGATCTGAACGACAGCCTCTCTTAGAGGAACGTTATTAGTATCTGTTACCACTCCGCGAATACCAGTCGCCAAGCTTTGAATAAGTCGCATTAGGGGTAACAAATTCTCACGCCAAATAATTGGAATAGATTCTGCGGGTGGGTACTTGCAGCAGGACAAGTTGATGCTTATCTAAAAGTATCATAAATGATTATAGCAATATGCAGTAATTCGTACTATAATCATAAATCTATAGATATATGCTACTTACTACAGGTATGTTATATGCATGTTGAATGTAATCCTGTACGTCTTTAACTTCGCTATTCAGGAAATTGCATGTCCCTTTATGCAGCGAATGTTCATAATTTTCGGCTAGAGTTTTATATACATTCAAATTATTGTCTGTATAACTAAAGGAGAAAGAGAATTAAACGAGATACTTTTAAGCATTATTTCAAATGCGAATAACTTGAATTTTCCAATACCTGACTTTGAGCGATCCACTGCCTAGTATGACAACTACGTCATATCCTTCGTTAGATAACATTTTCTTAAATGCGTTAGTAACTCTATTTGTTTCATCGGAGCCAGTATTATCTTTTTGTAGTAGCTTTTCACCTATTTCGCCACTCTCGATTGGATTACAATCCTGCATATTTACTATGTTATCGAAACCTGGATCCACGCCAGGAAGAAAATGTAAAACAGTGTTATTCAATATCCTCTGTATAGGAGGGTCTTCGATTTGGTTTCCCATTAGAATATGAGTCGCTAATCGTAACAGAACTTCTCTGCCCACTGGTTGGGAAGCGAACAGTCCTCCGATCATACCGATATGAAATTTATTTTCTTCCGGCCCTCCCACCTATCAAAAATCATGACATTTTAAGTAGTCTATGTAAACGTAATAAGTGGCGAGTAAAAGTTTAAAGAGGATACTTACATCGCGCGTAATCTTTAACGAATGGATGGCCATGCTATCTAACGACTCTCCAGCTTGAAATTCTGCAACGTTCAGTTCATTATTTTCTAATTGACTAAATCTTGCACTTAATTCGGCATTCTTTAAATACACATTCTGCAAATTTGGTATTAATCGGAAATCATATGCAGATGACCTGAAATAGGAATTTATATCCATTAGATATACCATGTTTTTATAAATAATAGAATACACACATAGTCGATACGAACATCCAATTAAAAATTGAAGGAAATTAATACAGAAATATAACTATTCCATAAACAAATCAATGTTTCTGCAAAATGCTCAAGGCAATAATAAAAAAAAAATGAAACCGTCATATAATATAAAACATCTTTGTAATCGCATCTATATACTATATCTCTAGCAAAGTAATATTATAATTCACTCAGTTGTGTTCTGTATATACTTTATGAAACATTAAAATATTTACTTAATGTCTTGTAGAGCTTTTAAATTTCTTCATAAAACGAAATTCTTATCATTCCTTATAAAATATGATCCTTTTTAACATGACACATGAATATCATTATTCTGGAAATTTCAATTTTGATAAACGTTGCATTACAATATTCCCTACTTTTGTGATTATGAAAGCGGTGTATAAAACATGATTATACCAATGTTGAGGGTCGTCTCGCATAAGTGTGAAATCCACTGTTACTTCTCCTTCGCCAATCTCATCGCCATCTGGTACGATCACACTCTGCGTCTGCGATTCATACCCTACCGCGCTAACCGTAACATTGTATTTTCCTGGGACTAAAAGACGCCAATAGTCTCCACCGTCAGCTGCATAGATATCGTGCTTAATTCCATCCACAGATACTTTAGCGTGAGATACCGCAGTGCCAATAGATGAACGTACCACTCCATGTACACCTTTGCGAGACTGTAAATTAAAGATTGACTCAGACTACAATGTCACGTGCGTTAACATGCTACATTAACGCAAAAGCAAGTACCATTTCAATAAGACGCAAGAGGGGCTCCCTATTTTCTAACCAATAGTTTGCCAGTTCCGTTGCATTTGGGAACTTCGTACACCCCACTTCCACTGTGATTTCAAAAGCATTGCTGTGAACGTAATTATAATCTTGCATGCCTCCGTTGACAGAATACCAGGCAGCTCCGTTGGTGATCCCACCAGGAAAGCGTTCCTCGAGCACGCTTGGTAAGTTTAGTCGCTCATTTGGAAGTGGAGGACACGGCTGTCCAAGGTGCATACGAGCATGAGCATTGGAATATGCCAACGCTAATGCCTTGAAAACCTGATCATCTGGACTTAGGTTTGGAACATTATGCGTATACCGCGGTCCATTGTCGTATGGATAATTAGCTACTAATGCTCCTCCATGAAAATTAGCAGAAAGTACAAATGGGACTTTTGCGATCCAATCCATCACTGCCTTAGTTTCGGGCTCCTGCTCTTTGTTATACTGTAATGTACAAAAATGTGCATAGTAATTAGAATTGACGAAGAAAGATTAAAATAATTAATGGCTTGGAATTCGTACATCGTTCATTTCGTATTGATCGGGGAAATTTCGGTTGAGATCAACACCATGGGCATTAGCTCTCCCTTGTCCTCCGTACACATCTCCCTCCTTCGAAATCTCGTATCCATCGGGATTCATACTTGGCATTACGTGCAGTCTGACATTTTTAAGTATTTTTGTGACTCTTGCGTCGCTTTCATAGCCTTCGCAGAGATACTTCAATAATAACAATAAAATTTCTCTGCCAACCACTTCGTTCCCATGCATATTTCCTATGTACTTCACCTCCGGCTTGTTCAGACTATGTACTTTAGGATTCTCTGTTATTTCCATTACATACAATCGACGATGGTTCACAGACTCTCCTATGTCGTAAAGGCGTGTAATGTGTGGGTAATTTGAATGCAAACGCTTCAGGTATTTCTCCATCGCTAGGTAATTATGATGTTTGAATTGTATATCGTGAAAAAATCCATATTCGTCTATCGGTCTTATGATTTCCTCAACTTTGTCTAAATTTAATTTTCCTACATGCAAAGAAACACAGCGATTACAGGGAAGCAACACAGAATTCGTGAATATATTCTAAGACTAACATGCTTTATAATGAAATCCGTAGAGCTCAAATAAAAGATAGATTTAAACACATCTGATAAATTGTTCACATCACAAAGGGGAAAGCTTATAAATAAATTGTGAAGAAAATATAAAGTTAAAAGCTTTAAACGTATATATCACAACACAAGGTACAGAGAAAATAAAAACTTAACGGAAGAGAAAAACAACAAACTGTGATTTAAAAAAAAAACTGTGCTACTTAAGTGGATAAAACATCACAGGAAGAGGCTGGAACATATTTAAGAAAACTAACTCATTGTTTCAGGCAAATACAATACTTTATTTTTGATTCCAGATATCATACATTTAATCCAGATGTATTATACTATACATCGCATTACAAATACACCCATAAACATTATTCACTGTTTTGCATTCTCCTGCCACCGTTAATAATGTTACAGATTAAATGTTCATATATCTTGTAGTAAAAATATTTGAACATTCTCATACATTATTCCATTGCACAAAAATTACCGTTACATCGTCTAAAATAAACTGAATAATAAATCTCTATAAATCTCTATTCATTTCACATATACTTATTGAAATAAAACTTCATTTACTTAAAACTTTAAAAACATACTTAAGAAAACAAAGTATTTACTATATTGCTTGTTCATTCAAATAACGAGAGAGCATTTAAATAAAAAATGAATCACAGTTTACAATTTATTCGTTAACACGGAAGTAGTTTAAGTAAAACGTGAACAAATGATTTTCAAACAGCTACTTTCCTGCAGATATGTAATAACATTTTCATATATTATTTCTCCATACCTTGTGTGTATTTTTCAATGCTCGGTTATGTTAATAAATATATAAACTATGATAGAATATGTTGTCGTGTCAGGTAGTATCAAATAATCTGGTGTTGCTATATTATCGTATCAGTGCTGTAAAATGAAAATGAGAAAAATATAACAAAACGATTATAAATGATACGTCCGCGAAGATAATAATAAATTTCCACATAAATGAAGGGAATGTAATTGAGATTTTTAAATAAATGCATTTCTCAGACATAAACGATAAAGTTTCATTAAAAAAAACAGATAAATAAATAATGAAAAGTTGTATATTGTACATGAACAGTGTGTAAGAGTAATTACTAGTTGCTATCGTCGTAAGAGACAATTAGTTTATAAAGTGCAGGATATTGATTGAAAAGTGGTAGCATACGAGGGAAATCTACATCTTGATTACCTTGGTCGTCAAGGAGGTCCTGTTTTAAAGTAAAATTGGCAATGATTGGTTCACCTGGTTCTACGGTAACGCTTACTCGTTCGCTTGGTTGATACCTGAAATTGAGAATGGGAACGTGAGATATTTCAAATTCATTTCGTCGAACCACATTATTAGACTGAAGCGACGTGATACACACCTTAATAAAAAATACCATATTATAAATTTAAAGTGTACTCACCCCCATGCTTCCGCGTGAATAGAGTAAATTCCGGGCAATAACAGACGCCAATACTCTCCACGGTTTGTAGTTGAAATATTATGGTCTATTCCATCCACGATGATAGATGCTGCTTCTATAGGCTGACCGTCCGAGTCTGTTACAAGACCTACGATGCAAATACAAATAAGCATAACTTACTACGTAGTATTGCGTAATTTTCTTAATGAATGTACAGTAACCTTTCACTCCGATATGCGCTTGCTCGAGATATTTTATAAGAGATTCCTTGTTCATCCTCCAGTGCTCGGGCATTGTCGAGGCACTTGGATATTTACAACAACTAAGTTCAAACGTTATCTCAAACGCATTCGAGCGGGCATAATTAAAATCTTGCATTCCGCCGATGACCTCGTACCTAGGGTAGATAAACTTCAATAACATTTTCTTTTACAAATAGTAGCCATCTAAAGTTATGAATCTGAACATTTATACCCACCAATATGCTCCATTAGTGACACCATTTCTGAACACTTCTGGAGGGCAGGCGTTACCCGCGTGCATTTGCGGGTGATTGTCTGCGTACGCGTGAGCTAGATATTTGAATACCTCGTCATCTGGACTTTTACTTTCAATGCAGCAAGCTCTTGAGATTCTAGAAAAGAATATTTGTATCATGTAAGTACCATAAACCGGTGTTCAACATTTTTTCCACAAAACCAGTATATTCTTTGAGTAAAAATAAGAAAAAAATGTCAAAGTAGGAAATAACAACGGACTGGTCTTCGAATCAATTGGCGATGTTTATCTAGCCTGTTTGTGCAGGCTGTGTTTACTCATCAAGGTCAGAATTGAAAGCTGTATTGAACGGAAAATCTTATAACTTTTTATGCGTTTATGAGCTCATGTTTGCACGACATTTTCTTCTTATCTTTACTCGTATGGTGTGCCATATATTTTGTGTAAAATTTAAGATGAAATTATATGCAACAAGTTATTACCCGGAATCGTATGGATAACTGGCTACAACAGCACCTCCATGAAGATTTCCAGACAATACAAACGGCTCTGTCGCGATCCATGTCATCATGGCTATAGTTTCGTTCTGACGACCATCTAACAAATTACTGCCTTTCTGAAGCTGGCTGGTTCTTCTGTCGAACTGATCCGGAAAGTCTCTGTTCAGATCAATATGATTTGCATTCTCGCGCCCCGAGAAGTCCTTCTTCGATTCGCATTTCCCTTCCTGAACATGGAAACGTCAGGATTAACAGACATTCTCAAATCGATTTCAATTCGCACGCGTAAAGAATAACGGGGGCATCACCTGCGACTTTTCGAAACCATCGGGATTCATAGACGGCATAAGGTAGATGTCGGTGTTGTTCACTAACTTTGTAACTCTATCGTCTTTGCCATAATTATGTAGGAGGTATTGAGCAAGGTAAATCAATAATTCTCTGCCAACAGCTTCATCGCCATGCATATTGGCAACATATTTCACCATCGGTTCGCTCAGCTTTCTTTCTCTGACATTCTCAGAAATCTCGAGAACCAACAGATCCCTACCTTCCACTGACTTCCCTATAGAGAACACTTTCGCTAAATTCGGATACTTCTGGACCAACGAATTGCACAACTGTCTAAGCTCCTCATAATTTGTGTAGTGAGGAATGATAAAGTCTTCGTCCAACTTCTCCTCGGTATTTATCGCGAGACCGTTAATAATCCCGACAAGCAGGCAAAGGAAGAGGAAAGTACCATATGTAGCACCTATTCGTACCATATTTGAAAATATATTTTTGCAATGGGATGATAAATGCTGTTAATTTCAACAAGGCATTCTACGCGATCCAACATACACAACGTCGGTGAGGCACACTGATGGTATCATGGGCCATACTGATGACGTCCGCAAGTGCAAGCGTGGGCAGAGTAGGGTGGGATGTTACAAGTTACAATAAACGATGCATATACGTATACATCCCTACCCGCTGTATTCTTACTGCATATTGCAAAGAAAGTCTTCTCTCTTGAAAATATTTCCGAACGAATTATCTATCTGTCAACCGATTTATTAAATAAGTAGCTTTTAAATGATTTAGAAACCTTTAAAGGAAGTGTTCTTAAAAATTTATAATCTTTTATTGGAAAGATATCGATATTATCGATGGATACTTGAGTGTGTATGCGAACGTTGGATACTATCGAGGTAAAAATGCTATCTAAATGAAAGATAATATGCGTATCTTTATGCATGTAAAAGAATCGAGCCACCCAGATTATCTTCATTCTATTAATGGATCAATTTTTTATCTCATGTCCATTGTTTAAAACTTTAATCTAGATACAAAATTTTCTCATCTCTGACGTCGCGCGTGGGGGTTCGAAATCAGGAAGAAGAAGGAAGTTTGCTTTTAAATATTGACGAGCTCGTTCCTCTTCATTTTTTTTTTTTGGCATACAATTTCTAATAAATTGTACTAAATCGTTTACAATTGTTTCACTGCTGCATGCTTGTTATTTGAATAATTAATTTCTTTTTATCATATTTATACAACTTGTGGCATTTAAATACAAATTTAAAATACAAAGCACCAACATTTACGAAGCACTAATATTTCCCTATTTTTTTAGCACTGTGATTCGCTAGCAAACTAGAAATTGTGCGCACTTATTCAAATTCACTATTGGAAAGATCGCGAAAGATACAGGTTATGTTTACGTGTTCTGCGTACTTGTTCAGGTCGAAGAGATATTCACAATTTGTATTATTTAGACTGTCAGTGTCTAAAAAAATAACGTGTCACAAATATGTCTGGCAGCAAAGAGGGTAAACAGTAAGTGATGTGGAAATTGAATAATAAACTACAACCTTTATTGTAGACGTCATAAGAAATACAAGAACTCTGTAGTTGCATAATATAGAATTTTATTATAGAATCTGTTGATCATTGTAAATAATTTCAGGTATGGTTTAATTTTACCCAAGAAACAGCAACCAGTGCCCCCAAGGCCTACTAATATATTTGCAGATGACAATGATTCCGACGAAGAAGACGGTACTGACTGGGTTAAAAAGGCTCTCAAGGCCGAAGGGGAGAAGAATAAAATTAAAAAGCAGACCAAATTAAATATGCAGAAAGCGTTACAGGAAGACCCAACGATATATCAGTACGACGAAGTGTATGATAACATGGAGCGTACGAAAACCCAATTAAGAGAAGCAAAAAATGAGAGGAAAAGGCCAAAATATATCGAAAATCTTTTGAAAGCTGCGGAACGAAGGAAAAAAGAGCAAGAGTATAGAATAGAGAGAATGGTGCAGAAAGAACGAGAAGCGGAGGGGTCAATGTTCGCGGACAAAGAGAGTTTTGTCACCTCCGCTTACAGGGCAAAGTTGGAAGAATTCAAGAAAATGGAAGAAGAGGAATCTAGGATGGATAACTTGGAAGCTATTGCAGATGTTAAAAAACAGCAGGATATGTCTGGGTTCTATAGGCATTTGTACGAACAGACCATTAAAGACCCCGAAGAATCTGAAAAGGTGGATAATAAAAGTGAAAATAAAACTGATTTGCTTAATGAAGCAGGAGCTGTAAATAACGAAGAAAGTACAACCGCACCGAACGAAGAACCAATTACGAGTAAGAAAGCAAAAACAGTAAGACAGTATAGGCAAAGAGTAATAGAAGAAGAAAGCGATACGGATACAGAAATTCAAGAACCAGTCGAGAATACAACAAATGCTTCTCCGTCTGAAACACGCGAAGATGTCGAAAAAGATGTAGTAGAGCCTGACAATAAAAAACCAGAAACTGAAGATCCGGAAACCAATACAACACATAACGAAGTTACAACGGAAAATGCCTTAACTACAAAGAATAGTGAAAGTGTACCAGAGAATGGTGAGAGCAATGAGAAGAGCGAGGATGAAATAAATAAACTTAAAGTTACTGCAAAAGCGAAAATAGAAGCAGAAAAGAGGGAGAGGTCGAAAATTTGGGAGAAGAGAACTGTCGGGCCTACGTTTGAGGCAGCGTTACAGAGATATTATGAGAGAAAAGCTATGAGATTATCTGGCATATAGCTATAATTGTTTAAAGCAGGCTTGTACAACTAACGAGGAGTGCAGAGCATTTTGGAACAGATAGAACTGATTTCGCACCAAAACATATCTGTACGAACAAACAGTTTAACGGTATTTATACGTTGAAATAGGTTCTAATTAATCGTTGCCATTTTTTTCCAAAACTGTATTTATAGTACAGGATATACATCTTTTTATTATAGTATCCGTAACATGTAAATTAAAAAAGTGTAAAATACCCACCATTAATACGTTCATCAGTTGTATTAATGATACAATACATTCTGTACAGATGTTTATAATCAATCTAAACGGATCGTTTTAAAATAGTCTTATCTGTTGAGAATGTCTATGAGTACGATATAATGCGAAACTATTACTATTATATATCAGATGCAAGAAATATAGTGAAATCGAGGCACATTCGAGTGGTATGCAAAATGATATTCTTGTACGTATTAACTACTACATGTACTTCCGACCACATATTTTAAGGCCGCATTTGCTCTGGGCTCTTGTCTCTCTCATAAGTTCCCTACACTTCTTCTACCTGATATAGATGTGGTTGTTTCTGTACTATTAATGATACTGATAAAACTCCATGTAAATATAAATACTTTTTATCAGTCTTTGAATCGTTTTAAGTACTATAGGTAAATCTTGATTAGTTAAAAAGAATTTCAAGATGCCTGTAGGATTCTCTACCAGGATATTACAATGTTAGAACTTTTGCGAATAAAATGAATAAATAAAAGTATATCGTTTTTTTATATAACTTAAATCTCAAAATGATAATGTGTCTAAAAGGAATAAGTATTCTTTTATTATACAAAATATATGTTTCTTGAATTTTAGCTAGATGAAATTAACTGGGGCTTCATGTGCCCAGTATCGCCGTAAGTTAATAATGCTACTCTACCGCTAGGATGAATAGAAATCCACGTAATACTTGCATGATTTAAACATAGGCGTAACCAGCCTTCGGGTGGAAATTGCAGTGCTCTGTAAGAAATAACGATTTTTAAAGAGCACTCTTATGCGTCGATATATAAGTGAAGTACAAAAGTGTAAATTACCTGCACACAAAATATCTAATAACATTTGCATGGCACACAAGAATAGTGTAAGAGTCTTTCTCTTGGCTATGGTCAGCACGATGAAAATATTTTCTAAATGCAGCTTCTATTCTAGGCCCATCCTCGTAAAACTGAAATTTATTATTGTTGAAAAATATAAAATTGTGGTGGAAGGTTTTTCAATTATTGATGAGTATATCAAAATTACATGTATTTCGGACTTCCAGTGTCCAATTGGTGGTTCAGGCGGTATAGGTACACCTTCGGTAAGGAACGAATCGTCTTCTACAGCTATATTTTTAAGGCTTCCTTCTATAATTTTAGCCGTCTGTTGGGCTCGAGTCATTGTCGATCTTACAATCATAGAATACGGAAAACCTAGCTCTTGCAATCTTTTCCCTGTTGCGTCTGCCTGTTGCCTACCTTTAGCCATTACGAAGATTTTTATCATTACTAACATTTCAAGGTGGCATAATTTGTATTTGTGGAACACTGACCGAGATCTGTAAGCGTCCTGTCAGTATCTATTTTGCCTCCAAGATTGTACTGGCCATGGCGAATCAAAATTATATGACGAATGGCTTTTGATTTCTTTGTAGCCAACTCTTTGTTGTACGTATTTTCATCGGTTTCGGATTGAATTTTAATCGGTTTTACTAAGCTTTTCGGATCTCGTCTGTAAATGAAATTATAAACCAAAATGAGGACCCAGTTATGTACGAGTAGGAGAATAAAAAAAATTAAGATAGCCGTGTGTCATGTTTACGGATATTTAAGAGACTCGTTACTTCTCATTTCAAGCGATAAATGATATGTATTCCCGAATTCTTTATCTATAATTAACATTGGAGAGGAAAAAAGAAACAGAGTCCTAATTACATATTGACGTTAAATTATACGAAGTCACTGATACGTTTTATCAACAACGATAACAACAATGATAAGGAGTACAACCTATCCCAATTATGGTCCCATTTGACTGACGGTGAAGTGTTGGTCGTCCAGGAATTGTGGACCTTTAGAGATTCTTTAGTACCATAGCCGTTCAAATAAAATAATGCTGCACCACTTAATGCACCAAGTCCGGTGGCCCATTTTTTAAAACTTGAACTCGTAGACATCGTCTCAATTTGTAGTTACGTTACCTGACGTTACCCTTACCCGTACAACTAAACTACCAGGTGACTACCAGGCGTGGGCACTCCTACCAAAATCCATGGTCGGCCATGGTCGGCCAAAAACTTCTAATCCTTAGCTCGAATGGCGCTGGTGTCGCGTGTTTCAACCATGGACATAGGAATATAGGGACGAAGGAATAGTTGCGAATTTTGGCGAGGGGATGATACGTATTTGAGGGGGGGGGGGGGAGAGAGTACATCTGCCTGCATTTGATTAGTTGCGTATGTTACCTCGTCGCCCCTCCCGCAAGGATATCACCCACCGCAACTATTCCTTCGTCCCTGTATGCATTCCTACATCCATGCGATATACTCTCAGCCATCTTGTAAAACGAGAGCGGGAAACCTTCGATACATTTAAATTTTAGAATGAAAAAAGGAAAATACTGGAATAAAATAATAAGACATCCTTATCGCATTTATATCTGCACTCATCGTATGGAATAGAAACTATTGCATAACGCTGTACCATATTAAAATTTTTTATTTTATTATCTCAAAGCAGTATAAAATATAATCTCTATTTATTTTATTTTTTGCAGCTACTTAAATATTATTCATACTGTGATATAACTTGAACTACATTGTGCACAGGAACTGTTGAATGTTATCTACAATCACACATTTATTACAATGTGTGCGGTTTTACTGATACGAGTCCATTAAAAGATTACCGTCCCTATCTTTAAGACGTATTCTACCATTCGAATACCGCGTTTCTTGAGTACCATCGGGATAGATCAGTTTAACAGTGCCATCAGGATATTCTCGTCTCTATAATACACGAAAGCAAATGTCAGTCTTCGATCAAAATATTAATACGCGCGTTTATATATTGTTACTTATTACTTTATGATCTTTAGTATGGATTTCTTGTTGCCCGTTTGGTAAAGTAAGGATCTTTTCTCCATTAATAAAAGTTTGAATCAATGTTCCATCCGGTAGTGTCCACTTTTCAGAGCCATCTGAGTCTAGGACTCGTACCGAACCATCTGGAAATGATACTTCCACTGTACCAGTCTGCAATCGCCTCTCTACTTGACCACTATACAATAACGAAAATGTTATTCAATGTGCAATTACATGTCAGCTTTTAGATACTGAACTTCATGGTAACTTACTCAGCAAATTCTAAAACTTCTAAGCCATCTGGCATTGTTGTATGCCACGTATGGGTCGACGCGTAGAAATATCTTACTTTTCCGTCTGTATTAGTTTCACGAACGTCTCCATTATAATATATTAGCTTAGTCAGACCTTGATCCGGGAAGATCTTCTTGACATTTCCATTTGAATACCAATATTCTATACGCCCATCAGGATGTTGAATCTGCCTTACGTCCTGCTTATCGATCTTAGAACTATTCTGGCAAGACGAGGATGTAGCTTTTGTATGTGCATTTAACGACGATTCATTTGGTGATATCGATGGCAGTTTGTTACTGTGATTTTTCAGAGACATTTTAGTGGGAGATATAAAATGCGCATAATCATTTTCCATGCGTAACGGAACATTATCATTTGGATGATTACTAGACGCAACATCGGAATCTCCGTTTGTTCTTTCAGCTTCATCTTCCAATGTATTCATCCCCCTGTTTAAGTTTTTTAATTTATCACGCAACTCGGAATTGGACTCGCTGATATTTTCTGAAGTATGCAGGTGTTCTTGAACTCCGATCATATCCGATGTCGCTTCTTTAATTAGATTTTCATATAAATTACGTTTCCTAGCAATATTTACCATACTTGTCTGGGATTTTTGTAATTTTTCATTAATAACACTCTTATTACCAACGCAATTATATCTAGCTTCTTCTATATTCTGAGCGTCAGCCATACCAGTTGCTTTCATCGTTGGTTCTACCAACTTCTGATCGCTATCGTCGTCCGATGATGAATTATCGTGACTCTTTTTAGACTCCTTACCCTGCGCGCTAAGCTGTTTATTAATTTGATGAATTGCTTTTGTGTTTGAATAAGTTCCAGGTTTACCTTTACTTCTAACATTAGTTTTCTTCAAACTTTGCAATCTCTCGACCTCTTGCTTTAATTTTAAATTCTCCATTTTTAACACTCTCATCTGGCACTTGTGCCTGGATTGTGCGGCATTCCATCTACTTTCCTTTACATGCATTTCGTCCCTTAATTTATCTATTTCTTGCTTCAAACTTTGTAGTTCTTGCCTCTCCAACTTACTTTGTTGAGCTTTCTCTTGCGCATCTCGCATCCTGCTTTCTAATGCAGTCTTTTCACGTGCCAGCTTCTTCCTCTCTTCTTGCAAACGATCTTCCGCCTGTTTTCGATTCTCCTCTAACATTTTCTCTTTCTCCGAAAACTCTTTGTGCAAGGTTCTATGATCTTCTTGTAGCTTCTTGCGCTGAATAGATAAAGCTGTAGTTTCCTTGCGAAATATATTGATCTCTTGCTCGAGCTCTACTAAACGGCTTTTTAAAAGTTCCGACTTAAAAACAGTGTCATTCATTTCTTGCAAATTCCCCTGATCTTTCTGATCTTCAATTACAATCACATTGTTAGAATTACCTACACATTTATCAGCTTTTCGATTGCCACATTTCTCCAAACTCTTTGGAGACTCTTTAGTACCATAAAACGCATTAATGTCCTGCGATGTTAAATTCTTTTTATTGTATTCGTGTAAAGCACTCTGTTCATCGTCGGGAGATTGATCGCTAACGTCTGAGTATTCTGATTCATCGTTATAAGCAACTCGATTAGTGTCTTCATTGCAATTAAAATCATTCTCCTGCCTTGTATTTCCAAGACTTTTTCCTTCATAATTTAGTTCTTCTTGCATGTTACATTGTTCAAATTTGGATGCGCAGTTATTATTCTGTATGTTACCTTCGACTATCATAGGTGATCGTAATTCTTCAATTGGTAGCGACACGGTTTCCGTATCAGATATTTCTGGAGTTAAAGTATCATCCCAAACCTTTTCGTCAGATAAATTGTTTATTAGAAACGAGTCAGTCGATATACTCGACGTATCTGTTAATCCTATAGTTTTGTACTCGTTATATTCAGAGAATCTGACGTGAAGACTAACGTCTGCTTCGTTATTATTTTCTACATTAGAACAGTCATAAGAGTCTCCTTGACTATGCATAGACTGAACTTGACTCTTTAATAAAGCTTGCCTTTTTATATCCGTATCCATTTTATTATTTTCCTTAGCATCTTGTAAAGCTGTTTTACTTACAAAGGATGCAAAATTGTAATAAGAATCGTTGTTTTTATTGGAAGTTGCCTGTGCCTCAGGATGTTTAATTATTGGACTCGGTTGTTTTACATTAACTACGCAATCTTTTGTATTGCGTCCTTTCTTCTTCGCTTTAAATGGTGTCGATTGTTGTAAGAATGCAAGGACTGTGCTAGACGTGGAACAGAAACTAGAATTCTCTGCTTTTTCTTCTAACAGTTCGAATATTCTTACTTCCTCCATTTCCTTCTGTGTTCTTGATTGGAAATCTGAAGTATTTAAGTCGCCTACGTTCTTAACATTACCGAGACCATTTTCCAATCGAGTAACCGAAGTACTAGACTCAGATTTGCTGCGAACTTTCTTTTTCGGTAATGGCACATCTTTTAAAGACAAACGTTTTTGCGATACAGCGGTATGATGCGCATTCCTTGTTGGCTGCGTATTTTTCAGAGGTCGAGTAGTATGACTATACTTAGGTTCGCCCTTAGAATGTTTTGAATCTGAATGCGTATTAACAGAAAAAGATGCACTGCGCAATTTCTTTTTTATCGCAGGAACTTGCAACTTCCGATTTAACTTAAATCGATTCAAACCCTCCCCTTTCCTTAGGAACGGCTTTTTTACTTTATTTACTGGAGCATTATCAGCTCTTTCGGAAGGCTTAGTTTCAGAGTCTTTCAATCTCTCCTCGAGTAACGTATGAAAATCTTTCTTTGGAGAAGGAATTGGTATATCATCGATGCTATGATTAATTATAGTCTCAATAGACGGCAATGGTGCTACTCCGTCTATAATAAAGTGTTCTACATCTTTTTCTCGTCTCGGAGAAGGTAACGTTAATATTACTTTTATGTCAGACATCGCCTTGCCCTTGCATTGTTCTTTTGTACGACTATCAATATCAACCACTTTTTCAACTAATTTTTCCGCAGGAGATCGTCGAGGAATTATACATTCAAAATCATTCGTATATTGACTAACAGACGATTCGCTATTATTCATCATTTCTATGCTGCTTCTCTTCTCCCACGAGTTATTATATGCCGATAGCTCCTTATTATTAGTCTCAGTACTTCCTTCGCTTTCATTTAAATTATTTTTACGCGATATACTTCCATCCACGTCCAGCTCTTGTAACGATAGCTCCAATGCTTTACATATGCAATCTTGTTCCTGAGTTAACATCTCTCTCTGTATCTGTTGATGCTTCAATAATCGCTCTTGTTGCTGCAACTGCCATTGCCTTAACTTTTGCAAACGTTCGACTATGGACGCTTCTAGATCCATTTTTTTTTAATAATATGTAATATATCTACATTACTGTGTATAACGTTAAACCGAACAAAATGTACACATGTATGGAATGATTAAAGATTATTTACATATTTTTGAAACCATGTCTATAAATGCACACATTTTAAAACGCATTACTTAAATAACACATACTTAGCAAATAATTTCCATTATCACGCGTAGACAAAATATAAAATATTAAAACGCATCGGACGATAAGATTCGTTAAAAGAGAAGTACATACGTATAAAAGTTTAAAAGTTAAATGTTTACTAATCGTCTTCAATTCAGGTGTTCTTCTTTAGTATACAGATAATGAATACATATGTCATGAACTATGCTTGACGAACTAGTGTTTTTCGTTTTTAAATAAACGTTTTAAATAAACACATAAGACACTTGTTTTTGAATTGTGAACCGTTTGTCAGTTTAAAAGTAATATCACAGACAAGGTAGAAGATAGAGTTTGCATCTAGTGCAAATTTTCGTCACACCACGCAGAGAGCTTTACCATTTCCGTGTCGCATGCGACGTTATCGATTCAGAGTGGAATTCGATGGTAACGCTACTGGTGGTCAGAAATTTCACTCACTGTGAAAAATTCTATTTTAAAATAATTATTTATAAGTATGAAGAGCGGCAAAATTGATTTTTGCCCAGAGCGGCGGCAAAGCTAGTTCGGGCCCTGAACTGGAGCATAGACTAAAGTGGCGCGAAAACTCGTAAATGCCAGGAACGAAGATAATTGAAATGTGGTGGAACAACAGTCGATTAGAAAATATTAATTTTATATGATTTAATATAAATTTTTGTTCAATTCAAACACAAATATATAAAACACTTCATTTTCCTTGAGTGTTTAGACAAGTTTTTGATTTTATTAAAACTTTTGAGGGTATAATGGTTATTTCTTCGTCTGTAATATTCTTTCTTTCATGTTCACGTAACAACAAGCTTTTACAACATTCGCTTCTGTTACATGAAAAGTGATGCAAGCAATGTGTCTTATACAATTTTTATTACAAATTACAATTGTGTAGAAAGCAAAGGATCTTAAAAACATTAGTTTCTAGCTATAGGAAACTGATTGTTCCATACATACTGTGTACTTAATCTGATGCAGTTGACGAGAAGTTCTCTACATTTGATATCTATTAAGTAAACGCGACAGAATTAAAATGTCTTAACTTAAATTGAATACTTAACTGTAATCATAAAAGGAGAACCTAACTATAAAGTGCGATTATTATAATCCGTTTCAATATATTCTCGTAACAGGGAAAACATATTTAATCATTAAATATCATGCACATCCCAAAGTCTCGTCGACATTATGAACAGTATTCTCAAAACTTTTTTACAAAAATGATAGTTAAGATTTCATAAAATCTGCAATCAATGCATTCGCTATAACGTAGCTAACTGTAACGTTTTCTCAACAATTAATACAATGACCCCAGCATAGAATTTTATTCGAATTGATAGTATGTATTTATATAAAGTCGTGATGCTTTATAAAAAATATACTCGTGTATTTACTGAAATACTTCATTGTAAAATTAATACAATAACTTTCCACTAATTCGTTGAATTATGTAACTCAATGGGTAAGCACACTCGGAAATTATCTTCGTGACTAACTTCGTGAATGATAGGAAATATCAGACTATTTTGTAAACAAAGCTTGTGAATAAAATTACGTTCACTATTTAAATTCATGCAATATGCTGTACAATTTTTCCTTTAAAAAAAAGAAACACAAAAAAAACAATTCTACACTATAATTATAAATGTTGACTGTTCAAATAGCTTCGTTAATATCATCAGATAATTATAATATTCATTATAATTCATTATCAATTCATTAAACATGGAAAGCAATACTTAATGTAACTAAGAAACGTCCATAGATTACTTTGAAATATAATTCTACTGGGTGTTTTAAAAAATAACATACTTTTCCAAGTGCTCGGTTGTGAAAAGTGATGATTAGTCAGTAACTATACGTCGGTATTTTCTATTAGGAGGAAACACTTCCTCGTCTTCGTCTTTATCGGCTGAAAGGAAAGGATCATCGTAAGCATAATTCGGTGCCCATTTTAATAATAATTTCTCGAAGAATTCTTCTAAATTTCGAGCCTCATGATATACTTGCGACTCGACCTGAACAAAATAAAGATAAATTGATTATTAGTAGCTATACATATGTTTGGAACTTTTAACACATTGCATACTTACAGGGTTGTACGTAAAAGCATTCTTGAACATTAGCCTGATGTCTGCCATAACTTGTCTCAAGTCTGCGTAATGATTCGGGTGGTCAGGTTTTAATTTGTCTCTAATTACGTCCAACGCAATTGGATTTTTTATAATACGGTGATAGTCAACTATCTGTTGGCGGCAAATTGCGTAACATATTACTTGTGTACCCTTTGTAGGTTTCTACCGCGCACACACAAACCCTCGTGTAATAAACTTACTTCGCTAGAAACAACTTCGCGGAAGGGTAAACTTTGCTCGTACTGGCAGTAAAGTTCCAGCACGATTCTCTGCGCGATTCGCAACTCTTTCGTGCTTATGGTGTTTGGCCTTTTCTCTCCAGACGCATCGTCCGAACAATCGAGTACATTTGTACATAGCATGCACTGCCAAGTTTCGCTTTCACTAGGGCAGGCAAAGAAATTTCACGTCAATTACAGGATTATATGCCAATTACATTATACTGCTCGTATACTTACTCGGGGAACGATTTTAAACTAGGAATATGACAATACAAGTGGAAGACTTTTGGACATTTATCACAACACAGCACTGCGTCTCCTCCATCCATGCATACAGCGCACCAATCTTCGTTCGGATCGTCCTTTGTCATGGACGCTGCGGCACTTTTTGCATTATCTAATGAACATATAATTATGTACGCGCGTTTATCACCTTAGGATTACGTGTCATATTCTTCTAAAAGTATTTGAAATGTTAATTACATGTTTATGCTGTCCCTCGTTCCGCTTAGAATCATTTAGTACACCGCGAGATATTAAGGGTTTATTTAAGCTATCAAAATACCTGACGAATTCTCAGCCATCGGGTTCATTCCCTCATCGGTGGAACTATCCACTTGGGCAGAATCCAATTGATTTCGTTGGGCTTCCGGTATTACCACGATCCCATTGCTATCTAATTTCGCGATAGTGAGCATCAAGTCATTCAACGATTTCTGACAGAACTTGTCCAAACTCTTCTCGGTCTCGTCGGATTTCCCCGGTGGCACGGGGCTGGGCGTCTTGGGTACCGACGAGCTGACTGTATGGCCAACAGAGGCTGCACCTTGCAACTGCGGCGGATTATCGGTGGCAGTGCTCGCTTGTGTATTATATTTTTGATTGGCATTTGATTGTTGATTCTTTAACGTTATTTTGTAAGTATCGTTGATAGGAACTGGCATGGGTGGCGTGGCTTGATGGCGAGAGGGGTAATAAGGAAGACAGGGATTAACGTTCTGCGGTATATGCCAACGAGCTGCAGCGGGTTGTTGAACAGGATAATTTAAATGCTGCGCGGACGGGGATGCTGGGTTGCATTGCTGGAGCCTCATACCAGGCACCATGGACGTATTTGTCGGCTGATACGCGTGTGGAGGCACTGGGCGCTGCGAGTTACTCGAAGGGTACCTGTAACTCGGTGGCACTCGGTACGGGACGTGATTCGTGGAAGGTCGATAGGGAGGAGGATTGTGCGCGAGAAGCCCGCGCAAACTAGTATTTTGCCCTAGTTGATCTATGTGAACTTGCTGATGAGGATGCGTAGACGACGTTACTTGCTGATGACAACTCCCTAATGGGCGTTGCTGCATCATCATCGGCTGTTGTAATCTGTTATTAAAGTTCACACCATACGGCACGCGCGGCTGATGTGCCTGCGGCGACGACCGAGGTGGCAGATTATTCATAGGATAATGTTGCATGTAATTTTGCGACTGTGCTTGCTGCTGCTGCTGTTGCTGGTGCTGCTGGTGCTGCTGTTGCTGAGGTGTTAAATGAAGAGGCACTTGTTGATAGGAATTCTGTTGCATATTGTTCGATTGCTGCGTAGCAGGTGGTAACTGTGCAGCTAGAGGAGAACCATCCATCTGAACAACCGATGGATTCACTTGCTTTTGCTCCGGCGGAGATTCATTATACGACATAGACGGTGCGTTTATTCCACCTAACGGAGATATCGATGGATATACTCTACCATCCACGACTATTGCTCCGATCGATGAGACCACTGGAATTTAAAAAGGAGTATTCAATTTTGCAGGTCTCGCCGCGCTAGTACGATTAAAATGATAAAAGATTTTCAATCCATAGCAATATCACAAACTTCTGATATTTAATAATATAATTAAGCACCTATTTATATTAATTTAACCTTTTATCAAGTCTGGTACTTTTTCCAAAGACAAATGTATTCTAACAGGTATTTCTGGATTTGGTATGTCAGCTCGTCTGCTTTTTATCCTTTGCAAGTGACTCGTAACGGATCTAGAATAACGATATTATATGATAGATAAACGAATATTCGGCAACGAGAGCTATGATACATACTTTTTACTATAGAGTAATTCCATGTCTGAACCCTTTTTCAAGGCGTGACTCACGAACTGAATACAATGGTCCGTAAGCTTTGACAATTGATCTAGCGCAACTTTCTTCTCGTTCAGCGTGTTTTGCTTTTGATCGCATACTTCGTTCAAGCGCATCACTAATTGCTTTCCTCGTGTATTAATTGCGTTCGTTAATCTGCAAGAACGATGAGCACAAACTGTCGTTAAATGTCTTTATATAGAAATGTAGAAGGCTTATAATAACTTACTGCACCACCATTTGCGTTATATCTTGCACCAAGTTCTTCTTCTTTTCCAAAATAAGAACTTGTCTATCTTCTATAACTTTCATTGCACTTTTCAGCAGGACTCGTTTGTAACTAAAAGCATAAACAGAACAAGTTCTTACACAATACCGGTACATCCACCTAAAACCGCTATGGATAAAATACAAAGGGCAAAGGAGTTACCTGACTTCTTTGAGTAAAGTCGATACAGACGCGCGCGTTTCAGCAGCAATTTCATGTATAAATTTGTACTTGTGGTCTCTGTGCTCGCTTAGCTGACAATCCCTACAAGTAAGTTTATCACACGTTTGACAAAATAAAGACAGTTGCTCGTGCGAATGAATTGTACAAAATAAATAGCCAGGTATCTTTTTGTTGTCCTTTTTAACATTATCCCTATCATTGGCAACTTCGTCCTTTGGTTTAATCGTATGATCCTTTGTTATTTTTAATCTTTGATGTGCCTGGAAGAATACAAAATAATTTCCAACTTTCCAAAGAAATGCGTATAAGAAGATTGACATCAGTTCCATAGTTCAATTACCATAACACAGTTCTGACAAATGTATTCTTCGCATTCTATACACCAACTCGTAGCGGTAGCATTGTCGTGGCAACTGGTACATTTTTTCTCTTCTTCTGTTTCTTTAGACTCGTCGTCTGTACCCGGATTACTATCCTCCTCCATGAGCTTCGAAAGGAATCTGTTTTCGATTAAATTATCCGCTTGGGTGGTGACATTGCAGATTTGGCAAGCAACTACATTGCTTTCCACTGTGAACATTCACAAAAATTTATTTCAACCAAATGTTTACTCGATGTCTACAAAGGAATCATTAAACTCCATTCCCCCTTTCTCGACTTATTATTCAAAATAAAATTTGCCCGACTCCAATTTAAATAACACTTCCATGTACACTTGCAATTCCCATTTCCATAGACCCAGAAACGCAAATTTCCATGTTTTCATTCCATAAGCATCCTTTTTAAAAACAAACCGAAGCACGTATAATTTAAAGTGACTAAAATTCATCATCGTACATTACGACTAAAACAGTCGATGTAACTAAATGAATACGAGCGCGATGAATGTATCACAAATCTTTTGCAAATACGGTAATGTGAATAGCGAGAAAAAAAGCTGAGCTGTAAATAAGAGTGCATAACGTAGCCTTACGCAAAACGTCCACGTCGACCGATGTATTGGGATCGGTGAGCTTAGTGTTGACACATGCGGAGCATGCTGCATGTAAACACTCGAGAAGTTTCGGATCGTCACCGCAGGTAAATGTTTTTCCACAGAACACACATTTCGATAAAAGGGCACGCGTCTCGTGCTCCTGACCTTCGGTCGTGCACTCGATACGTTGCTCGCACTCTTCCTCGATGCAAACGCCCTGCACTTGAGGTTGTTGCGCGTCTTGCTTCGCGCCAGTCTGATCCATCGGCTCTTCCTTGACCGTCGCCAATGGGCCCGCTGTTAATAGCTCGTTCGTCCGAGTCTCCATGTTAAATGTATCTAAGCGCAAACGTCTACGCACGCGAATCGTTTTTACGACTTATGAAAATATATCTGTCTTAAACTGTGTAGCGCCATGGTCCACCATGCTACCATTACTCCATTCCACTTACGGGAGTTAAGATAGGAGACTGTACACTGAAATTAATCCTGCGTAAAATAACGCCATCTGAAGGAGAGGACTTGATAATTCCGGAAGCTTCAGAATGGTAATCCTCATGAGAATCGATGTTTTGATAAACCTGTCGCGTTATTTAAAGTTCTCTTCTTCGCTCTGTTTTAAGCTCAAAAGGCTAAGCTGATACTTTGTATCGGTCTTGTTAAATACCTAACTCATCTTATTTTACACTTAAAAATGCAATCGATCAACACGGTTTTATTTAGAATGCGCCTTAATTAAGCTTAAGGTGAAACGTAAAAGGTTGTTCATAGTGCTTGAATATTTATGCTATTGATACACTAAAGCTACATGAGGATTTACAGTAGAATTTTAATTTACATTACTTTCACCAACTTTCACGTGGCACACGGAACTCGAAAGTTTGTAAATAATAATAGGTGATAAAGAGGATTGAAAACTATAAAGTATTTTGTGCCCTTGAATCATGCATTTAAATATGGAGAAGTTAATAGGTACGTGTTCTTAAATAGAAGTAATTTCTTGTCTGTTGTATTGTATTGTTGTAAATACAGGTAATTTACAGATAGCTTTGCCGATGGCGATCATGAAAGCGATGATAGTTCTGACAGCGATGACAGTGACGATAGCATGCAAGTATGCACGGATGATAATGATTCTCTGAGTAGCAGCGATGCGTCCGATTCAGAAGATGAGAGTAACAAAGATTCTGGCTTCAATAACAATCAGGCTCCTGTCCATGCGAGTATGTTTGATACCATTTTATGTTGAAATAATGTAAATCTGATTGATACTGATTAATATCTTGTAAACATCAAGCATTGTCATAATTATCTCAGCACGTTAATTGTATTTACTTGTTACCAATTATAAAACTCAAATAATTATTCTACCATCGTTCTTTAAGGTAGTAGCGCAGGACCAGTTACATTGAACGCGGATGAGGAGGAAGATGAAGTTGTAAAAGCAATAATTAGATCAAAGGATGCATGCACAAACCATCCTCCGCCTATTACTACAGAGGATCATATAGTGGACATATGTTTCCATCCTAATAAGGACATTATTGCCGTGGCTAATATAGTAGGAGATGTCTACTTGTAAATCTTATACTTATATGTTATTACACAGCGATTCACTATGAATAATACTACGTAACGATACTTACATGAATCTTTTCAGGTACAAATTTAGTAATACAGAAACCGATCTTGTGTCAACTTTAGAATTACACCTCAAAGCGTGTCGTGACATAGAGTTTAATGAAAGCGGGACAACTTTATTTTCTACCGCCAAGGATTTATCTATAATGCTTACCGACGTAGAAACTGAAAAGTTAATCAGATTGTATGAGAACGCACACGAGTACGTATGAAATGACTTTTCTCGATTTATGAAATTTCACAGTTTCGTAGAAAATAGAGATGTACCGACTAGGGTTTTGGCCGACTAGCCGGATAGTCGGGCACTAGCCGTTATATCTCCAGTATAGAATTAACAAATAATTTGTATCTTAGAGAACCAATCTACACGATGACTGTGATCGGAGAAAATTTATTTGCGACAGGAGACGACAATGGCGTTGTAAAACGTAAGTAATTGTATTCTTCGTTTTTGGTATCAGATATTTATATGCAAATTGTATTTTCAGTGTGGGATCTTAGACAAAAAGACAGTACACCTATATTTTCATTAAAGAAGATGGAAGATTATGTGAGCTCTATTATAACGAATAGAGAAGCAAAGTATTTGGTATGTGCCAGTGGAGACGGATCCCTTACTACGTTTAATATACCCGGCAAGAAATTACATGTTCAGTCGGAAGAGTACGAAGAGGAGTTAACATGCCTTGGTCTGTTTAAAAATGAAACAAAAGTTTTGGCGACTACTAGCAAAGGAAAAATGTATGTGTACAATTGGGGAGAATTCGGCCTTCATTCGGACGAGTTTCCAAGTGTAACTAAGAAGGCATTAAACTGTATGGTCCCAATCACTGAGAATGTTGTGATAACAGGAGGAGAAGATGGAATACTTAGGTAAGACATAATTCAACTATTGAAATATATCGATATACCTATACAAAGTAATATACATATACTTTACCTTAATGCGTAGAGCCACAAGCTTATTTCCTCATCACAATCTTGGAGTAGTAGGGCAGCATAGCTTGTCCATCGAAGCACTCGATGTGAACTGCGATGGCACTTTAATTGCATCTTCTTCGCATAACAACGATATCAAATTTTGGAATGTACAGTATTTTGAAACTCTAAATGTTGTTGAGCGTGTCAAAGGCGGGAAACAGAAGCAATTGAAACACAATCTTCCAAGTAGCAAAATTGATAATGCGTCAAGCTTTTTTTCGGACCTGTAATGTTAAGATAAATATAATAATAATTTATGCAAAATCTTGTGTATTTATTTTTAAAATTATAACTTTATACGTGGTGAAGCATAAGAGTTATTCGGTATATTGTTCATAAGTTCGCTTTCAACGGATAGCTGAAATACAATACAGACGTTGATCGTTTATGTTGATACTGAAAAATTGATCGCTCTATTATAATTGCTTGAAGCTGGCAATAGACATGTGTAAATATAGTCGTATTAAAAAAGTACATATGAAATATGTGCAAGTCACACTTACCAAAGGACAATGTTAAGTATTGCAGTGATTTATGATCAACGAGAACGCCACGATTGTTACACACTGTTGAATGATTCTCGTTGGGATGAATCGAATGATTTCTAATTTACAAAGCATTGTCCTTCAAATTTAATTATCAGCTGTTTATAGTATAAGCATTTAAACATAAATTAAGCCTTTCATAGTATATTTTGATACCACAGAACAAAAACTATTGCTACTACTTATTTCTATGTGATAATCACAACATAGAAATAAATATAAATACTATTTGTACATATATGTAGATCATACAGTAAATAATAAATAATGTAACACTAGTATATTACCAAAGACTAGTTACGAAAAGAATACAGAAACACTGATTTCCAATCTGTTCCTCTAGTTTTGTTTACCTTCCTAAAAATATTATAAAGTATATGCTATTGCATTGTACAATTCGTAATTTACAATAAGTTACTTATCATACAATTCTTTTTCTTTTGTAAAACAATAGTAGAAGTCCGTTAAGTATGGACTATATATATTTACGAAAAAAGATTCATTAAATAGCGATCAAAATTCGCTGGATTTCCACTACGATTACAAATGCTCCATACATTTTTAGGAATTTACACTTAATCGTTATAAAACGTCCACATAACATAGAAATCTTACAGATATGCAAAGTATAATGTAAAAAATACGAGAACTCGTAATACATCGTGAAATTTAAATTACGTTCGGTACGTTATAATAAATAATACTGACTTTACGTAACACTTAATATAAAAGTTTGTAATTTGGTACAGAATTAAATAATATTAATTTTGCTTTCCTATAGTCTCCAGATAATAACCATGTAAATTCCTGTATACATCGTAAACTTAATTTTAGGATATGAATAGTCTTCTTAACTTCAAATACGTTAAACATTAATGCTCTTGTATAACAATATATCGTGCACGAATGCGGGAAGTATTTACCATCGTAAATTACATATCATAATTCGTAATCTCGAATTGCAAAACTGATTCGAGTGAAAGATACCGATAAAAATATAGAATGCAATGTAATGGATATTCCAAATTTATTTTTTTGAAAATCTTAAATAAATACTCCAAAAAATGTTATCATAGGTATTTACGTATTATTTAAAGAGTGAGACTCAGACTTAATTATATTGAATTACAAATACTCCTGTTTATAATATATTACTTTACTGGTGATTCATTTGTCGCAAATATTCCGGCGTGTGATAATGCTGCTGCTGTGCATGAGCAAGCGATGGATGGATCGGAGGTGGGAAGCATCGAACATGCTCGACGCTTGTTGCATCGCTATCCCCGCTCTTCAAATACTTATTTAATACAGCAAAAATTTGCGAATTTAATACTTGGAATCTTCTAATTCTATCCACCATTCTTTTCAAGTGCTATTAAATACGGACAAAAATGATAGATTATTTGTACATACTATTAACAGCACGTTTAATCGAATATCACTTAGGTACAAATACTTACAATTCCTTTAACATTCTCGTCTTTACCATCGACGCGTTGTACTCTTAGAATGTGATAACAGAAATCGAGAGCCTCAAATCTCCTCTGCTGACCAAGTAATACTATCATAGTGCATCCAGCCCAATGCAAGCCCTCGCCAAATAATTCTCTGTAATAGAAAGGATGTTATGTAGATATTTTCTACTTCGATAAGGAATAATAGACGAAGCTTGGTACACATTCGTGTTACTAACTCCACAGTGAATTCTGTATCTCCAACAGGGATACAGTAGACAAACTGCAATGCGCTCCATAATCTATGGAATTCTGTGCATTCGTCAATATTCATTACTCCGTTTGCTGGAGGGGGCCCAACCCAAATGGGATCATCTAAGAAACTACGCAATCTACTGAGTACCACTTCGAATATCGATAAACCGCAACAAAGTCGTTCTCGTGTTAATAAATCCCCCTCTCTGGCAATCATTGCTTGCTACAAAAACGATTAATACAATCTTGATTATAAACATGAAATTGAATACCATGCCTAGATTTTTCGTAGTATGCTCGGTATTGCTCACCTTCGCTGTGCCCAATTTATCTACATTCGGAACAATTTGTAAGGCTGCATATTTAGCTTCCAATCGTTTTTGCTTGGTTTCCGGTTTCTCGCCCTCTGGAATTAGGATTATTTGAATATTTCCAAATACAGGGATTCTATTTTTCATGAAAGTCTTACCTTTGCAGTAAGGTCTAGGCAATATATTTTGGAACGGCGCCGCGTGCAATAAGTCGCAAACTTCTTCTTGCGACAACGCTTGCTCCATTAAGAGACAGAATAATATTGTGTTACCAAACTCGCGAAAATTGTGGAAGAGCTCGGTTTTGGCATCGGGATATTGCACGATGTCGTTTAACTGAGCGTGGTAGTATCCCAGAACTCCTGGGGATCCGTAGTCGTATCGCGGAAGCTTGCAAACTTTTGGCATGGCCTCCATTAAGGTCTTAGTGAATTGGTGTAAGCTTCCTTGAATCAAGGACTTGACAATTTTTAAAAGCTCTTCCATCACCACTGCGATACCTTGATATCCAAGAAGCTTGCACATCGTGCGGAAGTGTTGTGGACCAACAAACCCTGAATATTGACCATATTGTGTGCTGTAGGCTAAATTTAATTGTTTACTTCCCCAAAGGTAGTGATGGGACATTTGTAAAGGCTTGTCTCTGTGCACAGGCTGCACAAATTGTAGTCCACGACATTTTACGAACCTATTACACATATTTCACTGTAAGTATGTATTTGAGATTACCAAGTTCCAGTTTGTATATAATCCTAGTATTGTTTTACCTATTTGTTGCAGCATTATAACAATAATTAGGTAAAAAGTCATAATTTAGTTCCCAAAACACATGCAGGGTGATTCTTCCATACGGAGCCAGGACGTTATGATTTGCTTCTCTGAACATTGCGTCGTATTCGTCCAGTGCAAGCCATTTACTTAAAAGCTTATGAGTAAGTCGATTGACTTGTAGAAGCCCTTCCAATTCCTGAAACACACAAAGCTTTTGTGGCGAACTAAAGATGAAACTGAATCGTTAAATCAGATCATTCGACTTACCACAACGCCTGTAATATCACCAGATTCAAATTTACTAATTGCTAAATCCAATGACTTTTGCATGTCTGCGTTAATGCGCTGCGTGATCAACCTGTTCAAATCGATGCTCCTTCCCAATAGCTGAACATGCCTTTGTTTCAGTAATGTTTCGTATCTATTGGCACGGGGATACGGAAGTAAGTATGCTCCTAGAGCAACGCATTCTACTCGAAATCTTTTATCTAGGAGTATACTCGCAGCCAGTTGCTTGTAATGAGCAAATATCTGTTCGCTTAGTTTATAAACAAACTGATCGAAGCATAAATTTACTTCGGCTTCTACTTCGTCGTAAAGGAATTGTTTACGAAATATTGTCAGAGCGTACAATGCACTATCATTGTACAAATCAAGCGGGTACAAAACATACCTGAAAATAAATGTAATGTCACAAAATATGTCTTTTCAAATAATGAATGTAGTATATTTCGACCTACTCCATCATTGATGGTTCTTTGCTTCGCAGTATGTGGTCAGTCAATATCCATGGCATAGACATCTCAATGGGAAACTGAAACGTATGTTAAATTAGCTTTAAAATTGATATGAAATAACTTTGATATTGTCACGATTGTACAAGAACGCAGTAATAATAAAATCAGCAAACTGTATTGATGGTTATGTAGTGTAACAAATTATAAGCATAATTAACATTTCTATGACCACTCAGGGTCTGACAGAGTACCTGGATGCGCTTCTCCATGGTGATCAAGTCGCTGCACTCTTCGTTATGCTGGTGGCGTACTTGGCATTTCTAGTCATGAAATCAAGCCCAAAACGATATTTCGATAGTATTTTTTTATATAGTAATACAGAACAGTTTACTTATATGTTTATTAAAAAGTGTTTATGTTCCGAGCGTAGAGCAAAGAGCAGAAATTCAAAAGCAATTCTCAATTACCTGTATCTTCCGGCCCATGGTCATTTCTAGGTAAAATTCTCTGTACCATAATTGGGACAAATCGCAGCAGTCTTGTAGCGATTCTAAAAAGGAATAGAATTTACTAGTAAACTACTCCGGTATAGAAGCTATAACTGTTCAATTATATTTACCGCTAAAATTTAAGAGGTAACTCCAATAAAAGCTAGTTTTATGAAACTGATCGATTTGTACAAGGTACTGGCCATCGATATCTTTTCTCAGAGTTCGCTTTCCACCACTCTTATCAGCAATTAGTGATTCCAGCATAGTACGAACCATGTAAAGCTGCGTTGAAGAAGGCCCTAGTAAAATACATTTTTATTAGAAATCGAGGAGTTGAACAATCTTAAAAAATTTAACTATCCTTTTGTATCTTACCAACATTTCTTCGTGGTACCTTGATACCAAATCCATTATCGGGGTCCTTCTTTCCTTTTAAAGCTGGATCTCCTAATGGCTCCACTCCAAAATGCCAGTCCGCACATGTTTCTCTTACAGACACAATTATGCTAAAAGCACAGTAAGAAAATCAAGTCGCGAATCAGAAGAGAATTACATTTATACCACAATACATTGACAATGTACAAACCTCCTAATAAGGTCTTTTTTATTTTTAATCGCCTTACGCAATGGTTCTCGCAACGTGAGTTGCACGAAATCTTGCAATTCTGCGTATATATTTCTACGTATCGCATCGATAAAAACAGTTTCCATACGTGCCATTAGTACTTGCAGTCCCTTAATCATCGCAATGACTTCCATCAGAGCAAATTTCTCTTCATCCGTGTAATTATAACGCGTGGCCTACCGGAATAAAATATGTTGAAGCAAATCATACTGTTAACAAAGTAACCGTAAGTAACCAATCTTACTCTTTCATATTCTTCGGCTTCCTGTGGACACTCCTTATTCATATGATGGTCGGTAGGATGAAGAAGCTTCCAGCTGTAAAGTTCCGTTACCACGCTTGTCCACTGGGATAGTAATTGCAAGCCACGTAATGCTAATTCTGCGGTATCCCGATTCTCTCCATCACTGCCACATTCTTTGTATGTCGTAGTTACTTCGTTACTGTATCTATATTGTGATAAATAAAAGTAACAATTTCCTTATGGATTCGTAAACTAACATTCTTCTGTAGGTTCATGAATTGTAAATATTTATCTTTACCTTGCTAGTTCGCTAATATATTTTACATGATCTTCTCTAATTTGTGGAAGATGCACCATAAGGTCTGCTTGCGGGCTTATACTATTTGACGAAGAAGATAACGGCCATCTTGATGCATCAAAGTGTTTGGAACGTTTGATGTAATTGAAAGGTGCAATTTGCATGTCTCCGAACAGTGGGACTACCTCCAAATTTTTAAAAATCCTATCGATTCTGTCCAACTTCAACTTTTTCTTTTGATCTAATTTATTGATGTTGCACAGTTCGCTGTCCATCAAGAATAAGCCGAACCCCATGACCTTTACCAACATATGCTTTTCATTCGGCGTCAAGTACATTTTAGTCTCAAACATATGGACACATATGTTCACAACATCTGCGAGTAGTTCTTCGTATCCCGCAATTTTCTCCAGATTTTCCTTCACTGTGTCGCGAATCTTATTTTGCGTGGCTAGAAACATTGATAAGTTCTGTGATTCCTGCAGCGTCTGAGAGTCAGACATTACTTTGAGAAACTGAGCAGCTCTGAAACAAGAGAACAATTACACGTGACAAAAATCTAACATATTTACTCTCGTACACTGAACCGAACAGGTAATAATTACCTCCTATACGTAGAATAATCATTCTTTACGCTGGACTTCATATTCTTCAGTTCGTCCAGAACCGCAAACATATTAATAAACTTCCCTAAAGTAAGCAAATACGCTTCGGAAACGAAATCCTTCCGTTTCTCGTGATGACACAAGCGTTTCACTTCCCCGGAAAACCTTTCGATCGCCTTTCTCTACAAAGTAGCATCGCACAGTAATTTCATAGACGATACGTGTCAATAGAGGATAAGTAAAATCTTCAAACAGTTAAACACTCACTTGGAAATACATAAAGTTCAATAACTTATTTACTTCTGGTGCTAATACTTCTACAGTCTTTTCATAAATCTCTACTCGATTCGGTTGTTCGTTAGATTTCGGCTGAGGAATTGCACGGGAGCAGCATCTCCATGTATATAACATCACGGCGTGCTTCAAACCTTCTTCTAATAATTCATTCTGTAAAGGAACGTTAGCTTACGTCATTAAAGCCTAGTACTAAAAATCATTCCTTTTCCAACTGTACTACAAGTTTGTTTCGCTTGCGTATAATTACCAAGCTAGCGTGAACCGTAGCTTCTTCGATATATTTAGCAATACCGGTAACAAAACCATTTCTGTCTTCGAAATTAGTATCAAAATTGGCTTGATACACCACGGAACACGGTTGCGCTTCGATGCACGGTTGTTCATCTGGTAGTGTAAATTCGTCGAGCACATCGACGTTGGACAAGGCATCGCCTAAAGTTACTTTCTCAGTAGCCATCGCAATCTAAAAGTGAACCTGCATACAGAAGCAACTGTTAGCACACTGATAATCCTTCCATCTAATTAGGACTTGAAACAGAAAATTAGCTGGTCTTTTAGAAGCATTTCTGACGTTTCACATATTTTCAAACTTCAAGATTGTACATATGAAAGAGAATTCGCAGGAATTACAAACTGCACGTAAAAAATTATATGAAATACTTGTTACTTTTTTATATTACATACCTCCGCTGAGGTTACGTGTCTGGGGACTTAAATACGCTAGAAATTCATACGTTTTTATAGAAAAAACGAAATAATTTACAAAAGCTGTACAATGCGATTAATTCATTTTGATGGGGCGATGTAAAATCGTGCCCTAAATGCGTGTAATTGAATCTAACACTCCACCCTCTCACGGGAAAACATAGGATGATTATCCATCAACAACACTTAGGCAAGGCACTACATACAAATAGTTGTACATATGTGCACTTCAATTCATCCTGTATGCACCTATATGTGTATCTCCGTGTTCTGCTTGGTTCTCAAGTTCTGGGTGTTCTCACGCTCTCTTTTCTAGAACGAAAGTTCTATTGAAAATGTATTTTACTATTTGACGATGCCCAAGCAATTAACACTGAAAGCATTACATTTTATAAAAGACATCTTTTTCTACAAATATACATGCCCAAATGACATGAGTCTAATATCAGTGTAATTCAGTGTAATTAAACAGATTCTTCGGTTTCATTGCCGATTTCAAGTCGCGCTAGCTCTTATTATCTTTATTTAGTTGTACATAGATTTTAATCAACATCGAAAGATAGTAGACTTGATTTAAAACATTTAGCTCTTGAAGTGGGTAATGCGTGCAAAGTGATTACAGTGATTCTTAATGTACACTTGAGAATAATATCTTCTCATTATATTTTATTTCATATTTTGTAGACCACGGTGTAATAGATATTACACCGTGTTGTAGACTATAATCAATTACACAAAGCGATATTTATGTATGTAGCATACACCGAGAACGATGATCGAATGAATTTAAAATAATGATTCATTCAGGAAAAACAGTTGAGAATCATTGCTTGGATATGGTACAGAAGCACATACGTAGCCATACGTATTTAGCATGAGTACATAAAGGAAGTGGTAGTTTCAGCTGTGATATACTAATGATAAACAAAGAACGGAATGTGTGACTGTGACTATGAGGGCACTATTTAAGAACCTGTAGCCAAGAAAACAATTAATAATTCTAATTTCTTTATGAAATCTCTTCGTCACTATATATAATTCAGACCGGCTAATATATCTGACTTCCACTATAATAGTGCCATAATAGTTCGTAAAAGATGACACGCGAAGTAACCATACATATTCTAACTTTGAATTGCTGGTAAGCTGCTATTTTATAAATATAATTAATATTTCCGATAATTCATTCGTATACATTGATCGAACATATTGTTATATCGTCAATGATTATATCTAACATATTTACCTGTTTAACACGTCGTGCAATTATAGGGGTATACCGTATGTTTCGAAAAACAGAAGGACCCGTATGGAGGCAATCGCAGAAAAGTTAGTTACCGAAAATTACGATATAATTTGCTTGCAAGAGGTATGGTCCATTGATGATTTTAAAATGATGAAAGCCAAAACGCAGGAACAACTGCCTTATTCGCATTATTTTTATAGGTGAACGTCTCGTATAAGTATATTATACTTTAAGAATGTATAATATCGACTTGAAAATTACACGAATTTTCTTTTTTATGTATTTCAGCGGTGTCCTTGGGTCCGGAGTTTGTATCTTATCACGATTTCCTATTCAAGATGTAATGTTTCATAAATGGCCTCTAAATGGCTACGTGCACAAGATACATCACGGAGACTGGTTCGGCGGAAAAGGAGTTGGACTGTGTAGACTTAAAATTCACGATATGAACGTCAACATTTACATCGCACATGTAAATCTCCTCTCTTGAATCATTTCACCCCGTTCGTATAAGTATTTAATCGTTAACAGCTGTTTAATGTTCGATATTTCAGTTGCACGCAGAATACAGTAGGCATAACGACGAATATACAGCGCACAGAGTTCTACAGGCGTTCGATACTGCTCAATTTATTAGGATGACTTGCGGCGGCGCCGATTCTGCGATACTAGGAGGTGACCTCAACGCAGAGCCGCAGGATTTAGCTTACAGAATCATGTGCGGCGTTGCTGGTTTAGCAGATGCTTGCTCAAATAGTTCAAGTAATTTAGGGACCAACGAGTGTGCCAATAATAGTTATACTAGCTCGAAACTTGCAAGGAAATTCCCAGAAGGAAAACGTATAGATCATATTTTGTACCTGGGTTCAAAGAATTATAAGGTTTGTTAAATCTTTTCTGTCAATTTCAACATTGTGTCGACTGTATTAACGACATACTATTTATAGATGGAGGTAGTAAATTTTCAACACCCTTTCCCCAAGCGTATACCTTACAAGGACTTTAGTTATTCTGATCACGAGGCTATTATGGCAAGTTTGAAATTCAGTCCTGGTAAGTTTAAGGGTACAGTCTTGTATCGAATAACGCGAAATTGTAAATACTTCATATGTACACATGTTTATTCCCACAGGTGAGTCTCAATTTGTAGATATAGATGTTAGAGACTCTTTGAAGGAAGCTATAAACATATGCAAGACATCGTTGAAAAGTGTTCGTAATCAGCGAATATGGTATTTACTATCAGGTTGTATATTAATTATACCGCTTATTTGGTCTATGGGACTGGATTGTACCATTGAATGTCCGGGTGTAAGCATTGGACTCAACGTAGGACGTATCTTTTTAACTGCTCTATTATGCTATACTTTGTTCATGAGCTCTATATGGAACAGCGTAGAAAAGAATGCTTTAAAAGCCGGGTGTCTAGGAATGGAAATTTATTTAACAAATTTTAATAACACATTTAAAAAATGATACTGCGCACACCGTACAATTACATAGTCGACTCAAAATGTTGACTTCCCTTTTAAACTATTCCTCAAATCTTCAGTCAAAAGTATCGCGTAATATTGGTATTTATAACAAAGATATATTTTCTTATACAATGAATCTTAGCATTTCTACGCATTAGTATTTTCACCATTACATTATTGTAGAGCAATAATCACACTGTGCCGTTTACAAATATTTAAACTCCTACTTTTCATCTAAGTTCGAGATAAACTAAAAATGATTCACGATATCTGCTAAGTATTTGCGAATATCCATTAGTTAATAGTTTCATTAATATTACTTAAGTATTGAAATTATTCCACTAATTGCATTTACTAAAACCTAGTTACAATTCAATTGTAAAAAGGGTTTTAATAAAACACGGATGATCCATTCCTTGAAGTTTCAGTGAATTGAAGAATGATAAATTTAGTAAAAAATGAATTTTAAGGAGAATCTGATTTCACTTGCTAGAAACCTGCCTTTCCCTCTGTTAATTTTATTTATACTCGTACTTTGTTGTCAAATATAATGTTTAAGCTACTCAATTTCTAACGACACAATGTAAATGAATTTAAGAGACCTATGACTGTACGTGTTCATTACTTTAAAATATTTAATTGAATTAAATAGAGGCTGTGCACTGCGTCACTGAATTACTTATTAAAAATTCTGTTTATATTTGGTATTTATTTATTCCATATCACATTCTTATATCATATATAATATATATCCTACTAATATAATAATTGCGAAAGAGTGTTTGGATGTTTGTTACTCAATCACGTCGCAACTACGCAACGGATCTTTCTGAAATTTTGTATATACCCAGTCTAGGACCAGGAATAACATATAGGATACTTTTTATCCCGATTTTTTTAACCGATCTGGATCAAATTTTGTATAACTACTCTCTAGAACCCTGCGCGAAAATATAGATTACCATTGAAATCTGGACATCCCACCGCTTCCCCTTTATTTCACCCTCTTGACACTCCGTGATAATCGAAGTTTTACCCGGGAACGCCGGGTACTTTAAGCTAGTAATATATATATATTATTGCAATATAAACAAATGATTATTGCCTATGAGATCTCCTACAAATTTCATACTGGAGCAATATCTTTCAGTACAAATATATTTAAATATCATGTTATATATTAGCGCTATATGCTTTTATATGTATATATGTATAAGTATATATATGTATAAATTTTTCTACAACTGATTATATACAATATAGACCTTCTTGAGCAAAGAGGCTCCTAATAAATAAAAGGTGTATGTACGAATGTATATATATATATATAATTGATTATGTAAATTGTACCCAAAGGAATTTAAATAGAAAAACATCGCGCTTCATATGTCATCATATAGCATCATTCCTATTTCGATGAATATATGCTTCGATAGGCAATAGTACTAAAAAAAAGCTATCATTATGGAATGTAAAAACAATTTAGGCACTCTTTGGTTTTCCAAATTCAAGGTAATTGTTCGACATAATTCTTTGGGACCAGTCCTGTCTTGCCATTTAACGTACCTTCCAACCACCCTGGCTCCAAAGAGGCCTTTACTGTAATTGAAAATTGATTTCAGTATTTTGTTTGTAATGCAATTTTATTATATGTAACTATATTGCATATTATATACGTGTACAACAAGGAATTAATCACATATTCTTCGTACCATTTGTAATAATTTGATTCGGTTCGAATGATAATTCGCCATCGCTTTCTGCCAAACAGGCATATAGAGTACGAACTCTCCTAAACAAGACATACAACAGTTCATTTCTCTTGCTAATATCACAACAACAGTCTACAGACAATAAATCACACATTTATTAATTATCATAAGAGAACTTGTTCGGTTAATAAGAGATATATATATATATTTACCAAATGCCAGGCACTTGCCCAGGACTCGAACGTCCACTGCTGGGTGATGTATTAACTCTGTTAAATAAATATTTTTAATACAGAGATTAAAAACGTATAATAGCACAGTTAAATTATACTTTAGTCTAATTCGTTCAATACGAAGAGAAACCTACGCAGATGCCGATGGATTGTTCCGTTGAGCGTAACCAGATGGATAATGTACAGGCAGCATAGAACCGCGTTTCTGTTTCACCGGTAAATCAGATGAGAATGAGTGCGGGTCAGACGCTATTGATTCACTTGAACTACTCGTGTTGCCACTCGTTAATACTGAATTTGCATAATATTAACGATCATTAAACACAATAAAACATGCAAGCGGAATATACTTTTAGAGAACATCAGAATAACCTTTATCCGCGGAATGGTACATAAGATTCGCGTTAGTTAATTTAACACGTCCACTCCGACTGTCCAAATACGTTGGCAATCTGTGGCTCGTGTGCTCCGCATCTTCGTAATCCCCATTTTTCCGATCATCGACGGAGGATGACTTAGTAACGACTGCTAACGGACCGTCATAGTATGATCTCGTAACCAGCTACGCAAATATGTTTTTATTGCGCTATTGTAAAACCATTAAAACTCCAATTCGTATTTTTATCGGTAAAGCGAATTGCCGCGTGACTCACGTGTGCGTGCGGCAAAGACATGTTTGTGTGCAGCGGGTATCGTAAAAAGGGAGTCCCATTCCCAGAAGACGTTGAGCCGTCCTCCGCATTGATACGTTGGGATTTAGATGGTGCGGTATTTTGTGTGATTTGCGCCAGGCGTATAGTATCTTGTGGCGGGCCAGCAATTATTCTCTCGCAGTTCTCGATTAAAATTTCAACCACGATATTATAGAATTTAATGTCCATTATAGATGCCACTGTTTCTTCCTCTGGCCGTAATAAAGACGGACCGAAACATACGGCCAAGTTACCGACAGTCATTAAATTCTTATCACTCTTCTTCGCTACACTGTATAACAGATTCAATTGTATAAGTCTATGTACAGTCTTCTAACTCGAGCACTTAGATTACATCCCGATCAAAGAACGTATCCTTACCTGCACAAATGTCGAATGAGAAGAATTAGCATATTGAAGTTCGGTTTGGGCAATCGATAAACGAGGCTGTGAATATCGCTGATGCGTGTTTCTTTCGTTTCTTGTTCTGTTGAAAGTGATGATAAAGATAATATTACACGCTATAAACTGAATGGCGCAAACAAAATTTAAGTTGGTAAAGAAGAATTTTGGATATAATAAATATTTACTTAATATTATAAACAGTTTTAATCTGAGGATGTCAAATAAAACAATATTGTAGAGAATACCTATACGCACTCGCAGCTGAAATGAAACGACAGTAGTATGGGAACGTCATTAACGGTTCAGACAATGTCCTCAGATAAGTTTTCAGAGCACTAGTAATAGTTTTACTTTCCCATTCGAAGCGGTCATCTAAAGTTAGCTTCTCTAATTTCCTTCTGTCCAGTCCCATTGCCAGAAGTTTATTCACTTTCGAAGCAACGCCAACCACTCTGTACAGACCTTGTTCCTCAAGGCCTAAAAGAATAACGTATCATGTTGAATCCTATTCTCGTGCGTATGTGACACAATAATATAATAAAATATTTGAAAAATACTGTACGTGCGGATGACTACAATAATCTCACCTCTCTCTTCAAGCACTGCAATACATTTCGATACGAAGGTAAAACCTGTTTCATCTAAAACAGTTTCTTCAGATTTTGTTGATGCGCCTACTATTGGATAATTCTGAGATCGGAAAGTGTTGCGATTATTAAAGTGAATTGAATGAATAACGGGAAATTAGGAATACCTACCGGGTCTTTACCATCCATAGCATCTAACCATAACTTCCTGTCTTCTTCGGATAGTGCTTGGAATGTATATATTACATTAGGTCTGAAAAAGTAAAAAGGTACTGTATAATATAACCAATACCGAAGGATTACATTATAAAATGTTCGTCGATATGGAAAAAAAATAATATATTAACGTAATTTATATTTGTTAAATTGTAGCGTATGTTTGCAAAAGAAGTAAGTTTTGTTAGAAACGTGGACAAAATATCTCATTTCGCAACGAAATTCGGCATAAACTTGACAACTTAAAAAAAGAAAAAGAAACAAGGCGACATATGCATTTTCTGTTCAAATTCAAATCTATATTAAGAAGTGGAAATATTACTTAAAGTAGGTCATCTATCACCTACCTTAGATTCCCAAGAATGCAAAACGTATCAAACTTTGAAGAATAGACATTCAAACATAAAACATAGTTTCCGATTAGATAAATTATTTAAATTAAACTGTCGTGTGCCAGATTTTACTGTTAGAAATGTACAAGATAGTTATACGCCGATGTGCTCGAATTCAACTTACTTATCGACCGTAGTGATGTCAAAACAGAACCGTTTCTCAATTGTATCCGATGTGCGACGGACGCAAGATGCCAATGTCAGTATTTCTTTGCTACTCTGTTAAAATACAATATACATGGAATTTCCGAGAAAAAAATATTGAAGCACAATCTGCAGATTGCGAAGTGTTGCTTACAAATTTTCCTGTAAGTTGATTATACGGTATCATTGTAAACTCTTTCTTGTCCTTTTGATATGTGCAATACTGCTTCGTCCATGTCGTACCAAAGGCTTCTGTAAAATCAAATGATCTTTATATTGTAACATAATGACAACGATACTTTAGAGCATTCACGAAGCTCGTTACACTTACTTTTTTCCATTAGAAATAAATAACCCTCGCGGGTGTACAGTTTGTTGACACCAGATTCTACAGCAGACTATAAAATGAGGATATTACTAATATTTTTGTTGCGTGCTATTGGAATTTATATAAAGTGACTACATTGCGTTTATATTCACAGGAAACAAGGAATATTCGTTGTAATTTTATTCTCGCGCAGACTTCTATGATTATTTAAAGTCTTTCGTGTTATCGTGTAATATTCCTTGCTACTTATTATAAAGCTTTTATTCGTTATTTCGAACGAGTATCTGCATTACGTACAAGTAAAATTTCTTAAAAAAAATTGTACCACATACCTTTTTCATATCCTTCATTTTATTCATAAGTGATTCTGTTTTATCCCGGGTAGCAAGGAAATTTTCTCTAGTCTTGTAAAACACACACACACACATAAAATTGAAAATTAGTAAGCTATCTCTCATGCTGTTATCCTAATAATATTTGCACCACACAATACTTTAGTAAGAAGTTACATCTAAGTATTTCTACGAGTAGTCGAACATTAAAGATCAATTCGATTATAAAAATGTCAAAATTACTAACATTAAGAAAATACTTTCAAGTGCCACACAAGACATATAAAAATACCCAAGTTATACATCCCCAAATAATTCGGTAACATCTGGGTCATGTTGTATCACATTCTTATGATAATATTAATAATAAATTGTTAAGTTACACGATAACTACTGTAACTATCTTTTGTAGGTATAATAGCACGACAAGCAACAGTGCAGTGTAGTTATATAAGTTTGTGTTGCTTATAATACAAATATATACATCTCTTGTCAAACGAATTCCATAGAGATTAGAATGTGAGACAACAATACATGAAATGTATTTAATACATTTTTGTAAATCAATGTTACAATGCATAAAGCAATCTTTTTGTCATTGGACCGGTGCTAATGTAAGTAATAAGTTTTAGAATCGTGCCTTTGTAATACTAATGCTCCTTTCATGTATTTTTAAGCGGTGAAATATCGAATAGCAAGGAAACCAACCTTCTGTATCTTTAATTGCAATTCAGTCATATAAGGTTTAAAATCCTTCGCAACTTCATGCCCCTGATGGTAGAAAGTCAACCACCCGAACATGAAACTTAATAGCTGCAACGAGAACCGCATTATTACATCTGATCTATAAATGGCTCGCATAATCTATAAAAAGAGCTTACAGTTTCGACAAACTCGAACTTTTTCCGTTCTTGGACTTCTTGGAGCAAGAACACATATTCTAAACTGGCTTGACAAAAATGTCTTTCGGCCATTTCCAATGTTGCATCAGCCTAAACACAATTGATTCTGCGTTAAACCAATATCGGCGATATAAATCTTTTGTTGCTAGCGTATCTAAGTAATGCTCGTACCTCTTGAAGAACATTGTCTTGTTTTTTAGTAGATAGATTTAGGTAGCGTTCCTGACTTTGACAAAATTTAATTGTTTGCTTCTCAAACTTCTTCTTCCCGTCCTGCAAGTATATTGCAATTACATAATACCGTGATCGCGTATAAAGTATAAAGAAAGCGACAAAGTTACCTTAACTCCTCCGATATGCTCTTTCCTAAAATTCTCCAGGGGTAGTATAATTTGATCATAAGCACGTTCAAGCTAAAAGCAAGATATATTGAATTCAGAGAAATTCTTGTCGACGGATGTAAGTAAATCTATAGAATTGATAAACAATGATTTTTCGTTACACGTTCAAATAAATATATACAAATGATAATACACGACTACGTATAAAAATTAGGCATATATCTGACGATATACATATCACACCATTGATAAATATCGTAATGAAAAATGATTGAAAAAGTAATTGAACTTGCTGAATGAATATAAATAATGAATAGAATTCTTAATTTATAAGACATATGGTCAACTTGCGTAGTTAAAATAAACTGATATGTACACTGAACCGAAAGAATCCAATGTTTTCTACTTATCTAATCTAAGACAATAATCGCAACATCCTTTTAAAATAAAACAACGCCCTGTACACAATTACTTAGCTGTAAAATGTAATCTATTCATCCTAATCGCTATAATTTTCATTCGCATAAAAATGATATATTATAGATTTTAAAGACTTTATACGGAAGTAATTTGAAATATGAAACGTTAACACAAAAATAACAGGATTATCGACATCTCTAAAGTACATTCCTCATTTATAAATGAATCTAGACGTATGTATGTGACCTATGTCCACACACATGCATCGATGCTGCTATAACGAAGCAAGGCAGAACGGCAGTCTCCATTTCACTATTTGGGGGGAAAGATTTATATCGCATGACATATATTTAGACGTGTAGCATACCCAAGGTATCATAGGCGAGTAAGTATGTGATTCGTTATTAAAAGTATGTTATTATTTTATCAGTAATTGCTAGTAACGACTAATCGGTTCTTATTCCCATACGCACGAAACGTTTAAATGCTCTATGAAAGTATGCTACGATGAGTAACAATTACATGCAATGGTATAATATTTCAGACTTCCGTTTGTTTTTTCAGAACGGAGGGTATTAAGGAAAATTCTGAAAGCTTTTATGAAAGAAGTATTTGTGTGCATTCAGAGATGTGAGGAAGTATGTACATTATAGTATTATGAATTGTTCACGTCAATAATTGCAGAAACTGACGCAGTACTATAGAAATCAATATGCAAAACGGTGTGAAAAACTTTATTTGAAAGAAAGAATGACTCAAAAGATATACCATTAAATAATCAGGTCGAGCTCCTTCTATAAGAATAAAGTTCACATATATATTTCATGAACAAATAGTAGTGGTACTTCAAATGTTTGAGATATTAGTTTGATAAGTAATATAACAGATAATGTTGAGATACAACTGCCATGATAAATATCTAGATTACTATACCGCCATATTATATAAATTTTTTTAACATCGTTATCATCATGGCAGTGGTAAATTCATTTCTCCTCGAACATTCCAACAGTTCTAATACAAATTATTCTTATTTCATTAATAATCTTCTCCAATATATTATAGCTATTAACATATATATACTAAAAACATTGCATACCATGCGATCCCTTTCATCCTCTATTGATGCAATAAGTTTACCAAATTCCTTTAAACTTTGCGATATGTGCGTTTCATCTTCGGTTTGAGTTTCCCCGATGCATTCGAAGCTAAAATTCTGCAGTGTTTTAGAAAATGCTCGCTGGGCTCTGGATAAATCTAAAAAGAATCGATTATCCTATTAACTGCGCTTGCAATTATTCTGCTTTAACGAACATGTTTTAATTATTTAATTTAACATTTTCTATATTGGATACTTTCCGTATCCAATTGTACAAATACTACGTATAAAACAGTTTGAACAGAAAGACTAATACTATTTGTATTTCTAAAAATAAATACTGTTCAAACAATTATTGCGCGCACACACACGGGCGCAAACGCAATACTACAAATTGCAAATAGAAAGAAACACACGAGAGGCTTTAAGTTTTGAAAAAGGAGGTTAGTGGCGATACGTGGTTAATTAAAATATAAAAAAAATGGTGAAATATGATAAAGTTACGAGCGAGGTCTAAATACCGTAAACGAATATCGAGGTGAAACAGAGTAGGACGATAGCAGCTGTTACGCATTTATGTACACAATATTATCTCGCATACGGAGAACAACAAACTTACTTTTGGCAGCTAGCAAAAGATCTTTGACCTCCTTGATGAGCCGTTTGATCTGCTGGCTGGTCTTCTCCAACTCGCGCTCATGATAATGTAGATTCTCTCGGAAATAGGGGCTATCGGTCAAGCAATCCGTAAACTCTAATGGTTTGAGGCCAACACCCATTATTCTTGATTGTTATATTAAAGTTCGAAAGTCATTAATGAGTCAAAGCAGCAGAATCGACGAGTGAAACACTTATAAACAAGTATCACGGGTTACGATCATTTAACGAGGACACAAAGTCTTATCGCGGCGTGCGCATCGAATTACTTCGCGGCTTGAGTGCTATTCACGGGAAACGAGAACGGCACGACGATATTTCTCCTGTTTGTTGCTGGTCATGAACAAAGATACATTTTCTGAATCTTCGTTAAGGCTAAAATGCGAATCACCAGCGCGATCGTAATAGATAGGAATTTTGTGATGTCGATTAAAGATCATGTACCCTCTTTAGTCCAACGTCTCAACTACATTTTAAATGGCGGGATATTTAAACAACTTCGATTACGAAACGGTCCACAGCGATGCAAGATATATATTAACTACAAAATAATCCATTACTATTTGATTGTATTTGGCTGCACACATAAGTAAAATTATTACGAGTATTTCAAAATGCCTCACTGGAAATCTATATTTACATTAGAAAAGGAACTGTAGGAATAAACATACAAGAATGTACATTAGTATTTAAAACTGTGACATTAATGGCGTGCCATTTATTTAAATGCACCATCATTGCCATTGTCATGACTATATAACAACAATATTCAATTCTGAACTCTTAAAGATAATTAACTAACTACTTCGGGAAACATACACTTTAAGGATAATGTACAGTATATGTATAGATATATATATGTATGCATCAATGCATCTCTATATTCTATGTACACACACCCACACATATTTATATTAATATCCAATCATTCATTTATTGCAATCATTTGTTTTATGCTACTTAAGTAAATAGTACTTTTGCAGCAGCATTGAAACTGTTATATAAAATAAAAAGGAAAACTGAGCAATCACCTTATGTGCTCGTAAAATACATCGCACAGGAAACTGTTAAACAGACGTGCAGTTCTATTGTCTAAAAGATGATAGTTACTACATGTTTCCATAAAAAGGCACAATTTACAATACCGAGCGTATGTACAAATCGAAGGGAACACTACACTCGACACTTTCTCCTGTACAATTAATAACACATTTGTCAAAACAATGATACTCACCTAAAAGTATAAATATTCGTGGAAGCTTAGCAGCGCGGGTTCCTTTCGTGAGCCAGTTTTAATCCCATGCATTTCTCACGCAACGTCGATATGCCTTTCAGATTGACGTTTCATTGACATTACCGTAATCCTACACTGTGCTCCCATCCGTCAAAAATCGATCTTCGATACAAAATGTCTACGTCTTGAACTTAGCCTCGAATTATGATAATCTTGAACACGAACAATTTGTTTAAAGAGTGGAGTCCCATTGGTATATTAGCAGCGAGCTCTTAATGTAAATACAGTTCTGCCACCAAACAAATATATACGGGATAATCGAATGCAGTATATCGCGAGTCACGATTAGAAACAATTAGAAATCCCGTGTAATACAGGAGCAGCGCAATCTGTGATAAGAGAGATCCGATTTCCAAATTGAATTCGAACGATTAATGGAATCGCTCGCGATTCGTTGCCTTCAGCCGATTCCCCGGAAAAGTTGGTTAGACTTCTTAATGCTGTTTCTCTTTTCCGACGCCGCGTTGCCCGATGCGTCTGTCTCTTTCCGCCGAGAGACCAGTGCTGTATACCAAATACCAAATTCGCTCTTAAGTTGCTCCAATGCTAGACGGGCTTGTGAAATGTGTAAATCGAGCATCTTGCTACTGAGAGAAATGTGGCCAGTTTTCCAGTCTATGCTTGTGTGTAGTGTTTGTATGATAGGTTACATTGTGTCCTAAAATGACGTTTCTAACTTGTAAATATTATTTATTTGACGCCAAATAATTTTCGTTGGATATTAAGACCCGTTGACAAGCACCCTTGCTATCTGTAAACTCGTGTATTATTTATCAATCGGTGTGAGGTTATGATAAGGGAATTGACTTGAGTCACATCCTGTGCCCAATGTTTACCATTAGATCACTTTTCGGATCCTTTGAAGGTAAATAACCTATTTATTCATGCTTTCTGTACAAATATTAAGGTGTAAGTAGCGTTAGCTCGCAAACATTTACATAACCTCTCATATAGCGTGCTTGTTTTGACATTCGGTGGATTCACGCTGTGGTTAAGGCATATTCGTCTAACATCCCTTTCTATGTCGCACATGAGACTCTATTTCAGAAAATCTCCCATTCTTATTATCGTTTCCTCTCCGCCGATAATCTTTAATTAAGGAAAGCCTTATTCTTGTGTCTGAAAGATTTGTTTCAATGTGCTGTAGATGAGATAAGGAGCCTACTAAGACTCATCAATAAACAATATGTACATAAACTTTTTCTCTGCGAAATATTCAATGCACAAGCATTGCTGTACATTGTAACACCATATAATTATAATTTCACTGGCCTCCACTGTTTGTTTGAAACGAGTAAAGCTGCTTTTTAACAATTGTCGAATTAATTATCTTTAGTTGTTCACACTAGGTAACGCATTACTGAAATATAATTTTATTTGATACATTGCTTTTATATAAATTTCTGTTTAATTCGCTCTATCAGTGTGCACAGATCTATATGTTTTAATTAACGCGCTGGCGGTAAATATTAGTTGAAAAAGAACTACATATCTTTTTATACGTTCAGATATGGTTGTAATATGGTAACAACTATAATAATATTACTATGAATAGCTATTAAGAATGTTAATATATTACAACTGTATGCAAGAGTGTATAATAAACATTACTTGTTGACGTTAAATTGTAAGTATAATACTATACCCAGGTGAACATTAGACATTGAAAAAGTTGATATTACATTCGGATTAATCGAAAAAGGTATTAAAACATATGAAGGTAATTAATTTAAAGGAAGTTCATGCTTCGTATAGAAATTGTATCACAGAAAGAAATATTTCAATGATGATGATGATGTAAAAACATTGTCTGGTTAAGTATAAATGTTTTTTCTGAAAGGATCAAGATACCATGTGATCTATTAATTAATGATTAGTGATTTATGTAGTTCTGTTGAAATAAACTCTTTCTATATTGTTTTCGCATTGAGTTCGTTGGTTTTAATATTAAAACTTGGTGACATCATTTCAGATCGTGAAGGTTTATTATTATATCAGATATGACATTAAATGGTTTTAGTAATCAGAAACTAAAATGATTGGTACATCCTGTAGTTTGGAAGATGCGTGTCGGCAGGCTCAGGTATTCTTTACAAACTGTTGTCAAATAATTTGCACAACATTAGTGTAATTGAAATATCTTTGACTAGTCTGTATAATTGAATTGGTAATAGAATAACAATTTTTTAAAAAAAAGTTATGTATCCTACATATATTTTAATATATCTAAATTTTATACCCCTATCAGTATATATCTTTAATATTTGAGAATATTTTTCACTGTACATTCAAAAACATTTACACGTATGTCTTTTGCATTCTTTATCTTTATATTCTTCTTGCATAGGATATGATTAACCAGGTATCTAGATGTTGGAAAAATGTTCAAGGACAAAATTCTTTGACCTTAACATCTGATAAATCATCCACGCAAAAAAAAGAGCAGAGTCATTCTAAGCACAGTATACAGTCTAAATTGACTAGATTATATTTCGAAGAACTTACTAAAGTTCCTCATGCAACCCCTGATTCGGTTCTGGTACGTGTTTTATAATATCATTTGGGAATGCGTAACGAACAAAAGTTAATTCTATAACAGAACCTGTATTACTTAAAACACACAGAACAACCTTGAAAATGAATGTGATCTATTGGGAAGGTTGGTGCAGAGAGAGGGTTTGCACACGTTAATCGTTAATCTCTATGCTGGTAATAAAGGATACTCATTAGCTGTAAGGAATAGGTGAGCAATTTATAATATTCTCTTTCCATGCATACAAGTTTCATATTTATCTATGTTAGAGATGGAGGAATAGATTATGCTTTGTATTTTAAAATTATTAATGCTTTTTTGTATTTTAAAATGTGAAGGTAATTTAACCGAATAATTTTGATTTAACAGTGATAAGGGAAATCAATATGATAAAAATTCAGTATTAGCTGAAACACAACTGATGGGTTACGAACAGGGTGAATTGCTTTCATGTATAGATAATGGCCAGTTGCCTGCGATGTTAGCAGAGCAACTAGAAACCAATCATTCTCACTTGTTTTACGATGGCTGTATAATAGCTGAAGTTCGAGACTACCGAAAAGCATTTTCTCATACTAAAGCTGAAGTTCATCATGTGCTTCTTAAGCCTACAACACAAGTAAGAGACGCAAAGCGAGAGGTCGATAGACGTCGAATAATGTTTCCTTTAATACATTTTAGAGTGTACTCTCGGACGTATCAACTTTAACTAGCGACGGAGACTGGAGTCACGAGGAGCGATTAATGTTAGAGTCACATTTAGTTGCAGCTACGCAAGGACCTCTATGTTTGGATCCAAATCCTATTCCTAGTTTAGCTACAACAAGATTACGACAGTCTAAATCTTTGCTTACCGATCATCAACTTATGCGACAAGCCAAAAAGTTTTCTCAGGTAATTTTTTATACGAGCGGTACATACGTCTTTGTACTGACGAGCGTTGATCATGTTATTAACAATATATTACCCGATACAGGTTACAGTAAATCGGAAAAGAAAATTGGAGCAATTAGCGCAAACGGATGGATTAACGATACAAGATTTGATGCAGAAATTAAGAGCAAAGAGAGGAGTAGTTACAACCACTGCCTGCCCACCGCCTTCTCTTTCAAACCCACCTTTACTTCCACCAAATACACCTATCGACGTTCTAAGGTGTGTTATCATTATATTACTTTGTGATACAACACGCTACTATTAATGGCCCTTTACGCGCAATAAACAGATTTGCAAAAGCGTACGAACGCCCACGAGAAACGAAAGACTGTTTGCCACAAGTTATAGAGGAATATATATTAGAAACCGGAGGAAGTCAAGGTGAGATAGATCACATAAAGCTCTCAATTCTGCAAAGACCTTCTAATTCCGAGTACCTGGGAGAGCTTTATATGGACAAGAACCATCGCGAAGGAGAGAAAAATGGATCTGCATGCCGGTGTGTATTTCCCTACGCTCGGTTCGATCCTATCGAATTATATCATTAGTTTCTGAAGTTCTAACAATGGGATTCAATCTGTTCGCAGGTTTACGTTAGGCACAAGAGTTCTGGCAAACCATTACATCCAACAGTTTACGGAAATTTTCACGGAAGAAGGTAGGAAAAATGTTAGAATAAAACATGTTGTCCCAGGGCAGGTCCCTCGTGTAACGTGCACTCCTGGTATGCAACGAGCGCATCAGCAGGTACGTGGTCACTTTAGGAATCGCACGTGGTGGATGTATAACGATATCCACGCCTGTGTTTCGTGCATTTTCAAATAACTGTGTTTTTCTAGGCGCAACAAGCAAAAGCAGCGCAATTAGTTGCTCAACAACTGCAGCAGGCCCAGTCTCAACATGTAGCGCAGCAGGTAGGTGGAAGTTTATAAAACACTTTATCAAGAGTATTACACTTTTCACGATAATAATTTCTCCAGATCTTATCACGAGCTCAAGGTCAGTTGAACACTTTAGCTGGTCAGGTAGCTTCGATGAAAGCTATGACGGAAGCTACTACTTCTGCACAAAATAATCTGACATGCGTAGATGCAACAAATATGCCACAAGTTATTGCCCAAAGTGAAAGCACATCAATGAGCCCAGGGCAATCGTTGACCAATGGTGGATCGAATGCTTCCACCTCTGTACAGATTGACAATTCTGCAATGTCAGTAACCGATGGTAGCTCCTCCTGTAACGGATCTGGAATCTTAGTTTTTCAACAAAAGTCAACTAATAGTATTAGCAACGCCGCGTCTACAAATGTTCCGGTTTTGGTAGGAATTATATATATACGCGCGTATAATTTCTATTACATTTTGTACATACGTGCATGCGTCATAGTATTTAAACACATTTATATATTCTCCTTTCATACAGCAAGCACAGCTGCAAGCCGGGACACAAAATTGTGTTACGGAGACCGTTAGTCAAAGCCAAAATGAAGTACCATTTAAAAAACACACTACTAACCCAGCAATAACTGCTCTCGTGACATCCCTTATGAATTCTGCTCAACAATTTCAGCAACAAGTTGCAGGTTTGTCATCGCGGCATTTCTATAAGATATGACACACAAGCAAAGTAGCACGATATAAGCAGTTTGTTGGATACTTTTCCAGCTAACGCAGCAGCTGCTGCTATGAATAATAATGCACAGACTACAAACAAGTCAAATAACGCTGCGATTCTTAGTTTATTAAATAGTAGTCCTGCAAATTTAACTCAGCAGAAAGTCCAACCACGAAGGATCTCTTTGAATGCTTCCATCCCATCTAGAGTTAATCATGGGAATGTTATCAGTGTCCCCAACACCACTGGCCAGGTAAATGAATTGAACTCGCCGCGTACTCTGGGAGCTACAATGAAATTCAAACAAAATCTATCCTTTAGGTAAGGGTAAGTTTAAGTTCAGCTTTAACAGGGCAGTTGGGTTGCAAACAACAGCCAGTGAAAGCAACAGCCGTAAGATTAGCCCGTGTACAAGATCCTACTTCAACGCTCGGATTATCGATGCCAGGACTTTCAGCTTTGTTAGCAGGTATATAGTACAAGAATCACGTGCAGCGTGCATTGCGCCCGTTTCATGATCAACGTTAACAATATTTGTCGTCTTCTTTTAATAGGGACGCCGTCTGCGGATAATCCAATACCAGGAATCAATTCTGGCTCTTCTCTGCTCGAACGATTAACCGCTTCTTCCAGTCAAAACAGTCAGTCCACGAGTCCAATGACCACACCGCCGTCGACTAACGTAAATCTGCAGGGTGTGAATCTTACTAGTCTGCCAAATTCTATCAACGGTCTTCAAAATGTTCAGGTTGTGGAGAGCTGCTTATTTCTACCTATGGCGTAGAAGATGAAATACTACTGTACTATTCGTTGTACGACAGGTATCATTTCCTGGATTATCACAACCTATTACGATGTCGCTGAACGTGTCAGCGACGACGGGTTCCGTTACACCTACAGGAGTCATTGTTTCCCTGCCTATATCATCTGCAACTAATACTTGCACCACGGTTTCTAGTGTTAGTTTCTTTGTATTTCACACATTTGCACATCTCGATTAATATAAGGTAGAGCGTAAACAGTTATTTAAATACGTTGTTTTTTTTCTTTCTCTTCTTCTTTTTAGATGGTGGCCACTACAGTTGTCACGACAGCCATTGCTGGAAGTACACCGACGGTAGTAATAGCTAATCCTGCCAATACTCATTTATCATTACCTATCGGTAAGAATTATTCTTCACGGTGTATTATCGTCAATGTTCTTTTCGCGTCAAGGTATTTTTCTTTTACGGTGTTTAATGTCTCGCCAGAGGGACAACTAAATGTGCCGTATTCGTGTGAAACGATAATCTCACGGCATGGGGTAATCCGACGTATTTAGTTTAGCATACATGTTTCAGCTCAGATAATACCTTCTGGTGTCAAAGCTTTGTCACAACAGAATATACGCGGCAGTAATTCTGTCACCCTTTCGCAGGTATCGGTCTATATTTGGAGAAAGATAAATGAATTCGAATTGTATAATTATCGAGATCCTCGGAGTAATGCGAGCATTGTTCCTTAGGGTGGACAAGCAATACAACTTGTTGGATCTCAGAGGCCACGGCTTAATCATATGACGCGTCAAGTACAACCGAGTCAAGTCAAGTCCACTGTTTTGCCGAATCAGTTAGTAACTGTGGCTAAAACAGTAACAGCAAGTCAGTTGATACTATCTGGTAACAAACAGGTGTTAACTCCCATAATGGGTAAGTTATCGTAAATATTCATCATTCAATATTCACATAAATTATCATTTAGTTATTTATCTGGGTTATACCCAAGGGTGGACGATCCGAGAATCGTTTTACCGAGTAAAAAGAATGAAAAGATATTCTGTTTTATAGCAGCAACGAAACCAGTGCTTATGGCGTCTCAGACGACACCTTCTTCTCAAGTAGTACCTGCAAATAAACAAACTTTATTGACAAAATCCTTGCATGCTAGAGCTTCTACGGGGCAGTGCAGTCAGCAAACTCAAGGTCTTGGAGTAGCTACATTATCGCAGCAACAAGTATGTATCCACTATTCCTGTGAAGATCACGCAAGTTTAATATGCACGTGCTTTACTTCGGCTCTTTATACCGTTCAAACCTTAATACCGTTCTGTTCCCGCAGTTACAGAGAACTCTTGTCAAGCCTGTGCAACTCCAACAGTTACAGTGTTTAGCTGCGCAGCACAAAGTAGCTGTTGCGACCGGCAATGCGCAAAACAGAACTCAAATTGAGCCTCAGAGGAATTCTACGTCTGCTCCCGAGGAAGACCCAGCCTGAACATGTTCAAATGATTAATAATGTCTCACATTACATTTAAATAATTGGAGCCTGCCTAGAAGGAATGCGATGAGGTGTTTTTTTGTATATTACGTTAATGTGACGTTTGAAGTTTTAATTGTGAATGCGATTATAATTGTAAATTTACGGAAAAATTTTTATTCACGAACGATCAATGTTTATTAGCAAAGACATATTTTATAAGATCAGCGTAGTACATACATTTGCGCGGCCGTGCAATAAATTATTTCTACAAATAAAAGAATTGCCTCGAAATATTACTTTGAGGGCGGTTTCAATTATTGTATATATAACTTATACATACGATTTGTTTTATATTAAAAGATGTAATAAATATTCCATTTTTCATTGACCTTTACCCCTTTTTCACAAAAGTATAGCCGTTTTTTTGTTTGGTGAAAAAGATTGCTGAATCATAATTACTAAGCCATCAGCCATGCATGCGTCATTCATTTTTTTCCTATAATTGTTCAATTTTATTAATCACAGGCATATGAATAAAAAAATGGAATCCTTCGTCTCGATAATTTTATTTCGTCGAAATATGCCACGATTTAACATACAGATTGTTTAAGCAGCTACTTTCAGTAATTTTTACAATGAAAAATACTGAAGCAGCTTCCGAGATAAGTTCCGATGATTTATGATAGGTATAAAATGTTATTCATAGTTGCGACAGTTATAAAGAAAACAAATTTACAACAGAATAACATTTTATGTAAGTGAATAATAACAAAAATAATAAAAAATATGTCAATAAATTAAACAATCTATCGTTCAAACGTAACAATAATCCTGCGGCAATGCCTATGTACATTCCTGAATTTTATAAAAGTTATATATTAGTGACTTTAACGGGTAAAGTAATTGCCGCTAATGTCGCGCTTTGCTTAAATAAACAAGACTTAACTGTATATGACACGTAAAGTTTTCACTTCTGCATATGTAGTATAGGTACTTCGTTATGTTTTTTTCTTAAGTCAGTATATCGTAGTCATATAATACATACACGTATACGCCTGCTCCTTCAAAAAAATATATGTATGTATTTCTTTAACCCGCGGTTGTCACACCTACTTTTTCGAACGTCGTTGTCACACTGGGTCAATTTGACCCTGCCAATTTTCAATCAGTTGTTACTTAAAAACTATTTGTTAAATCAAGTGTAAAAAATTCTGAGATAAAGCTTGAACATTGTAGAATATGTGCCCATCATTAAAAGTTGACATTTAAAGTGCCATCATGCTTAAAAAAAAATTTGAAATAAGAGTTCCGAGAAAATGTGTTTTGCTTCAAAAATTGCAGGGTCAATTTGACCCAGTGTGACAACCGAGGGTTAAATGTATTACTTAAGAGAATAATTTAGTGAAAAATTATATACATAAATTGTGCTTTTCAACAGTTATTGCTAAAAGCCTTTTGTCATACAACGATATTTAGCTCGCGACGTTTCAAACTCGTTAAAGATGATGCGACTAATTTAACTAATGTAACATCACAAGGAGTTAAGGCAGTCATCCTTGGCGATGATTACGTCAATAATCGACGATATAAAAACTTTGTATGTTAATTGGCATTCAGTTCCAGCTGTATGCAATCACAAACCACATTTTCCCTACTTCTAACTTCGAATTTAAATAACAATAGCTAATTTCAACGTTCCCTTGAGTACTTATATCACAAGATGTAATTGTACAAATAGTTTGATAACAAGCCATTTACCTATAAAAAGTACTTGCACGAAGTATTTATATCTTCCTCTTTCCATAGAAATATAATAACGACATAACTTAAACATCTGGGAATTTTAATTCATTTAATAAGAGGCGCCCGAGACCTTCGAGCGCACTCTCATGTATTTAAGCGCACTTTGCTTCATAGTTTACTCTTTAACCCTTTGACTGCTATTGGCGTCCGACAAGCATCCTTACGGTGTGCGAACGGCGCGAAGGGTTAAACAATAAGTTAATAATAAGTCGAAGTTGAGACAAATCTCGTCCATATTATAACATTTATATACGTTTCCTTTACGATCAGTCTCTTTTGGGGGGGGGATATCTATCAACACTCGCCTCGCAAGTATTTAATAACAATGTTAAACTCTTCCTAACACAACTACGTTAATAATAAAATACTGCGTATGCTCTGTTGAAGATACATGTCACGCGTCAAGTACGTTATACGTTGCTTATACCGTATCTTATATTTATCAGCGCATAACACAGACTATAAATTATAATTTCCTATTACAAAATTGTGCCTGTATGCATACCTTCTCACTATCTTACACCGCGTACACTTTTACGATTATAAAAATTCATCAACCTTCACCTTGAGCATCAGTAACAATTCTTACTAGAACGTGGTATCAGTGACTACAAGACGCATGTACGTACATACTTCGTGACATTGCGAAAATATAATGTCAGCAATGCATGTATACACATTATTTGTCTAAATAATTGTGAGAGAATTATACCTTTTTATATATCTAACGGCGACTGATCCACTTCTAGCCGATAATCTTGGTTCGAGGCTTGCATTATCTGTCTATCTTTATTCACCGCCCACTTACTTTCTGGATCTGAAGAAATATGCGAACCCCCAAACATATCATCGTCTAGAGAAAGATCTGATAAATTCTCCATACTTTGTCCATTTCCATCGGCGAACAGGGATTCGGTAACTAGTGGGACAGAATTGCGAGGATTTTAGACATAACGCGTTTTAGAGAACGGCGATTGCATAGAATGTGTAATAGTCAAAATGGAATACCATCATCAAGTGTGTGCTGAGACAACCACGTAGGTTCATCCCATTCATCAAACTGCAGTTTTGTATTATTCTCAACTTCATCTACAGATAACATCGCATGCGACTCCGAGTCTGTTACATCAAATATTTCTGTTACTTGGACTTTGTTATTTTCATCCATGTAATAATACGCCATCACAGCTTCTTGATCCGACGTGACCTATAAATTTATTAAAGAATAGGTTCAAGTACGATCTTTGCTTTCAGAATTAATCGATAATCACTGGCTACATACTTGGAGTATATTTTCGAAAGTGTTATCAGCTGTTGTAAGCTCCGACATATCGATAACGCATTTTGGTGTGCTAGTGTGGTCCTTCCAGGTTGGTCTAGAAAGTGCAGATTACAAAGTGAATAATAATGTTCATTAATTTGAAAGATTGTAAGTATTGAAAATTGAAATATATTAGCTTACAATTCATTGTATTGTAAAGTTAGGTTTAGATTCTTTTGATTCTTGTACAAACTATCAGTCTCGTCTACTGCTTCCTTACTGTATATACCTGAGAAAGTTTGAAAGGTGTATTCACATGTACATATTTCAGGCTTTCTAATTATAATAATATAAATTGTATGAACAATTTCACTTACTAGATCCATATTCTGTAAAAGCTAATTGACACTTAACAGTTTGTGGCATTTGCTGGTAATATACACAGATTTTAGGAAACAGTACGCTTAGCTGATTCAAGAAGAACGTTCTTAACTCCAGCAAATTCCTTCGTAATTTCGGCACGTTCAAAATAAACCTGAAAATAGAATAACATCGTATTAATATTTGTTCGCGGAAGAAAGCTTTTGATCGAAGCATAGGCACGAGAATTACGAATGCGAAGAATCATAGCTTCCTAATTAAATGCAAACAAGCATGCAGACAACTGAGGACAGAAACGACAAGTAGACACAGATTAGATTGTTATAAATACGATTAATGAGATGCAGGGAGTTTCTATATGTCGTGAAACAATTCTATAATCTATTACTATTAAGAAACGCACAATTAACTTGTTACAGAAACTTTTACGATTAACTTCTGATACGCTTCCTTTCTCAGTACATATTCATATTTGTAAGCAGGTGTTTCTTTAATATACATAAGTATATTCAATTTCGTCCCCTTCAATTGGATGATAATGCAATGCGCAAGTGATTTCGTACAGTAAAACTTAAAAAAAATGCAGAGCGTGTGCTTACCGAGGAGGTGTCACATGTTTAGAACAAGAAATCATCTGCTGAGGTGTACAAAGAATATTTCCAACTACTTTGTATTCCAAGCTGCGAGTTTCTAGGTTGTTACCAATCAGACTATGATCACATGCATACTGTTAAATCCCGTGTCGTAAATAACGATATTATGAGTCACAAATTACAAAGAATCAAATTCACGAATCGAATATTACAGGCTACTTTATTTTGTGAAAGTGAAGGTTTTCATGTAACTGCGACCTCATATAACCACTGCATTTGAAAATTATATACGAGCAACTTTGAATGCACCAGGCCTAACTATAAATAAGAGTTAGTAAGCAACATGAGCTACAACAGGTTTATTAGAAAAATATACAAGTTATTATCACAGTTTGTTACCCATTTCCATTGAAGTAAGAACACAGTAATTTTTCACTAAAGTAACTTAGTTGAATATAAGTACGTCTGTTACTTTAAAGAAGGTACAGTAAACTGTTATGTTATCCTAATGACATGCAATCTCAAACAAGCTTATAATGCATGCATGTTAATTTGTGACACCATAATTAGGAGTACATAATGTAGATATTTCAAATGGTATTTAAATGAAAGAGAAAGTAATGCATAGTAAAAGGCTTACTTTGTAAAAGTTGCGTACACTACGTCCGCTGGTAGTGTATACGGTAAACTAAGTAGCGAGAGTAGTTTTACGCTTCGATGTTTGAACAGCCAATTAATAAGGCCTTTATTAGCAGAATCAATCGCATCCTGGAATATGGTCATAACTGTTTCAGGTAACTTGGATACCAATGCTTCCTGCAACACGTAGATAGAATTTAAGACTATCAGACTAATACATAATTAATTTTCATATAACACGAATAAAAAATGTTCCTACCTGTCTATGCATTTTACATTCTAAACATTCAGGGTCATATTCCATATTGTCGTCCAGCGTTTCCGAGACAACGAATGTAGATTGCACTGCGAGGCATCTGGTGCAATTAAGTAAATTATTACGGTGGAGAAATCTCAACGCATCGTTGAATCCTTGTGTGCACATGCTTGAAAGTATCTGTAAATGTTAATGTAACGTTATGGTGTTATAAACGAATGCTTTCAGATGGATAAAGCATGTAATTTTACCTCTGGATTAGGCGGGAAGAGTATCCTAGCAAACCTATATATATTCTGCCTCGAAAGTTCAATACTTGTATTCGCGAAATTCACCTGCAAATTATAAGTGTTCGTCTATTACCATTCATATACACGATTAAACGACACAATAGAACCGCGCGTTACAATAAGCCTCTTACGTGGAAAAGTTGAGAGGAGACATCTCTGGGACAGATGTCGCTTTCCCCACAGAATGGACTAACAGTAATTGTATTTTCATCAAGCGTAGGAAGATTATCGCTAAAACCGCCGTCCATGTACCTGACGCCATGGAAGCGAGGTGGTAAAAGGCCAGAGAAGATGGGAACGAATGCACTTGCTAGCAACGCCTGTGAAAATAAGATACTGTTACACTTAAGTATTATGTTAAATTGAATTCATAAAAATAATTATCTCTTGTTCGTAAAATATAATGTAGCTGATATATACAATGACATTTATACAAATCACAAAAGATTTCGTTTCTATATTTGAATGCATTATATCAAAGAAGTTCGATAACTTTCATTACAATGTGATGTGCACATTTATAAAGTAATGTAGTATGTAAGTCACATTTATTACATCAATGTTAAACATACGAAATTAATACGCAAAAAAAAAAGAGAGAGAACAAAATTTACCTATTATAATTTCTCTGTTCGACTTCCAATGCTTGTAATTTCGTTCGCCACTGCGGTAATCAGATAATTTTCGAATAAGATAAAGGTATAGTATTATCATTAGTAATTTTCTTTTTCGGTAAATAGATCGTTTCCTTTTTTACTGCTTAGGTATTGTCTAATCAAAGGGCACGTAAAACATCGAGGACGGGAATATATAAATGTAGGTCGTTCACTTGCCTGCAATAAGTCTTCCCTAGAAGAGAATTGTGAAATGATTACATTTTTCCTGTCGTATACTCTTGTCAAGGAGATGTGGAGTTTACCGCTGACTCGAATGTGAGCGTCGTTCGGAAGGTACTACAACAAAAATGATAATCAATCAATCAATCGCGCGTCAAAGTATTAACAATGCAAATCGGTATCAGTGTTTCGGGCAGTTTATTTAGCGATTTTCGAGGAACATACCTTCTGCAGACTCTCTAGCAGTATCTCCTGTACGTTAAACGATGGACTAAATGGGCCAAGAGTGCGTTGTCGCGCTTCACGTGCAACGCGTAATACATTACTCGTAATCTCCCCTGTAATAATATTTATTGATGTAATAATAGCGGGGGGGGGGGGGGGAATTTAGCCTAGTTCTGGCTATTGCGTGTCGTTTACATTAATAAATGGAATGGACAATGAAATGGCTTTATCTTATCGATCGGGATTAAATCGTTTACGATTTTTTCGTACACGTGTACACTTATATAGAGCAACCGATTATAATCTACACGTGGATGTAGTTACAATTTTTTTAAATTATGAATAAAACTTTTGTGAAACGTGAGAATTGTGACAAGCTAAAAATGGAAACTCGCGCGAAAGCATCTGAACGGTGTTATTATAAATCCCTGCTACCGCGTTGGCTTCACGAATTATTTTCACATTCTATCTGGTAAAAATAATTAGATAATATTTGCGCACATATGTACAAGTCTTATCTTTTATCAACACGAGTCAGTATTGACTTTCTACAAAAACAAATATTCCTTTGTTTGCTTTAGATACAATAGCTTCAGCTAGCTGGTGTACTAAAAGAGGATCCGGAGAGTTTACTTTGCGATTAGGGGACTCAAACTATGTTGCTATACAAATAGATAAAACTGATTTTTGTAAATAAATTGTTCAATGGATTCGATCGGCATATGTCAATGCACACCGCATTGCTCAATGCATACTTTTATCTTTTAAAACATCGACAATTTTTTATTCATATCAGTGTATTAATCAATCTGTTAGTCATTGGGTGTTTTTGTCCTGGAGAATTTCGAAATATTTTATCAAAGTAATTGTTCTCAAACATTAAATGAAGAAACCACAGATTGGTATATCTGAATTTTATCACCGCGATAAATCTTCACCTGCATTTAATTATCATATATCGCAGTATCGATCTACATCTAAGATATCGTTCAGACTTTAACCACGACATCGATAATCTTCAGATAATAAAAATAAAATTCCTTCGATAATAAGATTCCGCATTTGATACTTTCCTCATACATTATATTTAATATTAACCCTTAAGTGGCGTCGTGGGGTCCAATGGACCAACCTAACATTTGTAAATCGGAAACAAAAGCGTTACGCACGTCGCACTGCCCTCTCCACTCCAGTACCTTCCTGCAGTCGGGGAATACACGTGCTGAAGAGCGGACGTAAAACTCCTTTTGTAAAACCTGGGTCCATTGGACCCACAACTCTATTTATGTAACACTGCTTCACGACGCCACTTAAGGGTTAACGAAATTACCAAAGTACAGAAGCCAATAACAAAAATATTAAATTTATATCAATAAACCGTTGAAAACAATAAGACCTTGAGCGATTGTCCACGTTAAGCCACAAAATTTTATCTCTTATCGATGCCTTCCTGAGCTAGTCCAATAGCGTCAGCATTGGTATATTAAATGGCGTTTAAATCTCTTCAACAAAATCGTGCGACTCGTTGTAGGTACTTCACCCGCGGTTTCAAAATAAACAAAAGCGCATATCACGTGAGATGTAGAATAAACTGTTTCGAAAAGAGCATTGTGCTCCACGAGAATGTCCCCTGTACAAGTTAAACTAATATCTTGTACTTTTTTAATAGTAAGTCACTCCTCAATTTTAGAGGAGTTTTTGTTTTAATTTTTATAGCTGAATATTTAAGAATTATTTTTATACAATTTTTAATTTCATTGATATTTGTAATATTTCAGTTATCTACATATAAATTTATAATTATTTATAATATGTATAGAAAATATTAGACTTATTAACTAATTTTTGTAAATTAGATTATCTCAATAATTATTTAGATTTAGGTTAAGAAATATGAAAAATATAAAATTGTAAAAATTTGTCTTAAATCTAAATTTTGGACGAAGTAGAGTAGTAAAGCTAGTTCTTTATAAGGTGATTCAATATATTTCCGTCCTGATCAAGTTGATAGCATAAATAATGATGTGAATGATCAAAATATAATTTGATTTGTTGGGTAAAATTTTCTTACTATTATGAAATAAATGTTAGTAAAAGGTAAAATTATTAAAATTAAGATTGATATGATTCACCCAATTACTCCCCATAATTTATTACGAATTGATCGTAAAATTGAATAATAGTAGCCTTAAAAATGATATAACTTTCTCGATGTAACATACGCACACAAGGAAAATGTGTTTCGAAAATAAACTGATCCATGCTTAAGTCTGTTTACGCCGTTGTTTATTTTGGAGCGTATACATAGGCTGGTGCGCGCGTCCTATTCGTCCTCAAAGCCACGAAAAACATCTACTTATTTCGTATGCATATGCATAGTTGAACGTGAATCGTTTCCTGTGTACATACTGTTTTCCGTGTATCAAGGGTGCTTCGCATCGGTATTTACGCTAATACACGAAACTACTCGCCCACGTGCACGTCGTATCTTCGCTGCACGAGCCTGGACACGTTCTTGCAATTGCGTTTTTAGAAATAGTAGTACGTACGTATCGTCGTGTACACGTGTGCGTCATAGATTATGTAAATTGTAAGTGATTAATGGGATGCTGCGCTACGTGTACGTCGGTACAAATGTCACGCGCTTTTTATTTCAATCAAACAATATTTAATTAAACTATGCGCAAGCACGAGTATAGATAGCCGTCGGGAACGCGGTAAAAAGATTTCCGCGCAATAGAGCACGATTAATGGTTATTTCTGAGACAATTCATTATCCGGTGCGGTTTTAATAGAGTTCGAATTTAGTTAATCTTTTAAACGACATTGGATGTATCGGTACCAGGTATAAAATCCGCGCAAGGATGTCGGCTCGGCAATGCTTTCGTATGAATAACCGATTCTTTTGTTATGAATATTTCTAAATCGTCAAGCTTAATAACAAAGAAACTTGATAAGGATGAAATGATTGCCTCATGTCTTGCACTTGAATCATTGTTCGACGCGATGCAAAAATAGGATACAATAATTTTCATTTTCTCGGCGACCGTAAGCCATTTAATACCTAGCTACGTAGTAACGATAAATTAAATTGTATATACGACTTTTTTACATTTACTGATATGGTGCGATCATATTTAGTGATGTCATAGACCGTCGCGAGGAAAGAGGTGGAGAAGCGGTGGCATAGCGCATGCTATTATACGCAACTGCGTCCGCAAATCGGAAGCGACGAAATTCCATTAAATGTATATGTATGTATGGTCTTCTCGGAATTGCTATTCAAAGGAAAAGGAATCCAAGGAGTCACAATATTGAGCTTGAAAACGAATCCACAAACACAAATGTTCGGGCGCTTTAATGCACACGTTTCATGAGCCCTAGAATTCGTAGAATCTTTGTATTTTTTACATTTAAGTGTAATTTTATTCTGGTATATTTGGTTTCAAGTTCTATATCACGAAAGCATCAGATTTCTGGTTGGCCATGATAACCGTTTCATGTGGTGGAATTAGAATGCCAGATTTAGTCACTCACTCTTTGCTGTATAACTATTTATAACACATTATGGAGAGAATTGCTGCACTATATAATTTACCTTGAGAATTGCCCTAATACTCACACGTTCAGTTTATAAATGTTGCTTAATTAGCAGCTAATTTTGTTTAGTCAATACAGAAGAAGACAACAGTTGAGATAACATATTGCTGAAATGATGGACATTTCACTTTTATGTAAATGGATAAATCATTATCACAGTGAATAATTTTATGCAGCATATACTGATTCATGCCAATATGTTTATTGTAGCTGTTTACATTGTGTTATATATATATATTGTCACAGTCTTACTCACAGAGAAAAACATTTGATAAGTGTTCTTGCAACTACTTCCAATGTTACAATTTGCTTATTCTAAGCTTGACCTACTTACAAGATTTATTTGCAAGATGACCAGCTTTATGGAACCTCTATGAATAATTTTGAAGTATCAAGGGAAATGATTACATTGCAGTAGAGAATCAAAGGATAATAAACGAGTGTCCTTTCATGCATCGTCTGATGCATGTAACCATACTTTAAAATTACCCTTTTTACTTATTATTACAGTCACTTACAATTAATGTGCAATTGCTAAGTAACAAATACTTATACCCGAGAAACTTTGAAACTTGAAATTCTTGCAGACATTATATTGTTTAAACAGATCGAAACAGTTCGTGCAACGAAGTTCGCAGCGTGACATTGTTTCTTAGTGGTGACAGCGCAGTAGCAATTACTTTAACTGCGTGCTAATTTGTAACATCGTGATAAAGTGATACTTACTAGGGAAAGCAAACAAGATATTTACAGTTTGACTGCATTGATTGGAACGCTGGAACAATTTGCACGAGCATGCACGCGACGGATAGAAAGCGTGGGACGTGCAGTATCAGGGGAGTCGTAAATGGGGGGATCGTAACATTGAGGAAAAAAACTAATTATTTAAGATACTCTGTATCGGGCAGCGGTAATGGTAGTGGTAACAAAGGAGTTCACTCACCGAAGGGTAAGTCACAAAGAAGGCAACATGCAGCGATAGCACCAGCCGATGCACCACTAATCTTATCCAAGAGCAAGTGTGGAGCGTATTTCTTGAAGCACACCGCCACACCGACGTGGTAAATACCGAGGAAGCCGCAACCAGCGAACGATAAATTCATTTCGGAATCCTCTTACGCTATAATCGTCTCGCCTTGCCCCGTTAATGTGTGCGTACAGATTGCCAAGAATAATTGCACGATAGATTACGATGGAAAAAAAAAGAATACTGATCCCCTTTTTTACGGCACTGTGAACATCACTCGCTAGGAACGCGCTCTCGACGACGTGTCTCGCGCGACGTTCAACTTCGAACTATTGGGTAGCCCCTTGCGGACATCAGCAGTCTTCCGAAACTCTCAAGATTAATCTCGAGTATGATAGGAAAAAAAAACATGTTACAAGCAGCCGAAGATAACGCAGGTTCGATGACGTGCGTTTGTAAACACACACTGGCCAGCTCATTGGAGGGCGAGGATGGTGTGGTGATAGCTCCGCCCACTCCAGTGTTCTTAAACTCATTCATTGTGTAATAGTCCCTTGGCCGCACGTGTTTCTTTTCAAACGGGCGAACCTGTCGAAACGTTTGCCTTATCGCGGTGAAATACGTTTAATAGGACGCGTCGTGATAACTTGGTAACAAAGTAAATAGAATTCTTTGTCGCTCTTGATATAAATGTAAATAACCGCGGCTGTTTGTATATTTCCTGGCAACGTTGAGGCCGACGTATAATTCGGTTCGAATTCAAGTTTAGTTATCGCATCTTCGATCTTCTAATCGTTTGAAATAACAGCGACACGATAAATAGGATATTTATTTCTTACCCATAATTACGTGATTTAGAAGAGTATTTTAAATATTAAATGACAGCAAAGTTGTATTTAAATACGCGCTGACTTACTGTATGTAGTGGCAGGCGACCAATAGGGGGCTAGATTTCATGGAGTGACGTCAACTTTTATGATGTTACGCGAACGTAGCTGCAGTACTATGCAATATCGATATTTAAGTTAGGAGCGAAATTCAAAAACGCTAATTGGAATCATTCCTGACTACGCAATTTAAGGATATTTTCAAATTCTCAGGGTACTCCGATTTTGAATGCTTTTTTCGCAATTCGAGGCGATGTTAACAAAAACAATTTAGAACTCTAAACTGGGTAATAGCCTTCGTTTTATAAATGGCACGCTCAACGCTCCATGAGCACCGACCCAGTCCCTCACCCCTAGAATTATTAGGAAACCACGCAACAGTAATTAAATTGACTTAATAGTTTTGCATCTTTTGCATGCAACTAAATTTCAATGATATATCAATTTTTTCATTTCCACAATTATCGAAGTTTATTAAACATCGAATATACAGGACATCGTATCAAACCATCTCCGAAGCTCAAACTTTAACGAACATTCCAATGTCTAATTATACTATAAAAATCGATAGTGTTCTGTTTGTTAGTCTCGCAGCAAACAAAAGTTAACGTACGCAGTATAACAAACTCGAGCACACATAAATATCAGGAGTGTAGAGAAAGGTAGAGAAACATTTAAGATCATTGGTCGTTGATTCAAAGTTTACGTCAGTTTACGTAGGATTGGTCGATTTTGTAAATGACAGTTGGCTGTGCTTTAGCTGTCTTTTTTAGGTAATTCGAACTTAATTGTAATAAGATTGTGTCATATAATCAACTACTGATTCCGCAAACATTGTATTTATGACGTTTGCGCAGTATAAGTTAATGCTCGATGTTTACCATTTAGAAACCAAGTCTAACCTCCAACAAACCATCTGCCGTATGTTTTTCAGACGTTGAGAAACTTGTATTTTGTAAGAAAACTAATAAATCGTTACCTACTCAATTTTATAAATACGATTTTCAAATCAACGAGAAGTAGCACTTGCGTCTTGGTCGTGAATTTTAACCAATTTCATTCAAACATTTCAAACAAATTCGTCGACGAATTAATCGTTAAGAAGATAAGAGATGTTAAATAACATACGTATAATTGTTTAGGAAGGAAAAAGTGACGTGTATAAGACTTTAAATGTCACGTTGGATACGCGCAATTGTTTCCTTCGACAGACTCTGATCTGACATATAACCAATAAACGTACACATATGCGGGTTGAGGCGTAATTATTCACAAACAAGTTACGATGGGTGAAAACGAACAATTGCCGCAAACGTTGCACGTGAATTGTGGAAATTCCAATGCTCTGAATAATGCACTTTTCCATGCTGTGTATGTACCCGAAGATAACGTTGACACCTCAACGGAAAACAACACGAAAGGTGAGAGCCCGGAAGCACGAACGTTTTATATTTTCACGCATTCCATTCTTCTATTTGTCTCACGACTGGGACTTGTTACAGAAAACATTCGAGTATACCAGGACAAAGGAGAAGCGTTAAAAGTGATTAAAGAGTTTAAAACGGGCCGTCTGAAATCATTTAAGAAACGCTCGGAAGCCGAAGAGTACGCTAAAACAGGTTCCGAGAAAGCGAATTGCGTTAACAACACCTCGGTACCAGCCGCGGTACCTGTAGTAGAAGAGAAATCGAGTAATTTCAAAACTCCGCGGTCACAGGAGCTCGTATGTTTTAGAAAATTAATCAAAGACGGAGATTTGTACGCCGTGAAAACTACAGTGTGGGGGAATCCACGATATTTAATTGGTAGCGGAGATACACCCGCAATTTTGCAAGTACGATACAGAATTTGTAATTATGCTTAAGAGGCCCTACGTTGTTTGTTTACTTTTATTCTTTATACCGTTTATACCGGTCGTTTATTTATTACAGGAAGGGTGTCGTTACAATGCATTGCACATTGCAGTTAGGGCAGACAGACCAGATATGTGTGAGTTAATATTAAACACTGTTGGAAATGCAGATTTTATAAAGTTACTTTATGGCGATGAATGCAAGAGTTACGTGGATCGTGCACAGATTATGTTAGACTTATATTTGAATACACCTGATAAAGGACTGAATGAGACGCCGCTACATTTCGCAGTTAAATTTGGTTTGAAAAATGCGGTTCGAGTTCTTGTTTCATATCCATGTTGCATAAAAACATTGGCAAACAAATATAAACAGCTACCAATAGATGTACGTGACAAAGTATTCAAAGATTTGCTTTAAACGATACTATCGTGTACTTTATGAAATACTTTCAGCTAAATTCCTTACGACTTCTTCACATTTATTGTGCTAGACTTTTTACGTTCCTACGAGTAGCGTTTCTGTATTCTTTGTGGCCGCCCTGTTTTACTCACGTGCCTGTTAACGTTACAGATAATATGTAGCAGGACATGTCAGGACGACGAAGAGTTAAAGAAAGAGATACGTTTGTTACTGGAAGATCAGTACTATGTGCCTGTATTGAGATCGGATGATACCACATTGCAACCTATTATCGGGGAACCCTTCTCACCAACTAATCCATTGGTATGTTAAAGTACTCTCATCCGTGCCCCGTGAAATCTTATATATCGTACTTTTGTAGAATTTGAACACGAATCCAATAAGTCCACGTTTAGAAGTACGTGCGTTCGCTGGACCAATGACAAAATCTCGTGCGTTAGAGTTTAGAAAAAAGTGGAAAACACCTCCACGTTTACGACTTACTCCGATTAAGACATCCACAGAGGAGGAAGTTAACATTGTAAACAATTCTACTGATAATACAGCATTACGATTACAAGATGCAGAGAAAGGACTTGAACGAGTTGGACGGTATATTCTACGATTAATTTCACCTTAAAACACATCATTACGGATTTAGAATATCTCTTTTAAGCTAAACGAAACTAACGAAAGTTGAAAATTGGCGTATCATTTTTAGAGATTTAGCAGAAGCGTATCAAGTATCGTGGAAAGAATATTGGCCATTTTTGAATGACTTTGCAGACTTTCGTACTACGGAGGGTTTAATGAAACTCGAGAAGTACTTGGAACATAGATTTCAAGACGAGGTTCTTCGTTACATTCAGGTAAGGAAATTCGACGATTAATATTTGCATAATCATTATACTTCTCGCGTAATTGCTCCGTAGGAAACAATTGATACTACGATAAATTCAAAGTCGGAAATGAAAATGGTTGCTGAAATAGATTATCTATGTAGTAAGTTTCAATCGTGTTCGTTACATAATACAGATACTCAGGATAAGAATGATGTTGGTAAGTATTGATCATCCTTTAATGAGAATTTGTATTATAATACGCGGGGGAAGATATTTACACGCAAGATCACGTTATCTTCTTTTTTTTAAGACGATTTAGAATTTTTTACGCCACCATCGTCGCCGATATTAATGACTGATAGTTCCGATGATGAAATGCAAATTGCGGAAGAAGGTTCTGCAACATTTCTTGAAGGGTAAAGTACAATACACAATGAAACTACTGTTAAACGAATTTCCTGTTTCTGTCGAACACACATTTGTAATTATTATACCTGTCTGGTGCAGAACTTAAACGTGTAATTATTTACAGGTCTGTGCCAACAAAGCTAGATTATGCTGTTCATAATGCAGTATCATCATTTATTAATTGTGCTACGTATCCAAACATTTATCGCTGGCAGCATGACATGCAGCTTTCTATGAAACGTGGTATCTTGCACAACAGGTAGTCACTTTTTGTCCAACAGTTGTAAAAATACACTACTACTTAGTCCGATCCTTTTCTAGGAATAATTCAATATAAATTATGCTCGTCATGAATCAAATGTTATATTATTAATAGCGTAACCAATGTTTTATTATTTTCAGAAGTAACAACACGAGGTTAATAAAAAGGAAATTGATGATGACCTAGATATGTTAAATATCAAGGTGTTGAACAGTGTAAAAAACATAAAGCTGTATAAATTTTTTATATTACGCACAATAACTTTTATCTGATAAGTAGCTGTACAGTATACTTCGAAGTTTATTAAGTATACTAAAAACTATATATTTTCAGAAAGTTTTATATGTAATTAAAAAGTATATAAACTCTATTGTTTTATAAATCACCACGTGTATTTGAATTCATTCATATAAGGGTAAAGTTATTGTTTACTTCCACTCCAAACAGAACGATAATTATATTACATATTCAATTATTTAAATTTAACATTTCCGCAGATACTTGCTATTAATAATCTTTATTCACAATAATATTACATTTTCGTTTAGCAGATCACATACGACCTTTTTCCCAACGGTATGATTGTAATCTCCTGGTTCTTTAATTTAATACGTTTGACATTCTGTATATCTATATGTTCAATACCAGGTTGTTAATTTAATCAAAGACTGACTGGAGCTGGTGGAGTTTGTTTCAATTGCAAAATAATGGAGCGCATGCGAGAAACGTCTTTGGAAGTGCGGGACGATTTGGGATTGAAATCGCAAAGCTTCGCGATACGTTCCCACTCGGTTCCTGGCTCCACTTCATCAGCTTCCGCGACGAATTGCTTTTCTGCGTTCCTATTGATAAAAATGCCATATTAATCACGATGCAGATACATGCGAAATTGAAACTGCGCGATGATAGTAGATTGTATGCATTGATGGCATTGTAGTGTATATAATTAATACTCCTGTTTCTGTCTATTACATACCACACATAACGATGCAAGATCTAACGTTTCAAGAACAAATGTTTTACACCTAATTATTCTCTCTTACAAAAACTAACATTCATCAGATAGGAACTTTTATTTATATATTAAAAAAGCTAATAAGAATATCTTTTACCTTGTACAAACGCAATACAAAATTAATAAAAATCTAATGGTGTTTATGTTTGAATCATAAATATATTGTAAATCTACAGTTTGTTGTGCAACGATCAGTTTGATATCTATTACGAATACACTTGCATTTGTGTTACACAGTATTACTATGATATGTGCGAAGTTATAAAGTGCAGTTCCACATACAATATGATTAGAAACATTTCAAGTATAATTGCATCAAGCATGAAGTACATCTAATAAGTCATTACTACAAAGCAGCTGATGTACCAGAGAGTATCTGGCACTTTCGACATTGACAGCGAATGGCCTCGTAAATTGAATATAAGCAAGCTATGACACAGCAATGCAATTATACATGCAAAAAAATATAGTATAACTTACTTGGCTGATTCCCTAAGAAGCAGAATGAAAATAATATAATCGCATGTAGTATATGATTTAAAATAATTCAATAAAGTATCTTATATAGAACGAAACTTTCAATTGCATCTACAGATGCCGATTAAAAGTTACTATATTAGTAAAAAAGAAAAAAAATGCCAAGAAAATTGCAGAAAACCAAACTGAATCGAATGACAATTGTAAATATTACCTGTTCGTAGTTTTTGTTTTACTAATAGCTTCTGCATGATGCTTATACCATTCTTCTAATTCTTTCTTTGCAGCCTCTCTCCATTCCTCTCTCTTTGTTTCTTCCTCTGCATCTAATCGGATTACATTAGAGTAATTTAATATAAGCACTAAAAGCTAGAGATTTACATCGCATCAACGGAAAGAAGAACAAATACCTTTCTCTTCTAGCCTAGCTTTCTGTTCCTCTCTCCACTTCCGTATTTTCTCGGGTTCCTCTTTCGCGGGTTGAGGCTTAGATATAGTTTCTAAAAGGAGTTGATTTTTAAATTCATACTCGCTTCGCAGTAAGTTAGAAACGATTCTTTAAAAGCAAAATACAACACAGTCTACCTGTCGCTAGTGGTGGCTGCTCTTCATTAGTTTGCCCGACTGCGTCTATTATTTCAAAACTACCTTCGGCATCACCACCTGGGCCAACTTTAAAATTTCCAAAATTTGTGAGTAAATTGTCCATTAATGATTAGAAACTCTTTAAGCAGTGAACATATATATTATCATTCCATGCAGGATTGTAACAACCATTTACGTTTCGTGATACAATATCCTTGTACGAAGTTGTAAGAAGATAATGTCTCTCGTTTGTACGCTTTGTATCAAGCTTGTATTAAAAAATCTATTTTAAAGAAGACACAAGAACTTTGATTACCATCTGTATTGGGTCCTGTTGTAGAAGCGGGCATAGAAACTGATAAGATTTCATCCTCGAGCCCAGCTAATTGATCTTGTTCTCTCGCTACGAATTCTGCCACCGGATCTACTTCCGAGTCGATGACAAAGTTGTCACCAAATGCATCCATATTGCTTAACGAGGACATCGAATGGATTAATAAATCTCAACACCATTTAGCTTCTTTAAACATGGCAATATATTTTTAATATTTCATCTATGAACAGCGTATACAGAACATAAACGGAAAGATTTGCAAAGTTCACGATTTCGTAAGTATCAATGCTTTTTAAATAGCGTCGAAGTATTCAGAAATGTTCAAAGAACTGTAATACGTAATATCGACTTGCACGAAAGTGGAGAAGCTTTAGGTAGCTTAGATATACATAACTCAGTTATTTGATGTCCAAGTAATTACTTTTAGAAACAAATAAAAGCAAATTAGCAATAAGACTTCTTTCAAATTTAAACCGTTATACAACTACTTTATGCACTGTCATTTTTGTCGTAATATTCTGCTACTTCCAAATTGTATTTCTTCATATATCGTATAGATTACAAAATTAGAAAGCAATTAACAACTCTATTTCATCGATTTAATTAAAAGTAACCTAAAAGCATATATTTATTTAAAAATTAGTTGAACCCGAAGCGTCAAGAGCGCTTATAACAATGATGACGGGACGAAGAAACAATTTCGATTATTAGAAAGAAACTTTGTAAAACACTGAATCAGATGTTGTACCTTGGTAACGTTTTGGAATGTGTAAACTTTTATCTTAGGAAACACCCCCAACTGTCTTACGCGAATTTCTGTGAAATATCAACTGTGATTCTGTGAATTGTCAACGTCAATACTAGTTCGATGCTGTGACACACACATGCGCACAATTAAATTGTAGTAGATAAACAGTTAAACGATAGAACTCAGTGCTACCAACTTCTTACAATTGTTCCACGCGCATCCGTATTCGCGAATTTTGAATATCTCTTCATCGGGAAAGCAGGTCATGATTGATGTGTGGATCATCACGAATGGAGTATAGTAGTGTAGGATAAGCCTACGTCTGATGAAAATTTTATATCACGCGCTCGGATGAGATATAGAATAAATTTTACATCTTCAGTAAATTTTTGTCACACAAATCGGGAGCTATAGAGATTAGAGACCCGTTACCATTTTCGTGTCGCATGCAACGTTATCGATTCGGAGGATTCGTAGTGGAATTCGATTGCAACAATGGAGACGCAGACGAGGTATAGGATACAAACATTATTAAACTTGTGATTATACTCGTACTGAGAAATATTCGAAATGCAAGTATTAAGTACTTTTAACTGTATTAGTATTATACATGAAATTTCTTTTTTATAAAAATATTTCGAGATTAGCTGCGATAGTTAGGAATAAAAGCTTGTGTATGTATTTAAGTGTAATATATGACAAATTCTATACAGAAATTTATCCGAGTGATTGTAAACAGAAGTACTATTTCACGCAGTGCGATCCATAAGGTATCTCTAAATCGCGCGCGAGTAGGTATGCTATAAATGTCATAACATAAATATTGTAAATAAATAACTGTACAAGAACTGTAAATACAGATGAATGTAATCATTTTGACACGCAGAAGTGTTTCCATCATAATAATGTGTATTTCCTAATACAATGTTAATAATAAATACAGTTATTACTCTTACACTTCCTATTATTATGACAGATCACTGGCAACAAAATTTAGGCATCATGTACGTAGAGAAAATGTTCTGTTAACAATCGTCTAAAAAATACGTATAAAAATACAATTCCTAAATAACATAATTTAGAGCTACATTCGTTAATATAATGACGGAGCTCTAAAAACAGTTATTAAAAATTTACCCACAACCTACAATAAGTATAGGCGATGGTGAAATGCGGAGAGTAAAGTCGATACGCTCGGCCAGGCAAAGCGTATCGTCCAAACATGCTATTAGAAATAACTCGTACATTTCATTTGCGAAACAATAGGTCAGTCTTGGCCCTAATCCCCTCCTTGTCTTAAAACGTGGGATTTATAGCGGGAGGTTCGTTATCTCCGAATTTGTATAAATTTATAGACATTTCTTTGTTTGTTTGCCCAGATGCCAGCTAGATACTAGGCATTTTCTTCTTCGTCTTCAGAAGTCAGTGTTACGTGATCGATACGTCGCGGTAATAACAACGCCACGTGTCCATATCTAGAGAGAAATGTGTACGTAATACCCATTTGAAATCGTCCGAAGGAGACGTGCCAATTCCAATGCTACACGCTTCGAGACTTACTTGCTGCTTTTATATTTCTCCTGTATAGCCTGCTGTTGAATATTCAATGCGTTGCAGAAAGTTTTGTTCAGGCAAATGATGCAATCCTTAAGATCCCTTAAACTATACCCGGTCGACAGTTCTAACTCGTGCGGCCACATCTCTTCTAGTAGGGTGTGCCGTGCAAGTGCTACCGCAGATGCAGCCAAATGACTAGGCGAGAACTGCAGATATGGATCCCCCTCGAGCATCGACAATTCACACAAATACTGTAAAATTTTTCATGAAAATCGAGACCGCCCTATTACGCTGATATATCCGCGCGTAAAGAAAGAATATTATCTCCTTACCATGGCTAAAAATTTGATCTTTTCTGAAAGATTGTTACTAATACAATATTCCATAAGAAATATGAGTGGTGTCGGAACAGTTAGGTCAAAAGACAAGACTCTCAAAATTAAATGCTCCATGCGCAGTACCTGCTTCTTGGTATACGTGTCGTCTGTGATATATACAAATTCTCCTACATCCGGTGGATAAATCTCTTCGTATTTTCTATGAAAATAGGGATACATTAGCCTACAGGGCTTATAAGACTGCGATTAGGAGACTTACGCAGCGATAAACATAGCAGCTGTTCCAACGAGTTGTAATTTGGCTCGCACGACACTCATGTACGACAGAAAGCGATCTATATAGGAAACAGCTAAGTACAGTGTCTCGGTTTGCAACCGATACTCTTCGGCTACCTCGACGAGCCAGTCCACTAATATCGACCTCATGGAGTACGTAATGTCAGGTTGTTTCTTCATGTACCCTGGTTTTGGTCTATGCTGTGTCTGCAAAGGAGCCTTTATTAAACCGACTGTGATCACAGAAATCGATTACCTAAGGAGAGAGTACAAAGCTAAACTGACGAACTCTGTGACGAGTGGACGTTAAACGCATACCTCTGCAACACGTAAATAATTGTATATGTCAGCCCTATATTCATCCACGTCGAAGAAATTCATTCGCATTTCTTTAATGGATTCTCGCCTCTTTTGAAGATCCTTCTTAGAGGACGACAAGTAAGGGACAGATTTCTCCAAAAACATTGGACTGTCGTGCGAAAAAATTACATCATTCTGTTTCTTTTGAGTTATGTCTTGAACAGCATTGCAAAATGATAAATTCGAGACATTTAATGGATTCATTTCTAACCTTGGCTTCTCTCTCTCGAACTTAATATCCTGCTTCTCTTTCGCTTCTTTCTTGTCCCTCGTATCTCTAAGCGCGACGGAGGTTTCCTCCTCCAACTTGTCCTCGTAAATCTTAAATAGAACTTCTTCGTTCTCCCCATCGTAGGCCTTGTAAGGCTCGAATTGTGTGGGTAAAATTGCTTTTGTCTTTGGATACTTCTCATCCTGCTTGTAAATTTCCTACGGGAAGAGACACAACGGATAGGATTATCTCACTGGCAGGACATTGGATAATATCTTGCAGAAAGATGATAATCGATTGCAGAAAGCAGTCTTTCTCTCGAGCCTCGAATTATTCGCTTCGTTTCCCGAATTCACGAAAACAAGGGCAGCGAGATTTCCCGGCGGCAAAAAAAAACGCGGTAGGGAAGATGGAATGAACATACGTACTGTTTTCGGGTTTCGATTACAATTATTATGAAGAACGCCCAGAACAGCGCGTTTCATCGGTTGCAACGTTTGAGTTTGAAGGGGCAAGGTAATATTTTCTTTGCCGCGGCGAATGTCGGCGATACGATTTTCCTGGTCCTCGTGCACTCGAATCGTGGCCATTATTTGGGTTTGAATTTTCTGCCAATGTGTGTATATATAAATCCAGTGTTCTTTCGTTTCGAGTTGCGATCCCTTCTTCTTTTTTTAGCCACTACGCATGCCCTCTTCTCGTTAGAACGAAATGTATTTACCGTCCGTGCATGGCAGACAAAATTTCGAGGCTCCAAGCAACCCAACAAACTTCAGTTGCCGTTTGATTTCAAACAAACGTAACTTCAACAGCTGGTGATACGTTAAAAGCGTTGCTCAAATAGACCAATGGGAGAAGCATGTCTTTTATGAATCGCGAATACGCCAATCAGCAAAATAACGTTAACGATATGTGTTCTTAAAACTATCCCGGGCCAAGGCGGGTTCACAACGAAGACACTCTTTACTCAATATAAAACTGTTTTGTTGCTTCAGCGTACAAAAGCTTATTATCCTTTACTTCTGTGTGATATTTTTGTTCCTCCTTTCGTCGTACGAAAGTGTCAAATGTATGAAATTATTTACAATACTATTTCCGTTTCACAGGCCGTATTACATGAAGCGTTAGTAACTGATTCCGCCGGAACTATTGAGAGATATCATTTTAAGGATGGCTTGAGGCGGCTTGAGGCCAGAATTCGCGATCATGTCAAAATTTCGAATAGTATTTGATAACTTGGAATTAGTAGTTCATGGCAGTTAACACAAGCTGTACTGTTTGTAGTGTGTTGGTTTCGTTCTAACACCGATTCGTAATGTTTTTAAGATATCTGTGACAGCAATTAACACCGTGGTTCAGTTTTCCATAAGTCTTCAGTACGATACTACGGACAACTGCAAAGTTCTTGTCCACGGTAACATACTTCGCGAGTAAACAGTGCGGCAATTTACGGTCCTAACCTCGCAAGGAAGGTTCCGTATTTAGCGGTACATCGCTGGCGCGGGATAATAAGATCTGCCTGGAAGCGTGAAAATGAGTCCCTTGAATCGAGGACCCTTGCTAGGTCCTAGACTCCCGCCTGTTGGTATGCGGCCTCCACCTCCGAGATTCGGAGGTAGACTTCCACCTCCGGGTTTACCACCAAGAATGCCACCGCTGCCTATGAGCCCAGTCTTCGGTCCCATGCGACAAAGATTACCGCTTCCACCTCCGCCAATCGGGGTAAGCCGACCCAATGGAATATTGCCACTGTTCGAACCGAGAGTCAGAGGTATGGCGCCGATGGTTCCGCCGATGGGTTTACGAGGTATAAGACCTCGAGCACCTTTAATGAGACCTTGGGCCAGAAGAGGAATGCCGCATCAAATTTTATCGCACATGAGACCGAGATTTGCTGCGGGAAACAGTAATGCTAAAAGTAAACCATCGCATAATGTCAAAAAGACAAAGAAACTTGAAGTAAGTATGAAAATTCATTGCGTTAAGCCGTTCGCTACCTGGTTTGCATGTATCGAGCGTACAGAGATAGGTTTTTTAAGGATTTGCCTGTAGGCATAGTAGTAAATGTATTAAAATTGTAGCTGATTATGATAAATTGCTGCAATTTCTCTTTTATGTTTAAACGTGGATAATGTGGAGAAATGTTATTGAAATAAAATACGAAGTAGATTAAAACATTCTAATATTCTGGTTTAAAAAGAATAAGGTTTAGAAATTTTGAGACTATTATAAATCGTGTGATTAAGAGGGACTACGATTGTCCAGGAATTGGAACTGAAGAAGCCATGGATGACCGACGAAATTCGTAATGAAATACAAAAGAAAAATAAGCTTTATGCTAAGGCGAAGAAGAATAAAGATGCAAAAGAGTGGGAAGAATTTAAGGATTTACGCAACAAAGTAACAAGGATGATCAGAGATGCCAAGAATGATTATCTTGCGAAACATCCAGAACAGGTATCTTTTTCATTTAATTTGTTACGTATACACTAAAAAAAATAATGTTTTGTATTCTCAAACTAACAACCATTTTTGCAAGTATTATAAAAATTGAGATTTCTACCATAGTATTGGAAAAGATATTAATGTAATTATATATAATATAGAGAACACTGGTAAATCAATACTAAACTCGCAATTCTGCTCATTTCATTCATTTTTTTGTAATAACGTTTGAATTATTTTAGTCAATACAGTTATTAAGTTCTTTTATTATATCCGTATACATGGTTGTAGTAAAAGAAGTAGACCACCCTGTACAAATAAGTGAAAATGTAATTATACATGCTTCTCATATGATTAATATCTTCTCCTTCAACTTTTCCGCTGTTTGTTAACATTAAGGACTGTATTTGGTGTATCTGTATTTCTTTTAGCAACTTACAGTAAGTATTACAGAATATTTTCTATAATCTAAGAATATTATAACACATTTATATTATAAAGAATTTAAAATATAAAATTTAAAATATAAAATTCTTTATAATATAAGGCTAGAGATTATGGTTATAATTTATAGTTATTAAGTAATTAAACCACACGAATAAAATTTTATTGATTTTTTCGTTACTTTGTCTAACAAATTTTTTAATGTACTGTATATTTAGTTATGTTATGAAACCTTTTTTCTTTAATTCATCGTGTATATAAAATTGATATCGGGTACGCAGAAAATTAATTTCCAAGATTTTTGTGTTTCAAAATGCATCGGATTGCCGAGTCACTGTAATATTATCTATATTCGAAGCAAATATTATTTACGCCGCTGCGTTTAATTACCACTATGTAATTAATGTCACTTCAATCCAACCGTAGTTGACAAATTGCTTTGATTACAGGGTGGTCAGAAAACCGATGATAAGAATACGGTTCTATCCGAGGGTGTTCAGAAAACTGAGAATGCGACTGAGCAATCAGAGCAAACGGAGCTAACGGAGGAGATGAAGCCTCCCAGCGAACAGGCACAGTCTTAAGCTTCAGGCTACACCTCCTATAAAGAATTGAACAGTTGAAATTACACAAGTATTCTGTTTTCAAACTTCAGAACGATTTCATTCTCTATTTTAACATGCAGTATGTTGGAAATCATGCTCTTAAAGTGTTCGTCTCATTGCAAAATTTGTATTATCCGCTTTCAATCATTTGTAAGATACTATTACTTTGGAATATAACTCCACTCTTAGCATTTATGATATAAGTGCATGCTGTTAAACTATTACCGTAAAATATTTTGAATAGATAGACTTTAATATTTGATTAGATATGCTCTCGTTTCTCATAATACTTATACAAGAATAGTAAACTGTTTCTTTTCTCTCTCAATTCGACGGTACATTAATGTAAAATTTTGTATATTTTCCGTTATATACTTTCATGATAGTCGTATTAGATATAATTTCCTTTCGTAAGTTATATAAGGGCTGGCCTTCAATAGTTCTATCCTATAAAGCTCCTCAATTGCTCTTTGGCCAATATACAGTGCTGCGAGCTATAACGTTGATTATTCAGAATTTTATAAAAGCAGATCTTTGGACCATTCTTTGGATTTGTTTGATAAACAAGAGTCGAATGGTTTTTACATAGCTTGTGGCTCTGTATCAAGTAATAACGATTAGCTGTAATTGTTTATTATTGTATGTCTTAGTGTCGAGTACATTTTTTTATTTCAGTAGTACATGACTGCCACGACACAAATTCAGGACAAAATAAATTTGTAATTAAGATGCGTATTGTAAGAATAAATCGTATTTCTATAAGTTCTAAAGCTGGTGTCTCCGATTACTCTACGAACCGCTATTACGTATACGCACCGAATAATCGTTCTGAAATGTGAAAATGATCTCTTTAAATTTTCTGTATCAATTGATTTTCATACAAAAGCTCATACGTTTCCTCAAAAGGAATTTTTATCCATTATATACTCGTTGTACCGTAGAAGAAAGTGAACACACTAGAGTTAATCAGTATTTTACGATAAGTAACTTTAACGAAACCGCATTAGTAGATAGATTATTTTATTCCGAGACATCTTATAGCTAGGATTTCAAACGCGTTCTAAATTTCAGTATTATTGTACGCGGTACATTTTTTTTAAGCAGTTACGCAAACTTCACTCGGAATACTAGGAATCTGTTTAAGAAATGGACGGAAAATCTGTGCTTATAAGATTTTTATAGATTTGAAAAGTGAATTTCTGAATACCCTGGAAAGCATTTTAAAGTGTAATGTATGATCAACCATACCATATAACAGCACAAGCAATTACTGCTTACACATGTATTTATATGTACACATACATATTTTTCCAAATACTAAACTGTTTAGAAAATTCTGAAAAAATACTTCTGTACATCTGTAAATGATTGTACGAGATATTCTTGTAAAGAATTATACAGTACGCGAATGTGCATTTTTTAAGATATCTAAATTTGGAAACTATCATACTTTGAGCAAAAGAAAAATTGTTTTAGAAACTGTGCTACTCTATGATCGTTAAGTAAATAATTACTGTACCATGTAACATCAATGAGAATTACAAAACCGTAAGGAATATTGAAAAGGTATGGAACAGAGCTCTGTAGAAATTGAGGGGGCTTCAAGTGTTACCATTTTCAAATAACGATTGCACGCTAAGAAGTATTTTTACATTGAATTTCAGTGCAAGTGATGTATAAGAAATATTTCAAGTAACCATTTCTAGGCTCATCTTTATTCGAACGATGAGGAGCCGTATGATCGAAGAGATGAAAGTTGCGTCAGTTCAGGGGACGAGGCATATTATTGTGAAATATGTGACAAGGACTTTCCATCTCAGAATGATCTTTCCGAACATAAGAAAGAACATAAACCGTGTGGTATCGATGGGTGCACTTTTTCTGCTCACCCACTGCTCCTCCAGAAACACATCACTATGCAGCACAGTAGTGGTTTGTATCAGAAAATAAAAACTGGATCAACTCCAGAGGACATTAACAAATGGTTAACGGAGCGAAAAAAGTACGATTGTTATAACATAAACATTTATAGACATGTGGACAATGTAGAGATACTAATAATCCTTTAATTCGTTGAATGTTTCAGGAGATACCCCACAAAGGCTAATATCGATTTGAGAAAGGCAGAAGAAATGGAGAAGGTGCAAAGAGGAGAAGTAATTAAGCGACAGCAAAATGTTACTAAGCAGAGGAAAAAGAAGGTATTGCGGTCTCACAATCGAAAACGAGCACCGCGTAAACAACCTGTCCAAACTGACGCTATACAACAGAAGGAAGAGTACAGAGGTCTGCGAGAGTTTCCTGGAACATGTGAGGATTTTAATCGTTATACAATTCTGTCCATTGTTTAAGTACATCTATTATACGATCGAATCTTTCAGTAAGCTTAAGAAAACCAGATTTGGAAGAGGAAGATCAGCCTGTTGACAAATTTATTGAAAATGTACAGGAGGAAACTATTAATTATATCTCTGACGAAGAGGAAGTTCTAGTTACACTGCCAGCACCTAGAATAATTACTCCTCCCTGTATACCTAATTTAGTAGCCAATTATGAGAGTGCTTCTGGAGAAAGTGAGTCTAGGCACTTATCAGCAGATTTATAATGAAAAGTCTATGGTATTGTGCTTGTACTATGTTTCGTGTGTTCACGATAATATTATTTATAGGCGATGGTCCGGAAGAAGTACCAATTAAGAAAATAAAAGTGGAGGATGCAATAATAACGGAGGGAAATGATATGAAAAAGGAAGCGATAGGTGAAAATAAGGTTGTTGGTAAAACACATTTAAATAGAAATGTACAGAAAAATTCGAACCAACAGTCGTCAGCGAGTTCAATTCCTACGACTACAAACTCCAAATGTGGAAATAAACAAAACGCCGAATCGAATAGGCATCCAAGAAACAAAGAGCCAAACGCGACAGCTACAAACTACAAACAGTCACACAGGTCACAATTATTACAGAGGCTGCTTTCGCGATCTATACAACACGAAAGAAATTTAATTTGCCAATGTACAAAGTATATAGTGGATAATAATTTCTTCGATTAAGGATGATTAAACTCATGTAGGAATATTTTTTTGTAAATTTAAGGAAATTTGGAAAAATGTTTAAGACGTTGCCCAGAACAATAAATATTTACAAACGTCGTAATTATTTATTCGTCATTTATTTTGTTGGTATCTAGGAGTACTTTACATCGATCACGTTTTATGAGGATGTCTTTTTCTTCTCTTGGTGTGCTTCTTTTGAATTTCTAAAGCACTATCATCTTCCGATGTTCTCTTTTCGTTACTTTTTATAGATATTAGATTCTTACTCTTTTTCCCAGAAAGAGCATCGTCCCAGGCAGCTTCCGAGCCCTTGATAGCGTATTGCTCCAAATTTTCTTTTTTCAGCTTTTGTAATTCAGCAGTTTGTTTTGATTTTAATTCCTAAGCAAGTTATATCAAGGGTAAAGTAAGAAGCAACGCTATATAATATTTTGTACGTTTACGACATAATAAATGGGATACTGAACCTTAGCTGCAGTTTCAAGTTCTTCGTGCAAGCTTTGTCCGCCGAGAGGAACCAGTTTTATATTTTCATTAGTTGATTCTGTCTTCATCATAGTACTTTCAACGAAGTTCTCTGCCACTCCGTTAAGATACTGCACAAATTTGCGCATAATACGATTAAACAGACCGAGCAATTGCGATGAAGGTAAATCCAGCTCTTCTGCTAATTTATCAACGGTTTTGTGCTGTAGACCTAATCCTAACAAAATAGCCTGCAAATAAGGATCAAGTTTAAATCGAGTGATTTTAACATAATTAATTTCACTATACAGTACAAAAATATATTACCGATTGCGCTGGTGATAAATGCGTATCGCCCATCATATTTAAAAAATATAAACGAGCTAACGATGGCAACAGATCCATTATTAAATGATAATCTGCCATGTTGTTACTGTACATAGCTAAACGTTTCAGATCGTAAGATGTAAAGTATGCGTCCAGCGTATATTTCGTCAGTGCTAAAAAACAACACAACGATTACATTAAGCAAAGCACTTCAGTTGTACACGGTAAAGGACGCATGTAGCCAGGTCCATACTAACTAGTAGTCTCCGGTGTGATCGTTTTGTTGATCAATATACCCAAAGCCAACGAAGATGAATACGTATTAAACGAGATCGAAAGTAGAGACACGAATCGTCGTCGGAAATCATTCCAATATTCCTGCAGCCATCTGACATCCTCTTGCTCAGAATTTACTTTGTACAACATTATACACGAGTGTTCGCCCGTTATGTCATTTGCTGTTTGCCTGGCGATTAAAGGGGAAATATTTGTTTAGCCTGCAATATTAATATTAAGTAACTATACCAACCTTAAGTACACAGGCAGAAAACTGGCACGCTTCCAGAATTTCAGGAGTTGTTCAGTGATACCAAAAGATACGCCGATGTAATCCAAACTTTCCGGGTGTCTTTCGCTTAATTTTAAAAGCAGTGGCGGAAGGGAAGCTCGAGGTTCTGAAACCACGTCAAAAATGATATTTACGTAATAAATTAGAACGGTTTATGCGCGATGCGATTAATGAATTACCAATCCTCTCTTCTAGTAAGTTAACTTCTTCATCCCGAATTTTCGAGATTTCTGTCGCGACTTCTTCCTGCGGCGCCTCGCTAACGTTAAGTATTTTCATTTCGTAGTATTGTTTCAGTAACTCCAATGCCCGGCTACCGTATCCCATCTGCAACGAGAACATTTGTTAAATACAAGTAGCTTCTCTTAACGATAACGAGCATATTTACCCCGTGGTAATCAGGGTGCGTTGCGATACGAACGACGCGTGCTCCTGCCAAAGCTGGGAAATCTTGATCTTGATATTGCTGCGCGACAGTCCACGGTATAAGATCGCCAGCAGCTCTGCGCCCACGAACAAGTCCGTCGTTTATGGTGCGTTTACTTACTTCACCCTCTAAGCAAATCTACGGATCATAAAAATATTAGAACTGCAGAATGTACTTAAGTTACTCAGGTTTACGTCGCGCGTGCTTACTTGAATGACTACTAATATTTCGGGCAACGTTTTTCTGCTCGAATCCACCGGACCTAGAAGGCAAAACAGATGATGAGCTGGTGCATCGGACATCATTTGCAAATCATTTGGACTGTTCTGAAACATTGTCGAGAATTAGTACTTGCTCCTCGAGTCACGAAGGAACGCGTGAGAATATTCACCTTGTAATGCGAAGCGACATACAGTGCGACCAGTCTTTGTAAAAATAATTCGGACGCTTTGTGATAGGAGAACAGTGTGTCTCTGTGAATAAAGAATGAGGTAATGCACGGTAAAATATTCATACTTAATATGAACGAATTAAATACCTATTAATATAATATAATTGACACATGTCGGGTGGTGGGCATCCGGATAACATAGGCGCGTTTGTTGTAGCATTCAAGCATAATAAATCGCAGAGCCATTGCTCGATGGAGTCTCCCGGCTTGTATCGAATGGATTCTTCAAGAGTTAGTTCGTTTAACTGTCTTCCAATAACAATCTTTTCATTCTGCTGTTTGTCAGGTTTCTCGTGACTGTTTGAACCAGCAGTTTGACTTCTTAATTGTTGTAGCAGCTTTAATGATAAAGATCGACCGGTTCCTTCGTATCTGTCGAAAGATAAGCGTAAATTGTGCAAGCAGAAAAAATATCGAATTTTCGAAGGCAATCGACATACAAAAATATATTCTTACCCATTGATAGTTGATGCAAGGAATATTAAGTAAGGACCAAGCATAGCTTTCACATAAGGTAGAGGTATCGCAGCAGCTTCGTCTATTACAAGTAATTCAGCTTGATTCAACTTGTGTGCGTCGGTAGGATGAATATACTAAAAAGGAATCGTTAGTTTCTTTTTACTGATACTCATATGTGGATATTTTAATGAATATTCAAAGTACCGTACCTGAACCGTTTGTCTGTGATCTCGAAAGACATTTACACGAACGGTGGCCTTATTAAACTCGGGATTTGTAGATTGTACCAGTCCGTAATCAAGATGCTCTTGATACCCCAGTGCATCGAAACCTGAAAATCATGTAAAAAATTAATATATCGAAATGTGACGTCCCGTTATGTAATTCACCTTTAAACACGAACTCAAACAGGGTGTTTAAATTCTCTGGGCTTGGACTCGAAATGTAAATATTTGAATAGCCAAACGTTATGGCACCAGCAATGGCTAAACCTAAAGCTGCAGATTTTCCACGTCCTCTAGCAGCAGTCAATGAAACAGTAGACCTTAACGTCTTCTCTGATATACATTCGATGAACTTAAGTAGCGCTTTCGCCTGAAAGTGGTATTTAGTGGCAAGAGTTCAGTACTATACATACAATATCATTAGCTCTATACATTTTATGTAACGAACCTGATCGATCGTTTTACAACAATTGACAAGGGAAGAAATAGGCTGCGTGTCTTGCAAACTCTCTTTTAACGCATTCAATTCTGGTTGTTCCTCGGAAGAAGGCAATTTCTGTGCAGCTTCAACTTTCAAATTGTGCGACGATAAAGGTAATACGTTTAATTGATCGTCGACAACTAAGCATCTCTTACAAGAAGCAAGAGACAGTAAGAATCTTTCGTTAAACCGGCCAACAACATTCTGAAAACAAATCAAATAATCATACAGGATATACAGAATCTTTAAATAGAAATTGATAACATACTTGATGTGCTTCCGTACGGAGCCTTTGATGAACATCCATATTCATCGTGTACAGTTGTTTTAGCGAATTTACAGACTGCAAAAGGAAGACGATAATACCTCCTCCCTCGACAGTTTCAATAGTACGCGCTAACAAATTAGGTGTAATTGCTTCGAAGTCCTGAAAAAAGGCGATTCCGTATTAAACCAAGCGCTTTATCCAACTGTATCAGATATTAAGGAAATTGGATGTCTCACTTGTAAGATACACATGCCGTACGTGTTTCCCAGAATCTTATGGGTCTCGTGATAATAACAATAGCGTATGTTAGTAGACACAACGAACAATTCAAACGGGTCGTCTTCGTTAACATCTAATTTCCCAGACTTAAGTTTCCTCTGCAAGGACTTCATTCGTTTCTTTCTGTGGCTAGTAAATCCCAATTCTTTTTTGTAACACCACAGCACAGAAGGCCTAGCTTTTATGACGGTCTTTGACAACATGTGATGAAGTAGAACAACCTGAGAAAAAAACGCAATCTTTTAAATCTACTGAAATTAAGAGAGCAGTACGCTCTCATGTCAAAACAGTCCTGACTCATATATGAGAGAGGTGTAAACGTGCTTCTCAGGCATACATCGTTCTGACCCAGCTGATTCCTACTTACTTGGTCCCTTGCTTTTTCGCCGATAACTATGAACATTGTCCTGTGTCCCACGGTAACACCATTTTCGATTAAAGTGCGTATACGGTTGTCTATCTTCTTACGCACCATCTTTCAAATGAAATGAATGAAATTCTTTTCTTCTTAACCTACAATACTAAAATCGTGTATACCGCGTGTACACCAGTGTGTACTATATAGTGGTGTTTAGCTTGTAGCGCGCGCACGCTCCGTTGCAGTCGTGATCTTAAGCTGATTTACATTATGCGACAAAATATAATTGTATAGTGTAGTATACACAATTTTTGTTCAACATTTTCTATTATTGCGATACGGGCAATTAAGTAAGCATCGCGATAAATAATTGACAGAAGAGTACGTAAAACAAATGGAGCTCAATGGAGAAATGTTTAATAATTGATTAAATCTCAAAATCTTATATTCCGTGCGTGGCTGAGGAGATGGCACGCGGGAGGAATGCGGGTCCCATTGGTCATATCCCGAAAGTCCCCATAGTATCGTCCGTTATTGGTCGACGCGAAAACATCGACGAATCGGAATACGCGACACCGCGTGACGAAAGTACCCCTCTTGCCCCTGTGCCAACAAGGTGGCCATCATCTCAGCTGCGCACAAGCATGCATACATGCATAACATTGCCAATGTGTACTATTTACATTTGTGTTGACATAAAGAAAAGGCATTGTTTTCGTAAGATCTGATACATTGTTATTCGCCATATAGATATTTATTTATTTTATTTTTATAAAGAATACAAGAAGAATGATTGCAACCTTGTGAACGTATTTTGAAACGTAACCTTCATGCCGGTCTTGAATAAAATGGATGTATGTGAGACACACATATTGATTTTTTGCCCCAATTTCACGGTTTTATGGAAAAAATGAATATTGCTGTACATTACAATTTTTATAGAAATTGTATCTTATGTAATATGAATATCAAAGGACATCATTAAAATGCTTATCTGCCAAATTTTTAAATGATAAGGACTGCAATTATCTCTTATCTTCCTCATTTGTCACAAATGTTGTGTTTGCTCTTTAATTCTACTGTCTCCTGCACTTGATAAGGTATAGTATTATACAGATTCAATTTCTTTTCAAATTATTGTTAAATCACTAATTAAATTGCGATATTAAAATTTCAGTAACTAATTAAATGTTCTTATTTTTTTATATATATAGAACATTTGATCGATGAAAATTTAAATTAAAAATGGGTGGAAGGATACCCTTGAGGTTTGCTTCTTTCAAGCTAAAGGTCCCTGCAATTATAGCTTTCGGCAATCCTCTGTTGGATGTCTACGTATTTCTGAAAAACAAGGACGTCTTGAAGAAATATAATCTTATGGAGGACGGGGAAATGGAACTCCCCAATGAAAAGATACAGGAGTTACTGGCAGTTATAGCGCTAGAGTTAATAAGTATATTTGTTAATGATTGTTATATGTTTACGCTGTACATGTTTTATACAAGCATCTATCTTCTGCCTATTGCTATCGCTTTCTAGTGTCTATGAACTTGTAGTCCTAAAGTATATTGTATAAAAGATAAACAGTGAAAACATGGTTCATTTTAATACTATTCGTATAAATATTCCACGTTATCATTATTCACTTGGAATGAATAATGAATGTTACGAATGCTGCTAATTCTTGTGTATTAAACAGCGTTGAACAAAAAGTTAACGCCGGAGGATCTGCCCAGAATTCTATGCGAATTTTGCAATGGCTCTTCAAAAGTACTTTCAAATGTCCATGTACTATGTACTGCGGAGGTATCGGGAATGACCTGAGAGGAGTAATGTTAGAGAACTTAGTTCGATCAGCAAGTGTGGATGTCAGGTCTGCAAATGTCTAACACCTTTTCGCTCCATTTCCATCTTCTCGTAACGAATTTTTATAAGCGTACGATTCATTTTTAGATACGCGCTCCATCCATCTCTACCTACCGGCCAGTGCATAGCATTGATAAACGGATCGTCTCGCAGTCTGATCGCAAATATCGGTGCCGCCGGTGTATACACCTTAGATGATCTTGAGAAAAGCAATTTGCCATTGGACAGAGTAAAGATAATTTATATAGAAGGATTTTTCATAACGCACAGTCTTCCTGTAGCCAAGGAACTTGTTAGGCAGGCGGAGGAGAAAAATATAATTATAGCCTTTAATCTCAGTGCACTATATATATTTAAAGTATATACATACTGTGACCTTTAATTAATCGGTCTACTAGTGCACGCGCCTAACGTTAATAATACGATCGTGTTCATTTTTGTAGAACTATCATGCAGCGATTTGCGAAATGATTGGACACGCAAAGATTGTGTTCGGCAATGCGAGGCAAATGGAAGCTCTGGCTCAATCACTAGATATTAAATACGACGATGTAACTGATATACCATTCCTACTGAATAGCTTGAAAAGAATTGCAGTTAATGTTTCCAAAGCGACCAATGAAGATTGGCTGCGCCATGGCGGAATATTTGTTATGAGCCAAGGTGAATCCGCTCCCGCAATTACCGTTTGGGGAGAAGGTCAATCCGTTCAGGTACGTTAAGAAAGACAGATTTAATAAGCTGAAGGGTCGAATTAAAAGGTGTATTGTATCCTACTTAGGTAGAACCGATTAAACCGGTCGGTCCCGTTGTAGACACAACAGGGGCTGGAGATGCTCTGGTAGCTGGCTTCTTGGCAGGTGTTTTAATTCAATGGGAACCACGGGATTGCCTAGAATACGGTTGTAAAGTAGCATCCTTTATGGTGACGCAACTCGGCGTTACCCTGCCAGCCGATATACCACCAGATTTAATTCCCGAATAAGGAGAATTTAGTATTTAGAGAATAATTTCTTGTTACCTGACGCTTATTTACCAGATGTAAAATTCTACGGCTAATTTTTATTCAGAGTTCTATTAGAAAGAGAGTCATTGTGGTAATAATGTTTCGTGTCTCCATTTACACACATCCGTATCAGAGACTTACGTGCTCGGTAATTATGCGGCTGATGTGGAGACATATTTTATTTATTTACTGTGTTGATACGTCAATATTAGATTTATATAATCTATGGATAATAATTGTATTTTTGTGACGAAAGTAATAATATATATATATATACCATAAATATAAATATATATATATATATATTTATGGTATAGAATTTTTATTAAGCTTGAGTAACCAAACATAAGTCAGATGCTGCAATAGAATTTAAATAACTGCGTTAAGTATATCCTAAACAGTATAAGATTATGATATATTTTGATGAGAACAAAAGCCCAAAGTTTTAGACTTCCTTTCAATGTGTAAATAAGGGCGAATTATACTTACGCTCAAATCGCCCACTCGCTCGCGATATGTAATGAAAATTACGGACGATTTTGGCGTAAGTGGGCGTAAGTGGAATTCGCCCTATGTAGCATACTGTTGTATATGCAAATAGATCGGATTTTATTGTAAAAAATGGATATTGAACAATGCCACGCATGTGTACAAATGTACTTTTATTGTATAATACAAAAGCTATCGTACAAATATAAGTATTTTCGCAAAGGAAATTATTTTAGTTATAATACTGTCCTTGTAGCGGTTACTTTTACTCTCTTAATGTTAAAATCAAATTTTTATTATAACAGACGATAAAAAGGAATTAGAAGAATCAGAAAGACCATATGTAATTTTATTCAATGTAGAAATTCAGGAAACTTAATCATGGTATGTGTGCAAGATTAATGCAATAATTAGTGGTAGTCATTAGTAAATATCATATAAAAGAGAACTAATGATTTCTTAATGGTCATTTACGATTGTACACGACATAATATTGCTTATTTATTATTGAGTACATTTGTGTAAGATTGTGATCCTCCGTCCGTAGTGAAGGGGGAACACCTACCTTGGCGTTGATTGGTTTGACGTCTCGCGCGCATGCGTCCTCCGTCCCTACGATGGGAGTCCGGACTCCGGTAGGGTATTTCCGGTATTTCCTGTGAACACTTCAGGAGTTAAATAGCTACAAAGAAGAGGGGGGGAGAATAGTTTATTTTTTTATACGTAATAGTTCCGATCGGAACTTTGTGAATTTACGCGATGTCTACGGTAAGGATTTTAATGACTTGCACGTGTAAAAGCTTTGTCATTAAATTCTGTAAGTTTACTTTTATAGTTTGCATTAAACCGCGCGATGTCTATAAAAATATCATTTGACACATACCCTAACCTCGGTATCTTATCAAAATAACGAAACTACAGATGCTTCAAGCGTGCAATTTGTAAAATACGAAGGACAATGATGATTGGATGTGATAATAGATTATACGTTACTGCACGATTCCTGAAACTTGAAAAATATGTGTCACGTTTCATAAAATTTTGATACGAAGCAAAGTGATATAGTCTTCAACATTTCTTATTAAGTCGTAGTGATAGATTCTTCTTGCCTTTGAATGATGGTACTTAATGTATATAATCATATATATAATAATGTATGTGATGTAATTAACGTCAAAATATACTCTTCGTTTAGAGACCGGACGATCATAGGCGAAAATGGAACAGAGAAGAATACGAGAGGATAGCTCTTCAGCGTCTCCAGGATGAAATTGCTGAAGAGGAATTGGGGATCCCGAAACAACCAGCTGTGAAAAGAGAGTTGCTCAAACAAAGAGATTATAAAGTTGATCTCGAATCTAAGCTAGGAAAAAGTGTTGTCATTAACAAAAATACACCGTCTTCTCAAACTGGAGGGTAAAGAAATTATAGAAACACTTTTACATAACAAGGAAAGCATACGAGTTACTATAATATACGTATATCACGTTTCCAGATACTATTGCAATGTCTGCGATTGCGTCGTGAAGGATTCGATTAATTTCTTAGACCACATCAATGGAACAAAACGTAAGGGAGCCTGCTCTGTAGCTTCTTCATTTTACGCCATGTAATATCTTAACAACACTAATTCACGCCATATCGCATTACTCTTTTTAGATCAGCGTAATTTGGGCATGTCCATGAAGATCGAACGATCTACATTGGAACAAGTTAAAGCCCGCTTTGCAATGAATAAGAAGAAGTTGGAAGAGAAGAAGAAAGATTATGATTTGGAACAAAGAGTAAAAGAATTAAAGGAAGAGGTTCGTTTTCTCCTGCACGTATATCTATCGCTTTTGCTATTCATTATTTCACCGTTTTAATAAAGTGACTTCCATTATCCACAGGAGGAGAAGATTAAGGAATACAGGAAAGAAAAGCGAAAAGATAAGAAAAGAAAAATTGAAGAAGTGAACGACGATAATGGGGGACCGTCCGATGAAATGGCAGCAGTAATGGGTTTCTCAGGCTTCGGCTCTAAGAAGAAGTGACAGTGAAATGTTCTCAGATCATGTATGGAAAAATGCCTTCTGAAGATTCATCTTCAGATAAGACTATGGTGTCACAGGTTTTTTTTTGTAAATGCTTTAATTTAACTGTTAACATTGACCAGTACAAGATCAGGGACGAATAAGACTGATCTCAGAATAAAAGAATCTATCTTTGATATCCATATTTAAGGGGGGACCCTACCCTGAAACCACTAACAAAAGACAAAGTTAGGGAATTTTTTGTTCGTATAAATCAAAATATAGGGTTTGGATTTTTTATATAGTTTTAAAGCAATCTATATTTTGCTAGAAAAAAATGTTTTTTATGAGAAATTGTACAAAATCGCGTTCCGGAGCACTGCAAAAAACTGGCCCACCCTCCCGGGAATGACTGGATCATCTGAGAAGGAAGTGCAAAAAAGATATATATCTATGATCTAATTGTTCACTGTAAACTGTTCCGCAAATAACCGTAAGTTGTTCACCATTTTGTACAATTTTTCGTAAAAAAAAAATTTCTAGCACAATAAAGATTGCTTTAAAACTATATAAAAAAATCCAAGCCCTATATTTTTATTTATACGAATAAAAAATCCCTAACTTGGTGTGTTGTTAGTGGTTTCAGGGTGGGGCCCCCCTTAAGCTTCCAGCATATTCAACCATTTAATTTATTTGTTAAGTGACGTATCTGAATCCATCTAACGAACAGTGATTAATTCGTTGAATATAATGAAAGTATGTTGATTTAGTAAATAAAAGTTAATCTAAAGCAACAAAGTATATGAGGTATCTTCAGATTTATAGCAATTCTAAACCTTCAGCTTTATATAATGTATTTACATTTTTTCTGGACACTAAACATTATTTAAATAATGTCCTGTGACGTGTCAATGAAAATACAAGATTTTGTACATAAACAATTTACGCAAAGAAGTTATTGTATTCTTGTCTATCTTTAAATTTCGTGCAATCTGCATATAGCATATCTTATTTAGAACAGTCAGCAGTCGCGCTACTTTAAAACAATTAAGTCCTATTCGCGCAAAAAGCGGTAGAAGCGCAACGCTTCCTCCTGCGTCACGAACCCGCGAGCGTAAAAACGTGAAAGTGGGGATGCTCTCCCCCCAAAATCAAACTAGTCTGTTACGAAGAGGCGCAGCGGATTCGCGGCCTCGCGAGCGGCAGAGGGCTGCGGCGCTGATAAGAGGTGCGATAGAACGGGTCGGCAAGTAAAAGTCCCCTGCTTTTTGTCTCTGCTCCCGTTATCCTGGCAGAAGTAAAAGTAAAGTCTCTCCAGTTAAAACCGATAAAAACGCAATTCCAAATTTTAATTGAAACGAAAGCGGCGCTCGCGTCCGCCGCGCGAGGCTGTATTGTAATCGTTTCAACTACTTTCTCTCTTGCGTCTGCGATCCGTTTTTCCTCATCTTGCCCTGGCAGAAAAAAAGGAGGACAAAATCCGGAGGAGAGTTCCACGAGGCGCGTAAGCGTGCACGCGAGCACTGGCGCGCGCGTACTCTCTCTTTCTTTCCGTAGCCGAGGAGAGAATGGATCGTGGAAGATTGAAACGAAGCGTGCACGCTCCTCCTACCTAGAGACCTAAGCACGGGGACCGTTTACTTAGTTCATCTTAGCACCGTAGCCCGGCATAGTCGACACTCGTGGACGCTCCGTGGCCCCACGAGTGCCGCCATTTCCCCGAGGGTTAACGATTCGTAAACCAGGAATCGGAAGCCGCGGAGGTGGTTCCCTCCGCGAGCCAGTTTGCACGTGACCCTTCGACTGCGTAGCCGCGTGCACGTGCGCCCTCGGTGCCCGTCCATCTGACATTTCGTTTCCGCTACCGTCTTCTTTCTCACCTTCCGGTGCATCGCGCGCGAACGGGCACGCAACAGTGACAACCTCGTCGCGTATAGAATCGAGTACGCCTGTTGTAATAAAGTTTGCGAGCCAGAGAATCGTTGTCGAGAACTTACGAGAAATTTGTGGGACTCTGGATATTCGTAACCTACGCGAAGCTCGAGAAACATGTGACATTGGGCGCCGAGTGATCCTGGCGGGAATTCGCTGTGACAGGAACTCGCTGGACTCCGACAAACGAAAGTCGACGTTTTCATGGTACATTCCGGAAACAACAGTGGGCTGTCCATACGTCGCGTAGAAAAACAACGAAGCCGATTCAACGATGCCGCGAACCCTTCAACCTATCCAGGAATGTAACTCTGGCAAGTCGAGTGAGTTTGCTACGTTTTATTAGATAACTCGTACGCTAGAATTTCACGTAGTGGCGCAGATACATTGGTTATACAGAGTGTCACCGTGGAAATAAATTTACTTTGCGATCAAATATGTTACTAGAAACTATAAAGATGTTAAATATGAAATGCAATTCTTAGATTATTTAAAATATCCCGCCAAACTGAGTTTCGTAAGTGATATCAAACTTCGAAGTTTATATTCATGAATGCATCACTAATGTCAGAGACTTTCCTTCGGAGGAATGTCGACGACCTTGAAAAGAAACTTCCTCAAGCTATATTTGCAAGCATTCTTGCAATGGAAAATAATGATTAGAGTTCTGATTTTGGTAGGACGCCCTCCGTATGAACTAATATTTTAATTATAACATTAACATACATTACAGAGAACCGCCGCGAAATGAGAATACGTGGCATAATTACAAGAGAAAGAGAACCCTATCTATTAATGATTTTATAAAGGATTCCCTAGAACGTGTTTAATCAGATCACCGCATGAATCTGTTTTTGCGCGTTACACGTATATACGTTGAGCGAAGCACGGTTTCTTGTTCTGAATCGACGCGCACTTTCCCTTTTCTTTTCCGCGGAAGTGAAAATGATCGGCCTAGAGTGAATTCTATCCATTATACGGCGTCTGCTTGCCGTTCTTCTCTCCAACTCTTGTTTTCAGAGTTTCTGCTCACTCGTGCGCGATCGATCACCTTTATCGGGACCGATCTACCGAGACGCTCGGTCGTTACTCATCGCCTCCGATACGTGAATCTCCGCGTAAATTTAGTCGAACCGCGTCGGAGACTCATACTTTATTCATATTACACGAAAGGACGAAAAAAAGGACGTGTTTCTTGAAATTCTTCGCGTTGTCAAAACCCGATAGCATGATTAAACGGTGGAATGCGATTCTTATTCGAATCTATAGCATTGTTAATATCATTATGTTACGAGAATAGTTTGTGATTTCAATGCCCAAATAGTAATGTCAACGCCGCGCTCGCAGCGTTAAAGGCGAAACGGAATAAAAAATGAAGACGCGTTCGCGCAGAAATAATGCGTGTCCACGTTAAGCTTACAATTTTGTCCCACGGAACTCTGTTAAATAGGCATTATAGAGAATTAGACGCGACGTTTATAACTTTCTTAGCGCTGCCAAGCGTTAAAAAAGACCATCAATATTTAATACGACGAGCGGCCGCGCGACTGCTCTTTAGTTTTTTCTGTCCACTTCACCGCGCTATGGTTTTATTAAATACCCATTTATCGCGATGGTTTCTCGTCTATCTTTAATGTTCCGCTGTTTCGCGACATGAGCCATTAATTTCTCTTCGGCCCCAGAAAGTAAACGTCGAAAGTTGTCGACGGGAAAATCGCTATCAAGTTCGTTTCACGTTCAGCATAATCTTTGTGATATTCAATTTTTTACGGCACGACGAGAGCCATGCCTAGTGGAACACTGAAAGTCTTTTGATGTCGAGTTTTCTAACAAGAGGCACACACACACGAATGCACACGACGCGTTCAATGTTGTGCTCTTGAACTTCGCGATTCAGTGTCCCCGATCGTGGCAGGTTCCTCCATTACGAAGCAAACTAAAGTGAAGAGCATGCTAAACGGTCCACTTTTCATCCTGTTACAAGCCTTATCACATCGGTAGTCCAACTCGTCTTCGATTAATGACCTACCCCAGCTCTGTGCAAGCGGCTCCGCAATTTCAAACCCGACAGCTTTATTTTCATTCATTTCGCACGGGATATTCACTCTCGTTGAAACACGCGAATGATATCCAAAGCGTGTTACCTTCCTATCGGTATTACTTCGATTCCTACGAGGAGGCAGAGAAACCTCGACCCATGTACCGGGTTTAAAAAAGCTTTGTTATCAAATAGAAAACGAGAATAACAATTACTGACATTAACAGAGCGGATCCAGGCTCATCCGTCATGCTGCGATTTCAGCGCGCATGCGACGCGATTAGATCACAATTTTAATTGAATTACATGCATTTAACTCCGAGTACAGTTTATTAATAACCTGCGTAAGGGTGTCCGCCAGCGGCGCAGTCAGGATTTAATCTTAGGGGAGTCGGATTGAAGAGGTAAAAATATTTTCAATGCAAATTTAATAAAAATCTTTAGGTGATTGTAAAAATTTATTTAAAGAATAAAATCCAGTTTTCTTTTCTTTTTATTAAGCCCCTTCTTTAGGGGCGTTAGGGTCCTTGGTTTCCGCCCTCTGGGTGCTCCACTAGTGTCCATTACAGCTTGATCCATTATTTGAAAAATTAAGGCAGCAGCCTTTACTTTTACACAAAGTAATTTCGAAAGAACTTTCAAACTGGACGAGCGTTATAGATGTACTCAGGAATCGCGAGAATCGTTCTGTTGCCTGCTGCGACACAATTTACTAGACACCCTGTAAGCTCCTGGTCGCGATGATGCGCGAGTTCCTACAATGGCCGACGTTTATCAATTTTTCTAGCGGTACACCGTTGTCCAGCTATTCGCGGACGCGCGCGGTGCATGCTCGCCTAAAGCTAAGCGCGGAAGAATTTGCCGTTGGAACATCGGTATAAGCCGGACAGCGATTATCGAGCAGAATGCATCGACCTCTAACACCTGTCGGAGAGTCACGGTTCTTCTTCTTAGGCAGCCTCACCGAAGAGAATGAAGGGTCTTCGAGTTCTGGCCCCATTTGAGCTTCACGGTTTTCGCGCGGATTTTTGCGATAGCTGGCGTCGACAGTTAACGGTCCCCATTTGGCAGTAATAATCGGTTTCGTATGGCGAAATCGACTATAAGTGTACGTTGCATGATACCGCGACGGAGGCAGTTGCAGTGGCCGGGGGTGGATTTGTATGTGAGCTAAGTAGGCTGTAGCCTAGAGTGGCAAATTTTGGGGAGCGATCAATTTTGGAGAGGTGCAAATTCTGGGGAGCGACAAATTTTGGAGAGGTGCAAATGTTGGGGAGCGATACATTTTTGGGAGCAGCAAATTTTGGAGAGTGATAAATTTGGGAAGCGACAAATTTTGAGCGAAGGAAATTGAAAAAGGTTTAAACACAGAGGCTTGGGACAACTTTAAAAACAATTCACTTTTTTTCTCATCTAGCAAATTAGCAATGACTCATATGTGAGTTATTATATCGAATTAATTTTAAAATTGTCTCAAATACTTTTCAATTAAAGTATTTGGTCATCAGTTCTCATAGCAATTAGGGTAGTAAAGTAGAATATAATATACGGAAAATTTGCGTTGACAAACATGTAAGGGTGGAGTATAAAAAAGAGATTTCAGAAAGATACAAATAATTTTTGTTCTATTTAACGAGGAAGCAGATGTACGCCGTAATCGTTGCAAAATGGCGTTCTTGAATAGTAAAGTCTTGAAGAATTTAACAAGTAATTAAGGAGCGTAATGAAGAAGTGGTATGAGTCGCTTGGAAAGGTTTCTGGAAAACTGTAAGAATGAAAGAAAATGTAAAAGCCCATCGTGGTCGGGAAGGATGTGAAACCTTTTTCATCACCCTGGTCACGGACGAGAGCTAGATCCATACGATCGACCTCCAGCCACCTCCACGTCGACGAGGATTGTTTCTCGTAAAACTGTGGCCAAGAAACGACATTTACCTTTTGTGGTCGATCGGGTGCGCTCGTTGACGGGAGTTTCGAAATCCCAAGACAAACTTGCAGCCTATCAGATTATAAATCATGAAGGCTGTCGACAGTTCTGTATAATTCGATGTGGAGTCGCTTCAGAACCGGTTGCAAAAGCTTTCCAAACAATTGCGATCTACTTTGGGCCTGTTCTTCAGGCTACCATATGGTTTCAATTTAACATCGACTCAGTGGAAAAGTGCTTGACACGTTCGTCGCCAATCAAAGTCGCCAAAGTTACCAAAGGTTTCACTTGTAGTGGACAAATATAAGATTTCGTAGATAAACCGTTCAAATTCCCTGATAAATTAGTGTCTATCAATAACAGTGGGTGCTGCCTAAATACTAACACGTACAGGCCAAGCCCAAAGGTACCTCCGCGCTCGGCGAGGGTGGGCCAGAAGTGTTCTAACATGTTCGTCACGCTCTGAGCGTGACATCCGGCAGACCTGATCACCTAGATCGTTACCTCGAACACCTGACGATGGTGGCCGAACTGACGGACATTCCCGTTGCAAGCGCAGAACGACAGACACCTACAGCTGTGCCCGAGAAGCCGAGGTACCCCTCGAGGCAGAAGAACAGGCCGAAATGGATTGAGGCGGCGACACGTGAGCCGATATACAGCGTGCTCGACAGCAACGAGGCGGCCAGCAGCAGTTCGCCGGGAGGCGCCGGCAGCAACGTGGTGATTATCAGCGCCGTGAAAAGTGACAAGCCGCGAAGAGGCCACCCGGAAGATCCTCGAAACCAGCAAAGGGACCTGCCCTACGTCTGGCTGCCCGCCGACAATAAAACCACTCCGCAAAATTCCCCGACACTCGACGCAGAAGATGAGGATCCTCTGTACAGCGTGGTGAGGAAGCCGAAAAGAGTCGAGCTGCCCGAGGCGGGTGCACTCGAGAGGAAGCTTCAGCCAATCGAGGAGCAGTCCACGGAAGAGAAGCAGATTCGGCTGGAGGACCGTTCGCGGCAGGAGGAGCTGAAAAGGTGGTTGCAGGTAGCGTCCAAGCAGCTCCCGGAGCCCCGACGTCTATTCAATCTCGGAGAGATGCACGCGAACCGTTTGGGGGAGCTGGACCAGCTGGAGGCTGACTGGAAGAGGAACGTAGCTATGCCTCGCGGGATCGTCGGCCTGGTAGGCCCCTACAGGGTGTACCAGAACCCCAACGAAAGAAGGGAGTACATGCTCCAGGAGGAGGAGCTGGTCGAGGAAGTGGTGGACTCTGCCAGCGAAGTCGCCCAGCGCGAGAGCAACGGTGAACGCCATCAGAGGGCGAAATGGCGGCTGAGGGAGGACGATGAGGACACCTTGGTGCCAGACATACGCGACATCCCCGGCCTAGAAGATTTCACGATTGCCGCCGACGGCAAAGATCTGTCCGAGTGGGAGAAAGTCGATGACCGTGCCGTCGAGGACGATCGGGACGAAGAGATGCCCGTGACGAAGGAGGGCGAGTCGAAGGGCCACGCCACTGGTGTCGTCTCTGGCAGAGAGGAGCGGGCGGTGGATGTCCCCGACGAAGCCTCCACTGCCTCCGCCACGTCGTTGAAGGACAAGAAGGGTGAGATCGTTTTGTTCCGCTGATAGGCCCGCTCGATCGCCGGGCACTTTCGATAGCGGGGAAACCCGCGGGGTTTCATTCGCGAGCCATTTAAGTGAAAGACGAGAGGACATCGCCGCGGCGATTCTGCTCGAGCACAACGGTATAACACTTTACGCGCGGCACGGTTTCGTTTATTAAGACGTCGGCGAATTTGTATGCAAGATGCTCGCCCCTGGACGTACGGTATTGCTTGACGAAGAGGACCAGCTAGCGGTAGATACGACGTGGTTCACGGACGTGGTTTCATACGTGCTAGGTGTCTTTATTAGTCCGACTGACCAATATTCACACCGTACCGCGCGCGCCAAACTGTGCTAATATCTAATTCCCTCCGTCGCCTAACGGTATCGCGATTGTCTGGCACTTGTTGCCGGTCATTCTTTGGAATTCAGAGTAAAGATGCTGGCCTCAGTCTCGGAGCCGCTGACGGTTAGACGATTGATTAGATGGGGCCGAACGGGGGCTTTATAATAATTTACTGTCTGTTTAAGATACTTTTGTGGTGGGTTAACTGTATATGCCACTTATTTCTTATTTCTCCCTAGTTTGGCGCTCTGAAAATAAGGTAATTTGCGAATTTTTTGAAAGAATAGTATTGAGTATTGTAATACCATACTTTGCACGTTTATTAATTGAGATTTGAAGAATCTGCTCATTATTTTGTACATTAATAATAATTCTGCTCAAAGTTACAATGGTAATAGTAAGAGGGTTTGAAAAAATGTTTGTTAATGGGGAACATGCTTCTGGCTACGTAACTTCTTCTCAATTAAAACAAAACTGACTTCGAATGCCAATTAATAAACGTACAAAGTATGGAATTATAATACCCGACACTTTTATTTTAAAACATTCTTAAAAGCTCGAGCATTTTAAGTTTATATCCATAAATGCATTGGTCTCATATATCCGTTCTGTCAGAGGAGAGTTAAAGCGGCGCGTTTTTGTCCCGTCTTCAGTGATTACTGCAAAATGCAACATCAGAGTTCTCACCGTGAAATTGTACTCAAGGATACGTCGAACGGCTCTCATGGATCTCACGATTCCATTACTTTTTACCGCGCTCTGCGGTAATGAATAGACAGCTGCCTCGACTTTCGCTGTTTTTGCGCCCGCCGGCTTGTTTCCCCGTTTACCTCCGCAACAATCGCTGCCGCGGATCTTTGCCACTGACTTTTGCAAATTTCTACGCGGAAAGAGATGTATATTAACGACTTCCTCGGCGAATTATCAAACCCCGCATCGAATTCCAACGACACGGAATCGTCGGAGCGAAGCGGAGGCGCGTGCAAACGTTTATCTGCGCGCGCGCCTTCTTTATTACTCTTCTCACATCGGGCGGGAAAATCGCAACATATTTTGAGCACCTTTACGTACTTGAACTTTCATCGTCGAGACGAGCACGTTCGCTGGAACGACGATTTCTCGAATTGAAATAGCCACTAACTTTTTCCAAAGAGATATTTTTCCGAGCGCGTGATTCCGTGTCATCGGACTTTCTTTCGTACTCGATAGAAAAATGAAATCTAAATTTAAGTCAGCCTTTTGAAAATATCTCGGAGAACCGTGGAGTATGGTTGGTATGCACGTACCTCGCGTCGTTACTAATGAACGGTCGATTCTCATGGAAGAAATTCGGGTCGCGATATGGACGATCATGCGTGACAAGCAAATGCGGCTTTCAGCGCGATGACGTCGGCTAACGCCGTAAACTGAATTAAGCTTCGCGGAGAAGAAAGTGTGGAGAAAAGTCTCGGGTCTTTAGAATCGCCCGGGTCCTTTAACGATACGCTCGTTTCGTCTTCGAGGACCCTTTACTTTCACGTTCCACTTCGGGCTACGTTTCTACGATATTATTGGCGGGATCGTTAATCACGAACGGTATATCGATTTGTCCAACACATGCCGCTACCGTTACCACCTGACGCCTCTGTCGCTGCTACACATTGCTGATTTACTGTCGTTAGAGGCCATCCAAGAGGAGGTCTCTGCCTTTATACAGGCAACTTCTTCGACCAGTTCCTGTAGTACAGTTATCCACTTTTGCTAGCGTGTAATGGCCGCCTATTGGTTTCCAGCGCGGCACGCATAATTGCAGCTGCACACGAGTGGCCATAAACGCGAGGAGCTTTATTTGTCATGCATAAGAATGGCATTTTTAACGAGTAGATACTTTCTCGCTGGGAATGTCACCTGTAAAGGGTAGAAGTGCAAATAAATCCTTCGGTCAAAATTGCAAATTTATTCACGGAGGAGTGTTTTGTTTGGAGTTTTCTGTTACGCTGTGGCTTTCCATGGAACTCTTTGTACTAGTGTCTCCTAATTTGCATTAACCTTCACTCTGTGGACAGGGATCCAAACGGACCCCAAGCTAATAAAAACGTAAATAAAAAGTTACCGAATGGAAACTTTTCTAGTATCTTTTAGGAATGCTACCTCTGATATTTTTCACACAGAATTTGATAAAAATTTCGTGGAAATCGCTGAATTTGAATGCAGTAGTAGCCTTCAAAGACACCTGAGCGCTTAACCGTGTACAGGGGTCCATATGTACCCCGATATTCCCCATACAAAAATCAATTTTTGTAAGCAGCTGCGTTAGTATTTTTCTACAGTATGTTTTGTATTTACATTCCTGTTGCCTAAAATATATGGTTTTTTAGTCATTTTTGTAGTAAATTGTGTAGGATCACGGAAAAAGAGGAAAGCCTCAGACGGGACTCGAAACCCGCGATCTCCAGATTCGTTGCGCGCTGGCCAGGTGCCTTAGAAACAATTCTCCGTTGTGTTAATTTTTGTATTTCAAATTAAATGGTTTACTGTTTTGTACACTTATCTTCTTAAAAATTAATAAAACTTCACAAATACTTAAGCAGCTACAGTTTTTTCTGTACATTTGGGACTGAAAACGAGTGGGGTCCAATTAGACCCCTGTACACGGTTAACGTTAAACTATTAGTACACAGAGTGAAGGTTAACCCTGGCGTACGATCTTGGACGTAGTACGCAAAGTCTACTGTTTCTAGAGAAAAATAGATAAAACCCATGGAGCAAGTTTGTCCAAGCGTGTTAAACAAAAGTACATTTCCCCGAGCATTAAATTCCGCGAATACCGCGTGTTTCCTACATTCCTACCCACTAATTGACGCCGGAGCCACGATTAAATGCTTGGCACCTGACACGAGCTGCACTGTGAACATGCTGTAAAACTGTTTTTGAACAGTCGTTTAGTATGGCAGTAATGTTGCTGGTCATTTTTCTCGACCCCCTCACCATATGGCGCACGGTGTTCGTGAAAAACTTCAGCCAGTTAGAAGACACACGCATTCAGGGACACTTTGCGCTCGAGATTAATGCCGGGAATCCAACTGGAAGCTAAGTTATGTTATGCTGTGCTAGGTTTAAAAAAAAATTAGCTTCAATACATCCTTGTGGAATCGTGTCCACCAAAAGCTAAGCTAAGCTGTGCTGTTTTTTCGGAAGCTAAGTTAGCTCGACGTAGCAGAAGATTCCCTCGCGAGCGATTTTTCCGAAAAAAAAGAAAACATAGCACAGCTTAGGTTTTGGTGGAAACGGTTCCATAAGGATGTATTAAAGCTATTTTTTTTAACTTAGCATAGCATAAGCTAGAATAGTTAAGCTTAGCTCCCAGGTGCATCCGCGGCTTTACGTAACGAGCATCTCTATGCGGCACTTCACTCAAAGTCCTGAAGCTTAACGATATCTCCGTGGACCGCACTCCAAAGGAGAGAAAGTATTCTCAAATAGATACTCGTCATATTTGCTAAGTAACGCATTGGAATGACTTCGCACGGCGGCTCGCAGCGCGCAGTATCTTAATTCTTTATGCGCAACAAAGTCCTCGGTCAAGTGGGAAACGTAACTTGCTTGTGCGCCGCATGAGCGTGAAAGCAGGGAAGAAAGGAGGTGAAAGGTAGCCGCGGAAAACGTCTGTTCTCATAGAAGAGGGTAATTTTTCGCTTGGGTGTCGCCATCGAGGCACGCGGAGACGGGGCGAATCACCGATGAGTACGTGCACGGTGTTCCCGAGCTGCGTGAAAGCAGATTCAGCGTATTGTGAAGAGTCCGCGGATACGTCGGACGGTCGTCTCGGTCATTGAAACTTTCTTAACAGTTTTCGGAGAGGGGGCCGACCGCTTTCCTGCTCCGAAGGAACCGGTTGACCGCTGAAAACGAATTTCGAACACGACTTCGCGTGTCAGTTACTGCTTCCTCGGTGGCGATCCAAACGCATCGCGATACACTTTGACAGAACCCTATCGTTCGCGTTTTCTTCTCGCCTACCAAGAGATGAACAACTTAATTAGAAGAATGTATGAAATTAAACGACCGTTCATCATTCTTCTGCGATAGCGACGGAGCCGTTCATTTCTATGCACCGTAAAACAAGCCTATTAGTCTCATATGGGTGAATTATGAAAAAGGAAAATTTACGGTGCGATGCTGGGGCGTTATCGCCGATCATGCACTCGCGGAAAGATCAAATTGGTAGATGAATCTAAGAAAATGGCCTCGCGCGACTTCCTGCTCCGCCTAATCTATGTTCAATTATATCCACGAACTTGTTAGATACCTTCGGATTACTGTGTACATTTCAGCACGACTTGTTTCATTAAAATTATAGGTAGGCTGTTCAGGGGGAATTCTCCTATAACAGCCCCCAAAGTAACTGATGTTTATGAATTTCTTTTTAAAGAACTGTTGTTAATATTGGAGTAAACTTTTGGGGGATATAAGGAGGCATCTTTAAACTTGCAGAATTTTTGCTTTATGTCGGTCCTTATTGTTTATTAATTATGTATTGTGGGTTCTTGTTAACCTCTTCAACGATGCAAGTCCTGTTGGTGTGACGTGTAACACCTGTCACAGTCATCTGATTGCAAAAAGAAGAACAATTTCTTAAACTTATACAGATAATTTACGCTGGGACCGAACGTAAAATTTTAGTTTTTATTTATAATACTTTTTTTCATCGATATAAAGTAAATTTATCTAAAAAAGTTACCGTTTCAAACGCTATACATTTTTCAATTTTTAACTTTTTAACTTGAAGAGTTTTCTTTTTTTGTGCAATTAAATGACTGACAGGTGGTACACGTCACGCCAACAGGACTTACATCGTCGAAGAGGTTAACAAGATCCCACAATAACTAATTAGTAAATAACAAGAAGGATCGACAGAAAAACAAATTTTCAGCAAGTTTAAAAATGCCTCCTCATATCTCCCTAAAAATTGAATCCAATATTAACAATACTTTAAAAAAAAATCATAAATATCAGTTAGGACATTTGGGGCTGTTACACGAGAATCCTCCCTTAAATAAAATAATTTAGAATCTCGACCGTAAAGAATTTTTAAAACTTAAAAGTAAATGTTATCGGCGCACCGGTTCGGTCTATTTTAAAAATACTTTTAAGTTTTAAAAATCCTCCCTTAAGTTGACGGAGGTACCAAAAAAGGGAACAAGGTACCCAAAAACACCATTCCTCCTGAACCACAGTCCTGAAACCACAATTCCTACACAACCAGCGCATCCTCGTTAGATTCGCCTGTTGAAAGACGATAACGTCATCGTCTCTTCTGTGCTCAAAGTATTAATCGTTCCAAATCAGGGTCACCGGTACGCGCTAAACACAGAAGATTGCTCACAATCAGTCGGAGAGGTAGGTATGCTTAATCGAAGCGGCGATCCACGGATCCCTGGACCCCATAGCGTAACCCTAACGCGCCAGCGTAATCGCCAGGGCGATAGGATCTGAAAAACAGGGGGATATTACATCGCTGCACGGACAGCACCGATAATTCATGCGACAGGTGGTTGCAGCGCATTTTTCCTTGGGTTCCCGCGCCGCGGACTGTGCATTATGGCATAATAAGTCATCCCATTACGCGTGGCCGCGCTCTAAGAGCCGAGCGATTAATCGGATTATAAGAGTGGAGCGCATTAATCTCAGTGTCGCGATTTACCTGGGCCTGCTGCACACAGCGCGTGCTGGAGTGCGGCATCGTGCGGCTAATTGCACTGCTTCATTGCAGAGTTAGAGATCTCGAGACACGAGTCGTGAAGCATTCGTTTGGAGCAATCTTGGCACGAATACCATCAGAATTCGAGCGACTTTTCTTTGATGTTAGGTGAGATATCTTTAAATGCAAGTCCAATAAAATTCATTAGCTGATTATACAAATTAATTCAAGGAATAAAATTTAGTTTTCTTTTTTGCAAAGCTCTTGAATTATTTCAGTTGTGGTTATTTTAATCTCCTTTTTCTTTTGGGGGTGCCCCTTGGCACCCTTCCTCCCTCTGGGCGCTGTCCAACAATATTCAAAGCTATCAATCATCTGTATCTGATTGTACAGATGGAGAATAATCGTATTACTCGATTAGAATTCTTGCAACGCGCATCTAGGTCGTTCTCGAACTCCCCGGAATATTTCCGATGTCCCCAGCGATGTCGCGCGAGAATAAAAGCAATGGTTGCTGAGGGGGGCCGCGTGGTCAGTGTGTACTTCTGCGGGCGATCGAAAATGAGGCTACGAGGAACGACATCATCATCGTCGTCGATCGTAGTCATCATCATCATCATCTTCGTAATCGGTGGTCCTCGGCATGGCGGCCACCACCACCGTTTCACGTGCAAGACCAGTCGATGCACTCGACTGCACACTTCTGGGTTACCCAGCCATTCCGTTTCGTGATAGTGTCTGGAGCGGTCCTCCCTTGCTCCTCGCTCCCAAGTGAAAACCGCTGGCTGAAGCTTGTCTTTCATCTCGGCGCAGAGAGGCTCCCGACTGATCATCATGGCCGGTGACTCGAGTGTACCCGTCACAACTATAGTTTTCCTTTGACAAAAGGCTCGAGGTAAATTGCCCGGTCTCGGTGGTATCGCGGATCCGTTGCTTCTCCACTTGCTCCGATCGTTCTCGAGTTCCAACTTGAATTAAATCGGTAGGTCATCGCCTTTGGAATTGCCTTTGCAACTGCCTTAGTTGAGATTGAATTATCGTGGCAAAGTTCCATTGCAAATGAGCTGCGAGTTTTTTTTATAGAAATCTACTGTAAACGCGGAAAATCGACTGCGATTACTGTACCCACTGTTTCTTAGATTTAAAAACAAAACCGTGTCTTCAGATCTAACTAGATTAAAAATCAAGACAAAATCAGCAATTAGTTTCTGCATAACATTTAATATTCAATATTTACGCTGCAATGCTTTCATTTTTAATCCAATGAGGTAATTCTTCTAAGGCAGTCATTTAGGCCGGTATCAAAATTATTTTTTCCTGTTTAGTATCTACATTTTAATAAAAGCTTGTTTTATGCTTTTTAGTAAGAATATTCTTTGACATGGGAAGTATATATGTGCGTAAAGTTTCATGTCCGTGGGACATGTGGAAGTGGGCCAAATTTAGCTTACAAGATTTCACCCCAACAAGCTAACGAACTCACAAGTGAAGCTAAATAAAAGAACACAGTGCCACAGTGAAGAACGCTCGTTGGTAATAATATAAACACCTTGTGGTTCTTATGCTTGCCATTAACTACACTTTCATGGCGTCAAGTATCCCGATGACGTTAAATCAGCAATAGTGAGTTGTTGTGGTCTGCCTGAATGCATTTACATGTCAATTACACCAGGAAGCTCCACGTGCTATCTTAATCCTCCATAACGATACATCACCACGGTTTCTCTGCTTTTACTCTGTTATTTACGATTTTACGAGAATGAATGGTTGCCCACGTTGGATGCTAGAAATTAAAATTCGAAGGTTCCGTCTTTTTGCGTGGAACGCCCGCCGGCGAAGATGAGTGTCTCGAATCCTTCCGCCAGCTGACAGACGAGTTATTGCTTCTCTCTTTTGCAACTCTGCTATGATAAACCGACGAGTCTGTACGGTAAACCGCGGAGGTACCAAATTCACGATTTCACGATCGATGCCTCAAACCCCGACCCAATTTGCTAAGCATCTGGGTCAGAAATTTCACGTTTCACCTGCGGCCGATCGCTCCAAAACAGAATCGCATACCATAGATCAGACCGAGGCGTGCGAACGTCCAATATCTCAGACAATTAACGGAGAATCGGCACATCTGCCCGCGCGGGAGGTCACTCTAAATTCACTCTCTTTCACGCGCATTAAGTTGCGCGACTGCACGCGCCCTGCCCGAACGATGCGTTTCGAAACGTTCCGAGCGCATTCGAAGCGGCACGCTCGCTAGCTCCCTCGACTGTATCGTTTCCCCATAACTCAAGCACGCCGAGTGCATCATTTTCTCATAACTCAGCCGCGCATGCTATCTGCGATCGGGCCGTGTGAATTTTTTTCCATTCCGAAGCTAGACGAGCCCGCTCGCCTGCGCACAATGAACCATTATCGTCGCGCCTGGGCCCCCGAGGGCATCCCGCGTCCTCTCCCGTCTCGACCCTTCATCATCGTGTCACTTCCATCATGCACATGCTCCACGCACGGCCCCCACAGTACCCTTCGGAGCTCGTCGATAATGGCCCCGATCGTCACGTAACAAGCATCGAGTGCCGACCCCCGACCTTGACCCCCAGCAATCATCCGCGCTCGGGGTTGCAGAAACCGCGGATTCATGAGCGCGGGTCAGCGGAGTCTATCAACTACGCTATTGATTTTGTTGCGAGCCGAGGGAACTCGGAAGATGGTAGCGCGAAGTAACGGGGCATTTTCATCTACTGGAGGGATTTATTTAGTGGTTTCAAACCGGTTGATACTCGATAATCAAAGACCTTCATTTGTCACGGGTTAGCTGGAACGATCGAGAGAGAGAGAGAGTACGGGCCGTGCGAGACTATCGTCTTACCGATTTCGATTCGGTTGATCTGATTAATGGGGGGTCGCGTCTAGAGTTCTCTCAGGATGCTGCGAGAGCTTTGGGTAGTTGGAATGGAACCGTTTGGAATTCAATTAATATTGATAGCTGCTTTCGTGGAATATAAGAGAAATCACAGTTTTCTACTTGGAAAACATCTATTCCGTGGCTAGTAACTGTGTACCCTCTGCAGGGACTTACTGAACAGCTTCAAATCGGTGGATTCGCGGTAATGGTAGGTCTTCGTTGGGTATGGGCCATTGGGAATGATCAAGAGTCACTGTGTCATTTTCCGGTCCTTTGATGTCGACGCGAGATCTGAAGAGCGCTGGGATAATCTTCGTCGCTTTGAAGTCTTCGAGTAAGTACTTCAATGGAGCTGTGCTTCACGGCTCGTAATAGCGCGCGGATCTCTCGCGCCTCGTGTCCACGAGATCGTTTCGCAAATATTGGGAGAAGAGGAAAGCCGATACACAGATCGGTCTTGTTCTTTTGATCTTCCATTGGCATCGTTAATTTAAGCGGATGTTCCTTTTCTCCCACGCGTACAGTGACTGCTGATCGAGAAGAATTTGATAGAAGTAAAATGCATGGCTAAGGGAAAAGGCTGACGTTGCCACTGGCATTAAAATAAGGTTTATCTAGAGAGACACTGAATTTTCCCCGGAATTAATTACACGGCGCTACGCCCCCGTTAATTACCGCCGATGTAACACACCTCGAGAGCCTATACGTCCAATTCTCGATAGGGATAGAGAAGAAGAACAAGGTGTATCATTACCATTGTACACGTTCAAATATAAAATTGATGAGGACTTTCGAAAAAATTACACGTTCGCCGCAGCCCTGTTTCATAGCCACCTGAACGATTTAATTACACCGTGTGCCTATCTAATGTTTATATTCAGGCTACTGTTGTGGGTTTGGATTATACGTCTGGACCGTCCTAATCGGGTTTCTAACAATAAGTTTCGGTGGACCGGCCGCGTTACTTTTTTTATCTCTTCTCATCGAACAACCTCACCCAGTCGTTTCTAATCTTGTTTTTCGACTCGGTTTCATTGAAGTAGCACCTCTAAATCATCGAATTTAAATCGGTAAACAGGTAGGCGGGTGAATTCTTGCAGCGAAAGTTACGCGTACCAAGTCTACTGACCCAGAAGCCCGAAAAGAGAGTGGAGACGTAATTAATTAGTGTAGGTTCGAGAGTAACCAGTTCTCGCTCTCTTTTTACTAGGGGTTGGGTTCGAACCTGAATTTTAAATTCTCTAAACTTCATACGGCTCTAAAACACTCGAAACTTTCGAAACTCCAAACTCTTGAAACTTGAAGTACTGATTCTATTTTATAACTGAAATACTTTGTTTTAAACACCGAAGTGAACAAAATTTTGGCGTAAAAATAATATACAAATTCTCTAGGCGCGCTGCGAACGATTCTCTATTCATTAATTTTATACTTTTTCTCATCTGGCTCGCGAGTGTTTCCAATCACGAAAAAGTGCAGTTTCGAATTTGAGAATTTCGAAACATTCTTGAGTTTCAAGGTTTCGACGCTTCGAGAAACCCATTTCTACTTTTTACCCCGCTCGCAGAGTATCGTTGCGTTTATATACAGATATCCAAGAAGCTACACTGCTTCGAAGACACAGAAACTAACTGTTTCAAAAGAAATCATCCACCTTAAAGGCTAAAGTATACACTAAACCCCGATCGTTGTTACAGCCAGCAATGAGCAGCACGATAAGGACAGCCTGAACGAGACTGGAAGCACAACAGGTGGCACCGTGGAGGGTGCACCCGGCGGAGCCCCTAACAGGGGTGAGAGGGTGACCGAGGCTGGCGCAACGACTCCCCAGACAGCGAGGTCCGCGGCCCCCTCCAGATCCCTGGTCTCCAGGATCCTTTCTAGGACACGATCATCCAACGACCTCTTGGACCACTCCGAGCCCTTGTAAGACACGATCGCTTGCAGCCCAGCCGGGATATAGCTGACGTAGATGCAGGCGTAATTTATGAACGATCTAGAGTGGAATAATTAAAGTCGCCACAAGTTTCCGCGTGTAACGGTCGTACCTGCGATCTTCACGTCGCGTGAATGAGGTGGAAACGGGGCACCTTGTAGCTTATGTTTACCATAAAACTGAGGACAGCCGTATCTAGGCCAAAGCTGACGCGGAGTTCTTCCATTGTGGGTTACAGTTCTCAATTATGGGTCGTCCTCTCGAACGTCTACGGCCAGCTGATCGTGGTGCTGATGATCGCCCTGTGCCTGGCGGAAGTGATGGACACACCTGTGCCTCTCCTCAGTTTGCAAGTAAGTCTCTAACGTTTGCCTGGGGCAAGAATCTCGGGGGTCTTCCAGCATTATCTACGAGAAAGAGTTTCTTTAAAAGGTTGAAGCGTTACAATTGATCTTGGCGTTATCTCAACGCACTTACCTATAGGCGTGTTAAAAATGGACCTACCCAAACGCGCCGGACACGATCACTGTTTTAACGACGCTAGAAGGAGAGAAGAAGCAAGCATCAGATGGTATTCCGGGTCGTAAACCGTGGAATATTATAGCGGCAACCGGGGGGAGATGCCTCGTAAAATCGCGATAGGAAACGAACGTCACCCATTCTACAGTATTTCATATGGTAATCAAAGAACCGATATTGCTATCTGTTGAGCATTGCACAGCTGCAGTTTAACTAACTATGCGTAACTTCGTGAGCGCTGCGCGGCTGCTCGCCGTTCCCATATCCTCTCGTTCACTCTGCAGGTATTAAACTTAAGGTTCTTCCGTTCGAGGAATTTACGATCGGTTCATCTAGGATTTTTCATTCAAGCGGTGGGTAACGGTAGAGTAGCCTGAGGTGCACTTATAATCACGTTCGACTGTTAATATTCTCGGGGTACAGGGGAGCTTGATGATTGTGCTGACACTCGTAAAAGAGATTCAGGGGTTCTTATAAAAATCCACGAGTCACTGCTTAATTGCAACGATTGAGAATTGACCCATTAAGTGGGCATCGTATGGTCTCGAGCTGTATTATGATTATTTTGTGAAAGGTAGCGGTGGATGAAAGATGATATGAGGGATCGCGGTGAATCAATCTAGGACGACGCTGGAAAAGCAAACAGCTAGCGGTGTTCCGACGATTTCAGTTGAAACGGCATTCATAATTACGCGCGATTCTGCTCGCTTCGGCGTGCACCGTTTTTCGTGTAAATTATGGATCGGTTCGAATCGGGATGTCGACAAGTTACCGTAACCGTAACTCCGGGAATTGAAAGCACGATACCCTGTAACGGCCGGCGAGGATGCTTCAGAGCACGATGAACTCGTCAGGCTGTGGAATTCCCGATCGTTATTGATGGTCGAGAATCCTGACGTACCTGAAATCGTACTTTATCCGTTCATAGACTCGGTCTACTCGCCAGAAGTTTCATATAACTTAGTTGATACAGAAGGCTTCCTGCCATGCCAGTAAAACAGGCACTACTAATACTACTATGATCTACTGTTTACATTCAGAATTGGAATAAACGTTAAATTCCACTTAATAGTTACTGAAAATAACGACGTAACTTTATCCCCTATTCAAGTTCACTGATCCCCTTAGAGCAGTGTTTATCAACCCTTTTTGAGTTGCGATCCCTTTTTATAAGATGAGGCAAATATTCCCTTCCTTTCATTTATGAAAAATCAGTGTTACATAATTAATAGACCACGGTAATGTATCCATATTAAAATAAACAAGTGCTAAAAAATCGCCAACTAAAAATAACCGTGGCGACCCCCAAGAAAACACTTCGCGAGCCACAGGTTGGGAAGCACTGCCTTAAGGGTTCCTCCATGTTAACCCTTTGACTACATCATATGTACATTACAGTGGATATTTATTGTTACGCCGTCATTGTCCCTCATTTCTTTTAATCCACGATATCCCACCGATTTCCCAGGGCGTGTTCCTGATGTACCTCTACGTGGGAAGCATAGCGGTGATCATCAGCATCTACATATGGGTGTTGGTGGACAGCTGTGGAAGCCTCGGTAGCAGTAGCAGCGGCGTCGAAGACGCTGAACTCGGTGGCACCTCGTTAACCAGGTTCGGGTCCCTGAAACGGGCGCACATCTCGCGATCCAGAACAGCGCCGACCAGTTTCTACATTCGGGTGGGAGCGCTCCGTGAGTTTTCTTTCAAAGCCCCTCGGTGTCTGTTAACCGTGGTGGAGAAGCACAGAGCACGGTGAAGTGAAAATATTTTCACAGTCTTCGGCCTGGCGACCCTCGTCTTCAACGGGCTGGAGATGGCGATGCACTCGATGATGCAGGGCGCGGAATGCTTGAGCGACGTGGTCTTCGTGCACCCCGTTCTTCACGGGCTCTTCACGTTCCTGCAGATGCACTTCCTGTTCGTGAACTCGCAAGTGAGTACATAGATAACGAAAAGAGACAGGTTTCTGTACGGCTCCTTGAACTTTTCTTGGAATTTCTGGAACCGACGGTGGATATAGAGTCAATACTAATAGCTGTAGTTGCGTGCAGGTTCTTGTAGAGAAATTCGGTTTAGCTGCAAGATTCGGATTTATTCACCTAGCCGCCACTAACATCGCTGTTTGGATTCGACTGGTGATCTGGGACTCTGCCCAGGAATGGACCTACTTCGTCCACATGGCGCAACGAGGGCTGCATAATTCTGCCTCTCCGTTGAATCTCCGAGGATTCCCAGCGTCCCTGATAAGACACACTAAGGACTTGATAGGTGTGTTCTCAAATCCTTGATTCTTTGGATTACAATGTTAAGGATACTTTCGCAGGGTGCTTCAAATACCTGTTTTCTTTCAGACGACTCCCCAATAGACAAGACTGTCTTTCACCCCTATCAACCTATTTCAAACGAACAGATCTCCCAAGTGATCGCCCTGCAGGAGTGCTTAAACACGAACACGTTGGGACAGTTGTGGACATCCAGCATGCCATTCCTATATCCCTTTATCGTCCAGTTCAGGTGCGTATCAGCTAGCGTAGCGCGTGATATCAGCGTGGAAGATTTAATTAACAGTTGAGCTCTGTTTCAGCTTGATCGCCGCTGCAGTCACGTTCGTAATGGGTCAGAACGTCGGACGCAATCGGTTGTCGCACAAGCAAAAGTTTCACGGCAGCAAGGACCTGTCGAGTCACACCAAAGTTGGTTGCGACGGGTCCAGTAAGGGTCTTTTCCTTGGCATACTCTGTATGGTCGCTGGCATAGTGGTTATCTTGATATTCCTCGTTGTAAGAGAGGACGAGCACTTCCCATCAGCCACATTGACCTGGTTAACCTGCGGCACTCTGATCACCATCCTGGCGTTGAGCAGTCTGATGACGGCCAGCGGGCTCGTTCAAGTTCGTCAGATGTCGGTGGTGACGAGAGCGCCGGCTGCCTTGGACAGTTTGCTATCAAACGTTGCTCTGTTCGGGGTCCAGCTGTATTCCGTTTTCACCATCGTGGTGTCCGCCTGCTCGTTGGCCATACTGAAGGGCGAATCCGACGAGACTCGGGCGAGGCACATCATGCTCCTCGTTGCGTCGACCTTGCAGCTGGCTCAGTGCTTCGCGCAGAGCACTCTGATAGCGGAGGCCTCGAAGCGCTCCTGCATAACTCGCTTCCAAATAATAGCGAAACCCGCCAGGCAGGTGATCACCTTCCTGCTGTTCAGCAACTCCGTTCTGTGGGCCTTCGACACTGTGATTACGCAGAACTGGATCTCGCAGGAGCTGCAGCTGAGATTCTTCGGCGTGCTCGCGTGGGGCGTGATATCTAGGATCGGCCTTCCATTGTTGATCTTCTACCGGTTCCACAGTTGCGTGCTGCTCCTGGAAGCGTGGAACAAGTGCTATAGAATGCCGAGGGGGGAACATCCGCTCAACTGACGACACAGAATGTCACAACCATGTTCCTCTAGGTTCGTTGTGCCGCTATTATGTAACAAATTGCCTCACCCTGTGTATCTACTTGACGAACCGACCCATTCTCTGTCCTCAGATTACAGCAGAGATCGCATCGCTCTTATTGCCGCAGAAAGGTGACGATCGATCTGCGGCAGAACGACGAATGGTCCTCCACGATCCAGAGAGCCCCGACGAGATTGCTCCACCCAAGTTCGCTGATAATGGACACGGTGCGCTTCGTTCCCTTCGTGGATAATCGGCTCTACTTCGACCCGAATTCCCTGCTCCACGTCGCAGCTTCCTCGATACATCCTCAGAGCTTGGAGTACGCTGTGCCGTCGCCGAGAAGAAACTTGCAGCGTCATCACCATCACCACCATTCGCATCATCATCATCACCATCGACATCACAGGAAGCACCGTCGCGTGGTCAGCGATCCCGGTACGAGAAACTGGAACGCCGGTGACGAAGGGGCGAAACGGCATAGGAGGATGTTCAGCTTCGACACGGGTATTACTGGATCAAGGTTATTGGAGGCAAGCAGCAACGAGGTTCTACCTCCTGACGAGGCGAACACGTCGACCTTCAGGAAAGTGCCATGGCATCCGAACTTGCACATGCTCAAAATCAGAAGAACGTAGCGCGACAAGGCGATCTGCACCATCCGGCTCGCTGTAACGATTCAATAGAGGAGGCATGAAGATTTTTGCGCAGGATCAGAACGAGCTGGTCGGTTCGTCTCGTTTCTCGATGAACAGTTACAACGAGGCGGTGCCGATTCGATATCGTGCATCGAAGCGAGCAACGGTTACCCCTAAGAGTGCAGTACCTTTTGATTTCACGTGCAATATTAACGTTCGTTAAGGACTTATTTATCGTTTATAAGAATTTATTTATTCGTGCCGACCACGCGGCACGCGTGACAGCACGTCGCTGCTAGCCATCGCGGTTGTAACTTACCTACTGAAGATCGTTGGGTACGGAGATACGACGCAACCTATTCTTCAAATTTATACACGGGGTGATTCGTTTAACATAACAAATGTGGAAGGCACGTTGGGCGAATCACCCTGTACGTGTGATTATCGATGATCGTTCTTGTATATATTTAATCACGATTGTTCTGGTAAATAAGAACGTTGAATATTTATACAGAACTGTACGATGTATTTATTGAATTCACGGTATATCGTATGACAGTTTATATTCCAACAGGACATACTTGAAGCACTATATCTTTCCCTGAATGCTCAACTCACACTGTCCGTATCATTTGCTTAAATCAAGTTACTAACGAAGTATCCTCGATCTGTTAATTATTAATTGTGAAGCGTAGCAAGCTTCGCCGAAGTTCAGCCTGGATAACTGTTCTGTTATTCACCCTTAGATGGATACATAAATCACCTGGAGGTTGTGAGTTCAGCAAACACTGCACATCATGTTTTGTTTATGATACTTGCCATGAACATTCTCTTTGTCTCTGCTCCGTAGGTATATATATACTAATATTAGGTCTGCTGTGTTACCGATGATTCCATCCGAAACCATCCTATCCGTTACGTTTCACACCATCAGCTAACTTCGTACATAGGTTCCCTTAACATCGAAAAATCATTTAAAGTGCCTAATATGCCACATTATATCGTGCGTGAATGTTTTTTTTTTCGATAAACGCAACGACCTTCCTTCGAGCAAAGTGAACAAAATGTTGCATAAAACGCTTAATCGTAGACAATAGTACGTAGCGAATGTTAAGTAATACAAAGAACGAGACATTTCGTTGGGAAACGAACGCTTTATCACATAGTAGTCGATTATAATTAGGCGAAAATATGTTTAACACTTACAAAACAAGATTAAAAAAAATTGAATAAAATAGAAATGAAACCTAATATCACTTGTTCGTAGAATAAACATACAAAACGTAAAACTGCAGAAACATAGAAGACATGAAATACAAACATGGAAACGAATATAAGAGAAACAAGAGGCTGAGGCAGGATCAAGCTGGAACACAGTGGAATCGTTTTGCCAATTGATAGATACATTAAAGGATACACTGAATCATAACTGGGCTCTACTATGGTAAATAATAAGTATCGGTATAATTCATATTGAAAATGCGACCCTTCTACTGTAGATATACAATCGTAGAACTTTTGCAAGTATGCAAACTCTGGACAATTCCGAAAGTCGATTGTTTTCAAAATATAGCTTCTTTGGGGGTACGAATAGGTACTAGATTCCAGCTCGCGAGTAGTTGATCCTGGCCAAATGAATTGTATCAAGTAGATTCGAGTAGAGATCGCTCCAGTACAATGTCCAGACGCGCTATGAATCATTGGAGGATAAATTTGAAGAAGGAATTTCCAGCAGTAGCATGGCTGCTTAATCGAGACCATCGTCGTCCTGTGGCTCTGGCTTTGGAGTGGTAGTCGGCGCTCCCGGCGCTCCTGGCGCTCCCTTGGCACCTGGTATGCCACCCGCGCCGCCAAATGTCGAGGCCACCAAGGTGATAAACCCCATTATCTTCGGATTATTCTGGTACTTCAGGACGTTCAGCGGATTCGTGCAGATCTCATTGAAGGCCTGTCCTACTTCTGGGTCCTGCGCAATGGAAATCAACTCATCATTTCTGCGACCGACAGACAGTTTCAAGAGAAACGCATAATTTCAAGGTAAGATTTGTAGACTTGAACTACTGGATAGCTGATTGCCTGATTTACCATCATAGACTTCATGACGTCTGCATCGGTTAAGAATTTCTTAATGTCCTCTATTCCTGAGGCCTCCCCGCTGGATTCGGTCTGAGAGAAGCGGCTGTCCTTCGAATCCTTGGAATCCTTGGAGTCCTTGGAATCCTTCGAGCTCTCCTGTTTCTCGCTCTCTGGGTTTACTTGCGTGTCACGTTTCTCCAGTATCTTGCGCATCTCGATCTCCCGAGCCTGGAAGCAGAAACACGTCATAAAGTACATTTTCATCGCTCAGGGGGAAGCGTTTTAATCGCGAACCTGGTGTACCTAGTAGCTAAACAATTTCCTTGTCATTTTCGACTTACGATCCTTAAAGATGGGATCTGATTGAGTGTTTAGCACAGGATAGTTTCAAAATAACATAGAAAGTCATTTCATAGCGATTCAACCCTGAACTTAGAGTAAGAACAGAACGAGCCACCCTAGTCGCGTAGTTGTTTAGTTAAATTGCATATCGCCCCCGTTTTCTAAGCCTCGGTCAGTGACCCCGGCTTATCAGTTACGTAACTGGTACGCGACACTGTCGATTACCATTTTCATTCAGAGTTCCAATCGCTGAGATTGAAAGGCGGCGTTCGAGAAGCGTGGTAACTCGTACATTCTGGGGAAACTCTTCGCAACACTAAATCATAAGGAAGTGTCTCACGTCAGTCCAAGATACATTGTGACTTCATACAACCGTAGCCTTATTATAGACCGCGAAGCAGCCAATTTGGCCAGTAACCTTCGTTTCTAAAATCGATACATTTCCCGGCTTTGTTACCCCCGTTTACTTAACTCTGATTTCAGCCATCACCATACCACCATCGAGGCTAATAAACATTTAACGTCACGCAGAAGTATGCCACGTACCCTTGAACTGAAGGAAACATTTCCACGGGGTCGTACCCCTCATCGAGATTTCTCCGATGAGCCATAAAAGACTCAAAGGAAACCGCCACAAACAGAAACCATGTCGGTCCCAGTCGTCTGCACGATTTGAAGGCTACTGAAAACTTTGAAAATAGGTACCTTCACCCATCGCGATCCTAAAGCCGGGAATCCACCTGAAAGCTGAGCTAAGTTATGCTATGCTATGCTAAGTTTTAACAAATTAGCTTCAATACATCCTTGTGGCACCGTTACCACCAAAAGCTAAGCTTCCTGGTGGATCCCCGGTTTAAGAAGTAAAGAAAACAGTGTAAATATTGACGAGGCGAAGGCAAGCAGAGAACGCATTCGATACCGAAGCACCTGTAACCCGCGGGGTCATGAAAATGAAAGGGCCGCGGCGGTGACGCCTTAGATCAGGACCGTTGGCGGACGCAGAAGAGGTGCATAGATAAGGAGAAAGGGCAAGGAGGAACGGGAGATAGCGGTGGAGAGAGCCGACGATCGCGCGAGAGAACTTTTGCACGAGGGACCACCACCTTATACGGCGGCGACCCGGGCGTCTAAATATAAAGGCGCCCGTCGTCCCGACGCTCCTCTCTGTCCGACCGCGCACGCATTTCGCCGCGAATCTCTTCTCTTTGCTACGTGGTAAGCAGCCACGTTCGGTTGCAATCAGAGCCAGCTGGAATTCTGCTAATATTACGTTACCGCAAAACCTCCAAACGTGGCGTTTCCCCTGTCGATGGGCTTCCTGCACGACAGAATTTGCAACGGTCCAAACCGTGTTGCTATATTGAAGACAACCGAGGGGTCGCGTTATCGCGGTGGTGTTTTAAGAGAATGAATGGAATTAAGGGTTGTCTGGGTATACTAGAATCTTGTTCCATTAAGTATCCCGAGAAATACGAGGATCGAGGGTTGGAGTTCGGTAAACCGAAGTGGGAGTAATATTTAGGGGGGGCTACATTTCTGCGTGGTATTTTGAGAACGATCTGCTGGCACTTCGTGGAGTAATCGTTTGTTTTCTGTGTTCTATTGGTCGGGTTACTGGCGATTTGTTCTTGTGTACGGGTATTCGTGTTAATGGTAGCTGGCGTGGTCGCTTGATAATAGTTGGAACAATGAGGGTTCAGTAAATTTGGGAATTTCAGATCTATAGGTAGGTTGAGGAGTAAGCGTGGTGTGAGATATTATAAAAACGTTGATCTTAGTATCTCGTTTAAATATACGACCCTCTAATTGGATTACACGGTTGGTGTAGGTTTTTCATTTCTACTCTCCGTATCCCTCAGGAATTTTAGTACATCCAAAGTAAAGTTGTAGGAATCGTCTCTCAGAGGCTCGAGGAATATGAGTGTCTTCCAACTGTATCTCTTCTGATTCCCATGACGACCTTGTCCTCGTATCACACGTGTATTTTGGGAATCGAATAACAGCAATGCTCGCAATTGGCCCGTGTTTGCAACTGTTTAACCAGTGATTTTCGGTCGATCGTTGCTACTTATATCATGGGAATAAATTGCCGACGCGAATATAACGCGCGGCGGTATTTATAATCGTAAATCCCAAGGGCCGTTCGGTTCTAGGAATGTGTTTCCGGTTTTGGGGTCGGCACAGTGTCCCTCAGAAATATCGCAGGATGAAAAATAGCCGATGACAGGCTTTCGTCGCAAATAAAAAGCGTGGAGCGGGGAAACGAGGTTGAAGATGACGTGGAAGACGGGTCGAAGCGTGTGCAGGATCCCTCGTACGAGATCTCTAGTCAATGTCTTTGCGGTCTGTCGGCCAGGTAGACCCTCCAAACCCGAGAAAACCGGGCCGCCAAGAGGTATTTTTAAAACTCCGACTCTACGGCCAGTATCTTCGGATCGCAGGAGATAAAGATACGGTGATTCAGTGGCGGCACGACTCTTGCATACTTCAGAAATTCCACATTTGCAGACATTCTCTCTTTCAATTACTTTCCCCAGAATTACTCTATTGCTTTGCGATCAAAGTCACACCTTCTGAGATGAAAACCATCAATCAGAGAACATTCTTTGGACTAGCCAATCACTGCTTATGAGCCTGACGATCTATCCTTCGAATCTCAAATTAAACACAGACCTTCGCAATTTGCACGCAATCATTTGTATAAGGGTTCAATAAAGCCTTTGCAGCAAACTTAATTCCTCAAGACCTCAAGTCTTCCTCGAAGATACAATTAAGTCTCTTTCACGATGCCACAAAAAAATCCACAGAATAATCTCTCAACCTCCCCTTTAGAATGCATCCCTTTCCCTCCGCCAAACTAAGTCCACACCAACCTGCCCTTGAATCTCTTTCTCGAGAGAATTCTCTTGACTCCCCGAAGTTTAATTCTAATTCCAGAGCATCGACTGGATTCAAGGGATACATCCCTTCGATATTATCGAAGTGAAAGATCCCGTTAATCGACCAGCGACGAGCGTCGAGACGGATGGGAAAGAGGAATAAAAAAGGAAGGAAGAGAAAGAAAAACAGAGGAAATAGTAGCGTGCGTGGTCTGGCTGTGGGGTGAGAAGTAGAGGGGCGTCTTCGGGGTTTGGCGGTAGTGACAATGCCAGTTCCTCGCGGGCGAGTTGGAGTCGAAGGCGACTATCGAGTGTAGACGAGCTGCCAGCCCTGGCTCTCATCGTGTAGTGCCTAGTGAAACGAGATGACGGGCTCGCGGCTGAGACCCGCGTTCTTCGTGGGCCTCTTCCTGGCCCTTCTAGCCGTCGCCTTACAGGGTGAGTATTTCAGTAACCACCACCGGAAGTCCCCTGACCACCTTCCATCCACGGCTCACCCTCCTGTCCCGTTGACCTTGCGCAACCGTCCCTTTTCCCTCGTTCTAGTCGAATGCCAACTACGTCTGAGCTATCAAGCAGCGTACTACTTAAAAACCTCCCTTCTTCTTATTCTCCCTTTTCAGGTAGGCAGCTTGCTCTTCTTCTAATTAAGATACATGGTTCTCGGTTACAGTGCTACTAGGCTTGTTGTGATAATGCAATTCCTCGTACTTTTTTACTTTCTTCTATATTCTCTCCTTCTTAGTGAATATAAGTATCCGAGCGTCTGCAGAAACAATAACATTTAGATGATGTCTGAAGTCTGAGTTTCGGTGAATTGTGGCTTGATTATTTATTTTAGTAATTAGTGAAGCGAATAGCGCGACAGCTCGCGCTCCCTGGGTCCGTTTGTCTTGAAACCGATCCGAGTATCCTCATTCCTTCCCTTATTCGCAGGGTCCTTCGCGAAACCCATACTCGCGATCCTCGGTACGATTGCAACGTGCTCCAAAACAAAATCGTGCAACGCTGCCCGTCATTTGTTGTCGCGTTATTTTTAACTTGACGTCACGCGGCGGCTTTTTTAGAATGCACCCGATCCGCGATGTCGGCGTCGTTTACGCGAGTTTAATTATATAAATCAAAGTCAACGAATCGCTCGTGACGGGTATTAACGACGCCGACTGCCAGGTCTGTGGATTAGGAGCACTCCTCCCGTTCGCCAGCTCTTGCGCCGTCCTACGTAGTTGAAAATGACGTGGTTCGGGCGATTTTTCAAGGAGGAAGACGCGCGTTTCATGATATTAGGGCCAGGTTTCTAGAAGCTTTAGCGGTCGATGATGTGGTCGGAGTGCTGACGAACGTGTGACGATTGACGAAGGTCAATGTTACGTAAAGTCGTCGGTCTGCGTCATAGGTTGCTCGCTCGTCGAGCCTCTTCAGCATCGAGCAGACGCACCATCACCAACTTATGAGCCTTGCGTCATTATCGGTTACCAGCGTATACCATTGGCGAAAGAATATCCCTCCACGGTGCACGTGACGTTTATTCAAGTCCGCTTCCTCGATGCATCGCGATGTGAATTAGTCTTCCAATAAAATAGATTCTATGGCCACTTGCTGATTAGTTTGATCGAATAACACCTAGAGGGGATAGATGGTTTTGGATTAAGAAATATTCGAATATTTGAATCTTCGGTAATTGCTATTGCGAGTGTATTTGACAGCGCTATAATCGGGGTAGCACGACGAAACACGGCGACCATCGAGTAAAAAGTTTTGATCGCGGATTCAAGGATTTGTTATTTTGGGAATCGATGGAAACCGACTGTCAACAACTCGCAAATAATTACATAAGGACGGCTATAAGTCCGTGCCAGATTCGCTCTAAATTCTGTAAACCTAACCGTGAATTCCGTTTAAAGGTAGCACGTTGCTGGTAATAGCGAGACGTGATGAAAATTCATGTTTAACATTTGTAAATTGGAAGATGTTGACAAGCCGAACGGAGCAAAATTTGGTCCAACATTTAGAAAACAAATAATATGTGAAATTTCACAGATCCTTATTAAATCGATTATTAAAAATTCATAAAGTATTGTATCTTTTTATGAAACGCTACTGTAGTGTACTTTTCTACCCCTTGTCTTCTTGAGAGAGAAATGATTTCATAAATCCGTTTGGAAAGGGAATTGAGCATTCCCTATTAAATTTAGTTTGGAAAAGGGAATTATGCATTCTGAAGCTGATTCGACTGTTACAGCAAAAGGATTAAAGACTATACACGTCGCAGAGCGCGGAACAAGACTTCGGATTCTATCTTTATCCTTGGTAGCTATGCTTGCCAAACGACAGCTGCTTACCTCTACTTCCATTACCTGTATCTTGACATTTTCGTGAATTATTTTGCGACCATACAATTGCAACACACCGCTGAACAGATCGACCGTGTTCAAAATTAATATTCACGCGTAAACCACGATCGAATATTCTTCGACTCTGACCTTTAACATTCGTCCTTCTTAGTATCTGTATCCACAATTAAATCCAATAAATCTAACAGTGAACCTACACAATTATATCACCTAGAAGATGTTCAAACAGAAAAGAATCAAGATGTTCGACAAGTAGCATCCCCCGTGTACTTCGATGCTCAGAAAACAAAAGGCTGAAGCATGCGAAATGATAAAACGGAATATCTCGTGCCAAAAGCACCAGCACGTGTGATGTAATGATGAAAATTTACGAGCTGGGCGCAACGTAAGCTGCATATTTCCTTGGTCGTTCTCTTCGTCTGCAAACTAATTAAACCTGTGCTCTGAAAATTGCATTATTAATCGAGGAACAAGGTACTCAGGCAGGTCCAAGCAATCGTCAGGCTTTCGATTTCGCTGGTAGTGCAGCACGGAATTTTTGCTTTACAAACAAATCTGTTCAATCATCTTTTGATCGAGTGGAGTCAACGACAAATTAGCCTCTCCATTAGAGTAATCATCTTCTTAGCATCGTCCGTGGGGTTGGTTTATATATTTGCACTTTTTCGCGACGAATAACCGATAAAAATACGTTTCGCTCATCGAATATATAAATATTTTCAAGTGTTGCTCGGCTCAAAGCCGCCTACTCGCCGCTATACTTAGAAACCGGCCTGGTCCCAGGTACTGCCTAGAAAGATGATATCGACATTTTCATCGGTCGAGATTTTACATTCTGTGCCATCAAATTTCGGATATCCGAGCGTCGCTGCGTTTCCAGCAAGCGTGCGACAGAATGGGAACTCCATGTAGGAGCAAATGCCACGAAACGAGCCTTCCTGACTTCAGATATGGCTCACTACTCTCAACCTTGAACTCCCGCCATTTCACGTGGATCAGTGTTTTGGATTATTTTCGAGGGTGGGTTTCTTCAAATCGTCAAGGCGATCCCTAGACACTAGTTGATAGCAGTTTTCAGTGACCATTCTCGTTTTCAGTTCTCGAGAACCTTCGATTAATAACATCATGTGGTCTTCGTTAGCCAAGTACTCGTATATCTTGAGACATTCAGAGTGTTTCTAAGGCAAGACACCGCTGCTACGATTCACTCTACTCTTTCTTCTTGTTGGTTCCTCCGAAAGCAGTGTTTTCCAATTTCTTCAGACTATATAATCTTCAAAATCCTCTCGAAGTAGGTACCCTCGTTCCTTCGAGCTTCCAAGGTGAGCCCAGTCGCCGAGAATTTCGGTTTTCGATTCTTCAGCGCTCGTCTTTCGTCGGCCAGTCGGGGGTATCGAAGCCACCGATTGTTGTTCCCGAACACCTGTCATTGTCCGAGCACGCGCCCGACCCAAACGGTGTGTAACGACTTTGACAAGATCTTGCGTCACCTGGGTCAGATATTTTCGGTGGTCGCGTGGCGTTAAACCCTCCGCCCGAAGCTCCTCGGCTCGGTTATCTAATACCCCGCGCCTTCTTTTGGCACAACGCGTGTTCGGCATAGTGAGAACTGCTCGATGAAAATTCCTGGCAGCCGAAGAATCGGCATAGAATCAAGCCAGCCGTAAAATCCTCGCGGTAACATGCGCGCCACGCAAATACACGTCTCTCCCGTACATATATTAATGTTCGCACCGCGGTCCTCCCTGCTCGCATATTTCCACGTCGGCGTGCATTACAACACCCGTGCTTGATGTTTGTTTAGCACCAAGCAGCGTCCTTAGATCCCTAACGAAGCCGCGCGCCGCGTTGGCGAAACGATGCAGTCATTTTTCAAGGGGACAGGGTATAAGTTCCTACATCACTCGCAATTTTAGCTTCGGGAGAAGACGAGAATCAACAGAGCGCAGAATTGGATCTCTCGAGGGGACCATTGATTTGTGGCTCGAATGATTAGGTTATAGAGATCGACGGGACAGTTTCGAAGGTAGATTCGACAAGCAAGAGTGTAGGTGGCGGAGACCTGCAAAAGTTTCCAAATATCCAAAATACTAATTCTGGTTCCTGCGAAATTTCTTCACTCTTCTAAGCTTAACATTTGCAAGCTCAAAACAACTGAAGACCAATACATATTCCCCACTATCCTAATATTTGAAAGTTGCCTACCACCGACGCGACGGAACTTCAGAGGCGCCCCGAAATTCGTGTTTCAGGAGTGCAAAGCGAGGAACTAGAGGTGCCATCGGAGGATCTGTGTCGACCGTACATTGAGAAGGCGCTGAAGGACTTCGGTACAGGTAATGTTAGAATGTTGAGGAATATTCGAGTGGAGCGCAACGATTTCTAGAATGTTTCGTTTGAAGGATCTTTGGAGCAGACCAGTGCCGAGGCGGAGACCGACGCCGACAGAGACAGCCAAGAGGATGGGGACGCTAACACCGCGAGCGAAGAAGTGAGCCACCTTTGAAGTCCTTAAGAGATCGATCGAGGGAATGACTTTGCGGTGCTCGTTGCAGGTTGGCGAGCCAACAGCCGATGTTTCGAAGGAGGACTTGGCAACGGAGGAGGACAGGCAGGATTCGGTAGAGGGTGAAGCGGAGGGAAGCGTTGAACAAGCTGAAGAGGAGGCTGGCGACGCGTCCGCGGAAGCTGAGCAGAGTGCCGAGGGCGCGGGAGAGCAGAGCGCTGAAGCTGGTGACAACGAAGAAGGTAAGAATCGGGACCTAGCTCTGCTGATGATTAATTCGCTGTTAGAAGCAGTCCATCGAGGATGTAGTATAAAAGTGGAGGTGTAAATTGACACCAATCAATTGCACGTTCTGCTCCACTAGCCTTAAGTACCCAGGTACTTGACCACAAGGCCTTGAGTAGCCAATTGATTTTGCTTCGACTATAATTCCAATGGACGTAGAGTAACGTAGATTCCCAGCCATAGAAGTTAGTCTCCAGGAAAGTGTCTCTCTCCCAGGTGGATCTGAACAGATAGATGAGAAATCCGGCGAAGCGGACGCAGGAACGGAGGAGGACAAAGACGAGTCTCCCGAGAAGATAGAGGAAGGTGGGGACTCTGGTCAAGATGACACCGAAGAGGAACAGGCAGAGAAGTCGGGCGAGGACGACCAGAAGTCCGACGAAGAGGCGCAAGTAGACGACGGCAAGTCCGACGAAGGAGCAGAGGCGGACGACGGCAAGTCCGACGAAGGTGGACAGGACGACGATGGGAAGTCCGACGAGGCGCAGGCCGAGGGCCAATCGACTGAAGAAGCGACGATCGACGAGGAGAAATCCGACGAAGCTAAGACCGAGGAGGTGAAGTCTGACGAGGATAAAGCTGACGACGAAGCCGACGACTCGAAGGCGGACGAGGGGGCTTCGAAAGAGACGGAGGAAGTAGCTGCTTCAACGGAGGAGGAAGCTGAAGAGGCTGAGAAGGACGACAGCAAGGACGAGCAGTCTGAGGAGCAACCAGCAAGCGGGGAAGAAGGGAAGGAGGAGAGCAAAGAAGGGGAGAGCGCCGAGGGTCAAGTAGACGAGGAGTCGAAGGAAAGCGAGGAGACCAAGGAAGGTAAATCAGAAGAAGAGGCTAAGTCTGCGGAGGAAGAAGAGACGAAGTCAGCGGAGGAGGCAGCCAAGTCTGAGGAAGACAAGGAAGCTAAGGATGAGGAGGCTAAAGGAGAGGAAGGAGAATCCGCGGAGGAAGCCAAGTCAGAGGAGGATGGAAGTGAAAAGAAGAAATCTCGGGCGAGAAGGGAAGTCGGTGAAGAATCTGAGGGTGACGGTGAGGACTCCGAGGAAGCAGCTGAGAGCGAGGAAGAGGAACCCACCCCCGAAGAAGACCTGATACAGGAGATCGAGGTGCCGGAGAATTTACGACCACGCGATCACATCAATCAGCTATTGAAGCTGGACGAAGAGAACGAAGGGAAGGAGAACGCTATACAGAAGATCAGAGATGTGATTCTGAAGGAGCTGAAGAAGGTTTACGACAATGCCATACAACCGTTGGAGACTCTGTACAAGTACAGGGACCTGAGCAATAGACATTTCGGCGGTGAGTAGTTGGAATCGTTCTCCACGGTTTTAGTTCCTTCCTGATCCTAGTAACGCGAATTGTTGCGCAGATCCAGAGATATTCTCGAAGCCGCTTGTTCTCTTCATGGGTCCGTGGAGCGGTGGGAAATCTTCCATCATAAACTATCTGCTCGACATAGAGTACAAGCAGACGTCGTTGAGGACAGGTGAGTAGATGACGATGGAGCGGGAGGGGCGTGGACTTTTGTTTTGCAAGGACGCTTGAGCTAAACATTAAGAAGGAAACTTTTAACCCCTTAAGCGGGGAGGGACTAGACCCCGTGCGCAACGTATATATATCCGCTCTCCCTGTTTAAGGGATTAACACAGTCGGCGGTGATCGCGCCACCGACAGTCTCGTAGAGAATGTGAGAAAACCCGCTAAACAGTTAGCAGTAGACGCATGCTAGGAGCATGAATATACAGATAGCGTTTAGGTGGTTTGAGAGAGTGCTTAGAGGAGCAATGCAAAACGGCAAATGGAAATGACACAGGAGCCGAGCCGTCGCCGGCCTACTTCAACATTCTAATGCACGGGGAGGAGGAGCAGATCCTCGATGGCACGCAGCTCGCAGCCGACTGGACATTCTCCGGCTTGCAAAAGTTCGGGCAAGGGTTGCTCGATCGGCTCAAGGGCTTACGGCTCAACAGCAAGCTACTGGAGAACGTGAGCACGTGTTCTTCTTTGTAATTCGAAGTTGTGTCCTGAACGTGTGTCTATTGAATGGAACTGGGGCTTAAAATGGCCCAGTTCCATCCAAAAAGCACAGATCCAGATCGTCACCTATCCTCGTAAGACGCAATGATGGTTGTACTTAATACAATTTGTACGCAATCAGGTGAACATCGTCGAGATACCGGGTATCTTGGAAATTCGAAAGCAGGTGCAACGTTTGTTCCCATTCAACGATGCGTGTCAGTGGTTCATCGACCGTGCTGACATAATATTCCTGGTGTACGATCCATCCAAGCTGGACGTCGGGCCAGAAACAGAAGCGATCCTCGACCAGCTGAAGGGTCGGGAGTATCAGGTAAGCTTGTGGCGTTTAAACGGCGTCAGGCACGATGGTAACGCGACCTTTCCGAAACAGACACGCATCATTCTCAACAAAGCTGACCAAGTGAAACCGGAGGAGCTGATGAGAGTGCAAGGCGCACTGATATGGAACATATCGCCTCTGATGTCTAGCGCTGAGCCACCGATAATGTACTCCGCGTCCTTGTGGTCGTTACCCTACGAGGCCGGTGCACCGACCCGGTTGTTGTACGCGCAGGAACGCGCGTTCCTACGCGATCTGCGTACTGCCATTGATAAACGAGTCGAGCACAAGATAGCGAGCGCCAGAAGATTCGCTGTAAGTAACAGTGAACAGCAGTCGGTCAGCTGCCCTCTTGAAAAAGAAGAAAGTTTGAAGTTGAATTCTTTTTTCTTTTTCATGGGAATTGCTGGTTATATAGTGTGCTTATAGCCAGAGAAATCTATTGTTATAAATTTCCCCCTTTCTGCTATTTTATATACTTTGTAATCGTTAGAACTTGTGCTTCGCATCCGCAGGTACGAGTGCGCAATCACGCAAAAATGGTAGACTGCTATCTGACCACCTACTACAACCAGAAGACGTTCTTCGGAAACAAGAAGGAGACCAGCGACAGGATCGTGGAGAATCCGCAGGACTATCATATTTACGAGGGCCTGAGCACTCTGAAGAACATATCACGCTACGACTTGCCCGACCCGGACGTTTACAGAGACTTCTTCCGGCTGAATCCGCTTTACGACTTCCCCCTGTTGAGTTCCACGTGCACCTACTTCCGTGGATGCCCGATTAATAGACTCGATGTGGCCATAGCCTACGATCTGCCGGAGCTCGTGGGCAAGTACAAGAAGTCGGTGGAGCAGTTGACGCACGAGTACGAGACAAGCCCTCCTAGTTGAGTGTGATTCAACGTCCTGAAAGAGAGCTCTTGATGCCATGCGAGCTGCGGAGCGAGAGCAAAATTGTACAGAGGATAGAGCCGCGGTACGAGTGAGAGGGGATGAACATTAGTGTTTAAGTTCAATACTCGAGACGGTACAGAGAACTTTCTTTCCTGAAACAACCAGCAATAGTGGGATTGGATTGTCCTTAGGTAAAGATCCAGCCGTAATCCTAGACGAAGCGGAGAACGCGAGACCTAAATAGAGCTCCTGGAACACAACATTGCGCGACACTCTTAGACGAATCACTCACGGACGAGGAGAAGATCAGCCGCCAGTATACTTAACGTACGCTCCGAGTGCATATCCTGGTGAATTGGAGGCAGATGGATTCGAGATACTACTTGTGTTTGGAAGGCAGTACGAGTGTTACCATTCCGATCTAAAGCGGACAGTGAGTTTCCCTTGAATGTGTTCAAACACAGCTTTTGGTCATGCAGTTTCCGAGAACATATCGCACCAATAGTGGGCCCCTATTAATACGTCGACGAAAAGTTGGGGACGCAATGAACTCGCGCGACAGACTTCTATGAAACTCAGTGTAATAGTTGCAGCCAACTATTTGAGCACTGCGACAGTTTAGCCGTCGGAACACCGGGACGGGAGCAACAATTACGTACTGTAAAATAAAATATATATATATATATACTATATATAAATATTTCCATTGAGAAAGAGATAAGAATGATCTCTTTTTGAGGCTTTTGTGAAATACCTTGTATAAACGAATTGTGTTCTTATTAAAAGTTATAAAATATTTATTTAAAGAGAAAAAAAACTAGTAGTTACTTGAAAACATGTTCCCCATGTTGTTACGCCCAGTATATTTTCGATGTAAATGGATATGTTGTTTTGATTCAGTAAAACGTTCGATTCACAATGTACACCTCGTGTAAATTAAATGTCTCGTACGAAATGCTTACCGGTTTGTATTGTGTTGTTAATGCTCATGCGTGTAATTGGATTTCTGCGGGCATGCGGATCGCTAACGTTGTTGTTATTGCAGTCACTATTATTGTCACTCGAGTAATCCAAGAATAGGTTGATTACACATAATTCAGTAAAATATTTACTTTGTTAGCGGATATAAGTTGTTATTTTATGTAAATGTTACTATATGTATTAAGTTAAGTAGATCTAATTTATGTATTTTTTGAATAGGAATGTGTGTTCTATGATTCTCATTTGTGTAAATGTGACGTCTCAATCCCAAATACAAATTATCCGCGAATATTGCAGAGACAATACGTTAGTGAAAATGGTGGCAAGAGTCAGCAGTGGTCCTGAAAGAGCTTTCGATTGAAATCTATGGATGTTTTAACAAGCGCATACGTTGAGTCGATCGAAGTCGTATGTACCGCAAACAGAATATATCAAAAGTGATAAGATACAAGCAGAAGATTACTCACCATTGGCGTGACTTCGCGTAGCCATTCATTAGCTTGTTCGTCAAAGTCAAATTTACAGGCGAGTCTCAAGTCTTTAGCAGCTTCTTCGAATTTTCCAAGCAACTGGTAAGCCCTTCCTCTAAATTTGTGGGCAGCCGCGCTGTCTGGATTCAACTCCAGGGCACGATTACAATCGCGTATGCAGGCGTGAGACTTTTCCATTAGCAAGTAAATTTGCCCGCGTTTAGCATAGACTAACGCCACCTGCGGGTTCAGTTCAATGGCTTCGGTGTAAAGTTTTATAGCCTTCTCGTAATCTTTCTCTGTGAACGCGGACACAGCTTCCAAACGTTTGGCTGCAGCTTCCATAACATTCTCCTCTGTTGGTTCGAGCGTTGGATCTCCCATCGGTTGAGGAGTATCTAAATCTGCTTCTGAAATATGTAACAGAATTTAGAGTTAATTCAATAAATTGGGTATTTAAAAATCTTTTAAAACTATCGGAAGTAAAGACTCGATCTACCAATGACTTCAGTCGTATCTTGTTTTTCCTGCTTTGGCTCAGGCGCCTCAGCTGCTTTAGTTGTCTCGGTGACTTTAGTTGCCTCAGTTGCCTCAGTGGCTTCGGTTGCCTCAGTGGCTTCGGTTACCTCAGTGGCCACGGTTGCCTCAGTGGCCTCGGTTGCCTCAGTGGCCTCGGTTGTCTCAATTGTACTCGTAGATTTCTTGCTTGGCGATTCATTGCTTGTTTCTTTCAGTTTCCTCCCGAATTGTTCAATAAAAGATTTTATAAAGGCATGCTGAGGTTCCTGTAATATTGCTGGGTTCGCTGTACACAGCCTAATAAATGTCAGTAATTCTGCCAGATGTTCTGATTTAACGGGAATAGACATTTTGATGCCTGTAAACAACGACGGTGGATTAAATTTAAAACGCCTCATGCATATTAAATAAACTGCCGCTAACGTGTCACAAAGCCGACACATCATCGTATGTACTTTAAGATGATTATAAGTAATGCATTCACTGCTGCAGAAAAGGCAAATCCATATGTTGTACACACGTCTTTCTCTCGCGAACGTATTTTGGTTTTTCGAATTGCAGCCCGAAAAAACAGATTACAACGTCGCGAATACCGGTAACGAGTAGTTGGAAATTCCTTTAGAAACGTGACTGCTTACCAATGGTTTTGTGGAATTTGTGTAAATCTCAATCGGCGAAGCGAAATGAAATTCTTGAATCGTCCCTGCTTTCGCTATCTGTGTTTTTGATAAGCCGAATTAATGTTCGGCGATACAACAAATTGCGCAAGACACAAAGACACCACGGATGCGTAATGGCATCACCCGACGTAAAGTCTGATCACAGACCAGGTATAGGATAGACATAGACCTATCACGCAATGTATTTTTGTGTCACACCTCGGCGGGCTCGCGAGCCCCCTTACCATTTTCGTGGTACGTGCAACGTTACCGGTGAAGTCTCGAAACAGAATGTAACGCTACGCGTGGTAGGAATTGGAATTCAACACGGGTAAAACTAGGTCATTCGAAACCCGCGATTTACAAATGATTCTCTGTTAATTGTTAGTCTTAACAATTTAAACATCGTTTTATAAACGTATTCCGTTCCGTTGAACGAAGAAAGTTGAACCGAGAAAGAAGGATCACAATAAAACAAGAACACATACGTCTTGTAACTTTGCTGTCCTATTCGGGTTTATTTAACGCAAAACAAATTTATTTAAGATATGGAGCGGGGGAGCCGGGGGAACTATGTTAAATAAATTTGTTTTACGTTAAATAAACCCGAATAGGATTGCAAACTTAAAAGACGTAGGGGTTCTGGTTTTGTTGTGATCCTTCTTTCTCGGTTCAACTTTCTTCGTTCAACGGAACGGAATACGTTTATAAAACGATGTTTAAATTGTTAAGAGTCACAATTAACAGAATCATTTGTAAATCGCGGGTTTCGAATGACCTAGTTTTACCTGTGTTGAATTCTAATTCCTACCACGCGTAGCGTTACATTCTGTTTCGAGACTTCACTGGTAACGTTGCACGTGACACGAAAATGGTAAGGGGGCTCGCGAGCCCCCGAGTTTTGACACAAAATTATATTGCGTGATAGGTCTATCCTATACCTGGTCTGTGGTCTGATACAGATCGCTAGCGATATACAGCGTGTTTCATAATTACTCGTCCAAGGTATTCGTTGGTACAGACATCTCGGGAATGTAGATTGAAACAATTGAACGGAATGCTGTTTTAACAGTAAGTGGTAAGTGCAATATAGGGAAAGTAGAAGTTTGTGTTACTCTACCTACAAAGTGTCGGCAAGGTAGGGAATGGCATTAAAATGGTAAAAAATTAATTTCTGTATTGTCGAAAATTCTTCTCGCAAAGATTATTTCTATGCAAAATTTGTAAAATTTTAGCCGAATCGGAGCATGGACGTTTTCGGAAGCTAGCCCTTGCCTATCTTCTTATACAATGCTTGCAATTATCTTGTTTATAATCAATAGTTATTTACAGTTTGTGGACACAATTGGTACAAAGGTGACATCGCCCGTAGAAGATACGCGGGTTTAGTAATGAACTAAGTATTTTCTGCAAGTAATTTGTGCACTTTTATAATTCTACACAAAACTACAATCCTTTACCAATATCTTAATATATAAAGCAGAAAGTGTTGTGTTTGTCTGTTGCCTAAAAACAATCAAACGCTAAACTCTGGGGTCACGAAATGTGTTCCAGCTCATTATGCCTAACTAATCCAGACGAGTGTGACTATTACCACAAAAAAATATAAATTTTTTTTTATATAAAATCGGAATCTAAATTTCGGGCGAGGGCGAGTAGTAAAGCTAGTTTACCGACAAATTACATCTAATCTACCAACTCTCCTGATGTATTTTCTAAAAAATAGAGCACATACCTAATTAATTCCATGCAAAATCATTGTTAACGCGACACAGGAGAGTAATAAGGGGTCTATATTTTGAAAAGCGACGACACATTTGTTCGAATTGCATCCATAAACCGTTAATAACTAAAATATAATGAATATACTTGCAAGCACACATAGGAAACCATGAAATTTCCATAACTAAAGAATAACGAAACTTCGCCAGTGATTACGAAGGGAATGCTACATCGCGGGTATAATTACAATTTAGGATACTCGAAAACTTTAGATATCGGAGAAATGACGACGCCCCTTTTGTCCCATTATATTTTCCAGCTTTATTATTATTTTATATACTATGAACTAAATAAATTGCAGTTAAAATCCTCATTATGCTACAGACAAAAATATGATCTAATATTTACAAATGAGGCGTGTAACGCAAGCTTAACAATAAGTTCTCAAAAGTTTGATATACATGTATCGACAAGTTCATTACAAGACGGCACAGTATGTGGACACGCCTCGCGTCCACTCTCGTTTAAAAATTATCAACAATTACAAGACGGTTCCTCGCAGTGCACGCCGACCTTTTACATCGTAGAAAGTTACATACTGTATAGAAATATCCATGCCGCGCCGCAACACCTCTCTTATGCTGTGCCCTATTGTAAGGAATTGGTATATTTGTTCGTCTCTTGCGCAACGGATAACAAAACTATATCTATTCTGTCCAAGAAACCCTTGAGTTGAAAAAATCTCTAAGACCGTTATTATCCAATTTAATTGTTCGTCACACTATTTACATGTGAGTGGTATTCCTTTTGTTTCACCTATAAAGTAGCGATAGAACGTAACGTCTATTCTATTTAGAATTAATTATGACGTGCTACTTTAAAATTAACATTATGAATCAGAAAGCAGAGGAAAAGTGCTTAAATGCTTCTGAATCGAACGGTGAACGCGTCAGAATGGGGGAACGAAACGTTTCATGTACACCAGGTTATTAGAGAGCGACTTCTCGCCGCGAATGAATACGATGGGTATTTATCGCTACGTGATTCGAAAATCATTGATTTCCACTTTGTTTGTCCTCTCTGTTTAGAAACGTTTAACCATCGTCGCTTTTATGGCATGACACACTCCTTATTCTATGTTACATGTACGATAAGATACTTGGCTGCGTTCGAAACGATACGTCGCACGGGGGACATTTTGGCGAAGAGGTAAAAAATTCCATACGGCGAATGGGAACGTAAGCGGATGGGGGGAGGATTCGCGTGACGTCGGGGGTGAGTTACTCGCCACTGTGTCCGTCGTCGAGTCTCTAATTACGCCCAGGTGAAATTAACACGCGCAGATGGATTAATCATTGTTAAAAATCATCGACACGAGCGGCGTATATCTACGTAGTCTCTGCTTGTTCCGACCAGTCCCCACATTATCGCTCCCTCTGAATCACTTCGCGTGCTCGAATCAATACGGGAGGAGTTCATTAACATCGGTTTTATTAACATAAGGTCTACAAAAATTATTGCGTGTTACATTTCGTTACACCTCTCAGCGTCAGTACGTCGGATCGTTTTCTTACAATTTCACACGCATCGACACGTTTACGGCGATAAGTAGGACAGCGTCTCAAATAATGTATTTAACATTCGCCATATTCTATGTAGGACGGCCAGTTGAAAAACCTTTTTACACAATCTCCCTTATCGATGGGACAAAAGACATTTTACTGTTAGCTCGGGGACCGTTTGAAATGAAAGTTAGCAGTCGACGCAGCGAGCGGCTCGATCTGCCTTGAAATCGTTTTTGAATTCCAAACAGGAGTCCTATGTGAAAAGAAAATGAAGTGATCAGTTGCTCGTCGCTCGAGGACAGTAGAGATGATCAGAAATTTTATACAACGATCTGCTTCAGATCTAAATGGTAGGCGTTGCGTTCGCGGGTTCCAAGTAAATTATACATCCCGATCTGCGTATAAAATTATAGTTCGCTTTGTACACTTTTATTTTGTTTTCAAAATCGAGAATCCTGGCGCGCCGATAAGGATCGCGCCCGATAACACGAACGTCCCACGTTTCCTCGGCCGTGTTTTACGACCCGCTGCCTCGCCGAACAACGAGATATTTTCTACGGTCACGTTTCGAGAACGTCAACATTGAACAACACGGAATTTCTAACGATTTCTCTATTCTTCAACGCAGCTCACGCGGATAATCAATTGAGGGGGAAGGTGACGTCGGGGTGGGGATTCGTATCAGCTTGGAATGTGTTTACGAGCAAAACTGTTTGGTGGTCGATTTATTTTTAGGCGATCCCTTCAGCAGGGACGTTTTACCACCACTGTGGCTATTCTCGCGGATCATTTTGATTTTTAAATTTGATGCGTTCTATTGATTCAACTTGTTTGCTGGATGCGATAAGATTACGAGTCTCTTTGTTCTGGAATACAGAAGGTTCAGAATGTTTTCGTTGATTCACAGTGTGCCTGTGATGGTCGATGAATCTGCCTCACTATAGTCTGGACGAAATCAATTGGCTGCTCAAGCTTCTTCTCGTAAACGAGGAGGCCTCCACGTAGAAACCACTGTAAGTGCCGGAATTAAAAAGAAAACTTTTTATCGGAAAATGTTCTACGTGCCAATATTAATACTATAATATAGAATTTAATTTCTGGCGTTTACAGTGCTTCTCGGATCTCTCAAAATGTTTGAACGCAATAACGTTGTAACGTAACAAAATATATTTAGCTACTCATACCATACTCTACTTCTTGTACACACAGAGATAACGAACAAGATCGTTTGAAAGAGAATGTGGTCACCAGAAGCAGTTCATTGTTCCCTCCATTAATTTTCTTTATCTTCGCGTAGGAAAGCGCTTCGCCCCAACAGCCAGTAGATCTTCTCCTGACTATAGCGAGCAAAGTATTCCACCGCGAACGAAGAATGTCGATGGGTACGTTTGATCGAACTTGTCCAGCGTGAATTGGCTGGACTACAGCTTTCGGTTCGCGCGAGACAAGAGAGCCTGGCGGCAGGTCGTTCATCGTCCTCGACGGGACTCTTTTCGTCGCCGCGGAGATAGATCACGTGTACGTTGTACGAGCACAATGGAACGGAACGTTTTACGATTCTACGTTCGCAGGGGACAATGCTGTCCACGCGTGGCGAGGATCCCGACCTCGCTGCTCCTTCTTTTCCTTCTCTCCGCGCGGCGCACGCGATGGAAATCTGTAATCAGCTCGTTCCGCGCGAAACACCATTAACGGGAATCGCTGTGACGACCCTAGATACGCTTCCCCGTTCGCGCCACGCGCGCCGGACTTCTGCGATCGATTTCTCGATATTCGCTTGCACGTTGTCCAACACACTTCCATCGAGACGCGTGTACAAATAAACCTACGCTTCGACTCTTATCCGCTAGGATTTTGATATGACGTAATGCGTTAAGTATATTCCTCCAGGTAGCCTGCGCATGTTTATTTCATTTCTTTTTTTTGTTCGTATTCGAGAATACCATTTTCATCTTTGTGTCTTCGTCGTTTCTAGCTTCTTTCGTCTCGGTTTAAACAGCAAAGAGAAGGGGGAGGCTCGCACATAGGCGCTGGGCGTTCCAGCCGATCGCTTGCAAATTCTTCTTCCCTCCCTCGGTCGAATATCATTCGAGTCTGGAGAATTCTCGAGGTCTAGATCGGTCTGCGGAGTTTCGACGGCTCGTTCGTGTTCGCAAGAAAGCAATTGTGCTCTTAAGGACAACAGGTCCGTGAGGATCTGTTCAAGGATGAATCCTTTCAATTTTCGAGACTCGAATGGTATTTTAGGTGATCGCCATCTGCCGCGTCGGAGCCCGCCGCCAGCCAGGGTCGTGACAGTTTAATATTATACACTCTATGAATTAAAATTAACGAATCCTTTCTCCTTCGTGATCTCCTTGGAAGTAGGTTCCCACGGGCGCTCGGAGTCCCCGTTTCGTCGCCCAGCTAGCGGCTGCGACGCGCGTATTCTCGTGGCGTTTCGGTGAGATCATATCAATCGTATCGAGGTACCGATGAAATGAAAATGAGAACAACGGACGTTTAATATAGACACAGAGAGAGTGTGAGAAAGAGGGACGGGGAGGACTACCGTTAGAAACATTTCCGGGACAAGATGGGACCGTGTCGAGTCATCTCTACTTCGCGAAACACTTTTTATACAAAGGATCTTACACGCGCGCCGAACAGTGGCGAGGTTTCCAGTGCGCATGCTCAAACCACAGATTGAAAAGCGCAACTCCCTTATTCTCTTTTCTTAACTACGCCTGCGAACCTCGCTATTGCTCGGCGCGCTTATACGCGTATCCTGACAACGTTCGAGATAACTCGATTCTGGAATTTGAATCCGCCTGTTCGAAGGAGACGGGCCTCTTCGCGTGGAAAAGGAGCTCCGACGGCGATGCTTTTCGTTTCCCTTTCATCCACGTTCTTCCTCCACCGTACCTTCCAAGACTTTAAAGTAATATTGTAACGTCAAAGGAACTGTACAGCAAGCTTGGTTACAGAGCGATTCCTTGTTTCGTATGCGACGCGACTGTGCGCGCGTCCGACAGAGCTGAAGTCTTCGGGACTCGCCTAGATGAATCCCCGGACCATCGGCGAGATGATCGACGAGATCGCCGGTCGAACGCAGGCTCGCGCGCCGAGTCCTCTTTGTCGCGTGTCCATCCCCTCGGACACAGTTTCGTTTGTCTTTTTCCTCTGATAGTCCATGTACTTACAATGTGATGTGTTTATTCGCAACTTTAAAACTTACGTGCTAAACAATTTTGTTACTTTATAAACAGCATTTATAGGTAAGTCTACTTAGTCTTAACATTATTTAGAAAATAATAGAGAAGGGGAGAAGAGAGAGAGAGAGAGAGAGAGAGAGAGAGAGAGAGAGAGAGAGAGAGAGAGAGAGAGAGAGAGAGAGAGGGAAACGTGAACGAACGAGGGCGACGGTGCTCTGCGAGATCTTGGCTAACGATCGATTTCTGCATGTTGGATGAGCACGGCGGAACGGTGGATCGTAAGCTGTCCCGGTGCATGCCCGACTGGTTGGAAACCTCGATAATAAACAAGAACGCAGCTGAGATTATTCGCACGGCTCGAGGGGGGGGGGGGGGGGGGGGGGATCTCGGTACTCGCGGAGTAAGTGGATGGATCGTCTGCCGGATGTTCGTTACGGAATAAATTAAATAAAGACACGTACTCGTTTCGTGAATTTTCGATCAGTTCCACTACGTAAGAACATTATTATATTATATACACGTGTTACGCATTCGGTAAAGAGTCGTAGTACATTACAGGTATAGTATAGTTGTGAGTATAGAATAGGCTACAACTAATCGTAAAACGGTTCACGGTCGTGTACCTAACTATATAATAATCAATACCTCGAAATGGGTGGTATATTCGCCTATCAACGTGAATTGATCGTCTCGGTCTATGAGTGACGTTCTAGGCCCGATCGATTTAAAAATGGACGGGGGGCGGGGGCGGGTGCGCGGAGGGGTGGAAACAGAACAAAGGGGGAATCAAAGTGCGACGGCATGGGCTGGACGGGGACGGTGGACGATGGGGATGGGGCGAGGTACGTAGGACAGAAGGTGCTAACAGGAAATATATTTGAGTTTTTATTTAATTCATAACTACCATTAGAGATCCAATGTCCTTTCATTTCTTTTTTCCTCTGTAATCTTATCCAGAATACTAAACTCTCAAAGTGGCGTCATAATATTACTTTAAATTCATGATAATAAAGTCTATCCGTATGAGAGTTTTTAACTGTGTGTCAACATGTTCTCATACCATCATATATATATATATATAATATATATTTTATATAATTTTAATAATAGTATGTATATTTATATATATATATATATAATATATTCACTACCTGCATTATCACAACATAAATTTACTCTCTTCGCGGACCTTTCAAACGGCGACCCACACTCATTCCTACGCGTCATATACACATACACACGCGACATATACACACGCTCCCGCGCACACGTACACTCGAAAAAACATACGCTCGCAATCCCGTCTACGTATAATTACTATAACGCTGCGGTAGTCGGATAGTGGTTGAGTTTCCTAAGCACTGTAGCGCCGTTCCAGAGAGCTCTCGGCCACTCCTCCATCCAAGGCTCTACCTTCCTAATCTCTTTCAGAAATTTATCTTGCTAATTAGATTTTTACGTCCCGCGCAGGAGATGCTCGTGCCCGTCGAGACGCGCGACCTCTCCCCCCGCTTTACAGACCCGTGGTTCCCGGCGACGCTACGCGCCTCGAGAAACGGTCGCGCGTCCTCGCCGATCCGACGATCCTACAAACTATCCCGCGCGACGATCTCCTGCGGCGATGCCTCATAAATAGACCATTCCCTTTCTTCTCCCGGTTAACCGGGCACACGCACACGCACACGTCGATCAATATACATACGCCTGATTGCCGCGGAAACGGAGCGGGCAGCGGCTGCGTGGGACCTCCGGCAGGCGTTGATCGATCCTCGTTCTCGCGCTGCCAACGCGATAGATCCTGTCCGAGAAATTGTCTAAAAACGAGAGGTACGATCTAGGAGTTCGCCTGGGACGGCGGCGAGCGTCGCCGTGTCGCCGTTTCCTGCGCACCGCGGCCGAGCCAACGTGACGCGTCCGCTCGATCGGCCGACAACGGCCTCGCGGTCTCGTTTCCTCTCCCGCCATTCGTTCCTTCCCTCGACGCACCTTCCCCCTGTACCGCTACACTGCTCACGAGCTCAGCCACTAACAATCATACACCAGCATAAAACCTTAGAAACCATGGCTCAGCCTGAAGAACGCGTGCGCTGGCTCAGCGCGCCGAACGACACCTCGACGATCCAGGGCAGCCGGGCGTTGTTTTTTAAAGTATGTTACAGGAAGCTGAGCAGCAACTACTCCCGCCGCCTTTACTCTTTTGCCTTTGATCTGCAACACAGAGAATGGGCGTTTCGTTAGCTTCTGTCCCTCCGTCGCGCAAACTAGATTCTACAACGATCTACGATTCAGGCGCAGACGACTCCTCGGCGAGCAATGCGAGCGGGGGGTGGAGAGGCTTGCGTGGAGAGAGGCAATGAGATGTTTGGAGCCAAGAATTTCAAGAGGGACGTGGAAAGAGTGTGTATCAAATAGGAGTGTTTGTTTGGGGTTGGTGAGAATTGTTAAGGGTAGTTGGAGCGCAACGAGAGCCACGGCTTCCGAGAGACTCTGCAGTGGGAAGAAAATCAATTGGCCTCTCAAGGCCTACCCGTACTTTGACTCTTGAAAACGCCCACCTTTGCCGCACGCTTCGCGGAGAGCAGAATTTTCAGGGGGGGTGAAGATCCAGAGGTCCTTCTCAGGAATGAGAAAGATACTTCAAGTTCATCTTTAAATTTCAATTTTATTTTTAAGCTACAATTTTCTTCTTTCACCTTAAAACGAGCCCTTGCAATTTTGTTGAAACCTTGCAAATAACAGAGCTACCTGAATTTCTCCCAGCTCCCCTTGGCCTCTCATTTCGAACGGACCCGAATATTTCGAGCCCTCTCGGGCGAGTATTCATTCCGAGGGGGAGCGTTATGCATTGCAACGCACACGTTCATCATTCCTACTAAACGCAACGTTTCCGCCCCGCGGCGAGCCGCAATTCTTTTCCGTGCGCGAAGGACCGTTGTCCTCGACTTCCGCAGGCGAGCCGTAAACCGTGGTAATATTTTCCTTTCCTCCGCTTCGTTCCTCCCGAAGAGAACCCGGGATAAGTATCGCTGTAAATCGCCGTGGCTGCCCGAGCGTAAAGGGTGTTTGTCAGTGGAGAAACAACGACGGCAATATCGGGAAGTAAACAGCAATTAAGTACTACCATCTATCCGTGATATTTCTCAGTGTGTCTTCGATCTCGATGAGGGTAGGAGCGTGGGTTTGAAGGCTCGCGGACATGGATCAGGGAGTCACTTCGGATTTGGGATACTTGGATTTTTCTACTAGCTGTCGGTGGAGTATTCGGAGTCCCCGGATTGGATGTGCATGTATTCGCCGTTTGGGAGGAGACCTGTAATTGGCAAACACTTCAATTCCAGCTACGCAACGCTGTTTTGTACATTAATTGCCGTGGCACCTTATTACCATCATTACAATATCGTTGCTGTAATTCGTAAGGTAATTACAGGGACACGAGTCCCTTGAAAAAATTTACCACGACCCTCAACTGAATCACCTCTTACCGCTACAGGAGCATTTGAATATGACTCGAACCAGTTCCATCGGCATTTACGGTTGTTTAGCTTGGAAGGGTGCAAAGGGTTGCTGAACGGCGATATGGAAGAGGTCGATAGCTTACCTTGAGAATTAGGCTCGGGAAGATTCTCTCGCGAGACCAGATGCATCACCGTGGTTTTCCCGAAAGGAAGCCCAAGAGCACCGAGCGTGACATTGCTGTGCAGAAAACGTCCCTGGTAGATTAACCGCAGGATCTCCGCTTTGGCGACCGCCTCTTCCGCCCAGTCTGAAAGACAAAGGAGCCGCCCTATCAGACACGGCCTCGCCTTGAATATTTTCAGAGTTTCCCGCGGCACGGGGAAAGAACCGTGCACCCGCTGGGCCGGAAAACGCGGACACTTCGTCACGTTGATAATTTCATCAGCCCCCTTTCCGCCTCGCTGCGAGCACCGACCCTTTATCATCCACCCCCATCCCCGTCTGGATTCGTGAGCGCGGAGAGTGCGAAATAGAAACAGATTCAACCCTTAAACTGTGAAGCTACCCCGTTCCTTGAACCGTCTCCCAGAGAGTATTTAAAAAGAACATTGAAGTTGAAGCGGAGAGTGGATTGGACATCGGAATATTTTTTCAGGGATGTTGGACCATTACGTTTCCAAGTCCGCTCGTCGTTACGACCGCGGGGTCGAGGGGAATTTCGAGCGACAGATTAACGGGTCCCGCCGTTTAATCGGACCCTGCCTTACGCCCATTGTTCCCGAGACGTTCGATTATCGAGCGATTGTCTCGCGAATGCACGGGGACGGCTGACAAAGCGCGTAGGTCCGTTTTCACGGCTCTTATATTTAAAACCCGCGACGATCCTCGAGGGGCCCTGGCCCGTATTAAACGGACGGACGGGCGCGCGCGCCGAGCCCGCGGTAACGAGTCGCGACGAAGTGGCAACGGTAACTCACCTTCCGGCCAGTTTTCAAACACATGGTGCGCTATGTCCCCCGCGGAGTCGCTTGGACTGAATAGGAACTCTTTTGTCTTACCGCTGACAAGAATGAGGCGTAGATTTATCTGGAAAACAGGAAAACACAACACCATTAACATCTTCGACAGCGCAGAGCCATCGCGACAGTCCCCGCCCGGCAAGAATCATTACAAAACGCGAGAAGCCTCGACCGCTCCCGTGTCGCAATTGCGGAGAAGGACGCCGTAATTCGCTAAACAGAGCAATAATTTCGTTCGTTAAAGCTCTCAAGGCTCCCACTCCCTCGGCCCGCTGATATCCCAAGGACCAGCGCTTTGCCTTCCCGCGATATTCACTTACAGAGCCAAGCTCAGCCGCGAGGTGCACCGCGGTGCCCCGTCACCCCTATCCCTGCGCGTGTCGTAATTCCCGTTTCTTTCAAAGCCACCCTTAATCCCCTCGCCGTACACTTTGAATCACAAATGTCGCGGCCCTTCGAGGCGTATCTCTCCACCGCGCGTTTAACTCCAAGGGTCCCCGCCGACCCGGAGGGAGTCGCTTTGCGTTTCAAGGACGAGGGAAGAGTGTGTGCATACACGCTCGAGGAGCGGCGAAAGAAAAGCTTCGGAAACCGTGACACACTGGGGGGGAAGGAACACTGGCCGCGGAACGGTATTTACGGTTCACCCGTGTACATATACGTCTCTTATCTGTCTCTACCCGTGGGTCGTATGAAAAGGAATTAGACCCCGTGACTTCGCCCTAAACCTTTAAGCCTGGCTGTTGCGTTCTGGTCACGTAGTCGCGCCTTCCAGCGGTAAACATGTCGAAAAGCGACATTTTTCTACGGACGTCGAGCCGGGGCTGGGCTGGGGCGGCGCGCTGGGGATGCTGGGACTTCCGGGTGTGGAGGCGGAGACGGTCGCAGGGCGCGCGAAGTTAGATGAGCTTAGACTAGAAACTTGGCGCGACGTGCAATGAGAATTCTTCGCATTGGAGTTGCTATATATGCGCGTGGAAACTTTGAATACTGTAGAATGGTAAGACGTGAAACATTGATGCCTCTCTCTTCTGGGGGTGTGTTTGCTGTTAAAAGTTAGGATCCACTGGATTAACGTGTTAACAGTATAGGAAACCATCGAGCATTGATACACTCTTCGGCACGCATCCCAAAGTGGTAATGAGCCACTTGCAATCAGCCCGTCCATCGGTTTCGATATAAAACATTCCCTTGGACCAGCCAGCTCGTTTCTCACACGAACAGAGGCTCGTAATTCGTGCGTTCAGACGGCGTAAGATCCTGTTAACGAGTGTTCAATTGCCGCGGTCGGGACGGGCACGTTTCATTCGCGCGACGACGGGGACAATTAAGAGCGTATTAATCGTCTCGGTTTCGCCGTTTTTCTTCGCCCTCCCGCCCCGGCGCGCCTCCACGCCCGACGGATTACGGTCAGTGGCCGTTCCACGACGGGGACGCAAATTCAATTACCGTCCCGCGCGAAGACCGGCCAACATAAATAATTACCGACGAAGCCAGACTCGCGGTCGCGCTGAAGGGGGTTGCTCCATGACCCTCTCTGCGGTCCCTGCGGTCGCGAGAATCCGCTACGAGTTGCTCGGGCATAAATCATTGTCGCCCGGCGGGCACGAATTATCGTCCCCTGGCGGCCGAAGCGGGGGCGGTCGTCCCAATTTATCCCTTGGACAATCGCCGATCGATTCGAATCGGTTCCGACCTTGCTCGAAACCGGGGGCTCCTCAAAGTCCTCGATATAGTCTCGGAAATCGGGAGGATTTGGACGACTGAAGGACTGGGCAGACATATCAGTTCCGTGAGTGTCGGTGGTCTCTTTGGGCCAGTGCGAGTGACTGACACGGACAAGTGTGAACCGCTCCATTCTAAAACAGGGGAACGATATTTTTCGTCACTCAACCGTCACGGAATTGATATGCGTAGACCTTACAGGCTGTCGCGCATTCCGAGTCGTCGGGAATCGACGAAATAAATAATTAATTATTCATTTGTTTATAAACTTTTCTCTTCGCTCCACCGTGCTTTAGTTCGCCGGGCTGTGCTAAAATAAGCGACGGCCTTTATCCTCCTTTCGATGAATCGGGGTACCGTCAAGGACCCAGTTCCTTATCAGAACCCAATTCCTGATCAGTTTAGTATATAAATACCAAATAATAAGTTTATCACGATACAAATTTATTCCAAAAAATGACTAAATAATTATGAAGTATTTTTAAATTTATACGCAAACATTTGATAGCTCATTGTAAAATGTTTTAGGTTGATCAGAAACTGCTCCCTTTGCATCTTAAGTGATCAGGAACTGGGTCCTTGACGGTATAAAGCAGAATCGAAACCGGAGCTGTGAAAGTAGAATTATTGAATTATTGAGTCCTTGCAGAAAACAACCAAAAATCAAATTCTATACTACGGCAGATATTACCATTGGCACGTAGAACATTTTCCGCTAAATTGTTTTTTAATTTGGCACTTACCGTGTTTTCTATAAGGATTCTTCAATTATGTGTCCTAGTTTTGAAACAAGAATCTAAAGTTTCCAGAAACTTCATCCTACTTGTGTTCCGCGTCGGTTCTACTTTGTCGATTGCTGCGTTGTAACCGATTGTCAGAATGCAGGGGAGACTTCTTAACGAGGGGAATCGTACGTGTTGGTTAGAGGAACACCCTGGAAGTCGGATCCCAAGGGTTATGGGGGTGGTCTGTTCGCGATAAATCGTGGTAAAAGCGACGACGTGTGGGCTTTGACGATGCCGTCGCTATCTGCGCACCATGTGCCAGTTTTTATCATCTAGAAGGAGTTATTGCGACACGGGCTCTTCTTTGCAGCAGTTGGCGCTTTATCTGGCTATGTACTTTGAGTCATGATTTCACGAAGGTAGTCGATCTTTGTTTCGCGTCTGTCAATAGTGAATACGTGCAACCGAAAGATTGCAATCTCCTTTCTGGCATGCAGTCTAGAATATATTTAATGAGGCGTTTTAAACGAGGTGGTAGGGTTAGCCCCGCCGAGTGACCTCAGCAATCAATAACTCCTTCTCCGACTATAGCTAAGAAAAATCAAGGAAGAATGATCAGAACCGTGCCCCGTTTCTATTTCTACTTCGGAGGGCAAACAAACCAATCGAGGAATGATTCTATCCCCGATAGAGTCGATTGGAGGGTAGTAGAGGGTCGCTGTAAGAAATTGGAAGACACGATGGGACCTTGATGGCGCCATCATTCCTCTTACACGCTTCACCATTGTGTTTATCGTCATGGGAAACTCAATCGAACGAAGTCCTGTTTTTGCGACGTCTACCACGGTCTGAGGAACTTCGGGATCGACTACCAAGCGTAGAGCTTTACGCGATAGAGCGGAGCATTCGCTCTTCCGATAGCGAATGGGATATTTCACCGAGATACTTTGAAACACAATCGTGCCCCTTTGAAATGCTATTCTACGGCGCTCTATTCTTCTAGTATTCTGCTCCCTACAATAGTACCCTTTTGTACGCGTTACTGTATCGCGTTCTATCCATTCCTGTTACGGTTTCGACATTTCTCGCACGGCTCCGGTAATCTCAGAAGTTTAATCCTTTATAGTGGAAGTCGAGGATATTCCTCGGAGCAGATACAAGACACAAGTGGCGACGAATACCAGAATTCTACATCTTCTCGGTACTCCCAGACCTTGCTGAATCGTCACGTTTGCGAATACAATTTGTGCAATCTCACACTGGTAGGTATCTAAGTGGTTTTACTTATTAACACCTGAAGTCCCTTCACAAGTCCCTTAAAAACAGGATCATTGTTAACGATAGAAACTTTTAAACATTTCCAAACCGAGACGATAGAAAGTCATTGCTGGCATACACTTTATCTGAATATCTATACATATATAAAGAAAATGTTATTTCCAGCACGTAAGACGTTATACACTTCTTACGCGGCGTTGACATTTAGGTAAGCATCTTTGTCGCGGTAATTAATTACGAGGACGGTCGAACAGCGCCAAGAATCAGCGCATAATTTTATCGGCGCACTGGTACACGGTGTTTGTCGCGAGGCTCGGCGAAATTGCGCGCGAGGGATAATAGGAAATTAATTAGCAGCCCGCGAGTCGTAAAGCCGGCTTCGGCTACGCGGCTCGTAAATAGAATTTAATGTCATGCAAAACTCTGGCCGCGCGCCGCTGTTAATGCCGTTAGTTCGTAGTTTATAATTAATCCGTACGAAACTGGACCCGCCAGCTAACGATACACCGGGACAAATATTTCCAAGCGAGCCAGCCTCACAAAAGGCTCGATCGTCCCACGCGACGCCTCGTGGGCGTTGGAAACGCGGCACGTGCATCTTGCTGGCTGAAACCGGGGACCAGGGATGTCGCAAGTCGCGACTGCCATTAACGCTGTCAGTAAGTCCAAGGGAATGTAGCGAAGAAGGGTAGGATAAATAATGCAGTGTACCCGCAAGGCTACTTAAATTGTTAATCGCCCATAGTATCGCATTTGCTAATAATTTTATAATACCCACAGTGCAGTGTTCCCCAACCTTTTTTAAGTCGCGATTCCCTTCTACAATACTCAAATAACCTGCGACCCCCTCCCCCATATAAGGTAAAGTAAATTTAATAAGGTAAAAAAAAACAGAATGCCCACAATTCTAACTTAATAATTAAAATAAATAAGTGAGGATAATTAAAAATAATCGCGGAGACCGCCCAGAAAACACTTCGCGACCCACGGGTTGGGAACTCTACGACCTCTCAAAACCGCAAAAAGCACAACACTCTATAAAATTCAAATACACCAATCAGAAGTGAGGAGCCAAAACGCTCCGCGGCACCGCGCACAGTTCAAATGCACCCCTTTGAAGCGACTTTCAACGCAGCACACAGCGTCCCCGTAGCTCCTACGCGCGTACACAGATCTGGATTAGCTGAGTGGCTCACGGCAACCTGCGTGGCACCTGTGTGAGGCAGGCGTAAAGCGTGAAGGGGTGGCGGCGGGACCGCCGGCTAAAGGGGTTGAAGCCGAGAGATTTTTCGGAGCGAATCGTGGGAAGGTGGGGAGGTTCAAAGGGACTTATTCATGCGGTAGCATTCGATACTCGGTTTTTTGCCGTGCACACGCTCCGCGGCGGCCATGTGCACGGGGGGGTGTGGGTGGGTAGCGGGGGGGTTGGGACGTGTGCGCTACCTGATGCGTCGCCGACGAGCCGATGCTTTTAAAAAGCACCCGCTGGGTGGGAAAGGCTGTTTCAGCTTGACAACACTTCACAGCCTCCCGGTTCCCGTTCAAGTTCAACCGCACGTTCAGCAACAATTAGTCCTCAAAGATAAAGCGAGGGGAGGGGGCGCACAGAAAGGGGGAGAGCTCTCTGTGTCTCGTGACTCGGCGACGGTGTTAAATATGGACCCCGTACGTTCCGTTAAGAAAAGACCAACCCGCGGGGATTAGTAATAAAATAATAAAAAAAGGGAGGGAAGGAAGAAGACAGGGGATATATATCGACGGGGACTTGCGCGGGATGAGCCTGGAGCGACAGCAGGGAGAAAGGAACTCGAACGGAGGGACGCAATGAGCGTTCTTCTGACGCAGTTGGATGGCTCGCAAAGTGACGCTTTGAAACGGTGCTTCAAAGATAAATGTAGTGTCGGCCTGGCCGCCCATGGTCTTTCTTCCTATTTGCCTGACGAGTTTTCGAGCTTCGAAAGGGAGCCGAGCTTGCCGCCACTTCCTTCTTACCCTGATCGCTTTAAGCGCGATATTGGACAGTGCTAATTCATCTCCCTTTCTAGGGGTGCGCTATTTCAGGGGCCGCGGAGGTATTCTGTGCTTCGAACCCTGGTTATTCGGATTCAGATACCCACGGGCAGCGAAGTGTTTGAAAGGCTGCAGGCATCTCTGATGATTTTGAAAGTGCCGGGATTGCCGAGGAGCTCAAGCGTCGACTTATTATCTCACAGTGGATTGGACATTATTCTAAAGCGCGCAAACAGAGATGAATTATTTCGTGGAAACTTCGTGTTCCATCATCGGAAAAAGCAATTGCACACATCATGCTATTACGGGCCCCTCGTAATTCCATTTCGAATCGGTCAAATCGGTAGAGATAACCGTCGCTGATAAAACAGAATGAAATTACGGCGTAATGGACTCGCGGGACGACTGATTCAATACAGTAGCGGCTGGTTTTCGGGTTTCCATCGGTCTTCTCGAATGCATATTGAAATTACGCGGTGATGAGATCCAGGGAGGGGGTATCCGCGGCTGGGGAGTAATTTTCCAAAGAACTGGAGCGGGCAAGTTAGATGGGACAAGAGAGAGGAAGAAAAACGCTAACGAGAGAGAAAGGATAATGGAACTTTACGATATTATGGAATGTTTTCAGCGAATTGCGGAGGAATCCATTCTAAACCAATTTCGGTACTAATTAATGGAGTAGCCTATAGCCATCGGTTGTAATAACAACGGTGCCATGGAGTCCCGAGGGGACGATCGAACGCGGGTCATTGATCGTCATGAAAACTCGTCGGCCGGAAACCAGACGCGAGAACACCAATTTGTATTATGCATCGTGTCACAACGTGCCGGTTCGGCCGACCGCGTTGCTGCTCTCGCTGTACGAGCCACCGTGGCTGTTTGCAGAAACGAAATTTCCACTGTGGAACTCTGAAAAATAAAAGTAACCCATTCCCGTCACCTTCTGTACACAATAACAATTAACAATTTCACCTCTAAAGTATCATACAGGGCTATTTTAATAGCTTTCAGTTTTATATAATTTCATTTTCGGGGGTGAAAGAAAAAGCGCTTCGCAGTTACGCGTGTAACGAAAATTCCATCTTTCCTCCCCGTTTGTTTCAAATAACTATGGACGGGCAGAGAGAATTCGAAACACACGAATTAGCACGGCAGCGATTATCGAAATGAATTCGCGCATTTTTCCAAAAATTCGCAGAACAGATGTACTCTGTTTCTCCCCCGCGGAAAATTGCGGATTTTCACGCGTCCCTTGTGCGTCGCGGAAAAAGGGTCGTACAAAAGCGCGGGCGAGCCATTCGTTGGGCTTTTATCGATAATGTACACCGAAGCGTTCCCGAAAACACGTGAAATCTGTCAAAAAGTGTCATACCCGGGGCGGGTGTTGTAAAATTCAGAATTAACGCGGAAAAAAAAGGGTTGGAGCGCAGAGATGCCGGGGGACGCTGGAAATGGACAATGGGGTCGCGCTTCAGAAATATTCGCTTGTTCCGTGCGCCCGTGTGTACAATAGCGTCGACAGTGATTTTTTGCCCGACAAACTGTTCGCGCAGAATGCTTGCCTTAGAACCGTGACACGGTTCGGAGTATTTTCAGCGGAATCCTTCGAGCGCGGGCGCAGCCGCGCCGCGATCCACTTGATTAGGATCAAGGTTGCAAAAATCTAGCGGCACGCTTATCAATGCAGATGGGTTAAGTGTACTCGTTACCGTTCGAGTGTTAAAGCACTCGTTAAGCGAACGTAACGAACAGCTGTGCTTCGTTATACCTTTTCCATTTGCCTTAGGTGCAATAACGGGGGGAAGCTGTGGAAATAGCAGTTCCCCAATCAACTTGGAAACTGCATTTGGAAGGCTTCTATGAGCAAATTGATCAACTGCATGAAGTGAGAAGTAGGTAGAAGAAATTGATAACTTGAGCATTAATTGTGTGTACCTATAATCCTACTACTATATGAGAAACCTGTCCAAAACCGTATACTTAAGGTTCTAGGTCCATGACTTTTTAAATTATAAAACAGACTGGTTAATGAAAACGGTATTTATTTTAAATGTTTTCATAAACCGTACCCCGCTATTGCCAGGAAGCACCTACACTTTTGGTTAGGGGAATTGTGCTTAAGTTGACATAGTGAGGTAAGATGACATACCATTACTATCTTTTCAGATATTCGTGCGAGAAGCGTGACATTGATTTTTATTCATCGGCTAGTAGATTTCCCCAATAGTGCAACATAGTATGATCACCGGCGGACGCACGTTTAGACGTGCTGGAGAGTTGTCTGATTCTGTGACCGAAATAATAATTATTCTGATTTATGTATTGTTACAAAAATACCCGTCGGGTAAGGAATTCAATTTATTAGATGAATTTTGCGTAAAGTAGCGCTAATTTGCATTATGAATACTGTACAGCTGAGAAAGAAATCATAAAGTTTTTGTCACTAGAAAGCGATACATTTTTTCGTTCACATTTGGGTAAGATGACATAATGAACGTCGGTTTAAGATGGCATACTATGTCATCTTACCCCACAGCGCCTACGTGTTCAGAATAAAGTACGATTAATTCAGTTTCGATCCCAGCCTGAATTTATTGCAACGAATTGTGTCAGAATAAAGTACGATTGATTCAGTTTCTATCCCAGCTTGCATTTGTTGCAACGGTGTGTTGTCAGTTGTGCTCACGGTGGTGCCACACCTTATGTGCCGCAGTACCCAGACGTAAAAAGCAATTCACTTGCGAATTGTCCATCAATAATTAGGCACCCGCCAAACCAACGCGAAATATTTGCAGCGACAGCGAGGAGGTCTACGGGTCCCGACTGAGCAAGCTCGCTTTAGAGTAGGGGTAAACAGTGTAGTTGTTGACCACTTAAGTCAGAGGTTCACATAAGCGTTGGATTATAAGTCTTATTTTGATAGCTTTAAGAACACAATTAGTGTTAATAGCTGTAAACGACTCTAATAGTTTAGAAATAGAATTTGTTTAAAAAAAAAAAGAGTAGAAGGATCCACAAAAATTTACAGAAAATACGTTACCTACGACAAAACATAGTTATTGTCCAGGCGAAGGCAATGATTGGCCGATCGTTTGGCAGTTATTGGCCACTATTTCATAACCTATATGTGACATATGTATACCCTACCTAATTATGAAATAATACCTTTTCTACTTAAATGTTTCTATATTAGCTAGTATTGCACCTTCTTTTAACATCGTTTTAGATTGTATTAGAAGCATTTTCTTTTAAAACCTAAACTCTTAAAATCACAACAAAGAACTGTTTCACTGTTGCTAGGGTAAAGAGTACAATGGTTGGCCACTTAAGCAAGAGTGTCACATAAATAATGAATTATAAATGTGAATTTAGTAAATTTGAAATGGAAATCAATATAAATAAGTACAAAAAACCCCTAACAATCTGAAAATAAATAGAGTTTATAAAAATAAATCAAGAATGTATGGAAAGATACAAAAAATGTGTTTCCTACGAAAAAATATAGTTATTGGCATGTTCAAGACAGTAATTGTCCAATCGGTTCGACAGTGATTGGCCGCTATTTGACACATAATATAACCTAAAAGAAAATATTACCTGATTTGGTGATAGAAATAAGATTAAAATTATACAATAAAAATGGTTATATTTTATTATGTATGTATTTGTTGTGTTTGTTTCTGTTTTTAACAGGGGGCTAATTACTGTTTCACCATTAACATGGTTAAAAAAACTCACTGGCCGCCCGGCCAATTACTGTCATTCAACATTATTCATATGACAGTTGTTGGCCCCCGGTATTTTTCATAATATATGTATAATTTTAACAAATCAATAATTCTTTTATAAAATTTCAACCTTTATTTATCGATATATATATCGAATATGAGAAACATACACATCATAAATACATTAAACTATTCGCAAACTTTCAACTGTACTCTTATGGTTTTTTATTAAATGGCTGCAATTTCCAGGCTTCAAAGCCGAGTCATCCTATTTGCTTTTATATATAATCACAGTATATAATGAGTGGAGAAATATTGATTACATCCGAAGCAAGAAAGTACAAGGAATATGTATATGTTCATTAAAAAAAGGCATAACATTGGTATTTCTTTATATTCATTTATTTCTCAAAATATGGCCAATCACTACCAGGTGGCCAACCACTGTACTCTTTACCCCTATGTCATCTTATACAGAAGTATGTCAACTTACACAGATGCACAGGCATGTCATTTTTTATTTCTCTTATTTTTGTTATTATCGCTGGAGTCGTGAGACTGGTGTTTTATGGTCCATTAATAAACAGATAAAGACTGCTCTTTGGTTTTATTTTAATACCACCTTTAATTTTTAAGATATTTGCCTCAGAACAAAAAGTATGTCAACTTGAGCACAATTCCCCTACAGGTAAATATGAAAATGACAACAATCGACCACGCTCTTCAAAATATAATAGAAATAGATACTGTTAACAGATATCTTCCTGTAGCTTACATTCTAATTACCAAAACAGTATATAGTCCACTTAATGTCAGTCGAAAATAAGTTCAGAGCACTTTCTTTGACAGAATGAATTTAATAATTCGCTGGAGCGTACGTATTTCGTCACGAATCTCTGTTGACTAACAGTTGAAAGAGCGAAAAACAATTGCCAAACGCCCGTGGGTTTCTTTCATCTATTTTCAGGAATAAGTATGGTGTACGGTTTAGTACAGGTTTCGCCTACTACCATGTTCGATCCTCAAATTTCAAATAATAATATACAATGCATCAGGATTATGATACAAGTGTACCCCGGAATTGAAGCAAGAACCCTTTTAACGACTGAATAACAAGGGTAAGTAGTTTACGGCTACGTGAAAAATTTCCGTTGTCAGTTGACAAACGGCGCTATGATACCCTCCTGCGAAGGATCGGCCTATTTGGTCGAGCAGACGTAGGCGTAGCCCGCCTAGAATCGAGGCTCGTATTTCATCGTCTTTCTACCTCTCTGTGGAAGGAAAGAACACTGGAGGTCCATAGTCGGGAAACGAGTGTAAGTCGATACCCGGCATTTTTTTCCAATTCGACCGACATCTGTTCAAAGTCACTTTCGAAACACCCGCGTGTCCGTTAATGCCCCGATGAGCTAATTATGGCGTAGGCCATCGTGAACCCATTAAGGATGCACGTCCATTAAGCAAATACGCGTGAAATAATCCCTCGCTGAGTAATGACGAGGGGGATAAGGAATATTTTCTCACGCACATGTCGCGGTGGATTCGAAAAGCGGGGCCCTGGCGCTTCGTTTCTTTTGGCGTTGAATAGTAACCGTAAATCATCCACGATACATCTCTCGTCGAGAAAATTGAAAGTCGCGGCGAAGGAAACTTCGTTGTCGGCCTATTTTTATCCATCTCAAAATTACTGTCTAGCGACTCCAAGAATGTTGGAAGCTGTGGAATAATTATAGGGTTACGGAGATAAGTTTCTTATTTTTCCTATTCTATTTCGGGTCAGGCATAATAGCAGCTACGCTGAGCCTCGCCCACTCCGTTAATTATTTGCTATACTAATTGTTATTGCTCCTGTATCTTGCGTGGAATAAAGACGATTTATTATTATTATTACTGTAAGTTTGAAACGCGATGCTGGAATAGTGCGGCCAAGGCAACGAAAATGATTCATGCGCTGCCAATTGAATCGTTTCGGGATCTAGCTCGAAGGCTATGGTTTATTATGGTCACGTTAGAGTGGCGGATCCAAAGAAGAAATACATCTTTAAAATTCTAGGTCAGAGTCGCGCGGAGCACCACTCGAGGAGGCTGAAGTGTAAAACGTGGATGGAAGAGCGAGCCGTTCTTGCGTAAGAGAAGGTGAGTAGGCGACACTATTTCGCTGGGTCCGCTCGGATATCGTTTTTCACTGCATCCCGCGATGTTGTCATCGTGCGCTGACATTCAACACTCGAGACGCACGCTCCAGCCCTGATCGTTTCGGGCTGAAACGTGAATTTCGCAATTCGCTCGTCGATAGCCACCATCGCACTTCGCCCGATTCAGATTCGTCGCCTGTTTTGTACTTTTTTTTTACACCGAGTGTCCGCGTCTTATTTGGCTTTCACTGCTTTCACTTCAAGGAGAAAGGATCGATCTTTCCATATGCGAGATATTTCGTACGGTCGCGGTGGCTGATGGATAAATTTCCCTTCGGCTCTGCCATCGTCGGCAGCAATTTTGCGCCGAAATAGATGAACTTCTGTCGTTTCGGAGTAAAGACCCCTGGAAGTACAGGCGTGCGACCGATTTCTCGGTGATTAAGGTTCGTGCTGTTCGAGTGATCGCGATTGATGCAGGGTGCCGCTGGAAGAGACTGCGGAGAGAATGAAGGATGAAGAGCAGACGAGAAGTTGGATTGGAGAGTGCGACGCGGTTGGCAGGAAACTAATCGGGACATGGTTGTACCGAAACGTGTTAGGTCGGCCAGCGAGAAAAGATTAAAAGCAACAATTTGAATAAGAAGCTTAGCGGGGGCGGCACAATAGTAATTCCGCGCAATTTACATACTTAAGCGGCAGCTGAAACAGGTCACCGCGTCATTACGTAAATACTCGAGAAACGGGGAATTTCGCACGGAAGCGGGCAGCGGGCTGATGGGTTACAACAACGTGTACCGATTCCGTTCAAGCGTCGATTAACCGACTTTGGCCTCTAATAAAATAGACCACCGGCGACGTCCTTCCCTACGCCAATCGGCTCCTCCAAAAAACGAAACAACGGTACGATGCACCGATGTCAGGATTTATCGACACGTCAATATGTAACGTCGATACACCATTTATCAATTTCGCTGTACTGCTGTGTCGATAATGCTGGATGTACGTGTCAATATAATCGCGTCGATACTGTTACGTCAATATTATCGCTATCATATCGCTATATACAATAACAATAGCGTCTTCGTTGCTCCGCAAATACGAAAAAAAAATATCTTCAAGATGATACAAAGGGGGAGCTCAGCCGACAAGAGCAGTTAGGCAACCCGGAAATTCAGAAAATTACGCAGCTTTGTGCACGTAACAGAGAACTATTTTTTTTGTTGGCGTCATAATGCGGTTTTAGGGTGTGAAATGCAGTTTTCTTTATCGTGGAATATCTCGAGGACGGTGACAGATATTCAACTGCGAGAAATAGAAGAAAGAACACTGCTGTCCCGTCTTATACGAGATCACAGAAACCTAGTGCAACGTATGAGGAAAAAAATAACCACGTCATTGCGAAGATTTTGTTGCACCTTAGAGGTAGGTGCCTACTCGCAGCCTCCGACGAAGAGGTTGGGACGGAGAATCGCGTACAAAGGCTCGCTTGCAGGGGACAAAGAAGGAAGACGAGTGGCCTAATAGAGAGTGCGATGTGTACGTGCGTGTGTATCGGGGGTTTACCTTGATTCAGCGAGCGCGCGCGTCACGTTGCCGAGGCTACGCGCTGGGATCCGCGAACCGGGTCATTGGGGCACACGGGTGCAGGACCGGGTGCATCTATGCGCATATGCATACAGAATGACCCACATCGCCGCGCGTCCTTCGCCCCCGAAAGAAGCTCGTCGAAAAATATGCCCCGTTGGATGTGTGTCGATACCTTCGGGACTTCTGGGCGGGCACGAGAGATAGCCAGATAACGGCCGCATCATCCCCACCGTGTCTCGTCGCCCGAGCCACCCCCTTTTCGGTGCCGCGGCTCTACCGTGCCATTGGCGTTGCTCCGTTTCGCGTAGTCGCGTGACGTCAATGCGCGACTTGCTTAACAAATGAGAAGCACCACCGCCAGCCCCCATCTTTCAATGCACTTATAAGTTCATACGACATTTCGTTCGCCACTGTTCCTCTTTTTTTTTTTACCTCCCTCTTGTTTCACCCTTCCTCACAGTCGCGTGCGCGTTACTATATTTCCCTCGCGCGTCACGCGGCTATTAACGTTCAGAAGCCGCCCCCGTTAGTTCGAACACGCGGGACTCGCTGGGTGCTTCCCAGCGGAAGCGACGCGAAAGGAGATTTCCGTTTTCGTTGAACATCCGAGTCGCCTCGACCGGAACGCGGCAAGCTTTATCGATTCCCCGCTCCGTTGCTTCAAGTTATTCCCAAGGACTCCGCGCCACGATGCCGCTGCAACTCCTGCGAACGCAGCTCGGGAACACACCAACCGATCCTCCCCTTACGATTTTTATACCCTTCCACGGAATTCAATTTTCCGCTGCCTCCTCTGTAAACAGTGCCCCAGAATAATCCCCTTTACACGCTCCACGCTCCTACTGCCTCCAATAACAACCCAAGGATCCCCCGCGATCGATGCTCCAAGGCACAAAAGAGATCCCAACGAAATCTAAAAGGGATCCAGAAGGATGCTTCCAATTCTCCTCGAGACTCAGTGCAGGGAATAACTTAGCTCGTTATCCGTCGAGTCCCGCGAATCGTGCACCTCCCCCCGTGAAAGTGTGCTCAGGCTTAATCCAGCCACTCGGAATTGAAACGTTCCTCGGCGCAGTAGCAGAGAGACGCCGTGCGTCGTGTGCCTTCGGCTGTCCTACAGCGGACGCATCGAGCAGCGAGATCCGTATCGCGGTGTTGCTTTTGCTCGTTCGGATCAGCGAGCGCGACCTTCCCTCGAGAGAGGCGCGGTCGGGCAGCGCGTGCTGCCTCCGTTCGCCCGCTCCCTCGTGTCCAGGTCCTCGCGACCTCGACGGCGTCTTTACGTCGCGCTGCGGAGGCGCCCAAGGTGGCGGCGCGAGGAGTGCAGCCGCGCTTTGTTCCGTGCCCCTCTCTCTCTCTCTCTCTCTCTCTCCTACGCGCATCCCGAGATGGGTCAACGAGATACCAGGAATTATTCAGACGGAACGGCGAGCCGAACGTGACTCGGGGTCGGGCAGCGGATAACGCCGACACGCTTCCGCCACGGACCGAGCATCCCTGCCCCGGGATGTCGCTCCCCTGTCGGGCATCACGTTCCCGGCTTTATTGCTGCCGCGGGATGCACCGATGCGATGTATTCTTTTTTTACGGGGGCGTATAAGGCTGGGTTAGGTGTAGTCCGTGCTCGACATTCGTGAGACGCCCTCCTGGCCGCGTCCTCCATTCCCCAACGTGCCCCGGTAATGACTGAGCGAGCTGGCTTCTTTTCCACCAAAATCGTTTCGACGGAGGTGGGGAATTTGATTGCAAAGGCGATGAGTGATTAGCAGGGCCGGCGCACAGTGGAACGAGAATGCCCTATTTATTCGGACATCGGCCAAAACTTGAAGTGTCAAAATTTTGTTCTATAGCTTCATTAAATCTTTATTAAGTGTTCGTAACATTAGAAAACACAAAGAAATAAACTTTACATTCACATTAGGTTTGATTTAATTGTATATGAATCTGACCTATCTGAAAATTTCAGTCTTTTTGTCTTTCAGTTGCATCACTTTAAACCATTATTGCCTAAATCCTATTACTTCATAAGTTCTCAATAATTTACATATTACTGAGTACCTTATTATTAATGATTTTGTACAAAGAACATTCTGAATTAACTTGGATATCATCAATAAACAACTGTATTAAATAAAAATGTGTTGCACTCGATACTATAATAATTCAACTAGCGATTTAAAGTTTTGCTCAAAGTCGCCCACGGTCTGAAATACCTTAATTTAATCCTTTAATGGTAAGGTTTTGAACTGTACAAAAATTACCTGCTACTAGCTGCGATTAATAAAATAAATCTAATGTAAACATTTCAGTTTATACGTATTTAACCTCGGCTAGCAGACAGGCTCGATCGTCGCGACACGCGTATATCGACGAACGCATGAATCACGTGCCTGTTATATTTAATAATGAATCGTCATTATAAGTTACACCTAATAATTTTGGTACAAGGTAAGATCCCGACCCCGAAAATTCAAAAAAATTCACGATTACAACGCAATTTTTGTTTGCTGCCCAAATTCATTCGAAGGGGGGTGAAATTAACCACCGAAAATTTGGCTACTCTTCGATTTTGTATTATTCTACTTAACACGAATTGAAGGTGTGCAAATTTTTACCATGAAAATCCAAACCATTTGGAAGTAATTGCCATGTCCAGTTATTGTCCTTACGTCGTTCCACTGTGCGGCGTGAGTTGTGCGGAGTATTCCACATTCGGGAATTTGGAAGGCATTTTACCATTTTTTATTTTTTGTTTGCGTTTTATTTTTTTTATTTTTATTTGCTCCTCCTCTCTCCTGCAACTCCACGCTCGGGGAAAATTTGCTCCGCCGACCCTGGTGATTAGGGAAGGTTTCAATTATGATTTCTGCGGTTAGTGAAGAAAAGAACGTGGAAGTAACCTTCTCCAAATGACACTTGATTCAAAGTGACGCTACTGATTTCGATTAGATCTTCCCTTGACTGACGGTATCTCGGCGAAGCGTCAGACGTCGCCCAGCCTGCCCCGCTCGAGTTTGCAGTAATAAAGGGAATGGGTGCAGGGCCGTTCCCTTTAATGGGAAAAAGTCCACGGGATTAATAAAGTAGCGTCGTATTTACGAGCTGATACCGCGACAGGAGGGTGGCGGATAATGGGATCAATGTCGAGGTGAGTAATGGCGTTCTCTACGCTACGCCGACGATGTTTCACGCGATACCGTCCCGCGGCTTTTTAAGGAGGTCGCTTTTTCAGACCCCGCGCGACACGCTTCTGTGGCTGGTAACGTTTCGACGGGAATCTTTAAGGGGACTAATGCACCCCGCGCGGGTTATTAAACGCGATGAAATGGAGCACGAGCCGGTGAGCAACGATGGCAACGCGATTATGGAAAAATGGAAATCCCCTCTCCCTCTCGTATTGTCTGGCAAGGAAGCTCGTATACCTGGGCACAATGGCGCATTATTTGCAGATACCCGACTCGCAGAGATAATGGGGGCGATATAAACAAAGACGGATTAATGACCCGTGAAACCAGATACTTCTAGCCATTCGATTCCTCATTACTTTCGTGCAAGGTCTCGTGTAACGACTGCCGCGCCAGCTAATTATTGCTCCGAACGGATCGTCGCGATTACCGAACAACGTTCAGGTAGTTCCGCGACTCGATTACGTTATTACCGTTACAAAACCACTCCCCTTGAATGAGAATCCGCGGCTCCATTGAGGACAGAGGAGGAACAGAGGGAACGAGCTGCGCGCACAGTGTGTCAAAGACAATTTTCGCGAGCAAGGGAGCGCAGCGTAGAAGCGAGACGAATTGACCCAGGATTCTACTTCGGCGTGTCCAATTCAATTTTCTTCGAAGAAAGCCTGTGCTCTGAGACTTGCAGAGCACAGTACCGCTTCGTGTCAGTAACAGTTGTTCTGGCAATGCTCCTGCAAGGCTTCTGCTCAAGATCAGCGATCGCAGAGACCAGGGAACTCTTGGTTCTCTTCCACCGCCGAATTGCGTCTGAAATGGGGCATAAATCTGCATCTTCCTCCATATTTCCCTTTCCCACGATCGAACCAAACACGCATCCACCGCGGGGTAACGAGTTACGTTTCGACGTGCTCCAACCCCTGCAGTCGTCCACAGCGGGACGTTATTTCTCCCCGATATCCCGGTAGAATCTCGCCAAGAGCTCACAATATCCCGTCGAATCGTCTGGCGAAAGGATCGACTGTGCACGTCGGCCATTAGAAAGCGCGGGGGGTTGCGCGTCACAGTCGCAGAAACTCCCCCGGCTCTCCGTGATATCCTGGCCACCAACTATCCCCCAGACTCAGCCGTCCTTTGCGAAAGCGGGCCGGCATTGTTGCGGCGATCGTGTTCGCGGAAAGGATACAGTCAGCGCGGAGCAAGCACAATGCGTGCCTCCAGCTAGAAGGCAGCTCGCGAAAGAGGAATCGGTGGAAAAAGGGGGGCCGCCGAGGCTTTCGCAGAAATTACGGCGAAACGCCGGTCAAGATAACGACTGGTCATTGTTCGCTGGAATCGCTCCTATCGGGGGGTCCGCAGCTATTCTCCGGATCCATTCAGTGCCTCGAGCCACGTCTCCGAAGGCGATGGGATTGACGTATCGCCCGTTGACGATACCCTGCGCGTGACGCACTTTTAACCAGCCAACCTGCACCCGATACGCTCGCTCGGCTGAATAGTCAGCAGGCTATCGCGAGAATTCCGCCCGCGCCGCGTTCTCTTCCCTGTCGGTTGCAGTTACAAACAGTGCACCCGCGGAACTTTCGAATCTATTAACTTCCCCTTGCCCAGGCTCGCGGCGGCCCCGGCTCCTCTTCCCAACTCTTTGTAAACTCGTGAACGCGCGGTTTGCTGGCTCGTATTCGTTCCAATAGCTGCATCGCTAACGCGCGGGGTCGCCACAATCTCTGGCACACTCAAGGTTCCGAGCTAATGGCCACTTTGTGTGCCGGTTCCCCGTGCAGCACACACCGATATAGCTTCGTTTCACCGAAATTCATCGGGACTGCTGGAGAATCGGGTCCCTGATCATCGAGCCTCGCTGGGAGCTGCGAGGGTCGTCTTCGGGCAACAAAGCCGACTGTCCTCGCACGGGCAGATGGCTGGAGGCACGTTGCTGCCTATCAACAGATGATCAAACGCGTGTGCCCCGATGCATTCGGACGTGGCTGCTGGGTGGACGCTGGAGATTTCGGGCGTCCGCGATATCTCATCGATCGCGAGGCCGGGAGAGTGTACGTACGTATCTGATGTTCCTTGGAATTCTAGAAAGGGAGCGTGGCTGAGGAAGCAGGGCCGGAGGGGCGATCAACGTGGGCCGTGTACGAATGTTTTTCGTGGAAATGACGCACAAAACGGTCCTAAGTTAACGGGCCGCGGTAGGATTTTCGGCGACTCGAGTTACATCCTCCCCGTGGCTGGTTTCCCGGGAAAAGGTCCAGCGACACCTGGGCCCAGGTAGAGGACCGCTTCTTTCAGCCTCCGAGAGCTGCGGAGTGTCTGGAATAGGACACGAACTATCCTGTCATATGGGGACTCTCTTTCAGCGCGAAACGACCCGATAGGCCTACCTCTCGATGCACTCCAAGATCACATTTGCCAGCCACTCGGAGAGACGAATGCCTTTTAAAACGCTTGCGCGCATAATCGATACCACCTGACGCGTCGCCTCGACGAAACGGAACCGAGCATTTTGTGTGCTCCAATGCGAAGCGGATAAATGTCGTTTCTGCTGTGAAATGGCAGAAGAGCGCCACACCATTGCGCCAGTGACACAGAAATCTCCCACGTTAGCCTCGAGTATATTAAGGGGAGGTAAGGGGGAAACCAGAACAAATTACAAAAAAATTGAAAATTTATAATTTTTAAAGGCATTGAAATGACGAAAAATATAAGGAAAAAGTGATTTCAAACTTCGTGTCGTTATTTTCTAAAAAAATATGTAATTTTTTCTGGTTTCCCTCCTAGCCAGAAGTATATTCTTCAAAATAAAAAAGTTTCAGTCGAATCGGATAATAACTTTTGGAGGTACAGGTCCCACCGATTTGGATGAATTTTTTGACGCCTCGACTTTAACGACTCCCCAGTGCCGCCCGCAATGATTAATTGTAAAACAAAAAATATATTTCTATAACTAAGACATCTATAATACAATGCAAAAAGTCTCATTCAATTATGTATAGTAGTTTTCCTTTAATTAATTCCTAAAGATCACCTATTTTGACGGGCTCTATACCGGAACCTCCCCTTAAAACCCGCGCGGATCGCCCCCAAGTACCCAGTGCACCCGAACTCCCTCCGAATGCATCAGGCACCGCAAGCCTCGCAAAACAGAACGTTGGCCCCGCGGCGTGGACAAAACAAGGAATCATCAATTACCAACCGCTTACGAAAATTGCTTACGTAACGCGAACTATTCACAACTTTCCTACCACGGAGCTACCTCCGTTCGCACACGATATCGACAATTCCCCATTACCTCGTTGCGCCAGTGTAAATTAGACGCAACAGCGGAGCATCGATCATCGCGGACGAGCCGACTATTCCCACACGGCCACGCTGCACGCTGCTGCGTACATAGCAGGCGTGCAAGAGAATTCGTGACAATGAAACGAAAAGACGCGTGTCGACGTGGAAACGGATTACGAATTGAGCGAAGTGGGAAGGCAGGGGTGCTGCACACGCACGGTAGCGTTTTATCACTATCACTGCACCTAACCGCGGATTACGGATGGATCCGAATGTCGCTGTGGCGGGGCTCGTCGATAGCCACGAGGCGCAGCGAGGATTCCCAAGCCGGCAGACGGTGCCATTAAAATAATTGTAGTTCCCCGTGTCGTTAACGAACGGCTATGAATGATGACCGGGGCCCGATTTATCATCACGCTGGGACGACAATGTGGTTTTACCGCACGAGAAAGCACGCCGAGGAGCGAGCGGGCCGCCGCCGTCCTGTCGCGTGCTACCAGCTGGCGAGGAAGTTCGCTAATTGAGATTCGGATCTAGATACCCAGCGATCCGATCTCCCTATCTCCATTATTTATGAATAAAACCGCCCCTGCGTCGGTGATTACGTCGCGTTACCAGCGGGATGAATTACGTATGAGGATAAGTATGATCGTGTGTCAAACGCGCCGTGGCAACGGGATTTAATAGGGAAACGTTAAGAGGCAGATATGTAATTGAGTGTTGCGTGAGCAGGAGCGTTGCGCTGCTCGTGCGAAATTGTAATTGATAAGTGCACGTGGAAGCACGGCGATTAGCGTTCATCGATTGCCTTCGTCGCGACGGGCGTAACGAGTAATTTTACGAGCCCGGCGATTTTCGAGTACGTAAACCCGCGCGCGATCGATCATCGGCGTACGGTAACGATAACATCGAGGGTGTAACTGCTCGAAAATTTAGAACTGTATCGCTTGAGGGGGAAAGCATGAGGCTGTGGACATCTCGCGGTGGAGCCCGCACCGGGGTGCGACAAGGGACGTTCGATGGCAATTAATGAAATTCCAACGACATCGTTAACGAAGGACAAGTGCGCACGACCGGCTGATAGCGAGTAATTTTCCCTATCTTTGCGGAATATCTGGTGCCTGGTAATTACGTCAATTACGGGACGACCTTAGGTTAATAAATACTAATGCTCTGTCCCATCCGTTGCGAATGTTTCTGTAGCCGGCGAGGCTTGTTGGCGGCAGCGAGTTGTAGCTGGCCTCGTGACGGCGATAATTTCCCTCAAGGCGATGACGCGAAAAATTTGCACTTCCTACTAGATATCCGATGGGCGGCCATCGCGGCTCCTCGTAATTGGACAGTCTGACGCTCGATAATGTCCCGATAAATCCCTACGATTCGCCTTTTAAGCCGCGCTCCCACGTGGAGCACTAATCCCCTAGTGGCGGATTTAAGGAGAAAGGCCCAGGTGGCGAATGTTCTGGGACAACCTGTACAGAGTTGGGCATCAACTACATAAGAAATTATTTAAATAACGGATCAAATAAAAGTTACTTTAACACTAGATTATTTGACTAATAAAGTTCACCTTTTATCTTTTTTAACTTTGATTCGTTATTCGTATTTTTATTTAAATATAAAATTGTTGCCCATCCCTGACACTGTACATATACATAACAGAATTAAAAATACATTTACACGCGTGTGGTATGAAAATTATGGGAAACCAAAAATATACTAGGTATTTGGATAAAATCATAACTTATTATTATAATTATTATTATTTATTCACGAGTAAAGGCCTTTTAATTCACAGTGAACAGTTCATGAGGTTAAGAAAGAAACGATGTGAAAGAAAAGAAAAGAGAAGAAAAGCCAGTACATAAAGAAACAATAATATAAGAAAATAATAGAACTAATGAACTAATAAAATTAGAATTAGAGTTAACGGCCGTGTACAGAGACGTTACTGCGAGCCAAGCATTCTAGCCGCTTGATTTCTTACATTATAGTAGTGTTGAGAAAATGATAATGAAGAATCCAACTTATGTTGGAAGATGAGGCCCTGGCGGGGGCTTGTGGGCAGGGGCCCAGGTTAAATCCGCTACCGCCTCTGGTATATACTCGCGAAACGCTAACTCGCCACGATTAATCTACCGAAGCATAAAGGCGATTTTCAACGTAAAGATTGCCGATGAAGACAGCAATGAATGCGCAAGCATCGTCCATTATGATCGTTGAAGGGTTCGAACGAGCCTTTCATGCACACGTACAGTTTCGAATGTATTCTACGATACTCGGGACAGCCGCACACGTGGGAGCGCGGCTTTAGCCCAGCAGCCAGATGTAAGTGAACGTAGCACGGGAAGGAGCGGTTTATATCCAGTCAATTTCACTTTTACAGCGCTGTCGGGCACATTGTCGGGAATATCGGTGTACTAAAATATTCCAGCGATGGGAGAACAGTACCATTATCCGAATTGAAAGCGTCGCGCTGGTAGATAGGGCAATAGGCAACCTGAAGAGCCGGCCAGTTTCACTTTCTGGCTTATTTCCAACGTCCCGGAGACCTGAATCCCTGTTACGTGTCGATCGATATTCTTCTCGCCGTATTTTTTTCCCCGGGGCGAGCCGTCCATTATATCTTGATCGCGGATTTATTCGTTCCCATAGTGCAGGGCTGCTTTCCATACAACATCCTGCGCTGCTTATCGAGGACACGCGCGGTCAGAATGTCAAGCCAGTGATGTTCGCATAAAAGCTTTTTATCCTCCCTCTTTTTTCGCTGCAATATTGATGTTCGGAACGTGGGGAGTCTTGTTGCTAGTGGGCGTTACTTTGGGGGCTGAAATTGGGAATGAATAATATCGACGTGTATGCGACCTCTATTCTACCCTGCTTCCAGAATACTCGCTAAGGAACGAGCAAGATACGAGATTATTTATAACGTATCCTTGCGGCGCAGTCACCTCTCGAAATACTTCGTACTTTAAACGGCCAACTTCGGCTATTAAATTGTTAACCATGGAATATTAAAAACGTGAAGGATGCGTTCAGAGTCCCGCGAGGAACACAGAAATCCGAGGGGGTGTCAGAGTGCACCGCGAGGACAGCGACAAGCACCCAGCTCGCCTCGGTGCAGGCGTACTCGAGCCAGAAGTGTCGCTAATAAGCGACGCGTGGTGACGAAAACCTTAGGGATCAATTAGGGTTAACAGTTGTAATTTCGCTGCATTCCGGGTTCCTATCCGTCGCGCGAATTGGAAGAACCGTGGATCCGCGGAGCCGGGCTCGAAAGCCCTAGAAATTCCCACTTGAAAGCGCGTAACGAGCGTCTAGCGCTGTATATTTAATTATATAACAGGATTGACCGACATACGCGGCAGGGGCGTGTGCCAGTTTAAACCGACTGTTGAATACGTGAAATTTTAAACAGATTTAACGAATCTGTCACACCGGGGCACGCTAGGCGGAGGATTTCACTTAAAACGGGCTGTATCGATTCATCGGGGGGGGTGGTTACTGCTTCTGCCGGTCGTTTAGCTCGGAAAGAACAATGTGGCCTAATTGGCGACAGAAGCAACATAATTGCGGTCCTCGATTCACGGTTCTTTCAAGGAGGACCGCCGCTCGCATCCTTCTATCAAAACTCCATTGTCTCTGCATCGTTCCCGAGGGATCGGCAGCATCGGTTCGATCGAATAATCGGCGAGCGTGTTCGCCGCTGAATCCGAGGATATCCGCGACGTTTAAAGCTGCACACGCATTGTTTAACATCGACGCGAAGCGGTCGGCTCGGTCGATTACTTACGGCCGAAATCGGAGGAATGCTGACAGGGGCTTTCGCCAGCTATCTCATGCAAATCCAATAGAGGCTCCCATCGTAACGTCAGCGCCGATATTAAATTTCATACGTCCTGATTGCGACCCGAATTCTGAGGAAACCCTCGTCCGACGGGAACGAATCCGCTCGGCGAATTTGATACCCGACAGCCGGCCGGGGTGACGGAACTTGAAGAAGTGCTCCCTGAGAAAAATGAAATATAAATCCTCTCTGAGAAATGATAAGCCTAACCTAGCTACAAACACCGTCACGTTATCTTTCTTTTTTATCTACCAGGGGAGTGCATGAATTGCGCTGAAATTTCGCATAAGCTGAGGCTAAGGTCTGCGGCGCACTCAGGACTTAATCTTCGGAGGAGCCTATTTGAAGGGACGAAAATATTTTTAATGCAAATTCAATAAAATTCATTAAGTGATTATAAGAATTTATTTAAAGAATCAAATCCAGTTTCCTTGTCTTCTTACAACGCCTCTTCTTCGGGGGTTCCAGGGCCCTTTAATCAATCGCATTAATCAAACTTTAATAGCAGAAAATGCCCTCTGTCTGGAATGTCTAGAAATGTCCAGAAGGGCGGTGGGAGTCCTTTTCAACAGGCTACCGTAATATTTGCATTGAATAGAATGCCCCGCTTTTTTTTTATGTTTATCTTCCGATAGTAAGAGTACACAGCTCGGAGGACCGGCCAATGTGTGCGCTCCATCGATTAGCCTCCACGCACGTTATTGAAACGTCGCGTCCGATAAAGGATAATGCTTTGATTGCAATTATCAGCACGTAGGTAGCGACTTAATACTTGCCGCGATGCTTGCCTGCATTATCAAGCTGCACGAGTGAAAATGCCGCGGACGTTGAATATTCATCGACCGCTTAACGTCCGATGGATCAAAGAAATTTGAATATGCATGTTTCTTTAGGTGAGCTCGTGAATGGTATGCGCTATCAGGTACTTCGTATTTATCGATCGACCTTTGCCGGCCAATTTTTACCATGCCTCCGGTTCGATCCCCGGCGCGCATCGATTTATAACATATAAAGGGCAAAGTTTATTTTTTCCAACTCTTCCAAATGCACCCACGCTGCCCGCATTCAGCATTGCAGTGGCAAAGTTATCCCACCTCGAAAGAATCCTATTTTTCCACGTCATCTTCGAGTGCCGCTGAAACACACAGTTGCCTGCACGCGTTTCTTTCGCCTTTCCGAATATCATCGTTCGTTCCCCGCCGTTTATGCGAGCTCACGCGATTCCAGGCTCGCGAGAGAGGCGAAGGATCGTGTCCGTCGTTCCGAGGCGTTTCATTAAAAGCTCGACGTTACGACACGGGGGGACGACGCGTGTGCGCTGCGCCGGATCGCTCGCGAATCTAGGCACGCGACCTAGACCCGACCTTTCCCAAGTTCCTGCCAGAACGAGGCTAACGCAGACACCGCGATTGCCCCCCGGGTATCGAACCAAGGAATAACGCTCCACGTGCATATACCGTGTCTGCGAACCACTCGAACACTACCGGGGGGCGGACCGTGCCTATCGACCGGCTTTAAGTGGCGCGGTCGTTCTTTCCGTCGCCACCGTCGCGGAAAACGTCACCCCGGTTATTGTTCATATTTCGTCTCAAGGTCTCGGATACATGCGAAATTTTAGGAGAACGCGGGAATTGAAGGGAATATGCTACCCGGGATAGGATCTAATTGGTAAAACACGTTTTCAGTACAAGATGTAATTAAAGTTTTTAGCGGAGATTGAAGATTGGTGTGGAAAGTAGGGCGAAAGGAGCGAAAGGGAAGCTTGCGCGTTTCCGCCTGGGGCTCTGCCTCAGACGCGCGGATGTTAGGAGGTATGTAGGACGGAACAGGTATATATAGGAATCGTTAGTTGAGGGAGAACTTGCGGGAGAGTCGGTCGGAATGCCATCTTGCGGCGGATTCAGCGGTATCGCCACAAGCTGTTTCCACTTAAAAATGCAACTTGCTTTTCTCTCAATTATTCAGAACAGTACAGGTGTGTATAAGGTTTATTACGAAAATCGGCGCGCGTGTCAGGTTGAGCGCAGATATGGATATATATATCGTGCGAAGCGACCCAGCTGACCGCCGCGCCAATTACGTCCCTATGGTAAATTGCACGCTTCCACGTGCACGAAGACGTCCAACGAGTTCGACGTTTGAATAAAGTTACGATCGCAGAGGAGGCGAAGGGTGAAGCCGGATCGATGGGACGCCCAGTAATATTTCAGCGCGTGGTTTCTCTTCGACAGTGGCCCGATAACAGCCGTCGTTCCAACTCCGGCGTAACAGGGTCGAGGAAAAAATAGAAATTCAATCGGAACAACTGAGAAACATTGTTACGAAACGATGATAATACAAGTTAGCATTGCACTGGAGAAGGTCCCTGGCATATCTGTTCGCAAGATATTCGATCAATCTCTGAAAGATATATCCCACCCCCCGCCGGGGGAGGAAGTTGCAATAACCAGGCGCTTCGTATATTCCTAGCCTGCGTAATGCTATCCCGTGGCAACTTTCGCGAGGCGAAAGAGCTCTCCGGAGTGTGCGGTACGTGTCGCGCGTGCACCTGCTGCAACGCCAGCTTGCGCCGACCAATTTGCAGGTCCCGCGGCCGTGGGTAACGAAAGAAGCGTCCACGGAGCCGTGAAAGGCGGCCGTAATTCCGTCGGCGGGCAGAACGTATCGCGGTAACGAACTTCCGCCGCCCGGGGGCCAATATTTCACGAGATAATAAGGAACAAACAGCGTTCCCGTGTCGAGCGCGAGGCGACCTTTATTATACACGGCGAGCGGGGAATCGTTCGGCCGGGGGCCAGGGGCCACGGCGTGGCCCAATAAACCGTAAATGGATTACGAACTAAGCTCCTGACCCGAGGCTACGGTGATCCAAAGTGCCACGCGGGCGGGGGTGGTTCGGTGCAATCTCGCCTAAATCCACTGTCAACGGACCACTCTAAGAAGCCATTACATACATCTTCCTTTATCCGCGGAGACCACAGTGAGTTCTCTGCGCGAGCGACACCCACGGGGCTCGCAATTTGTCACACGATTATTTTCGCCCATTTTAATGTTGAAGTAGAGTTCGAATTACGGAGGACAGTCGTCTTGGATTTCGTCTGCTTGGATAATGGCCCATTTACGATTAGACGCGTCGCATGAATGGCGAGCGAAGTTGTACGCGCGAGCCCGAGGACGAACGGAGTTGTACGCGCGCGGAGGGAAGAAGGGTTAGGCTAGCTCGAGGCGCGATGGCCCCGTTTTTCCACCGGTGCTAGACGAACCGAGCGGAGGAAAAAGGTGGAACGTAGCTACAGAAAAGGGGCAAGGTGCGTGCGAAAAGAATGTCGCGCGACGCAGCGGGGAAAGAAGGGAAGAATTTTTTTATCCCCACTTGCGGGCAAAAAAGTGTAAACAACTGGAGCTAGAAAAAGGGAGACGGCGGCTTAAACGAGCACAAGGCAGATGCGTGAAAAAGTGGACGCGTGCGAGCACGGGCGTAGTCTTGCATCCTTGCAGAAAAACAGACGCGGGCTGCATGCGAGGAAGAAAAAGAAAAGGGAGAGTGGAGGCTCGAGTCGCGCGGCTTCCTTTTTCGGCGCTGCTCGGCTGACCAGGGAGAAAAAAAAGGTGTGAACAACTAGTGGCAGAAAAAAACAGGTCGGCGAAGTTTTAGACGCGAGCAAGAACGAGGGGAGTTGCACGTGCGTGTGGGAAGAGTTAGGCGCGGCGAGCTGGCTCCTTGTAAAGGGCTCGTGTATTTATGAGAACGACATGGTTCTGTTCTTTGGGATATGGGATCGAAGTGTGGATTTTGGGAGCCACTAAAGATGAATCTATCATAGAACGACACGAGTCACAGAGTACTTCTTCACTCTTTCCACTGGAAATCCACCACGGAACGACGATGGCCGAGGAAGTCCGTGATTCTACAGAGGCGGACCCCGAATCCCATCGAACGCATTAGTCAAGCAACGTTTCTCCCATCGGCAGCGGCTTTTCCACCCTCGCAGCGTTCGTGACCGCGTAAGGGCCTTTCATTACGACTTCGTCGCGGTCCTCCCTCCAGGAGGGTTTTCCTCGAAGGGGGAAAATGGGCGGCGGTGATCGAGGAGGGTGGAAACTGCGAGGGAGAGGGAAGCGGAGACAGACGAATATCGAAAAGAGAGAAAAGCACAGGGACAACTGTTGGAAACAGCTGCTTCTACTGATGTCCGTCGTTCATCGGCAAACTCCTTGGACAAGGGAGAGGGCGAGAGAAGGAGAGTAAAGAGTCGTGCGGTAATCACGCGGAGGAGGAAAAAGAAATGCACAGCAGCGAGGCAAAGAGACGCAGGGGGGATGGAGCGACCTAGAGGCACAGAGATAGGGGCGGAGAGGGATGAGAGAAGAGAGCGTGGGTGTGGTGGTGCAGGGTGCAGAAGAACACGTCTATATACAGGGAACCCCTGCTGGCTGGTGAGTGCCGATCGATCGTGGCATTCGCTCGTCCTCGCCAGTCTCTCTTCCTCTCGCCCTCTCTCGCTCCGGCCTTCTGCCACCCTATCTGTCACTCTTTCTCTCCAGCACACGCTTCCACCCTCCCTGGTCCGTATTATGTGCTGCTAGGCCACCCGGCGCAGCCAGAGCGCCTGCCCGCCCGCTGCAAAACCCGTCTGGCTTGGCGCGACGCTCGCATTACCACGGTCATGTTTCTGCTAAGATTTCCGTGGAGAATAGCTACGACAGGAAAAACGAGGCGAAAGCTTTCCGATACACACACACACGTGCAAATACGTGTGCCCAAGATTCCCATGCTTTGGGGAGCTCGAAGCTGCGAGATCCTGCTTGTTTCGCTGGAATTAGAAACGGAAGTTCGTGCTCCGAGTTGCTGTGCTGGGATCTCCTGTGTAGGCTGTACGTGTGGGATGTCATGGCCTCTTGATGGAGGTGAGCGATAATGATGAATATCTTAAGTCCTTCGATGATGGGTCACGTTACATATGAAATGTGAAATAAGTTTCGTTTGTTCGGAGCTTACAGTTTGAAGAATCCTTGGACCCTCTGTGACGTTACACCTATTCGTTCGTGAGAGTAATGTTCGGTGGAAGGAAGAATCGACTTGGGTGATGGGGGAGATTTCAGAGACCAAAGGCCAAAGTGTAATGGAAAATACCGCCCGAATCTACTCTCCGCTCTTTGACGCACATCCACGCGCCGCATTTATTACTTTTGGCTGCTCTTGCTCTCCGCGGAGCCAGGAGAGGGTGCAGAATTGGTCCTTGCGCGCGTCGGGCTCACGTTTGTTAGGACGTGCCGGCTATTTCGGGGGACGTTTATGAAGACAATTCGCAAGGCGGGCCGCCTGGAATGTTATCCCGGTCCAATGAAAATATTTGCAGCCACGCTGGGCCGCGGGATGGAATCGCAAAGGGGAAAAAAATCGTATCAAACACGGCCGCGACTTTGCGCCAGCCTCTTTGAAGTCGGCTGCGGCCAGACCGCCCCCGATAATCGGCATTTGTCGAGTCAAATAAACTCTGTAAATAGGCGATCCCGAATGGTCGTTCGTGGTAGCTTTATTTCAGTTTCAATGGTCACTCGATCGAACCGAGTCGCGCGTAAAATTCTCAAAAGTGCGGAACCATGAATTTCGATCGTGAAAGAAGTCGTAAAGGTTGAGGAAACATGGGGAGGCTCGAAAATATGAATGGAAAAGTGAAAGCGTTCGATAGTTTCGTATTCCAGGACCTTGGATCTGAGAATTGATACGGTTTCAGGCTTCTAATACACAAAACTGTTAAATAACATCTTCTGATGCTGAAGTTCAAGATCAGAGGATTTCTAACTGAAATGTTACCTGCTTCAGTACCTGCTCACCAAACGACCTAAATCGGACTGACCCAATTTCGATCCACGCGTGGAACGCAGCGTGCACCCAGCAAATACAATTTTCCTAGCCTTGCCGTACAGAAAAAAATCGTTTAAAAACACCCCCGCCGAGAGCAATTATACAAACGAAAATAACCTTCTTTTATTATATTTCAACCCATAAATTCCAAATTCCACGCACAAATTTCATTTCACGCCGAATCCCTTTAATTCCTCCCCTCTCTCTCCCCGAAGCGGGAGAAGCGAAAACGAATCCAAACGAAGCTGTCGAGGATGAAATCCGTATCCCTCCTGGCATACAAAATTAACGTGTGTGACAAGTGGAACGAGCGTGAGGAGAAACCCCGATAGAAATTCCGCGATTAGAAACGGCTGGGCTGCCCGATATTAACGAAACTGGCCGCGTGTCACGCGTCCTCCAGCCTCTGCGTCGCGTTTTCGACTTGCTTTTGTCCGCGGCGGACCCAGCAACGGCCCAAGCCTTTCGATCAGCGTGGGTCAGGGATTTCGATTTCCAAGTGAAATTCCGCTGCAATCCCAACCCCTTTTCACCAGCCGCGTCTCTTAATGGAGTTGCCTGCCGTGTCTAGGATTTCTCGGCCAAATTGCCGGTCGTCTTTGTTTAGACCACGGCCGGATTCCTGCTCCCAGGTGTGGGGGCAGGAAATGAAGCTCGGTCTTTGTGGGAAATTACGGCCAGCGCGGCGCCGAAATCGAGGATCGACCGTGCGTTTTATCGCCTCGGTTTCGCGGCCCGTTCTTCGGGGTGGTTGCGATCCAAGCGGAGGAATAAAAATCGCTGGGGGGACCTGGGCGAGACATGTAACGGTGATCCTCTAATTGTCTCTCGCAGTGGACTTTAATTCTGCTCATTGGTCGTTTTGCATGAATAGGTGGCGCGAACGCTCGCGACGAAGGCAAAGCGAGAGTAGGGGGTGAGATTTTATTGTCAGCGGGGCGCGCGACACGCGCAATATTAATTGACGAAAAAACACGCGCACCGGCTCGCGTATACACTGTGTTCGGCTGTTCGGGCGTGTTCGGCAATCGGAATGGGATTATATTCCATCGCTGAACGCCAGCCATTCTGCTGCCCTCCACTTTTAACCCAGTCGGGTGACGATTAATTTGAACCGGTTGCGCAAAAGTCTCTCTTTTATGAAACCGTATTTACAATCCATTGAAAACACGCCGGCTGCCTGCATAATGCGCAAACATTTCGGTGACATTTCGATTCCCCCAGGAAATACGAGGCGGCTGGCGATTCTAGCTCCGTCGCGTATCATTTATAAGCGAATGGAACACTTGAATACGCGAGCGTCGCTTATGGATCACGGGAAATATCGATTATCCACGTATGTACCTCCGGAGAAGTCTACTTTCTAACAGAGTTGGGCATTATTCGACTAAATTTTAATTCGAATACGTATTCGTATAAATCCCCAAGATTTATTCGCGCATAACGAATAACGATTTTATTCGACGAAAAATTATTCGTTATTCACGAATAAAACTGTACCGTCATTCGAGCCAGATTTATTCGAATAAGAATTTATTCGTTATTCGGCCTGATTGAACGACGAATAAATGCGGTACCCGACATCTATCGATGGAAGTCTGCACTGTGTCCAACATACGTTTGGACGTGTATGTCTGAACGCGTGTGTTGGCTGAGTGTGCCGGGACGCATAGGATATCCTGCCTTAAAGAATTATCAGATTATGTGTGTTTTGGACGTTGCCAGGACACAACATACATAAGTCTCGAAATGTAGAAGTAACAAGCCACGTTATTTTTCGAGCAATGTGAAAACGCCACTCTATGTAGTACCGCGAGTCATACATCTTCCCGCAAAGTGCAAACTATGACAAGAGTTACTTAACCTAAAACATTAAGTCTCACTGGTGTCAGTCAATGATGTCACCACACATCGCCGAAATCACGTGATCATTTTATTCATCCGTGGAGCCGACTAAATTTCTATTCGAATAAGAAATTATTCGAATAAATTTTCAATCGAATAAAAAGTCATTCGTTATTATCGAATAATTTTATTTTATTCGAATTTCTTATTCAGAGATTATTCGAATAAAAATTTATTCGCACAAATTTATTCGAATACTTATTCCAATGAAAATTTAGTCGAATAATGCTCAACTCTGCTTTCTAATCAGAGCGAAGTGTAGGAATTTCAAATTTCACAAAATACGCGCATTGAAATTGATATTGACGAGGGAGGATCATGGGATTTCGAAGGTATCGGGACTCTTTACCCGCCGGACTTTTAGCCCCACCCGACCCCGCTCTTTCGCCTAACGAAGGAATCGAGATTAGGTTTCCGTGGCCGCGTCTACGTGGCCCCGAAACCGGACTGTTTCAAACGCGAGTCTGAGATTGGTTTCTGGTCAGAGTCCTGCATCTTTTCCCGAGGATTTCAGAGGCGTATTTTCCTTCCCCGTTTCCTCTGCTCTCGCGGTGAAATAGGTCTCCTGTCCGGGGCAAGAGACAGTCTCCTTTCTGCTGCAACGGGTTTGTTGCGGAAGTGCATTAGACACGTCTTGATTAAAGAGAAACGGGAAGTAGGAGAGGGATTATTATTTTTCCCCTGGAAGGCCGGACTGCCAGTAATTTCACTAATGAGCGCGATGTTAATGCCTGCCGCAGTGATTTATTTCACCTGCAAATAATCCGCCCGAGTTTCCTCTCTGTTTTTGCATCTCCTTTTCCATTCACAGCGATCCGCGTGCTCGCCGGTTCGTCGATTCTCTACGCTCTATACTTTCGTCCCGTTAAAATTTGAGAGACGTGGAATCGTCAAGTCGCGCTCCCACGTGCAGTACAAGCGCACAGTTAGGCCGCGCTCCCACATGCCTCCGAACAAGCGACTATCCAAAGATACCGTTCCACAGATTCTCGCGGAATCTAATTATTGCCGCAAAATTGATAGAATTCCACGTCATCCTCGCGATCCCACTATGATTCTGCAATTTATTCGACTCGCTCCCAGCGGGGAGCTAGGTTCGCACTGGATTACGTTTCCTTTAAACCGTCGATTTCACAAACCGAGGAAAAGCTATCGCCGTGAGATACGCGGAGAGCTCGATAGATCCAAACCATCGGATTACCCGACCGGATCTGGAGCCCGTCGTGCGATAAAACTGAGAACACGGTTCGTACCTGATACCGAGAATTCCCAATAACGCGCCGAGGCAGCCGCGGCGTAGTGATCTACCCGATCCTCTTCCGTGAGGCGTTCTTCCCACGTTAAGTGTAGGCAAGCCGGCGTATTACACAGACGGATTCGGAGCGCGAGTTTATTCCACGTATTCCGGGGCGGCGCAGCAGCCACGCACGGAGCGAGACGAGAGAAGGAAACCTTCTGGCAGGTAGCATCCAGTTTGCTGGCGATACCTGGAGAAGCTGACGTCAGACGCAACCGTTGGAAACGGCCTCTGGGGGATGTGGGAAAGTAGCGATCGCCTAGACAGGAAAATTTGCAGAGGGGCTCCGAGATCCGCGCGTTATCGACGATTCCAGGGAAATGCAGGTTCTGCTACCCGTCCCCTGAGCAAGGGACGCGTTACGTAAGTTTGCGGGTGACATCCTGAGAACGCAACGTCATCGAAGGACGGGTGGCTGCTCGCAGTGGAGGTTGCAGACGAAATGTAATTCCTAAGTTCTCTGATGACGCTGCCAGTTCGTGGTGAGAAGACGCGCAGCTTTTCGCCACGCAGAATTTTAGTGTCGACGAGCAGGATGTCCAGGGCACGAGTGGCAGCGGTACGCGAAAGTTTAAGGCTCGAGAGCACTCGCTACGACGATTCGATTAGCTAACGGAGTCGCAGGAGTTTGCATCTAGCCCCTGGAGGCACCGATCGGATCAGGCTTATTGGACCGATTGCCTGTTCTCAAACTGCGCGCCCCGCTCCACGTAATCTGCTTTACATGCAGGCGACTCGTTAGACCCTCCAACCCCGCCCCGCGTTTAATCTGACCTTTAATTATTATTCATGGGCCCGAATGGCCTTCCGTTGTAAAGGTGATAAGCCGTGAATTTTTTAACGAGATCGTTCCGCCGCTCCACGGGCCCGGTTTTATTCGATCCGAAACTGTTACGGCGCACGGGGAGCTGCTGCGCCCTAATCTGGCGCTTCATTAGCCCGTGCTCGGCAAACAACGAGGCGCGGGAAGCTGTTTAGGGAGAAACGACTGAAGCAATAGTGGGGTCAAAGGGGAGCTCTGGAGACTTCGAAAAACAGAGGCGATTAGTTAGGTACAAGAAGCCTTCAGGTGACCGAATTGACCCAAATTTGGCACACGTTAGGTATGCACCGCGTGCCCCATCCACTCTCGACAGAGTGGACAACAACTGAGCCATGTGGAAACGTGTGTATACGTATCAGGAAACAGTACAACGTTCTGAAAAAGTGTTCGTGGAAAATGCCGCCGCTTAGAAGTATCTCGTTCGCGTCTAAGGCTTCCAAGAACTACCATGAGACTTCAGCGAATGCCGGAGCTCCTCCGTTAACTGGATCGCAAGCACAGTCGAGTTGCCAGGATTAATTAAGGGACAAGTTGACGCGATAAGCCGAGCGGCATTTTTCCACGGGAACAGAGGCGGCCGTTCGAGAAAGCGATCACCGCTATTTTTACAAAAGAATCGCCGCCTTCGGGAAGGAAAGCTCAAGGTTCCGGGAGGCGTTGAAAAGGGACGGTCGCGGCACAAGTATACCGAGAAGCAATTAGGCCGCTCCCTAAGGGCCTCAGAGGAGCCGGGCTAATCTCGAATCTCGAGTTTCTCGAGAGGCTGCGATCGGGCGGGCCGACTTTTCGTTCTAACCACCGCGGCGCACTGTCGCCACTCCATGAGACGTTAATTGCGCCAGTGTGTCTAACGATTTATTATTATTACCGCTGTCAAGCCTGCATTGCGCAAAGTACAGAGAAACGTGTGTACAAACAAGTAAAATTGAAGTACAAGTGCACCGAGTAGTGGTGAGGCTGTCAGTGCGCATGCCTGCGCAATAAACAAGCGTAACGATGGGCATCGGTGGATTGGCACGCCACATCAGTACGAATTAAGTTGGAGGTAAAAGGGTAAGTGGGCTGACAGCGCAGTCTTCTGTGCGAGGGGACAAAGGCTCGGTTATGAACGTTTCGCCGCAAAATTCTCGCTGACTGTGGAAAAAGATGTATCGATCCCGGAGACAACGCACTCGAACTTCCCAATTAGATTTACAAGGGATTGTCAACGCTTCCGATTGATGACGTCAATACCGAAACCTCGTAAGCGCGCACGTCAACGATACGGCTGAGTAGCGATATCAGCGGCATTGAAAAAAAGATTGAAATCTTTCGATAACTCCAGAGCAAATGGAAATCTGGCTAGGTTTACGATGTGCCAGCGATATGGGTACTGAAAGCCGAGGGGAAAGTCCGAGCTCTAATTAGAAGCTTGAAGTTTTTCGGCTATAAATGTGTCGACTAAAGCTGATACGATATTCTATGCTTATGGATTCGGGTGAAGCGTACCTATGCATGCAAAACCGTAGTCTGACGTATCACCCAGCACTGTCACGAACTCATAACGTTTATTAGTCGTGTATTAACAGCCGGGGATGTACAAGCAAAGAAGCTTTCGCCCCGATTTGGTGGAGACTCGAAAGGGATTATTTATTATGAAACTCTAGCGAACGGCGTATACATTATTCAGCAAAATGCTAATTCCATACAAAAAACATTGCCTTGGAATTTTAAATTCTGCAACTTCGATATGAACTTCCCCAGCAATCCATATTTAATAAAGTGTTAAGTGCAGTCGCGCCACCGTGTACATAAGGCCAGACCATCTTTCACTGTCTCTCATTCGCCAAAACATTCTTTCGCTGAAAAACAATTACGAATCCTCCACCTCAAGCAGCATCCCCAACACCCACATTCTTCGCACCCCCTGCAGAAAGCGTTCCCAGCCGAAGCACCAAGGCTGCGCGAAATCAGCTGGCTGAGGGAAATCGTCGGGCACCGGAAGCTTGCGTGGTTCCTTCGATTCGGAGCCCATAGGAGCGTCACTTGAGGCCGGCGGGAGGGGCGGATAATTGAATACGAGACCACCCAAATAGCGTCGCCTGCGAAATAATCCAGCGGCGAGTTAGCGCGCGAAGGAGGACTGGTTAACCTCGACCCCCAGCCTTCTCGCGTCGAGAGGGGCTGCAACGGGGTGGCGAGGCGGGCGCGCAGAGGTGGTTGCAGACGCGAGACTGATCGATGAAGAAAAGTATGCTATTTCAGGGGGCCTCGAGTAGTCGTGACGCGGGCGAATCTGGTGTGCACCCTCCTCCCCGCTCGCTGTGACACCTTCTCGAGAGCTATCGATTCTCGGGTTGCATCCAGGTCTTCTTCCTCTCCTTTTTCGTTTCCGTTCGCCCCGACCGTGTGCACACAACCCACACGCACGCGGAGCCGCGCACGGCCGATATTCTTATGTAAATCGATTCCAAGGAAGTGCACACGAGGCGCGCGAGCGCCGAGGCGCACCGCACACGCTGGCGTGTGATGCAGGAAATGCCACGGATCCTGCCGAGAGACGTACGATCCGCAATACGTGTCGGTTATGTCCCTGGGATAAATCGATAACGGGACGATATTAGAAGCTCCTTCCCGGAGGATAAACCCTCCCCTACCCGATGCAAAGAGGGGTGGATTTCAATGGGACGCGTGTACCAGCCTTTAGCCCGGTATTACGCCTTTGTACGGCGAGAGCGTGGAAATGAATTTGTTGGCGGCTGCGTTCTTGCATTATCCAGCCGCGTCGAGGACGCGGCTATCGACGGGATCCTCGAGCCGGACGGATCAACTTTTGTCGCTCGTTAGTTTGTGAACGAGATTTATGGTCGTTAGTCGAGTGGGTTTGATCGTGATTAGATTCTGAACCGCGGTTGGCAGTGATAACGATGCTATCGCCGGAGCCTTTTACGTGGAGCCTTCGAATTCTGGGGAATATAATTGACGTGTGACCGGGTTTGAATGAAATTTCTGTGCTCCGAGTAGATATTCGGAGAATAGTCGCGTGCTTCATTCTCCCATCGTGTTAGCGTCATTATGCCGGTATTTGTGTATCGCCTTCACCTTTGCTCGATGATACTAGGAAAAAGCGCCCCCTCCCATCGATAGGTCGTTTAATATTAAATCGCGACCGCTCGCTGGGGAATCTGTTGTAACGCGCCACTCCTGCGCGGAGTGTGTTTTTTGTTTTCTACTTTCGCGCTGAAGGGAAGAGATACGGCCGGCTTAAGTATCGGTAGATCCAGAAGTGAAACGGGGAAGATACGGATGATAAAACGGTCCGCGAGGGGCCAAAGGTCAACAGCAACGGCCCCAGCGATTGCGATTAGTCACTTTCGTTCTTGATTCGATCCAGGCTACCGAGATAAATCGATATTAATATCGCCGTGGACTCCTGTTCATTTATCTCTTCCTGGGTAGAGGCGCGCCGGGCTTTACGCGTAGTTCTATGCAGCCGCGTAAAAACGCAACGATATTTTTCCCCACGGTTTGAATATAAACCCCGCTGCGGCGTGTGTATTTTTCCAAGAATCATACAATGTTAGAAAGTAAATAATGCATTTCGCGGGTGCACCACGCGAGCCTTGTTTTCCCTCCAACGTTTTCGAAAGCGCTGTGCTCCGAGGATGCGCGCGTTTTGTAGGACGGTTCCAGGAACCGGTATGATATTTTTCTAAGCGATATTGGACCGAACGCCCCGAAGAACAATTGAAACTATCGCGAGCCAAACTGCGCCGGCTAAAGCCGTCCAGATACAAATCTTCTCTGTCGAAACTGGCACCGTCTCGGCTTATTTCTCGCGGCACGCATTGTTCACGCAGTCGACGCGTTACCACACCGAACCGAGCGGCTTCTAAACACCGGATGCGCCGTGCAACGCTCAAGAAGGCTTTCTTACGAAACCACCGCTCCCATGCAGCCTGGAGCCGGGAACTAGAAAAAGTGCTAATGCAAAGCCCGCCTCGTCGAGGATTATGGTAGCGAGGAGAGATACAGCGAGGACGTAACATCGATGGAGTATTGGAGTAAAAGCGGACTCACACGTATCACTTCCGTGAAGATATTCAGTGGCGTCAGTGTGAGCGGTAAAAAATAGGGTAAAAGACCCAATTACTGTCAGGTTAAGGATTGATTCTGACAGTATCGCATAGTTTTTGTATTTATTGACTACAGGCATAAGTTTTTATATTTATTTATTATTATTTAATTTGTTTAGTTGAAGAAAAAAATGTTTATGACTATCAAAATCTCTATTTTTATTTATAAATTTATTGATTTAAAAACCAGTGAAATGTGTTGAATCCAATCACTGACATCCCAATTATTGCCAGCTCACCAAATACTAACAGGTTGGTTTTAAATTTTAGTTCAGCAAAGAGTAAACAAGAATAAATATAGGTATTTTGTTATTTTAATGAAAGATGTGAAAGTACGTTTCTGTTACAGTGGGTAAAAAAAGTATTGGCACACTTTTTAAAATTGCATAACTTTTTTAGAATTGGACCAAACGACATGAGTTTTTTTTAGAAGGTAGAAGGATTAGTTTGCTAAGTGACGTATTTCGTAGTTTTGAAAAAAAATTCAATTTATCGGAATAGCAAAAAAAATAGTAAAGGCCGTTTTTTTCAACTTTTTTTCTGAGCGATTTTCAACCTTATTGTGCGATCATTAAACGTTTGTAACTCAGAGCACCGTTAACCGATTTTGATGAAATTTTCAGCATATATACAGCTTACTTAAATCTACAAACGGGCTTTTTGAATTTTCGTTACAGGCTCAGAAAAGAAAAGTTGAAAAAACGGCCTTTACTATTTTTTTTGCTATTCCGACAAATTGAATTTTTTTTCAAAACTATGAAATACGTCACTTAGCAAACTAATCCTTCTACCTTCCAAAAAAACCTCATGTCGTTTGGACCAATTGTAAAAAAGTTATGCGATTTTAAAAAGTGTGCCAATACTTTTTTTACTCACTGTATAAATATTAACAATATTACTTACACAAATTGTACGGTTATGTTGTCAAAAATGTCATAACTTTATGTCCTTACGTGCACACACCTCAAATGGTAGGACTGACAAGTGACAGTAACAGCGTAAGGCTTCATTTGCCTAATCAATTACTGCCATGACAATAATTAAAAAAGGCTTGAAACGCTTCTACCAATCACTGTCACCTGAATATTAAATAAAGAAAAGCATTAAATTGTTAAATTTCGATTGCTATTATTTTCTGCGATGCTTATATTATCTACACAATTATGTTTCATTATGTTAATAGCTTAAATATTACAATTATAGCATTTTCTTTAGCGCCTTGTTTTCTCTGTTGCCAGTAACGAAATTGTGGTTTTCATTCTTTTACCTAACCAACATAAAACTTTTTATCATCTTATCAAAATTAACGAAAAAGAATGAAGTCTTGCTTTTCCTCGTATAAATTACAGTTTTAATTGTATGTCAAAATTGTTTTCCTGTATGATTTCACATGGTTTAGGCTTATTTTAAGTAAAACATCATAGGGTGACAATAATTGGGTAGGTGACAGTAATTGGGTCTTTTACCCTATCGTTTCCCTGTTTTGGAATGGAGAGTTCAGTTGCTGACGCTGACACAAAGAGACCACTGACGGCACTGAATTCACCTGACTGCCACCTTGGACGCATGAAAATCATACGTTTATTTAGTCCATTTTTTTTAGAACATCGTTTCCCAACCTTTTTTGAGTTGCGATCCCCTTTTATACTACTCAAATAACATGCGACCCCCATATATAAGGTAAGGTAAATTTAATAAGGTGTAGAAACGCACATTAAAAATAGATATTTCAGAATATAATTCCAACATGATAATATTTAAAAAAAAAACATGGAGGCCCCCAGAAAACACTTGGCGATCCACAGGTTCCGAATCACTGGAATAGAAAATCTTGATTTTCATGTGTCCAAGGTGGCACCTCCCCTTAAATACGTTTCAAGCGTCACGCAAACGAATTGCCAGAACAGTGAGACTATATCGACCCGAATTCTCGATCCGAGTTACATCGGTCGGTTCCATCGCTCGATGCTTGAACTTACAACTACCGTAACATCCCTTTCGCGAAAGCGCGGCTGTCGCCATCGACGGACCAGTGCGATGGCGCGTCGCTTTTTGCCCAGCAGAAGAAGAAATAGGAAACAATTGCACGCTGGTTTGCTGTGATTCCACGCGCGAGACGATCGTTGATAAGAAAAGTGAAAACGCTTCCTCGCTAGCCAGCGGTAATTGAAGTGGCTCGAGGTGGAAGCATCGCTTGCAACCGGATGGAATGTTATTGTCGACGATCATCCAAGCTGTTCCTGGAATAACGAAGCCCCTCCCTCCACGCACTTTCACTCGTCATCGTTTCTTGCCGCGGCTCCCCGGGGATAATTAACAGCCGGGACAGGAAAGCCTCGGTTACGAGGGAGTTTCTTCTTTCCTACGGGGGCGCCCGGGCCATCCAGCGACTGCTCCGCGAGCTAATTATTCGCAGACGATTGTTAATTAAATAGATTCCGATCCTCTGTACCGCGGCCAGCCACCGAGACGGCTCATCGCCCCTCGAAGGGGGATCGAGGGGTCTGATCGTTCCGAGGCCGTTAATGCGACTGTAACGTTGCGAACGAACGGGGATAAGAACTGATTCCGATCTCATTCCCAGTTTAATTGGATAACTTAATCTCCTTGGGATCTTTGATAGGAGGGTGGAAGGAGGCTGGTTCAGTGGTCACATCCAACTGATTCGCTGTGAACTGTGAGATGAGTGACGGGGAACGGGGCGCGCAAGTATCGCTCTGGAATTGATGATGAGGAAAAAATGTGGAGGGCTGAGGATGTGGACGGTTTTGGGAGGGATCCTATAATTTTCTTCATGCAAATTTATCTTTCTGGGTAGATGGTTCGAACCATTCTGAAAATAACTGTTTCAAACTGTTACATAAGGTAAATGTACCAGTGCCCGGCCATGTCCCAGTACCTGAACAGCAATGCGAATTTTATTTATTTTTAAGCTTAATTTTTAATGTAATTAAAGACAAAAAATAGTACCATAATGTATTAGTATTTAGCAGTATTAATTGAAATCGTTATTATAAAAAATTAAAAGTCGTTAGAGAGAAATAATTATTTTGTAACACACTTCGTACGCATAGCAGATTTCGAGAAATTTCTATGGCTTCTGTTAAGACACGCCACTCATTTACTAAGAAAATATTGACTGCATTTCTTATTCATATATTATAATATCACGTTATTATAATAGTAAATAGATTTAAATTTAATTTAAGATGGTTAAACTAGCAAGAAAATTAATATTTTTTTTAAACAAGTCTAAGTTTATTTACTGGTACAAGAATTTCGTGAATATACCAGTATAATTCAGTATCGGGACATGCATTTTTAGATTGTCCGCTTACTGGGTCGATATAATTCAGGTATTGGGACATGCAGTTTTAGGTTGTCCGCTTACTGGGACATCTGCATATTTTCGTATTTTCATTAATAAATACGTCTATTATAATACATAAACTTTTTTTTCAGTTTCCGATAGTATAATATTGTGTTATCTTCAATATTTCAACAACATTTTCTTATTTCATGACGGTTTTAAAAAATAAATTAGGAGACGAACTTTGCCGCTTTTTCTTAAGCCCCTTAAGCGTCCGGGTATTGGTACTTTTACCTTATCAATTCCGAATGAAATAGTTATGAAGAACCGATATTCTGAATAATTATTATAAGAAACTGAAATGTGCGACTATATCGGTCTCGGTTAGTATATTATGTATATCGGTTCTATAACAGTAATATATCCGTTTTGTAACATTAATGCACGAATTGGTTCCGAGAATTTACTGTACACTATAACCGATCGATATGAAACCGTTATGGACCGGAACCGATATCGGTATACATAGGCCACAGCCTTTTTTACTCATAAATGCTTCAAGATTATTTCAGTTCTTAGAACTGTTTCGAGAAGAGAAGCTGATAGCATAACCGTTTTCAAACCCTAGTTCGAATGGAGGTGTATAATGTAGCTGAAGTAAAGGCGAAGATTGTCACGAGTGATTATAGATCAGGGCTCTCCAGCGTAGGGGCCCCTCGCGCGCCTGCTTCCCCTTCCAATCTTTATTTCGCGCAGCGTGCCTTCCGTTGTCAAGGAGACCGCTCGACGCTACGAAGGCTGCCATGACGGGCTAGCCCAGCCAGCCGTCTTCGCGGTTAGCGCCGCGCGGTATCCCTGACAACGCGGACGATAGTGGGAGAACCCCGAGCTTACGCGTAAGCGACTTTGGAGAGCCCTGCTATAGATTCTCGATTTAAAAGAGCTTATAATTAATTATATGAAAAAGTTTTAGAGTCTGATGTTAACTTGCTTCGGTACCATTTCGGTTGTGATAGACAGTAATTCGCGTGTGAATGTAGAAAGTCACGGAGCACTTGAAATTAAGGACCACCCCAGAAATAGCTACGTTACAGATGGAACAAAATTAGTGGCCTCCTCGAAGAGCCAGTTGGATTTAATCAATTTTTTTTAATTTACTTACACGCTTATCCTTTTAGAGTGTCGAAGAATATGCAAAGTCCCTTACCTGAAACAGACAGAGATACAAATATTAAAAGCCAATATAGAAAGGATTACCATAATGTGCAGAAATCGGATTAACGCAAGGTACGATGAAAAAGAGCAAACAAATTCGCGGGCGGGAGTTTCCAAACAGATAACCGAATCGTTTGGCTCTGCCACCTTGTCTCAATACGACTACAATGTCAGCAAACGTATCGAGTTCATATTTGTTATCGACGATATCGATCCTCCGATTGTTTCCCGGTGTGACCATGTAACGCGACCGTCGCTGTCGATAAATTGACACCGAGACGCAAGCTAGCAGATAAGAGCGTTAAAAAGTGAGGATCGCTCGATCGGAAGTGGCCAAGGACACGATCCAACGATACCGTTCAATTGGACAGTCCCTAAGGTCGCGTCGTCGCGCGATCAACGCGTCGCGACACCGAGAACAGAGAACGAGAAAGGAAGATCGGCGAGAAGAGTGATTTCCCAGGCTCCGCACTCGGAGATTATTTAGAAATTTCGAAAGCCCTCGGAGCTCCATTGTACCAAGACACTTCAGCTGGCGTCAAGCAGAGATTTGAATTTTATTCCCGTAGCATATTACCGAGCATGAAAGTGTTCGTCACAAAAGACCGCCCAAGCACGGTATTATTACCCTTAAGATCAGCAGCACGCGGGGCTCTAAGAATAGCGAAAGTAAATCGATCGTGAACGCTCGAACGCGATGCGTTCCTCGAGCGATAACGAAGTGTGTGCGCTCGCAGTCGCCGAAAAGAAATCTCGCTTTCCCTTGACCAAGGTGTAATAACAGAGCAGCTTTCAGCTTGCACGCGAAACCACTGGAAAAACCAGGGGGAGCAGAAGCGTGGATGGAGATCGTTACTCGATTACGCTCAGCTGTGTGGCGCGAGTCATGAGCAACTACTGTGCTAAACTGTATTACGCCACGCTGTAAGTAGTTTGCCTTTGCGCATAATTACTGGGAAGATTTCTTAATTAGTTCGCGAAATTCGGGCGAACAAGTTTACGCCGCGTCCTGATAATTTACCGCCTCGATAAACTTGAAAACAGACGAGCCAAATTGACGCCCCCGTTCTATATCCGAAACAGAGAATCGTCTAAACAGTTGAGGGAACCTTTTTATCGACGAATGCCACCACCTTTGATCGTTGTGGATCGCGAAGTGTGCAAGGAAAAGTGTCTATGCAAGCCAGTTACGAACATATCGTGAATGACGATAAATTGCGCGACCGATTAATTTGAGGATGCGCCCGATAGCCGGGGATATTCTGTTACCAGGTTTCACTGCACCTACGGGCGCGTGTTGCAACGAGACTTGCGCCACAGAGGCGGGTTAATGCAACGAGTTGCTTGTCAGCCGATTTAATCGCCACGTTTGATTAGATCGGGACCGCGGGCCGCTCTTAATTGCGCCCGACTTGATTGCAAAAGCCCGTGGAAGATGTGTGCGAGTGCGGCTTGTCGACTGTGCCGTGTAAAGGGCAAAGAAACGGTGTTGCGCGTGGGGTGAGCTTCTCTAGAATGTGTTTTGCGTACGGACAGCGATTAGTTAATGTTTGGAGAACCTTGCCAGCAACTTGAAAACAATCCGGCGAGGTTGCAAAGGGTTCATTTTCGGGTATAAACAGTGCTTAGAGGGTAACGATTTATTTATAGCATATCTTTCCTACCGCTTCAATCAGAAAAGTACATGCTGCGACAGTGCAAGGTTCCCTCCGCACTCAATTTGCGATAACATCGAACATTCTGCATTCTATTCGACGTATAAACTTTCCAGTTGCTTGTCGAGAAGAAAGTCAGAGTGCTGGAAAGCAATTCTAACCCTCGGACAAAGCAAGCATCTCCGAAACGCAGAGACGATCGGTGGATCCGATTTAACCGGCAACAGAGAGTTCGATGCAACCATAACCGCGCGTGTGTAAATATAGACACCGCGTCTCCACGCTCGACGCGGCTGAAATTTACGAAAACCGTGCCCCAGAAACGCCGGGAGGGGGTTGGAAACGGGGGAGTCATTGTTTCGATCCCTGGCGCCGCTAAAAATACCGTCGAAATTTACGAGCTACGGGCAAAAAATATCGCGGCGGGTGGAGAAAAAGGAGACGACTCGGGGGAGCGAGCGTATGTGGCTCGAGACGGAATCGTGACGTTCTCGTTTACGTTGTCGGGGAACGCCTCGGAGATGGGGGGGAGTAAACATTTATCGCGGGCCCATTTAGCCGAGCGTAAGTCTCCCTTTTCCCTCGTGACTCGACGAGAAACGGAAAGGCAGGAATAATATAATTGATGATATCGATCACCGTTTGTAGCGACTTCTTCCTACTACCCGTTTCATTCCGCCCGCGGATACGCCCACGCGAATTCGGAGCTGTTTATAGCGGCGATTCGCTTTTTCCAAACGGCCAATGACCCGGCCAACGATCGATAAGGAAATTTAGCGAACATTTGCAGCGGAGCTTAAAGCCGTCTGATACGTTCAGTGCTCCAGGGGTCAAGAGTACAGGGGTGGATCTTAACGAAGGAGTGGAAGCTTTGTGTGTGGGGACACAGCACGGTCGACGAGAGTACCTATGAATCGATGGATTATTCAACTTTGTTGATAATGAAGAGGTGCTTTCTGAATTCTTTAAGGGGTCATGCTCAGTCAGGAGGCCGAAAAAAGGGTGGTCTTTAGAAATTTTGTACTGAAAAGCTATAACATATTTCTCAAAAAATCTTTTTTCCTTGTAAGGATTGCATCTAGTACCGTGCATCGTAATTTTTTTATTTAAAAATATTTATCAATAACTGAGTTATTGTCCATCACTCAAACGGTTCTTTCAAAATCGGTGACCAAAATATTTAAAAAAACCATTCAACCGATTTACTTCAAATTTTACAAGCTTACTATAGGAACAATAAACTAGTCTTTGAACGAAGGATTTTTTTATCCGATGCTTAGTTTTCTTTTAATTGACGAAAATCAGGCACGATTTATGATGAAAATTGAAACTTTTACTTAAAACATCTGCCATTTTTTCCCAAATCAATATTTCGAAAAATCCTTCGTTCAAAGACAAGATAATATAATATACTAAGTAAATTCTTTTGAATTTTTTAATTTAGATGATCGACTTTCGAACAGCAGTGGTCACCGCAGAAGCCTTTTTTTGAGAGGACCTTTGAGAGATGGACAATAACTTTGTTATTAATAAATATTTTTAAATAAAAAAATTACGATACACAGTAATAGATGCAATCTTTAAAAGGAAAAAAGAATTTTTGAGAAATGTGTTATAGCTTTCGAGTAAAAAATTCCCAAAGATCACCCTTTTTTCGGCCTCCTGACTGAGCATGACCCCTTAAGTCGACGTTTGACGCTCGGAGGAAAATACGTAATATGGGCGTCGAGATATTAAGGGGTTCGCCTACTGCGGCAGATAAAAATAAAATTCCCCTCCCTAGATTACTTTAGATTTCCCTTTAGAAGCACAGTCGACGCCCGGGCAATTCAAAGTCCGCTTCGAAAGCTGCCCCGGTCTGTATCGCCTCTGAATGTTCCATAACGAATTTCAAAACACCGCCGCGAACGGACGGGCTGTCGCGTAAACGCGTTTTCCCAGGGGGCCAAGGATGCGTCGCTCGAATTACATCCGTGGCTCAGAAAATTCCCACCGAACGGTCCGACCGGGAGAACTTGGCCCGACAACACTTTGCGTCATCCCGCGGCGGCAACTTGAAAAGTTAATCATCCTCGAGTTACTTCTCGTCGCTTACCCGGGTCCCCCCAACTTTTTCACTCCCCCCGCCGTCCAACTGGGTCGCTCCTCGAGCTCGCGACCTGTCACGGATATTAAACGCTGTCCAAAGCAAGACTCCGGATCCACAATGGGAGGCGCTGATCTCGCGGCTCCTGCGACACATTCGGGTGGCTCACCAACGATTAGCCAGTAATTTTTGCGTGAGGAAGACTCCTGGCAGGTCTTCGCGACCGGCCGCCTCTGTTCGCCCGCATGCCCCGCGGGCGCCGTCAGATTCGCGACTTCCGTTCCAGCGAGCACCAGTCGGCCGAAGCTTTCGAATTGATTTCCTCTTTCGGCCGTGGGTGTTTTACGTCTGATTCGGCGCGGCCATAAATTCCAAGCTAACTTAACCGTTCGCTTGGAAAGCTTTCTTCGTTAATGCCTCGGGCGAGCCTCCTCCTAACTTCCTCCTCCCTCGCTGCCCCCGCCATCGTTTCTTCTCTCCTTTCGCCGACAGACCTGGCATCAGTAGCCGCTCCCTTGGGCTCCTTTTTTCTCTAGGATCTTTGAATCCCCTTTCGAGGGACCGCGGACGGTGTTCCAGCGGGCTTATTATGCCGCTCCAATATTCAGCGGGGAAAAAGGCGGCTGGGGTAGTTATGCGCATAATTTAGAGCGACGCGGGGCTGGCCAGGACGTGGTTCCATTCGACGGAGCCTTCGCGCCCCGATAACCGTTTAGCAGGAGCGGAGCAACTGGGGGTATTAATTATCGGTGGCCGATGGTTTGTTGCTTCAGAGGCGCGGCCAATTTTCCACGGCATTTTTTCGTCCCGGCCGCAGAACGAAAAGGTTAACCTGGAGCTCGAAGGGGTTCAACTGGAGAATAAAAGTCGAGAAGTGTGGTTGGGCTTAAGGGAAGCAGTCTCGATGTGAAATCCATGGGACCAACCGAGATTTAATACCCACGAGAGGCGCGAGAAAGATCCTACGCAAACTTCCCGCGTATTTCATGATTTCTACTTCTCAGACAGTTGCAGACTCGCTAGAATCTACTTTGCAACGCAGAATGCTGTCCCGACTGCTAAAACTCGCCCACAGAAGAATTCTCGACGACGAACCCGCAACTCGAGAGTCCGCAACGTGCCAATTTTATCGCGACACGATTTCTTTATCGTTTCGATGCGATTCCGTGGCGAAAAAAGGGGGCCGCTTCGAAATACCCTTAACCTTGGAGTCGCTCCAATTACACGTTCAATAAATAGAGAACAGCGGTTCGCACTGATAAAATGCCAAGTATCGGGCGGTTAGCGCGCGCGCGACTCGCCGGGCGTTCGAGCGGGACGAGGGAATTGACGCGCGCAGGAGAGAAAGGTAAATCCAGCTGGTCGTACGCCTCCGCCGCTATGTATTTTCTCCGCGATTTTACGCTCGCGCTTTATAACAGGTCGGCGTGAATTTATATAGCAACGCCCGACAATCGAGATTACTTCAGCTAGAATAAACTCGAAATGCTGGAATGAAATTCGTTTAGCCGGGGCACCGCCGGTCGGTTCTCGCGCCAACGGAGAAGAATCGCATTTGCAGGGACTGCGACAGCTCCTGTCCGGATTATAGCGACTTATTTTCCGTATGAAAATTAGACGATCCAGATTTCCATCGCGAGATAGTCGGTCTGATGGACAGGACGAAGTTTCGAGCAGCAGAAGCGTGTACTTGTGCACTGTTTGCGGGGCAGAAGTGGAGCAAGAGGATGCTTCGTTGTTTGAAGACATTTGAACTCGAAATTTGGGAGAGTGTACTCAGGCACTTCAGATGTTTGTATCAGAGTTTGGAGAGAAAGGAAGCAGTTCGAAGTTCCCGCTGAACGGACAAAAATTACCGAGACACTCTTAACGTCGGCTACCGTCGGACAACCTTATCAGGGTTTACGACCCAGTGAAACGCTAAGTTCGGATGGAAAAATCGGGCGGAATTTAGGGAGAAAGTTTTTTCATTTCGGGCCCGTAATCTTGCCTTTAATCTTTTCCACGGAATCGAGCGCCAGATTAAACCCCCGGATCTGAAGTTTAATTTATCTCGTCTCGGCGACTAGTCATCTCCGCGCGCCTTCCTCCCAGTCTAACAGGTAAAAAGGAAAGTGGTCTAAAAGAGTAGCATAAAAGCAATGTACGAGGCTGCTTCGCAAGCTTCCCCGTCGCCCCTGTGATCTTAAAAACTTGAGTAGATAATCGACGCTGGATCGTAATTTACAGATCGTGAAAACAGTTCCTTGTAGGTACCCTTTAATTCGTTTTCCACTAAGCCTCTCGATTCTAAACACATGTACCCCTTTCATAGCAACGCTCGAACTCCATTAAGGTAGCCGAAGAGAAGCGGAAACTAAGCAGCGGGCATGTATCCGAAGCACGGTAGGACAGGCCGGGCACGGGTCCACCGGCAAGTAAGTGTTTGCCACTTGAAAGTTGCGCGCAACAATGGCCCCGGGAATGGCCCTTCTCGCTTTATCGTTTCAAGGCTGGTCGGGTGCAACTTTCCGCGCAGCGGTTGCTCGTACCGCCTGTAAATTAGCCTCATTCACCTCGGCGCCCGGCCACGGGGCTCGGATTTTCCAGGGGCACCGCACGCGGGTTACAACTTTCGGCCGTTATGCCCACGGAATTGAGCGAGCCTCGCCCGACACGTCCACCCATTAGTCTAACGAATTTGAATCGCAAAGCGTGCCACGAATACTAGCCGCATCCTGCGGCTGCTGGGCCCCTGGTGTAGCCGGCATTACTGCGACGTACTGCGTGGACGGACCGCCGTTGGATAGGTGGTCCAATAGGTGGTTTGCCAGGTAGCTTCGTCAACCGTTTAATACGTTGGCCGATTTCCGAGGCGAACGAGACCCGTACGTCTCCCCCGACGGGTATTAGAAACGCATACGGTCCAATCCGCTGCGGCCCGCGGTTTACGTGATCTTTGCGTCACCATCGTTCAGCGGCGGAGCGATTCCGTTTGGCCGGTTAGGTTCGAATGGAAGACCATTGGAAATATCAAGCCGTTCCATTCGCTCTGTTTCTATCACGGACCATAGAGATATCTAAGCCAGTTACATGGGAAGAAAGAAGACCCAATTTCTATGTAAATTCTGCAAATTGTATGAAACGCGGGGCGCGATGGAGCACTCCGCGCTTCTAACATCGCGGCTGATGCTGAAGCGTAAACAATCTTCGCGTCACGTGAAATGACTCATTTGCAACAGTGATCCCGTTACTTTATTTCTCGTGTCTTTTGTCCAATAGCCTTTTAGAGGCTGAGAATCGTAAATTGGTGCCGAGTTTTAATGCTTCATGACGCGTTGCCGGAGTTACGTTATTTTTCCGCGGGGCAGTTCGAGCGTTAAGCTGTAAATGACGAGCGAGCGGCGAGTCCTGGATAAATTTTTCCGCGGCCCGAAAGCGGCACTTCGTGAACTACTTACTACACTATAACAACAACGTTACGGTATACGTGAACGGTACTTCGAGGTACACGCGATCGAGTCTCTACAAATACCGTTCCGAGGCTAATCCGGTTCCTTCTTACGGCATTACGCCCTGCCAATCCGCGATTACCTGCCGCGGCCTCTCGTAATTCTCTTTCATAATTACCCGCGGCAACCTTCGTACGCGTCGATCCGCCGCCCGTAACTTTCGCGTAATTTCTTGTACGTGCGGCAACAACGAATTAAGGGAGATTCGAGGAACGCGAATCGCGGTGGAGAGGAAACGCTACGGAGAGCCACCTCTGCCGCGCGGATTTCGTCTGGCATCGAAAGTCGAAGGCTTTCTATTGAGACAGCCTGATTTTCCTCCCATCGGCGGGGCGCTGTTTACGGAGAACTCGCGCCGCTCGGTTGCGGCGACCAGCCGCTTCAACGGCGTAGCCGTGAAAAACGCGGTTGCGAAACGCAAATGCGCCGGGTAAACGAGAGACGGCCGCGTTTGTGGTTAATTGTTTGCCATTGCGAAAACAAGGTAGTAACACGGTGGCAGCTTCGGCCGGCCGTAAAACGCAATTAACGGAACATTTTGCCGAGCAATTTCGCGCGGGTATTTCGCAAAATTTCTATCGCGTCGTTGAATCGGTATCAAGGTTACTAAGCAGCTCGTCGGTAATGGGATATCGCGATCGACTTCTTCAGCGATCCATAACACAAGCGGCAGAAGAAAAAAATTAATCACCACTATCCATTATTGATAGATACGCTGCGCAGATTGCGCGCGTAATATTCTCTAATTAACGTTTCCCTATATTCGCGGTGCTCGAATAATTTGCAGCTCATTGGTTTGCAAATACAGGCCACGCGCGACTCAGAACAACGTGGGTTGTTTGTTTTCTTTTATTCTCCAACGAGCGCCGTGTCAAGTTAGAAGCGGGTTGAAGCTTGCGCGCACTTCCAGCTATCACAATCGCTGAACGAGCTCAAGTTGCGCAGTAACTTGGACTGAAAGGAAAACATAACGATCGCGACTTGTCACACGTGCTAACTGCAGGTACTTAATATGTTAGTAGTCGAGAATTTATTCCGCGGAATTCCTTGAATGCCTGTGGCCATTTCAGATCAATTTCTTCCTTGTTTAAACAGACGTACCTTTGACTTGAACTGTTTGCAGTCTAATACAAGGGCAACTGTCTGCCGAAAGACACTTAGGAGCTTCGCCCCTACTAAGCGGCTGGTAACGCGTTCTTCTCCCGTTTTACTCAATCACGAGATTAGTTAGGCCCCCATTATTGGGATTACAGAGAAAATGGGGCAAGAATAAAGAGATTAGAAGCGACCGGGGACTGGGTGAAGGTAAGGCTACGGAAGACGGTACTTTTAACGCTTCTAACGCGACACATGATACGTATGCGCGCGATCGTATCACAGATTCGTGGTACGATTAGGTAGCATATATTCTCCACTGACCTCGCGTTTCTACCCTCATCTTTTGTCCATCGCACACGACCAGACTCAATTTCAAGGATCTAGGATTTGCCGACAAATCCCCACGGTCCTGTGGTATTCGGCGACTCCTTTATTTTAAGCACTTCAGCAATGTGCCCTTACACCTGACGGTATAATAACGCCCCCCTCTCCGCCGTCTTCATGAATATTCATCAGGGCCCGTTATCCGCTTACACGAAACACGATTGTCTCGCGTAAACGTTCTCGGGCCGGAGAAAGTTCGCTTCTGAAACGGCGTCGAAAACTCGGTGTAATTTCGTCGATTGTAATTTCCGGCTGTCATTCGGTGCCGCCATCGTTCCCCGCCGCGTCCGTTTCCGCAATTATTTCACCAAGGAGTAGGCCCACGCTCGCGAACGATCGGCGGAATCGGGTTCAACACTTGCTTTTCATCGACAGCAGACACTCGAGTTCCTCGTAGCTCGAAAAAGGTGCAGCAGAAGACTAATCAGATTTCCTCTGTACAAAAATTCTTTCATCCTCAATAGGTACTACAGTGGACGAAATTTCTATAAGAACACTACTATTTTTAATAAAAAATGTCAAGTAATGTGCTAATACAATTAATGGAAGGCTAGGAACTAATGACGGAAGGATACAAAATGAGAAAAAGTATTAAGAATTAAAAAAATCGTTGTATTTTTGTTATAAACTATATATAATACTTTAAAGTACAGAAAACTAACGAAATTTGCATAGGAACAGTGTATTAAAAACAAAAGATTAGTACAAAAAACATATACAGTATAATATTAATACGATGTACTTTCACCAATATGCTGAATTACTTGAAATATTCTGTTCTCCGTACTACAAATTAATTTTTATAACGTTGTAATATTGATTTTACTCCACTCAACTGTAATTGCCTTTTCGAGCTCCTTAATGTTGTTATACTGCATCTCATTTTTATATACAGCTCTTGATAGGATTCCCCATAAGTTTTCTATTGCATTCAAGTCCGCGCAACGAGCGGGCCACTTCACAAGTAGCAAATCTTTATGCCGAAACCATTCGCGTGACTTTTTAGAAGTATGAATTGCTGCATTATCTTGTTGAAAAACAACAATTTCTTCGCGATTGTCTTCAATAAATGGAGTCGAACAATCGTCTAATAAGTCTATGTATTTTCTGAATTCATTCTTGTAGAAATTTTACAAAGTGGCGTCTTAGAGGAGAAACTGAATGCAGCCCACTACCATCAATGTTCCTCTGCCGGAATTTCTACTCATGGCAACAAATTTATCTGTGCGTAAGTCGTGCCAGTAATATTTAAGCCCATCAGGTCCGTCTAAATTAAATTTTTTTTCATCGGAAAATATTGTATCTTACCACTCTTCGCGCCAAGTCATATGGTTTCGTGCGAATTTTAATCTTGCACGTTTTGGCCCCTGCGTAAGAAGTGGCTTCAACGACCTTTTCGCCCACTTCAATCTTTTATCTCGCTGTAATATTTGTTGTACACGTCGCGTAGTCATTGGCAATTCCAAAATTGGAATCGAAGACAATTTATTGAAGACAATCACAAAGAAGATGTTTTTCAACAAGATAATGCAGCAATTCAGACTTCTAAAAAGTCACGCGTATGGTTTCGGCAAAAAGATTTGCCACTTGTGAAGTGGTCCGCTCGTTCCGCGGACTTGAATCTAATAGAAAACTTATGGGGAATCCTATCAAGAGCAGTATATAAAAATGAGATGCAGCATAACAACGTTAAGGAGCTCGAAAAGGCAATTACAGTTGAGTGGAGTAAAATCAATATTACAACGTTATAAAAATTAATTTGTAGTACGGAGAACAGCATATTTCAAGTAATTCAGCATATTGGTGAAAGTACATCGTATTAATATTATACTTTATATGTTTTTTGTACTAATCTTTTGTTTTTAATACACTGTTCCTATGCAAATTTCGTTAGTTTTCTGTACTTTAAAGTATTATATATAGTTTATAACAAAAATACAACGATTTTTTAAATTCTTAATACTTTTTCTCATTTTGTATCCTTCCGTCATTAGTTCCTAGCCTTCCATTAATTGTATTAGCACATTACTTGACATTTTTTATTAAAAATAGTAGTGTTCTTATAGAAATTTCGTCCACTGTATAAGATGATAGACACAGTGTAACAGATAATAAATTACCTACTATTACCCAAGTCCCAAGAAGAGTATGATCTTCCGAAAATGGAAAAGAAGGAAATTTCAACTTATTTGAATTTACTTTGAATTTCCATTTTTTGTTGTTGTTGTTGTTTGTACGCCATATTTCAGCAGCTCTGTAGCCTAGCACCATCTAGGTGACCACGAGCCACGATACAGTGAACCGGGCCACGCGCGAATCGGAATTTCGCAAGTACGGCACAAGTAGTCCGTGCACTTTCTCTTTGCGCGCGGTCAGGTACACTTTTACGAAAGCGTATAAAAACTTCCGCGGAATTGTGGCAATGAAAACGTTACGCAGAGGCCCGTTTTGTTGCTGGCGCGCAACGGAATCGGCGCGGCGCGCTCGGCTCGCTACGGAGCTGTTGAGTAATAGCCAGGCGCGCGTGAAAGTTCGGCGCGGATCGACACGTTGCGAGCGCTAATGTTTGCAGTGTGCCTGTTTTCGGTTGCTCTTTACGCGAACGGTGCTACGTGACGGGCTACTTAACGCTTCACGCGACGTTTTCCAGTGACGTCGGCGACGGCTGAAATATTAGACCGAAGAAAGAGTAATGGAGGTGTGTCCCATTGACGGGCCGCGCGGGGGACTTTACGTGCTGCGGCGCGAAACTATTCGGGGAAATTCAATTACGTGGGATTAGGGTGGTTAATGTTCGTCCCATGAAGTCGATTTCTTCTGCGGACCCTGGCCCAAGAACGACACTCTGGGGAAATTCTAATATTCTCTAGAAACGTGTCGGTAGACGCTAGAATGTAGCTTGCGCTCCAAAATGTTAATTTTCTTACTACATATGCTGCAAATATCATCTCCAAAGATATCGGCAGAGAAGAACCTACAAAAGAATTTTTCAGAAATAATTTTTCTTTAAATCGGTGCCAAAATAGAAAGAGAATTAAATCAATTTCTAAACCTTTATCAATTATAGCTCATTAGCACACTAACGCCCTGGAATTAGAGCGCGCAGAAATTTAGTGGGACATCACGCGTCGAGCCGATTTAATTTCGTTTTTATTTTGGCACCGATTTCAAAAAATATTATTTTATCCTTTTTAGCGCACCTTTGAAGTCGGGTTTTTACTTTTTTTTAAAGTTTATTTGAAATATATGCAGATCGACTGCCGCGAAGATCACAGAGGAGAATGATGGTAGCGAGGTAGGAGGAACACGATTTGTGGGCTCCCGAAGACATGAGAATTTTTTTACGGTTGGTTCATTTTCCAAAGCCAACATTTTTTTGCGCGTTTCTACGCGGGGAACTGTGCCGCGGGTATTAAATTTCACGTTCCGCGGCCGTGGAAGGCGGAGCAAAAATACGCCGGCGGAATAATTCGGCGTACCCCGTAAATACCGCGGAAATGGAAGATCGCGAAAGAACGAATTTAGGTTATCTCTGTGCCGTTCTGCACGCGGCCACGTAATGCCGGGGAAATTCGAGCGGTTTTGCGCCGCGGACGGGAAACTGTTACCCGCAAAAAACCCTCGTAAATTTGCTTGCCATGTCGTAACGACTGATCCTCGCCCTTACGTGCGAGTTTTAGGGCCGTTCCGGGCGCGATACACCTTTCTGGCTCGCGGATAGTATCTGGGACACGTTCACTCTGCGAAGCAGTGGGTGCCTCTGACGTCAGAGCCGCGCCACAGAAGGAGACTAGCGACGAGCGTAGCAGAAGCATGGTTGCCAAAAGATCTATTACTAAGTAGCTAAAAGCCCTAACACGAAGGGACAAGTGGCCTATCACTGTGCGCTTCGCGTCTCTTCACTGGCGTTCCATTACTCTGACTAAAATTATGACTTGGCGGACAGAAGACAAAGGATATTAAATGTATCCTGCTCCACGTCGCAGCGCGAGGCGTACTGGTGTCTTCTTCGAGGGGACCTTTGTACTTCCACCTCTAACAATAAGACACGAGCTTATGCGATACCAATCTCCGTTACAAAGAGGCACAGATAGCGAGAAGCACGGAAAGATAAGGCCAACTCCATCTTAAAGGCTCTGTCATTGACGTTACGAGGCTCGAACTCACCGCTCGTACACACAATAGTGTTTTTCGTATTCCGCGAAAGGAGCCTGATATATATTCGAGCGGCACCGTACGAATGCACTCTGCTGCACTTACGGGACGCTGACGTCAGGCACAAAGTCTTTGTCTGGCCAGTTCATCCGCCTTTCTCTGTTCCCTCTGCGCCCACTCTCCTACCCGTGATCCACGCCAGTATCGGTCTCCCTCTCGTGCTCCGGCCTCTTCTTTCTCTTCGGCACGGCCGTTACGGTTACCGTTTTCCGTGGAACCGCGGCACGATGAGTCTTCCTCCAAGCCTTCTCTCTTTTCTTTCCTCCCTCCCTTCATTATCGTTCGCTTTGAAGTTCTAAGTAATTAATAGCGTAACGGAGATAACCCTTACCCGCTCTCGCGAATGCCTCGGCGTATTATTACGCTTTCAGAGGCATCCCGCCCCCCCGGCATTGCGTGAAACGCGAGAACACGTAGGTGGAATATAATTACGCGTTAGTTTTGCCGCAGTGCATTGGCAACGGAAGTCGCCCCCCTCAATGGGACGTTCATGTGACGGTTTGAACGATGGCGAAAGGTTTCGTTGGAGGATGAACTGGCATCGGGCGGTTACCGACGGCGGGGTGGTAAGAGGAAAGACGTGCGAAAGGAGAGACAACCTTTGGGACCCAATACCTAAGGAGAGACTGATCTGTTCCTAGTTCCCTTTCGTCAAGGAAAGCGGTGACCAAGGATGAGTGGCGCACTCAGGATTTAATCTTCGGGTTGTCGAGTTGAAAATATTCTTAATACAAATTCAATAATTCCTTAGGTGATTAAAAAAATTGACTTGAAGAATAAAATCCAGTTTTCTTTTCTTTTTACAAAGCCCCTTCTTTGGGGGCAACCGAGTTGAACGGGGAAAATATTTTCAATGTAAGTCCAACAAAATTCATTAGGTGATTATAAACATTGATTTAAAGAATAAACCCCAGTTTTCTTTTCCTTTTACAAAGCTCTTGAATCACTTCCGTCGTAGTTACATTAATCTCTTTTTTCCTTTGTTCGGGAGGTGCCAGGGCCCCTCCCCCCCTCCCTATGTACATATTATTTTCCTCAAGCTACGGTGGTTATCAAAAGTAACTACGACACTGGCCTGTTCTGCGAATCGCGGTATCTACTTTTATGTCCTACAATCATCTTATAGTACCGCCAGCCGTATTCTATTATGCTATTACAATTATTACGCCTATCCCCAATGAATCGCGCGGTCTGGCTCGTGTCTGCCAGTTCGAAAGTGGAATTACGGTGTGTAATTGCTTAATTCCACTTTATCACCGGCGACCAGGCACAAGAGGCAAACAGATGCGTCGCTTTTTACCAGCCGCTCGCAGAATTCCATCTGTTACGGTACCCGCGGTTCATTGTGACGGTTTATTATGGCAGGGATATCGGCTGGTTATGTGCCACTGTCGGATATTATCGCCGCTCGAAAACGATCGTGAATAGCCCGGTTGCTTACGCACCTGTCCGTCGTCCCTGTGCTGCGCCGGTAACGAATTGAGCCGGCAATTGCGATACGAGAATATCGGCCCCGATGCAATCAGCCGAATGCAGTCCGCCAATGTATGCTTAACGTATCATGAATTTCGCAGAACCTAACTCATCGAATTTACATAGGTATCGGGGGGCTATCGGCTCCGGCACGACGGAACGTTCCGGGTCCATCTGAAAACACCCATTTCGACGTCGCTACGTCGTGTCGCGCGTACCGCGAGAAATATTACCGCAACGATCAATTAAACCGCCCTCTGAAGCTCGTAAAAATCTGGATGGCGGCAGTGAAAGTTTCGCAAAATATGTTCCTTCGCTTTCTGAACGGTAGGATAAACCAACCAGTAATTGACCGCATACCAGTGAATGACCATTAGGCAAAGAAATGCCAATTATAAATTAAAAATTTATTATATGTTTATAAATGCAGCGTAGTTGGACTTTTAATATCCCATATTTTTAGTTACGCGTATTAAACAAACATTAATAAGTTCAATTCTTAATAAAAGTATGCGGTCATTTACTGGGCTTCTCATTCGACAATTCGGTCATTTACTGGTTGGTTTACCCTACCAGAGTTCTCAATATTTGATGCAGACTGCAACTGTCCTGGAACCTGCGATTATAGGGCTAAATTTATAGGAAAGATCCAGGTTCCAATCCAGCTCTAGAGAATAAAAAAAATTGCAAAGCCGTAGCAGCACTGTTCACCTGGTTTCCAGCGTTACTGAATCAATATTTGGCCTTCGGAGGTGTAGGTAGTATAAACGACACCATTAAGCGAACGCGAAAACGTGGTAAGCAGAGAGAGAGAGAGAGAGGAACTTTGAAGAAGGCAGCGGAACAAGGCACGAGCAATTAAAACGGCGCAACTCTGTGTATGATGCGACGGTTTCTTTTGTCGTCCGTTTAAGCGAAGGTAATTTGCCACGAGTCACGGATCATGTAAGCCAGCCGGAGTGTTTCGCACACTTGTCGACGGTGGTCGGTGTTCCCCGTGAGATATTTGCAGGACAAACGGAGCCGGGCGGCGGGGACGCTCCAGCGCGGGCCTCTTCGAAATGAGACGCGTGCGCGCGTGCCGCGACAAATTTTTATTTGCTTCGCGCGTAAACAGGACCGGTTCCCCCTTATGAGCCGCGCCTCGCCTCAATATAGAGTCCCCATTAACGAGGACTTCCGTAGTACCGCGTGTAAACACGCCACGTGTTGTGCGCGGCGAGCAAAAAGAACAAGGGATTTAAAATAGAACGGGGAAACGGTTCCAAAGGCGAGTTCGTGAGCGCCAAGGGGGTCTCGAGTATTCTCCCGACGAGGGCTCGTGGCTCGCGGTTAGCATCCGTCGCGCGCACGCCTTCGGAGACAACACTCTGTTGCGGAAAAAAGCTTCTCATCCCCCTGGCAACGCAATTCGTCGAACACGTTCTTGAGAAATGGCACGGGAGTGTTCAAGTTTGCCGTGAGATTATTACAAAAGGGGAAACAAGCGGAGGATGTGTACGTAACAGAATTATAAATCAATTTACGCGCGTGTGGTGTGAAAATTATGGGGAACAGAAAGAAATATAGGGGAAAGGTGGGATAGTTGATCAGCGGGGATACATGATCATATCAGTTTTTTAATTAATATATTGGCAATTTGTGCCTGCTGTCACGCTATCGTGGTAATGTTTGCATTATCGCAACACTTCACGTTGCAGTTTTTTTGTGAGCATAGAATAATGTTGTTAGAAGCTTCGATCTTATTTGCAGCCAAAAAGTAAATATTGCGGTCCGCTTGTTCTTCCTCCTTTTCGAGTAAATGTTGCATTTTCCACGATTTGAAATATATTAAGTAAAAACAGCAATTTCTGGTCTATTAATGCTATTTATTGATTGATTTAAATATTTAAGGTAAGTGTAATGTTTCATCTTTTTCAAATCGAGTGCATTGAGGGATACTTGATCAGTGTGTGAGGTGGGATACTTGAACAGCTGAAAATGTCCCAAAAAGAACCATAGAAGGGCTAATGAAACAGAAAAATACGGCAAAGAAAGTGAGAAGGAATATATTTCCTTCAGCATCGTCTTAATCAGACGATATCTAAGTGAAATGTCTTTTAAGAATGCATTTGAATGCAGTTGTTTCATGTCATAGAGTTTAATTCTTCGGTTTTATTTTTTCAGTAATTCTTTCAAGTTGGTTATAGTTTACTTTCTTTTTATGATATTCCCTTTATTTCATGTCAGCGACGAAGATAATAAATATTTTTTAGAAAGTTAATCTGTTATTTACTCTTATTATTATATTTACTCCCCTTCAGTGGGGGATACTTGTGCATACCGACATCGCCAGAAAATGTTGAATTTCACTCATTAAAATTAGTTTTCAGCTCTCAAATTTGTACAAGTATATTGAGAATACTCTAAGAATCACAACTTACATAATTAAATACAAACCAAGCAAACCATTATTATTATTTCAATAAAAAAAGCAAAACTGTGATCAACTATCCCACCTTTCCCCTACTGTTTTGGATAAAATCATTAATTGTTTGTGGAAGATGGGGCGTTCCGAACCGTAACCATTAAAACACCACTCGAAACTAGAGTCTGCTTCATCGACTCGTTCCACAAACGGTCACCTGAGAGTAAGAATGGAAACAGCGAGGCTCGCGATAACAATCAAGGTTTCCTCGTGCAAAACGCTTGATCGGAATACGTTCGGCGAGCACGGCAGAGAAAAACATCCACGTGACGGTGTTTTTTAACGAGCCGCGATCCCGCATCGGTCGTGCAGTTCGCCTTGATCCTGAGCCACTTAGGAAACTGTACGCACGCCATCGATCGTATTCCCCCGTTACGCTTCGAGTGCTGCGCACCCAGTGCCCGGTCCGCATGGCCGTTTCGCTTTTCCAGTGGCTCACGATACGTATCGTAAAATTCCAGCAAGCACATAGTATCTGGATCCCGGGCGGCGTTAAAGAGCCCCAAGCAGCGAAGGCAACGGTAACTTTCCCTGGTGAATAGGGGACACGTTACGAGCGGAACCGCGCTGCCCGCAGAGGTAGCGAGCGGCAGCTTCCGCTTTGAAACGGGACGCATCAAACGGGATCAAGCGCGTATCAAAGAAACAGAGAGAGGGCAAAAAAAAAATAGGGGGGCAGGCAACGGGTGATCTGCTCTCGGGTTTAAAAGCGTTCGAGCCTCTCGCGGAGGGAAACGCTGTGTCCTTTCGTCCAATGTGTTCGGAAGTTCCAGCGGCACTGCAGTCGGCTTCATCGTTACGCCCCTCGAATTAGAGCGCGTGTGCTCAGAAAAGCTTGGTCGCTCGAATAACTTGCGAGCACCGACTGTGCTCGGTGGGAAATAGTCGACGCTGGGCACGATCGATGCGATAACGGTCCTCGGTGTACCCAGCAAAGCTAATCGAATCGTTACGAGTAGGTAGTTTTCATCAACGATCATACGCGGAGGTTCGAACGTTGACTTTGATGCAGCTGCTTCTCGATATGAAATACGAAATATCTAGCAAAGTACCTACTCGCCTCTCGATACTTTTCAATACAGAATAATGAGGGGGGATCAGTGTATGTGAAACAAAAAAAAAACAGGTAGACGCATGCTGCAGGTAGACTTGTCGAGGAAATATAGCGACGAGAGGATGGAACACGTTAGAAAAGTTCTCAATCTTTATTTGGAAGGGACCAGAGGCCACTCTAAACTCGGCCTGCACTTTCGACGGGGAAAAAAGCTCACGTCCCGACACGGGAAATCGATTTGGACGTTGGACAATAGCGGACCTCACCTTGATCCGTTCGTCAGCCGACTCCTTCGTACGGATAGCTCGATTTTTACTTGTGCGAGCGATCGAGGCGAAACGAAGAGGGGCTGGCCGCATTCACCACGGTTTATTGTTCGCGGAGGAAGAAACATCTCGTGCAGACCGAGCCCGACATCCCTTTTCCAGGGAAAGAAAAGAAATGTATGCGTTCTGTTCTTTAATCGACCTTGACCGTGCCCCTCTCCCCCTTTTCGCTCTTTCTCTCTCTCTCTCTCTCTCCTTCTCTCTCGCCCTCGCTCGATATCAACGACAATGGCGCGGGCTGCAACGAAATCGCCCGCAATGAAACACTTTGTTCCCTTCGGGCTTTATGTACCTCGAACAGTCCAACTTGAGCGAATATCGTTGATAAACCGTGTATACCGCAAGTGAAGCGAACGGCGAGGATTCGGCGATGATCAAGGACTTGCAGACGTCGTGGAATCGAATCCGAACTCTTTTTTTCCTTTTCTTTTGTAACGAGAAATGGAGATGAACGTCGCGTGTGTACGATGATCGTGCTAGCTTTGATAGCTCCCGAATGCGAGAATAGTACCTTTCGGTTGGCTAACTAAATGGACATAACGGAAAGCAGCAATTATTGTCTCAGGTCGGCACAGAAACCGCGAAATGGGCAACTTGCTCCCCCGACGCGAGGAGGGAGAAAGATTCTTAGAGAATTTCAGAATCGTTGCAGCGAAAATTTTGCGTCAAGTAGGATTTATTAATTCGTGCGAAGACTTGTTGGTAAGATAGTGCGCAAGGGACAATTCGTATTGGAGCAAAGTGGAAACTAATGAAGATATACAGTTAGGTACTTCTGACGCCCACTCGGCTGGAGCCGTTTAACATTCTCCTGCGAATACGTCGCCCGCAGGATTAAAATAAATAACGGAACGCCCGCAACATCGGCAGTCGAAAGGTCGCGGAATTCGCTAGTAGAGCAGCAGTTCGCCATGAATTTCAATTTGCACGATTAATTCTAACGAAACTAACCTCCGGCTCGCAATTCTCCGCGGAAAACATTTCTTAATTGAAAACTCGCCGTCAGCGTGGCGGAACAGCTGCCGTTTGCTTAGAGTTTTTCGCTGCTCGACCGTGTACAACCCATATAATCTTAATTATCGCGAATTTTTACGTAATTCTTTCGCAAATTATTTTAATCCTTCGCTACCACGGTTTTCTTTAATCCGGCGTATCGATCTGAATGAAAATGCATTACAGCGACCCACATAAATTCTGTATCCGTTCCGATGAATTCTCCATCATTTTCGTGCATCCGTTTGCTAAAAATGCAGAAGCTAGCACTCCGACTTTGATCCATTAAACAAGCATCCACCAAAGTTGTAACAACCCCGCCGATGTAGACTGAACGTTGAAGGCGGCATTTTCAACGTGGCGCGACCAAGAAAGTGCCGACCTTGGGCGATGAAAAATTCAGAAGGAACAGCTACTACCGCCGCGGATTAATAAAACAATGGTTCGTTCTAGGCGATCCTTATTTTCCTTTACCGTTTCCATCGCTCGAATCGCTTCATCATAAATCTTCATTCGCCCGTGGCGAGGAGCGTGATCAATATCGCCAATTAATCGCGAGGAAGGCGGCAGACGAAAATAGACGTGAACAGCCGTGCATAATCGGCGCGATATAGGCGCACAAATATTTTGCATCTATTTTACGGTCTATCGCTGCCACTGAATTTTGGACGGCCGCGATATATTTAGAGGGATAGGCCGGGTCGCGGATCTATTCTAAAACCCGCGCGGATAAACGCGTCCCACGGCTAACGAACGTGCCCCTTCTGCCCGTTGATTTAATAACACCCAGACGGCAGGCGGCCGCGAGAATCGATGGAAGAAGGCGCAACGGCGAGCGCAAAGGCTTCTTTTGTGTCACGCTAATGCGATTGGTGGTAATTAAACGGGGCCCGTTTAGAAGCGACGAGTGCACATCGCGTAGGCGCGAGCGACTTTGTAGAAACGCATCCAGCGAGATCGGAATACGCGGGGAACGTTCGCTGTGACTTTTACGGGGCGACTGATTCATTAGGAGCGGAGGATTCCGACCAGCGGAATATAACAGGCGAGGCGGGCTCTCTGTACGAAAGAGGCAAAGAAGGAGAACAAGTCCGATTGCGAGTACAGCTAGGCGAACTTAAAGGGGAGTCCCCAGAAATCGAAGGGCGCGCGCGATAATCAATCACTGGCGCCAATTTATGGCGGCACTGAGACGGTTACGAGAAGGTGAATCTCTGCTAACGAGGTTACTCTTTCGAGGTACAATATTACGGTACCTGTCCGCGGTGAATGAAGCGAGCGTCAAAATAGTAGGTACATTGGTGGGGTGAAACGCGTTTGCCGCGCGAAATTCGGTCCCGTCGTTAAATGCTCGATCGGTCGAGTGGGATCTCTCGGTGACTGTGCGCCGGAGGAGTACCCGAGCGAGGGACATTTGCATCGACGGATTTGAAGGAAACGGGCAGATAGTGCACCGACAACGTGAGAGGGGGAAGAAAGAATAATGAGATACTGGTATCGCTGCTACGAAGCTGCACATCCGTTGCCCGATCAGAGAAGGAGGCAGCCGCCGATACGTGCGGGGGCATCTCTCATTGATTCGAGGGAGATTTTACGCATTGACGGTTTCATGGCCGTGGCTCGGCGAATAAAAGCGCGGCCGAGTAAAAATGATAGCCCCCGGGATCGGTAACGAGCGCCGTGTGCGGGGGATTGCGTGGATGCGAAGGGCGAAGGCTAGCGAGGAGGCGGAAGGGTGCGGTAGACATGTTAGAGAGGCCGAAGTGACAAGACTCACCTTGTCCGATGGTATGTTGCGCGAACTCATCGTAGATGGGTGGCGAGGGTGCCGCGAGGAATCCAGAGGCCGCCCGTAATCTCGCCCAACGCCGAGCTCCCCGTGTGACACAGGCAATGGAGGTACGGTGACAGGAGCGAGAAAGCCAGTGCGACGCACTTGTACTCTTTGATGAAAACACACTCACGCTATCACAGCTCACTATTCCGGGACCATCTCGGCCCGAGCCCTTTCCGCTGCCCGATCACTCACTCCGACACCTGCCGTTACTTGTACATGTCGGGCACGAAATATTTCGGTAACATGTTGCGGGCAATGCACACGGAATACGCTCTGTGGTTTCAACCGCACGCACCCACCGTCCCAGTCTCACAGCCAAACACATAAAATGGCGATCCTGAGACGATGCAGCCTTACTGGGCAAGCTTCGGTCACGGACTACGCGCAACGACTAGTCGCCCCGTTCGACTCGCACCCCCCGCCAGTAGTGGGAGGAGCTCCCGCGACGCTCCTATTGGTGGGCCGTGCAACTATTACGGAATATGCGAATGAGGCTTGAGAATAACGTAAAGGGTGTCTCGTGCTGGAAAGTTCATTATAAGTACTTAACTGGATTTATGGAATCGTTTCTGTACTTTTCAAATGGCCGTTTTTATGTTTTCTTGTAGATTTCTTATTATTCTTTAAGCGTGTCTTAGAAGTAATGGGTTTTAAGGAAACTTGGAAACTGTAGCGCTTTGTATGGGACACCGTGTATAGGTTTAATCATGAATCGTAATTAATTTTTGTATTATTGCTTCGTGATTAATGTCTCTTTTTTTTAGCAAGACGTGGAATTATTGGTAAATCTGTTGCATTTGGGGGACATTTCATTGGAAATAAGATACTATTGATGCCATTGTAAACAGTGCCTTACGCTAGTGGCACATCAATATTTGTACATAACCTCTTTTGTTCGCTGTTGTACAGTTATTAACATTTTGACAGTTTGCGAATGACAGATTATATTGTTTTGTTCCGGCGTTGATTCGCGTACAAGCGTGAACGATGTATAATGTTACGTACTTCATGTATATTTGACGCACAATAAAATATCTGTGATAAACTGTCTGATGAAAGTATTTTAAAAAATGTCCGCAATTATAGATGATAAAGTGGTTGCAGGGGCACAATCTGCGAATGTTGTCAAAGAAGATCCTATCGTTGCGTTGACGGTACATACCGTTTCAAATTCTAGATTTATGCGATTAATAGTCCTGCCTATACGTTTTTGTCGCTTTGTAGAAAATAACTTCGCCCTATCTCCTTCTAACCGGCAGTAACGTTATTTGTTGCTATCGTTTGTATATCAGAGAAACACACCGCGACACAGCTTCACATGCATTCTTTATTCTTCTAACGTCTGTTGTAGGAGAAGGTAGATACTTTGTACTTTTTTCGAGACCATTACTTTGAGAATCATTCCATCGAAGAAGCGATTAAAAAGAATGGCGACGTGGAGAAAGAAATGAGAGACGCGTTGAACAAGTTCGACGAGTGCAAAGGGTACGAGATCGACGGATCGCGGGCAAAGTATTATTATCTGAAAGGGAAAGCGTTGAATGTTACAGAACGCTTTACCCAGCAAGCGGAGGAGTTATTAACTAAAGCGGTGAAGCTAGAACCTAACTTAGTAGAGGCGTGGAACGAATTAGGAGAATGTTATTGGAAGAACGACGACATACAGCAGGCGAAGAATTGTTTCGTCGGTGCTTTACGCCATGTAAAAACTTTTCTGCTTAATAATTACGCATCCTTCGCTTGTTGCTCTTTTATTATAACAATTGAATAATAAACCTTGCAGGGTAGAAATAAAATATCTTTAAGAAATTTGTCAATGGTACTAAGGCAGGAGCCTGTTTCGAACGCCGAGCAACGAATTCAAAATGTACAGCAGGGAATGGAATATGCTAAAGAAGCGGTCAGTCTCGACACAGCAGATGGTACTTCTTGGGCGATCCTAGGAAATGCTTATTTGTCTTCCTTCTTTACAATAGCACAGAGCCCTGCAACTTTACGCTTTTGTATGTCAGCTTACGTACAGGCAGTGAGTTATTCACGATACGATTCCTCTTAATGTATAGCTTCGATGTCCAAGAGTAACATTCTTCGATTATTTTCAGGAGAAAGACATCGTAGCGGGGAGTAATTCTCATCTGTTTCATAATAAGGGAGTGGCAAGTATCTTATAAATGCAAAAGTTAGCGTAACTACTTAGTAATCGATAAACATTTATGTAAATTGTGTCAGGCTTTAAAATATCAAGAGGAGTATAATTGCGCATTGAAGTCATTTGAGAGAGCGATGTTACTGGATCCAATATGGGAGACACCGCACAGTAAAAGGGATGAACTGTTACAATACTTGAAAGATGTACAAAATTTAGTAAACAATAACGGAAGAGTGAAGCCTAAAAGATTGTACCAGATGATACGGGTATTTAATATTAAAGAAACATAATGTGTTCTCCATACTTAAAACGACTGAACAATGGCTTTCATCTTGCAAGACTATATAAACGTAACGTATGACGTTGGTACATATACATATTTATAGGTTTCTGATTAAATGTAGGCATTGGATGTTAAGCATTTGGGACCATACAAAGGTGGCTCTTTTACGTCTGGCCAGAAATCCGTAAAATTAGAATTAATATCCCTGAAAGACCTAGCTGTTGGAGTGAATCCCGAGAAAGTTATATTGGGGAAAGTAGTGTGTTGGATACAAGACACTGATTGCGTACCTTTGTGAGTACAGTTTTGTAATGTTTAAAGAATGGTAACATGTAGGAAATAGTGTTTATTACCTTGGCTAATAAATACACGTGTAACTTTCCAGCGCATTTTGTCTCGTCGACGAAGAGAAGACATGCATCGCTGTAACTATATACAACCTGGCCAAAGGTCGTGGAGTTACCGTGGGAGACTCTGTTGCTATACCCGAACCTTTCGTTATTCACCAAAAGTTCAATTATTTGAATAACGTGAGTGAACCGTGTATAGACGTAGCATATTGAAAGTCGAGGTTAAAAATAATCTATGGAAATACGTCTTCTTTCAGGAGTTTGACTTCAAATCTATACGCGTCGAAACACCAGTTATATTGGTCGTTAACGGGAGGAAACTAGGTAGGGAGCAACAGGCCTCTGCGAAGTTTCACACTTTTAAGAAAACCGACTAACGAGCTTAATGCACAAACTTTCATCTAAGAATTTATAGTGAAATATAGTTGACAATGAGACTTTTTCCTATAACTCGAGCGCGGAAGTGTGTCATCGTCAATAGCCGATGTGATATTCGAATTTTAAGTCCAAGTATTATCATTACATACCTAGAATTAAATGATCTTACCACAGTCAATATTGCTGGGGATAGGTGAATAGACATTACATTGTTGCGCGTTTACTCGCGAAGATATCGTTCAAGTTGGAGAGAATTTTAAAAACTTTTCACATAATTTGTTGCTTACATGAAAGTTCACGTCCCGTAAGTAGTGTTATATTTTATTTACGATACGTTTACCTTACAAGGGACTCTCAGGAACCTTAATTCACCGATTGCGACGAAACCTTGCGCATAGATGTAAGAAATCGTTGAAATTACGTACAATGACATTTTTGCAAAGTAACTTCAAAAATTGCAGTGGCATATTTTTGTAAAACCTTGTTAAACGTTAGATTCGGGGGGTAATATTGCTTCTTAGGAGCGTTTCAAGCAACATTTCACAAAAATCCGTGAGTTCCGGTTCGCAGGGTTCCCTTGCTAGCTTAAACGTCAATTACAATACAATTTATACATAGTACAGTTGAATTACGTATAAAAATACTGATTTGTGTAACATTCCTGTGTATCTTTTAATCTATACACGATTTCGAATTCCTCGTCGATTGCTAACTTTAACGTTACAAGCCTAATTTTATGAGAGACAAGAATTAAATGAACATTACGATTAAAGTAGCACGTAACATTTCACTTACAAACAGACCCCGTAACTTTCAACACAACTTTTGTTCATCAGTCGTTTCACCGTGCCAATAAAGTGAACTTTGACTTGTTCGTATTGTCGACGTAAACTAACTCCTTTTTTTTTATACGTACTCAAATATTTATATCCATTCATTAAAAACTCGACTAAAAACGTCCATAACTTTCTAAGGATGAAATCTACTTGTAATAAGCATCACGTGTATCGGTTGATCGATCGAATTTCACTTCGCTCGAAGAAAAAGAACAGAATCAAACTCAACAGAGAAGAGAAAAAACCGCGAATCTTGTTTCTATAATTATCGCGTTATCCTCGATTAGGAAGGGAATGGAAATAGTACGATGCGAGCCAGTGGCAAGGATACAACGATGAGTACAGGAACAAGCGGTCGCTTATTTTTCAGTCAGGACACCTTTTGCGAAAAATGCTTGTGATATATTTAAAACGTTTGTATAAAAATGTTTTCTATTATCGATTATAATAATAAATACTTATTTATAACAACACGGTTGTCAGCCGTTTCCCTATTGTATCCTAGCGTATCCGTTCTACGTGAAACGATAGCGAACGTTTCCAGTGGACCATGACTAACGGCTTGATCGTCTTTTAGTGATCGTCGTAATGTCACAGATGATCGATCCCCGTCGGAGTCATCGGTCGACACTTCCTCCAGCATCATTTTTTTTCTGAGTGCATTACGTGAGCGAGCAGCGTGGGCCTCTGCGCGACGGATACCATCGCGCGCAAGCGTAGCAGAGGCACGACCTGTTCGTCTCCTTTCGGGATCAGGTAGGCACGGTGCATCCTCCTCACATGTTCACCTCCCACAATTTAAAGTAATTGTCGATCACCTCGAGGAACCACTCGCGTCGCTGAGGATCCTTGAAGATTGGCGCCAGCGTCCGCAGCTGCAGCTGCAGCAGAGCCTCGTTACCCAGCAGCCCGTCCAGCTGCTTCAGCAGGGTCGCGTCTCCGTGCAATTTCAGCAGACTGGCGTATGTAAATATGTAGTATTGGTTCCGCAGCCGCTCCACCGCCCATGCCTCGACGGTGCGGTTTCCGCTGGCCGCTTGTATGGAGCCCATGTGCTCCGCGTACCACGGCGAGAAGTAATTGCTTAATTCAAGATTAGAGAGGTCCGCCACACCGCGCGTCTTCAGGCGCTCCTTTATGCGCAGATACGCTTGTGGCGTGTAGACGAACACCTGCAACAGACATTTTACTATAATAACAGTCATTTACTTCCTGCTTCTTTGTCTAATCGATCGACGTAGGCGACACAGTGCCATCGCCGTTCTACCCGCCAGCAATTTAATTAATCATCAACTACAGGCCGCATCACATCCGTAAGATAGAGATACAATAAACCACCTACGTTCACCTTCGAATTATAATTACACTCGTCTGGAGAGGTCTAAGAATTCTTCGCAGATAAAGATATTTATCATTGTCAAAGCACTAGAGTCTAGATGCTCGACGAGTGTACACAGTGAATTTCAGCTAACAGAGTTGCGCAACTACCACCCGAGTTTGATGATGGAAATTATCCAACACTCCACGAGACAAACAAGTCTCGTCTTCTATCGAGAGTCTCCCCCGATATTAAAAGACAAACATCAATTTCACGCCCTCGACTACGGTGACCCGCGTAAAATATAGCAAGTACCTCCCCATCATCGTGATCCTCACCTGATACAAGGAGTTCCCTGTGACGTATCCGGTTATGTAGTGCGAGCCGAAGTTCTTGATGAACCGTACCACGCTCGCCGTGTCGCCGACTGTCACGTTCTCGGTTTCCTTGAGCACAGCCTCGTCGAGGATCATCGAGTCTGCGGTGCCGGCCAGCTTCTGGTTCTCGCGGAACCTGGCCACACGCACCAGCACGTAGCAGTGCTCCCCGGTGATGAAGGACGAGTTGATGCCCAGGTGGCGGGCGATCGCCGCCTTGGACCAGCTGCCCGTGAACGCCCGCCACGGCCTCTCCAGCCTCTCGAACGTGAAGTCCCGGAAGTAGGCCTGAAGTAGCTGCCTGATGTTGTCGCAGAACTCCATGTGGAAGTCACCGTCGAACACCGCGGTCTGCTGGCGTTGCTTGCTCGCCGCGGAGACCGGGTTCCTGAAAACGTCCAGGGTCGGCTCCCGGAAGATCCAGGTCTCGGTGTCGTTCCTGGGCACCACCCGCATGCTGATGCTCAGGTAGCCGTACCGGCTGAAGATGTTCACGGCGCCGCCGAGTCGCGGCTTCTGCGACCCGTCGCTCAACCCTCCTCCCACCAGCAACGCGAGCGTCCACGCCAGCATCAAGAATCGCGTTCCGGACCACATCTCTCGCGGCTGCCTGCGGCGGAAGCACCTGGACACAAGAGGCGGGATTCAGTCGAGAGGCTTGCACCGTGAGTGGGAAGGAATATGGCGAGGTAATGAAGGTAACGATTAGTTTTGGAACTGTTACTGGTTATAGTACTGCAAGCATTAACATCGGTATTGGTATTCATGTAGGTATGCAATTAGATCTGCTTGGGACCTGGTAATTTCCTGAATCTACCTATAAAGCGATACCCTGCGGTGGTTCAGAAGGATGGAAACTATCGGTACTTGACAGGACTAGATACAAGTATATTGGAAACGACTCACATCATCACACCCCGAACGACACTTGCACTGCGATAATAGCGACTACGAGTGCCCGTCTCATCGATCACGAATGGAAGATCGATAGGATCCGCGCGACGCTGAGCGACACGTACACCTCTCGCGCGATCAAGCCGATCTAAAGGCGACACTTGTCAGAAGGCGCAACGGTCTTCGTTCCCAGCCCCCAGTCGGTGACGTCTGCGGGCACCTCGGACCGGCAAGTGCACGCGCGATGCGAGTCGCCGGTAGATAGCCGCGAGTTATCTCGTTTTGTAGGTCTAGGTGTACGTTGCCAAGGCATTTGCTCGAGCGAAGCAGTCCCGCGGCCTTCATCCCCACCTGGTCGCTGGACGAATACCTTGCTCTATCGGTGCTCTCCGTGCAAGCCTTCCCCTTTCTCCTTTTCGTGGCCGATGCTGATCAGGAAGGCTACGGGAGGACCTGCTCGATCCCTGAAGCGAGGGGTCCGATCGTCTCACCTGGTCGCGTGCAGGCGAACCTGTACATGCATCTTGATAAACGTCCGCCTGGCGCGATTGATTGCTATGCACTGCGATCTATACGTCGACCCGTGTTAACGGTATCACTCGAAGGGGACAGTGCCTGTCCGATCGGAGTGGTCATGGTTCCGTGTCGTTGGGCGCACAAACAGCAAGCCCCAGGCAACGAGGATGGACTGATCGCTGGACAGAGTTCTTTTTGCCTCGTGAGTCTATTAGTACGCATTAGAATCTGTAACGAGGCGTCTCAAGGGTAACCGCCCAGTCCTTGGTGGCATCTTTTTGCATGGCGATGCGACCGAAGAAGTGTTTCAAGAGCAAGGTTCCGTGGCGACGTCATTGAATGGTTTCAGTCGTGCTTAGGGATCGCGTAACACGCCAAGCTTCCGCTCGAGCCCTTGGATCTCTTCCAACGTGGCGATCGTCCTAGGGACACGGTCCTTTAACCACGACTGGTCCTACTTGTTGAACGGGCTTCTTTGCTTCGAGGTACGTTGGCAATTGTACAGTGGCCTCGGGTTTTTTTTTATAGTTTGAATATACAAGAGAAACTTTGCTTCCTTATGTCTCTTTATGAGATAGGATATATTCCAATTAGTGAATAGCTGGCAGGTAATGTTGATGAAACTTTGCGCTGTTGCATAATACAAATTGTGAAGACAAAGGCTATATCTACGAGCTCTGTCGATAGTAAAGAACCATCTCGCTATCTCGAATCATTCTTAAGACGCCATGGCAACAGCGGAACGAAGAGATGGGAAGAAAGCATAAAAATCTGGACTAGTCGATGTGCGAGCCCGTGATTCCTGGTCTGTAGCATTTCTTGGAACGGTCTGCGGTGCAGTGTAGGCGTTGCAATCGTCTGGTGACAAGAAACGAGGAACGAATTCGTGGGTCGCGTACGGAACCGTTACGGTAACGAATGACGTGGAATGTCACCTGCAAAATTAGACCTTTCACCGTGGCGAACCTACTGTTTCGGTGGAAGGATCTGTGAAGACCCTACACATTCTCTTGTGCTATCTATGGTAGTTCGTGGATATAGTTTACTTTTCTTTGCGATATACAGCGTGGCAGTGCACGTAATACTAGGAGGGCCAACAAATTTCTGAAAATTCGGCGGAGAATCAGAAAACTGAGGGGTACCTAAGGTCCAGGGTACCTCGTGCAGGAGGCACGCACATTGGGCATCCCTGGTCCTTGCATCAGTGTAAACGCAGCCTTACAAGAATCGAGGAAGGTATTAAGCGCAATCGGAGTGAAAGTGGAATTGAAGTCCCCGGCGCGAGACTTTAGCCCCGTCTGCAGCTTCTTAACAAGCACCACGAAATCTCACATTCGCGATTATTCTCGCAAAGGTACTGATTCTTCCACGGTCCAATTAATCCTTACGCAACGAAAGGGGTGCAGTAACACCAACGCCGTAACATTCAGTCATCAAACCTCAATTAATCGAGCGAACCGGGAATAGTTATGCGTACTACAAACACCTTATCGCCCTTGACCCACATCTCACGCTTTCGCCAATTCCAATCCTATCGAAAGTCATCTGCAATCGTCGTGACGCGGCACAAATTTCCCAGAGTCGCGTAAACTCTGACATTCGTCCTTGCATCTTCCTCCTTTGTCCCATCAACCTTTCCGGCTGCCTTTGGATAACAATTTACCATCGGACGCAAAGTTTCAAAATTCCCCAAGAGAAGACCACCAGTGGAATAATAAAGTGGCGTCCCGCGACAAGGAGTATCGCGAGTATCGTTGCCTCCCCAAAACGTTTCCGCCACGATAGTGGAGTGACTGGTCCCGTTCGGTAGCCATCAAATACACCCACGCCCGCACGGCAACCGGCTCACGTAATAGGAAGCTTTTTATCGACTTATCTCGAGAGGAAGATCGTTCCACATACCCAGACTCACGATTACCGCGTTGCGAACGAAAGCGGCCATACATATTCATGAGATTACGACAAAGGGTTCCGTGGTGATTTCATCTGTTACGGCTTTCGTACCGAGACTGTGATAAGGAACACGTCATTTCATGTGGTACTATTCAACATCGACACCTGACGTACCAACAGGGACACTTTTACCGCATACAGGAGAACGATCGAAAGCTAATACATCGGAATTACTGTTTAAGCGACTTAGTCGTTGTGTCTCGAATGTATTTAAAGCAGACAGACACTAAGGGCACGTTTATGTCGGAGCTGCGATAAACGATCAGAGCGGCGATAAAAGCTGCTTGAAAATGTCTTTCTTTGATATGTTCATAGTGAAGCTGTCATAATAGTACTGTTTCAGTCGTTTAAGATTTCTCATTATATGTCGATGAGATCGGCGATAATAGCGAAGAAAAGAATATTTGTTTCTCGACGATTTTATCGTTGGTCATCCAGTAAGCGTTGCTCTGCTCGCTGCTCCAATGTGAACACTTCCATCATGAAACAATATGATGTATTTCGACGCTTCGCTCTTATCGTTTATCGCAGCTCCAACATAAACGTACCCTTAGAAGCAAATAGCACTGCAGCTGCGGGTTCTGCGATGCACATCCATCTGGCCAAGACGCTCCAACTTCCAAATTAGTAAAACGGAAGTGGGGCAGGTTCCACTTTCGCCGTTCTCTGTTAGGTGCAGGAATGCGGCTTGCCGCGTGGATTAGAAGTTCACGGGCGTACAGACGGGTGAAGTTCACGCGACCCACGCATTGTTCGCGACTTAACATATTCGGTGTCCTCTTAAGAGTTCCGAGGATAGCTCAGCGAGATTTGGTCGTCCGAGTTATTTAGTGGATCCTTGCGGCGTCTACGAGAACAATCTCGCTCATGTGTTGGAGTCTAGCGCGCTTCGGGTGCTCGGCTCGCGGCGAATAGTTCCGTTCGAGTATGAAGCAAAGAAAGTGTCATAAGATTTAGCGTCACGATCATAAACAGCCGCGTTGTTCCTGCACTCTTGGTTGATGGTGCAGCAAGGGATATGTAAACGGTTGTGTAATCAGCGTTATGCATTAAACGCGCGACTGAACAAGGGGACTTGCTCGCAGATAAACGGGTTTGCCAGTGATTCGCGGAGGAGAAATTCTGGAGCTTCGCGCGTAAAACTTTCGGCGTGCAATGTGGGAACGCGTAACCAGAACTTCTAGAACTGGTGCACGTATACAGAGCTACATTGCTATGCCACTGCAGTAGATTCTCAGTACTGTATTATTTCTCTGGTGGGCAGGCAAACGAGTGCTTATAAGTTAAATTTTACCTCAAGCTTACGCAGTTTCTTTTTGTTCTTTTTTTGTGAATCGAAGTTACAAATTTAAGTCTCTTTTACCATACAGTGGCGGACGAAAGAAAGTGATGCTGATTTCGGGAATTTTGCGATTTTCGACCTTATTCTGCGATCTTTAAGCGTTTGTAGCTCGGAGCAACGTTAACCGATTTTGATGAAATTTTCAGCATGTATGCAACTTACTTAAATCTACAAACGGGATTGTTGAATTTTCATTACATGCTTAGATAAAAAAGTTAAAAAAAACGACCTTTTCTATTTTTTTGCTATTCAGACCAATTGCAATTTTTTTTCCAAACGATGAAACATGTCACTTAGCAAACTAATCCGTCTAGCTTATCAAAAGAACTCAAGTCGTTTGGAGCAATTCTAAAAACGTTATGCGATTTTTAACCGACTTCAAAAAGGAGGAGGTTATAGATTCGACCCGTATGTATAATTTTTTTTTTATGTTTGTTCCCTCATAACTCCTCAGCATATGGACCGATTTTGGTGATCTTTCTTTTATTCGAAAGAGGGCGACGCCCCGGTAGTCTCATCCTACACTGTATCAGTATTGGCTCAATACTTTGCCAGTTATGATTAATAAGAAGACTATTGTCACCTAATTTTTATTAGTTTACGTACGTACGCGCATATCTCATCAGCATCTTATATCAATATATATAAACCTAAAAAGTCAAAAATAAAAAAATTTAAAAAAAAATTAAAACCGACTTCAAAAAAAATAAAGGCACTAAAAAGTCAAAAATAATTTTTTCCCTTATTTAATCTACGACTATCATACTTTTTAAGTCGGCGCATCATCATTTGTACTGCATAAATCTGGCGCCGACTTAAAAAGTATGATAGTCGTAGATTAAATAAGGGAAAAAATTATTTTTGACTTTTTAGTGCCTTTATTTTTTTTGAAGTTGGTTTTTAAAGGGTGTAAACTGTCCGCCACTGTATGTTATTAACTTTCACCTCCAAAGTTTAACATCTGATCTTTACAGAATGATCTCCTTGCGGAGATTAAAACTGCATTTATAAAATAGAACATAACAATTTCGTCTTGGAATATCTCAATGTCAGCTGTCTACCGTTCCAAAACACTTTATCAGGTCACGGCATCATTGAAGCTACATACTTGCAATTGATTGAATTTAGAAAGCAGCCCTTAACACTTCGAACGCTGGAAACAAATGCGATCTAGCGTGTCAGAGACGCGCAGGAATGCCTAACCTCGCGGTGGGTCGAGCGAGTCGCGAAGAACGCGCGACAGGGCTGCATTTAATCGTACCTTATCGCAGAAACGATGCCCCGGGGATGCAGGCGCAACGAAGAAGTCCGAAGAAGATATCCACGGGAATGAAGCAACGCGCGTACGATGCGTTTCCGTGCGTGGCCGATAATAGCGCGACGAGTAGCCGCGTCACGAAAAATCACCATTGAAATAACAATCGAGCACGCGGAGACGGTGCGGTTCAGTTGTCGCTGGTCACAAAGATACGGGCTCTACGTGACGCAGAAGTCAATGGGGAAGAATTATTTAAGTAGCGTCGCGTAGTTGGGAGACTTGAAAGGGGCTCTTGCGCGCCCGATTAGACACAGGAAGCGGTGGTGTCACAGTGAAACGTTTCAGTTTCTTTCAACCGACGATCTAAATGTTCCTCATCGCATTGTAACGTTACATGCTTCCAACACGTTTATGTACCCTATCCATGGCAATCTTTAATCTCCTCACTGCCCATAGGTCGTGCAAGGAAAATGGATACTTGCTTTCTTCCTTTTGTCAAACCTTTCCTACTGTCTCTCATTCTAAACACGACTAAACTCCTCCCAACTCCACTATAACTTCACGATTATCAATAGTATATCATCCAGACGGGGGGACCAAGAGGCCCTGGCACCCCCAAAGAAAAGAGAAAGAGGAGATTAATGTAACCACGGCGGAGGTAATTCAAGAGCTTTGTAAAAACAAATGAAACCTGGATTTTAGTCTTTAAATAAATTTTTATAGTCACCTAATGAATTTCATTGACTTCGCATTAAAAGCGCCACTATCACCATCCACAATCTCAGCAATAAATTCAGTACACCGCTAAATAAGTACCTACCCAAGGAATCTTGAAAGAATTAACGAACCCTGGAACGTTCCACCGAATTCCTGCTCGAATTCTGCGCGGGCTGCGAAGCTATGAAGTGTGAAATGCATGGAACATCGCGGGACTCTCGCTCCGCGTGTCCATCAATCTCATTGTTCCGCGGGTGCAGAATTAAGATGACGTGTTCGCGCCATTCCTCGCATTGCAAGCGTATGACGGGTTTAGAAAGGGAGGCAGGCGATTCGCGAATAGAATCCGTTTGGTCCACCGTGCTACGCGGCCGTGATTTCATTTCTCTACCAAACCGTATCGCGAGCGGCTGGGGCTGCTAACGGTTCGAAAATTTACAGTCGCCTGCGCGCCACTCCGTGGCCATTATTCATCGGTGCGTTGACTCTGTGCACGTGCACCACGTTCCCTTCGAACGAAACGAGCCACTTGGCCGAGGGGTTCCTCGATTATCAGTCTCGTTTGTTCCTACCCGATACCCGTTAAACGGTCTCCTTTACACGGCAGACGTGACGAACGTACGTAGGCGCTCTTATATTACCCGCGCATTTCTAAACGCCGGTCGCGTGCGCAGTTTTTCGCGGAGATCTTTATCGATGCGGGATCGACGGCTATCTGTCCTTCGTCCTTGGAGCTTCATGATGATTCCGCGTACATTATTAGTATTCACACGTACGCGCTACGGGGAGAGTGTTTTCGATGTTTACTCAGGTTTAATGTGCTTTGGTTTCGTGCGGTGTCGCATGGCAAAGAGTATGCTGAAATTTTTCTCGCTGTTCCTTAATAAAATTGATGGTAACTATTCGTGTAGAGTATTTCTATGAATAGAATTTTATCTGCCGCGATGGTTGGGTTACAATCCAAGCAGCAAGCTCAGGGTGCATTTTTATTTCCACGCTCTCTGCACGAATTGCAGCGAGGTACGCGCCTAGGGTCAAGAAATCCAGATGGACTTACCCTACCGGATCACACAAGTTTATTCCACTTCCGTTAATCAACATTCCCCTCTGCATCGCACAGCCTCCCGCTCCCCCCCCCACGACACTAATTGTTATGGGTCACTGACTGAATGCTTGTTGCAAGACAACCAGAAGATAACGCGCGAGTACCCAGCGTTGCCGTTCCAATCACAGCCTGCACTTGTTGCGACTGCACACTTGTTGCACTAATTCCACCCGCCCCGAGAACAATCACGCTCGTAATTTCGCCTTCGTTAATCGCCGACCTGCATGCCTTTCCATTTTTCACACCTTCGACAAACACGCGAGCATTCCTTCAGGGAACGTCAACGCGAGGTACCATTTATCGTCTACGCGCAATTAGATTGTCCACCATTGCCGCGATGAGGCAATCTTTCCTACTTCCAAACAAACGATTGCAGCCTCCACGCGAGTTTATGCAGCGGGGCTTACACGTCGCTCGCGCGCGAAGATACATTTGCAACGTGAACAGCGTTGTAGTTCGCTAAAGCTGCTGGCGGATGAGAGTACGAAGTGTCGTTGACTGGGGCCCGCGATAAATATTCGCGAATCGTGCAGTATCAGCGCGGAGTTGTGAAACCTTGTTTTAGTCCCACGAACAGAAGCCGAGGAGTTCAAGTGGTTTCTAATAACGCCAGTTTATGATGAATACATGTGTGCAGCACACGCTTGATCCGGGATAGAGAGCGGATTGCTTTATTCTTCATGGTGGATTTCGTATTCGTGGCGGTCGAGGTCGTTCGCTCGACTGACGCACGAATGTAAATTAATTGCGAGACTCGCGTGGTCTCGAAAAGCAAACGTTCCTTGTATCGGGCTGCGGTAGATTACGGGCATTGCGCGGTAGGAAATAAGTCTGTAAACAACGCGTTGTAATCTCGAGCCACGGCGTCGTTGATCGCGTACTATTACTGTGGCAACTGGGGCAGTTCGCTTATTCAATTACTCGTTCGAGTAACTTGCAGCGCTGTTATCAAACTCCTCGATCCCCTCGGAATGCTCTGAGAATTATATTCGATACGTTCGATGGGGATACGGATATAAATATCGATGCATTTTAAGATGAAAGTTGGGGATTGTTTGAAAGTTACCGAATAATAGATTAGTTGGCTAAAAACGTCCCTGTAGGAAAAAATAGGCAGCTTCTAAGGGGGTAAAGTTGCCAAGGAGCGCCAAATGGACTTCTCATTGTTGGCATTTTTTAAAATAAACTCTGGAATATTACAAGATCTGCTATAAATATTTTAAGCTACAAATAAGAGGTGTGAAAGTAAGGTGATGAAAAACTCAAATAAATGCATTATAAGTAAAAGGCATCACTTGGTAAGTTCGCCTGGGGTGAAAAAAGTCTTCAGCCGGGTCTGATGCGAATATATTTGGATTACCTATACGAATATATTTTCTATCCGACTGTTTTCTATGAGCGACGCTATACGCCAACGTGATGCTGCATCGAGATTATTAATGTGACGGGTATAGTGTTGCTTGTAGCCAATGGACCATGATCCATTAACATCCTAACAATTTGTGTTTACGACAGGCCATGTTCGCATGAATTACACATGCGTCAATATTGAACGCGGCACCGTTTATACAAGTGATTGATAACGAGTCGGTAGTGCTCGGGCTATCCGTCGACGACATTCTGCGGCGTCTTCTAGTGCAGCAGAAAATATTATGCATCGTCTATTGTTCCTCCCGCATAGGCAAAATAGGAATAAGAAGAAGCTCTTGGAAATACTCTCAAGCAACGAGATAAGCTGAGAATAAATACAGATCAATCGTTCTCCTCTTACTTTCGCAAAAGAGGATTTAAAGGAGCAGCACAGCCAGAACATTTCTTCCTCGATAAAGAAACGATATTACCAGAGCTGAAGCCTCTTGCGTTCCAACGAAGAGGACTTGAATATATTAGATATTAATTAGAAACGTGTGTTCTAAATTGCTCGGAAGAGTGTGCCACAGCATGCAGAATAATAACCCACGTGTCCTCGAGTTTTGAGTCATATCTCCTTTGTCTCGGAACGAGTTAAACCAGATTTTTACAGCCTTAACCTCTTGGTTATACCAAGCCTCGCGAAGGAAGGATAATATTAGTATTCCTTTTATATCCACGAGTATCAAGCTGACATTTCCAGAGTCTCTTTAAGCGTAGATATCCTTAAGAACCCATGGCATAAGAGCAGTTACTTGCCGCGAGTACCTTACACGCTTCGTCATAGACTCCAAAGAAGTTCTCGTAGCAGCAAAAAAATGTCCTTCTCCTATGCCCTCTTATCTTCGTCCCTATTACCATAATTGCATTTGCGGGGACAGGCTCCAGTCGACCGTGAGTATTTTTCACACCAAACGAATAACAAGGTGATGGGGGAATTAATGTATTCTGCTAATGGAAATATCAAAAGGAAGATGCTCTACGTTATTTATAGCCCTGTGCTAAAAAATATCAAGCAAACAATTCCTCGTCAGCCTCGAATGAAAGGCACGCCCTCGTCCTTGCGATTAAATTTCGAGCTTTACGGTTACAGTCGACGACGATGGAACATCGACCCGTTTAATTCAGAGACGTTACACGGAAAAAGGGCAAAGAGTGTGGGCAAGGCTGAATGAATAATTCCCTGTCCAGGTCCCGCAACACTTGGCGTGACATTTGCGCAAACATGCAGTTCGGTTCGCGGGCTCGATGGGCCGAGGGAACGCGTTGTTCTCCGCGAATCGAGGATCATCTTGCGCCATGTATCTTAGGGGAAGAGGACTCGGCGTGGAAAAGGTACGCTGTGCCGCATGAGAGGCCAATCGCCGAGATCTCGAAAGCAGTCACGTTTTCATCGGGAACGTACAGGTGGGTGGTTTTGCAATGCCCGGCATGGTCTTCCAGAGTTCAGCGTTTCAGAGGCGCACCGTCGCCTTTTTTGCTTCTACTTGCACTTTCTCGCGAAAACACTGGGGGAATTTAAATGGGTACGATACATTCTTCTTTCGTTTGCTGTTTTCCATCGGCCCCGTTTAGCCGATCAGCTGAGGAATCTCTTACTACAGCTGAAGATTAATTAGTGTTTCTCAACAGCAAAGTGTATATAAAACGGGCTGCACAGTGCATGCGCATTCATAAAGTCCACCGAAATATGCGCGTCGCATCGTTGCTTCATAGAGTCCCACTGTACGTACAATCATCAAGCTAGAAGCAGGGTGTTCTCTCTAACGAGCGACGTGAACAGCTTTGAGACATTAACCTCGGGCGATTGCCGCGTTGGGCAACGATTCTGCGGTTTATACTTGATTCGTTGGAGCGTGGTAGCTGACGAGGCGGAGTGCGAGTGGTCGAATCCTGAGCGGCAGAAAAGCTACTCCCAAACATCAAGACAGAATCATTTCCACAGGTGTTTCCACACGTTCGCTCGTACGCTCGCTGGATCCTGCTAAATCACACCAGCACTCCCGTGTTCCGCGCTCCGGGCATAACTCGCGCGTGCTCATCCATTTGAAGCAGCTCGCTCGCATTTGTATGGCGGTTTCACGATCTGCTGCCTCTCGAGCGATATCCATAGACGGCAATAGCAATGTTTCACCGACGGCGCGCGAAGTAATCGGTTTGTATCGCGGCGATCAGCGGCCGATGACGTGCATAAGGTCGAGGCGCGTTGATTCGCATCGTTGGAGCAGCTTGAAAGTGCAAGTTCCTGGTATTTTCCTTGCAAAACATGGACGGCGATCGGCCGCACCGCTAATAGTATCCGTATCGTACTATTCTTAGGCTTGTTCCTGGTTGAAAATGTGGGTAAGTAGCATAAGGACGGTCAACCGCGCCCGCACGTGGTTGCGGGTCGTGCTCTCTCTTCGCCGGGCGCGTATCCGTGTGTCGCCGCGCGATATCGCGCGCATTCAGCGAGCGCGAAAGCGCGACGCACGATGCCAATGATAAATGTGGCGGGAACGTGCAGATAGCTGTGCTGGATTTATCAAGTGGCCCCTGGCTGCACCTGCGATCGTTTCGAGCCACGAAACTCCGCGATCGATACGGGCAATAAGTTGATCCTAATGAGCTGGCCGAGCTCACATGGTTCCGCTGATTCACGGTGACTTGTCGGACACTGTGTTTGGGAAACGATCGAAGTCGATGGGGAATGTATGGTCATGCGTTTTCACCGCTTCCTTTGCAGGGACTTGTATGCTGCGCCGGTCTGACGAATCATGGGGTGACGCAGCGTCTATGGGAGAAGATCGAAGAATAGGAGTAGGTACATGTGTATGTAGATGAGAGGGTGTAGCGAGAGAGCGAAGAAATTCCCCTCCGTCATTTCCTCCGCGAGCTTCTTTCACTAATAGACATTGGCATTCGCTTCTTTCTTCTACGTTAATATCATTTAATACAGGTGAAGTGTAAAGGGAGAACGAGGAATGTCCATTTTGTCGTGATTTTGCGATTTATAGCATATTTTGTTGGTGGCAACTGGGACTACAGAACTGTTGAGTCACAAAAGGTTGTAAAGTTAAATATTTGACATAGGTACTGATTAAAAACAGGAAATGTTTCCAGTCCTTCCATAAACATAAGCTTCCAGCTTCTGTCGTCAAGGTGAAACAAGAAATTATTTAAGAAGAAAATTATATAAGAATATTAAATTCATTGAACATTGATTCTGTACAGGTGGACTGAAGTATTAAAACTTAATTTTACCTTACCCCTTAGGTATCACGATTTTCAAGGAAATGCAACGGGAGGTATTAGTCGCTGGCTGAATAAGAATTCCCGATTCATTGATTGTTCGTTACCACACACGTAGCGGCGCCGTTTCGCGCAATGCTGACTCACATTGTTCCACTCTAATTTTTCTCGCTCGTATTCTACAGCCATTAGCTGTCAATAATCGCACGTACGCGTAAAACAACTCCGGTTTATACGTGAATGAGCACCGACGAAGTCGCCTCGCTTACTGGAACGTATTGAGCAACGTTCGGTGGAGGGTGGTGTTCTATTATAAGTATATCGAGCCAAATTAAGATAGAGAAAGTGTAATAAAGGCAACGAAAGTTCACGGTGATAATTCGTTATGAAACGAACCAGTTTCGTTCCCCAGTGAATTCTAGAATCAATATCCTCAGTTTCGGAAACAGATTCGTTACCGCTTCTCAAACATTTACCCATATAATCACGTTAATCATTCATCTCGCGAGTGTCAACGCGCAAAATAGATGGACGTTCACAACGTCCACCTTCACCCGTATACCGAATTCGTTTTCAGAAGCAGAGCAGAAGGTATCCTTGAACGATTTCCAAAACTGCCTGCCTCTGTGTTTCGTGCCGACATTCCGAAATTCGTTTGCATATTGAGCAACGTTGGGCAATCGAGGATCGCGGAAGCCGTGGAACGCTGACGATTCATCCTTAGTAATGATTTACAAAATACTGTTCGAAGGATCGAAATGGAGGACGGTGGGTGCCTTTTAAGGAATTTCGGCCAGAAATGGAACTACAAGCTGCCACGCGCGCACAGCTTGCCGTGCTATTAATCAACCTAGCAGCTTTCACGGGAATGCGGGCATCTGTGTGTTGGAGCACAAATGAAGACCCTTGTTTTCGCACGTGTTCGGCACGTGTGTTCTAATGGAGGGGTACAGAGCATCCCTTTGTTATTCGAAATCGAGAGGAATTGGAGTTATTAATGGTTGCTCTCAGCTGTAATCGTTAGTGAGAACTCGAATAAACGCTGTTGCTTTCTGCCGGTGGAGCAAACATTTGTTAGAGCTCTATCCACATCGTCGTTTGAAATTGCACGGAGATACACGGTCGACTAGAATGAGCCTGCTGGTCCCCTAAGTGCAACGAGTCCAAGGCTACGTTGCCGCAATCCAACTTTCAGCGGGCTCTGTCGTCTTCAGCCTGGTAATTATTACCAGATATTTAGGTGCTCGTTCTTTCGTATAATCTCGCGGTTTCTCTGAAAGCCGTTGCAGCCCGGCAGCAGTTTCAGAGGAACGAGGACAAAGTCAAGAACATTTGTGCAATTTTGAAACTATCTTCCCTCCAGGGGTGGATTTGTACATAGGCAAGTTTTGGGCGAAAGAAATTGAGAAAGTTTTAAACGCAGAGGCTACGGACAACTTTGAAAACAATTCACTGTTTTTTCATGTAGCAAATTTGGGAATTGTCTAATTTATATGCGAGTTGTCATATTGAATTAATGTCAAAACTGTCTCAACTCTTTTCAATTAAAATATTTGATGATATTTTAGAAAAAATACGCCCCTGCTCCCCCACTTATATTTGTGAGAAACAAACTCGGCCGTATCTCTTTATGAGACCAATTACAGTCAATCCAAATGCGTATTGTTTCAGAAAGAGTTCACGTTACGTAAGGAAGCGTTTTTACAGTCATAAAATCTTCCGGAGGCTCTCTTATAGTACGCTCCTTTCGCGATGATGGGCCACGCTGAGACTGGCAGCTGAATATTTCACTAACTGCATTGTTTCCACGTACAGTTTTCTATCTTTTAATCGTTTTTTCCAGGATATTCTGGCGTGGTTCGATTGAGATAGCAACGAGTAATCCAGATGGAGATTTGGACCCGTAATACGGCGTTTAGCGGTACGGCAGGTTGAATAACGTGTTGGGTAAGTCGATACGCAATATTCGAACTGAAACACTCACGTGCTAGAGAGTGCATGCTCGTTTCGAGGATATACGAGTTCTCTTCCTGAATGGAGGCCTAGTTTAACGAAGTAGCTCGCGACAGATCGGTTCCATGAGGCCAGACGTACACCACTTTGCGCGGTTCTTGAAAATATGCCCCTTTGTCTTACGTTTATGGGTGATACTGATGGCTGCTGGTCCTCAAAAATACTTTAAAAGTGTAATCGGGAGAAGTTGAAGACGATTGAGAAGACTCTGTATTAAGAAAATCACGGTTCCGCGAGTTCCAGCACTTCTCAAATTCGACTACTGTTCTTTTTAATATCACAACGCTGAAGAATAATTCTTCTGTGATAATAGCTGAAGCACAAGGATAAGCAGCGTTCGAATATTTAATATTCTATTCTACCAAGGAGAGAGATACTTTTCACTTCCAAGTAAAGAAGAATTCGATTATTTTCGGCTAGCAACTCTTGTGCCATTATTTCAACCGTTTATGAAAAGACACGTGTCACGTAACAGAGATAAATAGTTATATACTTGAACAGCTTGCTCGAAACTATGCATTACAAGTAGGCACGTGCATATTCGCCCGCCAGTTCTCACGCTGCACGCTCGATATTAGAATATTCCTCTCAGCCCCGATCCCATTCAAACAGGACCCCTCTCCTTTCCTGAAATTCTCTTACAACCTACGGAACGCCGGAAGCATCTCAGGACTCGGCCACTCGGCCTCGATGCCGAAACGAAACGGAGCCCAGGGACACGTGCATTGTGACAGAAACGTTAACAAAGGGGCCCGAATGCTCGTTTACACCAGGCCGGCAAACTCAACCTATTATCAAACAATCAGCCGGCAAGGAGCGCGCAAAAAAGTGTATGGAACTTAATTAAACTTCCCTTGTTTCTTGAAAGAAACGCGCAGCGGGGGCTTGTGCAACTATTACGCGAAGGGGCCCGAGATCTCAATTACACCTGTTTCGATATACAAGCGGCGCGGCAATTAAGCGACTAGCATCGATATTGGATCCAGCCATCGATCCTGTCCCACGGCGATTGCCTCACTCGAGCAGAATTAAACGTCCGCCACCGAAATGCCGGGCGACAGCTCGCCGCGAAGCCGACAGACACGGCTGTCTAGACACTGTTAAATAATTAACAAAGCCCGGCTCACCTGAACGTCTCAAGGATTCTCCATCTTCCGACGTCCCCCGTTGATCTCCCAATGGCGCTGCGGCTACGTGGATCCACCGGCTGGACGCTTGATCATCGCTCTCCACGGAACTGTTATTAAAACCGCCACTCCGGGCTTCTCCCTGTGCACTGTTCACACACTCTTATTCACCGTGTCGGTTTAAACACGCGGCTTCAAGGTCTGGGTTGGGTGTACTCTACCGCGATAGATCACTGGAAGGATATCTGTCAACAGTTTGACTGCCGCGTTGACCGCGAGGCGTTCTTAGATCGCAGTGGAGGCATACATTTAAGCGATTCGTTACATGCAAAATGTACGTGGATGTATGAAACTGATCCTTTGCTCCTTACGTGTAATTAAACTAACTTCTGGATCTAATGAAATGGACGTAGATTATCAAAGCGAGGAAGGATCATCGTGAGAAAAATGAGCGTACAGTCACGCACACCTAACGGGGCAGTCAAATTGTCAATACCTGCTCCAGATGAATCCACGCGATCCATAGATCCAGAATCTCCGAGCGTAGAATAGCGCACTCTTATCTCAACGAAGCTTCAACGATCCCAGTAGATTATGGATACACCTGGATCGATCTTCGACGATCGATAAGGGGCCGCGAAACGTTGGCGGCTTCTGATCAGGCAGAATCTCGTCCCTCCTTCGCTCAGCTCCGCTGAAGCGGAGACTCGCGCGTCTTCCTTCGTGGGGATCGATCGATCGATCACGATCGTCCGCCGTTCACCGCTCCGCGATCGCGACGCGCCACGATCCAACCGCGAGCACCGAGCTTTCGCGACTGCGGCCGCTTTTTCGTATCTACTCGCGGCGAGCGGAGCGGCCGCCGATCGCCGCCGCGCGCGCGCACACCCTCGAGTGTGTGCACGCGCGAGGCGTTAATGATAATGGACGCGCGCGTTCACGCACACGACGTCGCGAACGGGGGGCGTGGATGAGCGAAGGCTCCAGCCTCGCGGTGGGTGGTAAACCAGAGATAAGGGCGATCCTTAACGGCCACATCGATCCTTTTCCACGAGGATCCAGCCGCGACGGGCGATTCTATTCTCGGGGCCCGCCGCTCCGTGGAGAAACGGGTTTCCGCGGTCCTGGAAAATCGACGATTATTATCGATCTTTATCGGGGAGTTACGCCTGACGGGGCACTCTGCGAGGAGAATATTTATCATCCCGGATTTGCTGGAGGGGTGCGGGATACCTGTGATTATGTAAATCGAGGGGAATGGAAGTGTGCAGGCTGTTGATGAGTGTGTGGGACGGAATTGGAGTTAAGGTGAATGTCCCAATTTCTACTCATGTCCCCATTTCTGCTCATTTCGTATTTTTCTTATTATTATAAGCGTTACGTTGGTGCTATAGTTGCAACAAGATAATTCTAAATTATTTGAACATTTACGCGAGTGTTGCACGAGAAAAAAAACTTTTAAAATGAGAGACTCGTGATTTTTCGATCGTGTTCTGGCTGGTTGTGCTAAGGAACAGCGTCACTATTGGTATTCGATAATTGGGCAGAAAATAGTCCTTGCAGTAAAGGTTCTTATTTAATAACGTAAACAGATACTGTATTGTGCTCTGGATGTAGATTTTTTACTATTTTTAATTTTTTTAAGTAGAAAACAGGTGAGTAGGTTTAGGGTCCAGGGAATCACCGTCATGTCCTCATTTCTACTCACCGAAATTTTAGTAACATAACCGCACAATTCAATATACGCTGAAACCTCTATTTCTATTCGAAGGCATTTTATTTTTTGTTTATCTTTATTTTATGCTTTACTGTTGTGTTATAAAACATCTCCATAAAAGATGTAACTTATTTTAGCCTGAAAAGGTGACATATTATGTGAGCAGAAATTGGTACAAATGGTGAGTAGAAATGCGTACATCGCTATTTTTCGTCAGCAGAAATACGGACATTTAGAGCATTATATTTAATTACAAATTACTAATAGTTAAATATCTTGAAATATCTTTCTTAAATAGTTTTTGAATCGGTTGATTTATTATTAAAGAATTAATCAATTACACTACAAATTTTGATCACAAACAAATTTTTTACTCCTTCTTTATGACGAGTAACCTCTTAAATGAGCAGAAATTGGGACATTCACCTTAGGATGGAATATTTTGTGTGGGGTACGCGGTGGTTGGTGGTGAGCGTAGTTTCTGGGGTGACTATTATATAGTATGTTGATTAACTTGACACACTTTACAGGATAAATTAGGTGGCTTGGCAGTGAATTCAAGTCAAGGATGTATCCTTGACGCCAGCATCCATCGAGGTTTACCTCCGAGGCTGACCTTTATGAAACCTTGGGCCATTCGTCCAATTCGTCAGATGTTAATCAACATCTGCTGAATATAAATTAGGTGTAGAAATTTAAAAGTTCTGCTAATATAATTGTACATCAAGTGTTACAAACGTTGTGTTTCTATACAAAATGACACTGCACTCCCACGCACGATATAGCGATCTTTGTATAGTGATCCACAGCAGGTTCGTCTGAAGATCTACGTACCGAAGTCTTTCGAATAGCAGGGCACGCCGCCTGACACCGTGTCAGTAGAGCGTTTCAGTGGCGACCGTGCGACCGAGAGAAAAAAGGCGTGAATATGCAAGCGACAAAACGGGGAATAAAAAGTGTGGCAATCGTTTCACTTTTGAAACCTCATCGGCGTCTGTTGCAAGGAGAACGATCGCGTACCTATTTCGTAACCGACCGATCCGATTCGCCTCATTACGCGCGAGCATCCACCTTGTCTTGCGGATAGCTCTTCTTCCTGTCGTTCCTTGGATAACAATGAAGCCTATGTCGCGGCAACTTCAACACTTCCTCTCCCTTCTCACGATCGCCCATTGTAAATGGAATCGACGATGTTCCCGCACTACCACCTGCTACCTGCTACATTGCTCTTCATTTAGAATTTAGAAACTTGTACTTTGGCAACGTCGATTGTTTCGGTCGCTAATTTGGCGAACGGTAAAACAGAGAAAGGATGCTGGAAATGCGTGTGAGTACACCTGAATTTCTTTAGATTCCTCGGAATTTATATCGAGCTTCTAAGATCCTTCGACAAGCGTGTTTCCATTTATTATGTGACTTATTATCTGTATGTAGTATGTTTCTTCACTAATTACTCTGTAACTACAGGTCCAATTTTCGTGAAACTTATTGCATTTAGTTTAGCTTCAATCAACTTAGGTCATCGAGAACGAATTATTAAAATCGGTTAAATAGTTTGGAAGTTACACCAATATTAACCGACTTCATTATTTGAATAATTGTAGTTAAACAACTTAAATAACTAAAAAGTAAAAAATAAAAATACTAAAAACTTAAAACCGACGAACAGCAAGCGCTAAAAAGTAAAGAAAAAATTGTGTTCCTTGTTTAATCTACCGCTATCAATTTTTTAAGTTGGCGCCTGGTTTACACAGTGCAAATGATGAGGCGCGGAGATACAAAATTTGAAAGTCATAGATTAAATAAGGAACAAAATTATTCTTTACTTTTAGGGCATTTTTTTAAGTCGTTTTTAATTTTTTTTAATTACAATATTATCTCGAGCAGCAAGTTCAACTTGCCGTCCCAAAAATAGCTTGAATCCTCCTACTGTCGTTTCCTCTGCTTAAATTACATTGCCTGATACGTGTAACTAATTAACATGACCGATGAGATACGCCCCCACAGGGGCTATCTCGTTCCTACAGTTGCTATGTATTCATGGAACCAATTACGACCTTGAGGAACACAAATGGCCCATAATTCGTCTAATACATCGACCTGCGTTTCTTCCGGCTGAGACATCGATACGTGCAATTAACATAGGCGTATTATCACTGTTCGTGTAATTGGCATTTGATATAAGCGAACGGCATGCCGCGGCGGTTGTGCAAATATCATCTGATTTCGCAATCTATCGGCCAGCATTTCGAGCGTGAAAGTTCTGATATCGCGCGACCGCACGGGAAAGAAATGGCACGGGTATCGTGCGAATCGGCGCTGGCCCCGATGGAAAAGGAAAACACTTAATCGACGTTAAGTAACGTTACCGAGGCGTTACGTGATTCCACCGTCATCTGACGATATTCAGTGTCCCGTTGAAAAGATCGCCGCGACCGAGGAACGGTTCCGTTGCGGTTTGTAAACGATCGAGAAGGTAAGATCCTTCGAGTGGCGATTTTCATTGGCTGTTCTCGACGACACCACTTGTAGCGATTGCAAATTCGAGGCGAAGTTGTAATTGTTTAGGAGGTGAAAGAGGAATACTGGAGAGAAAAGGAAGTTCTAGACTTCTAGAAGGACCGGCACCTGTAGGATCCGAGGACCTCCTGAACCTAAGAGAATCTTAGGGACCTCTAGGACTTCGGGGCCGTGGAAACTTGGAAGACATTACAGACTCGAAGAATTGAGGACCTCAAGAACTTCAGGAACCCGAAGGACCCCAGAGACTTTTCAGTAGTCGGGGCTCCAAACACCCCACGCACCTCTCAGACCTCAAGGATCCCAATGACCTCAGGAGCCAAAGAACTCCAAAATACCCGAAGAACTCCAACAAGTTCTACCAACTCCGCTATCACCTCTAGCGTGTCAATGCTAACCGATATCATCTCCAGCAGGTCACCAATTCAAAGTTAACATCTTAGGTACCTACTACTTTCTACATTCCTTCTCCACTACAATCTGAAGAAACCAGTTAACATTAGCTAAATCACTTGAAAGTACGGAGCACCCAGAGCCTTGCACTTTGGACGAAGCACCGCATGCAAATGTCAACTATGCAACCCTGCATGGTCCCATCACCCAAGCCTCGGCAACCAGGCCAGCGGCCGACGCTACCTCAAGAAGTTAGCCAGCCACTTGCGAGAGAAATGACCAGCCGGTGAAACGAGGCAAGGGTGAAGGTCACATTAGTCACGATCAGCGCGTGTCTCAGCAACTCGCTCCTATGCAGCTACAACTCCACCGCCTTGCGTCCAGAGCGTAGACAAAGCCGCCTCGCTGCCGATGAAGAACACATACGCGATCCTATCGCGTAGAACGCGCAATGCTCGCGCAGGACACGCTGTTGTTTCGCAAAAAAAGGGACGCAAAAAAATAAAGGAAAAATGACTTCGGAGTCGCGGTTCTCGCGCGCCTGCTCGTGAAAGTGAACTCGACCCTTTCGCGATCAGCCAGTATGAAATACGGTCGGACCGGTTAACGGGCAGCATAAAACAGAGAATATTATAATTAGGCAGGGAAGGCTCGGGGAAATGCGCACGCGCTGTTCGTTGCAACACAGTAAACGCATAGGTTGCGATGTCTGTTACAGGTATTAGTTTACAAAGGACAGTTCACTGTTTCTGCTGGTAGGAACAGTTATAGCCTATGCTAAATATAGACGAACACTAGAAATAATTTATCTAATAATAGCTACTTAGTGTCAATAGTGATTTGCGGTACGAATTCCTCGGCTATGACGCAACGAAGAGCCCACTCAAAACACTTGGCTACGAAACGTGAATTTGCATAAACTTCGCTGTGTTTTGATCACATGGTAATGATATAAAATTTCATGGCTCCTTGTGCCTCGTGAAAGTGGCGCGTCTTTGCTCGTACTATTGGCAGAGTCTAAGGAAACCGGTTGCACGAGGATAGGTAAGAGTGCATTGGCGGCCTTGAAATCGAACGTTATCATAAGTGCAGTCTCCCAAGAATCTGTGCGCGAGCGTCCAACGGCAGGCGCACATGCAGAAGCGAATGGTCGCTGGGCTTTCGTAATAAATCGAAAGTCCGCGATCGTTTAGGCAGCCGCTGCACGAGGTAACCGATTAATGTCACCTTGTAACCGGCTTCGCGTTGCTAGCGATTCCTGGGCGTTAGGAGACAAACGTTAGACGATTGCGTCGACGAGCGTTCCTCTGCATCACGATTCTCCGATACACGAGCCAACAGGGAGATTAGCGTTTCCGTGAAGAGCGACTTTTTGTCGGGCAACAGTTTCGTCTCTTCCACAACGTCTGTACAGTCTTATGTAGGTGCGCACACCGAGCGACGCAACAGCGACGAAACTTTTCAGTTGCTCTGGCAGCCGACAGAAGGGCGACTCAACTGTCTCCGTCCTGTCTCCCCTCCCATAGTTTGGTATCTACGTGCGCACACGGACGACATTATAGTTGCCGTCTCATTATTTTTCAGCGACGGCCGGACAAGACGTCGCAATCGTTCCTCTCGTTATATCATTTTCTGAAATGGCTGTTGTAAGGGATGAAGACATCGACAATGAATTGTTGATAAATGAAGTAGAAAAGAGGCCAGCATTGTTCAATAAAACATTAAAAGAATATTCAGATGCTAATTTGAAAAGTAAACTATGGGAAGAAGTGTGTGTAAATGTGATGTGTACAATCTGGGGACAACTCTCTGCAGAACAAAAAAAACAAGCAGGTAAGTTTTTAATTTTATAAAGTTGTTTTTATTGATATATTTTTAACTTGATAACAAAGGTAATTAAGGTATTATTATTAAGTATTATTAATATTATTAAGATATCAGAGTACATCGTACTGCCACGGAACAGATCCTTGAGGGGATGTAAAATAGGCTGCAAAATAGTTACGTACATTGACAGCAGATATAGTTCTAGCCTGGGGTTCAATGTTTACATTCTGCAGTGGGCAATCATAAGCTGTGTCTGTAAAGTTAATTCCATCTCTTTTGCGAACGAAATTGTGGAGCACACAACATGCTTTGATTATCGTGTCACAGAAATCGATGCTAACATCAATAGGTCTATGGAAAATACGCCATTTGTTTGCCAATATGCCAAATGTACATTCAACCATACGACGAGCTGATGTTTGCCTGCGGTTGTAAATTTTCTTTATCGGGGTTAGCGTTTTTTTCCCAAATGGACGCAAAATGTGTCTCGATAAACCAAAAGCTTCGTCAGCAACCACACAAAAAGACATTGGTTTACCACCTGGATCGTTAGGCAATGTTCGGTCGTTCGGTATATTCAAAAGGTTTCTTTGTAGCTTTATACCCATATTCGAATTATTAAAGACAAAGGAATCACCTGCTGATCCATTTGCGCCAACATCAATGTAGACAAATTGATAATCAGCATCGACCTATGCCATCAGCACCACAGAAAAGAATTTTTTATAATTAAAAAATTCTGAGCCAGTAGTTTGGGGTTGGATTATTCTTACATGTTTTCCGTCTATAGCACCAATGATGTTAGGAAAATAGGTGTTTTTATAGAATTGTTCACCAATGTGCAACCACCCTTCTTCACTTATCTCTGGCATAACCATAGGCTGCAAAATATTCCATATTTCAGTGCATGTTATTTTCACTATTTTACGGATTGTGCTGGCGCCAATCAAGTAGTTGTATGAAAGTTTGTTGAAACTTGAGCTGGTTGCTAGATACCTGAAAAACAGTTTCAATAAAGTACTTTGATGTATGACAATGTAAAAATAAAATATATGTACAGGATCACAAATGTACAATAATGTATTAATTTGCATAAATGATAAACTTAATGATAAACTGTGTCTAAAGTTACGGTATAAATCTAGTTTAGCTACCCCACGTTTTTTCGATTTTTTTTTATTCCTATGTAGTTTTTGACGCTGAGAACGATAGTGCAAAAAAATTGCGGAAAACAATAGAAATATGCGTATTCTGGGTAGGTATGTTGGTAAAATTATAATGGCAAATTTTGGTAATTAGGCCAAACACCCTAAGTACTTGACCTTTGAAATACATTTTTTGCCCTCGTTACCTACGCAAGGTGGTTTAGCATAGCAAATCTTAGTTAATTTTAGATTTGCGTATTTTTACCTACCTACCTATCCAAAATACGCATATTTCAAAATGCCATAATCAAAAACTATTTTTTTCCGCAAATTTTTTTAATAGGAATCAAAAAAATCGACGAACCCTGGGGTAGCTAAAGCGGATTTGTTCCAAAGTTATACAGTTTTAAAAGGTTTTTAAATCCCTTGAAAATAAATTAAAATCTACACAAATTTCAAATATTTCATTTCGTTTCAATGCATCGTTTAATTTTATGTTTTTTTAGGAACACTGGTACAACGAAGATGGAAAAATCTAAGGACATGCTTTGCAAGAGAATTGCGTGAACAAAAATCGGTCAAGTCAGGGCAACCAGCCAGTAAGCGTCGAAAGTACAAATTTTACGATGAACTTTTATTTCTTCTACCCACCGTACAAGCACGAGAAACAAGTGGAAAGGCTGAACTAGTCGTAAGCGGTGAAGAACATGAGGGAACAGAGGATTACCAAAGCCCACCACGTGTCATTCCTTTCCCAAATACCAACCCCAATTCAAATAAGAATAATAAGAAGAAGAGTTATGAAGAAAGTCTACTCGATATACTTCGAGAAAAAAAAGAAGAACGCATGGATGACCCAGAAACACATTTTGCATTGTCTCTTGTACCTATGTTGAAAGCAATACCCACACACCAAAAGATCGATGTACAAATTCAAATTCTTCAGATACTAAAAAAATTTCAGAACCAATATCCACCAAGAGGCACACCTGATTTGTGCACACGCACGTGCATTTGTCGAATGTACTACAAAAACACGTGAAAATGAATTTGTTTTCAGGAAACAGTTGCCAACGTGTGCGCGCTCTCAAAAACCAAAGCAACTGGAGAGCGACAAAGACGAAACTGTTGCCCGACAAAAAGTCGCTCGTGTGCGCCCGCCCTTATGTTTACCCGCGCGATATGTTGCCACGTTTTTTTTATGGCACTGCTTATGGAACGTAAAAAGGGCACTAGAATGCGAGTAACGCGTTCATGCGTAGTGGGAAAGATTAATGGGGACGGAAAGGAAGAAGATAGTTGCGACAGATTAGTCGACCAATATGGCATAAGTGTACACGAGATTAAATTGTTTTTCGTGTTTCCTCGTGGCTTGAAATAATCTTTTATTACTGAATTCTTACTCTGACTGGTGTATATTGTGTTTATTAAGCCCTGAGTTTCGAGATTGTAAGGCTCTGCCCTTCCTGATTATTCTTGTACGTGTATTTATATTTTAATGAACACCTGTTCTTATAACTGCTGCATGATGATCACGATTTGTTTATGAGGAGTATTGGACAATTAGATAATGCCTTTTACTAGTAACCTCGAGTTTCTTGCACCTAAAGGAACTTCTAGAATACTTAATTATGAAAGAGTAAGAATCATTACCATATCTCCTTCTGTGTGAATGGTACCCAGCGTGAAATCTATTAACCACTTGTGCCACACATGCCATTTGAATTCTAATGGCTTACTGTTCTTGAATGATTTGAAATCTGAATTCATTATGAAACGGCGCTACTGCTGGCGGCTATTCACGTAACTACATTTACTGTGACCGTCTGGCGATCAGGGGAGATATTCTGCGCGTGGTCACAGACGAGATGTAGAATAGACTGGACGTTCAATGTATTTTTCTGTCCAGAGTTTGTGGGCTTACCATTTTAGTGTCACATGTCACATGCATCGTTACAGCACAGACGAGGTATAGGCATCGACAAAGTATAGGCCCAGACGAGGTACAGGATAGACCTATCATCTTATGGATGTTCGTTTCGCCATCCAAACTGTGTTACCGACCCATAATTTGAGGACTGAATGTAGTGGCATCTGCTCATCAACAGCGTCCAACTCGGCAACTACTCTGAAATGTGTTGAAATGCTGAAAGGTGTGTGCGTGCTTGTATACGTGTGACTTGTTTAGAGTGTGAGTTTGATATAGAGGGCGGGCTTTCGCTACGCTACGCTTTGACTCGATAGGACAGCAAGGTTAAAAGGCGAATGTGCTCTTGTTTTGTTGTGATCCTTCTTTCTCGGTCGTTGCACGGAATACGTTTATAAAACGATCTTTAAATTGTTACTCTGACAGAATCATTTGTAAGTCGCGGGTTTCGAATGTCCTCGCTTTGTATTAGTGTTTGAATATCGATAAAAAATATCGATATATCGACGGGCAATATTGATATATACAGTTGTCAATAAATATCGCGCATCGCTAATCTCGATCGGCCACAATCGTTTGAGCTGTGTGTACGTCATGATACGACTGTTATATGTAACTAAAGCATTGTTTAGTGTATTTGTATTTGTAAAAGGTAATTATTCTAATCTATAGTTTTGCTATGTTCGACTTATTATCCGTATGTAATGAAGGAATATATTTTTTTTAGAATTGAATAACCAGATATTTTACGGATCATTTTGAGGTTAAACTAGGTTAGAAATTTAAACTGCAGATTGTCGTAATACATTCACATGCATTTGAAGTATTTATACACCGTAATGATACGTAAAGATAGGGTTCCTTTTTGTACATACAGTTATATCTAACAAAATATATTCCTCAAGTTATATTCTAAATAACCAAATTTGATATTTTGCAAGTTGAATGTGTGGCATGGATTCACCAACTATAAGTTTTAGCGCTCTTAAAATAATTTTCAATCAAACCGTTACTTTCTTAAATATTCATTTTAGCTTCACGTTCTTGTAAAATAAGAATTCCGGACAGAAATGATAAATAAGGGAAATTAGAAACCAAGAAGAATGAATGACGTTTATTGTTGGATAACCAAGAATATGTATAAACAGATATATTAAATTAATATGTAATACAGTAATAATGTATAAACCACAAAGACAAGTATTTTGGTTTGCGATAATTAGCAGAGTAACAGTTTTAATTTTACAGTTCGCTTTTAATTGCCTATGCCCCGATCATCGTGCAGATGCATTTAGAAGCCCTACTGATAATTCTGAAAGAGTTTCATTGGCTGATAATATAGTTACATTTTTATTCGGTGGTCTGGCAAGATGGGATGGCCAATACTTTATACATATCGCTAAATATGGTTATACGTACGAAAACAGTTTAGCCTTTTATCCATTATACCCCATCTTAATTCGAATTGTTGCCACGTTCGTAAGAAAAATATTCTTCACGCTGAATATTCGTAGTTCTATAATTATCGCAGCTATATTGGTTAATACCATATGCTTTGTAAAATCTGCCATCATATTTTACGATCTCAGTAAGACAGTATTAAAGAAGACAAGCGTGGCCTATAAGGCAGCAATACTTTATTGCATAAACCCAGCTTCTATATTTTTCTCTGCTGTTTACACAGAATCTTTATTTGCTTATTTGACGTACTATAGTATATTGAGATCAATTAAATTGAATCAATATGTACATTTTCCGATTGGTTTATCTATCCTTACAAGATCGAATGGCATGATCAACATAGGTTTTCCTATATACTTCGGATTGAAACACCTGTGCCATAGATTCACGGCGAAGCACGAAAATCTCTCATTCAAAACGCTAATTCAGTTTGTGTTTAAAATATCTACTTTACAAAGTTTCTGTTCAATGTGTAACACGATAATTATATCGATTGCTCCGTTTGTTTTGTTACAAATATATAATTATATTACATTTTGTGTTCCTCGTTCCAATGAAATATCTGTTCCCGAACATATTGCTAATTATAGCGCAGCGAATAATTTAATATTACTAGGCAGCGACAAAGTAGAATGGTGTCACGCTAAAATCCCAATAGCATACTCTTACATACAAAAGAAATATTGGAATGTAGGATTTTTCAGTTACTACGAAATAAAGCAAATACCAAACTTCATCCTAGCATTTCCGATACTGTATATCATGCTTAAATGTATCAAAGAGTACTTCGATGAGCACAGAAAGTATTCGTGCACATTGGGATTTATCGACGACGTTAAAAATAAGCGTTCCATTGAAGCGAAGAAATATCCAATTGAAATGTTAGTGTTCGTTATTCACGGTTTATTCTTAACTATATTTTGCATTCTTTTTGTGCACATTCAAGTAAGTACACGTTTAATATGTTCAGCAAGTCCGTTAGTATATTGGTATTGTGCTTTAACTATATCCAATGAACATCCGTATAACGACGACACTGCGTATGAAAACGAAGAACGTGTATATTCTAAATGGAAAGTATTCTTCTTTAAACAAAAGAAATACGTTTTGAAAGATAAACTTATACTATCTTACTTTCTAGGATACACGGTTTTAGGTTGTTTTATGTTTCCAAACTTTTTACCATGGACATAATTTGCATACACATTGTAGCATCCACGAAGATTTTGTAATTAACATAAATACGCTATTATACCGATAATAAGTATACATAAGTAAATGTAAAATTTATTTATATATATTGTTTTGTAATAAAGAATGCGGTTTAAGTTATTAATTACGATATAAATATATTTTTGATATACAAATTATTGATTGATACTGTACACAATGCGAAAGGGATTATTTAATGTGAGACTTCTTATGCTTGAGTATTTCAATCGGTGTCAGGTAAAATGTATGCGCACAATCAGGACATTCGTACGCTTGTGTGTTTGGTTTACGTTTTATGCTGCAAGGCTGTTTCTCAATTTCCTTCGCGTGCTGCTTTGTACAAGTTTCTTGATGCTGTAACTTTTCTATGTTCGTGAGGATTGCCTGCATGTCACAATTCTGACAATTCCATTCTACTTCTAGCATTTCTGCGGCGAGCTTTTCACTCCATTCAGTTTCTCTCAAACTAAAGGCAACGAATTATGATCATTATGTTTTGTCATTTGCCACTTATGTGCAGAGATTTAATTGCTGATGAGTTACCAATTATATGTAACGATATTCGTTACACGAACACCTCCTTTGATTGAATTAGCAATTATTGGAAAGTCGGGTTGAAATGGGTTTGGATTTATGGATACATCATTTTCACCCCTTCCCACGTATATTGTCTTAAGATCAGCCGGTAGAAGTCGTTTCACTGTATATGGAATTGTGGTGTGCATGTATTCGATTAGTTCCTGAGTAAGTGTGTATTCAATTTCGCTGAAATCTTTTTTCTCGCTGTTACTGGAGTTTGAATCTGTAGAATATTCGTGACATTTAATAACATTGACATTCCATTTAAAAAATGTATGTTAAAGATTACTTGTAACTATGTATTATACTTCACTTAATACTAGGGATGGGTTCTTCGAAGCGTCAAAACCCAAAAAAGTTTCAAGAAATCGAAATTTTGCACTTTTTCGTGACTCAAAACTCTTGAAAAGCCAGATAAGAAAAAGTGTTGTACAATTTTTGCTTCTATTTTCTTTAACTCTGGACAATAAAAATGTATGCAAAAATTCTGTTTTACTCCAGTTTTTAAGATATTCCACTTACAAAAAAGTATCAGCACTTCGTGTTTCGAGAGTTTCGAGAATTTAAAAATTATCTTCGAACCCACCCCTACTTAATACCTTGTAATTGCTGATTTAATAAAAAGTCCCACTTATTTCGTAATTTGGTAGCTTTCATTAATAATGTTTGACCACTATCGGGCATAGGAAATTCTAATGCTAACCACGAATCACATGTGATCCTACGAAACAGAGAAATTGTTCATGTATAAAAGATGTTATTACAGATGCAATATGATCGTGCTTACATGGAAAATGTACTGTTGGTGTCAACTTCATGGGCGAATAAAAGTAACGTTTGCGCAGCTGGCATCCTAAGTGTATTCACCAAATATGGTTTCGTTGTTTCCAAAAGAGATCTGTTAATACCAGTTGAAGTAGTATACAATCAATTAGCGGAAAATTTATTATGTTATTTCAAAATATTATCAGAGACTTACAAATACGCTAATATTGTATGCTTCGAACTAACAGGAGTTTTGCTTTTGAATCCTGGTATTGACACAATATCGGCTTCCTCTAATTGCAATATCTGCGGATGATTCCCAAAGAAACTCATCGGATGTAAGGCAACGTATGGTTTTGCTTTTGTGTGAAATAATTGTTCACTTGTTGACTGTGAAGAATTGTTTACGTTACTCCTGGACAAATGGTTAAGCTAATGTAATTATACAAAATCGTATTACCTTACAATAATTGAATTCATCGGCACTTGAAAACTGTGGATATAAACCACTGCATAATATTAATTTCAGCATCGTTAAGTCTTTGTAACTACACGCAGTGGCTGCTGTTAATAGATTCTGAACTTGATTCGGATCATTTCTCATTCGAAACTCCACATCTTTTATATCAATTTCACCGTCATCGTGATCGTTATCTTCCAACTGTATATCAAAGGACTCCAGCTTTAATTGCTTTCGCTTCCTAGGCGCGCTTTGTTTATAAGTTCTTTTCAAAGATTTCAGAAGCTTTAATTCTCCGTGCCTCATAGCGCGCTCTGTACTCGTCATAGAAGAATTTGGCTCCGGGAGGCTTTTTAATAAACTACAATCCTACAAACATGATACAGTAAACGATCTTATTCACGATACACCTATGAAGAATAAGCTGAATAAATCGTAGAGGTATTAACCTGAAGTAACTCCTTAAACTGAGTTCTCAATTTTGTCATTTCGTAGAATCTTTGTTCCTCCAAGCCTCTTCTTCTACACCATTTCCTACTGTTACTTCCACTACCCCTGGACTCTTGAGAACTTTGTTGCTTCACTTCTAACCACTCCCGAAACGCATTTAGCAGCGTTATTGGATCGCCGTGATCGGACTCCAACTTTTTTCTGGATGTCTTTAAAGTGTTTCGTTATGTTGAGAAATACGATTTGAAAGAATCGCAGTTCTTAAGTTACGCTCTATTACCTCGCACTCTGAATCCCTGTACGCCCTATTCGTGAACGGTGTCTGTATGCTCAAAGCAGCGGCTAGTGACAATACTGGTTCTACCTGATGAAATATTGAGCCCATTATTAACATTTTGCCTATTGTTATGTCAACAGGCAGGCGTGCAAGCGTTTTTCCTATACACGTTAGTTTCTCATTGTCCGTAAGCGCACCCTACAATGAAGAGCATACATTTCTATATTACTTGTCTTGGTACGTGGCAAAGATTCAATGAACATATACGAACATGCTCCTTTAAGGATAATATAGAGTTTTCTATGCTCTCCGCCGGCGGTGGTTCAATGAATGGAAATTTTCGTGCGTCCGGAAGCCCCATGGCTATCATTTGTAAAAGTAAACAATCTAAAGGCACTCGTTGCAATTCTGGCGTTGCATACTTTTCTAAAGCCATGTATTCTTCTTCCGAGTACAATCTGTATAAAAAATATCTCTTACTTCAAACCTCTGTTACGTGGAATTATGAGAGCATTACGAAGCATTAACTAAAATTTAATACAACACCTGTAACACACTCCGGGCCCAGTTCTACCAGCTCTCCCTTTCCGTTGTTCTGCACTAGCTTTGCTGATCCAAAATTCTTTGAGCCTCTGCATTTTACACGACGGATCGTAACTCATCTCCTTCACTTTCCCACTATCAATAACAAATCTGATCCCGTCTATGGTAATAGAAGTCTCGGCTATATTAGTAGACACAATGCACTTCCTCACCCCGTCAGGAACGTAATCAAATACCTTTAAAAAGAAAATACTACGAGAATCGTACGATAACTACAAATAGGAGGCTTTATATTATGGATATGTTCGCAAAATTTTACTTTATCTTGCTCACTGATAGATAAAGTGCTATGAAGCGGTAAAACGATCCAATTATTCTTCTTCTGACTGTATTCTTTAGCTGCGTCCACGACCGCTGTAATTTCACTCATCCCGCTTAAAAATATCAACAAATCGCCTTTCTCGTTCACTGAAAATACCTGTTGACATTATATGGTCGAAAATCGAAGTTCGAACAAGAGGCGAATATATTTTACCTGGATATTTCTGATCAACTAGTTGCAATATTTGTATGTAAGGACTCGGATTGAATCTGTCGTTTTTGTATCGAATATCTTCTATAGTAACGGGTCTGTAGAATAATTGAATAGGATACAATCTCCCAGGAACCTGTGTGTACAAATTATTTATCAGTGTGTTTGTTTAAAAAGCCCAGCTATCAACTTACGAATGATTGTAAATATACCTGTATTACTTTAACATCTTCCTTCGCAAAATAGTTACTAAACAGTTCGATGTTAATAGTGGCGGACATTAACACTAGTTTTAAATCGTGTCTTTGATCGATAACACACTTCATGATGCCAAGGAGAAAGTCTCCGTGTAAATGACGTTCGTGTACTTCATCCAGCACAATTACATCGTAAGGCAATAATTCAGACTCGCCGGATAACTAAGCAAAGCACATAATACTCGTATTACAATCGTAATGTCTTACGTATAATCTCTAACAGTATCGACTCGTTACATTCTCATTTTTACCTGTCTTAACAGGAGACCTTCCGTTATAAAGGTGATTCTGGTTTCTTGATTCCTTTGCTTCTCGAAACGGATTTGATAGCCGACATCACTGCGGTTCTCTGTTAATGTCTCGAAAGCGACACGCTTGGCTAAAGATATACATGCTATTCTTCTGGGCTGCGTGCAAGCTGTAAGAAAATATTAACAATGGAATCAGTAATGTCGGGGCGACGACATAGCCGTGTTATACTTACCAATCTTCTGGAAACCTGCTGCGTATAAATATTGAGGCACTTGGGTGGACTTTCCGCAGCCGGTATCACCAGCTATAATAACTACCCGTTCTTTCTTTATTGCTTCGACGATTTCCTGCTTATGCTGATTCACTGGCAAGTTCGCTTGGGATTCTCTGAGCTTCTTCAACTTAGCGAACTTCTCTTTCTGCTTAAAGTCCAAATATAAAACAATTATGCTCTGAAACTTTAACAATTGCTCTCTTGTTAAGGCTTCGATCGGAGGAACGCGTGCGAATAGTTCGTTGAAATTGAAGCTTAGTTGAAAATTTATGCAGTGCAGCTTGTGGTACGCTTTAGGGATACCAATTGTATTCAAAGAGAAGTCAGGCAAGGTGTTAGGTGTACAGAGCTTCTTCTGTATAGCTTCGTACTTATTAACAAATCTCCAGAAATCTTCGACATCTTGTACTACATTTAAGTTCCCTGAGAATATTTTGTTCAGTTCGTGCTTGTATTTACTGAAATAAATATCTTCGTAATCTTTGTCAGATTTATTATGGTTTTCTTGAGAGGAACAACCTTCCCTAGTCTGATTATTGGAACTTATTTTAGACGGTGATCTTGAGTAGGCATAATTATCTTTTCTTCGCCTCCCATCGTATTGATATTCGTTCTTAGCTTTATTAAATTCATATCGCGAAGTCATTTTTTAGTAGGCAAAAATATATTGTATTCATGACATAGCTATGGAGCTAGACTTATACGTATATGTAAGTATATACAACGCTTTTTACATATGAGATTTCTATTGCTGATTTCGTTTCTTATACAAATATAAGTCGATCAATGTTTGTCGTCTGTTGTATAGCGTAAAATACTTTAATGTATTTTTATTACAACCTGTAAGTTCTGCGATAGGATACTGAGAGAATGTGTGCTCGTACAAAACACTTTTCACTTCTACCGATTTATGTGTTTAGGGACATAAACGCAACGTGTATAAACTTATACGTTTATATCAATTTATCCTGTCTTGTCATGAACCAGCAGTTCATTACTAATTGTTTCGGTTACACACTTATTTCATATGAATAATATCTTCATTGCAATTTTATTTGAAATGCAGTTTAAATCTGGACGCAATGTCGCAAAATCCGAATTGTCAATCGGATTGAATTGAATGAGTGACACTTGTTTATTTACGTAAATTAATGTACAGTAAGATTCAACTGAATGTTAAGTGTTAAACATCAATCTTTGAATTCATTCGTTACTCTCTCATTCTTAATATTAAAGAAATAAAATTCACTAAATTAGACGCTAATTTAATGCGGTCCAAGCGATACCACAAACGAGGCATAGACGAGGCATGGGATAGACAAACGTAGCTCATAGAAGTCGTGTTACGCAACTGATGGCGATACCGACATCAGTTAGGAACGGCGACTTTGGGAAACATGTTCAACCTAACCATCATGTGGGTGTCGGTAATGTTAAATTACGACGAGGTAAATACCACATACCAGGTGTAGGTAAATACTTCGTCGATGGTAAATACTTCGGTGATTGTGTTACATTAGTTTCCAGGCTAAACCACAGTTGGCCGAGATAGGGACCGATAGGGACGCTCGGGTCACAGACCAGGTATGGAATTCTATCACAGACCAGGTATACGATAGACATTTTTTTTTTTCACCTGGAGGAAAATCCCTAACGGATACCCCGTCCTGTTACAGTAACAATTTAAAGATCGTTTTATAAACGTATTCCGTGCAACAACCGAGAAAGAGGGATCACAACAAAACAAGAACACATTCGCCCTTTAACCTTGCTGTCCTATTCGGGTTTATTAAACGCAAAATAAATTTATTTAACATAAAAATTTATATAAACAACAACATTATTTGTCGAAGACATGCTTTCACGATGTAACGTGGAATACCGCGCCAAGGATTTGTACCTTGGTATATTCAGTAACGTGCTGGAGCAGAGAAGACTTTAGAAATCATCAAAAACCCATCAGTTCCAGTATCTCGCTGAAATATGCCAACTTGCAGTTATTCTTTTATCTTAACACTGTACTCGTGTTCTGGGGTCTGGTTCGAACAATCAAACAACATTCCAAGTTACATTGTACCATAGTATTGCAAGTTAAAGAAATTCTTAAATCTAATTAGAATATTTGACAATCGCAGCTATCGGCTCGGTTCTCACCGATTACCAGGTCTCACCACGAGGAGGTTGCTGCGTTTCGAGACCCGTAGAGAGATAGATGGAATCAAAGTTCCATCGATCTCCCTGTACATGAAGCCTACTAAACCAAAGAGATGGATGGAAACAAAGTTCCATCGATCCCTTCGGTTTAGACGTAGAAGCTAGGGAACTGCCAAGCAATCACGCGAGTTAAAGAAATTCAGGAAAAAAGGAAAGACTACCGGTGAGCATGAAAGGAGTATTGGATGGCGCAGTTCCTACCACCCTGCTGTCCGAGTCGAAAGGGAAAAGCGCTCGGCGCCTCCCAGACGATTCCTCTTGCAGCGTGCGACTCGCCAGGAGCAACACTAAGTATGACCTGACTTGAGCCGTCCAACACGGAGACTGGGCACCGATGCGACTCGCCAGGAGCAACACTAAGCGTGACCTGACTTGAGCCGACTAACCCGGAGACTGGGTATCGGACCGGGTGACTTATGCAGGCAATGTACCAAAAGGTACACCCCCTACGCCCGAAACTTTTCCCTTTCGACAAAAACAACAGAGGATGAAACCGATCCACCCATACCGATTCCATGCTCAGTCGCTTGCTTCCGCAAACGGAATCAGCGGCGACCTCCTCATCGGAGATGAGGAGCCAACAAAAGAGCAACAAAACTAATGATTTAGTGACTACTTCGCAATTTTACACGGGGCCTTAAATATTTCATGTTATAATACACTTTTCACTATCACTTTTCACTATCACTTTTCACTGCCACTTTTCACTGCCACTTCTCACTATCACTTTTCACTATTTTGTTTTAAATATATTATTTTACTGTCTCCCTTCCCCGCGGAAGGGTGAACCTCAAACTCAAATGCTGAAATAATCAAATATGTTATATTAGTAATGGTGTAATAGCCTTGGGAGGAACCTAAAACATACATAAAATCGAATAAATGACGCATAACCATCGAAGCAATACATAAAATCGAATAAATGATGCAAAAACATCGAAGCAATACATAAAATAGAATAAATAGCGCAGAATCATCGAAGAAATACATAAAATCGAATAAATGACGCAAAACCATCGAAGAAATCAGTTGGAAAGGACCAAAACTGAATGTTGACCTTCACAGAACAACAAAACTCGCATTAGTTTTCAACGAACCCCAAAAGGCGGTACCACTTGAATCAGCTACCTCAGAGCAGGCGGCTGAGCGAGTGGGGGAAGGACCGGCCTTGAAATTCTGTCCAGGTGTCCAGGTGTCCAGCAAGTCCAGTTTGAGTAGCCAGCGTTGTGTCCCCAGAGATCCAAGAGACGCAGGATTAGAAATCGAGGGTGGATAGCCACAGATGAGCCTGAAGGGAATCGTGACAGACAAAACTAGGAGATTAGGGAAAGAGTGCACAGTAAACACACCTGGGAGAGTTACACTGTAGAATGTATTCAGTAGCAGCAAGAAGCTTCTGAAGTAGGAGTCAAAATTATGTAGATAGCACTAAATAAAAAATGTTTCAGTGGAAAGAAGCTACTGTCTTATACACCCTCCTTCACCCCTAGATATTCCCTTGAAGTACTACATCATAGAAGAGTTGCAAAATGCCGAGAGCGGCAAAATTGGTGAATTGGTAATTTTTTAATATTACATTTTTGTATGAAACAGAAGGCTTTTGTTATCAAGTTACATTCATTGCCGAAAATTATATTTTAAAATAATTATTTATAATTAAATATAATGGGCGACAAAAATCACATTTGCCCAGAGCGGCGGAAGAGCTGGTTCGGGCCTTGAAACTACATGTGTCCATCCGAGGGTTCGAACACATCCCCTGCTGAGACACGTGTATGTAGAATGCGTGGGATGCATAGCTGCAGTTGCGAAAGGTGCAAATTCGGGAATCAGCATTGCTACGTAAAATTATTTGGGGCCTTGACGAATTTCAAGTTAGCTGGGAGTCGTTGGAGCGAGACAACAACGTCAACAACCTCTACCAAAGTCGTACCACCGAGGAGCGATGTAACTTGTCAGTTTAACTTTACCCGCGACAGTGATCGGATCCCAGTGAACGCGTGTGCATATTATTTCGTGATATCTCGATTCGTGGATTAATTTCATCGATTAGTGGATTATGTGGGAGCTCGCTCAACAAGATTCTACTGCAATTCACCCAGTAGCTAGAAGACTTCTTGAGGCAACACTTTTCTCGGGTGCTATCATGGGTCCCCACTGCTCAGGGACATTTAAAAATGTGCAGTGCTTTGTGTTTAAAAACATGAGATGGCTGTGCGTGTTAGTAGTGTCAACGCGAGTGTAGAGTCAGTGTTTTACGCACCTAGAACTATTTAAGACTAAGCACCGGTGCTCAAATTGCTTTTTGATCGTGAAATTAAAGTGACATATTTGTGAGTGTGATACATTTTCGATACTACTGACCTTGGACTGTGAACCTGCTGAAGCGGCTGCCTGTCTGCATTCATAGCATTGAGACTGTGTTCAACGATCGGTGAGTGGTACATTTTAATTTTTTCAATTTTTCTGCATTCTATTGAACAAATGATTGCTGTAGCGAGCACTGTGACCACGATTACATACTTACAATTAGTACTCGTGAATAGTAAGATTAACGCGCGTGCTTCCAAATGTTTAATACAGACAAAAACAATATGTAAATAAATTTCAAATTCGAGGTCAAAGTTCTAATATCGCGGTTTAAATATTCCAAATTATTTTTCTTGAATTTTATAATCAAAGCTTGATGCTTTGAATAGTATCAGCTACTAAACTTAAAATTGTATACATGACGGAAGAACTTGCACGCGGCTTAGTTTCAACAAGCCATAGTCCTAGCAATAAGTCTTAGTTTAAGAACTTTAGACGTAAGACTTTTTCCAAATTTTGAAAAATGCATTGGTCGAATATGGACCAGAAATATTTCGTAGAAATGGGTTACTTTCGTAGGTACCTTCACGTTGGTGTAGCCTGGACTTGGTAACGTTTTCCAATGCATTGCGTCTTGCAAAACGTTATCAAGCTGAAGCCTACGATCTAGTTTACGGGTCCAGATCGAGCCAAACTTACATTCGGTGAGTTTGGTTCTGTCTGGACATCTATTCAGAAATGCACTTGAGTACTTCGAGCGATAAGCTTCTGTTCCGCCTCGTTCTTTTTAAATATAAGAGGCCAAACGCACTCTTCTAGAAATACAATTCGCCTTCGATCGCTGATTTCGATTTCGCGCATGGTGTGCTCGCCCTTCATAGGCCGGCTGTGCTGGGTACAACTTATTACGGCTTTACACAGAGGACCATTGTTAAACGATGATGTGCGCCAGTTCGTGACCATTCTGATTTTCTAGTTATCGCGCCGATACCGGGCTTCGGTCCACCTCGGCCCGCTCTGTGGTCTCAGATGGCTCGTTCTCGGCCACGCTCGCCATGGCTGTGTACAGTCGTGATATGGAGTACGCCATGTAGAAACGAAATTTCGGTGGATCGAGGGTGAATGTTCGCGCTGCGCCGCGTCTTTCGGTCCTTTAGTCGTTTAGTCTCTTTTGCAATCTCAATCGGGAGATTCTTAGCTTTCGCATATCCCTCGAAAGTTACGCAAGTGCATATTTGCAATAGATTATGCCACTAGGGCCCATTGTAAAGAGTGCGATAGGCTAGATTTAAGGTTGGAGGTATGCTTGCTTGTTGAGAGTGACATCTTTTGCTTTTGCTTTCGCTTACAATTAGCTTCACCGTGCATCGTATCGTTTCCCATCTAATATACTTTTAGAGACTTGGCATAGTGTCTCTTTTATTCCTTACTTTCAATTCTCTTTACCTTTCTTTCCGGAAATATAATTCGCTCTCGGGAGAGATCTTGAATTAGCACAAGATGCTCGGGCACGATACACTCGCCTGTGCAAATTGTCGGCTTTGTGATGGGAGCGCGTATTGCAGCTGCATGTGATTTAATTGTGAGGCGGACTACTGTGATTCTGACCCCTCAGGCGCGGCCCCGAGCGGGGAACTCCCGTTAATGGGGGGGCTGGATGAATGGTGGTACCGTATTAGCGTTTTGTCTGTGCAACTGCAATGCGTGAGTGTATCGAGCAGCTCGAGATCTCTCGCGACGGCGAATCCGTGTCCGTGTGTCAATTATTTTTCTATCTCCGCAATGAGATACTTAGAGTCTATTTGTCACTTGAAAGCAATGCAAGCGTATCTCTAAAATTTACGAAAGAAATTGTAATGGGATATGTGTAGAAAGATCGACGAGAATGTCTGTTACGTGCGCATGTTAACCCTTTGGACTTTAAAGTAAAGTCTTTGGAAATAATTCTAGTAGTCTTTTACCTTATAGTGCAATCACGGTCCAAAGGGTTAGTATACCAAAGCATAGTCTGTTATGCTTATTCTGCGAAAACTAAATGTAGAGTGGCGTGTGTGGCTGCGAAACTTAAAGAATTAAGCCAGGCGCGTCTAGTTTTAAGCGCATCATCGAAGCATTCGCCGAGGAATTCGCCGAGGGATGCGCCGAGGGATTCGCCGAGGGATTCGCCGAGGGATACGCCATGGTTTCCTCTGTTGAATTCTTTAATAAAGATGGGTTTGCCTGATTTATTTTATTTCATGCATGCCTTCTATGGGTTTGCATCATTTATTCGATTTTATGTATTGCTTCAATGGTTTTGCATCATTTATTCCCATTTTATGTATTTTCCTAGTTTCCTCCCAAGGCTATTACACCATTACTAATATACCATATTTGATTATTTCAGCATTTTTTCAAAATAGTGAAAAGTGATAGTGAAAAGTGATAGTGAAAAGTGACAGTGAAAAGTGATAGTGAAAAGTAATAGTGAAAAGTGACAGTGAAAAGTGACAGTGAAAAGTGACAGTGAAAAGTGATCGTGTAAAGTGACAGTGCATGAAGTATTTAAGGCCCCATGTAAAATTGCGAAGTAGTCACTAAATCATTAACTTTGTTGCTCGTTTGTTGGCTCCTCATCCGTGATGAGGAGGTCGCCGCTGGTTCCTTTTCCGGAAGCAAGCGACTGAGCATGGAATCGGTATGGGTGGATCGGTTCCATCCCTTGGTGTTCTTGTCCAAAGGGAAAAGTTTCGGGCGTAGGGGGTGTACCTGTTGGTACACTGCCTGCGTAAGTCACCCGGTCCGATACCCATGCTCCGTGTTAGACGGCTCAAGTCAGGTCACGCTTAGTGTTGCTCCTGGCGAGTCGCATCGGTGCCCAGTCTCCGTGTTGGACGGCTCAAGTCAGGTCATACTTAGTGTTGCTCCTGGCGAGTTGCATCGGTGCAACGGGAATCGTCTGGGAGGCGCCGAGCGCTTTTCCCTTTCGTCTCGGACATTAGGGTGATAGGAACTGCGCCATTCAATACTCTTTTCATGCTTACCCTTCGTCTTTGTTTCTTACCTGAATTTTTTTAATCGAGTGATTGCTTGGCAGTTCCCTAGATTCTACATCTAAACTGAAGGGATCGATGGAACTTTGTTTCCATCGATCTCTTTGGTTTAGTAGGCTCCATGTACAGGGAGATCGATGGAACTTTGATTCCATCTAGGAGAATAGGAAGAGGGACAGTAAAATAATATATTTAAAACAAAATAGTGAAAAGTGACAGTGAAAAGGGATCGTGTAAAGTGACAGTGCATGAAGTATTTAAGGCCCCATGTAAAATTGCGAAGTAGTCACTAAATCATTAACTTTGTTGCTCGTTTGTTGGCTCCTCATCCGTGATGAGGAGGTCGCCGCTGGTTCCTTTTCCGGAAGCAAGCGACTGAGCATGGAATCGGTATGGGTGGATCGGTTCCATCCCTTGGTGTTCTTGTCCAAAGGGAAAAGTTTCGGGCGTAGGGGGTGTACCTGTTGGTACACTGCCTGCGTAAGTCACCCGGTCCGATACCCATGCTCCGTGTTAGACGGCTCAAGTCAGGTCACGCTTAGTGTTGCTCCTGGCGAGTCGCATCGGTGCCCAGTCTCCGTGTTGGACGGCTCAAGTCAGGTCATACTTAGTGTTGCTCCTGGCGAGTCGCATCGGTGCAACGGGAATCGTCTGGGAGGCGCCGAGCGCTTTTCCCTTTCGACTCGGACAGCAGGGTGGTAGGAACTGCGCCATCCAATACTCTTTTCATGCTCACCGGTAGTCTTTCCTGTTTTCCTGAATTTCTTTTACTCGCGTGATTGCTTGGCAGTTCCCTAGCTTCTACGTCTAAACCGAAGGGATCGATGGAACTTTGTTTCCATCCATCTCTTTGGTTTAGTAGGCTTCATGTACAGGGAGATCGATGGAACTTTGATTCCATCTATCTCTCTACGGGTCTCGAAACGCAGCAACCTCCTCGTGGTGAGACCTGGTAATCGGTGAGAATCGAGCCGATAGCTGCGATTGTCAAATATTCTAATTAGATTTAAGAATTTCTTTAACTTGCAATACTATGGTACAATGTAACTTGGAATGTTGTTTGATTGTTCGAACCAGACCCCAGAACACAAGTACAGTGTTAAGATAAAAGAATAACTGCAAGTTGGCATATTTCAGCGAGATACTGGAACTGATGGGTTTTTGATGATTTCTAAAGTCTTCTCTGCTCCAGCACGTTACTGAATATACCAAGGTACAAATCCTTGGCGCGGTATTCCACGTTACATCGTGAAAGCATGTCTTCCACAAATAATGTTGTTGTTTATACAAATTTTTATGATAAATAAATTTATTTTGCGTTTAATAAACCCGAATAGGACAGCAAGGTTAAAGGGCGAATGTGTTCTTGTTTTGTTGTGATCCTTCTTTCTCGGTCGTTGCACGGAATACGTTTATAAAACGATCTTTAAATTGTTCCTCTAATAGAACTTCTATACTTCGTCGATGATTCTATACCTGGTCTGTCATAGGTCTATTCTATACCTCGTCTGTGGAATAATGAATAACAGTCAACACTTTTAAAACAAATAATTACCGAATTCACATTGGTTCGCTACCATGCTTTACGCGCCCGCAAGCGGAAAATTAGAAAGTGGAATGCGTTGTAAAAATGGAAAAAGGTTATGTGGCTTTAGAACCGCCTTCAACGTGTCGGTAACGTAGAAAGTGAGACTTAAATGATAAAAAAAAATTTCAAGTAAAAAATCCTTCTCGGAAACATTATTTCTCTGCAAAATGAAACTGTTTCCAAACTTCCAGCCAATTCAAGGCATGGGGGTTTTCGGAAGTACAGCCCAGTATTGACATTGATTTGCGTTAAATCATACCAAGAAATGTTTGGGATAACGACGAATTTTTATAGGGGAATATAAATCGTACTTACATGATAAAAAGGACTGGTAATCTCACTTTATTTAATGTTACTTCTCACCGCTAGTGGCATTGTAATGGTATTCTTATTCTATTCCGAATCGATAATGTCGCATGCGATACGAAAATGGTAAATTGCTTCGAAGACTTCGAGCCGTGTGAAAAAATGTACATTTCATATTTCGTCTATTCTATACCTCGCCTATGCTATTATCCCTAATTATATTTACCTAAATACAGTAATGTATTTACAGTAATATCGATATGTATACAATCGTTTCTTCATTTATGCATTACACTCATTCTGCTCTCACGTGTTAATATCGTCAGCCGCACGATCTTGCCAGTAACTTAACAGATCCCATCGTAATAGTTTATTTTCAGTTGATTGTACAGTTAGCGATTCTCCAGGGACATAAAGTACTACGAATATCAAGCAATTCTCATCCATGGTCACCGATTAAGTAAGTCACTCTTCTTTAGGTTACGTAGGTCGTTCCTTCAGTAGGACGACAGTCAGTGGCGGATTTGAAAGGCGGCCGATGAGCAATTGCCGCATGGGCCTCTGCTTAGAAGCCCCCCACGGTCACCTGGGCCATTTTCAAGAAAAACAATCATGATTTTATCCAACACTATATTTTTTCCTGTGCTTCTACACTTCGCTCGTTTCTAGTAAACTACCTCCTCATTTGGAACAAATTTGGGAATAATTTAGCGTTGGGAAAAAATGGGCCCCTCAGAAAGTTTGCCACCTGGGCCCGTTCCCTTAAATCCGCCACTGACGATAGTATAATTTCTCACGGTCCGTCGCATGGAATGACATTTCACGTTGCCGAAAATGTAAAACAACTAACTCCTTGTATTACGTCGGTGGAGTATACCGATGGTAAGGCCAGCAGTAATGCGGTGGAGGTGGCGGCGGCGGCGGCGGTGGCGCTAGCGCTGGTGGACCTACCGATACCGATGGTGGTTGCGAACCCGACGGTCCTGTCGGATATAGCTGATGAGTGTGACGCAAATGGTGAGGATAACAATTCGCGCCTGTACCTCGGGACGACGGGGATGCTTCCAACGTGACGCCAGCTTGGGCCTGGCAGGCCATCATTAGACCGTGGAAATCGAACTTGTAAGCATAACGTTTCCCATGCACCTTCGTCATTATGTTTTTGTCGTAATAGTATCTGCAGGGCAAAGAGAACTTTACATAGCTACTACATAGTATCGGAATATCGTTCACTAAACAGTAAACAGTAATGTTTGCTTGTTTCTTTAATACAGTAGCTTCGATTGCCGCGATCATCAGCAGCTACAAGTACACTTTCGGTCCAAGCTTGTCGATCACGTAACGCGAACATCGGGCGCTGCATCGACTCAGGCGATTGTGCAGCGAACGATGACATTGCGGCCTGACAACGTTAAACGATGAAATTTCGGAGGCCCACGTTTACCTGAGGGCCCGTGACAGCTTGTCGTAGTTCATGTTCGGCTTGCTCTTCCGTTCGCCCCATCTCCGCGCTACCTCGTCCGGATCGGTGAGCTTGAATTCCCCGTTCGAGCCCTCCCACGCGATGCAGGAGGAATTGGACGAATCCGAGAGCAGCTCCAGCAGGAATTGCCAAAGTTGAACCTGTCCGCCTCCGACCGCCCCGGAGCCGCCGGCTCCTGCTGTCGATCCAATCAGCGAGCAAGTCCGTTGTAGGAGGCTGAACCTCTCTGCGGGAATAGAAGCAGAAATACGCATGCACCAGTCGACCACCGTGCTCCTCTCGCCTCGAGGCGAGGTCGATTCGAGGAGAGTGGTGATGGTCGCGCCATTCTAACCGTTCTAACATTCTATTCAGGGCCTCTCCTTCGCCCTCTTCCCGCCTCCATTCATATATTCGCACGCGACGCTCGCTTTTTCATACCAATAACCGAATCTTGGTCACCTCTGATCGAGGAAAACGAATAAAGAGAGACTGGAACGAGGTGCTCGATGACCTGCCTGGATAGATAGAATCTCGCGGTTTAGATTTCTATAACCGCTTCCAGCGAAGGTGTCTCTTGTGAGATTTTAGATGCTTCTCGTGAGAATTATACTTGTAGTATCAAACGAGTCTATTTTAGAAGGGGGAGGCAGATGTTGAGCTGGTTTAAACCCCAGAAGAGAAGCTTACGCGAGGAAGCTCGTATAGAGTACTCCAATTAATTATTCAACTGTATCTAAACAGGGAAACGTGGCTACTCGTTTGCGACAAGAATGCGGTAACGGTAGATACCGTTATAAAGAATGGCAGCTGCAGAAGGGTGGAATCTGGTGTCCTGCTGAAGATGCAGCGGATGCGTTTGAATCCTCCACATTACGTGTCGAACGATATCGTGAGCCTAATCCTTCACCGCGCGAGCAACGGTGGTTGACAGGCCCATTGTTAATCCTCTAGCCAACATCGGTCACGCTTCTAATACAGCAATCATCCGGCGTTTATCGCTTAACCGCCCCATTCACCGCCTTCCGATAAAAAGTTCGTAGCCATTTCTACACGGTGCTTGTTTCCACTTAAACGTTCTTCGCGAATGTCAGGATCAGCATTGAGAAATGCTCGTAAAATAAGTCTACGCCAATACGGTTTGATTTGAAAGGAAAAACCACACTTGTGAATCTTTTCTCGGCTGCTTGCTTCATCGTTCCAATTCGTCACATTGAATGTCGATGCGCGTTGCACACACCTAGCGCGTAAATATTGCTAATATTTATCCGCAGAACGGTTTTTAATGTTCAAGAAACAGCGCGCGTAGGTGTACACGAGCGTTTCGGTGTTTAAGAACGATTCAAACGTTTCCCGCGCGATCTATAGATCGTTGCGTAAGCACGAACCGAGGGAATAATGAAGGAGCGGGGTCGCGTGTTACATGTTTAACAGTTTGCACAGGCACGCAGACGAATGTATATACACACGCGCGGGTAGAGTGCAGTCTCGATGGCCGATACCGATAAACCGCGGATACGCGCAGAATAAAACGTACCAGTCGGTGGACAGAGAGAAACTGAGCGATCTTTGCCCCCGGTGATTTCAGCCCTTATCGCCCCCACTCTAACCCCTGTGGACGGAGTACCTTTACACCTCTGTACGGTATGCGAGTGTACCTCTGGCTTCACCCACTCTGGTTATCGCCAGGGCCAATGCCAGCTTACACGTTCGAGTCAAACGTCAGCTTCACCCTCTCTTTACAATGCTCCTGCTTTTCTTCTCTTTATTAAGCTTCTCATCTCAGGGCGCATCGGTCTACAGATATTTCTTTAGCCGCAGAACAGAGAAGAAGCAACAGAAGTCTCTTGAGAATTCGCCCATTCGCCCACCCCGATCGCACGATTAACTCGCCATGGATGGCAAGGTGCAAGGAAATTCGAGATTTCCAGAGAAACGAGTGCAAAAATGCGAGAACGCAGACGTCCTACCCAGTTGATGGATACGGTGGCGGACTGGGTATATAAATATTGGATGCCAGGAGACAAAGGGGCCCCACCCGCAACTATAAGGCTATCGTTCAATTTTTATATGAGATAAATAAAATTGTGAAGAAATACATAAGTGGCAAACAAGTACAATTAAAATTATATCCGGTCTAATGCTTACTTTTAAAATTATAAATCACCGCGTGGAGTGTCTGGAGCTTTTAAGCTCGCTTGAACTTAATGTGCCGCCTGGAGTGTTAAGGAATACTCCACTAGTTATGCTGCGTAAACATTCTACTACCGACCTTTGGCATGAACAACTGTGTTGGTAGACTTGTTAGTGGACTTTTTATGCTTAAGTTAACTCCTATGTACTTTCATTGTATTTTATTCTTTTTTACTTGTACTCTATTTTGGCACTATTTCTTTTTGGCTTTATTTTGATCATTTTTATGTTTCTACATTCCATTTCATATAAGAGCGGACCTACGCCTCTACCGATTTGTAACCGACCTGCGCAGCTTCCACGGATCTGACACACGCGATTGGTCGTAGCACTTTTGCGATTCGTCGTAACACTTTCCCTGCCGGTTTCCTACCAATCAACTGTATATCCCTGCGCGGAACGAGTCCGCTTTAAAGTGGAATGCAGTGTTTTAATAAAATAAATAAATAAAAAAATTGTGAAAAAAATGTAGACATCTTTTTTAGTAATTACAGTGTTTAAGGGGGTATATCGGGGTTAAAAAACACCGGTATTTCGAGGTAAAAAAATCGAAAATTTTTTTCGGTTGTTTATGATAGCCGCAAGTCTTACCAATGCCGGTAAATGCGACCGCGGCGGGCTTTAAAGCCGTTTTTCTCAAAACTATATTTCTCAAGACGGTGAACATCGTAACTCGAGAACGGATCGATATTGTTTGTTGAAATTTTAACGGAACCTACAAAATACTTTACTTCACAATGTGGAACTCGCTCAGTAAGATCGCATAACTTTAACAACATTTAAGGCAACATTTATCACAGAATTACTTCAGTAAAATCCTTCAAAGTTGATATTTGTTGTATAACTTCGTGAATTTTTATTAAAATTTTTCGACCGAGCTCCACATCGTGGAGAAGAGTGTTTTGTAGGTTCAGTTAAAATTTCACCTAAAAATATTAATCCGTTCTCAACTTATGATGTTCACCGTTTTAACGCGTGCATTGCGCAGCGCTCACTTCGAGGCCTTGTAATTCCTTTAATTTTTAATATTTTTCAGGTTTCCTAGTCTTAAAATGCGTGTCATATCCACAATAAAGTATTATAAAACGTGCGAATGGTATGAATTATTAGTCGTCCTTCAATCCAACCCAAAAGGAACCGTTCATTTTAGCCGTCTAATACCCGTGTACCTCCTTAAGAGAGCCATTTCATCGAAAACACATAGTCACTTGCCCACTTGCCACCGGGCAAGCTAACACCTGGGCCAGTCCACCGCTGGATGGATATGTAGTGAGGAATTGAAATCTAAGTAGATAACAGAGACCATGGTGCAAGAGCGGATAAAAAAAAGCTCAAAGCCGATTCTTTAGGTCCCGGAAGAATTGGTCCCGCTCTGGTGGAGTCTTGTAGCGCGTATTTCGGGGCATCCTGCGCATCCTGAAAGTCCACCTGAGCCTTTGGTATCGCTGGCGCAGAGTCACTTTCGCAAGGATCATCAAGAGCAGCTTCCATCCCGCACGGGGGATTACTTAATCGAAAAGGTGCACCGCGCCGCCCCGTTCAACCTTCTCGCGCCGTCTCGTCTGCGATGGCGCGAAAGTTCTGCGGTACCAAGTGACGCGTAAAATTATCCCGTATGCGCCGGAGATTCGGGGGGATGTTTCGCCCTCATCAAGAAAACAATATAGCCGCACCCCGTAGCGGGCTTACCGTCCCTGGCCCGTTAGAGTTTGCCGACCACCCCGAGCCCCCCGCGTCGCCGGCATTAGGGAGGAAGGAGAGGGGTAGAAGCGGTTACTGCGAGGCCGTAACCCCTGATGCCACCACCTTTCCGCCGCCCTAAACACTCGATGGTTTATTCATGAGGGCTCTCTCACCGCGATAACACTGATTCGTTTAATAAACGGCCGCCGCCGGCGCGGAGTGGGGCCCCCCCCCAAGAGCACCTACAACGTTATTCAAACGGACGATATATCTCCGAGGCTTACGCTGCCAAGACCACGCCGCTCTTCTCCGTTCTTCCACGCCCGCGAAAGGCGAGACGGCTCTTTTCCCTCTTTCGCGAGCGGAAAACTCGGGCCCGGCGTTCTTTGCTCCCCGCGCCAGCGAATAACTTTTTCTCCGCGCGCGCGCGCGCGCACCCCCCTCGAAACTTCAGGCTCCCTTTGTTCGCCGAGATCTCCTCGTTCTTTTCCTCCCGGTGCCCTTCGACCCCCTGCTCGCGAGCTTTCTGTATTTCACGTTTCAGTGTCGAATTGAAATTTTCGAGGGATGATGCCTTCTCCGCTCGAGCTTCAGACCTGGGCATTTTTTATTCAATAACGAAACGAGATCGTTTAAGTGAACCGGCTCGGATGGCGGACCGTATTCTGGAGAATCGTACAAACGATCGACATCCCTCTTTGGTCCAATCGAACGCTGGGGTGGTGAAAGGGGAACGAGGAACGGGGCGAGGCTATTATCGCCTGCGATATTTATTTTTCCGCCGGACCTTTCTTATCTCTAATAGATCGCTCGCTCGTTAAAGCCGTTAGATAAGGTCAAAGGGCGGCGGCGAGTGGACCAGCGAAGCCCTGGGGAACGGTTAGCCTCGTCCGGTGATTTTCAATCTGAACCTGGGACCCCTATTAACCTTCCCTAAGCCACGTGGATCCATTTGGATTCACTGCGGGAATTGTATCAGTAACGCTTGCATCGACTTCCTCGCGATGCTGGGTGTAATAAACGACGCCGTTACACTCTATTCCGAAGCTGATCTTCGAGTTTACATGGCGAGGAGAGTGGCAGAGATAAGGGAGCAGGGGAAACAGCACACGCTACCTACAGCATACGTTCCTGTCTAAATAATAAAATGACGCGCGGAGAGGTGAAAGAAATCCACTCACCATCGATCTTCTGCTCCTGCAGCAAATCCGGGGTTTCTACACCGGTTGCTTGTAATTGCAGATATCCAAGATGCCGCGCCAGAATCTTCCCGCCGGGGATACGTTGCCAGTAATCCGAGGATAGCTTCAACAGCTCCTTACCCGTCGATGGGAACTTGGCACTCGGCGGCGGTACGATGGAAAACGCGCGGCTGCACCACGAAACCCACGACACTATGTGCGTCGAGTTCCATTCCGACGGGTCTGTGCGACAGAGTTCATTATAAAGGTAGGTATAAACTCAGCATTTCGCGCGTTATACCGTCGCATTATATTAAAGAAATCTTCCGCCAGGTATTTCGCTGAAGAAGATAGCACTCCAAAGATATTTACCGGACGGAACCATCACCGGATCACCCTCCATTTTTCGCCGCTCAGCCGAATCTTTATCACCAGCTTTCGATCCACTCTCGCGTCCGACCCGACGTCTGATCGATGGCATAAATTTGAAACTCGCTCGCCAACGAATCGCCAATTCAAGCATCTTTCCCGTAGCCCCTGTGTTCGCCAATGATGCCGGGAGAGTACGATCGGACTCCTCTGGTCGCTTTAAAACACCACGATCCGCATCCTGCGTGGCAATACACTCGCCGAGATGTTATCCCAACGGCACGTTCCTTGCACCGCAGATATCGTTTATTCGCCCATTTCTTTCTTCCCAGACGCGCGACCCTATCTGCCGCCTCATCTCCGCGCGCGATTTTTCTCATCGATCACCGTGTAACATGATTCGGTGCTCTCGTTCCTCGCCAACTGCCGATGACTCACCGACATGTGTAATACATAAGCTGGACATTTGCTTTTTAACGTACGAATCGTAACGCTGGGGATCTGGAGTCTTCCCGCGTAGACTTTATTCAGATTACACTGTTTTAAAGGAATCTTAATCCGTGGAAAAGATCCCCATCGACGGAGTAGAGGCAATCACTTTCGGGATCGCAGTGACTCGGGCACCGTCCGATTCACTCGTTTCCTTGAAGCGAGCCGCGTGCGTCATCGGGGCTCGCCGATTTCTCCGCTGGATCCTGCCCAGCAGTGTCTCTCGTGTCAGCTTCAATCGAGAAACCGGATGAAAAAGGCCAGCTGGTAATCGACGTTATTTTCTCGGATGAGGATCCGGGCGGAACACGCGCGCTCGAGATTATCGCGTCACGTGTAAAGTAATCGTGCCAAGGTGACTATCGGTTTGGAGGAACTTGCATCTTTGTATCAGTGAGCTGCAAACTGTCCTATTCCATTCTGTGAATTTGAAAGAGTTTCACTGTAAGAGCGATCCCGGTACACTTCGTCAATCGCGGTGGACGAGTCGCGGATGCTTACCGATCTTTTAATCCATCGATCACTGTAGCAAGGTACGGTCCCGCTCATCTCCGCGAAAATTTGCTCGCGGGGCTCGCAGTGGACAGCGCGAGGAACGTTTCTCTACGAGATCGCCGACGACGGATACGCCGGTTCTGAAGAAACGATCACCTCTTCTCGCGAGCCGGCCCGTGGGATGCTTGCTGTGGAATCAGCCGCGTGCTTCCCAGAGTGTCGTCACGTTTGCGAGGAACGGTGGCCGTGAATGGAGTCGATGCTGAAGGCCCCATTGGCGGAGTATGGATTCCCGGAACCAAGAAGGAGACCGGTCGGTTTCGGGGCGTACATCGCCGACCGCTGAATCACGGCTGATCGGCCATCTTTACCTATTTTTTTTTCTTCTTCATCCTCCTCTTGGTCTTATTCCAGGCACCAGCCGAGCCTGTGCTGAACCGTGCGCGATGTAACCTTTCGAAAGATTCAGCAATGTGACCTTTTCTTTTTTGCTTGTATCGTGATGGAGCTTCTTCTGCGGTTTCACGATTTTTATTGGCTCACAGATCGTTTTGCAAAGTTCTCGCCGGCGATCCCGACCAGTCGCCATTGAATAGATTTTGCTTTGAAAGGCAAATTTTATGATACATAATAGCGATTGCATTAAGGAGTCTTCCTACCTTAACGGACGAAGAATAATGCGAACTTTGGGAATTTTTTAAAACAAAACCATTAGATATATTTACTTCCAGCTCTGTGGATTTATTTGTCAATCTTTATTTTTTAATTAAATTTTTTTTAAATGTTGTCTAAATTTGTACAAATATAGACGTAAAGTTTTCAATTAATATTATTTGAGGGTTTCTCTTAAAAAAATCCCAAATATCGCGTTCCTTTTCGATTCTCTTGTAACAGCCTCTGAAATTTATTAATTTTTTTTTAAATAATTATTGTTAATATTGCATTAAACTATTTTGGAATATAAGAAGGCATCTTTAAACTTGCAGAAAATATTTTTTTTATGTCGATCGTTCTTATAATTTATTAATCTTTATAAAGATGCCTCCTTATATCCCGAAAAAGTTTAATCGACTATGACCAACAGTTTCTTAAAAAAAATGGTTAAATATCAGTTACTTTTGGGGCTGTTAGACGAGATTCCTCCCTTAAGTTCGATATTATAAATCAATGTAATGGAGATGTTCAGTGGTCAAGATGAACGAAACATCCAAGTTTTATCTGTTGTTCGCATACAGAAAGTGTTTGAAGTAATCACTGTGGACTTGAATGTGATCCTTAAAGCAATTTATCATTGGCATTCTGATACGATCAGGAGTTTCTGTTGTTGATGTATGGGGCGTTAATGATAAGTACCGCGTAGAATCAGCTGTGCTATAGAGTTACTGAAACGCAGGAGCAACTATAATTACACAGGAAGGCTCAGAAGGACAAACATTTATATAAACTTTCTTTTCTGTGAAATTATATCCATAATGTAGGAAATATCCCGCATACACATACGTATAAACGTTGTTCGGATATGTCTTCAAGATTTTAGTCGACCAGATGTAAGAAGGTCAAGCTGTGCCCTGGTAAATTTAATGGCACACGTATTCTATATTCGCCTTGGTTTTTGTCCGGGCGATTACTAATGTTCTGAGAAGAGCAGCTGATCGCGTTTACTTAATCATCGCAAGGGACGCGCAGGTCTTTGCTTTCCTTCTTCCTTAAGTCTCATCGAATTTTTATTCTTATAATTCTGCGTCACCCTGTTCTTCATTTATTCCGGTCCAAATTAAATACGAACTCAAGGGACACGTGCATACAATTTGAACATTCTTGTTATAGAATGGTACAGTGTCTTTAACGGCTAGAAGTGAAAAAATTGTCAATTTAAATAACAATACTTATCTTATCAATGCACTTTCGTATGAAATTCAACGTTGCCGACATTCCGTCCTACGTTATCGACGTGGCAAAATTCGAAATATAGACAGCGTGCGCTGTCGATGCCATACCGTATTTCGAATAACGAAAAATTGATATTTCTAGCGAAATAATAATTGCGACGAATATATTCGTTATAAATATTGGCAGTTATGATTGCTAGAAGTGGAGGGACAAAGTGTTTTGTAACAACCTAACATTCTAGAGAACTTTCTTTATACATCAATGTTTATTACAAATTGATGTCGGCTAGATACATTAACGTACTTACATTGATTTCTTTAAACGCGCGCAATATATAGACAGCAGTAGATTGATATTTCTCCGGCAAAATAAAGTTTCCGCCCTCCTGGCAGTTATCTGAGGCTGCAGGATTCATCTGAGCACACGGTAGACTGCGGCAGACTGATAGACTGATAAGTACGTGGAATCAGCTGTGAGCTGTCAAACCTCCGTATTTTAGACAATCTCTCGACATTCACAAATCGCTCCATTCGAAATATCTCAGCAAAGAGTCCGTTAGTATAATTCGAATTCCATTTGGCCTGTATAAGACCAATTCTTCTAAGTTTCTAATACAGAGAGAATCGTTGATCGTGAAAGTGGGGTTAGGAACTTCCGACCGTGAATACAATAGATGATATATTCATTCGGAACAAAAGCAAGTAGTGCTGAAAGTATAGAAACAAAGGGATGCACAATGTCTCCTGACCCTACGCAGCAACCTATCGAGGAAACATTAACGGCACCAAACTTACAACTTGATGCTAGAGGAATGAATGATTCGGACAGCGAAGACGATGATGCAGGAATGGCGGGATACGTACCTTTATCTCAAGTGCCTGCGGATAGTGATCCAATGTTATACGAGGATGATGTATGTTACCTGTTCCTTAATGACTTCATTATCCGCGTGGGATGAATTTTTATGTTACAAGTCTGACACTTTAATTCGCAGGACGACGAATGGGCGTCCAATGCGGGCGAACCTAGCCAATCGTTGCCACTACCGTCGATGGAATTGCAACCTGTAACTAGTAGCTTGGATTTATAAAAATAATGCTATTGTATCTTCTTTGTATCTATTGTATCTGCATTTTGTATAGGACTGCATGTCAGAAACAATCGAAGTCTGGTCGTCTCCCCATAATCGATCGAATATCGACATGGACGCCGATAAAATCAATCAAGTAAAGTCCATGATGGCATCGTTCACGCTACCGACTACGGCGATTCCTGAATGGGCGAACACTGTGTCCGAAGACGAGTGGAAGGAACGACTTATCGGACGCATTAAAGAAATACAAAATAGGGAGAAATGAATTTAAGTATTTTTTAATTGATATTTTTACATGGATTTACGTGCGATTCGTTACGAGCTAGAAGTTAATTTCCTCTTCCGTTTCTTCGAGTTTCAAACTTTCGTGAAACCGTTAATAAGAACGTAAAGATACTTTCACTCGTTTCTACCGATGTCCGTGTATTGGATACAATACACACCTTCTTCGATTGTATACGGTAGACAAATCTGACAGTGTGTAAATTATGACAAATAAAAGTATTTATTTTATCTTAATTACACTCTAAATATCGAAATTCGAACCCTCTTATCTCCTATAAGTGTGTACCTTATATTGCCGGTGCATCTCACTTTGTACCAACGCTAGCTTTTTATTTGTCATGATAAATGATTACATGATTATGTGTAATGGTATTGTTCAACGTATGAAATCACGTTTTCCTCCAGTCATACTTGGAAATAACACACATGCATCGTTGATGGTCATTGAATAAGGGCATAATGATAGTGTTACAGCTCGTGTTCCGCATTCATAGTGGCAGGTTTGATTGGATTCAGTTTCATTCTTAAAGTGGCGACGTCGTCTTCTATTCTTATTAGTTTCCGGAATTTCTGGAAGGAAAGTACTCGATAAATCTTGCGCAATCGACGAATAGCGATGTTACAAGCTTGGAATATCAAGATAATAGATCGAATAGGGTAAATGTCCCAATTATTACCAGTGTCCCTATTACTGCCACTTTACTTATTTTACTCAATAAACACGCAACATGTAAAGATAGTGTAGAAAAAAATTTAGCATTAAATTGGGACTGTTCTTCTTATTATTATAGTTTTCTATTCAGTTCACTATTCTTTATACGTTACGTTTTTATTAAGTAAAATAAATAAAGTGGCAGTAATAGGGACGCTGACAGTAATCGGGACATCTACCCTAGATGGTTTTTAAGTGATATACCTCGGCGGCAGTTCCAGACGTCGTGCACCAAATGTAGATCATATAGACGGGGATACATAACATCGAGGAGAGACCACAAAACCATCCTAATACATGACTCCACCATGGATACTCATACGTCAAATATTTCACGGGGACAAACTTGATTATGTTGAACGTGAAAACTCCCTAAATTCAGAATCGAAGACGTTATTTATATTGTAACGTTACAAAAATAGATTGAAGATTACGCGCTTCACAATATCTTACCATGCACACGACAGGGGTAGTAAACGTCCAGCATATCTTCCACCAGCAGCAAGGGTAATAACCAATCATGTCACGAATACCATCGTAAAAGCGATTTACTCCGTATGCCCACGAGATAGAAACACACTCGAAAAACATTAAGAAGAGTAGACAGAATCCGCTCACGGCGTATGAATCTAAGAGTTGAAATACGTACATCCCTCCCTAAAAATGTGAGAATATTTTCATTTAACATAGCAGTTTGATATGCGTTCCACAAAGAGAACATTTTATCGGATGCCTACTTCAGTAACACAAGATAAACCGATGAGGTACGAGATGAAGCATACGATCGCTATGAACAATTCTTTTCTCTTCCTTAGAAGGTGCGGCCATTCATCTACCGCGGCTGTTATGAAGCCCTCAACTGTACAAAACTACAAAAGATAACAATCATAATTATCGAGGATAGCCTTATTAAGACATTTTAAATTACCTGGCTGTCCAAACCGATAAGAATAAGCATGAAGAAGAATAAACAAGCCCAGATCGATGATCCGGGTAGTTCCAGAACTGCGGAGGGATAAACCAGGAACGCCAGTCCTGGACCTAATTAGACGATCAGAACGATAGAGATTAAAGGCAGAAGCGCAGAATTACAATGTGCACAGGTTTTTAATTTCATAGATATGATTACCGGAGGCAGCTACGTCCGCAACGGGTTTCTGTTGTTGGTGGGCCATGAATCCAACCACGGAGAATATAACAACGCCGCTGAGCATACTGGTACACGAGTTCACCGTGCAGACGATGAGCGCATCTCTGAGACAAATACAAATATATTAATTGATATGTATCAAGCGGAGTCATTCGTACTTTATGGAAATTACTCTTGAGTTGCTCACTTATAAACGTTATTGTTGAACTTGTTGTAACTTCCTAGGGCAACCAGCGCGCCCAAGCCCAGCGCGTAGGAGAAGAATATTTGCGTCACTGCGTCTATCCATACCTGTGGATTTTTATCGAGGCATTAAATAAATCGTAATTTATACGATTAAACAATAACGTTGCGGTCAACGAGAGAAGAATTTATGCCGGAGTACCTCAGGATCGCCGAGCTTCGAAAGGTTTGGAGTGGCGTAATATCTCAAGCCTTCCATTGCTCCAGGAAGCGTTAATCCTCTCACCAGGAGGATCGCCAAGCACGCGTACGGGAACAACGACGTAAAATAAACGACCTGCGTAAAGTTTCACGATTAACGATACGCATATCTCACCAATGGGCGACGGTAACATTCTGGGTTTACTTTTCCGGTCCATCTCACGCCTTTCCAAATACAGAAGTAACACATGACCCAGACGACGGCCAGTGTGCCAGCCAGCTCCCATCTTATCGAGCCCACGTGCTCTATACCGTCGGAGATTTGAAGGGTGCGCCTCCTTTTCGAAAGGACAGAATAATGAGCCAAAGTGTTTGTTCCGAGCGAGAACTTAACTATCCCCCTTTCCTGCGCGAACTTACTCCCAGAATTCTTTCACTGGGTCCTTCAGTAAGCTCTGGCTTAAGTTGCCGATCGAAGTGGCGCATATAGTGTCGTCGTTCTCGGGCCAGCACAACGCTTCCAAACGCTCCGCGGAGGTGAGGCAGTAACGCGTGTTCCAGGAGTTACTGCACGCTCTCCATGGCACGTCTGCACAGATTTAGGAGGCAAGCTTTGTAAAGGAATTCTACTCGGCGTGCAAAGAATGTCGCGGGTGCTCCGTACCGATTCGTAAGGAAACTAAAAAGTAGAAGAGCGCCCAGGCCAGGATGATGATGTAGTAGATGTTCGTCCAACAGGAGAGCACACACGTAGCGTATCCGATACCTGTTATTGTTGGATCGTGGAGAGTTGCGATTACTGTTCGGTCACCGGTGTGGAGTAACGTGAAATGCGAACCTTTGAAAATCGGAGCTATCTTGAAGACACCCAATCCGCCTATAGTCATCATCTGTCCCAGAGACAGCTCCATGAGGAACATGGGCACCCCGGCCAGCGCAAGAGCGATAAAGTAAGGAACCATGAATGCACCACCGCCATTCTTGTAGCAGAGGTAAGGGAAACGCCACAAATTTCCTAATCCTATTGCCAATCCAACTACCGATAAGATGAACTCGACCTTGAAAAGAGCGAGAACAGGCCTGCATTAGGTATCTACGTGCGTAACGTTTTGTTGCAGGAGTTGCTCTCCACTGTCACTAATCTGCGACAGTGATTCTCACGGATTCACCTTGCTGCTCCAAGTTCCTCGGTCCGGTAAGGGTTTCGGCTCGGTGTAAGCGGTGGACTGCAAGCATTGAATCGCCTCGAAGCGGAAGTCCTGCTCCTTTCCGCCATTCGAGACTCTCAAGGGCGGTTCAGCGAACAAGGCTTTCAATTCTTGGACGGGATTGACGGGCTTGTTGGGCAAAGGACTCGTCGACCTGTCCACCTTAGGTAGTTTAGCTGATCCACTCGAAGGCATTATTTTTTAATCCGAAGTATAGAACGGTTCGAATTCACCTCATCCTATCGAGTCTCGCTCGAATCTACAAACATGCAAATCTCTCTAAAGCGAATCCTAAGGGTCATTCATATTCTTCAGTATTCATCTATATTACATTCGCTGTTTTTCAATGAACGTTCGCTGCTCGATCCACGTTTCTGTTTGCAGAGCGATTAAACCGTTTTCCTGGTCTGTATACGCCTCGACGTTTAAGTTTTAGGTAAACGATAGGAGCGGTGCTAATGGGGGCCAGTTTGTAACGGATAATCGGTGAAAGATGACGCGATCGTTCCTGGAGAACTTTTAAATGTCGAGCGGTCATCGTCACTGCGTGAGACACGACTCCGGTACAAGGGTCTTGATGATGATGGATGACAGACAACGAGCCACTTCCGGGAATCACGTTTGTCAAACGTAGTTCCCATCGGGCAACCTTGTCCCATTTTAGATTAACCATCGGTGAAAGAAACGATGTCATCGGGAGAGATCGTCACGTGGAACGGCGATGCCACCGATCGGCGGACGTCTCGCCGCGATGTATCATCGCGCCGAGTTAAACCTCCGATTCGCAAAGTGGGATGTGGAGAATTATTCGTCCGCGGATCTGCCGTTCCACCTTAAACGGTCGATCTCCACTCCGAAGAATTATCGTGGCCGTGGCGGCGAATCGATTCGAGGATCGGCCGATTTCCGAGGCCCAAACAAGATCGCACCGTGGCAGAGGATCGTTAATGAACTCACGGGGTGCAACGTCCTTTAAAGATACCATTCCGGGTGTAAAACGATTTACAACTTCTGCTCTTCAATTGTGTAATAAGCTCCAATTGCATGCGGCAGCCGACTTAAACGAATGAAGATAAATAAAGTTTGGGATAATTTCCCTCCTCTGTTTGCATCAATTCCAATGATGCGTCAGCGGAAAAGTACAACGATGGATGTTACGTTATTTTTCAAGTTGTCGCAGGCAAGAGCATAAAATATCTCTGCGATCGTTAACGCGAACCCGAATATTTTCTACGACGAGGAGAGAGAACGACCATCCCTTCTCGCTTACCGCTCCAATAGGCTAGGCTTTTGGTATCCCATGAAAAAAAAACGAAAGAAGGAAGGAGCGGTAGTAGATACAGCCTAAAGGAGACGTTCGAGAACGTTTGACCGTGGCAGTTAGTCTTGAATAGATCTGATGCGATCACTGAGCAAGTATTAACTGACACTTTATTGGCGATGGTAATCGGCGCTCGCGGAGAAAGGATACTGTTATTTGGCCCATGCAAGTCGAGCAATGTACGTACGTGTGCACGGTCTCACAAGCGGCGATCCGAACGAGATTTCCACTGGGCCGATATATCTGATAACGGCGTGATGATAGAACGTCAATGGGCGAGAAAGATCGACAGAGCGTGTCGTGCGTCGGCCCGCGTCGTTACGTTCACAAATCGCGCTCAGGAACGGCCGAGTGCCGAGATTTCTCTGGCGTACCCTAGCAGATCTACCCCACAATGCCGTTCAAGTCCCCCAGGCACCAACACACCTATCGTTTCATTCAACAAATTAGTGCCACAGTGTCACTCTATATTTAGGTGCACTATGCGAAGGATGAGAGGGCCCCTGGTGTACGCTAATAACCGATTCACCATACCGATGCATGCGGCCACGAATTGCTCCCTTCTGCGACGAGCCTAGCTTAAAACGCTATAGATCACGCTCGGTCTTGACTTTGTGCCTACGGTTAATATCACCGACTCGTTTGAAAAGCAAGAATTACATGGACACTTTTACTCTGATTCTTCTAGGCTGCAACAAAAATTGAATGCCTTGACTTTGTATATAAACCTTGAACAGTTTTATAGCAGCCCAGTATTGATATTATTTGTAGCAAGGTCTGTGGAATCATTTGAATTTAATTGTCTCAATTACTGTACATTCCTTCGCGCAAGCATGCCACTAAAAAGACTCGCTGATTAATGGGATGAAGGAAAATCTGTTCAAATATTAAATAGAGTTTAAATATTGAACAGGAAACGGTTTCGTACCGACGGCATTGATATTTGTATCACGTGAGTAACCCCACTTCCGGTTCGCGCCAAAAGCCGGAACGACACAAACTGAGAGAACACCGCACTTTCGTAGAGCCAGGGAGATTTTGGAAAGCTTTATAGATTTAAGAGAGAATTATCGCGTATCGAAAATGGGTGGAAAGGGGAAGATGTTCGTACTAAAGCGTGGTAAGTATCGTAAGGTGTAATCTAAATATTAATATCTTTATATACTGTTGCTTCGCGAAGTTTAAATTTATTCCATCGCAAACGCAGTTTGCTGTGACTGATTAAACTGATCTTTATTATTGATAGATGGACGCAAAGAGGATGTTCATTTCGACAAAATAACGTCTAGGATTCAAAAATTATGCTACAATCTAGACATGGATTATGTGGACCCTGTAAGTTTAATTACCAAGTATTTGTTGCTCGTTGTACATGAATGAAAGGTGCCTTGTACCGCAGCATGACACAGTACTTTACAAAGTACAATTAAAGTTATTTTCTACCACTGTTTTGTAAAAACATTCTGTTACTGAGGTTATACAATTATGATTAAACTGTTAATTTTCTGCCCTCACAGGCTGCGATTACTTTCCGTGTTATCAGTGGTTTATATTCGGGAGTTACCACTGTCGAATTGGATAATCTTGCAGCCGAAACTGCAGCTACCATGACCACCAAACATCCAGATTATGCTATATTAGCTGCAAGGATTGCGGTTTCTAATCTTCATAAAGAAACGAAGAAGAGTTTTAGTGGTAATGCAGAGGATATAATTACTTTTGTATCCATTTACGTTCGATCGATCCACTGGGTTTCTCTCATTTCGACTATTTCGTTTCGTTTACAGAGGTGATGCACGATTTGCATCATGTGAGGGAAAAATATACAGATGAGGCCAGGCCTGTTATTAGCAAAGAGTATTATAATATCATAAAAAATAATGCGACTAAGTTAAATTCTGCTATAATTTATGAGAGAGATTTCAGCTACAATTATTTTGGCTTTAAAACGCTGGAGAGAAGTTATTTATTAAAGATACATGGAAAAGTTGTGGAGAGGCCACAGCATATGTTAATGAGAGTCGCGGTAGCCATTCATGGCGAAGATGTCGATAAAGCTATAGAGACTTATAATTTCTTATCGGAACGATACTTTACGCATGCATCACCGACGCTTTTTTCTGCGTGTACTTTGAAACAGCAAATGTCTAGGTAAGTTCCCAATAATTACGATTATATTCAAATCTAACGATTAAACTGATAGTACTTTAATCTGGAATATTGATTCGATGCTTATCTTCTCAGTTGTTTCCTCTTGACGATGAGCGAAGATAGCATCGATGGAATTTACGACACGTTAAAAAGATGCGCACTTATTAGTAAATCAGCTGGCGGTATTGGACTTAATGTACATTGCATCCGAGCAAAAGGCACACCGATAGCTGGCACACTCGGCGTATCTAACGGTTTGGTTCCAATGCTCAGAGTGTATAATAATACAGCTCGATATGTCGATCAGGGTGGAAACAAAAGACCAGGAGCGTTCGCTATATATTTGGAACCATGGCATTCAGATATTTTTGAATTTCTCGATCTCAGAAAGAATACTGGTAAATTGCTGAATAATTTGTATTTTCAATGATTTTCGGCTCTGGTAATATTGAATGTAATATTGTTTATTAGGCAAGGAGGAACACAGAGCGAGGGAACTGTTCTATGCCCTATGGATTCCTGACCTCTTCATGAAAAGGGTTCTGGAGAATGGTGTCTGGACCCTAATGTGCCCACACGAGTCTCCGGGCTTAGCTGATGTCTGGGGTGATGAATTTGAAGCTCTTTATACACGGTACGTTGTCGCGCAATCCACAGAATGTATGACAAAAATGACGAACTTTTTATTCTTACTTAAATGTGCTTTACCAGGTATGAGAACGAAAAAAGATATAAACGGCAAATTCCAGCCAGAGACATATGGACGGCTATTCTTATAGCGCAAGTTGAAACAGGAACTCCGTACATGCTCTATAAAGATCACTGCAACCGTAAATCAAACCATCAGAACATAGGAACGATCAAATGTAGTAATTTGTGTACAGAAGTTGTACAATATTCTAGTCCGGACGAAGTTGCTGTCTGCAATTTAGCTTCGATTGCCGTCAATATGTTCGCAAATCCTGCTAATAAAACTTTCGACTTCGAGAAGCTTCGTAAAGTGACCAAAGTTGTCACTCATAATTTGGATAAAGTTATCGACGTCAATTACTATCCAATTCCAGAAGCAAAAACATCTAATTTAAAGCACAGGCCTATTGGTAAATAATCTTCAGTTGTTATCTGTAAAAAGTATTCGTTCACGCGTTTGTACTGTTTATAAATATTTTTCGCGCTTATTACAGGGATTGGGATACAAGGACTTGCAGACGCGTTTCTCTTAATGCGGTATCCGTTCGAAAGTGAAGAGGCACAAAAGCTTAATATTCAGATCTTCGAAACGTTATACTACAGCGCACTAGAAGCTAGTTGTGAGATTGCCAAGGAAAAGGGTACATACGAAACTTACGAAGGCAGTCCAGTTAGTAAAGGCGTAAGTGAAATGAATTTAAGGGTCAATTAACTTTTACATATAGCAATATTAAATTTATTATAATTCTTGCGATGTGTCGCGTTAAATTGTAATGTATTAATAATATCAATACGCTTTCAGATATTACAATATGATATGTGGAATGTTACGCCAACTGATCTGTGGGATTGGAGTGCACTGAAACAAAAAATCGCCAAACACGGAGTTAGAAACTCTTTGCTGATTGCGCCAATGCCAACAGCATCCACCGCGCAAATTTTAGGGAACAATGAATCTATAGAACCGTATACCAGTAACATTTACACAAGGCGAGTTTTATCTGGAGAATTTCAAATTGTCAATCCTCACCTATTACGAGACTTAACGGAAAGAGATCTTTGGGACGAGGGCATAAAAAATGAAATTATAGCAGATAATGGTTCTATTCAGGTTCGTGTTATTCTACATTTCTCATTTGTACCACTAATGCAATATCGATTAAAAAGAAGCCTGTATTAATATAAATTGAATTATGCAGGGTGTTCAATGTATACCGAACGAGTTGAAAATGCTTTACAAAACAGTTTGGGAAATACCGCAAAAGACGATTTTGAAAATGGCAGCAGATCGTGGTGCCTTTATCGACCAGTCCCAATCGTTGAATGTTCATATGGCTAAACCGACGATGGAAAAATTGACTTCAATGCATTTTTACGGATGGCAAATTGTAATCCCAACAAATTGGATTAACGTTACATTTTTGTATCTTACTGTTAGCTTGGTCGTAATTTAACGTATAAAAAATACTTTTGTTATTTGTAGGGTTTGAAGACCGGTATGTACTACTTAAGAACGAAACCGGCAGCGAATGCCCTTCAGTTTACAGTGGATAAATCGAAACTACGAAACACCAGCATCGTCTCGGCCAACCAGACCCTGAAATCGGAGGATGAGACTGAGGAGGAATTCGCCGCTGTACAAAATAATGGATGGTTGCAAAACAGAAGTAACGAAGATATTGAAGCTGTGCTCGCGTGTTCTCGCGAGAACGGAGATGCGTGTATGGCGTGTGGATCATAAGAATTACCATTCACAAGTAGTCTAAGTCGTACTTAAGAATTTCGAATTTTTTATCTAGGAATACTATAACCGTTAAGTATTCTATATTTTTATAAGTATTATATTTAAACACGCCTTTTGTAGCGTTGTGATTTTTAGAAGACCGTTAAATACAGTGTTTCATCCCTATTTTCATTTGTATCTTGCTATAATCGACTGCATGGTATAGTATTTCTTTCAGACCTTCGGCCGGTACAGAATACCTAATCAACTAATTTGCAAACAATGTTGATAACCAAGTGTGGAGGTATAGAGCTACTACGGTAGTCAAGTGAAATGTCAAAAATCACAGGCGCGTTATGTGTGTACAGCCAACACTCCCTTGCTCAGATGTTGCGCTTGTGCAAGCGGAGTTAGGAGAATCGTTCCCTCTCCACTCGTGAAGAATTCCGCTGGGCAGGGATTCTCATGATCACGGACGCTTGACGCGCAATAGATTGAAACGCAAGAGACTACCGTGATGATGAGAGTCCCTATTAGTAGACCTCAGAAGTGGAGGAGACCGGTTCCCCTAACCGCCGCTTGCGCAAGCGCAATGATCTGATCGAGTTGGTGTTGTTTAGCTACACATAACTGACGCATACGTAGCTGCGTACTATTAGTTATATGCGGGCAAATTTCGTTGAATGTTTAAGACAACGCATTTAATTTGGACTCATCCGTGAGTGACTCGGAATTGCACCGATCAAACGTATAATGATTTAATTAATCGCTGGTGGGAGAATACGATGCTAATGAGAACCTTATCTCCCGCAGAATTCGGACAGTGATGATGCTCCAGCTGATGCGTTTTAACATATTTGACAGTTGAAATTGCGTAATTGCTGGCAGTATTTTCTTAAAAGACTTTTCGCGCAACTTTGTTTTTCACGCCGTGCAGAATGGCCGATTTAGACGATTTGTTTCGTTCGCACCAATACGTCGGCCCGAAATCTCTGGTAGAATTTTGTTTTCGGGTGATCTGTAAGAATATAGACATAATCTCGGTAAAGGAGCAATGGGGAAAGAAGATCTGCTTGCGAAGCCTCTCGAAAGGACTGGTATTACCATCCGAAATCTGCGACAAACTTATCGAGCTCGTTCTACAGAGCAACACCATAGAATACCACGACGAGCTATTTCATATGTTCAGCGACACGTCGACAACGAAACTTAAACGCGTCAAAGTTATAAGATCGAACATGACTGACCATTCGGCAAAGATTTTAGCTTCCCACAAGCTCGCTGAATTGGAACTTACGAATTGCCCTGCTGTTACGGAATGCGCTATCGAATGCATAAACGCCAATGCAGAGAATTTACATAGTTTAGTGTGTCGTGGAGCAGACTCTTCCCTCATTCCGGCGAACCTTACTAGTAAGAGTGAATTTCACTTTATCCTTACTTACAATTAAGTAATACTCGTTATCAGAAGGCAATTTCATTCTTAAAGTACTAATATACATTCGCGTTGTATCTGGTTAGTAATTAAAAAGAATTATGTCAGACTAGATTAGTATTCCAAATTGTAGAAATCGCGCTGAGAGATATCTTTAATAATTTATGGAATTAATGTATACTTCTTGCTTAATTACCAGAATACCAGAAACGAGGGTACGTGTTTAAGATACCACACCTGCGATGTCTGGCTTTGGAAAATTTGAAAATTAGTGCCCCAGAATACAACGTACTGTTGGTTGGTTTAACAATGTTGACACATTTAGATTTATCTTATAATTCTCACGTGGGCAATTTTGACTTTTGCGACTTGGTGCCCAATCTGATATCTTTAGTTTTGCACAATGTCGAGATTAACACTCAGGCGCAAGCTTTTGTTAACAACATCTGCCGTTTGAGGAAATTAAGGTACCCGATATTTCCAATCTATCACAGAATAGAATTCTACAGTATAATTCAGATAAAATGTTTTACATAATGTTATGTTTGTGAACAGGCATTTGGATATTTCTCAATTCAAGCAGTCGCGTGGGATATTTGAAAACCCCCATGCAATTTTGTCCAACATAGTGACCGGCTTGCCGCAATTAACTTCTTTGGACATTAGCGGCACAAACTTAACGGGAACACAAGCAATGGATTATCAAATACTAGCAGCGGAACATTCTTCTTATTCCGCGTTCGATAATAATGAACTTTGTCATATACCAGGTCTTGCTTCAAGGGTAGACAGGCCTTTACAGTTTTTAGGACTATACTTAACGAACGATGAGGCTTGTAAAAGACGTAATATTCCAGCAAGACTGGTAATGATAGAAGAAATATCACGTATTACTTAAAATGACGAGATTTCCTGTTCCGTTCTTTTAACTGTATTATGCTTCTGTATATCAGATAGCGGGAGATGCAAATGAAGATCAGATACTGGTCGCAGCTCATGTCTGTATGAATAATAAGCCTGGTTTCTTGCAAAGGGTACTGAACGATCTTTATCATATCTATAGATTTGAGAATTGTCATAGAATGGATCAAGCGCTTTGCGCAATATTGGAAGCAATGGAGAAACATCCGCAAGCGAAGCATATACAAATAACTGGAAGGTATTTAATTACTTGCGATATAGTAATTTACGTATCGTAGAATGAGTATTAAAAGCGAGATCGAATGCAATATATACTTTCTCCTTGCAGCGCGACCCTTGTTTGTGTTCTGAAAATGAAAAAAAGGGGCGAACTAGAGCCGCGATTGAAAGAAAGGATAATCCATACTCTTCTCACTGGAATGAACCTTTATAAAGATGAGAAGTCTATGATGCACAATGGCTGCCTAACATTATGCTACTTTCGTATACCACAGGATGTGGTGCGTATCATACATATGTGTTTGTATTAATAATATTCTGCCTGTATTATCAAGTGTTCTCTGGAAATTGAAAATATGTCTAATAGTGTTACGTTGCCTTTTATGTCTAATAAGATGTCAAATTATGAAGCATTGGTGAAACTGCTTCTGTACTCGGCCAAGCATGCGGAGCATGAAAGTTATGTCCAGCACGTTGGGGTATTCCTCTTAAACAGTTTGGCGTGTAAAGTAACTGGCAGAGAGAAACGTTTATTGGGCAATCTGGGTTGTATCGAAACAATGCTTGAATTAATAAAGTACAGAGTCGAGTGTGACATATCTGATGATGTCTTGGAGGTGGCGTGGTCGACTATGTGGAACGTCACTGACGAGACCCCTATAAACTGTCAACGGTTCGTCGATGCAACAGGCATAGACCTCTTCCACAAGTGTGTGAAGGTGCGCAGAGTTACTACTATTTAGCTTACAGATAAAATGATAAACTTTTACGAACACGATTCCTTTGCACAGCAATATCCCTACAGAGAGGAATTATTAAAGAATATGATGGGCTTATTGGGTAATATTGCCGAAGTACAGCATCTCAGAGTACAACTAATGCAACGGCAGCACATCAAATTCTTTGCAGACTTACTGCCCTTCGACAGCGATGGCATCGAGGTATTCTCATACCTTCATTTTTATCGATAACCGAGGTTTTATAATATTGAGAACATGTATTTTCTTATTAGATAGCTTATAATGCTGCTGGTATATTAGCTCATATATCATCCGATGGTATCGAAGCGTGGACAATTAGAAGACCAGTTCGGAACGAGGTGCTTGAACTTATGGTCGAGACTATTGAACATTGGGACATATTTTCCGAACGTAATATCAATTATCGCTCATTTTTACCATTATTACGTTTGTTGGACATATACCACACACCCCCGTGTCAGCACTGGGCGGTTTGGGCACTCGCTAATCTCACAACTGTCTATCGTAAGTGTACAATGAAAATATAAATAACGTTAGTTTTTTTACTGAAACCAATTGTTCCTCCAACAGCCAAGAAATACTGCATATTGGTCATACGGGAAGGAGGTCTTGAAAAGTTGAATTCTTTGATATCGCACCCGAAACCATACGACCGCATAAAAGAGCTCGCACATTTTGTGGTTGAAAATTGCTGTGTTTACAGTATGAGCTCCAACGATACGAATGACCTTCAATCATCTATGGACGAAGAATACGGTTTAGATGGTTAAGAAATCATTTTCGCAATTTTCATTGAAACACCTTCAAAAGTAGAAGAGTTTATATTCGTACTTTATAATAAAAGAAGCGTGAGTAAGGTTATAAAAACAACAGTTAAAAAATTTGTATGTTTATTTGCCAAAATGTAAATTTGAATTGGAATGAATGGTCAAACAATCTTACTCACATTTCTATTACGCGAACGTTTCGTTGCATATTTTATTTACTACGCGTTATGAAGTACTTCTAAAAAAAACGTGTGGAACGATATCATTGTACTCTTAATTAGTTAGCCACTACAAGATATTTTTTATATTTATTATCAATCGTCACGAACAATATCAAAATTCAAACGTGTTCTTGGTTTTGTGTAAATAGTCACGGTGTACTATAAACAAGAAGAAGCTGAAGGTAGATTGAAGTTGTATTTCTCCGTATTAGGTACATACTTATAATAAACTGAACTTTGACATTATAAGTTTATATTAAGTTTCATACGTTCGTATGAATCCTTTGTAGATATTTGTATTATAAATCGATTTTTTTCAGTTGCCATTAAATTTTATTCGATGGGAATACTTGAAATAGAAAAATACGTTAAGCTATTATGTAAATAGGGCTAAGGATAAATAATGATACGAACTAAATTAAGTTTACCTATTAGTACGTTTATACTATTTCTAATCAAAAATTCTTTTACAACACTGATGCAATTGTCAAATAAAATTACGTGACGAGAGAAATATTACACACCGACTTGCAGCAAATTTATAGATTTCAGTTATAAATGTTAATATCTCCAGCAAGGAAATTATGCAACTTATTATCTCAACGATATTTCACTATAATCGTTATGTAATAGTAATATATACGTCTAATAAATTGCAAAAATTCCTGATCCGTCTAACATATATAGTCGTATAAGACTGAATTGTTGCATTCATTTCGTAATCCCTTAAAACCCGAATACTCTTCTAAGCTAAGTCAACATCGTCCATCAAACGGGGAAATGAAAGATACTTTTACGCAGAACATATTTCCATGGAAAAGTAACATAAAAAGATCTATACGGTACAACTCTAACTACCATTAATAATTAAATATCGTAATAAAATATATCAATTAATAACAGATACTCTCTATCGTGTAGTGAAATCTTTCAAAAGGATTGCCGGTTTAAGATGCATCGTGCGTATCGATTTTGACATGTCCATACACCAAGCAAAGAATCAATTGTTTAAAAGTATTGAAAGCGTATTTACGGGAACAAATTCAGCCGGAATTATTAACACATTACTTATGGTTTCGATATTAATAAATCTATCGCGGAACGTAAATAAAGCACAAGTACAGCGCGAGTAGTGACGGTATCGATTTCCGGTTCTGTTCCTCCGTTCCCGGCATTCGTTAGAATTTGGAAGAAGAGTGACGCCACAGCCCCACGGGGAAGACATTTTATCTGAATTGCGCGTCCACGGCATGTCTGAGGAGTTTCGAGCGAGATTCCATAGAAATTGCAGGCGCTAGCATTTAGTAAAGGGAGATTCCCGCAGTCCGAGAGAGGTGAGTTTTCTGTGATCACTAAATACGAGTTTTTCGCTGAGGGGCGACTATTTAGTTTCCCGAGATTCTCGCGGAGTGCAACCGTTCAGTTTTGAGAATAGAGAATGAAGTTATTGATCTTCGCACCGAAAAAGTGTTCAGTTCAATCAGAAATTGTATATTGTGTCGCTGAGGCATTCGCCAGACATTCAGGTATAAATTTATCGAGCGAGAATGTACGCCGGAGTAGTTTACTTGCAGCCGTACAATTGCGAGTGGAATATAATGTACGATCTTATTTTTTTCTTAACTTCATTCAGGAAAGAATGCACGTTTTGCAAAGACAATGCTAACTGAAATGCTTATCAACATTCACAGAAATGTGTAAACCGCCGTCGTGATATTTTTAAGTAAATAGCAAATAGCCATCGAGAATATTATTTTTAAGGAACTATTGCTAATTTTAAACATTAATGCGCGAGTTATTTAGACGAGTTGTTTTACTCCTGGCAAAAGTTCTATTAGACTCGCAAGAATTATAAATTCCAAGAACTATCAAGTATATGTAACACAATTATTGAAGATTTTAAGAATTGAGATATGTACGTTCCATTGTTTGGCTGTTGAAGAAAGTTTACATTAAAGTTGTTTTGCAAACTGTAGAATTATTCAAATGACTTAACAATTGTTTAAACTATCATACGCATAATAATATTCATTGAATGTACGTAATACATAAACATTTCTGTTTTGTCTATAGACCTTTGATACCATATCTGACATCTATAAGTCATCTGTAAGTCATAATTATGAGTTACAGCTACATTAAGTGCAGGTTGGTAACAATGCAATGCATATATTTATTAACTAATCCGCTAGAACTGTCTCCTTATATTTAAAATTACGTATTATGTAACGCTTAGTATGTAAATATTTTTTATACTCGTACAAGTGATCTACCTAGTACGGAAATTGAATATATCTAGTTTCTCGATAAAATGTCTCAGTCGTTTTTGTTATCTTCGAGAAATGTATGCTAACGAATTTAGTTAATCTTTAAAGAGCGTGTTCGTATGATATTCAACGGTGGAAGAATATTAGCAATCGTTACCAGCTAGGAAGCTTAAAATATTTTCTAATCTCTTGCCTTTATAGCTCTAGTATGAACTCCCGCGGTCGTGGGTTTAACACCCGCGGAGGCAGTTCTTACAGAGGACGGGGAGGCGGTAGTGGGAACGAATGGAATAGTGGATCGACGGGAGGAAACATGTCTAGCAGAGGAGGTTATTCCTCTTCTAGAGGAGGCAGATTTAAATACTCGACTACTAGTTACGACTCCCGTTCAAAATACAATTCTGGTTAGTCAGAGTTTATGGTGGTTCAGACGTTTCTTTATAAACATGTTCGATGATATACAAGAATATGTGTGTTCGTAACAGGAGGATCTGAAAGATATTCCAGCAGAGGCGGGCGGGGTGAACATTCGAATAGTTATAAAAGACCAAGGGTAAGTGTAGGAATAGATTAACGATTGACCGCAGAAGAATCCCTGTCGACACTGTAATTACGCGTTATATTTCTTAGGATTCTTACTCTGGCAGAGACGAACATCGATCGTCGAGTGACTCGACTCGTAAAAGGATGAGAAGCGACTCCTACCAGGTATATATTTCATGATATCTATATAAGTGATACTTCGATTACAACACACCTTGAATAAGCATTAGTCTATTTTGCTTCAATTTCCTGCCGTGCTGTGGTCAAGAACTGTTTTTTCATCTTGAGAGCCCCGCTTCACAAAATGTTGTTTACTTTTCTCAATAACGTAGTATGACTAAACGATGGTCCTGAAAGATCGGCATTGAGAGACTTGAGCATGTAGTTTGAAACGTTTACATTCGATGTAGAATGCAATTTCAGGACACTCGTCTAGGTATTTATGAAAACTAAAAAAAAAAGAAACCAAAAAAAGAAGTAGTAGGCAAGGCATTCATAAGTCGTCATACTTTCCTTTCAAGCGACGAGCCAACGGCTACTTGAACACCCATTCTTTTTGCGTTGGGACACTACTGGTGGAACACTGCGAAAACATCACATAATTAAAAGATGAAATATACCTAGGTGGTACTAATATTGTTGCCAGCACAAAGTTGCATTAACGAGAACAAGGTGAAAAAAAATATCAGAACGAACAGATGAATAGATATATAAAAAATATGAATTTTAGAATGCTGACATTACATCTGTATTGTTCTCTGTGTATAACGATACGTGCAACTGAACCAGTTCCCTGCACAATCGCAGATCAGTTATCGAAATGTTAACAGCGTCCCTGCATTGCCGCACCGCATAAATTTCTAACAAAACATGCTTCGTGCAGTTTTCTAAATTACGTCAATTAAGTCTGTGTATTGGGATAATGAAATTGTCAGTAATGTCAGAGCAATCGTAGACCTTTCCAATGTAAAGGGTCCATGCATCCTATGTTACGTTTGATTAACAAATCACCGAGAAACATCAGCCTTTTCTGTATGCGTAATTCTACCGCATATCCACAGGTAGACTTTGAGACTAGAATATACGCTGGGAAGCTTCGCACGAGCATTGGAAGTACGCAAAGTATTTTTCCATCGTACCCTTTACCCTTAAAGAAAACTGTGCAAGGACATAATCATTAGAACTGCAATTCCACTAGTTTTATTTGATTTCTTGATCCATGCGTGAGACGTATAAAACATTATACGAGAGAACGCTTTAAAAATACGAGTATGTATAGAAACACACGTATCTATCTTTATGTCATGCAAATTGGAAAGGTCTATCAACAGTTAATCGAGAATCGTCCAGAATTCAATTTCATTCAATACCTTCGAGGAAGCAAAATACTGACCATAGCTGCTATTCAGAGATCGTGTCAACGAGTGAAACGACAAGAATGCTATTACATTTTCTGAACCGTAAAGATCGTTTTCAATATAACATAATATATATGTGTGTATATATATATATATATAAAAAAAAGCGGTATACAAAGTTATATTTACGTTTGAAACGTGAGAGATAATTTGAAACGTGAGAGATAATAGAAAAAAAACAAACATAACGTAGGTGCTTTTCAAGCTTTAGGGAAGGTAAAATCTGTATTATTCGGTGATCCAACGGGAATGGGTGTAGTGACCGTAACGGTGCAAAGGTTGGACGATTTTAATACTAAACGATTGGCACTGTCTAATGAGAGTTAAATATGAGGGAGCGCAAAAGAATGGACAAAGTATGGAATTAGAAAGATATATGTATGGAGAATATATGATAGGAGGGAACAGAATGGGGAGAAGTGTATGGTAGAGTATGAAAAAATAAAAGAGCAAAGGGCAGGAAAAGAGAGAGAGAGGGAGAGATAGAGAGAGAGAGAGAGAGAGAGAGAGAGAGAGAGAGAGAAAGATAAAATGGGAAGGAGCACAATTGAATTTGATTTGGCAGGGTGGAGGTAGCGGTAGCGGCTCACAGAGGTATTCTTCGTCGTACGGTGGCTCATCTGCTTCAGCGCCATATGACGATAATAAGGGATCGTCATCCTCGGCCGTGTATGATGACAAGAGACAGAGTGAGCGCGCCTCGTCATACCACCGCTCAGAGGACCGTCATTCAGCGTCACGGAGCTATGCACCTCCACCACCCCCTCGGATTAGCGAAATGGCGCCTCCGACTCAAAGATATACCTCGAGCCGAGGGCGAATATCGCATCAAAGCTCAAACTACAGAGGTCGCATTTCGACACGCGGCAGCGGCAGAGGGGGTGGATTCCATCGCATTAGCTCTCGATCGGACATCGTCATGGCTCGCAAGCGTACTCTGCACTCGCTCGACTATCGACGCAAGCTGCTAGGATCGCGATCGCGAGACTACATCCAGCGTGTGCGCATGACCACTACCAAAATGCGCAGGAGGTAATTAAAATTCATAAATCACTTACCAAACCGCCAAATACCGTCCTAGTAGCCTGCTTGCTTATAATTTGTCAGTAAACGACGCTGACTACATACATACATACATATATATATATATCCGACTATAATGACATGAGAGTCGAGATGATGATAGACATAAATGGTAAAAAGAAAACAAAATAAAACAAAAAAATGACACAAATGATCGCACGAAACCAATATATAAATGTTCTACTGTCGAGAGGCAAACTTTTCGCAGGGTTCTAAATAAAATAAAAATATATAAAAAAAAGGGAAATCGATTCTGGTACGCATAGATACAAGTTGTGTGCGTGTCATCGAAACTATATATACATATATATATATATATCTATATATATACACGATACGTAATTAATTTTGATACGAGAACTACTATAATACTTGTACTTTACGAGATCCATTGTTTAATCATTCTTACACGTATAGCGGTGACTAAAAGCCAGTATGAGAACGTTGTTTCTTACATGTATATTTTAAGACGTGAAAATGCGAAGATGTAAAGGAGCACTCAGCACAATGCGATGCAAAAAGGCTGAAATAGTTAAAGACCTTTATTGCAGTACGAAATGCATTCATTATGGGGGATAAATAAAAAGAAACAAAAAACTGTCGCGATATTTGCTGTGTATCAACTAAGAAAAAATATATATAAAAAAAACTTTTGGTTGATGATATAATGAAAGACAAAGGAAGCAGAACAAGACGAAGGGAAATAATGTAAATCAAAACAAAATTGCTGTGTCATTAGTAGCGGTACTACTAGGCTATCCGGAAGTAAAAAGGAGTCAGGATCAGGAACCAGCATGAAGGACAAGGATAGAGAGATGACCAAAGCTATTAACGCTGAATTTTCCGATGATGACGAAGAAGATGACGATAACAAGAGTAATTGGGATGATGATGAAAAGGTAACTCCATAAGACTGCTACGGTATTTGCCCGTACTATTTTGTAACTCGTTCCGGCTAAGATAGCAAGTACTTACTGTAACGTTTATCGACGTTAATCCAGCCACATGAACGCGACAATGAGGACGAGGAGGAGGAGGAGGAGGAGGAGGAGGATGAGGAGGAGGAAAAAAAGAAAAAAGATGAGAAAAGAAAGAAAGAGAAGCAAGATCGGGAGAGGCAAAATACCGAAGACGAGGACGAAAAGGAGGACGAGGTGAAAGAGGAGGACGACGATCGGAAGCACGAGGTAAGGGCGAACTGCGACGTTCTCATTTCATACCGATTGTTAAGTTTCCCATTACAATGGGCGAATTTTCTTGCGTACGTTCTTAGGACGACGAAGACGATGTCGACGATGAGGACAGAGACGAGAATAAGACAGATCATGGTAGAAACACCGGCTCTGAAGAATTGCCGAGCAGACGAGACGGAAGGAAATTCATAAAACTGACTTGCCCGCATTGCGCTCATCGTAGCGTTACCTTCAAAGAATATTCGCTGCATTTGTATTCGGGTCGCCATAGCGCGGCGATGAGACGAATCGCTTCGCAGCATAAGGCCACTTTGACTCGTATGCGCGTGTTGCAACGGCAAGAGCAACGACGCGTCGAGACCCGTGATGCGGCGCGCGGTACTTTACCTTCTCGCACCATGTTCTGCCCCATATGCAAGCTAAATTACCGTTCTTTAAAAGCTGTCCATCAGCTGTCAGAATCCCATCGTCAAATGAAGCGATTCCTGACGCCGTTCTGTCGCGTATGTCGCATCCAATTCCGATCGCCGATGCTCTTTGAAACCCACGTCTGCTCGCTGGATCATATCAAGGTACCGTATCTATCGGGACGCTCTGGACCGTTACTAATGCGTCGGTACATTTTCTCTATTTATCTCTTTCAGAGGAAGAGCGCCTTGAAAGAAAGAATGAACGCCGGCAATGGTGAAGCAGAGGCCGATTCAAGTGGACCCGAAGAAGACGACAAGGAGGTTAATCTCGATAATTTCATGACTTTGGATTCCGTGGGTGATGTTGACGGTACGTTATTAGATGTTATTTGATGAGACTTGAAGCATATACGAGCGCGATTCAGATTCCTACATGAGAATAATCGACAGCAGAAGATGAAGAGTCTACTGAGAAGAAGAAAGAGAAACCAGAATTGGAAGGTACGATCGACGCGGAGAAGAAACCGAAAAGCAAACAGATGATCAAGGTTGGAGCCGAATACATAAAACGCGTTGAGGTACAATTCTGCGAATTGTGCAAGATATATTTACCGCGTAGTGAAAATAGCGAAAGGGCGATAGCACTTCACTGTTCAACCAGAAGTCACCTGAAACGGTATGAATTACGATATTTGTTTTATACGTTCGTTTCTTCTTAATGTTACGGAGGACAGTGACATCAGTTTAACGCTTTATATAGGTACGTACGCGATAACGATGATAAAGCGTTACGAAGACAGGCGGAGAGAATACATCTGCAATCATCGACATCTGCGAATGCAGCTTCTGTACCAAATGCTGTAAATACCACAGAGAGCGTTAAATCTCCGCTAGATACTGAAACTCCGTCTGCAACTAATACATTGTCAGCAACCACGGCTGATGGTGCTAATACCACCGAATCCTGCAAACCAGTGGAACCGAAAGGAGTCGTCTCCGAGCCCGAAAAGGTCACGAAAGATAACAAAAACGGGCAGGCTGAAGAGGAGGATGACGATGATTATCCGCCGGATGGCAGCGACAAACTGTGGGACGACGTTGACAAAGATTTGGGGGATATCTTGAGGGAGACGGAGGCTGGAGGTAAATCCAGCGACGACGAGGATTCTCGTTACGATCGCTTCCGTAATTCAGATAAGAAACTCCTCCCGCATTCCGGGAAGGAAAAGGAGAGGGACACTGAGAAAAGTGAAACAGACGAGAAAGAAAGTATAAAGAAGCAGGAGGTGAAAGTAAAAATTGAGAAATTAGATATGTAAAGTCCAAGAATTATTAGTACGTTTCAATCATATCCTGATAAAGCTTTTTTTTTATCATTTTCCCATAAACGTATACGTAAAGTTTTATGAATGCTAATCGTAGGAAACGTTAATGATCAGCGTTTTATACAGATGAATTACTTTTATGAAATTACGTAACTGTGTCTAATGAAGCTCACAAAGTAGCATGTACAGTAATTGTTTTCGTTTTCTACGAATTTGTTGTAGATATTTAACGATCAAGACTCGTGTATGTAGAAACGATTGATCGAAATTGATTATGGTTTCGTACGAGGTTATAATAGGGACAAAAGTCTTTTGTACGGGATTAAATGTAATTCGACTTAGGTATTCTTTCTCCAGATATTGGACATGTTTGAAATGTACGCCCAATACTATAAACATGAGATGTTCAATTCCTTTGTAATTCAGTCACTAATCTACGCACATTTAGTGGCGTTACCGTTAACAAGAACTGTAAAGGAAATTCGTACAAGTATCTTAAGTATAGTTGTGTAAAAGTAGCGATTATTTGTGCATCAGAAGATTTATTTGATGAAGAAGTCTTTGGGAAACAATAAATATCGATTTCTAATTCTTAATGTAAATGGTCGTATAATAATTCGATGAACTTGTCACATAGAGATAAGTGTAATAAAAGCTATTATGTAAATTCTATCGTGTTTTCCAATTTTTTGTCAACAAGAACAAACAAGTTTATTGCTTCAAAATGCTATTCAGAAATTCTCGAGACTGACACGCCGAGCGTGTTTTTTTTCCAGTGATCGTTCTTTTATTTTTTACTGATCTTCACGAAGATGGTATACCATTAAAACTGCACCATTTCTTTTTACAGAATAGATTGGGAAGAGCTATATTATATAAATAAGCTAGCTGTATCCTATGATATGGAAAATAAAAGTACAGTGTAACACTCGTAACAGAAAGCACAGATTGATTTCTTATTTCATATTAATCTCTTACAGCTGATACGCTTTACATATCCTATTCCTGTATCTTAACCTCGGTGTATATAAAAGAATAGTTATCGTGATTAATCAAATGGCAGATACATCTTCGATGCTGTCGATAGATCAATATCATGACATTTGCCCTGAAGATATTACTAATAACTGTACCAATGTAAATACTGTCTCCAATATTGCAAGAAACTGCAACGATGCAAAAGCTTTAGAAGATTTACAATGCTTTGTGTGCGATGCAAAAATCCAGGGACGTCATTATGCACTGGCTACGTGTAGAACACAGACATCGAGATCCAGAGTAATAGAGAAGCTCGGAGAATTGGTTGGCGAAAGGTAGTATCATATTACGTTACGTATAGAACACTGAGCTCTATATTCTACTGTTCGAGATGCAATGCCACCGTCCTTTTCATGCAACACAGATACATGGTAGTGATATCCGAAGACGATGTGATTTGTCGAAGTTGCGCCAATCTTATTAACACGCTAGATCGATTCGAAGTTGAGATGTGCAACGTGCGCGACAATGTCCTGCGATTCTTGGAGCAGAAGTATTCCTTGGAGAAAGGAGAACTTCTTAGCAGTAACGAAAAGCAAAGACGTTCGCAGCCACCGCAGATCAGAAAGTGTCACAATCAAATCGCTACCAATTGTCAGGGTAAAAAGAGGGATGTTATTTTATCCTCGCATATCACCGAGAACACTAAGAACAAGAAGAATAACGTTTGGTTGCAATGCGACAAGTGTCAATATACAACTCCTCATAATTCGTTTATGGTACATCATAACAGAGATCGAATGAAGCAGAAGGTATTCTGCGACAAGTGTGGCCTACAGTTTCTTGGAAGTCAACAAGAATCTCATAACTGTAATATGAAGGAACAAGCGCACGATCAAAGTGGAGTTCGAGACGAGCAAACAGGTCCCGCTATGTCTAAACTTCTGCTATCTTAGAAGTTAAGTCCTTTGTTAGCTTAATGAATTATATCGCAAATATTTTACAGATTCGTCTATGAAAGACATTAGTGAAACTATAATGGATATTCCAATTTTGGAGAAGACAGTGCAACAAGACGTACCGATTATGGCCATTCAAGCGTATTCACAATCGCACATTTCAAATCACAATGAAAACATACCTATAATAAGATTGTCAACCTCGGACAATTTGCCGATGCAAAACATTTTATCCTCTGGTAAGAATTTTATCGTTCAAAGTACTTATATAATTAGAGAATGTTTCGTCATAGAAATACTTTTGAAATTACAGACAATACCGGTCAGTCGATATATGTACGCGTTTTGCAACCTGTTGAGATTAATGAATCGTCGACGACTTCCACGATGATGGGTGTATCCAATTCTGATACAGATTTAGCGATTAAACTGAAAGACAGTTCGGGAAAGCAAATCTTAACACTGACGGAAGATGGACATTTGGAAATGACAGAAGTGACTTGCTGGGGTGATCTACAATCATCGGAGTCGCAATCTAACATAACATTTCAATGATTTCATCTCGCACGATTAAATTAGACACAATTTTTATTTATTTATCTTTATTGATGCAACAAATACCGGTTACATACATTTACAATTACTTAGACATATATATTTTGGTCGACACAACGTCAGTACCAATCCTTGGCATTAGTTCTTCGTTAGTTTCATCAGTTCAAAATACCAATGCCAATTCTTGATACCACTTGTTCTTACATTCAAAATTGATTTACGTTATTGTTCAGTGGTCTCTCATACTCGATGTCTTGTTTCCATTGTGATGTAGCCGATGTTCCCGTACTGGGTCGTCTAACCCAGGGGAGCTAGAAACATAAACGACGAATGTAAGATTGGAATGGAAGTAAATTTTTTAAGAATGTTTCATCTGAAATTATTTTTATATTACCTAGAAGATCGCCGATACCACCGATTATATCATCATTCACATTCTTGACGACGTTAGCTGCCTGGCTCCCAGCGTCTATCACTGTGCCTGCGACGTTGCCCAACAACTTTGCGGGGTCGAGATCCTTGACCGTTTTCGATACGCCTGACGCGATGCCATCAACCGTATTCGCTACGGCATCTTTCACGTTGTCGACGATGTTGCCGGTGAGATTCGTGACGTCAGAAACCGTGTTTCCTACGAGGTGTCCAACGTTACCCAAAACGTCAAAGAGACCATTTGAAATGTTGTTCACTACATCAGAGGCGTCATGCTGGACGTCGCCACCCAAGGTCTTCGCGTCTTGCGCTATTTGGCCAGCTGTCTTTGTAGCGCCGTTCAGAGCGCCTTGAGTGTTGTTCTTGGCTTCGTCAAAGACTTTGCTCGCCGCCTTCTTGATGTCGTCCACAACGCCGTGGATAAGTTGCTTGGCAGTATTGAAAATGTTGCCAGCATCAGCACTGAACGCGGATACCGTGTTATTCACAACACCGGCAGCATCGTTCTCAACGTTGTCGAGCGCGTTCTTCGCTAGCTTCAAAGCTCCATTAGATTGCTTTACAATGTTCAAGATTCCATGCTGCGTCATGTTCTGTAAGTTGCCTACGATTTTAGAAGCCTGGTCCATGACGCCCTGCAACGCTTGCTGCACGCTGTCCTGGAACTTGTTCACAGCTTTGCCGACGTCCTGACTGATTTGATCTACTTGCTGCTTGATGGCATTCTTCGCGTCGCCATCCTCAGTGGCCAACTTGTCGATGTTGTTCTTAACAAGTCCCAATTGGTTCTCGATGTCATTCTTGATGTTACCCACAATTTGGGCGGTTTTGTTCTGTGCTTCCTTTACTTGTTGCCCGATGGTCTGTATCACATTGCCCAGGATCTTCTGACCGTCACCCGTGATATTTCTAATTTCTCCCCCGATGTTGCCGGCGATCTGGGACGCTGTCTTCACGACCTCTCCTACGGTATCTGCAACCTGCTCTCCCAAATTCTTCAAGACACCAGTGGCGTCCCCAAGAACGCGGCTCCCATCGTTGGTCAAGTCATTGGTGGCCTGCTTCAAAACGTCCGTGGTGTCGGTGACGATGGTGGACAGCTCTTTCTGCGCACCCTCTACAATTTTGGTGACATCCTTCGCGATCGGCTGAGAGTCATTTTTCAGGCCTTGCACGATCTTGGAAATCTCGTTTGACAAATTGGACACGGTACTACCGACAACCTGTTGCGCATCGTTTACGAGGTTCTGACCATCCTTGACGAGGCCGCCCACCGTATCCTTTACGACATCCGAAACATTACCGATCACCGTCTGAGCATTGTCCTTGGTAAGGTCCAGCAACGATGTAACATGACCTAAAATATCTTTGGCATCTCCATTCACGTCTTGCACGCCATTGTCAAGATCCTTATTAACGTTGGCCAATTGCTTCTCCACATTGGTTATCGTGTCGCTGACGACTTGAGTAGCCCGACCCTTTATGCGATTCGCCTCGTCTCCTACAGCTGCGGTGGCGTTTTTTAAAGCACCGTTGCCCTTTTGTAAAATGTCATCCAATTCACCGCTTACGCCCTTCACAACGTCGTCGGTGGTGTTCTGGAGTCCAGACACTGCGTCCTGTACCCCTTTCACAACCTTGGCTATATCGCCCTGGACACCAGTCAAGATTTTGTGAGTGTTGTTCAACAAGCCTCCCACGACTTTTGCGGCTTCGTCGTTAACGTTCTTCAGAGTGTCTTCTACATCGCCTAATGTCTGGTTCAGGATGCCCCTAGCCTTGCCTGTCACCTCCCGCAACTGCTGGCTTATGTCCTGGGCGACTTGTGCAGACTCGTTGGCGATGTTCTTCACTCCATCCTGGATGAGGACTTCAGCAGTGCCTACGATGTTCTTCAACTCTCCGAGGATGTCAGATGCGGCGTTGGATGCAGCGTTCTTTCCATTTCCAGCGGCCTAAGAGATTTCCGAAGAATTATTTTTACGCAAAGACGGTGCAGCATTCGAGGAATCCTGATCGGTATTAGAATTGAAAGGTGCCGCCGGTATACTAAAGACACCAGCGATTTATTTATTCAGGTTTAGAACACATTCGAGTTCTTTGCGAACGTGTTGCGAACACTTGAATCGAAATTATTAAAGAAAAGTATGAATAAAAATGAGGACATACGAGTCGGTACAAATGTTAATGTTCGATATCGATCCCGCTTATCGCCCGACATCTTTCAAAATTGGGAACTTTTTTAAAATTAATTTCGTACAGGTGCAAATAATTAGCTTCTCGTACTTACTTTATTATTGTTCGCCGATCCGGATCCATTTTGGGGAACTGGCACGGCCTGTATACGAGAAATCCATTAAAATGTGTCATTTTGTAAAAGAGTTGAATTAATGTTTAAAAGTGCCCTTTTTCATTTACAATGTAACTTCAGTTTTGTTAAAAGAAACCGATTGCTTAATAGTTGCCATTTTTCACGGATAATCGTCGGGAATTTCAATATTTTTAATATTTCAATATATAAGAATAAAAAGCTGCCATTAATAGAGTAGTGCAAAATTGCGAGTTTAAATGATTCGAAAGCGGATGTATATACCGCCATGACGAACTACGATTTTCTATTAAATATATCGTTTGTAATAATATCAATATTTCATGGGAAATGAAGCAAACGATGCAAGATTAAAACATAGAAGATTAACACTAGAAGAACATAGAAAAAATAAAATGAAATAGCGTTAAACGTACCAGAACAGCAGCGATGCCAACGAGGGCGAAGATTTGCAGGGACTTGATCATTTTCGGTAATGCTTGTCGTAACACAAGCTGAAGACCAGTTGTCGATGATTGTATGCTGCTATTCGGATTTCATCGGCACTTATATACTATGCTTGCAACTTACAGGAAGCAACTGTGTCAATAGGAGTCGAATTTGCCACAGGTAAATGGAAGCGTTAAGAGTTGTTTGAATAGCTGGCCCGCCATAATATTTGCCGGTTACTGCAATCCGCATGTCGTGCGCGCTGTTATCTAATACAAACATTACAAACAACTCGTTAAATTACGATCCTTTGGAAAATGATTGAATGAAATAAGCGTTAAATAAGGGCGTCGCACAGTGGTAAAAAATCGAGGAAACTGCCCAAAACATGAAGGTGACCTTTGATTTGTACAAAAATAAGTATATTAAGGTTTTCGAGGTCGCTGATTACGAATCTGAAGTCAAAATTACAAAAACAAAATGGCGCACCCAATATGGCGGACGCGCATATCAGAAAAACATCCGATTTGGTCTAAACTTGGTGTCCTGGAGTTTTCGAGGCCGCTGATTACGAATTTGAGGTCAAAATTGCAAAAAACAAAATGGCGAACTCAATATGACGGACGCGCATATCAGAAACAACAGCCAAATCCTGCTTCATCTATGGAACTGAAGGGACTAGTTCGACTAAATATACGTATATTTGATGAAAATCGAATATAAAAAAGTAAGATTGGTTTTTTAAAAAAAAAGTTTTTTTCGTCATGAATTTTCTCACTCTTTTCAAAAATTTGTCAACGCAAGTTTGCAGCACTTATTACGCCATTAAATTTTTGTTTGAAATATTTTTTTCTGTCTGTTGTACTTTAAGAGTTATACGCGAAAAAGTGGGAGTGCCTATTTGAATTTGAGCGTAGTTTTCACACGCTTAAATTGCGATAAGGCACGAATGAAACATACCGTTGTTTTTGTCTTGAGTAACTCTATAAACCCACAAAGTTGCGTTCCAATCGAGGAGTCCGGAGTTCCACTTGTACTTTAACTTATTAAAAAATGTCCCAGCTCCAAGGTTGCAAGAAGTAGCAAATGGAAATAATTTTTTCAGACTCTCTACACTTGTGTGATCAAGTTCCAAGAAGCCCCAAGGTGGAACAAATCGGAACTTTTTTTTTGAGAGCCCGTCAAAGTGCAAAGACTGTAAGTTTAGGCCAAATCGGATGTTTTTCTGATATGCGCGTCCGCTATATTGGGTGCGCCATTTTGTTTTTTGCAATTTTGACTTCAGATTCGTAATCAGCGACCTCGAAAACCTTATTACACTTCTTTTTTCTACAAATCAACAGTCACCTTCATGTTTTGGGCAGGTTTTCTCGGTTTTTTACCACTGTGCGTCGTTGGCATACCAGGAGAAACATACGTAATTACGTGAATTAAGTACAGTGATTCTCTCATTTTAACATGTGCAATTATGTTATGAAATGTTATCGATTCAACGATCGTTATTCCCATTTTCGCGATTTAACAGCATTACAATTCAAAGCCCGCGAAATGCTTTCGAATTTAGAATCTTCATTGTTTATAACTTCAGTGAGTATACAACTTCAGGTTTCGCATCTCGATAGTGACTTTCGTAAACTTCTTCCTACGTCGGCTAGTAACATTTGCTTCGCTTATTGGTGGTTCTGTTACTTCGAATCTTAAATCATCTCAAATGGCCACCCTAGTAAATATTGTGTACGTTACAGCGTTACGGTTTCGTTGTAAAAGTATTTTTTTAGCATTAATGAAATAATGATGTAATGATGATGGAGGAGTTAAGTTGCGATATTGCACATGTTCTTCAGAATAGAGACTTCTCCGTGCTGCAAAAGTTGGTGTCGTATTGTTATAGCATTCGTGCGAAAATTGCCGCCAAAGTCGCAGATGCAGCCACCTATGAAATTGGTAAATCCGTAAAATGCATTGTAATTACAAAATTCAGCATTGTATTGAACATTAACGGAAAGGTATTTGCCCATCGCTGTGATGGGTTCTAATTTATGCGTAGAAACTTACTTATCAAAAACAGACTTGTTAAATAACCATCGAGGGTTAGACGTCGCGCATGTTTACGTCTGACGTCTTTTGGTCGAAAGGAAAACAAATATTTAATTATCGAATTATCCGATTTCATTACTTTATTTAAATACGCGCCCAGAATGTTAATATCACTTATGTACATTTTATATATTCCAACCATTGTTCTGTCATTGTATCCCATATTAAAAAATTATAGAACTTTTATAGTTTAAATTCTCTCTATTATAGAAATTATTTTTCTGGTTTCTTTTTTACTGCATTAAGAAGGCGACTGTGACGTTTGTACACATAAATGTATTTATATTACATGTACAGAGTATTCGGAGAACAGAACGTTGAGCGTTAACAAAATATCCGAATTGCAACAAACGATCGAAAGCCTGAAGTCTGAAATAGACGCGACGAAATTGCAGCAGAAAATAGTGGACAAAAAGATTAGCAATGCGATTAGGCGAGAAGAAGAGTTGAAAGAAGAAATAAATAATACGAAATTGAAGAGAGATGACTTATCCATTGAGATGGTTGACTTGCAGCAAGGTAGTCTTACGAGTGACATTTCTGTTAGAAACGGTATTTCTGTTATAAACGCATGGCAATATTTATTTCAGAGTACGAGCGAAAGAAGGAACAAAAGTTATCAACTTGGAATGCTATTAAGCGTGCCTGTCACGCTTATAAACAGTATCTGGACGCCCACATACAAATAATCGAAGACAAAGAATGCGATCATATAAAAATATCATTTTTTATACACGACAATGTCGCACGAGACAAATATTTTGTGTATTTATTTAAATCTAATAATCAATGGAAAGGTATGAAGTATACCGTTCTTGGTTTTAAATATTATATTTTTTAAATCAATGCCATAAGTATACTGGATTAATCGTGTGTCTTTCAGTGGAAAAAATTCAGCCGGCGCTTAAGGCGGAGCATTTGAACGATTTCAAGGGGATCGTTGACGTCTATAAGCAATCGGAGATTTCGGACGTAACCCTGTTTCTTTGTAGACTGAGGCATATTTTTCTGAAATACTACTCGAATGGAAAGTGACGACATAAGACCTGTTAGTGCTAAGGGAAACATATAATTTTACAGTATTGGGACTATATTTTATAAGATTAAAGCCTTTATTAATAAAAACTAAGATACCTAAAACGCATTGCTACTCGTACAGAGCTTACAGCATTAAACACCGCAGACTTAACATTGGTACGATCTTATTAAAATATAGTGTTTATCATTAGTACAGTAATCTTCTGGTATTGTTACATATATTCTGTCGCGTGTCTCGACGTACTATCTGCTTACAATTCGTATTAGAAACAGTAAACTGCTAATCACAGTGCGGATAAATTACTTAGGTACTAAAATTACAAACAGGTATCCGTTCGATTTCTGTTTGTATATGGCACCTACGGAGATAGGTTCATATTTATATTGGTTTCGGCACGCGAGAATAAGCTTCGTTCGGAGTAAAAGGGCCGTGTAATTTTTTTTCTAAAACTTTAAACACACGTTCGTTTATTTATCAAACGAGTGTTATAAACATCGTTTAATACTCAACAATTGGTTCTCTGCTTCTCGCGGCGTTTAATAGTTCGCTTATTTAAAATACTTAACCGATAAATCATTTTGATTTCGAGTCCTAGCCGACGAAGCTAGCAGTCGTGCGTTAACAACTGTTGTCCCCGCATATATTGAACAGTTACGTAATAATAATAATAATTCCTTCTAATTTCTACATGAAAGGATCAAGATTACAGTTTTGTACGAAAGCGTGACTGTTACGAGAGAAAGGAACAAAGCGAAGGCATAACGTTACAAGCAAAGTTTCGATGGCGTTTCATCGGTATCGTTTTCCGCTGCGTTCGCCCGAACGAAATTGGATCGTTTCCAAGTGGCATTCAGCTCTCCGCCGAAGTGGAGATCCCCAGAGCCAAATTCGAAATCATATCTCTTCCCGTTCGCTCGCGCGGCAGTAATTTCGAATGCCAGTGCAGTTACGTACGAAATTATTTGCGCGCCTTACTCGAGTACATGGAAAGGGCCAATTGATTATGTATGCATAGAAGCACGTTGATAACAATTCATCCCTATTGGCACGAGTTAACGGGAGGGTCAATTGATCGCCCACTGCCAATCAGCCCATATCGCGTACACAACGTAAAGTTAACAGATTTCACTTACACTATTGACCCGGCCGATCGTTCATTTTCTCGATCATTCAAGAATTCAATTAAAGATCGAAGCCGTAGACGGGATGGGAATGTCGATGGATTACGCTACGATGTAAAGCGCGATAGCTGTGCTCGCGTTATCGAATCCATCCTCGGCTTTGATACGATTAACACCTAGCGAGCCGAGTTCCTCGTTAAATCCAGCATTTATTTATCTAACTGTTAGAAAGGACTGATCATTGTGTCCGTCAATTGTGTTATGCATCGCCGCCGTCTACGCCATATCCCAGTCGCATCATCCGACACCGTTAACGAATAATCTAATATGCGATCGGAGCACGATGATCATGATACACGATACGTCGTACAAGCGTCATGGATATAATACTTTGAAGCGTGGATGATTTACGATGATCTCGAGTTCGATCGAATAAGCTACCCCCAGCGTACACTAAAGGCCGTTCTTTTTCAGCGCAGCCTGTGCCACGTGTTCACGATTGTCGCGAAGGACGTTAATAGACCGTAGGTGGAAGCGGATGATGCACGCGAATTCGAGTTCGAGGAGGATGTTCGAGGGTGTGTGACGTCCAAGGGTCAGCAGGATTAATGACTATTTACAGCGTGTAGTAATGTCACCTATTATACAACAGAGGCTCCAGTAGACACGTGCTAGACACGTACAATTTGCTCATTGTCCTCCCTCTTTCTTTCGCTCTCCCCTTTGGCGCGGCGCGTCCTCTCGCAGTCCCCGCGCCATCTCCACCGCGCCGAACCCCGGGAACCGGTTCCCACCGTCGTAAAATCTACCACATTCTCGCGATATGTGATCGAAGCTCGTTAAAATAAATATATATCTCTCGTCGCTTAATGTCTACTAACGGGCGCGACGCGTGCACGTCCGTCGAGCGGACGCTTACAGTCGCGGTATAGCGAACGGTGGTCGGTCATCGTCAACGCGAGTTACGCCCTACGATTGTCAGCGTCCATTTGATCGGGGCTGTAGCGGCGTCGTTCACGTTCCGTGCTGCGATTCAACGATGATTCCCCTTTGCAGGACGCCACCTTGAGATTCACGCGCGCAGGTCGCAAGGAAGGAACTGAAACGTCCGTGTCGAATTGAATGGCGAGGTCGCGGCAAGACCAACGATGCCCGTCTCTGCCAGCATCCGGTTCACATTCACGAAAACTCAAGTTCAATGTCACCGTTCCTAGTGGCTTCGCAGGCGGGAGGGCCGCCAATCGAGCGACACCCCTTTTGCTGGCCGATCGCGGGTGGGTCTACTCGAGGGTCGCGGCGAAGGAGACGTTCCCGCCGGAAGCGGCCACCGCGGCGGCCAGCAACAGCGTCGGCGGCAACGGCGGCAGAGGCGACGTCTGCTCCGTCGGCGTCGTGGTGGTGGTCGGGCAGTCGTTAGCCACGCCGTACACCTTGGCGTGGTTCACCTCGAGGGCCACGGTCAGATCCGCGAGCCCGGGGTCGCACAGCACTGGGTTGTCTGCAAGCAGAAAAACAGATCGGGAGATCGCAAAGGGGAAGTTTCCTCGGTCCCTCGTCGCTTCATTAGATACCCTCGAGCAGGGAACTAGGACTACAAATATTATTGCTTGCCAGAAGACAAAGGGGGCCCATCTACAATTATAAATTTTAGTGTAAAAGTTAGTTAAACCGTAACATTTGATTGCATACAGTAATGCTATAACTTCTATTATATTTACAAGCTACTAAAAGGTCATTAACATTTTTAACATCATTATCATTTTTTTTCGTCTGGTGTTTAAGGGGCGCCACAGGGCCCACTTGCCATCGGGCAAGCTGATACCCTGGCCAGTCCGCGACTGCCTTCGAGAAGACTCCCGAGGGGTGGTGTAATTACTGGTGTTGCAAGATTTGCTGCAAGTTTGATGTTCGATTATCCGGCAGGTGTTATCGAAGGAAAGTCCCATTAGGTCTCGGCGAATGTCGATGACCATGTTTATGACAGATCTTTGTTTACGCGGTGGCTAAGACCGTCGCATAAGACGCGACATAATCGTCGCGTTCCAAGTGGAATAACAAGAAGACGTCCGGCGTCGCGTGTCGCGGGTCGCTCAAGGTTCGGGCAGGGTTCGCTGGACGAGAGAACGTGGACAAGGAACAAGGGTATCCGAGGCATAATGGAACCGGGGCCGAGATAACGGGATTGGACATGATAACGGCGCCGACGAAAAGCCGTATTACTTTAACAATAACAACAGACGGCCCAGCCGTCCTCGGTATACAATAAATAATACGAGATGGCGCCACGACGGGGGTTATCGCGTGAAATGTAACTCTTACAACAAAATAATAAATGCACGGCCCCGGAGGCGAACGGGAGCCACCGTTATTATCAGCCGGTCATTTATTTTCTCCCGACAACCGGTCACACTCATGATCCGTCCCTCCCTTTCCGTCCCGTTCCATCTACTTCAGCGCCCGTCCATCCTCGCGACACTTTAACGACGTGTTTATTAATTACAAGCTGGCGCACATTCAACGCGCCTGTCCGTCGCTCGGCGTTATCCTTGCGAGGGTGGAAGCCAGCAGAGATCTCGGCGCGCCCATTGCATCGTGTAATCGATTTATTCCGTCGCGAGTAAACGCCCAGACGATTGCGCGAGGCTCGATACGGTTTCTCTTCGCTATGTTTTTCCCTTCGATCGTGACCCCATCGGCGGGGAGAGGATTTTCGCGTGTCGCTCGCCGGTTGGCGGGCAATGCTCGTGCGTTTCGACCATCGTAGAATCTACTCGAAGGGCGCTATATGAATTCATTTTAAACATCGTGCATCATCACGTATTTTGGCTCGACGATGGTCAAATGTACCTACGGTATTAAACGCCGCCTCGTTGTAATTTCGGCAGAGGAGCTGTTCCGTGTTCGAGCGCGTTAAATGGTGAGGAGACGCGAGGTTTGTTTAAACAAAGCTGCCGAGAGCTTCCAGTTTGCTGAAATATGTATCGGTTCAAAAGAGCAAGGCAAACACGATTCCATTCGTCGCCGGCGAATCGGCGATCCCGATAACCGCGCGTGTAATCCGAGCGCACCTGTGTTTGCCTCTGACTTCCGTTTTTCTGTCACGCCTCGCTGGCAATTCCTCTGGCCCTTATCAATCGTCGTTACGGCTCATTAGGCAGAGGGGCCACGAGGCCCTACTGAATTTTCCACAAGGCTCTTTTTATCGCCGGCAAACACGGCGGTTACGCAGTACCTGCCCGGCGGGAGGGCCCCGCGGACCAAGGCGTCGGCGCGTGGTTTCGCTCACCTTGAAGGTATATACGAAGAACATCCTGGACTCCGTGGACGGTGCAACGCGTGTTCATCACGAGCTCCGGCATCAGGGTTCGTATCCGATTCGCGCTGACGTCCGCCCAGCAGAGAACCGGAAACCCGCGGAAGTCCCTCTCGGACAGGGTGACCAGCCGGTTGTGGGACGCGTTCAGTTCCTCCAGGGAGGGAAGCCACGTCTAAGCCCGCAACGCAACATTGCCGTGTTAGGTAGGTGGTGTCCGTTGCGTAAAAAGAAATAAGGGAAAAGAAGGCCCCTCGTAGGCAAGGGTTGAAACGGTTCCGAAAATAACCGTTTACAAACTGTATATAGGTATATCGATTTTAGAACAGCAATGTATGTACCAATCGGTACCGAGTGTTTACTGGATCCGAAGACAATACAGGCCAGAACCTTTTTTCCTGGCGGATGTTTCAAGATTATTTCGCTTCCTATAACTGTTCCAAGACCCGGAACCGATACCGTAACCGTTTTCAACCCCTGCTCGGAGGTATTCCTCGCGGAACATCCTGGAATTAACTTGATGCCATACCTCCGACGTGTCTTCAAGAGTGGTTAGCTCGTTGTGAGAGAGATCGAGGACTTTGAGGCCATCGAGTCCCCGCAAATCACGCGGCCCGATCGTGGGGCCCAGAGCGTTGTGACTGAGATTCAGCCTCTGCAGCTCCTTCATCCCCAGGAACAACGAACCGTCCAAGCTCCGTAGCTCGTTGTGCTGCAAACGCATGTCCTGAATATTCCCGCCCGCCGTCTCCTCCCCTTCCTCCTCCACCAGGTTCTGCGAAGGTGACGGGAAACGTGTAGCAGAGGCGCGCCTCAACGGTTTAGAATTTCGAACGAAGGTACCGAAGTGTCGGGCACGTACCTCGGAGGGTGTCCTCCCTCTGTGAAGCCTCGCGATCCTGTTGTTCGAGAGGTCTAGCAACCGTAGCTCGCGCAGCCCACGGAGCGACGCGAACGAGAACTCGCGGAGCTCGTTGTGCGTCAAGTTCAAGCTCTTCAAAGACCTGAGAGGGTAAAGCACACTGTTTCCCCCGCTGCCATCGCCATTAGCACCGACCCCGCCGCCCAGCGATTTTAGAGAATTATGCCCGAGCTCGAGGTCCTCCAACAACTCCGCCTCTATGAAATCTTCCTCTGTCAACTGAGGGAACACATTTTCAATTTCTTCTCTCAATTCTCAATTTCTTTGCTGCAGGCTGTTCATCGCTTACTGTTTGACGATGCTAATTCAAAGCTCCCTGTACAATTTACAGGCACTGACGTTTGGCTCGTCCAACGCGTGGATTGGCTCAATCTCTACGTTTTATCTACGATTTATCAAGCTTTCGTTACCCGCCCCCTATTTCATAACACGATGCCCCGCGCGTTGTACTTTTTTGCATCACGATCTTATAGTGTTCTCTTTTCATTCTGTACCCGTTCTTTGTTTTATCTGGTATTCTACATTTCTTAAGTTAACAATACGACTTTCCTTAAAGAATAATTCTATATTAAAACCTGAAAAGCGATGTAGTTGTCTTTAAATAAGAAACAAAAGGAGTAAGCGACTACTATTATAAAAAAGCGTTGCTTTATTCACTTCCATTACTCTGGCGACACCTTTCACACAATAGTTCCACTTTGGAATGGTCTTCGCCAATGAACTTTCAAAGTTCGCACTTCAAATGAAGTAGATACATCCTGAGTGAAAAAACTGGAGTAGAAGAGGCGGGGATTTTTCATGAATTGCCGAAGGCCGAAGAAAAAGTAATTCGCAAGTGTCGTAGATTTTACAACAGCGCGGGTAAACGAAAGCTCGACAGTCCCGTCGAGATTGCGATTAGAATAAGTACACCCAAGGGTTGGACGCGACAGCGTCGAGATCGATCATGCGAAAGAAGCCAGTGGGACGGATTATACGACGAAGACCAGCGTATAGCCGTCGGTTTGAATAAAAATTTAATCCGCAGGACGGAAGCGCGCGACATAATAATTACGTTAGGATGCGGTAATTGACTTAATGCACGGAACACTGTGCGAACGCCTCCACGCGTTATCATGCCCCGGTATCGTGCGCCAGCACTTTACGCGTGCATCCGCATGCTTTGCAGCGCGCCCGTCGCGCTAACAGCGACGTGGGATCGCGGGTAATCCGCTGTATTAATTGCGAGCACTTTTCGCTTGGAGTTGGACGGAAATTATCCTCGTTCCCGATAGATAGCCGGGCAAACACCGAACTCGGGCCGTGCGGTGGATCGTTTGCAGCCGCTTGATAAGATATCAAAATTGCGGAAGCCATGCGCGGAGATAACGGATTAGCAGGGCTGAATTACCTCTTGCAGATCGTTGTACGAAAGCTCCAGGAACTTCAATCGCCGAGCTTTCTGCAACGTGCCGTCCAGGCTGCGGATTTTGTTGTGCTGGAGGAAGAGGGTCTCCAAGCGGTGCAGATAGCGGAACTCCGCGGGCAGGTGAGTGAGCTTATTGTCGACGGCGTAGAGCATCTTCAAGTTGTGCCCGGAGGACGGCAGCTCGCCGTCCAAGGATGTCAGCTCGTTCGCGTTAATTAGCAGCCACTCCAACTGATTCAGATCCCTGTAACAAAGTTGCGCCACGTGGATCGCGTGCCTTTCGCTCTCGAGGAGTTTAAAACAGATCGAATTATACGGTCGCTCCGTGTCCAGCGAATGCGACGAACGTGAAATAGGTGTATTATCCAATTGAAACCTCCAGGAGGTACCGTTTTCTCGTGCACGGCAGCTCCGAGCACACGTTACCACTAGGGTTGCCGCCCGTACTTTAAAATAGGATTATCTTACGTTGTTGTACGTGAAAGTAACCCACACTTTTTAATAACAATAAATTATGCGGGATGAGAGAAACAAGGCCCCTCTTGATTTAATAAAGGACAAATTATTTACAGCTATATTTTAATATGAATATTAAGATTAATAATGCCGTCGAGTTATTTAAAAATGATAAAAACAATAAGGAATATGTTTGAAAGAAATAAAAACTAATAAGATTAAAATGTACTTTCAGTTTTTTCGAGCCTACTTTTCTTCATACTCCACGAAAGCAAATTTACGTTATTCTCCAGTACCCATACAGCACAATCTCGTTGCAGCAACGTTGCAGCAATAATTCTATGTCCGCCTCCTGCAACGTTTCGGGTAGTACGGCCAAAATTATAAATAACCGTATATATACGTTTCTTTCTTTTTCTCAAAGAAAATTTGTTTCCCCCAAGGGGATTCGGAACCGGCGACCTGTAGCGTCGTAGGCGAACACTTTACCGCTGCAGCTACAACCACTGATTGATAAGAGTGCTAACGTATTCGAACTTATACTCCTACCATGCAAAACTTTAAACTCAAATTATTTAAAAACGAAGACTCATTTTGACAGACTCCATTAGGGTTTTGTAACACTATGTAGGTATGTACTACAACTTCCACCCTGTGTCATTCTACATATTAAAGTATACAGGGTGAGTTACCTAACATTTAAACTTAAAATATCTCCTTTGTTTTTAATGATACGAGAAAATGTCTCAGGAAAAAGATGATTGCTAGACAAAAAGGGCAACATATTAGACATGGTTGAATTTGTATTTTTATTGGCTATAACGTTACAGTAATGAAAATACGTCATCCCATTAAAAAAACTATCGATGATCTTGAAATTTCGGGAAATATAACCTTGAGAAACAAATCGTCTTCGTCAGAATAATTGTCTCTCTGAAGCAAACACTTTTTTCCTTAGACATTTTCTCGTATCATTAAAAACAACGGAAATATTTTAAGTTTAAATGGTAGTTGCGGCAACGTTGCTGCAATGTTGCCGCAATGATCCTGCAATGTTGCCGCAATGATCCTGCAATGTTGCCGCAACATTGCTGCAACTTTGCCGTGCAATATTGCACCGCAACGTTGCCGCAACAATTCTATGTCCGCCCCGTTCAATGTTGCGCGGCAATGTTGCAGCAACGTTACAGCAACGTTGCGTTGCAACCATGCAACATGGCAAGGTTGCTGCAACGAAGTGTACTGTATGGGTAAAAAAACGTGGCAACCCTAGTTACCACCGAGAAGTAAGTTTCTTTTGCGCAGAGCTTCGTTAAGTTCTAACTATTATTTTCCTTGCTCTTCCTCGTTTTCTTATATGCCCTCTTTTGTAATATCTACTGTGCAATAAAGAATTCCTATCATTATTATTAAAACAATAATATAGTGAAGCCCGTGAACATTAATAATGAATATTCAAAACATCAAGGTCGTTCCTCTCGAAAACGAAGCTCCGCGCGCGAGAAGCAGCGTCCCGCCGTTCCCATTGAGCTTCAGGCGTAGAATCACTTTCCTCTTAATTGCCCCCGGTATTCCACGTACGTACCACGCGAGCTTACACGTATGCTTGATCGTTCGATCGTCCTAAGAACTGCTCGTCGCGTCAGCGACGAGTGGAGCCAATTAAATAAGTGGCACCGTCAGAACCGTAAACAAGATGTCCGGATACGTTCTAGCGTGGCCGGCCGTGAATTGGACGCGATTCTTTTTCAGCAATCTAAGCGTTACTGGCTCATCGGCTAGATCTAGAAACAGCCGTACCGTAGGGTCCGATTCAGGCTCTGCAAGTGATTCCGACCGACGTGGAGGTGCTTCACCAGCGGCGGCAACGAGCCCGGCACCATTTCCGAGATCGCATTTCCGGCCATGGAGAGGTGCTGCAGCGTCGGGTTGTACTGGAAAAAAATCAGATGTCGAGGGGGAATAAGAGCGCGGCGTCTAACGTTACGCCAGACGTCTTCGCTGCTACAAAATCGGCGGCGTCGCCGCGAAAATGGGACAGCAGTTTGAAGGGGGATCGCGTTTAACGGCGCGGACGAACGCGATTAAACCTGAGGACGCGCAACTTTTAATCGGCGGCAGCGACTGCGCGCGGGGGTGACAATGATACGTGCGAAAGTATCGCTGAAGCGGGCATTGTTACGCAGCTGGAACGCTGCGATGCGGTGTCCCACAGTGGCGAACACATGTTATATAGAATTGCGCATGCACTCGCGGAAGCCAATCGATTCGAATCAGCGCGTTCAGCTGTTTACCGCGCCGCGATAAACATTCTTCTCCCCCGTGATGCGATAACACGGGCATCACTGTTACGTCAGAATTATCTGTAGCCAACCCCACTCCGCCTTTCTTTTCCGCGCGACGACGGAGTCGAGTCGGAGCGGTTAATTTGCCGTAACGCGCGCGGACCGCTCGCGAATTAGTAAGTTCGAGTGCAACGCAGCGACTCCGATTTCTCTGGAAGAAGCGATAGCGCGGGGAAAAAATCGGTTGTAATATAAGATCCGCCGTCGACCGTCGCTGTTAAGGGAGTCTTCAGCGTCCGAGGAAGAAAATCGCGGCCGGACGTGAAGTCGATACCGTATCGACTGGTAAGGAGCGCTCTCGCGTGCTTGTGTTATTTTTTATCATTTTTTAGTTAGCGAGATGTGTAAACAGCGCGAGACAGCGGTGGAAAAGAGCCTCGTAAGTAGCACGAATCGACTGGAGAACGATTGGCCGGACAATTGCCTGCACGTGGTCAGTCACGTGCGCGTGAAGCGCCAGGGATGCCCCACCAACCTCGCTGTTCGCCGTCTTCCTCTCTTCGGGATGAATTGTTCGTTCATACGTCCGCTGCGAGTACATCACCGAGTCACGCGTGAAACGTGCTTAGAAGCAAACGCTTCTCGGCCGTCTTGTTGATTTTTTTGTACGGAAGAGAAGAGAAGCAGGGGCGAAGAGAAGAGAACGCGAGAGCCTCTCCGCGCGATTGTTGTAATTAATTGTATGCTACAATGTAATTAACGCAGTGCTTTCTGTTGTTTTTTAATTCTTCAAACCAGGGTCCGCTCCGCAGAATCCCGTTACAGTCCGCAGCCCCTGATTCCATGCTTCCCTCCGTGTCCATGCAACGTGAACCGGAATGCCCGAGACGTTTCATGTATTCCACAAGTTAGGCTCGAGCGAGATTAGATTTAATCGGCTCGATAAATGCATAACTCAAAAGGAGTCAGCGGTATATGTATAACGGTCAAGAAAGGTTACATCAACGGTCGTAATTGATCGTCATTAATGGCGCGCTCATATTCTTCCTGTTTATGAGGTATGCACTCCGTACGCGGACGATCGGCGTTACGATTACCGCTTGTTGCCGTTTCATCTGCGTGTCCCGTTTCTCGTGCTCGCGTTTCACGCGTGGAATAGCTTGAACACCGTCTTTGCAGACCGCCGAATCGCATGCATACAGTATATGTCTGCGCACGCCGGTGGCTTCGATTTTCCAACTTGCCGATCGGACCGTCTGAATTGAGGAGCTTGCAGCAAGAGAGGCGCAGCTGCATATTTACCAACTTCGAGTAATTTAGAAAAAAACTGCCTATAAATTAAAAAGAGGGCACTAATGAACAGTAGTTATTGAGTTGATAAGTTTTTTATCTCTATTTTTGGCGAATTTTGCAAATCTGGAGCTGCGCAAAACAGAAATATAGATATAAACGATGTAGAATTTTTCGACGTATATTATTCGTCATAATATTGAAAGACTGTAAAAATGGAGTTGCAACCCCTCTTGCTGCAAGGTCTTGAATTGGAAGTTCGAAGATCGGAGGGAGGATTAGTGGCAGAGATGGGCAAAAAATGATTGGAAATAAAAGTTTCGTACACAAATTTTTGATTCAATTAATTGTTTGCCCATTCTCTGGTTAGTGGTTAGTGGAAGCAGGCTTTTGTGCATACACGCGCATACCTTAAAGTCATCCGAGTCTATACGGCTTATCCGATTTCTGCTGAGATCTAGGGTCCGCAGCAACGAGAGGTGCGACAAAATGTGCCTCGGTATAGACGGTACTTCGTTATCCGCGAGACTAAGATACTGCGTTCTTCCCAAACCCGCGAAAACATCGCCGTCTACGAACCTACAAAACATCAAGTCGCTTTTTTATTTCGATTAATTAGTGCACGATTAACCAGGACTGGCTGGGTTCGATGCGAGACAGAGTAGCAGTGGAACCCAACGCACGAATCCCTCGAATGCCTGCATGAGAAATGCAAAGGAGACTCGTTACGTAAGAGGATACACCAATCGCCTCTTAGCGACGCGTTCCCTCGATCATTCTAATCGCGGGATTGCCGAGAGGACGATTGTCACGGGCGATTAAAATCTCTCGATAGCCGTCGCGCTGATCGTCCGAAATAATCGGCGGACACGAGAAATTACAATCTCCTCGCCCTCGAGAAATTCGGTATGCCATCTCCCGATAACGCGCTATCGTCGCCTGCAAGCGATCGCACGGCGAGCAACATGTGGCCGTTGTAAACACACGGCTGACAACAGGCCGCACAATCGATTTCCAATTATCAGCAGTGTAACGAAGTTATCGCCGATTGTCCTAGTCCCGATCGAAACTAAACAGATGGGCATTATCACGATTAATTCGAAGGAATATACCGCTAGGTTCGATCCAATAACAGAGAAACGTGTTTTTCTATACACTCTTTGGGATATTTGCCGCATTTTTCCCTCGTGCTAATCAAGGTCTCGACAAGTTGAACATTGGCTTGTATAAACTAGATAATTCGTTATGAGAATAACATAGAGCGAGCTTCTTAGGGTCTCTGTGACAGTGGAAATTAAACGTCAGTCGACATGCTAGTCGGATTTTATCACCGTGTAATCTCATCCGCGCTCCGGTCCGCGGTGCGAATCTTCATCGCAATAGAAACCCGATGGACACAATGTGGCGTCGGAGACATAGGCGACGCGCGGTCGTTATCGTTCGATTATTCACATAACGTTGGCTCCCGCAGCATTTCGTTATTTAATTATTCCGTGACGATAAGCGCAGGGCCCGCCGATAACTCGCCTCGAAGAGGTCAGGCACGATTAAGATTTCATTCCCGCGCTCGATTCTCGCCTCTTTCTCTCTTCTTCTCGCCTCTCGCGGGAAGACGCATTCTCGATGATCGTGTCGCCACGTCAAGGACTCTCGTTCTCTCTGATATCTGCGAGCCGTGCATCAGGATAATCAAGGAAGACCAGTGCGCGTCCTTTGTGTCGGGTCTATCTAGACATATGCCGGCTTGTAATTCCCGCCGCGTTTATCCCTAATCAGGAGATCGGCCTTAAAACCGCGAGATTGCATAGATTACTATCGATGCATCACGAACGAGTTCCGAATCATTTGCGCCGAGCTCCTTTTACGGTAATTTTTCGACGGCAAGGATTCAACTCGGTCAGCACAATGTAGTAGGTAATGTTTTCGAAAGGTTGCAGGAATTTCGAAGGTCGATTTTCTGTATCGTTATCGGCGTATTATTCAATACATTATCGTTAGCGGTATAAAAATATATGAAAATAAAAATTGTCATCCGTGAGATATATGTGTGACGAACGATTACAGTAATTGCTTTGGATAGCAGCGTACGTGTCTCATTAGAGTGACCATAATATGAATTAAAGGACGCCACTGCCCCACGAAGTGATCTTCGTCGTTTCGAGCAATGGCTGCTAAATGATCTCTGCCGCCCTGCACGTTACGTGTAACCGCCGGTTTGCGAAATAATTACACTAATTGGAGCCGCTTCTTTGTTATATACAAACATCTTTATTCAGTGCTCGCAACATCAGACGATGACCTTTTGTAAAGATATTGTCGTTCGTATCAATGCATAGTGGTGCGTTTACACGCGTGCTCCTCTATGAGCCTTGAATGACGAATGTTTGCGCGGAAATACCTGCCGTAATTACTCTCTGTGCCGCTTGTGTACGTGCACGGTTCCGTTGGCTTGGTCTTTCCTTTGTCCGTGCTCTCTTTGTATCTCGTGCCTCACGAAAGCTGTCTCGCGGGTGGCCGAGGAATTTTATCGTCGGGCAAGCGAAACGCACCGCCGACATTATAATCTGCGTTACAGCGCAGATATTCACTCCGATCGTTTGCAGAAAATCCGCTTCTTTCGACGTGGACCTATAGCCAGCGATCTTTCCGACACGCAGGCTTCGTTGGCCGAGATACCGTTCTCGAGAAGCGCACTCACCAAAGTTGCGGCGCTCGGGCGCTCGATGTAAAAAATGCTGGATTTACGTCAGAAGTGAAAACAGTAAACACGAAGACCGGGCGAGAAAATAGCGAGGAGAAATAGTTTAGAGGATCTAGAAGCACGTACGCTTCGTTCGATCGGAACGTATACACGCGTGGTTAGAGTAAGCGTGGACTGATACCACTTATCCGCGCGTCACTATCGTCGCGTCACACGATTTTCTCCATCGGCACTCGCGAGAGAGCTGAAAGAATTTCCTTGGTTTTACATCTGATTCGTTGAAACCGCGAGGTCGATCTCGAGCGAATGCGTCCGGTCTGCCACCTCGGCTGACCCTTTGTTTCGGAGCAATCGGATCGGGGACGGTGTCCGATCAGCCAAATGCAGTCTAAGGGGACCGCTAGGCATGTGAACGGAATGAAAAGAGACGTACGGAAGACCGCGGTTGGAGCCCAGCGCCTAACACATTAGCTACCACTCTTATGTTACACCTGTCACGCGTAGAGGAATTACGAGCACTTAAGGGAAAAGTTAAATTGAAACAAAAGCATTGACTCTAATCGGATTCACTCTGTAGATAATTGAACTTTGGTTAATTATCTACAAAGGCAATGCGAAGAATTATAGATACTTTAAGAAACAAATCATTTTTCGAGAGAAATACGAAACTCTTTCTGTCCGCGATTACTGGTAGCTAGCGGGGTAAATGCGAACGGTTGCTTAAACTTCTCTTGATCTTCACTGAACACTGGTTTTCTTCCACGCCGTGGATCTGACACAGTCTTTCTTCTTGTTTGATCGAATTATCGTTGCTCGTGGGAGTGCATATTTATTTGCTGCCAGACCGATTGAAAGTCTTTTATCTTTAACCTCTTTCACGGGTATTTCAAGATCTCTCAACGAATATGTACGTATATTCTTCCTAATATAATTCCGGGGTACTGCATAGATAAAAAACTTAGAAATGTTAAGAGAAAAGGGTAAACGCAATCGTCCGGAACAGCCCCATACACGCTGTTCGTAATTACCCGAAATGAACAGAACTCGAGAAGTTTCAAATAAAACAAATACGAACATGTATATATACAAAGTGATCCCGTGATTTTACTTAGAATTAAGTAACAGAAATATGAAAAAATTATGCTGCACTGGGTAGTATAGTTTTAATGCGCTATGGACTCAAAATACTCGAGCGTAAAATTATAAGTAAAGCTACGAAAACATTTCACGACCATTATCTTTTCAGTTGCGCTCGCAGCCTTCCGTCGTGACAGTTTCCTTAATACTAAACATAGCTAATTACCCCGTGTAACAATATCACGGGTGGACAGGACAAGCGAATTCACCGAATATCGTGGTGTTCGGATTTACCCCGCGTTCGCAACTCCCCCGCTCACCCCTTACCTGTCATTAAACAAAAGTGTCTAACCGGGAGAATGCTAATTTCATCGATAAGGCACAGTTGCGAATGCTTGGAATAATGAAGAAGAAATCTAGGTAGGAGCTCAGAGACACTTGTGCGACGAGTGAAAGGAGTATGCTCGCTCCGTGACACGCGGCCGATAAAGCGCTAATAAACAGAGGGAAGATCACCGAGTCACGAATGAACGAACGGCGAGGAGATACGAGTTGGTCGCGAGCCGGACTCGCGAGCGTGGCAAACTTACACTCACCCTAGATGATCGTGGTTGAGCTCGAGTCTGGTGATGGACATCCGTAGCTCTTTGAAATCGTGCCGCGATATATCCCGCAGATTCGAGTGGGACACCCTAAGGGTGATCTGCTGCTCGGCGGTGAACTTGCCCCTTAACGCCCCCGCGACCTGCTCGAATGAGTCCATTCGCTCGCACACCACCTCGATCCGTTCCCCGTGTCCATGGTGGGCAGCATTGTTCGCGGTGTTGGCGGCGGCCGCCGCGGCCGCGGCCGGGTTGATAACGGTACTAGAGAACTCCTCCTGCCGGCAGGTGCACGGGCTTATCTCGCGGCGGACGGCGCAATGAAGGCTCGTGCTGGCCGCCAGGCCCAGCAGCGTGTAGAACAGGCCGGACATGGTGGGTCGGAACGTCAGGGCGCGACCGCGACGATCACCATCCAAACGGCCAGTAGAAAGGTCCGCGCTCGTGGACAGGGGTGATCTGAGCACGGGGCCGCACGGACCATGCGCACCCCCTACGGATACCAGCCGCCTCCTGTGCCAGTGGCGAGCGGCGGCTCTGCTTCCCTGCCGCTGACACCTGCGACCGGCCCTCGTTTCCTGCTGCCGAGAGCACGTAGCCGCTACGGAGCAGCACAGCGCGCGGTAACACACAACTCCGATGTCCAAGTGTTTTTTTCCACTGGGGTCGGGGGCCGGGGCGGGACGATACGCCCGCGAGGGGAGCTGGAGTGTCACTCCGGTGAACTTGAACGATGAACTGTGTCGCGCTGTGCTTCCAGGGAGCCACGCGGGTTACAACAGAGCGTTGGAAGTGGAAGGCTAGGTCGACGGGAACGGATGGAACCCGGGTACGTTGCAGGAAAATTACGGACGGGGGTTGGCGAGGCTGCCGCTATCGGGAACCGCGGGAGGAAGACACGCGACCACTGTTGACCGGCACCAACCGCAGACTGACACTGGCCGGACACGGCTGACAGCTACGTATTATCTACACTGTCGCGATCCACACCCTGTCCGGGTTATATGCGCGTATATACATTCTGTATGTATGCGTGCTCGCTGCTGAAACGCGGGTGAAAGCTGGCTGCTGTGTGTCTATCTCCGTTTTTCTCTCTTTCTTTTTCTCGTCCGTGCCGGACACGAAGGAGGCTTATCGTCGCCAATGGGCCCTCCTCTTGGCGCCACGAACGCGGCAACGGCATTAAGCCGCGGCGCGCCGCGCGAGACTTACTTATAGTCGCAACGTCGTGCCGTGGCGCGGCGCGGCGCCTCCGGGAGGGACCCCGGCTCCTCTCAGGACTCGTACATTATGCGCGTACGCCGGCCACTCTTTCTTTCTCTCGCCATTTCCATCCACCCTTGGCCGCTTCTTATCGGTCACCGTCCATCTATTTATCTCCCGTTTCGCTCAAACGGCCGACCGGAAGCTCCGGGCGTGAAACGAGCAGAGGGTACTCCCTTCGCTTCCCCGCGCCGCCTTCTTGCACCGCCTCCATCGGCGCCAGTCCCAAGGGTGCATCGCGAGGGCGCTCCTCTCCGCCACCGGCAACGTTGACCGGTGCGTCGAGCGGAGGGTCGGTGTCCACCTCTTCTTCAACCGCCGCCGCCACCGGAGCGAGGGTGTTTTTTCGAAGGAAGAGGCCGTCCACCGACACGATCGAGGTTTTCGTCGACAAAGGCGCCGGACCGCGACTGGCGTGTTAACGTTTTCACGCAAGACGGCAGGAGAAGTCCGTGCCGGCGCGCTGCATGCTTACGCGAACGCGGTGTTTGCACCGATAACGAGAGCATTGCTCAACTTTTGACCTTTGCTTAGCCGCTCCGGGGTCCGCAGGCTGAAAGAAAATACCAGATAATTCGCTCGTAGCTCTCTCTCTCTCTCTCTCTTTCTTTTTCACTTCGTCCCGTCTGCCTCTCTCCTTGGCAGCTTCTCTGGTTTATCTCTTTCCCGCTCTCCTCCCGTCCTCGTTCCTCCGTCTGCAGTAGCTAGTAGACACATACGATCGGCACTCGGGCCTCGTAAACGGCTGATACCTTGAAAGCAAAGTCGCATCGCATACCGTATCTCCGTGATTATTCAACAAATCGAAGACGCGAGAAGGCGCGCAATCCCTTGCGCACCTCAAACTCTCCACACTTTATCGGCATGCGAATGTGACGTTTATGATCATTGCTCCCGCACGCGCACGTAAATTATTATTTTCACGAGATTGGTCCAGCGCGGCCGGCAAGATTCATTTCCGTGCCATTCCCTCGCGCGTAACGACCCTCGCACTGGGTAGGTATTTACATTCTGCGTGCCCACGCATGTTCGCCGGTGTTGTTAACGTGTGTTTATTTTAAAGTTACACGCGCGTAAGCGACGCCCGTTTATTTGCGGCGTATGCATGCGCCCCGCGGATGGTGTTCGCGCTCCTTTATTATCGCCGGACATCTTTCTTCTCCCGCGATCGAGCCCGTTCGCATCGCGAGATGTCCGTCACCCCTTTCTTCGGGACCCGCTCCGGGGCGAGGCAGCGCCCTGTAAGTGTCCCGTGAGAGGCGGATGACGGATATCGAGGGGAAACGAGCAGTTTAGAACGCTCCTGGAATGTTCGCTCCATAAAATTTCCGATCCCCCTCATCGTTGTCGCGCGACGTCGTCGTTGACATCTTCGAGCTAACTTTGCACAGTTTACGAGCCATTCAAGCCTCCTCGGAGCGTAACTGGCGTCTGCACCTGCGCTCCCTCGCAGGCTTCATTAACATTTGCGACTGCATCCTGCAAACAATATCGGGATCTTTTAACTGCACGCTTCTACCAGTGGTAAGCTCAGGTATGCGCGAGCGAGGCTGCTGAAGCACCTACCGACAGCGGAGCCAATAATTCGGATAGGTACCTACTCCACCCGTCGCGTCACTTTTACACGATGCCCGACACGACGCAGAAACAGTCCTTTCTTCTCTCGTTACGTTACTGATTAACTGGCACTCGCATTCAATCAAGCCGAGACGCTTTAATAAATGAGAATAAGCGCTCCTCTATCTGGAAACCGCGCAGTTTTCTCGTTAACATGTAATGAATAGTCGTTACGGGATCACTGGTATCATAAATCCTCCCTGAACGCTCCCTTTCGTTCATTGTGAACCGATACCGATTAATTACCCGGCCGTCTCTTCTCGCATCATTGAGGCGAAAGCAAATGTTTCACGACCCCGTGCACGCCGCCGTGGGGGCGGGGATCTCCGCGAATTCCAACCGCCGTGTGTCACGCTTTTCCACGGCCGGTGGCGAAGAAAAGTGCCTCGGCCGGGGCTCCGCGGCCGGCTCCTATCATTAATGGATCCATGAACGCCGTATCGTGGCCGTTCTATCGACCGAAGACGATATTAAATGGATCTCGCCTTGGCCAGATGAGACGCGAACGGGAGCACTTGAACGGAGCCGGGGCCCGATGTAGGCCGAGGCAATAAAAAGAAAATGGGAAAACGCCCGACACGCGGGGAGAAATGAAACAAGACGTTTCGTAATTGATAGCCGGTATCGGCCCGATTCGATTGTTTTCATCGCTCGCTCGCCCGAGCCGCGTCCGTTTCGTGGGCACCGCGCGCGCGCGCGCGGCAACGATTATATCATCGCCGATAACGAAGACAATGCGCTTCGATTCGCGGGCACGATCAGGCTGGATGACGATACTCTTCCCGAGAACCGCTTTGTCCCGAAACACGGTGCGCACCGGTGGAAACCGGTCATCTTAACCACGTACCGGTGTCGTCCAAACGGGACGAGGACAAATCGTTGTCCCGCGTCCCCTCGCCCTACCGTCGCCCCTTTGCTCGCTCGCGATGGCAAATTTGGAACCCGTGACCGCTCTCGATATGAACGGGCGGAGGAGGGAAGGGTTGCCGGGGGTTGGGTGGAAGCAGCGGCGGCGGCGGGCGGGGGAGGGGATTGCAGGGGAGGAGGAGGCACGAGCTCCGATGCGGAGGGACTTAACTCGATGTGTTAGTTAACGAATGCGAGAATGCGGCCTGGCGCCAACGCACACGCACGCGTCCGACGTGTCACGCAGTCTTCGCTTGCTACCGGCCTCGGTATATTGGTTTATATCCCTCCCTCCGCAGCTTCCCTGGATCTCCCTGTTGCATAGCTCCGAGACACGCACGCGAGCTCCTCGTTTTCTTCGCCGCGTGAAACAGAGACGATCCGGAGCGGAGGGACGAGGATGGGTGAGGAGGCAGCGTCCAGTAGCAGTTTCGAGTATATACGGGGCATTAAGGTGACACGAGATAGCCAAAGTCCTGCCGGCCTTTCGGAATTCTTCGGAGGGCTCGCTCGGGGTATTTGGAGCATGCCGGTCTCGCCGCGGCAGGGTGGCGGGACCGGCTAATCGATCGGCCCGATATCTAAAGCCTGGTTCAATGGGATCGCGTTCGTAGCTGTAAATACACTGTTCGAGGTGTCCGGATTCGTGTGACTTGCCCGAGTAGCCGCTTGCTACCGTTCACCTGGGTTAGGTGTAACCTCAGACGTGCGTTCTGCAAATTAATATCTCCCCGCTGTCGAATTCCGTAAGCGTGCGATCGCACGCTTGTGTCGCCGATCGACGAATCCGCGCGACTATCAATCAAACGGATAATCCAGAAGCCGACGATCGTGCATCTCGAGCCGTATCGGGAGCGCTGGTTAACGCGGGAGGCTCTCCAGCGCCGAACAGCGGGATAGGTGAATCAAGGAGCGATTAATTCAAGTGTCTATTACGGCAATATGTTTCAATTCGAGTATCGATCGTGGCAAACATTGCTAGTATGTATTCTCCCGTTCCTCTCGTTTCCTTTCCCCCGGCATCCGGCGCTCGAACCGTTCCTTCTTGCCCGCCCTTCTTCTCGCCTTATAGTTATTGTTCGTGATAAAGAAGACGAGGCGAGCTAAATTAACGCTAGTAGAGCGGCAAAGCTCGCGCTGCTAAAGTAAGTTAAGCACCTACTAACGGACAAGACTGCGAGACATGCTAAATCGAGATTGCTACATCATTACGAAGCTGCAACTCAGCCTGGCGCCTCTCTATTTCTTGCTACATAGGGCCAACGTGTAACCCTTACTTCTTCCGACGCTACATCGATACACAGCGGTCTTCATCTGCCAAATACCCGCTGCCCCGATCTTGCAGCGTAAACCACACGCCTCGCGCCGCTCGCGGCTCAATTGTTTTTGGCATTAATAAATGATTAACCGGTCCCTTCCGAGATCTGCATAAAATCTGCCTCGTACCTTCGGCTCGCTCTCTACGAATTAGCATACCTTCGCCCATACGTCGCCGGAAACGCTGTTTCCAACGTGCTGGCAGAGCTGGTGTTGGAATTTGAGGATACCGAGGCTGCTCGCCGCGAGGGAGAGCAGGGAGGAATAATGATACGTGCAGTGTGTAAATATTGTGTATTTTTTGAGAAACGTTGAGAGCCCCTGGCAGTGTGTGTTTATGATGGGATTTGAAGGAGCATCTCTCTTTCCTTCCTCCGACACGGCCACGGGTGAATCTCTCGGTTTTTCAGTTCTATCAGTCTTATTGGGCGTTTTTCTGCTCGGACGCCGGGGCGCCGGGGCCCGCTACGGTATGAGACGGGACGCGCCGTCACTTCCTGCATACAAAACTGAAGCACCATTAACATTCTTCTTGCGGTGCACGATCGGCCGTATTATCTTCTACCGATATAAGTGTATACACGTTTACGCGCGCGCACAGCAGGGCCGGTGTACACACGCGCGCCCGCGTGGCTCAGTCGATGCCCTAATCTGAATAATGCGATCGGCCTGCCATGAGTCTTCTCCGCTTCTCTTCTTCATCCTCCCGTTGGATCACGCGATGTCCGTGCCAGACCGATCCCTCGATTTCGATGTACGGATGCCACGGTAGCGCGCACCGAATCCATCCACGCCTCCGCCGAAAGGGCACGTCGATCGGTGCCCCTGCTGACCGATCCACGGCACAGATCTCTCCGCCACTTCTCCGGGCTCATGCTTCGTGGCGAGATCCGGAGACACGACGAAATCGAAAACGTGACATTTCGTAGACGTGCTTGTCACAGCCTTGTCCTCCGTTCGCACGCTACACATTTAGTGATGAAGGTTGGTAATCATTTTAAGGAGGCAGGCTTATCTAGAATGCTCAAAACAACATGCTTCTTTGGGAATTTTTTCTAGAAACACCGATAAAGTTATATTATTAGACATTAGGCTATTGGAAAGAGTACATCTTACGGATATTTCAGTATTTTTCGTGGTAGAAAGTATTGAAAGGTTTGTGAGATATAGGCGATGACCGAGACGTCCTTTTTTTTTAGGCGATTTGCGACCACAGCCGTAGCTCGATGCGGGATCATCCAAAATTGGAAATTCTAAATTTTTTGGATAATATATGAAATTATGTAAAATAAATCTAGGCAGAAAAAGGAAAAGCTCTCGATTGAGCTTAGATTTTTAACACTAAAATAAGCCTGCAAGCCTCGAGTAAATCGGTTCTAATGAAAATTAATATTTTCGAGCTGTGGTTGAGGAAAACGCGTTTAATGTTTTGGGTCTGAACGCTACACCGAGGAACGTCTACCTACTTACACGCGTATAACTTTGTCAGTTTTGGTCGAATTAACTTGACACTTTCAGGAAATATTTTGCAGATGTACTTCAAGAAAATATAAAAATCGAAAAGTCGATTTTTTTTAAATTTTTAGGTAGGCCTCCCCCTTAAGTTGTGATTGAAATATTAATTAATAATATATTATTTATTATGTGTAATAAAATTGACTTATTCGTATGCCTCGATTAGAAATTTCTAAGGTAATGTGATTACAGGCAATGTTTGCATTATTGACATATATATGATTTTAGGTTTCTATTATTATTAATAGAATATCTAAGTTTCTATTATTATTTATTATGTTCCATAACAGCGTTCTTCTACTATCAGCCAACGCCCGTATCTTACATTACTGACATGTAGATGGTTTCTATTCGTAAATTCAAATTAATGTATCCGATTAATCGATCCATCTGTCGTCATGTGTTTTAGTGACGTCATCTAGCAGACATGGACGAAACTTCACGACGATGGCGCATCGTAGAATGTCGGCGATTCTTAGCACTCCCGATTCGCGTTCCGTCTAGGGAATAATTCGTCCTGTGCGTTGGCAGCGCTTGCGCGGTGTCGCTGGTAAAGCGAATTCTGGGTAAAATAACGTGTGTCGTGTCGGCCGTCGCTGTTAAATTTCATCGGTAGGTTCATTGAAAGAAACGGTCACACGGTAAAATCGGCGGCGACAGGATTTTCTTACGTAATTCTACGATCCCCTGAAATCGATTCGCGTTAATAATCAGTCCTCTTCGTGGTCCGGGAACGTCGAGTATTTCGTTTCGTTACTAGTTCGTTACTTGACCGAGTATCGTTTACAGCTTGTACCTGCGTGCTCGCGTGAGTGTACCAAGACGATTCTGCATTACGCACCCTTCGACTCTAATATTCCCGTTCGTTTCCCTGAATTCCAGTTCCGCCGCGTCAGTCACGGCCGATCCACGATGATCGACCTTACGGTGAAGACCTTGGACTCGCAAAATCATGCTTTTTCGTTGGAAGACGACGTAAGTATTTTTTTTCGCACCCACACTCTCCCGACAACGAATTCTTCTGTTTGCGTACGCACCGAACGATATTATTGCTCGCAATGTCCCGAATGATGTGTCCCACAGCTATTAATGAATCAATCCATATTATCATTATTCAACCATGTCATCACTTCCATTATAGATCTAGAATCTAGTCTCTGTTGTCCTCTGCATAGTATGTTTTGTATTTCCGTACTATTTACGGTATTCAAGCAAAATTACTTATTACTTTTATTAACCAGCTTCTCCCGTATTACCTCTGCAATTGCTAATGTATGCACTATGGATTCTTAGTTACATGTATATGTAGCCATTCAGCCATTTAGTCAGTGGATTAATAATTTCAGGAACGTGGACGAAATTGAGGTACTTTCGTATAATTAGCGCGTTTGAATAGCACATGACATTGCAATGCTCTCCTTATGTTACCTATATCGAACACAAACGATGAAAACGTCCTTGTGTGATGTAATATTATGAAGTTACGCTTTAACCTTTCTGTGAAATCGATTTTGATTCTGCGATAAAAGTTGTTGACGCGTAGCAGATGAATTTAATGAAACTATGTGTATACTGATTGTAGCTAATTGAAATGTAATCGATAGATAAGAAGCATTTGAGAGAATATATTTCAATTGCCTTTCCTTTTAAAGCAAATTACAGTACGAGGTTTTAAAGAATATATAGCGGAGGCTGTGGCAGTATCAGCAGATTCGCAGAGACTTATTTATTGTGGCAGAGTCCTCCAAGATGAGAAAAAGTTAAACGATTATGGTGAGAAATTTTCCAATGTCCTTTCGATCGTGAAAACATACTTGGAACTGTGTAATGGTGGAAACGTTCGTGATTCAGATGTTAATGGGAAAGTTATACATTTGGTGCAACGTGCGCCGCCCCAACCTGGTCAGCGAGGGAACGACGGGGGTCAAAGTCAAAGTCAGAATCATGGATCGCAGGCTTGGCAAAATCCACAGAGAACGCACTATCGGCTTACTCGTGCTCAAATGCATGGTAATGCTATGTATTTGGTGGAAGCACATGGTACAATTATTAATAGTCTCGCGCGCTATGTCCTGTGTGTTGAAAGTATTTTTCTTCTCTCTACACGTGTTATTAATCCTAACAGGATTGCAAGTACCACAGTTGAGCAATAGCTTGTCTAACAGCCGCTTAATCGTGGCGAGGCGAATGCTGGATCGTGCGAATGAACTTATGGACAGACTCGACGATCCCACTTGTCCTCTGAATCCTCAGTCGTCTGAGAGCAACGAACCACCGTTGGCCCAGCAGGTACAAGTCGAGCAACTAGCGACAGAACATTAGTAAGTAAAAATGATAAATAATGATCTGGGTATACCTCCGTAACATAAATCGATAAATCTACTAGTCTTTTCAGTACTAACGAAGGCAGAACAAATGGCGGGACCAGACTAGTGGAAGCTGCCGCAGCTACGCTTGCGGCAGCTTTGTCGGCGGCTGGGGCGAACAACGTTACGTTCCTACAACGTGTGTACAAACTGATACTGTAGATAAACAAATGGAAAGTGTGTCTTCTTTATACACAATTATAATTTCTGTAAATCAGGTAATGGCGATGATGGTGCCGAAGGAGTGCCAGTGAACGACGCCAATGACGATAATCAGCCAGATCCACAAGAGCCACAGCACTCGCAACAGTCACAATCTGAACCGCAAGGATCTACATCGACTAACGATGGGCCAACTAATAGGCGATCCGCGTCACAGTAATGATTTCTAGGCGTATATTTCATGGATCGTAATATAAAGTTATAATACATAATGAACTTGTTATCTTCAGACTTCCACGACCCCCGCAAATGGCAGAATTATTGGAGCGATTGTTAACCACTCAAAATCGTTTAAGACCATATATAGAACGCTATCGCGTACTTATGCTGGCTGACCCTTCGTTACCTCTAGCAGTAAGTGCGCGATGTTCTCGAACGTGCGGACGTAAATTACTTTATTTTCAGAAATGTTTGAAATAAAAAACCTTTAATATCCAGGCAGGACCTACAGGTGTAGACGAAAATCAGAGGATTGTGGACGGTGTCAGTGAGTGTCTACACTACGTGTCCCACGCTTGTCACGCATTGAGTGACATAATAGTCGACATGGGTCAGCAGCCGCCCAGAAATCTGCGATGTAGACCAATAGTTATACAGCATTCGGCTGTTATGCACTCCGGTATACCTATACAGGTAGAGGTGAGCACGAGTCACTGGAACATTCGGATTTACTTCTACGTATCATGAAATCGTTCTTCGATGTGTTTCTATTAGGCACACATCAGTTTACAAAGTCGAAACGCGAACAACAACAACGGCAATGAAGAAAACGGCGACTCGGCGAGCACGCTTGGGCAATCAGAATCGAACGAAGCAAGTAACGAAGAGGACAATCAGCGACCGGAATCCGAGGCTGGTGCACAGCCGACGGAGCAACAACAGGAGCAAACACAGTCTCCATTTGGTACGTGCCGTAATCTAGCTACAGTTTAAGCCGCGTACATTATTTAGATAAGGAAGGGAAAAATCACTTTTCAGGTACAGTCTTTAATTTGCCGAATAACGTGGAAGTGTTGATGGAGGTAAGCCCCGAAGGTAACCTAAGCGCGGCATCGGGAAGTGAGCAAGCTCAAGCCGGTGAGAGTAATAACAACAATAACAACAATGGCGGTAAGTTGACAATTGAAAGAGTTTCGTTGTTGCGTTTGAAAATAATTTATCAGTGAAATGTTGTTCCATTGGCATTATAGGGAGAGCGGGCGGTACCGCTGGTGCATTCCCCTGGGGTTCAAATCCTCCAGCTGATTTCATTCGAAATTTAATGCACGCTGTTGCTGGTCACATGGTACAAGGCGGCATTAGTACCACGACGATCTCAACTCAGAATCCTCCAACAGCTGGAGGCCAACAGACTGTCGCGTCGCACGATGGAAATGCAGCCGCTGGGCAAAGTACTCAAGCGCGGTAGGTTTATTGGAACGTGCTTTCTCTGCGATAATTCGTACGGCTTTTAATTACTTTCAAGCATTATATCCTATTGTAGAAGCAACGTTGGTACTCATCCCACTACAGCGACGCAGACCAGAAGTACATCGCGACCGCATGTATTTCATCAGCAAACTCATCCGCTGGGTGTTGGGATGAGTATAGGGCAGGGACTTGATTTCGATCCAATCCTTCCCTGTAATTCGCACCACGTTCGTCGAACGTCAACCACAACTTCCAGTACGTCGCAAGGTACACAGACGAGTCAAACATCCACGACTGAAACTCAGTCCCAGGCACAAACAGGTATACAATTCAAGTGCACGGTGAATAATTAGTGCCTGGCGAGGTACAAATGTGTGGTTAAAATTATTTTAGCAACAACTTCGACCATGACCAGCAACACTACCTCGTCGAACACTACGCCTGTGACAACGTCGCAAACGAATGCGAACCACTCTTTCAGAAATCTGCTGCAGCAAGTAATAAGGGCTACGGGTAATCATGCCGGCATCAATGTCAACAGTAACGCTGAATATTCATGAACTTTGCCCCTTGAACGTTTGAAACTGACAATGTATGCATAATTTCCTTTTATCGCAGATACTGATTTGGCCGACAGCTTTGGTAGCGTAATGCAGATGTTTACTAACCAGAATGTTCGCGTGGGAATCATAGGAGATAGGTGTGTTTATCACTCGTAAACTATTTAAGTTATTTATTCATAAAATGGGGCATCATCTTCTACATTACTTCTCATTATTAGGAGCGGTAATTCCTCCGAAGGTCCTACTTTGGCGGAACTTCTGCCTACCTTTACGTCACTCTTCACGACACAGGATTCAGCAAATCATGAATCTTTATTCACAAACTTATGTATATTACTGGTAATTAAAATATATTCATATAAAGTCATATTATACGTAATATCAATCAAATATCATATGTAATATTTGCTGCGAGCTAACTTAAATTACTGTCTTGGAAATTGTTTAGTTACAAAATATAACACTGGAGGATGTACTAAGATTGCGACTCGGCGGGTCAGAACCAATCGCTCATCTAAGAAGACCGTTGCAAGAATTCTTCCAAAATACTTTTCCCAACACCACGACGGAAGCAATGCAAGAACAAGTCATCGAGCTGTTATTCTCGCAACTTAGACCGCATCTTCAGAATTTGCTAGTGTTAGAAGAGGACTTTAATGGCAGAAGTGGTTCGCGCATAGACATTTGTGCGACCGTGGAAGCTTTGCTGCGTCGCCCCGTTAGAGAAATATTACAAATCCTGTTCAACCCTGGTTCGTAGCCTTTTACACAGATTATGCGGTCCAATTTAAACTTGCCACTTATTAATCCCAATGTGCCATGTATTATTTTTTCTAGACGTTACTGACGCCAGATTTGGGCAAGAAACTGCCACTATTGTGAATAATGGGGGACGGCAATTATGCGCGGTGCTTCGATATTCCATTAGCGGTGGACAGGCAGGATTGGAAGCTATTGCATCACGGTTCTTTGTTAGTTTCATTATTTGAACAACCTGTTTGATAATTGTACAGTCTCGATTTAATGCTCTTGTCTTACGCAGAGTGAAATGTTGGAGGGCAGTAATACCATACAACGCCACTGGATGCTGAACCTACTTTTCGTTCCCTACCGTACTTATCTGCGACATATCATGCAACCGCCAGATTCAGAAATTCTTCCACTTTTAATATACAAGGATGTACCCGCTCAACAATTATCGACTCCTTCGGCACCAGTGCATCAACCTTCGCAAACGCAATCAGAAGTGGAGGTAAGCTCGTGCATATGCATCGATAATTAAAACGGAAAGGTTCTTGATTCCGAACAGAAAATTTTCCTTGCGCCATGTTCGTTCTCCGAAACCATTCACAAATTTGTATTATACCAGCCCATGGAGACTGAGGTTGTAGAGGAAAGAACAAACTTCGAGGCATCCGTGCCAGACGACGGGGACGAAATCCCAGAAACATTTCCCGGTCACGAAGCACTACCTTCGGTAAGTCTGAGGCTATTGTGCGCCCACAGCTTTATGTCGTATGACGACAATACTACAATAAATTGTTTGCTTTAGGACTGGGTGCCAATCATTGCGCGGGACGGTGTCAGGCAACGTCGCCAGTTGCAAATGCAGGGGATGACGAACGGCGGCGTGGCGACGTTCAGCGACGCTTACTTGGGTACACTGCCCACCAAGCGGCGCAAACTGATCGAGCAGCAGAAACCACGATTATTGGTCAGTCCAACTCCGAACCATTCAGCGATAGCAGCGTCCATGGAGCGTTTAGTAAGGGAAGGTGTGTCCCGGGCGGGCGTGGAGGATGTCGAAGGTGCCGCGGTCGCTGTAGCCGTAGATCCCGGCGTCAGGCGTGCATTCGGTCAAGCGATCAGGGACTGCTTGAACCCGCGTGGATACGGCACGCCAGACTTCCCGGACCCGTTGCGTTTCCCTAACGCGACCAAATACTTCGCAGATCAGGATGGGCAACCGAAATAATAATTTATAAGGAGAGAATGATTCACAAATAGCTTAGAGTATCTATGAAGGGGAAGTCAGGTAGCACGAGGAAAGTGAGAAATTACAGAGCGACCAAGGAATATACCAGATATATTCGCAACTTGTAACCACAGATATCACTAATAATTATAATTGTATACGCCAGTTTAGTGGAACAGAACGATCATTTTAAAAGTATCTTGGAACGATGTAATACGACGGGACATTAGAGCAAACTATTTGTTTAATTCGCATAGCCTGTAGCATTGTGAGGTATATCGGACGATCTTTCAGTGTATAAATATGTTAAATAATTAATACTGTATCATCTATGTTATTAAAAGTTGCAGTAAATCGGCTACCCTTGCTCTCCCGTTGTACTCTAAGCATAAACTGATCCCAAAACACGCCACTTATATCGGAACACTTCTTTCATTATTAAAACGCATTTCTCCCCGTAGGATTATTGTCGCGCAAACGGAGTGTATTAATCAAACGACACCTGTGTAGGTATTACACAGATGGCAATGTGTATTAATGACTATCTTACTTCTGACCTATCCATATATTGTACACGTTACTGAAGTGTCATCGATATCCAAGCGTATCTTCTTCAATACCGATTCTATCCGTTTAATACCGATGACACTGCTGAACCGATATCAATTGTAAGAACTCGTAGTGTAATATTCAATTTTAATGGACAAAAAGACGCGGAGTCACCGATGGTATATAAAAGCGATTAACTGCGATTTAATACGTCACACTGTAATCGCGGATCGTCTAAGATGATAGTTTGTACCACGTAAGCTTTGTTGTTCATTGCGTTATAAAACTTTACCCAAATAACACGCCTCTGTATAATTTGTGCGGATATTTGATTTCGATTGACGGCGGTGTTGCTGAATAATTCAAAAGCGGACCTATATTTTTTATGTACAATCCCGACAGAATTTACTCGCGAAATTTTCGATCATTCTAACTTTCAAATAAAATTCAGGAGCCCTCGAACGTGGAGAAATGGGATCGAACAGCCTAATAGGAAAATAGCGGGCGATTCGAATTCGTGGTCGTATTAATATTAAGTAACACCAAGTATAAATATTTGATAGATCCTAATATAATGTTAATAAATAAAGTAACTGAAGTAATTTTATGCGACCATGATTTTCACTTCGAGAAATTCTACTAATCAATTGTGTTTAAAATTCGCTCCAATATTAATTATTCGCAATAGTTTCTTAGTTCGCGATTCTGTTCGCAGGGGGCGCTGCCGAGGTGTTTATAAATCCATTTAAATCGTCGTTATTGTTGGCGCGTCTCTGGAACTGCAAACCTGATTTTCTGTAGTGTTTTTCGAGTGTCTCTGCAACCGCTTCCAGACTATTTGAAGCGAAGAAAAAGTGGAATTCAGAAAAGGATGGAGACTAGTTGTTGTCTGCAGTTGGGACATAGATCCTAGATTTCTAAGCTGTATTATTCAAGGAAAAATGAAATATTCAGTTTCAACTGTACGCGTCGGTTGCGTCTTCTACTCTGTGTAATGCAATCGACAATGGTCAAATGAAATCGACAGGTAATCTCTCTTTTCTGTAGAGATTGGTTACTCTGAAACTTTAAGTGAATGCAAGGGACATCGAGATAACACGAGTGAAACTCCTAGAAAACCTTTATTTCAACTTCCAATCCACATTTTATTGGTTAGTTGAAATTCTCTATTTACTGGAATCAGAGTTTTCCTTCCTTTGTAGCTGTCGCCATCTGTCGTTCCAAAGTCCCCGGTATCTCCTCTCATTTACACGGTGCAAAGATATGACAGTATTTGGTGTTTTTTGGTTACTTAATACTCTATGCAGGCGACAAGTAGCATTTCCGTTCATGATTACGTTCTTTCTGACATTGTCTAGTTAAATCTGCTAGCGTATCAAACGGTAACAAGAGATCATTGCAAACTTCGAGCCCTGTACTAATATTAAAACTTATTTTATGCACCTTTTTCCCGTGGCATACGCAATCCACACGTCCTCTTTCTTATCTTTTGAAGGGGGCCTATAGGGGGCGTGTAGACAGAAACATCGAGCAGATTCAATTTAGGTTATTGCTTCCACCGGTCAACTGTTTACTTCATTATTCAAGTGAAATATCGTGGAAGCGATTGTCGAGCGAATCTCTGTCAACACCATTGCATATTCGACGAATTAACACCATTATCGGTTACTTGTATTTTAGCAGTCGAATGTTCAAAATTAGCAGGTGTCAGCTGAACCACAACCAGTCATTATCTAAATAAAACAGTTATCTGTACAAAGAATCGCACAGCCTTTCAAGTGATCAATTATTATTCCCGACTGTATTGGGGATTAAGGGGGCATTATCGTTGATACAACGGATTAGATCGTTCCACGATGTCGATCGCTTGTGCGCGAGACCGGCCAGTAGACATTCCTACGACGTGAAGACGCGATAAATCAGTTATCGCGCAGGTATCGGGCAAACGTAGATAGGGCAGGTGACGCTTCCTCGCCGCATTACGGAATCGAGGCGAGCATCTGGAAGCTCGCGTCTAATTGAAATTATACACCGGATGAGGTATTCCAAATTACCGCCCCGATTCGCGTCAACCTTACAGAAAAATAGATCAATATTAACAGTTCTTGCACCTTTGAATACTCGAAGTAGGAACATTGAGAAAGGATTGCATTTGAACAAATTCAAGTAGGTACATCATCTCGAAAACCGTGCAATTTATCGCCCACCAATCTCTTTCTGCAGATAATAAAATTCATACCCACTGAACCGTTATTATCGATTGAAATCAAGAGACCAAGGTGTACGCGATACTTTTCCTTCCGCATAAATATTCGGTCAAGAGAGCCTCGCTGGGTGCAGAAACGCGCGAGCCAGGTGTATCGTTGCCGTTTCGTGGCACGGCTTCTTCGCGGCGATAACGGGGACGCTGCATTCGGAATATATTTGTTAAGGCACGTCTTGGGGGCTCCGTGCTCGACATTCAGTTCGCCTATCGCGCGATAAGATTCAACGAGGTTGGGCAACGGTTCGAATTAAAAACGGCCCCGTAGAAAGAGGAGAGGCGTGGAAGGGTAGGACGGGGATGGTTCGCGCCAACCCTTCTCGTATTTAGACAGAAAGGGGAAAAAGGAACAGGAAAGAAAGGAAAGCAAAACGGATTTCCCTGCCCTCTTCCACCTCTTCCTCCCCCACCGTACCCCGGTTGCCACTCGCTAATAGGCGCTCGTTAATATTGCGAGTGCCACTCTTGAATATCGAGGAGAGGTCTCTACCTTCCCTCCCTTTTTTCAACGTTTCGTCATTTCCCTTCCCAGCTCCCCTGGCCCACCCTCGCGCGTTCACTCTCTCCCGTTCCGTCGATAGGGTATCCCTCTTCTTCCTCGCTTCCCCGCCGCGCCCCCCATGCCGGCCGCAACGCGAGCGTTCGCCGGATTAAGGCATAATGAAATTACGAGGGTCACGTCATTTTATAAAACGATCGTTAAGCTTCGAGAGTGTTCGCTCGACGTTGGCTCTCGTCGAAATGACACCGCATTGAAAACGATCGATCGAAAATCTCCGGGGGGGCGAAAGAGCCCCGGTGCCGCGCCGGGGAAAGGGGAGCCGGAATTTCCGGCCGCGGGGAGATGAGGGGGCGAAGGCAGGGAGAAGAGAGTAGGATAAGTGCAGTTTTATGTACAACACCCGGGGAAGGCTAATAAATCGGCGCCCGTTGTAAAATCAATTATTAATTTAATCCGACCGGAGCCCACCGGAATTCCCCGAAATAACGGGCGAGCATTGGCAGAAGTTGTTGCACACGCACCGTCGTAAGCGTCCGCGAGCGGCCGTTAACATTCCGCGTGCCAAGATTGATTATAATTTATCGGCGCGTTACGTTTAGCGCTACATTATACGGGGCGTAACCGATCGGCCGCCATTTTCGGCGACCCGCGACGATTCGTGGTATTGAGATGTCGCGAAGGGATGCCAGTCGGCTATCGACGCGCATCTACTCCTGCCGCGCCAGCGTAATTATTCAAGTTTCGTGACGCAAGTTTCTAATCACCCGAGACTGAGAGTTTTTAACCTTTCGCTGCCCCGGCTATCGGCGCCGCTGTCGCGTTGCCCAAAGGCGTTCCACTCCAGCAGCCATCGCTGCTGGGCGAGATCGTTATCTCTCGCGTCGCGCTGATAATACCGAATGGGTGTCGATAATGTTGATTCGATTAGTTTCCGATTTTTCGCCAAGCCGTTTCACTTGCCTCGAAGCAGGCATTATGATTCACTACATACGTGGGCATGCGTCCCGGAACTGCCTCCGCTATCAAGACGAGCCGAAGATTCTCGGAATGGACACGGTCGAGTGACGAGTCAGCTTACCTCCTTCGGTTAACAAGTCCACAGGCTGTAATTTCAACCGCATACTTTCTGCACCTACGCGCTCCCCTCGCCCTGGTTCGTGGCTCTTCAAAATTAATATCCAGCGTGCATTACGACCAGTCCCCCAATTTTCCTTAGGCATCATTTTCGGAGCGATACCCCGTTACCAAGCCCCGTCTGCCGCGCGTCGATTTTTCGCGATTCCATCGACGAGTACCGTAGGGTCCGGCCGACGCGTGGCCGTCCGCGCGTCGCCACATTCGTAAATACCCTCAATAACGATATAATTGGCCGCGTCGGCGTATTCGTTAGATTCCGGCGCCGACGCGACGCAATAGTTCCCCCGAGCTTTATTAACGTTGCCCTCTCGACATCATCGAAAACGCCGGCGATTTCGCGAACCGGCCGCTCGGAGCCGATACGACTCTCGGCGCTGGACGCGAACCGCCGTTGCCTCGGATCGCGCGATAAGTCCGTAATCGGCCGATAGCGCGGTATCGTGTCGACTGACTTTCGCGGGAAGGGGCAGGGGTATAATTTCATTAGCCAGTAACCGGATTCTCTGTTTCGACTGTCTCTCCCCCGTCGGTCCCCCGTTCTTCCCTCCTCCCTTCGAACACTTCCCGCCGGAGACAAAGCGATAGGCGTGAAGCCGAGCGCTCGCGGCCGGTGCCGAGACCGTGCGATTGAAAGGGCGGGCTACGTCGCGCGGAAAGGAACGGCCTGGAACGGAACTGTCGTAGCTTGATCGATAAAACCCGGGACACCTTGTATAGCCCCAGCTGGAACCCGACCGTCCGATTCGACGAAACTTTTTCAACGGCGCGCAACGGCGGGGATAACACCTTCGTTGCACTTGTCAACGAAACGGTCGGGCTACCAGGGAACGATATCGTCGAATGGAGCTCGGCGGCTGCTCGTTGTCGCGGCTAGGAACAAGGGGATTTTTCGGAGCCTGGGAGCGAAAGGCGTTGGTATTAATTGGCTGGACCAGTTCGTGTGGAGTGGCCCCGACGACTTCCAACTACCACCAACATCGGAACTATCACCGCCACCCCTCTACTACCACTAAGGCAACGGCGATTCTCCGGGCTCCAACGTTTTTCGTGGTCCGTGCCACGGAAATGTTCGTTCATTTGGTGACCGTCCGGCCCCGCCGCCCCCCGCGCCTCTTTCGTCTTTCTTGCGCGACCCCCGGGGGTCGTACCCTCTTCCTTCTTCAGAGCCCCCCTACTACGGACGGGTCGGAACTCGAGGAGATCCAGCGGGAGTATAGGCCGCCGGTCTCGGTGTGCGTCGCGGCAGCCGCGTCTGTACACACCAGTGCCGGCACGCATACACGCGGAAAGGTATAATAAAGGTCGTGGGGAACAGTCCGCGCGGACTTAACGGCTGGCTGTCAACGAGCGCGCCGTACGAGAGCCAGTTGGTCGGTGTTGCCGCGCTCTTCCGGCAGGATTGGCCTTTTTCGTTCCCGATTACGCCTCTTTATTCGCCCACTGGGCGTCGCCATGGATTTTTCCGCGCTCAGGTTGGCTGCCGGCCGGGGAACGGGTCTCTTATAGGCTGTCTCGCTGGTTTTTCCGCGGCGGCGAGCAGAGCGCCGAGAGTCCGCGCGGACTAGACCGGGGCCGAGGTTAAGACGCCTTGGCAATCAAGTAGAACCTCGGGCAAGCAGGGGCGGTTATGGGTGGTTATCGGAAAGGGGGTTGCGCGCCGCGCCGTGCCTCGGTATAGAGAAAGAGAGGATGTACGAAGGCGGCCATATTTAGAGAAGGAAATCAGTGAAGAGCATTTCGCGCCGTGTACCGTGTTCCACCGTCTGTCCTCGTCTCCCGCCCGATACACGCTCTCGCGCGCCCCCCGTACCTTCCATTCATCTCCGTCAGGCTATCGGCTGCCCCTTCGTTCCTCCCCCGCTCGGTGTCCGCACACATCCTCCTGCTCCTCCGTCTGTCCGCCGTGCCCGTTGAATTTTGACGGATGAAAAGTAACCGAGGTCGCCAGAAGCGGCCGAGGTTTTCTTCCCGGCCGACGGGGAATTATGGTTTTGCGGCGGCGAGGCGCGTCGTCGGCGATCATCGACACGCTGAAAGACGAAACGTTGATCCGCGCCGAGCTGATCGCTCCTCTCTCTCTCCACTTCCTCGCCTCCCGGTTCTTCCACTCTCGCTGAGACGTCCTTTTAGCACGCACGTTATACGCGGTACTTTACGCACTCCCGTGGAACTCGTCGCTCCTCGTCCATCTCTCGCCTCCGGCGATCAGTTTTTACGGCGACGCGCGGGGCAACGGGGGAAGAGTCGGGCGGGTGTTTGTTATTAACCCGAGGAGAGCGTAGGGCCGCGACGCGTAGCCCCTGCCTGGAAACTTTACCGCTACGGCGTCGTAAATAGACGCGTCGGCGTCGGGGAACTATTGCCGCGCGCGTTTGATTCGACGCCGAGGCGGAACACACGCTTCACCATTTTCCATAGGTAGGCTATACACGCCGGCGGTTTTCTGTGACGTCGGGCGTGTGTACACTTTGCCGTCGCGTGTTCGCAAACCGTCAGCCTTCAGAGAACCCACCCTCTTTGCTGGGCCGCAGTCAGCCCCCGCCGGCCACGTATGCCCGTACAGGGTGTAAAAACAGAAACGGCCACGACGTTCTGCCACGAATTCGCCCAGCACGAGACTTTTTTTTTATTCCCGCGTATAATATAATAAGAAGTCCAGAAGGATTGTAATAAAATGCTGTTAAAGTCGTCGCCAATTACGTTGCGTCAAATTGATTATATGCGGGGCATTTCTCTGTATAAGAAGCCTCTACTTCTAAGTAGTCGTCTTTACCGATAAAAGTACAAATTACACTGTAACGTACAACGCATACCTATAAATTGGCCCGAAGGTGCGCGTCAATCGCATCATTGAAAATCACAGAAACATTTAAAGCGGTCGCGTTTAACAGGACACCCTGTATATTCGCCGCGAGTGCTCAATGGCGTAGCGAAGATTGGGCACGAAGTTTCTTCGAATTCGAGACCGACACTGTCAAGAGCGTGTTTAACAAATCTCGTTCGCTTAATCGTTACACGTAATCTCAATGTCGTATTCCCGATTCGGCGAGAAATCGCGAACTCTAATCGCAATATAAGCGCCGCGTCCACTCTGAAAGAAATACAAGGGCAGGTACATCCTCTAAAAAAAGATACACAAATGTTTGAAATAGGCAGACCCAACGTTGCCAATGCGCCTAATCTCGGGATCATGACATATGTAACAGCGAGCAATAATTACGGTTCCGCGAGTCATCGAATCGAACATCAAGTTCCACGCTATTGTTTCTCAGCCCCCCCGCAGTCGCCGAGAGGAAAAGAGGAGCACTTCTGGACGCGTAAACGTTCGTGAACGCGTCAATGGCGCGCGCGTATAATCGCCGCGCGCCTCGAAGCCGGGCGATCATTCGAGTCAGAGGCAACCGGAGCTTTTCAAGCGGTTTTTTGCAGCCGTCGACTACGTCGGTGTATAGCCGTCGCTCGGGCTGTCGTCGGCGGGCGCGAAGCGTTGCTCGAAGCTCGAGAGCTTTTTCTGCATCGCGCCTTCACGGTATGTAATGTCATTTCTCCTCGTCTCGGCGCTGTGACGAAAACACTCCTACCGATTTCCACCGCCGTTCCCTTCCGCTTCTCTCTTTACCTCTTTTTTAATATCGTTCCCGTTACGGTCTACCTCCTCTCCTCTTCTTTTTTTACCTTGCACTTACCGCAATGTCAGAGCGCCCCGGTAAGAGGTTGCCTCGCGGAGGAACGGTGTTTCATATTTTCCTCTTCTGTTCCCCCGCCCGTATGGTATATGGCCGCGTATGAACCGCGACCACATTTCTCCGCGTCGTCGTCGACATCCCCGGACAAAGGGGAACAATTAAAGCGCAATAAAAAGCGACGATATATTAAAAAGTAATAGTCTCGGTTTCATCTTCTCTTTTCACGAGCTTTTTTTACGTCCCCCTTTGTTCCGCCCCCCCGTTGGAAGCGCGGCGCGCAGTCGAACGGCGCGCGATAAAATTCCTTTTCCACGAGCCAAAGAACCGCTCTTCTATTTTTTCATTTTTCGGTCCCCTGATTCCCCGCGCGTTATCTGCCCGCGCCAGAATTATTTTTTACCCGGTTTATCGTTGTTGTTTTATTACGCGACGATTCGAAACGGCTTTTGAAATACCTATCGAGCTCCCGCTCGAGCTGCCCCAAAGCGGAGTTGCGCATTAGTTGAATAAATTTTTATTCGTCATTCGAAGACTTCCGTGGCGAATAAGCGTGGGTCGGGAACCGAGCCTCGCGTTCCCCTTGCCTCGTGGACACCTCGGCATGGCCCAAGGCTCGGGTTCCGGCCTACCAATAGTCCTGACGCTTATTCGCCACGGAAGTTCCTCGAATAACGAATAACGAATAACGAATGAAAATTTAGTCGAATGAAAATTTATTCGTCGTTCTCGAATAACTTCATTATATTCGAAATTCCTATACGAGATCATTCGAATAAAAACTTACAATTAGTCGGATAATGCCCAACTCTGCCCGAACGATACCTCCCGCGTGTCGCGTTACTTTCCCGCGCCTGTTGCCGGTCTAACCGCGCGTTCGAGGCGGATGATAAAACTTTCCGCTTGATCTATCGCCGCTTTGGCAATTAATTCTCGCACGGCCGGCTGATATCGGTGAGCTGGCGCGCGGCCGTTATCAGGAAGCGTGGAAACAGTGGCGGTCACTGGAGCACATCGCGGCGTCACGGGTGTTTTCGTGGAGAATCATTTTTCGATCGTTCCGTCGGAAGCGACACCGTTCCGGCCCGCGACCCGGCCTCGTTAACTCTTTAAGTGGAAGCAATGAATAGAATTACGATACGAAATTACGATCAAGTGGGATACAGGATCTGATGGGACGCTGGACAGGGCAATAGGTTCGGACGGCGTGTATTTCAGTAGGAACGAGCCTGTCACTCCATAAACTTGGTATTGTCCTTTACCTGTCCATCGAGCTGCGCGTCGTCAATTAGTCGGCTCGCTCGAATGAGTAGAGGAGTTCGATTAGATCTACCTGGCTGGAACGGCGACTCCTACGGCCGGAGCGTTTCGTAAAACGACAGTGACAATGATCGCTTAATATTCGTCACCGATGATTGCCGGGCGAGAGGCCCACGGTCGTCGTTGCCGGGATCGGGAAAGGAGACCGCCGCTGGAGGTGCGGGTCGGGCCGGCGTAGCCGCGAAATGCTTTCGGGCCGGATATCCAGGGGACGTGTGTACACGTCGCGCACCGATTGATGGCCAGAGTCAATTGCCAGCCGGGGCACTTGGCAAGAATGATGCAATTAACCAATAAACACGTTTTCCAACGAGGCGACCGCACGCGCGCGGCCCTCGCGAGGAGTCACGTTCCGCGGCTCTGTCGGCCATTCCACGATTATCACCGTCGCTCGCCGATCTTGTCGCGATAATTTCGAGAACACACTTCTCAGTCTTCCTCGATGAACTTCGATACCCGCGTATCGATAACCGTGAAAGGACACCGGCTTCGTTTTTATATTTGAATATCTAAGGTGGACGAAACATACTTTATACAAAAAGGCGGGTGGATACAAAATATTCTGCTGAATACTTGGTTTCTGTTGATTTCTTCATATTCCGAAATTGAAATTTTACTCCACTCCTCGCGGTTCTTCTTTCGGTGTTGCTTCCTCGGCGAGTACGTGCGACTATTAAGAAACATACTCCGCCTTAAGGTTTTTGCGTGCGCGATACGAACGGGAGGATCGAAAGTACGGCGCGCCGCGGGTACGTGAAAGAAGGCCGCTTTCCTTTCGGTAATCGATAGAGTTACACGACCAGAGTCACGCAATACGTCGCCCGTAATCTTACGCCTCTGGATCCGGTTAAAATTATTACGCCCGTCGCGCGACCGATTTCATATTCGCCGATCAATTCTAGCCCGACAAACCGGCCAGAACAATAGAGCGGCGTAAATAAATAGCGGCCCCGTCCGATTGGCGTTAATAAACCATGCGCTGGCAAACATTCCCGCTAAACAAACTATAAACATCGATGATCCTAAATGTTCGTCATCGTTGTTGATAAACGCGAATCGGTGGCGACTGTTTGCACAATGGTCACGCGCCATTCACCACTCGTCATCAGATTTCTATCCGTAAAAAGGGAAGGAAAAAAAAAGAGGGGAAGAGGGAACCGTCGAACCTGTCGGCCGCTGCCAGAGCAGTTACCGCTCGCGGCTTCGAGAAGACAGTCGCCGCGGAAGAAAAGGGGATCGTAGCCGCTAAAGCGTTGGGTAAATACGACAAAGGCGGAGATGTTTGAGGCACCGTCAGCCGTTCGTCAAAGTCGATGCTGTGAAACGCGATGTTAACTTTCCGGTTTGTTTGCCGGCGAGGGCAACCGGTTCCTTTCGCGATTCCAGGCTCGCGTTACGTTCGAACACGAGGGGGAAAGAAAAAGAGGAACGAATTATCGCACGGTTAACGCGACGCCCGCGCTCGATATTCGGGGAATCGTTGTATTTCTGCGCGCGGGCTTACGCGATTAATGGAGTCGCCGATGTGTCAGGAGATAGTTTGGCAAGGAATTCGTATCGGGTGTTTCAGTTCGATGACAAGCGATGACGTGTCCCTTTTCAGCTTTCGCGGCTCGAATTATGCGGCACGGATATCTGTTTCTTGTACGCCGGCAAAGCGGTTCTCGTGTTTTGCATATTTCCAGCGAAACGTGCCTGCCACTGGTGAACGTTAACTAATCAAGTAAACGGGGATTGATACTGCGCGAGCGATTGCTCCGTGTATCTGTCTTAAAAGATATGTATCTTGTAGAGAAGGATATTTTTAAAACTTGCACGTTTACAGTTGCAAAAAGTGGAAGTCAGTTTCGCCCATACCTTTAATTCCAAGGGGGGTGATGATTTGCCCCTATCTCTCTCTCTGCGCACGATCAGCCTGAATTACGATCTTTAAAGCACGCTGCTCGGCCACTGTGTCATTAGCGGGCCTCTCGCAATATCTTCCTCCATTTGCCTCCGTGATACATACACGGTGCGAGCCGGGAATTTTCGTGACGAGCACGGCTCGCGTGTCACCCCTCGTTAAGGCCTCGCGTCGCTCTCCTCCGTGTCTCCTAACCCGCAAGACTACGCCCGCCGCTTCCCCCCTCGCCGCAGTTTCTTCCTCCTCGCTAAATAACGCCAAGATTAAGTGTCACCGGGCTGAGTGCAGCGGGGGTAAAGTGATAATAATTGTTTGCAGGGAGTTGAGGTGGAAAGGTCGTCGATGCTTGCCACCCCGTCCAAACGGGGTTGTACACGCCTGTAGTAACCGGCGTGTATACCGTCGGCTGTAGACACTCTCCGGGAGCAGAGTCACGGGGACGAAAAGAGCCCGGGCGGCGCGGGGAGGGCCGGGCGGAAGGACATCCAACGTGTTGTCGAGGGGGTGAGAAAGGGGACGGGGAGGTACACTGCAAGTACGAGGTCGAGGATGAAACGGACAGTCGGTCGGGTCGAGATAGCGGGGACGAAAACGGGAAGGGGCTAAAACGAGCGTGACAAGGACGACAGATGACCCGGGGAGAGAGAGAGAGTGAACTCCAATCCGAAAGATTCGTGGCTGCAAGAACGGGGCGAATGTGCGGCAACCGAAAAGGGGGGGAAAAAAGAGGAGCTCGCGACCCTGGCGGAAGTCTTCTGGTATTGCGACTCGAGGGGTGGCGAACGACGGGATCGAGGGATTATGGGTGGCTGAAGAGGAAGTATGTGGCATAAATAAAGCTGCGTTTAATAAATTAGATACTACGCGGATATAGGCGTATTCGGAAAGATATTTCAACTGCGTGCGACGTAGCTGGACATTGGGGCATTTTATTGCGACACTTGTCGAGCGGCATACGTGTGAATGATATCTAAGTGTCCTCTGGGTAAATGTGTAATCTTCAGATTCGTTATATTTGTTGTGATAATGAATCGGTTCCTGGAGAAATCTTGACGAAATCGGCTCGCCACGCAACGTATTAGAAACGTGGCGTGTTGCTTTCGAAAACAACGTTTCCATGCAACTGGGAAAAGAGACGATGCCTTGTGCAACGATAAGTCGAAAGTGCGCAATAAATTTGTTAGCACCAAGAAGCCGCTGTTTCTATTCGTGTCTGTGTTTATAAGCATTGATTTTTTTTTAAGACGTCAACAGCTGGTCCGCAGTTTTGTATTCAATTCAGCTTGTCTTGCGCAACGTATCATTTCTGTACCAGCTGCACCATAAATTCGTCCCCGCTCTGTGTCTGTTTATCTGGCGGCACAACGAGGATTCGCTATTTTACAGCATTTCGTTAGACCGAAAAATGAACTCGTCCGATATCGCGTTTTGCGGTTTGGACGTTGCCTCGTAACCACGGGGCCGACGGTTTAATCCCCCCCCCCCCCCCCCCGTTACCGGCAATATTAACGAAACGCGGGATCTCGTTGGAAGCGGCGGATAATTATATGAAAATTATCCCGGCTGCCGCCCTCTTTCATTTGTGCGCGGGGATGCAATTAAACATAAAGGCGGCGAAGAAATCGCTGCGCTGTTCGTTATGAAGCGATCAAATTCGCGCGTGATAAAGAGGAAGTTTAACACGGGTTTTCCGGCCGCGCTTGTTCACCGATGTTCACCCTGTCCCGTAGGCAGCGATAATTTAATACGCGCCGGCTGGTAATACGCAGGCTACAAACTCGCCGCAACATCTACCGCTGCGAATCTCGTTTTTGCCCGTAAGTAAAAATGCAAAGCGGATCGCGACGAGAACGGATTCCCCGTCCGCCGCTGAAACACGTACACACGCGCGCCGCACACGCGATATCCGTGCACATGGGAACGCGACGGACGGGAAAAGAGAGACGAACGAGCTAAGAGGCCCGATTGTCGAAGGAAGGCGCGCGCGCGCGCTGCGAGTGGAAGAAGGAGCGAGCGAGACGGGTAGAGTGAAAGGGAAGGATCGCGGGAGCGACGGAGACGAGGCGAGAGAGCCAACGGGGAAGACCACGTGGTGTCGTGGCGAGCGGAGGGGGGGTCTGACGGGCGCCGCGGGGAGGGGAAGCGCTTCTCCTCGGCGCTGCGGTTGATTAGTTGATACCCGTCCGTTGGCGAGAGAGGATCGGTTTGAGCGAACCTTTTCGTCTTATGTATCGTCGCGTATTCGCATCGCGTAACACCAGCGTGATCGAACGTCGTTCCACGCCGCCGCTATTGCAGTCCGCCGTCGTGACCCGTGCCTCTCCCCTCGGTATCACTTTCTGCGAGACGAGCAGCACGAAACATCCAGCGGAAACCAGAGGACCGCGTAGGAGAAGAGAAGTGAGCAGTGCGTGTGTGTGTGTGTGTGCCGCGCGCCCACGTCGGTTCGACTTGGTGCCGTAGCCCCCCGTCTTCTCGTATCGTGTTGTTTTCTATTCCCGTCCACGGTTCTTCTTTTCCCGGGAGCAGTGAATAATAGTGCGTACAGGCTATGACCTGGGATACCGCTGGATATACCTGAGGATAACGGAGACATATCCATTACTCTGGTGACAGGAGTCGGTCGCGACCGGAGGGAGCCAACATAACATCTTCGAGGGGCCGCCGACGATAAGATGTACCCCAGTGCCGGTATAAACGCGGCGGCAGCTGTGGCCGTGGCAGCTGCGGCACGGCACCCGGTAAGTGCTTCTTTCTTTTTATTTCTTCTTTCTTTCTCTCCTCTGTCGAACGCTTTTTTTTCCCCTTCGCCTCCTGGAGGTACGCGAGCCGTTTGACAGGAGTGACGGGCGCGACTTATACGCGATAAAAATAAAAGCTCTAGGGGATAGGGAAGACTCGAAGCGTAGCGGGACGTCTCAGCGGCGAGTCAGAGTTTACGAGCCGTGCAGGCACTGGCGACGGCTGTTCCGTCTCTTGTAAATTCTCCGTCCACTCGATTATTGCTCTTCTTCGAATCACTTGGGGATGTTACTCGAATTTCAAGAATCCGGAGAGCCTCGATTGGTATTATAGAAAGTCTTGACGTGCTTTTCGTTTCTCGTATAAACGCGGAGTTAAGAGTTGCTATGCCAACTGTGCACATGTGTGCGCTCACGTGTACAGCGTGTCAGAAATATTTCTCATCGTCGACACGATCGGTCTCGAATCAGAGGCACATGTTTCGTTCGAGTTTTAAATTCCCGTGATTTCAATAATATGTGGAGGGAAATCGCGTTCTCGGTGGAACGCTCGGGGCCAACTCGAGGCAGCTCGAAGCTCCTTAAGGCCCCGTCGCCAGCGGACACCGGACGGTTTTTAGTTTCGCGTTTAATCGTACGGAGGCGTGTAATTCGGCCCGACACGGCCCAGGCAACGAACTTTGCCCGCTATCGCGAAATCGTATGCTCGCAGTCTGTCGAAGTAAATTCAAACGACCGTTTGCGCGATTCTAACGAGTGCTTTGAATAGTGGCTAGTGATCGATGTTGATTTCATTGTGGCGCGATATGGAAGATTACTTTTCCGTGAGTAGCACACAAAACCGTGTCTCATTTGAATGGGAAACGAGCGTTCTTCTACGTATCGGGGAAATTATACACGCCGAGGCAAAACAGCGTAACGTGCGCGCCTGGTGACCTCGCCTCGTCTTGCTGTCAATAGCCGACGATTACACGCTTACAAAGCAGCCGTGAAAATATTCAGATCGTTGGCGTGATACGATCAACGTTCCTCGTGTAGACAATGTTTCCTCGGCATCGGCCATGTGCGCACGTGCTTTTGTGCCCGTCGTTCTCCACTGCGATGCAAACCAGTGTGAAATTAATCGTGGATAATACGGATACTACATATCCCAGTTTATTAGAATCCAAATCGTCCGTATCGCCCGCGATTAATTTTAGCATATATCTCATTTCTCACATACCCCTGATTCCCTATAATTTACATTCTTAGATATACATATATCAATATCTTTCCATACCTAAGCCTCTAATCTCACAGCAGTATCGCGCGATGTCTCGTTTTGTAAATAGTTTATTGTATCAGTGGAACGCCTTACATCTTATTACACGTGATTGTATATCAGCAGCAGGTCCATCTAAAGTGTACATAAGTAATTATTCCTCAAACTATAAAAGATACACACCGGACTTTGAGGATGAATATTGAGCCGCACGTAATTGCCTATAAGACTGTTTACAGAGGTTTCAAACATTACTTCCACACTTTTACACTTCTCGTACGCTTTATTGGCTGTTCCAAGCCGCGTATAAAAGTTTAAAGAATCCCGCTCCTTGCATGGCCCACGAATATTACCAACAACTACAAACTCTTGTCATTTAAAACCAGCAACGTAGAAATAATATCTTTTTATGCAATTTATTTACCATCCGATGGTTCCTGCAAATATCTAGCGAGCAATCGATTCAAAGTACATATCATCCAGCTGGTAAAGAAATAAGGTTGCAAGAATTGCACTTGATAACCCGTATTCCCCGTCGGATTGTTTTTATTTTTCCCTCTGCATTCTCCTCCTCGCGATTCATCGATATCATGGAATACGCATCGCGCACCGGTCCCGCTCGAAAATCCTTTCAATCCTGAGCGCACTTTCGATAAGTATCGTTCGTTGGCCGTGCCCGGCCGAGGCCTCTATCCCCGACGCTAATTCGAGTTACCGATATATCGACCCGGGTTAGCTGCTCGGCCATAGACACTCTCTCCTCGTCAGGATAGATCCGTAGTCCCATGGTTTTCCTTTTTTTGTCCTCCCTGCCGTTCGCATCGGCGTCGCTCGAATGGAACAAAAAGAGGCAGAGAGAGAGAGAGAGAGAGAGAGAGAGAGAGAGAGAGAGAGAGAGAGAGAGAGAGAGAGAGAGAGAGAGAGAGACCTGAAAAGTACTCTGTCGGGGCTTTTCTGCCGAGCCGCGCGAGTTGGCTACTCGCGGCGTACTCGCCTCTGCCAGACTCGAGCGGGGACGAGGAGGCGCTCTCTTTCAGATCGTTAGTCGACCGAACCCAGGCTGAGTCTCGTATTTATTTTCTCTCGATAGTTTACCCACGCACCCCGCGCGCGCACCCCTCCCGAACTCTCGCCATCACTCTCTTGTTGCGAATACACAGGCACACGGGCGTGCAGAAACTCCGACGCGCGCGAGACAGAGTTCGCACACGCTCGCTCCGCGCTAAATACCTGTGCGCTCGCTCCCCTGCGTATAAATACACGGTGGGATGAAATTGACGCGAGCCTAATTTTTTTCTTCTCATCCCAACTCGCTCCTCGCTCGTGCGAGCGCGTGCAAGGTGGATGGATGGAGGATAGGCACGGAGGTAGTGGGAAAATGAAATAGGAAAAGCGGAAAGGGCCGTGCTAAGACTGGAGGGATGTTTCATAGTATTCGTTCGCGAAGATATTCGCTGAGAATTTTTATACTTGTCGACAGAGATTAACCGTTAATTAGAGACAGGAATATGGGTAGCGCGCTTGAGCGTCGAGAGCCAAAAGTCTTGGTTCCTGCAATCCTGCGGTCTGTGGATCCACGTGGGAACTTCGAGAGTACCATTTGCACATCAGACGAGTGTCTCAAGTGCCTCGCTATCTTCTTCCCATTCATATACGAGCTTTCTACGGGTAACTAGAGTCTCGTGTAAAAATCGTGGCAGCCGGTTCCTTCCAATAATCGCGATAGAATCTTCCGTCGAAAATGGCCTTAACGTCGCCGTTTCTACTCCATACAATAACCGGCTAATGACGGAGCGGCGGGGCGGAGGGGCATGCAGGAGCTGGTGAACGGCGAGCGGGTGTGCGGCCCGGGGACGGAATAATATTTGGCCGGCGAGCAAGTTTTCATTCGGCCGTAAACAGGTCGCGGCAGTCGACGCGGAAAAGCTCGGCAGAACGACGAAAATAAATCCCCATGTAGCCGTGACCAACGCTCGCGTGGTCCAATATCCGCGATTACATTATGTCCGTACGTGCCACCGCATATGGGCGACGTGCAGCGACGATTACCGGCCGGGCAAATGAATGGAAAAAAAAAATTGGCGGGGGAGGTCGGGGCAAGTAAATCCCGGATAAGGAGGGACGCTTCTGTCGCTGGGAATTACCTGGAGCTGCTGGAACACGTCCAATACGGTATCGAAAGTGGAACAGATTTCCTCGCGTTAAAGCTCTTCGGCTTAGGCGTTCCATTTTTATTCGATACCCTGTCGCTGGATCGTGCTTTACTTCATTCCCGTTTCCTGTGTAACCCTATATTCCATTCGTATGAAAACGGGCTCCGATATTCTCATTATCATTCGCTATTAATAATCAGCGATAACCGCTGGACAGTGAATTTTATATTCCACGGCGCAGTATATTCCACGAGGGCTTGCGAATCATTTTCGAGTGCGTTAATATTTAGAGTTTCAAGAGAGAGTAACTACGGAAGGTGTTTATAAAAATATTATAGTTGAGGAAAAATGGAGATCTGTAGGTTTGCAGGCGTCTCGGAGCACAAAGTCTGGGACGATAAAGTCTTGTATACACCACCCCACGGTTTCGGCTTGTTTCCAAGCCATGAGTCATCCCCTTCCCAGGCTTACCGCGAATTACGACAGCACCCCGTATAAAACCCCGGTCCTTGGAAATGGAATGTTCTCCCGCGACAGCCATTATCCTATCGTAAACGCGCGCGCGGGGCGGGTGTTCTTTTAAACCGTACACTATCGGTAAGTCGATGGAAGTTAACGCCTTCGGTTTTATCGCGGTAATGCGCGGGGGGTAGCGTTTCGAAAGGCTTCCGTAATCGATAGGGCTAATATAAAAATTTACCTCGAGGTCGGGGCGCACGGTCGATCGGTACGCGCCCGTCCGTATCCCGTCGCTTTGTCCCTTTTGCCGTTACTTGGACCGACCGTATCTTAACTTTCCACGCATTTGATCCGGTAATCCTATTAACGTCGCAGGATCGTAAAATTCGTGCCCGGCCGCCTGCAGGGCGAGGTTACAATTTACGGAGGGGTCGGGCCGGGCCCCGGTTGATTGTTGACAAGTGCCTGCAGTGTAAACACAGGTGTATGGGTCTTGGGAAGAGAGGGTGGCGCGGCCAGAGAGAATACGAGAAAGGGAGAGGGGAAAAAATGTTACCTGAGTCGCGATCGCCTCCGACATCGGTCATGTTTACCCGCCCATTGTCGGTCCTCGATTGTTTGTCCGGCTCGTTACCAGAGTTCCTCGCAGTTCTATCGATCGCTCGCAGTTTCGAATAATATTTTTCGAGCAACGCGCGATTCCATTCTGGCGCCGTAGAGGGGATCTGTCAACAGGGGGCCTCCGCGTCGGCTGGTTCGTTATAAATTCGAAACATTTAGTCGCAAGAAATGGCACGGGAATCGATTCTACGCGAAGGCACCGCCTTCGCATCTGGATATCGTTCTTTGTCTCGCTAGTCTGTTGCTAAGCTAATAATGGGATCGTTATGCAGACAAGAAGCTTCGCAGAATTCGTATGATTAAAGGTTCACGAAGTGATCTTCGTTTCGCCAAAACACGTCGATATTTTACTGATACCTTTTCAGTATTATGATATTTACTTGGAGCGCTCGCTGCTATTTGCTTAAATTCTCACTAATCCCATGTATAAAAGGCTTTCGAAGGAAGGATTTCCCCTGAAGCCTGGGAAGTATTAATGCCCCGCTGACAACGTTCCATTCCGTTTCGTTCTCGTCGAATAAAGGTGATATTTTCTGGAATTCTTATCAATTTTATTATTATGATGGATCGCGGAATTTAGAAAAATTTCCAGTTCGCGCGTTCCCGTATCGCCATCTACAATCTACAACGTAGGGTAAAACCTCAAGTACCTATAATAACTTCGAAGCTAAATGTGTAACTATAGGCGAACGTCGCGGTATCAGCAGATTGGGACATCAAATTCCACCTAAATCTAAATTGAACCTCTGGCCGTAATCAAAGCGATCGTCTAATTCCTAATCACTGAATCACTATACAGGGGCGGGGAACGGGGGAGGAGGGATTGCCGGTCGTGTAATCGTCGTCTGGCACGGAGACGACGAAAAGAGAGAACAAGGAATACAAGGGGTGAACGGGGCGAGGCTCGAGGAGCGAAGGGGAGAGGGACGCTGGGATATATTCAGCAGGATCGGGGCGAAATTGAAATCGAGACGAGCAGGAGGAGTGGACGGGACGGGGATGGGGGCTGGGGGGGCGGTCGGGGTCTGGGTGAGAGGGCGAATGAAGGGGTTCGAAGTACGATTGCACGAAATTCGCGGTCCGCACGGTTGCGAGTTTCCGCAGAGACCGCAATATGCATTGGTAATTACACGGGATGAATTACACCGCGGAATGAGCGAAGCGTGTTACGTGTAATTGACGCGCATTATAAATCTCGCGACATGCAAATAGCTCTGTCTGCCGCTGCCCTCCCAATTGCCCAGCGACCGATGCCCAAAACGTGGCCATTCTTTCTCGACGACCGGCGGCGTTGCTCGACCCCCTTTTTGTTCTCGCTTTATCGAAAACCGTTCCGCGGTAATTTATCGTTGCTCCGCTCCGCTGGAAAAGGAGCGGGGAATAAATACAGGGTGACCCGTTTTAATCTCTGTGTATGGGATCGATCTTCGCGCCGAACGCACCGTCGAGTTCCAGGGGAAATTGAACGTTAGCAGAGTTCAAAGGGCACCGAAAGGATTTTTGCGCGCAGTAGGGGAGAGGTGGGATGAAAGGGACATTTCTGTTTAGGACCAGATTGTAAAAAAACTAAATAACCATTCGAGTTCTAATTGGTCACATTAGAAAGGCCAGTTATCTGGCTATAAGAGTACACGGTTCTATTGAGCTTCTCTCTATATTTACATGTCTTATTTTTCGCTTTCCAAAAGAGTGTGTTTTGTCCCTTTCATAAACTGGCTGTATTGAAAGGGACATGGGTGTTTATGATTGGGACAGTGTAATAAAGCAAGGTAATATTAATATTATTCCTTTAACTATTATTTCTGCTGTTTTTCGCAAATTACATAAATACCACGGTATTGCCAAAATATTTGTAACAAACTTTACATTAAGCTTATATACTTAAATAACAAAAAATAATCCTCACATTAAAAAACAATGGATAATACTTTTATTAAAAACCAAACACATAATCCTTAAATTAATCCAAACTATGTTAATTAAGAGATCTTAATTGGCACCGAAATTGATCAAAAACATCTCGATGTGTGATAAATATTCTTTTAATACCAATGTTCGGTTTATCATAGTAAGATTTCGAAGGGAACACTTAGGAAAAGGGTGTCCCTTTCATAAATATTTATTGTGTCCCATTCATAAATATGACAACACAATTGAAAATCTAATCTCTACAGTTACAATATTAAACAAAAGATTATTTAACATATGTCTTATTGTTCCTGAATAAATAACAGTCCAGATGTAATAATAATGAAATCAGTCATTGGTAACAGCACTCGGCAAAACGTTTCGAAAAAACATAAAAAAATTTACTTTGAAGCACGAAAAAATTCAATCGTGTATCACCGCCATCATTGAAATGGCAGCGACTTGCAGTTAGGCGTGTTTGGGCATGTATTACTGTTGCTACAAAATGAAAATACTTTCGTCGTGGGAAGATCCTTTATCTTTCAGATAATTGCAATGTCCCTTTCAATACGTGTCCCTTTTATCCCACCTCTCCCCTAAATAGAGACTTCGATTGTTATTAAAATCGCAGAGAAAATATCAAAACTGATATCTCTGCAACTTCGTGTAGAATCCATATTATCGCTATCTCGATAAATTTATATCACTATTTATATCTTTCACCGAGACTTTTCACCCAGATATCATCCCTTCGACCATCATCCCTCGTTAGATGGTCCGAAAATTCTCCAGACACCGTCAAGTGTCCATCCTCGAAAACGCCATTAGATCCGCCCGAATTTTTTTACCTACATTCCACTTTTCGTCCGTTGAACGACGGCAAACGAGGCCCGCCGCTTCAAGGTGCTAAAAGACTCGGCGGAATCGTTAATTTACATGCCGCGCGGCAGACCCGACGGAATCCTGGCGTCGTTAGCGGACTGGTTCGCAGGTTTTATCGCGGCGGTGAACCACGGAGCGGGGAAGAGGATGCCTGCTCCAGGAGTACCGCACCGTGTCGCGCCGCTCTGAAATCCGCGGAAAGAGTTACACCTTTCTTCCCGCTCGCATCGTGACTCATTTAAGCGGGTTCGGTGCTTGACCGAGTTGACACAGGCGGTGGTTATTGGCACTCTGGAGGGCCGCCAGGGTTGTTTACGTACAAGCTGTACAAATATTATTTCCGGGCAAACTGGCTCGCCGATCATTACGAAACTCCCGCCCGGCAAGTTTTAACAGGGACCGGCCCTCCGCCCGCCCGCCTCCCTCTTCCGGTTCGGCCCTCCAGACGATACTTTAAACTTCTAGACGAAGCCGATTGTTGTACGAGGATCGGCTACTTCACCGCGGCCTAGAGGCTTTCGAATCGCGTCGAACGAACGCTCGCAGCCGAATAACCGAACCGCACCGAGCCTCGTCCGATGTTTTTTGAAGTTTCAACGACTTCTTTGACTGCGAACGGGGCGCTTGCAGGGCGTAGAATGTCAGTATTAAATTACGAAGGGTGGTGAGATTGTCAGCGAATTTCGTTTATCTTCGCATTTCAATTTTAAATCTTCGCCTAGTAGGGTAAACCAACCAGTGATTGACCGCATACCAGTGAATGACCATTAGGCAATGAAATGTCAATTATAAATTTAAAAATTATTATTATATGTTTATAAATGGAGTGTAGTTGGACTTTTAATATCCCAATTTTTAGTTACGCGTATTAAACGAACATTAATAAGTACAATTCTTAATAAAAGTATGCGGTCATTTACTGGGCTTCTCATTCAACAATTCGGTCATTCACTGGTTGGTTTACCCTACCTATTCGCGTAATTGCGAGTAGCAGGAATACTTTGACCTAGAATTTCACGGGAATTGCCATTCACTCAGAGCAGAGAATATTATTCGCGAGCAAACTGTTCTCCCAAATTCATCATAGAGATCGCCAGCTACAGCAAGCTTTTTTGACGCTGACTGGTGGAAAAAGCTTCAGCGTATGTTAGAAAAATCTGTGCGGTAGTCAGTGATACTGCTCCGAATGAGTCACGATTTCTCTGGAACACCTCCTCTGACGTCTTTCACGTCGCATACAGCGGAGAGGTAACTGACGCGTGCGTGCGTCGTTGCAGTTTTCCGCAAAAGCTTCGAATGCGATGACGCAAGTGGGCTCCGGTCGCGGAAACGTCCACTCCCGCTGGCGGTACATTTCGATAGAATCCCAGAGCCTCGGGATGTCGAGCAGTGACATTGAACGCCTCGCGATAAGTCGAGCAATTGCACGGTTATCGTCGCGGTATCGCGGCCGCGGAATCATTTCTTTTATAAATAACGCGGCGTGTACGTGCCTCTGTGTGCGTATCCGTCGTTGACGTGCCCGTGAATATCTGGAGTGTGACAGTTTCGTAAAACGCCACGAAATTGATTCGCGACCGTCGACCTGAATCGTGTGCTACACGGGAATTATCGTCCCACTTCGCGATACGTAGGTACACGGCGTTTATCTGCTATCTTTACAGGCCGCTCTGTAAACAGAGTCCACGGATTCTACGTGCCCCATCGTGTTCGAGTCAATCACGGCTGATCAATCGAAGATCGAGGGACGTGTCATCTTCCGAATATAATCGAGTTCGATCGTTTCAATGTAAATTACCGCGAGTTCGCTCTAGTGGAAAATTAGAACAGATTATAAATTGTAGATTGCCGACGATACATTTATCGAAGAGGGCGTGTTATCGGTATAAAAGACCAGGGGAAAATTATAATCGAGAGAGGAAAGGGGGAGGAATTGAGATTGAATTAAATTTGACGAGTTTAATTGAATTTATTTTATGCGAGGCAACGTGCAACGAGTCTCTCGAGCAAAAATTCTGTGGTAATCGACGATTGTGGTTCACACCAGGCCAGTCCACCGAGAAATTGGATATCCAGTGAATCCCCAGGCTATAATTGCTACAAAATACATATATCGCATGTTGTGCCCGCAAAGCTACATCTCTTTAGAAATTTAATAAAATAATAAAGTTTGATTTAGAAACCTGCTTATACGACATCTGCTCACGTGTTCCTAAGGTTAAGCTCTATTCAACGTTACATAAGTAACGGAATCCACGGTCTCCTCAAATCCCTAAACGATCGCAGAAGAATAGATTTCGTTGTTTTATGAAGCAACGAAAAGGTTAAGCCGAGTCCAGGAAGAACTTGGAAAGTGAACGTCCCGTTCCGCGATGCCGCGGTGCGATTAAAATCGATGGAGCAGTCGATCGGCGCGGTCTCCACGGCCACAATGAGCTTTCCTCGAGAACAACACAATTATCCTCGTCGTTTTATCGCAATTGAGCGCGTCGCGCGAAACGTTCCCCCTTTTGCAATCGGCGCGCATCGGAAAAGAACGGAACCGGATCGAGGCGTATTACGTCGTTCCTTGGAATCTACGGCCAGTCATTAGTTTATTGCTGTGCACGCTCGCTAAGGTTGCCGAGCGAGACTCCGCATCGCCGTGATTAAGCCGCCGATTAAGTAGATCCCCCTTGGCGACCCGCTGACCCCGCGGGTTCACCCGGGGAATCGCTCGGGCAAAGTTTTTCACGAGCGGCGCGTCGAGGAAATGACGCAACGCTCTAGCGCGCCGTTTCGTCTCCGCGTGGAATAATTTTTAAGCCACTTTTCCACGAGTGCTTGCATCCGGCGAATCGGCGCCCGAAGTTTCGCCAGCCGAGAGGTCCCCGAGCAGCAACACTCTTCTCGGTCATTTTTTGCGACGCGCCTCCTCCCGTTGCTCGAGCAGAAAATGGAGAAGCAACCGCATTGTTGCCGCGATAATACGGTCTAATTTGTAAAGGGGCGAGCGGTGGAAATCAAGAACGTCCATTGTCGCGGCGCTGGGTCCTTCGTGGAACACGTTGAACAAAGCTCGCCCCGGCGAGTCCTTAAGTATCGCCTCATTGTCCGCAGACCCGTTCGGGTCCTCTTCCACGGTCCATAGAGCAGCCGTTTAGCTAGAAATTGTCGATATTATGCGCCCGACGCTCCTTCCAGGCCAGAAGGGGACGGTAAAAATGTTGGTATTGCTTGTAGCCCCACTTTGTCAATGCTTGTCGACTCGCGCCCGGGTCGGAGCAGCCGATGCTTTCTGAGGAATTGGTTGCGCGGAGCGGCGAGTGATAATACATACAGATTATCTTATCGCGATCCTCGAGAACGTTGATATTCCATGTGGCAGCGATGACTTTTTTTTAAAGCGATGCTATCTCGCGTGATATCGATTTTGAATATTGACCCTTTTATGTACCTACAATATTATTGCCCCACTTCCAATCTTCAGCGCGATACGTTCGTAATCTGGAGATGTTGGCGCTCGAGTAGCCGGTCGAGAGGTTCAAATTCGAATTAAATAAAGCAACAGTATCCGCACGAGGTTTGGAGCTAATTGTTAATCCTTACCGTGTAGGTGCACACACGCTTTCTATTTTCATGGAAACGACTGGTTTTTACGTAACTCATTTGCGTGCGTAAGCCAGGTCTTTAAGACGTTCATTATTCGTGAACGAAGCTCTGTGCGAAGAAACAGTTCCTAGATTACAGCGACGCGGTTTATATTAGCTTCAGATCCGTTTCCACGATCGAGCGCGCATTAACTCCTCGAAAATGTTAACTGCAACTAATTCGAGGAAACGACCGCTTATCGTGTCGTCGCATCGTTTCCTCCAATTTACGTATTTACCAACATTCGTTGAATAACGAGCGCTATAATTACTTCTCGGGGTACAAAGGAAACTTAAGTAATCGTATTATACAACACTGCAAAGTGGAGGAAAACACGTAGACGGCGGCGACATCATTTTGAAGAAGCTTACCCGCTCCGTCAGCGCTCGGTACGCGAAAAATTCCTGTTACGAGCGGTCCGCTTCAAAATCTACGGGGAAATTCATGACTGCTCGTTGCTCGCAATTACTTGTAGCAACGATAAAAAAAAAACAGTTCTATAAATATTCTCCTTTCTCTCCCACAAATTAAAATCGTTTCGCGCCGAAGTAACGTCTCTTCCGCTCTCCTTCCGTGTAATGCCGTTGTTCTTGCGCAACTTTGGGAGACCTTAACTCGAAAATGAACCGTTCGCAGACCTATACTAACGACGCTTGTTTAGCACCGGGAGAAGTAGAATCCGCTGGCAACGTTCAACTCGTCAGGCGATATAGAGACACCCTGTATAAACGGAAGGAAAGACTGGTCTCGTTTGTCGTGCACCTTTCGAGCAGGGGGTACCGAGGTTGTTCGCCCCAGTTGTATAATTAACGAAGAAACTGGAAGTTTTAAGCATGGGGGTCGGTCGGGTAGGTGAGAACAACAGTGTCTGGCCCGTGAATAGCACCCTTCCCCCCCTCGCGTGTCGAATTTCCTACGCTGGCCTGGTGTGGATTATTGCGAGGGGACAGGGATCGACTACGAAATTGAAGGGCTCCGGGCAATTTGGGACGGACCGCCCTAAAACTGCCGTCAATCTCCTCGTTAATGGCCGAATTCGGGAAATGGTACTTGTAGACCCTCGTCGTCATTAAAATGCCTTGGTGTACGAGCCTCGTGGCTCTCTCTCTCTCTCTCTCTCTCTCTCTCTCCTCGTAGACGGCCTCTCGCGGTCACCAGACGAAAAGTGGCCGAGTCGGTTTCGTGAGAGGCCTTTCGACGGTCGCCCGGGCCCCCCGACGCGCGTATCGGTTGCTTATTTTCTCCCAGCGGGTCCTGATTACAAATTAAAATCGTGCCTAGCATTAACCCTGGCAGGGTTTTCGGCGGGGCCCCCCTGCCGAACGTGCTCGAGTTTCTAAAGCGGGGTTTAAGTCGTCCTCGATGGAGGAAGCGGTCGCCCCTCGTGTTCTGCTCGTGCGAGCAGAAACGCATGCCTGTGTCCCGAAGAATTTTGCATTAGCGAAACGATGATAAATGCGCGCGGCAAATAATATAGGTGTTCCAACGTTGTGTTCGTACACCGTAACGATTCGCAACACGGATATCCTGGCCAATCGCTGGAACCGCTTAGGAAACGCTGACTCCCGGCAGATCACCGAAGTTAAGCTGCGTTGGGCCCGGTGCCGGTACGCGGACGAATGAGAAGAAGTCCCCGGGGATCTGAGAACTCCGTGGTTGATTTAGAAACTAACGTGTGCTGCTGACGTACCCGTTGCTATCTCGGAATCTACCGAAAACTGCGCGTCCCCGCGTAGTAGCTTATTATTATTTATTTCAACGGGCAGAGACCCTTTAGTATACAATAATAATTCAAAAGTTGGCAAGTAAAAAATGTAAAAGAAAAGAGAAGAAAAGCCAGTACATACATAAACAAACAATAATACAATAAAATAGTGAAACTAATAACTGATAGAAATAAAATTAGAAGTAGAATTAACGGGCGCGTACAATGACATTCCTGCGAGCCAAAGCCCGCAAACGATATTTAAAGGCGGCCAATGTGCCGTTAAAAAAGTCCACATGTTCTCTGCAACGATTCGCTAGTCTACATATTCTGTTAATGGAGTTATTCATCCCAAACAATGTGTTGTGACCAGTTAAGTAAAACAGAGAAGGCGATCTTATAGAGACAATAGGCGCATAAAAGCTAATCAAAGCCAAAATATCCGCAGAGTCGGTGTAGCCATTAATAATACTGAAAAGGAGAGTAAGATGAATCTGATCAACGCTGATTGTCGCCACGAAATAATTAAACCAACACCGCACACTTTTCCACGTATCGCGAAACAATAAAAAATTGGATCGCGCCTCGCTGATATGCACACACGACCGTTCACACTCTGTACACGTGTAACGTTCACACGCGCGAACTCCAGTCTGTGTGTGCTCGCCCGCGCAGGCCCACCCGCGTGCACGCGCGCGCGCGCGCGAGCTCGCTATACCTCGTGTGTACATTGTTCGCAATAATGAGGAGTTTGCACAGACCGGGATCCCGACGTTCTTCAAACAAGGAGAGCAAGGACAAACAGCCCTATATGGACGGATGGACAAACACACTCAGCCACGAATCACACACCGCGCACCATCACCCTCGACGACATGCGTATTGCGTGGCCATCTGTGCTTATACGCGCGTGTGTGCGTTGCACAGGGCTTAGCCTGCACGTAGCCGAGCGGCGGGTGCACGCGCGCGCTCGTTCATGAACGAAGCCTCTTCACCACTCCCACCACAGAGGAACTATCGACCATCACCCTCGCTCAACAAGCACCATAAGCGATATGGTGGCTAATATTTGCCGGGCTAAGCACACAAATACAATACAGTACTGTTTACCCACCGCCAGTGGCGCTCAGCCCGTTTTGATCCGCGCCGCGATATCGCCGACCCCCTTTGTAATTGCGCACCCCCTTCTCACCCTGTCTTGGATACCCGCGGGATTCGGAACGTGGCGCGCCGGTGCTCGGTGCTGGCGACTGGGCCCTTTGGGCGACGCGGTCACCTGATTTCTTCCCGAAACGATGCACAGAATCCTGTACAGGATGTTCAGTTTTTGAGAAGTAGCTCGGGCAGGGCGCCCAAGTCTTGGAAAGCTGGATAGGCGAGGGATTTGCGTTAGTAGGGAGACGACTGGTTGGATGTAATTGTTCGGGTGTTGGCGCAATCTTGTTTCCTCGTTCAGAAGGATTTCATAAGTCGAAGCTTGAGAATTTTCTATTTCGTTGTGTTTCTAAGAGAGATTAGAGAATTGTGTTCCCTATATCGGCACGGCCGTCGAAAGGACGTGCTCGAGATAAGCGATAGACGATCAAGATTGATTTTCGGTATCTTGCAGAACAAGCCCTATCGCGGTATCGCCGCGATAAAATGTTTTCCGGTTACGATCGTTCTAGCCGCGTTATCGGGGCGCGATATTTTCGATGACTTTGTAAATTTAATACTAGCCGATGATTGTTGATCGCGGCACGCCGATAACGATAATTTTATATTTAATTTCGAGTTAAGGTTTGTGATTTCTGATATCTATTTATAAGAACGCTTAGGTCTTTGGTCCAACGTGTTTTTTTTCAATCGCTTTAGATACCAATATCGATTGCACTCGTATTCGAGGAATCGTCAGATTTCTTTCAGTCGTCGATACCGTCAATTTCTTCGTCATCATCTCGAGAAGTTTAACTTCTTCGATGAAAACCTCCTGTCTCGTAAGTGAATAGAAGGAACCTCCTTCGAAGTTCATGGAAATCTTACTAAACTCTTATTTCGTTCCAGCAATTGGAGTGAAATTAGCAAATCCCAGTCCCATTAAACCCAACTCTTCCCGAGAGGTCCCAAGAGATGGTACGGACGATCCACTTGGAGATTCGATTCTTCAAATCGATTTAAGTCCTGCGCCTCTTCTACTATTATACTTTCTTCAAACGGCTGGGTATAACGACCTTTCCCCTTCGATTCCATTAGAAGCTTCCACCTTTCCCATCTCCGCAAATGGTTTAAAAAAAATTAAAAAAAAAAACAATTGGACCTCGAGTCGCCCGATAGAAGGAACCGGGCCCTGCGTAATTACCGCGATCCTGATTTCTCGCGAACGGCTCGCAACAGTGTCGTGGAATTCCTCGACTCACTCTGCATGGGGTTTCTTTTTTATCGTCGGCGGTAGTCGCGGGGATTCGTTTCGGGGAAACATTTTCGCGAATCATCGTGCGATTCCACGCGAGAACACGCCGGGGACGATGGTTTTTGCCCCGACCGCAGGGCCCTGGCGCGTCGAAACGAGCTCCTCGCGTTCACCGCTTCCTCTTCCAACTGCGAAATTCTCTCCCAGGAGCAGCCGCGCTCCGCTCGCAGCAGCAGCCAGCAGCATCCTGGCGTGACGGTTAGGTCAGCTGGTCGGCGGTTTGCGAACTATCTCAATTTGCCTAAGCCGCAACCGCGGCGACCACGAAAACCGCAACTTCCCTCGTCCGTGGCCACCTTTGCCCCCTCTTTCTCCCCGCAATTTCAGCGGTCTCCCCTCTCTCTCTCTCTCCCTCTCGCGCCCTTTTGCCGGCCGGCAGTTTCTCCTTCCCTCCCCCCATCGCCGCGTCGACCTTTTGCCACCGGCTCGCGGTGAACGTTTCCCTCTCGGTCTCTCAGGTGCGCACCATCTCGAGAATTTAGCAACTACCAGTCCTCCGTGTCGGCGTAACCTCTGACCGCAGACCCTCGCGCCGAGAGGACGACACCGACGTGTACTTTGCCACCCCTACCCTCCCCCGGCCGTAAAGTCAAGCGATTTTAATGATACCGGGGGTCCAGACCAGGCAGGGAATACTGGAGATTCCGCGAGGGATCACGTGGTGACCGCACACTTTCAGCCGCGCCGCGGAAGCTCGATCGTTTTTGCACCGGCGGCAGACAGTGAAATTGGATTCTTTTGTGATCGGGGCTATAGAATGATGCGGCACTCTCTGCGGTCTCGCGCGGGATGGATGGGTACACAATTTTCGAGTGCGCCGAGGGTAGGATTAAAACGTAGACGGGTAGATGTACAGGGGCTTTTCGTCGCAACACTTTGAGCGGTGAAGGAGTTTTGAAAAATGTTAATACTGCTCGCGGTCTTGGACAATGCTTTTGATCCTTTACAAGGAGTATTAACCTGATTTGGCTGGCATTCACTTGGAACGTTTTAGAATTCTGTGGGACCAGGGGAATGATTGAGGAATTAAGGGGTCATGCTCAGTCAGGAGGCCGAAAAAGGGTGATCTTTGGGAATTTTTTACTCGAAAGCTATAACACATTTCTCAAAAATTCTTTTTTCCTTTTAAAGACTGCATCTAGTACTGTGTATCGTAATTTTTTTATTTAAAAATATTTATTAATATTTATTAATATTATTATATCTGTCCTTGACTGATATCTACGCGTCGATACGCGCTGAAGTATTTATCACGGAGCCATTGTATGCACGTGAAAGAGAAATTTATATAAATACGAGCAGACGTTGCGGAACTAATTTGGAAAGTGTTCGGTAATAATAAAAAATTGAAAAGCACCTTAACGTCCATTAATGAAATGTTCTTATTTTCACTATTTGTTTCTTTCACGCATCTATCCATCTCCAGCTCCGTTCTGCTTTTATTTGACTCGTCATTCCGCGAAAGAAATCACGTTTCTCGCGAAGCTGAAACAGCAGTTCGGCATTAGAACCAGAATTTGTCATCGCGAGGTTGCAATTCCGCACTCGCAGATTTTCATCGCGAAACGGAATTACGACTAGGAGAGTGATCTTAACGGTTCGATAGCGTCGGGGTTTTCAATACGCCCGAGACGCGCGGAAACGAATGGCCCGCGGGGTTCGTTATTATTCATACGTTTATCACGTTTCATCCGGCGCGATAAGTTTCGTCCCCGCGACAGGCTGAGTGCACGGAGGAAAAATACGACCCGCCGCCTTATTCTCGGCGAGCATGAAATTTATTTCGTTCGGCCGTGCACGCGGAGGATGTGTATACGGCGTGAAAGTATCCTTAAATTTTCTGCGGCACGCTCACGGAAGCTTTCGTCGCGCGGCGAAACGTTTTCCTTGGGGCCGTCTTTTCGCGCGCCGCGAGAGATGAAAGTCCGAGGATGTTAAATCAGATTTACGCCGCGCGCCGCGGGGAAGAGAGGAGCCGAGCTGGGGAATATTTCCTGCCCCCGATAAAAGTAGAGGCGCGCGAAACTCGGGATCCGGCGTGTACCGGTTCTCAATGGGACACGCCACTTTTCGCCGAGCTCACTTCCAGGGACTGAAATAAAAGTCGCGATAAACGCATCGAGCAACCAGGCAATCTTTCTGACAAGAAATCGGCCGATTAAAATTTTGTCAACCGCGGAGAAGACGCAGGACCTTGGTCGTTGCTAATTCGCCGATTCACGCAGGATAATTTTTATTCGATCGGCAGATTCTTAACTGATGTTCTTTAAACATGAACGGAATATGAGACTTGGACTGTCTCTCGATGTGTTCCCAAGCGGTCATTTAGCTGTCGTCGAGGAGGGTCTTGGAAAAGAGAAATCGCGATCGGTACTTGGGGGTGTCATAAACCAGGCCCTTCCGGAGACTGTGTCGGGGTGTAAATAAGGGAGGCTCGAGACGACTGCGTTGCCAAGGGCCCATTGGTAAATCTACCGTCAAGGACCCAGTTCCAGGCCCGGATTAAAGGGGGGACTAGGGGGGGCTGTAGCCCCGGGCCCCACTTTCCGGGGGGGCCCCGTTCTAAGCGATTAGCTCACTCTGTCTTCATTGGAAATATATCAAATAAATTGTCTAAGTTCCACAACTTCCAATTTTATGTTTGCATTTTAAAATTTCATTGTTTAAACCTCCTCTATGATCTTATTAAGATCTATCGATTGTGAAGACTTGATACAAGAATTTGCAAAATTAATGATAAGAAAAACACATTTTTACTAATAGTTAATTGTACAATATTTTTTTGCCCCTCCCTCCCCGCTGTTCAACCACGGGGGGCCCCCAAAGGTTTGATAGCCCCGGGCCCCAAAAATCTTAATCCGGGCCTGCCCAGTTCCTGATCACTTAAGACACAAAGGGAGCAGTTTCTGATCAACCTAAAACATTTTACTATGAGCTATCAAATGTTTGCGTATAAATTTAAAAATACTTCATAATTATTTAGTAATTTTTTGGAATCAATTTGTATCGTGATAAACTTATTATTTGGTATTTATATACTAAACTGATCAGGAATTGGGTTCTGATCAGGAACTGGGTCCTTGACGGTATCATCGACGACGCATCGTTGTGTCGTTGAGAAATATTATTCATTTAATTCGCTCACAAACGTCACTTTAATTACAATGTATGTTTCATTTCTTTCCTCTACAGTTCCCTCTATTGTCTGAGCTACTCTCTATGGCCCGACGAAACCGACATTATAATATTTACGATAACGATTCCTTTAACTCGAACTTTGTGAACACTTTCCCTTCGTCGCAGCATGTTTGTAAAGTTGTCGCGCGATCTGATTGCCGGCGACAAATTTGTACGCCGGATTGCGCGAAAATCCATCCCCCTGCCCGGCGCTGATAACTATACGCTATTTCCACCGCAGCAGGCGCGAGCAGAGTGAATGCACCGTGCACAGTGCACCGCGGCCGGTTTGCATTGCGGTGCACGGCGTAACGAAGTGCATTTTAGCGCATTAGCCGAAACGCTCTAACAGCCGCAAAGTGCCGCTCGCGTTACGCGCCGCGAGCACACGCCCACTCTCGGCCTCCGCGCTGATTTCGCCGTCGTGGATGGTCGGCGTTCCTCCGGTTCCCTTCGCGTCGATCGTCGAAATTAGAAATTCCACGATCTAGCGCGGCCTCCGCGCTCGAACCGCGCACCACCAACCTTCAACGCGTGCAAATTCGAATCGGCGGAACGCGGTTTATTTACGTTGAATAAATCCGCCGGCGGCTGGGTTGTTGCTGTTACGCGAGATCGGTCGGCGGCTAGTTTCCTCGTTATAATTGGAATTCACTCGGACCGCTCCATAGGATCGGTCGGACGGATCGAGCCGAGGACTCGGAAGATTACGGGAAAATATGATATATCGGGGAAGTTATTTAATATCGCGTTGCCGGCTGCGAGGAATCGATGGATGTAATAACTTTCACTGTCGCCCCGGGCGTGTTAGACGACTGTGATCCGACAGAAAAAGGGCATCTCGGCGCGCATATAGGTTGTAAATCCGTCGGTTATCGCCGTTCCCGTATCCAACCCCGGGAGCCTTGATTTCGCGCCGGGATTCGATATTTTATTGGAAGCAGACGATCCCGAAAGCCCCCGCCCTCCTTTCGCGAGGATAAAGGAGCAGACGGGAAAGCGTGGAGAGAGGTCGGAACCGCAAAGAGAGTCTTTTGCGAGGGGAAGAGACTTGGGGCGATGGATTCCGCGATCGATTTAGTTCGCCGACAGCTGAACCGATGGAGGAAAGGGGAGACCGAGCCAGTCCTCTCCCTATCTCCTCCCTCCGCCTCTCTCGTGGGTTCATTCGATTACAACGGCTCGATTGTGATCGAGGTCAGGAGGTACCCGGTGCACTTCTAGCTTAACCCGAGATAACTCTCGGCTGCTAGCCTTCTTCCTCCTTGTTCCACGATGATGCCCGCTGCCCCCCCTTGCTCCTCCCGGGGGAATACGTACCTACACTTGGCCGGGGAAGGACTTCTGGCGGCACCGCGACGCGGACGCTGATTAATCAGCGAGCGTTTTCTTGCCTTTTTCTTCCCCCGGCCGGCGAAGCAATCAACCGAGTTTCGCGAATTATCGAGCCCCGGCACGGCCGATCGACCGATCCGTACGGAGCAGGCGAGATTTATGGCTCGTTGTCAAGCCGCGCGGAGTAATTGACGGCGATTAAACGCGCTGGCTTTTCTGGAGATGAAGAGGGTATCTGCCTCGAGTGATCTGATTTATGTCCGGTTGCGCATCGCGCGGGAAAATGAAAGATTAAAGCGGTTGTTAGGAGCCGGCGAGTGGGCTGTGTTGGCAGCTGTGTTTGAGATACATACTTCCATCGCGTTGCCGCGCCGTGTTTACTTTGCGAAAGAGTCCGGGCTTCCAAGCTCACCTGGTCATTGTACGGGGTGATCTATAAAAAGGGTCGAGGAATTCCGAGATGTACGACGCTCGGGAATAGACGACGGATCCTCAGAGGCTGCGCGCAAACCGCGCGGGCCTTGGACTAGCGCGAGGGGGCCGTAAATCAAACTTTGTGTCTTCCTTTCAACTTAGTATTTCTCTACGAAATATCTGACTACATAGTGGAAAATATAAGATGCGAATGTAACTTGCGAAGCGACGTGACAAGCCGAGGATCTCTCAAAATAAAGGCAACACCTGTGTTAATAAAATATTACCTACACCGCCGCAAACTTATACCTGCCTACGCTTAAATGCTTAAATTTCTCCGGAAATATTTCGCGCACTCCGAAAGATTGGCAACCCCTCGGGGACCGGCTCTATTACGCCCGCGACCGCCTCCTGCAACCGTCTCTTTGCCGTCGCCGAGGTGCCGATCGATTTCCACGAGTTGAACAGAGGGGAATAGCACTCTTGTCGGTTAACGTGACTCTGGTTGTAGGGAAGCATATCCGACACGATCTACAGGTCGGCCGAAGGGACGACGATCGCGTAGGCAGGGCTGCGAACGTGGTTAACAGAGAGAACACCACCCTCTCTTGCCGATCCACACGCTCGCACGTCGACGGCGCACCCACGCGCGGCTCTGTGCACGTGCACGCTGACCCAGCCGCGTGTACGTGTGCCCGCGCGCAGCACGGCTCTCTCGCAAGTTCATAGTTTCGGTTGTAGCGTGTAATCCTCGCGGACACCGCAAACATGTAATTAACACTTGCTCTCTCTCTGCGAGCCGTTGCAGTCAGTCGAGATATCGTGTTGACTATAGACCCGGCTGGCCCCTGCCGGACCGTACACCGCGTGTAATCGTGTGCGCACGCTGGGCTGATGTAACGAACGAGAGTGCTGCACTGGATTAGGTCCGGTATAGAACGCAGAGGTATCGTTAGCGTGGTTCTAAAATTGAGGGGGTTTAGTGGAGGACCCACTCTGCGGGTAGAGTGATGATTCTGTTGCCGAGGGGGCGGAAGGTTGTACATTTCTTCAACTTGTTCGGGCAGAAAACGACGAGAGGGCTAGGTAACTTGGGTTAATTAGCGGGATATCGCGCTCGATATAGATTCACTATGCGATGCTCGATAGAAGGTGGATCAGTGATTGATTCTTGCAAGTGGTTACTATGTGGCTATGGAGGATGTTTTTCAACGGTTTTAAACGAGTAGATTGATAGTGATTGATTCCCTGTAACGTTTAGTTGTTATCGAAACCGTGGAGTAGGTATTTTGGAATGATTGCTTTTCCATTTCGATAGATCGTTTTGCTGGATGGTTTTGTTAGTCCGACCCCTAGTAGCATTTTTGTTGGCCAGCGGTTGCCAACAGTTGGGAATCAGTTGGGATATAGTTAGTGTTTTTGCCTACAAATTCCCAACATAGGGCCACGGCAAAAAAGTTACGACAGTTTGCCAACGAATATTCAATGTTGGGCCTACAATTATTATCGTTGGTGAATTAACAAAAAGTTACGACAGTTTGCCTACGAATATTTAATGTTGGGCCTACAATTATTATGGTTGGTTAATTAACAAAAAGTTACGACAGTTTGTCTACGAATATTCAATGTTGGGCCTACAATTATTATGGTTGGTTAATTAACAAACAATTTACAACGATGATTAAATGTTGTCTTACAAACGTCAGAAAATTTGCTACATCCTAAAACTTGTTATTATATTCCAAGTTGTGATTTTTCTTTTGTTATTTATAAATACGTAACGAGGACGTCTGTCTTAAGACGAATGTGAAATTTTAAGGAATGAGTCGAATGATGATATTTTGTCGAATATTTCGCGTCAGTGTGCAGTTTTTATAAACAATTAATACTACTTATGTAACTAGAAATTAAAACTGTTTGTAAGGAAATGTGTTGGGTAGTTGCGAACAGCGGCTGCTTCGCAATCGGAAAGCCCGTGTTCGATTCCTACTCACGGCAAAATTTTTTTTTTTTACCTAAACCAGACCAGGCAGTCCCTATAAATAGTTGGGAAACAGTAGGGAAGCCTATCTTGGCCATCTGTTGTTGGCCCAGCCTGAAAAAAAAGTGCCAAATCTAACTGTTGGCCAACTAATATTATGTGCATGGCCCAACTGTATGCCAACCCAAAATGCTACTAGGGACTATGGGGAATCAGTTTCTGAAGTTAGTGTTCAAATCACAAGTAGGGCAAAGGACCCAATTACTGACACCTAACCAATTACTGTCACCTTAAGGGGACTAGGCAGTCGAAAAAACGTTTTTTTTTATTGCATTTTCCGAAAGTACTATCTTTTCTGAATAAAATGCCGCCTGGTTTCTAGTAAAGTTCGAAAAATTGTAGATTTGGCAGCTAAAAACGTCAAGCGGCAACCTATAGCGTCGCCTTTGCCCAGAAACTTTAAATGCGTTTTCCTCGAAATCTTTTTTTCTCTTGCTTTTTTCCTGATTGTGAACGAATGGAGGTTCAGATCGACTTGAAAAAAATTACAGGATGTGTAAAACATGTGCCATTTCCGGTGAAACCTCTGATATGGTTCGTAAAAATTCGAGATTTTCATCAAAAAATTAAAAAGTCACCGGATGTTAGTAGCGCACAAACAAGAACGGATTTTTCTCGGAAATATCGCCGGTTTTTCAGCCACCAATCGCATAATATTGATTTAATGTTTGTTTTTATAGGTTTGACCGGAATCCCACCTTTAAAATCGGATTGTGTCACATTTTAAGACCGATATTAAGGCAAAACGACGGAACAACGTTAAAATGTTTACCCGTCTGCAGCGCCATTTTTAAAACACATATATATTTCTTACCATTTATTTTTCAATCCGCATGGTAGTAATAAACATTGGGTAAAAGGATACATCTGGATGCGCTTTCATTTTTTCACAAATAAATAAAGGACACAGTCTCTTTTTCACGAAAAACGACTGCCTAGTCCCCTTAAGCTATTTTACTTAAAATAACGAATAAATAAACGTAAAGTCATACACAGAAAGAATTATGTAATTCAATCTATAATCTATACGATGGATTGTATACTATAGTTTATTTATTCGTTATTTTAAGTAAAATAGCTTAAGGTGACAGTAATTGGTTAGGTGTCAGTAATTGGGTCCTTTACCCTAAGTAGTATAGTTTAGAGTGCACTAAGTAGTTTCAAGAAACATCTCAGAACCGTCTATCCAAAGACCACCCACTTAAATCGGCGTTTAAACCTCGCGTCGCAACGAAAGAGCAATCAGTACTACACTATGTCATCCGCAGCGTAAAAACCAATTCAATCGATCAATTGAAAGGTCACTCCGGCGCGGCGCAGCCGGGCGTACGTCTGCGATCTATTTTGAATATCGAGCGATCCCCTGTAACGACTCTGTAATTCTGTATTCGTCCCATGTTTAAACCGATTTGTGCCGTTTCGAACGTCCGCCGTGACGCGCGGTAATAGCGAAACCTAAATCTATGTCGACGCGAGTGTCTTTCGCGCCCCGAAATCATTGAATCAGCACTGAAATCCCTGGCCAACGCGTTTACGATTCCTCTCAGGACACCAAGCGCGCGCGCCACGGTGGTTTCGAAAGAGCGGAATTTCCCCCCTCACTCCCGAGAAGCGGAACCGTTTGGAATCCGAGTCTCTGGAGGCCAGGGGAGATTCACCTGCCAGCAGCAATCTTGTTATCGCGTTCTGTTACATTCCGCGGCCATCCGCGCGTGCACGATTGCCGATGGCGTTTAGATGTCTTTCGCTGTTTACCGTCCGCTCGCGTCTCGCCGCGCGAACGCCTCTTCGCTACGCCTGTCTGGTTTCTCCTCGCCTCCTTTCTTCCCCCCCCCCCCCCCCCGCGAATCGGCTAACGCATTACTTCCTGCATCCATTCGCGGGCTTATTCACGGCGGAACAGCTGTGTGAAATTAATTACACGACGAAGGCACTGCAGCGTGTTACCGTCGCTGGCTCGCGCGCTCTCTAGGTACCTATCTCCCTCTGCTCTTGGCTACTCGGATCGACGTTCGCGGTAGCTGAAAAATACCTACGGTCCCGCGGTGACTGATACCGGTATTGTAACTTTGTTCCAGGGTCCACCGCAACCCGGACAGCAAATCAAGTTCTCAGTCGGGGAGTCCTGCGACCGGATCAGGGAGGAGTTCAACTTCCTGCAGAACCAATGCCACGCGTAAGTAAACTCGAGGATTGTCTCGAATCGAACTAGCGGCCCCTTCGTCTTCTCCACGCTTCCGTAGTTCCGCGAGGCACGTAGGAATGTACGTATTAAGCGCGTCGGGACGCGGTGCGCGAGCGGCTAATCCGAGAAAGGCCTCCCGCTTCGAATAAGCTCCTGCGATCGGCCGTACAAGAAGGCAAGAGCGCGGTCTCCCGTAGCCGATTGAACGCGCCACGGCACCTGCTCGTCGTCGCTTCTACCGACGGTTTTCTCCTTTTGTCCGGCACGGTGCATACGTAGCCGACAGGTACACGTCGCGCGCGAAACGAAAGAGCCTGGGAACTCGCGCAGCTGCTTCCCTCGGCTTGCACGCGATCCGCAAAAGCCATAAGTGATTTACGACGACCGCGGCTATTGGCAGACGCGTAATGACACCCGTGCAACCGTAGCCACCGCGAATACGGAATCAAGGAAGCCTTCTAGCCGCGGCTGGCCTGCCGTCGCTGCATTTTTCAACGTACCGCGGGGATCGAAACTCTCATTGTTCCTACGTGGAACTTGCCTACCGGAAGCTTCTAGCTATTTCCTTTGCCTCTTGCCTGCACTTTTTTTCTCTCCGCGATGCCTCTTTCAAGTTTGCAGACGTAGACGGCACCGGGCCTGGGTCGATGACGCGTCGGATGCATCGCGGCTCGGAGAAATACGGGGGGGCGATCGCGAAGGCACGAGGGGGTTGGTAGTCGAGAACCTGGAGACGCGTTCTCGCGCTGGCATTTGTGCACCAGTGTTTAGAAATGGGGATGAAATTATTGACCCTTGAAAATCCGGCTATTTTCCGATTTTGTGAGAAGTGCAGGAATTATAAGTTACCAAATGATAGTTCTAATTCAAAGAAGTAACTTTTTTTATGCCTCCTAGAGTCCGCGAGTAATAACACAAAATCGAACATTTTTCAGGGGTCAATTGCACCCCCTTGGAGTGAAGTTGGACAGCAAATAAAAGTGTGTTACATTCAGGAGGACGTCCCCTACATATCCACGAAGTTTCATAATTTTTTGAATTTCCGGGCTCGGGATCTTCCCTCGTCAATATTATTATGAGGGATGAAGCTTTGTAGACCGTCATACATGAAAATGGTTACTCCTACAAAAAAACTCATACAACCTTTTTTGTAGAGAATTCCCTAAGTTACAAATTTCGTAATAACTCTTTTCGTCCTCAAAATGATGGCTAACGAGATATTCGCGAAAAACAGTTTCTTTTTAACTTTCAACCCTCAGTAAAATTTGTAGCGGATGTCTGATCGATGGGGACTTTCGACATATTGTTTAAAACGACGAAATAAAGGCCCACGCTGGGAATTATTCCGTAGGTACAGATCCTAATTCCACTGGACTGTTATGTATATTTCCCTGCTATCAGAACAATCGTAGTATTCCCATCGCCTCCCCCGTGTGAAACGAGCAGACAGTTTTCAATGTATCGATCGCTAGGAGAAAGAATCATCGATCTAAAGGGGCTAAAGCAGCTTGGCAACGGGGAATACATTACGCGTTACGTCAATAGGGACGCTCTTAACGGCAGCTCTTCTTTATTACGTACCTGCTAGCCAGCACACGGATACTCACCCGAGTATATTCGGCCAAATAAACTGCGGCACGAACAGCTTGATCGCGAGCCAGTTGGAATACGATATCAAATGGTATCGCGTGCGCGCGCTGTTACGTATGCATAACCAGCGATAATTAATATTAACGTTATGCTAACGCGGCGACCTTTACATTCGCAGTGCAGACCCGTTGCCCGTGCTTGGCGCTGTCCTAACTTTATCCCACGATACCGCCCCGCACACGCGGAACGATAGGGGTGGGAATGTTTAAGCAGCGTCGTTTAATCCGTCCAATTTTTCCCCTCTGTTCGCAGGTTGAAACTCGAGTGCGAGAAACTGGCCACGGAGAAGATCGAGATTCAACGACATTACGTGATGGTAAGGAATCACCATTCCGTAACGCTAATTCCGGTTAAGTCCCACTTCCCTCTCTCGCTCCCTATTTCTCCCTATTCCCCATCTCTCTCCTTCTCTCTCTCTCTCTCTCGGCCTCTGTCTCGCCGGTTCCCTCGTTTTCCGTATCCCGGATAATCATGCTCGCTCGACCGCTAAACCACCTCTGCTTCTTAGCATTAATTGCATCCTCGCCGCACCGACTTTACATTGGCCTGTTACACCGAGCCCGCGAGCGCGCAGATACCCACACACTTACCGTCGCGTGTACCCGTGGCCACAGGCCGCCTGCACGTGTATCCGTATATTTATCTTGCGCACCTACTGTGCATAGCTAATGACTCTAAGAGCCCAGTGGTTCTCATACGGTTCTGGGGGGAACGGTTAGCTACGAGACCGGTGGCCGGTTTTGGACGATGCGACGGTTAAATGGACGTGACGTTTAGAGGTAAACGCGGACTCTTGGTATTCGCAGAAACGTTCCTTAGGGTGTCTCTGCACTTCCCCTTGCTCTTCTGTCGGAGAATCACTCGGCGAACGGTTGTCTGTCGCTGGGCTAGACGATGGCGAGAATCCACCTTGACGCAGCAGTTGCCCCGGTTGGCTTGTACCCCGAATGCTTTCAGGCGATCGACCGCCGTAAACCAGTCTAATTATACCCGATCCGCGTGTCCCGCGAGGAAATCCGAGCCGCGCGTTACCTCGCCGCACGCAAGACGCGATTTATTGCCGGGTGTTTTCATGGTGAATGCCCGCCAGTTAACCCTCGTGAAATTGGAGCGCTCGCGCGCGGCGCAGGCACTGGGGGAAGGGTTTATCGCGAACCTGGTGACATAATTAATCGGCGGCTGATATCGTGGCTATCGTTCACTCGGACCGTTGCGAGCCAACGGGGGTGAAAGAGGGTCCAATCTGTTCCGTCGGGGCCTTTCCCGGGAGGACACTTTTCTTTCTCACGCCTGCATGTAGGTAGAGGAAGTCCAGTATATTCGGAATACCAGCATTCCAATTTACCTTCACTTTATAAACTTAAACAAACATGTAGATAATAAAATTATTTTCTTTTATGATACAATCAGGCTCAAAAATCACAATACAGGAGCAATCTTAAGTAGGTAAATATAAATGAACAGCGCTCGTTAAACCCGACGCGGTGGCAGCTGTTACGCGTGAAACAAAAGCATCGCTAAGTGTTGGAATATTCCAAATTACCTTTCCCCTCGGTCTTCCAATTAGCAACGTGGCATTGGAACCTGAAATTTCATGTCACACTTTGTATTCTCGAAATTATCGCAAACCTGACACGGAACCATAGAAGGAACATGCAAATGAGTAGATTAGGTGTTTAACTCTAAAGTTTTGACATATTTTAACCACAATTGGAACGATGGAATACTTGCTGAAAGGGTTTTGCAGATTGACGTTTTCTTATTCTGTAGATTAGAAATATCATTAGTTAACAGGTCATTAGCCCCTATTATCTACAAAGCTGTGTCGCCTGAATAAATTCGCATGAAGTCGACGGAGATGTCCACGTTGCACCCTTTAAGATGCTGTTTACTCTGAAAGTCAGGCTCATCCGCCGGAACATTGATCGAAGCTTTGGACAGTACTTCCTTGGATCCATTAATTGGAGCACCCTGTATAAACGCACACGGTCGAGTGTGTAGATGCAGCGTCTTGTTCGTGGCTTGCCATCGGTCCCGATACTAATTTATTGTTGTCCCCTGCGCGGTTGGCAGCGCCGTTGGCCGTTTCGCCTCTGGCGCACGGGGACGGTGCTGTTTTTCTCCGGTCTCTGGCTCGAGATACGAGTAGAGGGAGTGTCTCCCCCGGCCTTTCTTGCTCTTCTTGCACGAGGGGGAACGTTGTACAGTCTTAATTGGCGCGGAGGCGACTAGTTTAAACACGATTAATCAAGCGAACGAGCCGACACGGCCGCCGTCGCCGCGCCACCGAACGAACTTGCCGTCGCGAGAGGAAGAGAGAGACAGAGGACTCGGAAGATTTATCGGCACGAACCGGCGCGTAGCTACGCGAGTCCCTAAGACACGTCCTGTCTCATAATTCGTGTCGCCTCGGAATGTAGATTTCGTTGCCCCGGGGACATTATTATCGCGTGTAACGTGCGCTAAACGCATTGTTCGCCGCTAAACGACACCAGATTCCGCGAACGTCGCCGTAAACACGGCCCCGTTCGCATTAACGCCGCGGCGGATTCTTGTAGTCTATTTCTTTCGCATCAGCGGCCTGCTCGGCGATCGCGTACCCGGCCCTCTTAAATTTCGACCAACGACTATGTATCGCGGGCGAGAGGAATGCAGCCGGGTTGTACGAGTGGCGGAAGGCGAGGAAGGTAGCGCGCTGGGGTGCATGGGGGATCAAGAGCACAGCCACTCGCTCTGCACAGCTTTTAGACGCTGTTGTATATTAAGGACTTGGACACGCAAAGGTGGAGAAGACGGTTTAGCCTCGGGCGTCACTGCACGAAGCGACGATGCATACCGTCAAGGACCCAGTTCCTGATCACTTAAGATGCAAAGGGAGCAGTTTCTGATCAACCTAAAACATTTTACTATGAGCTATCAAATGTTTGCGTATAAATTTAAAAATACTTCATAACTATTTAGTAATTTTTTGGAATAAATTTGTATCGTGATAAGCTTATTATTTGGTATTTATATACTAAACTGATCAGGAATTGGGTTCTGATCAGGAACTGGGTCCTTGACGGTAGGTACATTTGGCGACTTGCATCCTCGGGGGTGGCACTTTGCACCCAGCTCGAATGCCGCGGTCAGACCTTCGATCGCCTCGGAGCGAGAGGAATTTCGAACGATTCCCGTTAACATATCGAGCTTCTGAAATAACATCCTGCGCTTCGCGAACAAATGATATCGTAGCAGAAACACGGCTTTCGTCTCTCGCCACCCATCAATCGGGCAACAGTACCGATACATTTCTCCCCCAGAGTGTGATCGTTGAAGAAAGAACGAGTGGGAGGGAGATCGATCGATTTCCACGTTCGCCCGGCTGGTCAATAAAAATTTGTCGGGGCTGAATTACACCTCCGACACGCCTTGGCCCGATCGTTTATCCCTCCCGCTCCTAACAAGATCTCTCTCGGAGCTGTTGGAGCAATAGTACCCGGGCGGCAGTAAAAAAGGCCAGGTCTCTAACAAAAGACCGCTTGTTAACTCGCTTAAACGACGTGTACAGAGTACATCTCGGTGGGGTGTCGGGGCCAAGACAGAGAGCGGGGAGCGACGAGAGCAGAGGGGCAGGTTGAGGGAAGGAGAAGGAAGAGGATGAGGAGAGCGGCGATGGTCGGGGGAGGACGGACGGTGGCGAATCGAGGGAGATCGCGTGTTTTTTCTCTCGTTCTCTTTGTCGAGTTCATTAACAAGCGCCACGTTAAGGACGCCAGTGCACGGGGGTCGAGGCCCCGCCACGTTAATTTGTTGTGCAAGCCATAATGAGTCGCGGAAGTTGGTCCAGAGTGCGCTACTGCTAAGGGCTGCCTCCCGGTGCCCGGTGATCGTCGCTGCCGGTTCCTGCTGCCGGTGCAGTTGATCTTAACAACCTCTGCCTCCTCCCCCCTTCGTTTCTGTTGCCCTCTTTCTCCTCTTCTCCTCCTGACCATCCTTCCTTGCTTCCTTGCTTCCTTCCTTCCTTGCTTGCTTGCTTCCTTCCTTTCCGTCGGTGGCTCGCTTCCACCCCCTTCTCCCTCGGGTAGAATAACTTACTTACGACGCAATTAATTCGCCCGTGTAATTACGGGGCTAATGGCCCGTAAAATTAAGAACCTGTACCTGACTCTCGAGCGTGTTGCACGCGTTCTGCTACCCTTCGTGTTCCTCTTCCGCCACTCTCTCTCTCCCTCCCCGTCCACCCGGGCGACTTCTCTCTTGTCTCTTCCGTTCGCTGGCTCGCTCGAACGTGCACGCCAAGCCTCCGGTCCCTCGGTCGCTCCTGTCTCTGGAGTGTACTCGACTAGGCTCGATTAAGTTTATCGCGATTAACGATAATTAATAACGCGTTACCGCGGAAAGCCCGCTGCTGCGTGCGATCGCGAGTAAAGAGGGAGAGAGAGAGAGAGGGAGAGAGAGAGTGAAAGAGAGGGAGGGAGCAGAGATCTAGTTCAACGAGTGCACGCCGCTCGTTCTAGAGATTAATGGTACCGGGCATGTTAATGACGCGGAGGCAAGGAAGCTGGCGGGGACGGCCGAAGAGAGAGAGAGAGAGAGAGAGAGAGAGAAAAAATGTCGAAATAACGAAGCAAGACACGGGCAAATCTGGCAAATGATGTTAAATTGCCGACGGTGGAGAGACCGCCGCTAGCTCGCCGCGCCGCGATGCTAAATGACCACCCGGGCGAGAGGATGCCGCAGTTGACTGTTAAGTAATGACGCTACAAAACGGTCTCTTCGGTAAAATGGTCGTTTACCGCAATTATGACCGCCTCTTCGCAGTCTCGCTAACGACCGGACCGTTGATAGCCGATGAAAGACGCCTGGGCATCAGGAACTCGCCGCTTTTCCCTCTTCTCTCCACTGTTAACGACAGCCTGGCGCGACGAGAGGGAGCCTTGTTATTTTGGCCCCGTAACGTTTTCGACATTCATTGTCTCCGCCATTCACGCAACAACTGGCAGGCTCACAGTCATCGCGTCTCGAGTAACTGCGCGTTCTATAGAGTCCCACGACGAAACAATCCTCCCTCCCCCCGTTTTCTCCCTCAGTTTCCACGGTCCAATTAACAAATAACTCGACCATTCCGTTTCATATCGTCGCCTCATCGCCACCGATCTTCTCTGTTTCAGTACTACGAGATGGCGTACGGCCTGAACGTGGAGATGCACAAGCAGGTAAGCTTCACGGACCGTCTCTCTCCGTAGAACCTTGGTGCGGAAACCCGAAGGACGTGTCGCAGCTGTCCGCCGCCGGTCGTGCCGCATTCCCTTCCCCGCGAGCTTGCTGCACCGATTTCGCTCCACGACGAACTCGCCGCTCGGCGAGTTTCCTCCTTCGGCCCCCCTTTTTCGCCTCTTTCACGCGATCCGCCCAGCCGCGGCCCGACAACTCTTGGCGCGGCGCGCGGGACGCGCGTCGGCGAACGTCGCGCGTGTTTGCCCAAGTCATTAAGCGCGGGATAAGTTTGTCCCGTGTACACGGGCGAATAAACATTTGCCACGATGACTCGACAACATGGCACGAAGGCACGGGGAGAAGAAGATCCCGAGCGGCGAAGGGGCCGGCACTCTCGACGGCCGACGTGTTCCGAGAAGTCGTTTCGCTGGTACCGCGTGCATACCGGTAGCCGGCGTAGATGTTTAAAAGAGGGTGGGGTGAATCGTTTCGTCCGAGGAATCTCGCCGCCAGCTAGTAAACAGTTTCGTGATTATTATTCGCGCGAGCCAGGCCCGAAAATACTGCGCGTTTTCTCGCGGTCCGCGGGACTCGCGGGAGGGGCTCGGAAATGTTTCGAGATCGCTCGTTAAAACGGCGAAACGGAGCCGCGGCGCGCGGCCTTTATCCTCCCTGTCTCGTTAATCATCCACCTTATGTCTGCTCGCGTCGCGCATTTCCGCGGTGCTCGCCGAGATCCTTAGGAGGCGCGACAAGAATAGGCTTTGGACAAGAGTCCGAAGCCTAGGAACACCAGAGGTCTGTCCGCCGGCACGGTTAGGATGCCGCGTGTTAACGAAACCATGGATATGGAAGCTTCTCCCTTTTTCGAACGCCTTCGGCTACCGATCGGCGGGTCGAGAGCAGGATGGGGCTGCGCAGCGAAAAATAAGCTCGAACGCGATCCCGCGTGTTCTGTTTTTCGCGAAGGCTAATTTTATCCGCGGCGGGGCTCTTAAAAGTGTCCACGCTTAAATATTTCGCCGGCGGGAAGGGGCCGAAAATATTTTCGATCCCGGGCCAGCTGGGAGGCATGTGCGCGGCACGAAAACGAAATAAAAACGCCTCCTCCCTTCCCTCTTCTACACACTTTGTTACCGAAACGTTTTACTATGCCGCTCTCACGCGTCGAGCGATCACCCACTGTGCTCGAGCGAAACGGGAAACGACCGCGACCGTTCTTTTGTTCCCCGCTGCCAAGGTTCGCGGCAGATAGCGTGGCCCCAAGTGATTGATAATGCTAATGTACTCGGGCAACGAGCCTAACCATCCTCTCGTCTGCTTTCAAGGCGGAGATATCGAAGAGACTGAACGCCATTATCGGCCAAATCCTGCCATTTCTATCTCAGGAACACCAACAGCAAGTTGCCAGCGCTGTTGACAGAGCGAAGCAGGTGACGATGACGGAGTTAAACGCCATCATAGGGGTAAGTGTAGTTTTGTAATTCAGTAGCTTTAAGGAGAAAGTAGGGTAGCGTTCAGCGGTCCAATTCCTTCGCTAGGGTATCTTAAAGAAATGTTCTCGCTAAGGAGAAGCTTACTAGTCGTTTTACAACAGCGACGCGCCGGAAATTCGGTAATTGGGGGCTCGGGGGCCATGTCGCTTGAAATAAGTTTTATTAACATACAAATCTCTCTCAAGGATGCCCGGAAGTCTCGGTTGACATTACTGTCATTAGGGGAGACACGTCTCTGATGAAATTCCACAGGATTCACTTGCAAGACCACTCAGGGCCGTTCCTGGCGGGGGTGCAGAAGGTGCTCCCGCACTTGGGCGCCCGTACGCTGTTCATTATATGTAAAATGTTGACTAATAAGAACAATAATCAAAACTTTTATGATGATTATTAACAAAGTATATCATTTCATTCCCTATTTAAATTTTCTTTAAACTACCCAACGCTGGTTTTCGAGATAAAAAAAGTGCGCCACATTTTCACGAAAATAGGCGCAAATCGAAAAATTCAAGGGCTTATACTTTTTTAAACAAATTCGAAATCGACTAAATGATAATTTAAGCTCCCTCCCCTTAATTTCACGAGGGCTACAACATGATTAAATTAATAAGGGTGGCAATTTTGTTTTCGCAACTAGGCGGCCAACAGCTCAGGAACAGCCCTGAGACTACTCGTGTCTGCAGGTCTGCCAAATTTTCAAACCGATAGATCCGTCGCTAAACTCGAAGATAACGTCCGTGTCTAGATAGGGAAAATCCAAGCCTCGAATAATTGTTATTATTACTTATTTCATTAGTACGTCCCCCTTGATCACTGTCGGACGATTCTTGCCATTCCATCTTCTCCTCGACTAATTCAACGTCGAGTCAGACCAACGACTGTGTACGTATCCATTACCCATCGGCAATCACGGGCGCTTTGTAGCTTCTATTTAAAGAATTTTTTTTTACGACGTTGTAATCGCGTCCGTTCGTCCAGCTGTCGGGTAACGTTCAATTAGCATAAGAGAGCTCCAAAACGGACGTCGACTGCGGTTGTATGCCGACAGCGAGACGTCGCCAGGAACGCATCCTTTCTCCCGACCGGGTGTCCCGTATGAGGGGACTTCCGGTGGGAAACGCTTTCCTCATACTCATAGGCGTGACTGGACACGACGATGGCACGGCCGAGGCGGAATTGGCATTCGACCGTCGCCGCGAGTATAATTGAGTTCCGAGATGGTTCTCGCGTGCACGACTTGAATAATTCGTTTGGTCGATACACCGTGGGTTAAACAAATGTACGAGGCTCGTCGCACGGCGCCGCAGGGCGTGCTTGAATTATTCCCGCTGCACCGTTGCGCGAAGTAACGCGTGTATCGAGCCACGCACGAATCCCGATTTCCTTGAATTTCTGGGTTAATATCGATTGCCATCGAAAGCCGCAGACGCGCCAAATAGATGGACGGTATCTACGGATTTGTGGTTTGTTAACACAATGCCGGGGCGGCACACTTTTGTATTTCTTCATATGTATATCTCTGATCAGAGGACGACGGGACACGAGCGGTTAACAATGGCATTCTCGTAGCGTCTATGCTGCCGTTCGATTTTCACAAAAGTGTGAGGCATTAGCAGCGTCCCGATGTCCCTTCTTCTACCCCGTCCTCGCCAGGCAGTAAAGCTTTAACGACGGCGTAAATAACCCGTATAAAAAGGCCACTTTGAGGCGGAATCGTGGTAGTAATGGAATTCAGCGGACAGGCAATTAAGCGCGCTGTTTGTCCAACGGCGACATCTTGGCTCCTCTTTTTGCGATTTTTCTCCACGAAACGGCGCGGCGGTTGAACAAGTTTCTCGTGTCGCGCGAAGTTATCAACGGCCCGCGGAGATTTATCGCCTATGAAACGAGTCGTAAAGGAATTCGAGCAGCACCTCGGGGGAGATCGGCCGTCAGGCACGGTCGGGCATCGGGTCGCGGTGTCCCAGATTCGACGAGAGTTGCACGGCTGACCGCCACAAATCGCCCGGCCCGATCGAGGTCGTGACACAAACCGCAATCTGCAGTTACGTAATACGCGTCATCGGCATGCGGGGACATAATCAGTGCGCGCGCTCCGCAACCGGCGAATATAGTGGGGCCACAAGGTGAAGCAGGGGAGCGCGACACGTGCACATGCACCCGTCCGGGCCCCCTTCGGCCGGGGCATGGGGTGTCTGGGGGGGCGGCGGGGTTTTCGTAGGGGTCGAAACGCTAAATAGAGCAGCACGGAGGGTCACAAAGCGACGGTGACGGTGGGGAAAGAAAGGCGCGCAGAAAGAGACGGGGGTCCGGGAGGGGCTAAAGCCTGAAGGGACGACAGAGGCAAATAGACATAAGCGCCAACCCCCCTCAACCCCCCCCCCCATGAATATGTATTACTCGGTAAACAGGGGTTGAATCAATATTTCGTTTAATAACAGTGTGGAACGGTGGAACGCAATTCTCCCTACGATTTCTCTCTCGCTTGTCTCCGTTGCCGTATCTGATTGGATGCTCTCTGTTTCTACCCCACGTGCTCGCCGGCCCCTCGCCCTCTCCCCTTCCCCCCGGAACGGAGGGGTGTTGAATTTGTACTAGGCGCGCCCGGGTATTCCCTGACACGTATTTAAACGCACAGGTATGGACGAGTCGCACCTCCGGCAACGCGATGCCGTTGGACCTCCACCCGATCCGTCCCCTCGGCCTCTTTCCACCCGACACCCCTTCTCCCGCGTTCCTCCCTGCTCGCCGTGTATTATTCACGGCGCGTTAAACCTCGTTTGGGACTATTACGTTTCGTTTGGCACTGCACGAATGACGCGGCCCATCCCGCTCGTTGCTTCGAATACGAATTGAATACCGTCGGGGGAGCGACCGGGCTCGACCCTCGTTCCCTCGCCCTCGGGCCGACGATTTTCGGTGTATATCTATTGTATCTATCGGCGTCTCTCGCCCGCGTACTTGGCTAGCTTTTTTCCGCGCCCCCGCCGGTAGAGGGAGGCGCCGAGGGGTTGTCGAGTAATTGTCCCGGTGAAACGCGATTTCCGACGAAAATAACCGTGCAGTTCGTGCATTTTCCGCTCGCCCGTGTCGCTATTGGTACATTATACAATTATTGCTCGTTCGACGAGCGACCCTCGGCGTCGGCTACGCTCTCCTCCTTTTTCATATCCACCCCCCGATCCAGCCGCACCCTCGCACTCCGTTCCCAGCGCATCGAGAAAAAAAAAACACGGTGTTCACTCGATCGTCGGTTGTTTGTCGCGCAGCGGCGCACGCCAGTACCACCGGGGAGCATCGTTGAATCGAGCATCGAATTATAATCGAGAACGCTTTTTTCGCGGTCGAAACGGCGAGCGGCGATACCGAGCGCAAACAATAACCGTTGTACAATGCTGGGAATAAAAAAAAAGGGGATACGAGGATCGTGTGAAAAATGTTGCCGGTGAAAATCGCGCGGCCGCGACGCCGTTCCGGCCCGAGCAGAAAGATTCTGGCTAATAAACTGTGTTATTAAACGCACCTGCTGCCCGTAATATTTCCCGATCAATTTACACGGAGTGCATTTCGATGCAGTCCGCGTACGGCGAATGCACAGATTGAAATTTAGATAGCGTTCGAGCTTGGGAAAAGTTACTCGCCGAATACCGTGCAGCGGTGTTTTTCTACTCGCCCACCCGTTTCATTATGCTGCCGTCGTTGTTTTCATACGATCGCCGCGGGCACTTTTATCTCGCCTATTTTGTAAGTGCCAGTAGCGACGAAGTTCGTCCTAAGCAGAGTTGGGCAAAATGTAATCTAATTACAAATTGCAAATTACGATTAAACTGTAATTGTGTAATTGATTACATATTATTTTCTATAATCGTTCATTTAGATAGTTGACAAAACCGAATGGTCAACTACCTACATGAACGATTACAGAAAATAATGTGTAATCAATTACACAATTACAGTTTAATCGTAATTTGCAATTTGTAATTAGATTACATTTTGCCCAACTCTGGTCCTAAGTAAGCAGCAGAGCTTGCAACAAATTTGCATCTTCCACGCTTCTTACCGCCTTACTTTTTCACGCGCGCCTGTATCGGCAAATTTCCGCCCAATAATAATCACCCGCGACGAATGTCCCCGGAAAAAAAGTCGACACGTCTCTCGAGGAGGAAGGTGAACGTCGGCCCGGCAACTTTCCCCGTCTGGCTCGTCGGACGGGCCCTCGTCGTAGAAAAAAAAAATTGTTGCGCGTCTAAAGCCCCTCGCCGGAAGTCGAGTGGCCGCAAGGCAAATTGCGAGCTACATCCGTGGAGGGAGTGGTAGCGTGCACGTGCGTAGGGCGCCGCAAATACGTCCCCAGGGGGTAAACTGTGCTGCGGGAAGACCGTACGAGCGTTACACACACGGCCGGGCCCCCTCGCTCTGCGCCGCCCCACTCGGCGACAGTCCAGGAAAATAACTATCGTACACAATCGGCGGCGGCGCGTACCCCGAGAGGGGTTATTTCGCATAATCCACCCTCGACGACGCGACCGCGACCCTCGGTTGTTCGGTTGGAGCACTGTGTTACTTTCTTCCCCTCCGGTAGCCGCCGTCGACCCTAAATGCCTAAGTGAAATCCACGATAAGCATGATTCGCGCACGTAACTAGTTTACCGTCCTCTGTTATCCCCTCTTGATCTCACGCCGCCTCACCCTTCCCGCCGCGGCACCCTGTCGCTCGTCATCCGCTTTCGGTCTCCACCTTTTCGGCGGCCTCGCGCGCCCCTGTTACTCGCCGCTCCTCGGAGCAGCGAGGCTATCGTTAACGGTCCGCAAGGGCCCTCGACGACGGTGTCGCGTCAGTACCGGCTCTGCTTTGGGGGATGACATTTCCATGGCTGGCTGTTGGTGGATGCGAGTCCGAGGGTAGACGTAACGATGCCATTCTGGAATTTAGAGCACCCGGTTGGCGTCTCTTTCATTTTAATTTCGTGATAGAAGCAGTTGTTTATTTTGTATGATAAGCGCTCCCACTCGATTTGTTGGTAGTTCAGCGACGTTGAGTGTAGTCCCTTTTCTATTTGAAGCAACAGAGAACGGACATACCGAGGCTGCTGCAGCAAATGCATGCTCAGCAACTGCCACCGGGAGCAGCGATAGGTGCTCATCCCGGTCTACCCGGACTTCCGGGACTGGGGCCAGCTGGTGGACTTCCGGTGCCGACTTCCGCCTCTGCCGCACTCCTTGGACTCGGTCTGACGCCTGGAGCCGGATCGGCACCCGGCGCGACAGCCGCGCATCCACTTTCGATGCTTGGTAAACCGGAACTGCATCGTGGCCAGCCCGACGATTTGAAAAGCAATGGCGGTAAGACTGCTCAACTGTATCCCTCCTATGTGACATGTAATCGATGAACGTAGCGTGCTCTTCCTGCAGAGTCTTTGAAAGTGTTGCGCTCCATTGAAACGTAGCCTGGTCCCTCAACCCCTTCACGCACCGATACGAAACGCTCGCAATTTCCAATGCTGTATGGAGCGCACGATGTATCGTCTGCGATTATAGTGGCTAACAACGTACAGATCGCGCACTATAACTTTGCCTCCGAGTGGCCACTGACAAGGAGAGGTTCCCAGGTGTCCGCCTCCGATTGTTTTAGGATTTTGGATATGTTTAGAGGGCAGAAAAATAAAATATACGCGTTCTTCTATTTTGGACTGCTTGAATGTTTAGCCGACGGTCTGCTTTTTTTTTTGTTTAATAAAGTGTTTATTTAGCCATATAACATACATAACAATTTTATATCTGAGGACTAGGTATAAACACAGCCGAAATTGGCACCATGTTACAAAAAAAAAACTTAAACTAAGCAGCAGTCTCAAACGAGCACTCGTGCTTAAACATAAATAGTAGGAACTTTTAATAACGCTAATTTGTACTTTAAATTGCATTGTCACTCTTTTAGTGATAGAACGATTTGAACTTTGGTATCCTAGGAAAAATCGGCTCTAAACCTAGCAGGTCACTTTGGTGGGGTCTTAAATCTAAATTTGGATCTACTTAAATCTAACCTACGCTAATTTAAACTAAATATATTTACATGACTATTTACAAAGGTCTTAGGCCTGTCTCTTTTTAAGTACGTCGTAGTTATCTGTTAACATCCTGTCTATGCACCAGACAGAGGATTCTATTTTTTAACTCCATTATATAAGTACAGTTTGTGTTTAGCCACCAATATTTGTTGCTAAGTCTTGCAGGGTTGAAATAGTCAATTGGAGATAGACTAATAGAATATTTAAAGTACTCTGGCGTGTTAGAAGGGTTCGTGAGAGGATCGTACATAATTGTTTTGTTCGCTTTATGTCGCGGCCAATGATAAATTGTCGGGATGTTTAATTCGTTTTGGATATAACCTTTCTTATCTAAATAGGTGAATACCTGGCCGACGGTATGCTCAGTCGCCGCTCAGAGGCAAAGTTATAATGCGCGATCTGTGTGCACGTAGGTTACACGTTAAAGGGTTAATTACACAGTGCCGAACAGATAGACACGCGTGCTTGAGTTCGTTCGCGGGAAATCTTTCAATGTTGCGCCCCGCGTTCATCGTCCAAAAGGAATCGAATCGGCGATACTCAATCGAAACGTTCGCCGAGCTCGAGGGGGGGGGGCGGGGCTGTAATTTAAATTGACCCTCGGTTAATTTCCGCGTTTCCTTTTACAACCCGTATTACGTTCCACTCCCCCGACCATCCCAGAAACCACAAAAGCCTCTCGATGAAACCGGTGCCTCACCCCCGTTCACGATCGAATTCCTCCCTCGGCCGTTCCGCAGGAATCGTAAAACCCCCTGGAATACTCGTTATACGCGTACCTTTCGCCCTTTCACACGATTTTAATTGCCACCTCTGCGGGCAGCGCGGCGGGAAAAGAAATTAACGAAATTCCGGCCTTTGGTCACGTTCGCGTGCGCCCCCTTGCCTTCCGCCACCCTCCGATATAACGAATCGCACCTGCGAGGGAACGCGAGCCAGCGAGCTGTCTACCCTCGCGCGGGGGTGGGGGGGGGGGAGGGACGGTGGACTTTTCTCTCTTTGTCACCATCATCCGTTTGATCCCGCTTTCGCGATACCCGTCGCGCCGACCTCGCGCGAGAGGGTAAAAAAGAGCGCGAGTCGACCGCCACCGGGAGGTGCGCGCCACCGAGAGCAGCGGGATATAGGGGGGAGGCGGGTGAGGTAGGTGAACCGCGAAGGGAGCGGTGGACGGGGGTGGAAAAAAATATGTAGCCGACGTGACGTGAGCGTGCGGCTCGGCTCGGCCGACTGGAAATTTTCAAAGCGCTTTTCGGGTATCCGCTTTCGGCCGCGAGGGGATGAGCGTGTTTGTGCGTCACCCTGTTAGCGGACACCGGCGGTTTTGAGCGAAAAGCGCATAAATATGCATGAAGATCATTTATACGGGCGCCGGTCGCCCTTCTACCACCATCCACGTCACGCTCGATGCTTCACTCGTCCCCGCCAGCCCCTCCTGTCGTCTACTCTTTTATGGGCACGTTATTAACATTTTATCGACGCCACGGTGGTCGGGATTTTGACAATTCTCTCTCTCTCTCTCTCTCTCTCTCTCTCTCTCTCTCTCTCTCTCACTTTTTTTTGTTCTCCTCACTTCACCCTTGCCCACCTCACCCCTGTCTCTTCGGTAGCCCGGGACACTTCATGCATGAAAATCATTTTCCTCGTGAAAACGTTCCCGCGCACGGCTTTTGACTGACGATCGTTTGCGTTTGTCTGGTTGCAGGTCTCAGCTCGACCGAGGAGAGACACGTGAGTAGATATTTCGTTTTCTAATTTTCTCTTCTCCTCTGTTCTCTCTCTTGTATGTATTCTTTTTCCCGTTCAGTGTACAGGCTGGTCCTCGTTAACGGTCGCTATCGTTCGATCAATTCTCTTAATCGCAATTGTAGATTTCTTTTCGTAGTAACGCAAAGAGGCCTCGCGACAGACTTGATTCCTAGACCAATTTTTTAATTAGATTCAGGTCGGTCATTTCATTATTTTTTTTTTTCGAATATCACGGATCACTCTGCACGCGCGTCGCGATTTTTTTCGAGATTCCGCGGCATAAAGCGGATTTCGGGGATGTCGACGGATTTGTACTAGAGAGCTCGGCGTTAATCGGAATCCTATCTCCGCTGTTCGCTCTTTCGCCCGCCCTCTCCCTCGTGTTTGCTCGTTGTCCCTTTTAGAATTAAACGAAGGACCACGCTTGCCGGGCTCGCGCAACGTCGCGAATAACGCGTTCGACGATAATATTTCGGGGTAAATTATTAATGGACGTTGAAGGGGTCCGGTTGGGGGAGGATCAACGCGGCGCCGTTTTGTCAGAATTTTCAAACGTCGGAGGCAGACCGAGAGGGGGGGCAGAGGAGGATGGGGCGGGGCCGGGCGCGCTTTATTTTTCACGTGTGTCGTAATTAAGGTTTACTACGCAAATGAAATTATGTCAGCGGCGCTGTTTTATCACGGATGAAACAATAACATCGGGCCGCGCCGGAGATTTATCGCCCTGTATTTTCGTCCCGGTAAATATTTCGCCGCTGAACAGCAGACAAATCATTTATCGGAATGTCGAGTTAACAATCGGATTATCCGTCCAACTTCTGCGCAGGTACGATCTATCGCGCGTAAATAAACAAACAAACGCGGATGGGCATTTTTTGCCGTTTATCCGTTTCGCTGCCGCTGTTTCCGTCCGAAATTTTCAAGGATTTAACGACGTACCTAGGAAAATAATCGAATCGAGCCGAGCAAACAAGCGGGCCGCGCTGGCAACGAAAATTACCACTGTATCGCACGACGATTAAAATTACTTTAATGCCCGCGTCGGAACGTTAATACGCGATGCGCCCGCGATAGGCGCCGAAGGAGAGAGAGTTCCTGCGCGCAAACAAGCCCGCTGGACTTTCGTTCGCCGTGGAATTTTACGTTCCCGTCTCGCCGCGCGTAAATCACACGCACTTCGGACGGCTGTTCCTAATCCGCGGGTTGCAGCGCAGCGTGCGCAACTCGACGTACACCGTACAACGTGCTCGAGGCACGAGTGCTCGCGACGTGGCCGCCCCTCGCGGCACCTCCCTTCCTCCCCCTTGTGTATTACAGCTACATTACACGCGTGTAACTTTCCGTGCGCGTGAAGGGTACAACGAGTGCTTCACCGTACTTCGCTCCCGAGCACCTACTGTACGGGCAATTATGTTTTCGACGGACGTGGGAGAGGTATAAAGTGGCGGAGGGAAGGCGGGCGACTCGGGAGGGAAAGATTGAAGCAACAACAGACACGGTCTCGCGTTTCGACCTCTCATTCTCCCGCGCCGCGGCGCGGCGATCCGTCAGCCAATAGCCAGCATTTCCACGCTCCAAATTCTCCCAGTGCCATCCGAAACCTTGCGCCATACTCGTATTTCTCTGAACATTGCCCCCGCATTGCCATCCTCGTTGCTAAATGCATTTCAATATGATTTTAGCCCGCTACGATTCCACCGCAACAGTGCTTATCTCTAATCCGCGGGGCATCAGTCCCACTTTCGTCAACCTTATCTCCATCCGTCCGTTCGAGCTCTCGCGCCATTCCGCTCTCCAATACGATTCTCATGGGTGTCCAACGAAATTTCAACGTCCTCCCTTTTCAGCCCCGCGTAGAAGAGCAAACTCGGGCCTTCCCATCAGTTTCTTTAAAACATTCTCCGTCCCGCGAGACACGCGTGCATACCCGGTGCTCCCTGTTCGACGGGATCATAGGAGAACGAGAGAGAGAGAGAGAGAGAGAGAGAGAGAGAGAGAGAGAGAGAGAGAGAGAGAGAGAGAGAGAGAGAGAGAGAGAGAGAGAGAGAGAGAGAGAGAGAGAGAGAGAGAGAGAGAGAGAGAGAGAGAGAGAGAGAGAGAGAGACAGAGAGAGAGAGAGAGCCCGTTAAACGGAGCGAGCCGAAATTCCGCGGGGGATTGGGGCGATACCCTCTGTCGGCGCGCCGGATAACATTAAAGTTACGAAAGTAATTACAGACGGATACTGGGGGCTCGATCGTATCGGTCCCGGGGATACAGTCCTCCGCGGTCCAGGATCCCCGTCCGGAAAGTTTTCTTTTCGACCGCGTAGCCGAAGGGGAGGCACGGCTCGCCCCGTAGAAAATGCAAGTAACGACCTTCTTTCGAGGTGGAAGCGACGGGGTATGAGGGCGGGGGGGGGGGGGGGGGGGCAGGGCAGAAATAGGGATCAGCGTGGAAAGGGAGGAGGGAAGGAAGAAAATAATGGAAAGAGCCGGAGCACCCATAAAGAAGGGAGCGGTAAGGAGCGGGGGGAGATAGCAGCGTGTATTATAGGTTTGCCGAGCCTGTAATCATCGCGGGACCGCGAAACGCCCATCGACGCCCTCTCATTCTGCCTCTCGCCATTCTATTTTCCTCCCTCCTTATTCCACCCCATCCTCGGGCAGTTTCCTCCGTTCTTTCGTTCCTGTTCTCGAAACACGCGCGCGCGTGTGTGTGCCCACGTCCCGTTCTCTCCACGTACCGTGCCGACTCTATAATCATTATCAACCTCTTCCCAAAGCATCCTCCTACTTCGCGTGCGTTTTTTTTCCTCCTCGGTATCGCGCTTCCTTTAATTCCCTCGCTGTGCCCCGTGCGTGGTATTCTCGTTGCCGCCCCCCCGACCTGTGCACCCTCCCTCTATTTTCTTTGGATTCGTCGCGTCGGGTTTGCGATCCCCTGGGAATTCGATAATGGGCTCGAGAACGCGTCCCGTGCCCGTAAGCACGTGAATCTATCGAAAACTACGGGTAGGTGTATTTAAACGACGAGCATTGATTGTCGCGAGTCCTAAGCGAATGCCGAGCATTCTCTGCGAATCGTCCGGCGAAGAAAGAATCGTCCGTGTTTTTCGAAATCGTTACCGACCCGCCCACGCTCTACTCGGATCGCGTGGGCGATGTCGCCTGGGGGATAGCAAAGCGGAGTGACAATTGCGTTTCGATGCCTTTTGAAACGCAGCCAGCCGCGGCGAAGTCGAAATCGATTATCGCGGGACGCGCTCGCGTGACAATTGATAATAACCGTCGACGCGGGTAATTACGGTTTTGTTACGTTGATCGGGCCGCGGGAAACATGTGGGTAATCCGTAGTGCGTTTCAGTCTACGCCCGGCTGTCTGTTATTTAACCGGAGATTAACGGCTGTGTAAACGTATACTTCTGTTCAAACAGCGTGCCTTCGTTCCGAGGTGTGTATCCGTTGAACGCGTGCGCGCTCCTTCGCTCGCCGCGTCGAGCCCCGGGTTTAATCGTCCTGATAAATCAAAAGCCTCGCCCCGGCTGGATCCTGAAGCACGTCTTCCGTCGGCCGTCCCCAGATCCCGATCGGGGGACGCTCCTCTCCCGCCCGCGCCCCCGTCACCCCCCCTCGTCGTCGAGGGTCGCATAACGATTTTCGTCACGTTACAGAGGAGCTCGATATCGCCCGGCAATAAGTACAACCGACCGCGGTCACCCCAGGACACTCACCATCCCATGCACATGAAGAAGATGAAGAAGGAGCAGGACAAAGACATCGGCCACGTAAGTGCCCGTTCCCATGCAGCCTCGTGTCGATGAATGATCGCGCCGCGAAAGAAAACGTTGAACCGTGCACGAGACTTCAAACAAAGATAACGGCCCCCGATTAGCCTTGCCAATATGTACCGTAGATAGTGCGAACTGTGCAATGTGTGTTCGCCAAACACCCTCCGCGAGATAAATAAATTCTTCGTTTTCGTGAACTTTCCGTTAAATAGCACGGACTCGGACACCGCCGATCGCGAATCCGTGCACCTACACGATACTCGGGTGTACCAGTTGCGAATTTAAAGGGATGCGAGCTACGCGTCTTCTCGATCTTCGATCACAGTTTCGGTGTTTCGGTAACCTGGGACATTCTCTGGGGTACCACAGAGCGACGGTGAGAAAAGCGACCAGGACCTAGTGGTGGACGATGCCAGCGAGGGACCAACGAGCCCAGTGGTGAACGGCACGTCGTCGCCCCGTGAAAACGGACTGGACAAGGTACCGGCGATGGGTGCCGGGGTGCAGACGAAAAAGGACGTGCCGCCCCATTCGCCCAGAAGCGGGACCAGCAGTAACGCCAGCACGCCGTCTGCCAAGAAGATGGAGGAGCGAGAGAAGCCCACCACACCGATCTCGAAACCGTTGACGCCGACCTCGGGCTCGGGGATCGGCGGGCTGGGCCTCAAGTCTTCGGGATCGGCGAAGCTACTTCAGGGACCGTCCCCTCCTGGTGTACCGACCGCCTACCCGCCTCACTATCCTCCCGGGCCGCCGCCGCACCATCTGGCACCAGCTGGCCAACATCCTCACGTCGACATGATGGGTTACAACGGGTACGTGGCGCCTAGAGCACCACCTTCGCTTCAGCAACTGTACGATCCCCACGCGGCGATGAGGAATCCCATGGGATCGGTTGGAGTACCTGGAGGCAAACCGTGAGTACATGCACTTATTCACTGGACCACTGTCCTCGTAGATAGTGACTGGAATGGGCTACAGATTCAATTAAGCGACGATCCAGGAAAGCGTATAAAGTAGGAGTTTATTATATATATATAATTGCAACTCGCAATTAAGTGCACCTTTCAAAACAGCCACAGGAAAAACAGACCTCGATTGAAGTCCCTGTGCACTGTTTGTGTAGACCCGTAGACGAGCTGTAGCCCGTCCGAGTTTCTAAAATCACTGTGCAAATCGACACGCCTCCGTAGCTCGCAATCGCTCGATCGAGACGTACGATTATTTGATCTAGGCAACATCCTGCGTTAAAAACGTCCGGGGAGTACGCAGTTCGGTGTAATTATAGTACCGCTGGAATAGCGGGGCCACCATTTCGGTTTGAATGAAGATACAGAGCATCCGCGACTATGTACACGGAGGTGTTGCCTTGGCGTTCGGTATCATTTCGGTTTGGCATATGACTCGCGCTCCCGACACCCGTAACCAGTTCTCCAAACAAATCTAAATCGGACGAAGGCTGTACAACTCGAAGCTGTTTGCTTTCGTATAGATGAAAAACGCATCGGTGCCGTGCCGGTATTTTAAGATAAGATAATTCGATCGCGCGTCGCTCACTGTTTGCACGGCGGATATTAAAGGGAAATATTTAGCGCGATCATTAACGCGAACCAAAAATTCGGCCAATAAATCTTTCAAGAGTCTGCAACCTGGGGAGTTTCCAACTCGCATTCTCGCGTTTCATTGCTGAAGATCGCTAATGCGCATGTCAGGACAGAAGGTGTTTGTGCAAATTTGCTTCGAGCACTGCAGCGGGGAGAAGCTATACCGATTGCATAGACTGTTAAACGTTAAACAATCAAGGGTACACGGCACAGTGTTGTTGCAATCTCGCTATTTCTGCTCCATCAAATACAGGCTGTATTTCAGGGAAAGATAGGTGGCCGATACGCAGCGGTGTAGCGCGGATTTTGTTAATGTTGTTCGACGTTCGGCCTGCTCGCCAGCCAGGGCTCGTTATCTACGATTCTGTTTGCTATGAAAATTCAGCGATCCCGTTGTTTATTGTAGCCGCGAACGGTTAAAATACGATGCGTTATCGATATTTTTTATTTCGATCGCGAACGTCTGTGCCGCGTGATTAATGTTCCAGATAAAGACCGATAGGCCGTGCAACATTGTACATAAAGCAGGAATGAGCGCGTTTTTCCTGGTATCCGCGAATGTACACAGTAACGCGTGATTATGAAAAATGCATAGGCGAAGAGATACGGCGCTCGCGAGTTTTATATCAATTTGTATTTATTCAAACTACTCGTTCACCGATAAGCTATTTATAATCCACCCGCCAAGATCGTAAAGATTGAGCTGACAGTTTGCGACAAAATGCGGCTCAAGGGTGACACGTGGGTCTTCAAATTTTTCCACCATATTCTTATCTCCAAATTAGACGTTAGCTTCTTTTCAACCGCTCCACGTAAAGTGGCCATAACGACTGATTACAACAGCGACTATATTCTAATTGCAAGCAGCCTTCAAGGTGTCACGATCCAACAAGAATAGAATACTTTTATACCACCCACTTAAATCCTCCACCTTCTGTTCACCGAAATTTTAATGGGGAAGGTGCGCGTTTCACATAGAATTTATTTCTCCCGAACATCCATCAAGTATTCGATCCGCGGCTAACAGCTCCCCGCGAACTTATCTAGTTACCGAACGCGCACGGTGTCTGGCTCGGTAAACGGCTGGCCGGAAGAGCACCGTTAATATCGTTGGTTAAACACGCGAGTCTCACCGCACCGGTCGGATTTTTGTGGACGTTGCAGCGCGTACAGCTTCCACGTGTCGAGCGAGGGCCAGATGCAGCCCGTGCCCTTCCCACCGGATGCGCTGATCGGACAAGGGATACCCCGTCATGCGCGGCAAATTAATACCCTGAGCCACGGGGAGGTCGTGTGCGCCGTCACGATCTCGAATCCGACCAAGTACGTGTACACCGGCGGCAAAGGATGCGTCAAGGTCTGGGACATCGGCCAGGGCGGTACAGGAACCACCAAGTCGGTGTCGCAGCTCGACTGCCTGCAGCCCGATAACTACATCAGGTGAGTGCTTTTTACAGAGGACCGGCGCGCATTTTACGAACATAGCTATGTCCCTGTTCCTTCCATCGGGAGTCTTGTTTCTGATCCAAAGTGCAGGTTGCGTTGTTTAGGGGGTGTTGGGTATTATTCTTCATACATATGTAATACTTTCTTAATCCTTCGTGGTCACACCTTATAATCACAAATCGATCACGCGGAGTTCACTGCACCCCAGCGTCATTTTCGTGTTACCATTTTCGTATTTCCGAAGCCTTTAACTTCCGAGTGACGGTTTTATATTCGGTGATAATTCTAGATATGTAAATTTTGATGTGATGAAATTTGTAGTTGCAAAATACTTGTGGAAAAAAGCGATTCTTTTTGGTTGAAATTCACCAAATTCGTAAATATTAAGGCCTGCAAATTTGCAGGAATATTAGCAAAGTTACTTCTAGAAGAAAATTGCCCGCGGTGCGATACACCCCGCGTGACCGCGAAAAGTTAAGTGCAAAGGATATTTGCCAGATGAGAAACGAGAAGGGAAATTGGATAGAGGATGCTGATGTATGTATCAGAGCCGTGATATCGTATTTAGAAGATTCTCTCCGTGTTGGAATCCTCGTTGAAAGTGATTGCATTTTGGCTTCGTCAGACACCGAGGGCGTTCTGATATGGTATCAGTGCTTCCTTGGCGGACGGAGCCAGCTGCAGCGCGGCGGCGATACGTACACCGTAACAACTGTTGGATGCAGGAAATCGTGATAAATGCGGGGACGTGATAACCTCGAGAATCTCGATCGAGTGGTGTCTGCGTTTGTTGTGACACCAGCGCGGCTGATTATATTTGGAAAAATCTCGAACAGCGATTGATAAGTGGTATTAGATAATACAGAAGGAAGTGAGAACTGAGAGTAATACTTTTAAATGTTTCCATGCATTCTGGGCACGTATAACCGAGATGGCCGCGGTACAACAAAGTAAACATGAATTTTATGAAAACGTTTTTATGCTGGAAAGTGATTCAGTTCGTAGCGATCTGCGCTACGCGTTGCTGCCCATAGCTTCTGTAGCTTCTATAGCCTCGGTGGTTTATAAATATACTGTTAAAATCGATGACACTCGTACCTGCGAGTAGATATTACAGAATCTCTACGATCCCTTGCGAATTTAAAACTGGGAGAGAGTTGCCAATATCATACTGGTCACCTAAATCAATTCTAACGCGTACCTCATCAATTTCTCAGTAATTAACGAATATAAACGTCATCTGATGATAAAAATATCAAGTATAAATTTCGAGGTTATATGCCCATCCTATTTTGTGGGTGCTATAAACTTGATTTGCCCTAAATCGTACCACTTACAGTATGCCACACAAAGATTAATAACAAATTAATTTGTTCTGAACAAAAGGTAAAGCGTATAGTAGTAGGTGCCTAAAAGATCAAGCTACAATATCCAATAGTCACTTGCGTTCAAATTAGTAGATACCAAATATAAAATATATCCCTACACATGTGCTTCAATACAGAAATTAGTGTTACCTTCAGTCACGTGAGCTACCCTCGTTCTCCTCGAACAGATACGTTGCGAAAGATCGATGCCAAGGAAGCTTTCTATTCCAGAGAAATGCCCAGCGAAATTGCTGCCAGTTAGAATCTCATTTTACGGCCAAAGGGTTGAATCATTACGATCAGAAATCGTTCGATCGCAATCGCTTACACCGATAAATTCGGTATTCCGCGGGTGTAACGCTGAAAAATCGCGCGGACGGTGTCGAGAAATGGGATAAACGTTGCGCATCGACACTTTTACGACACGTTCGCGCGCGACGCACGTTTCAGCCGCTGAAAGGGGCGGAATAATATCGCGCTCGTATGACTGTTAATGCCCGCGCGGTAATTGAACCCCGCTGAACGGCGGCGGAGGGAGGTTTTTCTCCCCGCCCCCCGCCCCTAGTTTTTCCTTTTTCCGAACACGCGGCCCCCGGTCCGCTCGCAAATTTAATACATTCGCCGCGGTAATGCATGTCTCCCTACATTAAAAGCTGCTTTATGATCCATCGGTCACAGTTGCTAATCACGGCGCGGGGCACGGTCGGCCGATTTCGGCACGCTCGGACGCGCAAAAATGATTACCAATTTTAAACTGCCTGTGAAACCGAGCGAGGGCAGTCGAATTTCCGACGCCGTCGTTCGAACGCTCGCGCCATAAATCGTTTTATTCGGCGGACCTGCCTCGCGTTGCCTATCGCTGCGCACAGGCGTTTTATCGATAAACGAGATTGAAGGAGAATTACTGCTCAGAATGCATTGTTAGGTTTCGCGGTGCCCGCGCGTTTATTACGCGTCACGCGACCGCGCCGTAAAGCCCCGGGGATCATCGCGATCGGTAATCGAAGGATCGACGTTAAACGGTCGAATTTCCGCGTCCTTGCGATAACACCGTTATCGCGGCGCATGCCTATGACGCGGGAGTAGCGAACAGAGGGAATGAAGGGTGGAGCGGAGTGTTTAACCTGTCCCATCCTGGACGTGCCCAGGTCGGTGAAGCTGCTACCAGACGGCAGGACGCTGATAGTGGGTGGCGAGGCGAGTCGGCTGAGTATCTGGGACCTGGCCAGCCCCACGCCGCGGATCAAGGCTGAATTAATCTCTTCCGCCCCCGCCTGCTACGCCCTGGCGATCTCGCCGGACTCGAAGGTCTGCTTCAGCTGCTGCAGCGACGGCAACATCGCCGTCTGGGATCTCCAGAATCAGACGCTGGTCAGGCAGTTCCAAGGGCACACGGACGGCGCCTCCTGCATCGACATCTCCGCGGACGGCTCGAAATTGTGGACCGGCGGCCTGGACAACACCGTCCGCTCCTGGGACCTCAGGGAGGGCAGGCAGCTCCAGCAGCACGACTTCACCTCGCAGATATTCTCGCTGGGCTACTGTCCCACGGGAGAGTGGCTGGCCGTGGGCATGGAGAACTCGAACGTGGAGGTGCTGCACGCCACGAAACCGGACAAATATCAGCTCCACTTGCACGAGTCCTGCGTGCTGTCGCTGAGATTCGCGTCCTGCGGCAAATGGTTCGTCTCCACCGGCAAGGACAATCTGCTGAACGCGTGGCGCACGCCTTATGGTGCCTCGATATTCCAGGTGAGGACCGTTCAGTTTTATCTCGGGTAACCAGTTGATATAAACCGCGGCGAATCAGGTCGAGATAAAAATTCAGTCGAATGCTTGTGTCTGTCGCGATGTAACAAACCTGGCTGAATTCTTATCCTCGTCCGATTCGCCTTGGTCTACCCTATTTCTACGATTGTTCCGCGCACGATTCCTGTTTCTCGGGTAGTCTTGCCTTCTGCAATCAAGGCGAGATCCTTCATTGCCCCGGATGCGCTGCTCGTTTCGGTGCCTAGAGTATATTCCCGTGACTTTCTTCTAACGATCCTACCATCGAAACACATAAATAGTAGGGCTCTTACTATCCGGATATCCGAGTACCCGGATCGCTCGTTATAACTTGAAATCAGGAGCTGCATCCGATTTCAAATATTTCGTCATAATGACCCCGATATATTCTGATGCTCGGGTACTCGAATCTAAATTAAATAAGCATCCGGATATCCGAATATAAATTTTGTGGGTATCCGAGTCCTCGGATACTCGAGTCTCGGATATCCGTAAATCGGAGAAACGGTAAGAGCCCTAATAAATAGTACATTCTTCTTCCTGGCCTCGGTTAAAATTTCGAGTGTCAACACTCTCCGTCGCGTCATGGTAGCTCAAGAACCGAGAATACAGCTGATGTTCCTGGCAAAAATCTCCCACTTAGAAACAGAACCGTCGCGTCCTCTCGGACGATCGTTCGCCGTTGAATCACCTCACGTAGAAAACGTGTGTTGCGCTGCTTTCAGTCGAAGGAGTCGTCGTCGGTGCTGAGCTGCGATATATCTGCGGACGACAGGTACATCGTCACCGGTTCCGGTGACAAGAAGGCAACCGTCTACGAGGTCATGTACTGAACGAAACCGCGACGGGATACCGAACTCGTCCCAAGGTGAAGCTCCTCCACCGCGTGGGTGTACATATAACATAGGTTTTCTTATACGACACTATGAGAGACGTTTGTTGCCCGTTGTTCTTGTTATTGTTGTTGTTGTTACTCTTGACGAGGAAAATGGACCCGTGCAAAGAAACGAGCCGAACGAACCAGAGGTCCGAGGGTCCACGATCGACGGGGCAAACGGTGACCGTGACCGTTCTCCCTCGAGAGCGCACGCGAAAAATCGCTCGATCTCTCTGCGAGAATAAAAAAAAAAGCGCGAATGAAACGGGAGGGAACAATTGTTTCGTTTTCTGTCCGAATCAATCGATTATCCGGGCCGCATAGATTTTTCTCCCCAGCCGATGAATTTTTTTACTCGAGAGTCTCGAATTCAGTTCGTTCCGCTCGTCGCGTGTGATCGCCTTTGGCAAACCCCGCGCGCGCGTTAATTAGAGTTAAAACGCTGGCATTCGTATCGCCCCCCTTTCCCCCTTGTACATTTTGTATATACGTATACATATTATATATATATATATACATACACACGCGCGCACACACACACACACACACACACACACACATGCACACACACACACACGGACACACATCGGTCTTTAAGTACATCGTCATATTTTTCTACGTCCCCTAAAAGTGAGACGGTAAGCGAAGAGTTGATAAGATGGAAGAAACAAGCAGAGGCGTGTAAATATTGTCAGGCTTAGAGAATGTAAGTGAAGACAAGTCGAGGCGAGAGACGATTAAATAAAAAGGTGATACTCGAGACTATAAACACCGCCATCGATTCATTCATCCACCACAGTTATTTCCATAGAGAAGCGGAGGATCAGCGAGAGGGACAGAATGATTTCGTCCGCGCCGAGGATCATCGTCCACGAAGAAGGTACGTAGGTACGCGCGCGGATATTCCACCCGTGTTCGGCGTTGGTAATGTAACAACCGATGAACGAAGGGATTCGCGCGGCGGGAGGTTGCCGAAACTATGAAACAGGGGCGTCACCTCTGCGTGGCCCATAAACGTGTTAGCGGCCGGCGACAGACTAACGCGGGCTGTCGGAGCGGGAAAAAGCGCGCGGCATCAACAATATTTAGCCAGAACGCTGGCGGGACCGTGTCGCGAAAATCACGACACCGTTTCGTCGATAAAAAAGAAAAAAGAGCCACAGGCTACATGTCGCGGTGGACGCGCGGCGGGCCACGCGTTTCGCGCCGATTTCCACGGGGAGACAAATTGCGGCCAACGCGATGGTCGTGTCCAGCCAAACTCCGCCGACGGCTCCTGCCACGCGGATATGCACCGGTTCTCCCGTTGGGTCACTGAAGTTCAGCTGCCGCTGGCTTCTCGTCTGAGACCTACGTGCTGGTGGCGGATTTGGAGCTGGGTGACCTGGGTCCGCCGGTGACCAAGGGTAGTGACGATGGAATAACCGCGATTTAAGGGACATCGTTATTAAAACGTAGAAGTTGGGGGCTAGGTGCTAGAAATTTCCGGAGCATTGGGTGTGCTAGTGAATTAATCATTTTCCTACGAAACAGCTTCCAAGTCGGAAGAACTGCTCTCTGATTTTACCTCACTTCACGATCTATAAATATCGATAACTTTTAATAGTCAATCCCTACAAGACAGGGGCTGTTCTTAAATTACGCAAGGCTTTTGAGGGGGTCACGAATTTCTTGCGTTCTCTTGCAAAGGGTAATATTCTTTTAATCTAATTTTCAATATGAAAGCGAGTTAAATGAATTATATAAACCTTCGAAAGAATTTTAATAACTGAAAAAATGCATTGCAAAAAATATTACGTATAAAAAGGGGCAAAGGGGGTGGAATATAAAATCTTAAAAATTCTTATACTGGACGAGGGAGGGGCGAGGGAGTAAAGACAGCCTCTTAAGGGAAGATTCTCGTGTAACAGCCCCCGAAATTTATACATTTTTTTCAAAAACTATTGTTAATATTGCATTAAACTCTTTTGGGATATCAGGAGACATCTTTAAACTTGCAGAAAATACTTTTTTTATGTCGATCTAAAATTTTAATTTTTATTTTATTTATAATACTTTTTTCGATATCAAGAATAATATGAAAAAAATTGTCTAAGGAAAAACCTACTTTTTCTTTCAAACGCTATAGCTCTTTCAATTTTCATTTTTTTTTCTCTAAAGTGGACCAATTCCAGCGTAAACCATCTAACTTTAAGACACATCCCGCCAACAGGAGGTACATCGTCGAAGAGGTGGACAAGATTCCACAATAATTACTAATAATAAGAAGGATCGATATAAAAAAATATTTTCTGCAAGTTTAAAGATGTCTCCTTGTATTCCAAAGGAGTTTAATCCAATACCCCAACAGTTTTTCTAAAAAAAATCTTAAATATCAGTTACTTTTGGGGCTATTAGATGAGAATTCCCCCCTTAATCACTATCCATCAAACGTTCACTAAAGTCCTGAACCCGCTCTAGCTACCTGCAGACTGTGGTCCACTATTTACTCACGATTCAGAAAGAAGCCGCCTAAACAGCCGTGTAAAAGGATGCGAGTGCGTCGGTGATACCAAATCCCCGGGCCGAAAACGCGTGACGCCCGACGGGGCCCTTTAAAATCGCTGCGGGGTCAGAGTCCGGGGCTCGTGCGAATCGTGCCACCCGGTACGTAATTAGCGATGCAATCCACGCTCGCGTAGCGCATATTCAATGGAAGGTTCATCGGCGTAATGTTATTATAATAGTGGCGCGTTTTGCATATGTGACTGGGTAGCGGCGCGTAGGGGTCGGGGGGGGACGAGTGGACGTCGCGTGGGAGTAGAAGGAGGAGAAGGGGGGTGGAACGAAGAGGACTATCGCAGCGACGGGGCGCGAAGTGGAGGGTCGAGGGGGAGGGGTGGCGATTTTACACGAGCTTTGCCGCACGCCAGGCGTATTTGCATGGTAATGATATGCGACGCCGCAGGGTCGATCGGGCTGGTGGTGGTGGTAAACGGGCAGGGGGCGTAGAGAGGACTGGAGGGGCGGGCTAGGGGTTGCTGGAACGCCGTTGGCATTTTGCACGCAGGTTTTGAATGTCGCGGCTAAATGCACCGGTTATTACGGTTAATTCAGTCGACGGAGAAGCGAACGGCCGCCCGAGCTGGCTCTATTTATCCCCGCGCATTCGTTCTCCTTTATTGCATTAGGGTTCGTTTACAACTGCACGCGACAGGGCCCCGAGGAATACTTTGCCTTGAGCAAGCGACGAAGGACGCGTCTGGTACACATCTTCTCAAATTATAGTCGAGCTGATAGGTTTCGGCTGTTGGAAATCACCGAGCATCCACCTCCGCCGTACTATTTCGAACAACCGTCCGAATTCTTTGTCCAGACCGTAACACTTACGCTCCAACAACAGGTCTCATAACTCTGCCCCACCCACGACGGCGGGGCACGCCTGCACGCCTCGACCGTCCTATTCGACTTAAGTCCTCTCTCTAATCTCCAACGGAGCCCCGCGATTTATTACAGCGTCGCGACCGTGGAAACGGGCCCTTAAACGCAGGCCAGCTGCCGCACGCCGATCGCCGTTTCTTTGCGTCATCGGTTTAATCGTTTACACCGGCCCGGAGTTTGTTCTGCGGCAAGGGGATTAACGAGCGTGGGTCTGCCCGCTCGATCGGCAAACGCGCCGCGTAATGGCTTAATCGACGTCTGGCCGGGGCAGCGTTTTATTCCATTAGAAATGCCATTTTCCCGCGGCGGGCGACCGGAGAGAGGCCTGATCGCCGGGCGAAGCGTGTCGGGCCCCCGTTTTCCATCGTCGTCGAGCGGACGCGGCGACCAGCGGGGCCCGATCGATCGCCGATCGCTGCTCCAACACCGTGTAATCTCCATTTCGCGCGTAAAAGGAAAGAAAGAAGGAAAGGGGCCGCGTAACAGCGTAACAGCGTAATAAGCGGAGCGTAGCGCTATCATTCGGGATCGTTAGCGGGAGACGGTAACTCGGAACTTTCCGCTGGACGTGCCGCGACGGCCTATTACCCTGTTCCCGCGCCCCGGCGATGTCCAATTTCGCGGGCAGCTAGTGTACACCTTTTACGGGCCGTGTACCGTGTCGTATGTTGGTCACGCGTTCCACCGCTCGTCCCGGCGCTTCTACGAGGCCACGAACAGCCTGTTCAACCGGCGCGACGAAACACGAACCGAAGCCCCGGCCGTCACGGTGAACGCTCGAGCGTGCCGGCGCGGCGCAGCGTTTCGGTCGCTGACGGACCTCCGTGGAGACCGAATCTCGGTGGACCTTGCCGCTGTTTGCTCCGGACCACCGCAGAAGCGTCACCTACTTTTTGCGTCACTGAGTCAGTCTCCGGTAGGATGAATCCTTGGGGCACTGTATCCTCCCAGCTCCGCATGGACAGTAGGGGAAGTAGGGGCAAAACCGGGACGTTAAGAATAAATGCTCATAACGTTGTCATTATTAATGTAAAAAAGAAATTGAAATTAGGATTCATTAGACTAAACTCTTCTTTAAATAATAGTATATTTCCATTTTTTTAAATACAATAACAAATACCAAAAAATTACGATTTAAAATATGGTCCGTTTTTGCGGTTTTACCCCATGGCCTGAGTAAAACCGGGTACCATACTAGAAACTGGCCCTAGCACCTATAACCACAGAATTCGTCCAATTCTTCAGTCCCCCAACCAGTGGAGTCTTCGTGAGCGCACTTACAACAAACTGTACACTGCACCCAACCTTCATTCAATTTTGATGAACCATATGATTCATATGATGTCTTCACCGTGTTCATCACCACTGTTATCATCATCCTTCGGTATTTTGTTTAATTTTGTGGTTTTCTTTCTTTTTAGTTGTAGTCCTTTATTAAGATTTAATTTTAAAGATAACTTCCTCGTTTTTGTTGCTTTGTTATACACATTTTGTCCAAAACCGGGTGCCCGATTTTACCCCGTACGGTTTTACCCCAGCATACAATTTTGTAAATATTACGAATTATCAATAATACCAGGGCGAAGTACAAACAAACGATTCTTAACTATCGAAAATTAGATCAGAGCCATCAAAAACACACAAGACGATATAACCTTAGTAAGCACGCTTGTAACACAATCATATTTTGTTGACAAAATAAGGCACATTGCGACAATATATCGCTGCAACGACGCGGCAAAATTTAAGACAGTTTAGAAAATAATTACACGTCCCGGTTTTACCCAGGTACCCGGTTTTGTCCTAATTTCCCCTATCTATGAAGCAATGTTAGTTATCATTCAAACATCTTGGAACACCATAGAGTAATTCAGCGATGGGCAAAATTTTGATTTAAATAAAATTGTAAATAACGGATAAAAGTTAACAAAATCGATTCGTCATGTGTCGAGTGAAGTTAACTCGGGATAACGAACGAATGACGAATAATTTTTTCAACTTCTATTCCTTATTCGAAATTTTATTTAAATAAAAATGTTGCCCATCTCTGGCCGGCAATTATACTAATTCGGTATTTCAGGCTTCTCCGGAATAAAATACAGCTCTGTCGATTTTACTTGTTATAGGCTGTTGCTTTGAGTTAGATTAGCAAGCGAGATCGTGTTTCCCTTATTACTTTCAAAGATTTTGCTGTTATTCATTGAAAATTTAGGTACGTTGAGAATTTTGCGTAAGGTGCGACATCTGTCTCCCACAATTACCTACCCTATCCAAATAATAGAGAGTCGCTCGTCCACGTCAGTCGATCGACAGGCTACCTCCCGAATGTGTATTTGCCTGCGAGCCGAGGCGTCCTTAGCTCGTCCGCGTTGCTCCGACGGAAGCGACGAGATCTCTTTAGTACTCGTTACTCGCCGCTCGTTACCCCGAGCAAAATTACAGCCAAGCGGAGCCTCCGCGCAGCGACGAGATCCCACCGATCGCCTACCGGGGCCGCTTTCGACGCGGGCACGGCGAGAAAGAAACGGCGCAATAAATGTCGGCGCGGTTTTTTAGCCGAGGCACCGCGGGGGACCACCCAGACGTTGATACGCGCGGGCCCAGCACGCACGTAGCCGCGTACACGCGTGTTCGCGTTTCGAAGCTGGGCGGAGGCGGTCAGGCGGGCACGGGCACCCACACTGAAAGCGCTAATTTTCTCTCTGTCCGTCGGCGAGCCGACCTACGTGCCGCGGTGCGGCGCGGCATGGCGCGGCGCGGTGCTCACACAAACGTGGCAAATTAACAGGCACGCAAATGAGCGAGTTCACGCGCTCGCTTTCATGTTGCCCCGCGTCTCTCTCGTCACAATTGGACACTAATAAACGCGCCAACCTGCGCCTCTCTCTCTCCCTCTCGCCCGCCCCAATCCCCATCATCCCTTATCCGCTACTATTCTCCGTCGTGTAGCTCTATTGCTCTGCGTCCCTTCTCTGCCCTGCCCGCCTGTAACGAACTGTGTCTAGTATTCGCGTTTCCTGTTCCATCCCCCTTCTCCGTCGCAGCCCCGCGCCGGTGCTTCGCGTGTTATTAGGCGCCGGGGAGAGTTCCTCCGGTGGCTTCGCTTCAAAGAATTCGTTTATTAGGTACTCGGTTACTTATTACTATCCGGTTACCTGGTTACTTAATTGGAAGCAGATCGTGCGAGCGCATCGATGTTCCTCGGTGAAAACCCGCGAGGAAGTAATGAGGGGCAACGTGAAAGAAGGAGGATCAAGCTTGGTGCAGGTTTGCATCTCATCCTTCTTATTCCGCGGATCGATCGGAAAGCGTTTCTTCGAAACGGCGGGGAGCGGGAGCAGTGATATGTAATCTTGCTCGTCGATGGAAGAGAACTCGATCTCTCGGTATCCACGGTGATTTGCATGCATTGGACGAACGCAGGATTATCGGGAGTTCGTTTGGTAGCCGAGAGAGACCGAGAAGAACGATTTCCGCGATTCCAGTGCGAAGTGCTTGCTCTCCGCCTTCGAACGGGAAACGTGCATCTGCATTCATAAACTATAAGAGACGATTATTAGGCAACGGAGCTTATCGCGGCAAATATTGTATCAGCGAGTTTCTGTCGGTGTCGGTGGAAAAAGTTTCCGTGTAATTTCGCGATTTTTGGGTCACGGAGCCGGGGCACGGGGCGCGCGCCAGCAGCGAACCTATTTCCGCGCACACGGGCGCAACCGCGGTCGGCGTACGTGCGAGCCGCGAAAAGCTGAGGCGCGACACGCCAGCCATGGAAACGTAACAGCCCCGTGGCGGGTTGTTTTTCTCCCGCGTGTTAATGCGACGACAAAAATTGCGGTATTGGGACCGTGCGTGCCTCCGGCACCTGCTTGCGCGTGTCGAAACCGCCGCGATATTGCAACCTTTGCGTGTCCATAACGCTGAAATTTCGTTTTCCCCCGCGAGCCCGCTGCACAATGGATTTTCGACTTCCGCTTTTTACGCTCGCGAGATCGATGAAGCGTTTAACGACCGGGTACACGGCACGGCCAGAAACGGGACGCTGTTTTCCACCCGCGGTATCGAGTGGCCAAAAAACGGCCAAAATAGGCTAAACTGGCTGCAGCCTACTTAACGTTTCAACAACGTAGGTACGTAGATACCTAGAGTAGAGAGGGGTAAAAGTTCGCGGCGGGCAAAAGTTCGCACTGTATGAATTTCAGTGTTTGAGGTGTGGTGTGGTACGGTACCGTAAACTGGGGGAACATTGGCATGTTTTTGGAACATTTTGCTATATGGGGGAAAGGACCCAATTACTGACACCAAACTAATTACTGTCACCTTAAGCTATTTTGCATAAAATAACGAATAAATAAATTATAGTATATAATCTATAGTATAGATTACAGGTTGACTTAAATAATTCTTTTTTTGTATGACTTTACAACGTTTATTTATCCGTTATTTTAAATAAAATAGCTTAAGGTGACAGTAATTGGTTAGGTGTCAGTAATTGGGTCCTTTACCCTAATATAAAAATTAACATTTTTACATTTGCTTTAAGTATCCTATCATAACATTGCATCTTTTGTGAATGTAGTACAATTGTCAAAATGCATAAAATTTATGTCCTTATACTTCTTTAATACATTTTAAATATGTGCCAATGTTACCCCGTACCCGGTTAACATTGGCACATCATATATAAATAGCACTAAAAACTTAAAGTTTTACCACATCTGAACTTACATTAACACTTAAATTTCTTTCTTTATATGTTCAATGCACTCTATTTTATATTTTTAAAATTTTTAATTTTTTTAATTATCATTTTCAAATTTGGTTTAGGTATCCTATTATAACAGTGGATCGTTTCTGATTGAACTACAACTGTGAAAATGCATAAAATTGGTTTCTTTTTCCTTTTTAATAGATGTTAAGTAGATGCCAATGTTACCCCGTACTGCCAATGTTCCCCCAGTTTACGGTACTTGGTTGCACTGATCGATTGTCAATCGAGGTAGAGCCACCAGCACGGTGTAATAGCCGTGGCCGCCAGTGTGGAATTGTGTGGCTCTGTTAATTTTATTATCGTACAATTCGATGTATATACTCTGTCATATAAGAAGGAACCTGCGCATAGACCTGTTCGGCGCTACTATTGGCTATACCGCAACCAACGCCCCTCGGAGCCAATGAGCTCATTCTATATGCGTGAAACGGGTTCCTTCTAATATGACGAAGAGCATAGTATTCTAATTTTTAGGAATCAATATTATCCTTGTAAATTGATCTGCAAATATCTTATGTAACGTATCCTTTGAAAGCTCGCATTTGACACTTTTTGGTAATATTTATTTTATACATGCTGTGCCAGGTAAATTTACACGAAGCCACTGCCTATCGAATAATAAGGGATACTAGTTATTCCTTGCATAATGATATGTGCTATCAGTGTAATGCCTACCAAGGATTTTACGTAAGTCTAAACTTCAAGCGCGCTCTCTTGTCCAACTCTACTCTACTCCCTCTTCTTTTCGATTAATCAGCATAACATTTGCAAAAGCTACAAGAGCAACCAAATCGAGCCCAGTAAGAAAAACCTTCTTTACCACCGATACATCCTCGAACCCCAACGAGCCCAGCCGCAAGAGCGCACAAAGAAAGCCACTTTCCCTGTAAATCCAATGCACGTGGATGAAAGACTTCCTCGTTACCCAGAAACGATCAACGGCACCGCCAGAGATTCACGAAAGCCGAAAGAAGCTCGCGCCGGCGACCAGCCTCGGCACAGTGCCACTGTGTCGATGCGTCAATTAGAGATCCTCCAGGGACTCGCGATTAAAATCCGCCGATACTCGCGTGCTTGCCCTCGGAGAAGACGCCGGGGCCGGTCGGTAACGCAGCGGATCGACGTAAGACGGCAGCTGGGTCCGTGGAATCGTAAACGCGGCTAAACATGTGTATAGGAGCATAAAAGTCGGCGCGCTCTCTCCCTCGGCGCGTTGCATAAATATACGGGCGCCCCTTTAGCCGATGAGTCGTGGTACGCTTTAAGTTGCTCGGTAGCCGGTGTAGCCGTAAACGAGGGGCAGAGAGGGCTGGAGGAGGAAGGCGGAATTTATCGTGCAGCCCAGGCCGGCGCAGCTGAGTGAATCGCTGCAATTACATGCCGGGGTAATTGCACACGGCGACCGGAGATTTTTATCCTCGCACCTTCCACAAAGAACTTCCCCTCCCAGGCTATTCAATTTATTCGTTCTCGTGTCTACGGATCGACGCCGGGCCCCCGGCCCGCAAAAACACACCCTCCCGGCTCGCGCTTTTTCACTCTGGTCGTTGAAAAATTCCGCTACGCCCGGACACCGCGAACGCTCTCCGACCGGGGCCCGTATCTAAGGCGGATCGGGAACGGACTCGGTCGGCAGCCGTGCACGCGGTACACCCCGCGGCTGCGCGCGCCTCGATACGGATCGGATGCAAATGACCGACGCGCGGCCTGATTAATTGCCCGCGATTACTCGCCCCGGCTATTCGCGACGATTAAGGAGTTCGATTTATGCAACGGCGCGCGAGTATCTGAGCAACATAGTTTCTTGCCGCATTGTACGCATATAGTCGGTAATTGCATCGCTCGATTTTAGACCGCCGGACCTCGCTGGGCTCCGCTGGCTTGATCTTTCGATTTGATCGCACGCGAATTTACATAAACTGATGGAGATTAATCGCCGTTTCCTGCTGTACGCGGCGGAGCGGCTAGTTTGGATACGTAGATCTGTCGTCCGGTATCGTTGAAATCGTTGGGAGTGTAGGGCAGTGGCTCACAGGGACGAAGCTAGGTTTTATAGCGCCCGGGACATGGATTCTGTGTGGTGCCTCCACCTCCTCAAACATTTTACCCCGTTGTAGGTAGGGTAAAGGGCCCAAATTTCGTCCCTGGAACTCTTAAGGAAATTGAGAATAATTTTCTAAAAATTTGTTATTCGATGTAAAGAGGGCTGAAAAAGGAACAGTTACAGAAGCGAATTATCTTTTATCGCCTTTCAAGGAATTTTAGTAGAAATGTTTAATGTTTTGCAGACGCCGAAACGAAAACAGTGTAATAAGCAGTCGATGCGAAAAGAAGACGTTCATTTGCCGTGATTGCTTGGACTCATAAACTGTAACATCACTTGTATCGATATAAAAGTTTGTTTTCCAATTTATTTGCCGTTTTACAAACGTTTTCTTGGGGGACGAAATTAGGAACACTTTTCTCAGATCTTACATTTTGCACGGTTTCACATTTTGTTTATTATCTCGTATTGCCAGCTCATTCTAACATTTTATACAGCCTCTACAGGGTCGAACACAAATGGGGCCCTAAATTTGGGCCCTTTACCCCATTGTCCACCTTAGGAGATTGGGTTCACAATTTACATAAAAAAGACTTGTAATAAACATGTTCATTAACTGGCATCAAACATATTATAGCTACCCTAATTTCTTCGCTGTTTGGTAACAGATAATATAAATTTTAAACAGCTAAATTTGAATTGCTTCTCCATAAAATGTGTATCTCCTCTATTCCCAATGAAATAACGTAAGATATAAATTTGAATAAAGCCATCGATGTAGCTTTTCACTCCCTGTCCCCCTAAATTTCGTTCCTGGCGGCGCACCCAGAGCGGGGCAAAGGTGCCCTGGCGTCCCCAAAGTGGAGGCTTTTTAATAAAAAAAGAAAACTGGATTTCATTCTTTAAATAAACATTTATAATCACCCACCGAATTTCACTGAACTTGCATTGAGAATATTTTTATCCGTTCAACTCGGCCGCCCTGAAGATTAAATTCTGAGTGCGCCACCGGTGTAGGGGGACCTGATGTACCGAAGTACCTATTTATGCGTCGGGGTGCGGAGTCGCTTGTGTCGAGGAATTCGGCCTACCCACTCGAGATAATGAGGTATTAACGAAACTTCGATTATCAATCAACATTTCTGAAGATCGGAGCTACTTTCCAGTTAAAGGAAACCCGCTCTAAAAATGCGAGCGCGCTTGACAAGGAGGCTATACGCGACGATCGATGTGGCGCTCTCCCGCGTCGTCGCTTAAAAACCCATTCGATCTTCGAAAGTTCGGTTCGTTCGGCATTAAGCAATTACCGCGCCACCCGGGGGATCGTTAACAGCGGTGGATGTCGGAGCAGCTCACTCCCGGACATCTCGTTCGACCAGGGGGAACATACGTTTTCCAGGGCTCGCGCGGCGAGGCTCGCTGCGGGCGAAAAAGAAAGGAGGAGAGTAGCGTGTCGCGACGGCTCGTTAACGTGTTCTTAGGGGGCGTTTCGATGATCGATCGGCGCGAAATTAGCGAGATAAGCGGCTGTAACGTTAGCGGCAGAGGAGGCGGCGCAGGGGAGGGCTATCGTTGGTCCAGGCAACGAGTTCGTGTGCAACGTTAACGGGGCTACTCGATGGCGGAGGTGCAGCCAGCGAGCGCGGAGGAGGCGGAGGGCATCGGCGGCGGCGGCGGCGGCGGTGGTTATCCAGATAGCAGATAGCCAGGACGGTGGTCTCGTTTGCGGTTTGACCACCCTTGTGGTGCACTGCCCTAACCGCCCCTAACCACCATACCGCACCATCCGCAGCCGGGCGGTGTGTGCAACCGGCGATAATGTCGCCCTTGCTGCGGCCGATGCATGTCGTTGCACCGGCCACGCTCCGGGCACAAAGTGTCCTAGGGAATCTGTCCTCTCTGTCTCGCTCCCTGCTACGTCCGTCTTCCTCTGCCATCCTTTCGACAGGCTGCGTGAGTATGATCGCTCCGTTTCTTTCTTTTTTCCCTCGCCGACCTTTATTTTCCCCGTTGTCGGCCGCCCTTTCGATTACTCCCAGGCGCAAGGAGAGAAAGAAAAAAAAAAGACGCGATACCGGATGATCCCGATTAAAACGGGCCCGAACACGCCGGGCTAAACGTCTTACCGGATTACTCCGCGGTGTCCGACACGGGACAGGTTCATCGTCTACCCGCGAGCGACGCCGCCGAAGGACAAGCTGCGACTCGCGGACAAGTTAATTACATTCCTCGCGGTATCTCGATATTTAAGGCGATCCGGCATTAAGCGCGAGGAGGCATTTATTTCCCGAAAGCGGGCCAGATACCGCCGGGGGCTTAACGACCGGCTACGTATCGTTTCGCGTCACGCCGATGATAAGCTGAGAAGCCACCTGTGAAAATTTATTTCCGTACAGTTTCGTAATATGTGGAGTCTCGAAAATATACCTGCACAATTTCAAAGTGGATCTCGACAAATTCCGGAAGCTACGGAAGGTTTTGTGGATACAGGTAGCGCAGCGATCAGCATCGAGTGCACGCACAGATGACTTGGTGTCAATCGCCTAAAAAATGTATGTTCAAAAATTCAAATGTATCTGATATCAGAGATTATGAGCTTATGTATTGTTTAGAAGTACGTAGAGAATCGCTGGCCACGACGAGACCGTTTACAGCCGCGATCTTTGAGTTGCAGAAAATAACTACTGTCAAAACTTTAAACGCGACTATCTCGAAACGGCATTTCTCAAATTGGGCGGATTAATAACTCGATCTATTTTTATTGGATATTCACTTTAAATTTTCAGGGAATATTCGTAATCAAGTTATCGTCAGTTAATCGTTCGAGTGTTTTGATCGAATAATTCATCTAATCGTAACATGTTGATTTTTTATACCGTTTCTTGCAGAGTTCGCCATTTCTTCAAAAATTCATATTTTTTTAAATCTATACGCTTGACTAAAGCTATTGTAACACATACTTTAAGAAGACGTTCGAATTTTTCATGTCAGAGCAAATGTTTTGTACAATTTTTTTGCAGAGCCTAACGTTATTGTATCGCAAAATTGTTTCAATCTAGAAGCATACAATATTAGTTAAATGTATGTATTTTCAGTTGACAGTAAAGATTTTTCGCAGAAAGTTACGTTTCATTATAAAAGATTTCCTTGAAAATAGCTTTTATTTTCGACCCTCACACTGGCTTCCTCCCCTTAATGGGGCGGCTCGGTGGAGATCGAGGAAGATTTTAGAAAATCGCCGTTTAAAGTTTGGGGTGTAAAGTGGTGAGGTCAAAGCGCGTGGAAAATAGTCACGCGGTTATATACCTAGCGAGATATATTTTAGTTCGGTGCGCAGCCGTCGACGTTCGTACGTCCTTTTGTTCGCGCCGCGGTGTAATAAAGCACGGATATCAGAGAAGCGGACATTTCATATGCGCCAATCCAATATATCGACTGGCTGTAACGCGAGGAAGCATCATGCGCAGCGAGCTGGACGGAGCATGCAGCCAGCGCGTTTAAGGGGCCGCTTTGGTGGCTCGTCGCCGCAGGAAACTGGTCCTCCTCGCGCGCGCGCGCGCGAGTGTATCCAACGTGGCTTGGACGTTTACGTTATATCCGTATTGCGAGAGTCGATAGGCCGCGGGAACGCAAGGGGCAACGGTTCTTCTCGATGACTGTATCCCTCGGCCGTGTCCCCAGTCAGAAATTAACCCCTCGAGGCACTCGGCCGTGTTGACGAGGACGCTCGACAACGGGAGGAAACGTTTCTACGAGGCGAATCATCGGTCGGGACAAGTGATGGGGCCACGATCTTGTACGCGTAGACGCGTGTACGGGCGCACAAACCCAGCGCGTCGGTGTACGCGCAGACGGAGGGCGAGGCGCAGTGCAGTGCAACCGCACGTGTGTACACTTTACATATGTATACCTTGCACACGACGTATGTACACTGCGTAACGCCTATACGACAACGGGCCGCGCCTAACGAACCGAAATGATACCTAACCAGTAGTCGTCGCGTGTGTATGTACGGGCGTGAGCGGTGGCGAGCGTGCGAGCGAGCGAGCGCTTCGACACGGCCACGCCGTGGAACACGTGTCGCCGCGCACAAGAGAGCAGCAGGCTCGCTTAATGCTCGGGCATTAACGCTAATTGATGGATTGTTTTTAATATTTAACGCTTCGTCTCTTCCCCATCTCCTTCCGCCTCGTCGCGTCGCCCCCGTCCCCGAGACTCTTTTTCGTCCACTCTCCCGCCGTCTTTCCTCGTCCACCGCCGCGTCATATAGGTCGAACGATTCGATCCTCTTCCTCCCCAGCCGTATCGCCTCCTCTGCGGCCAGCTGACCACGATCTACGAACACAGGCTCTTTGGCTCGTCGTGAACACGCACGCACACCGCACTACCGCCGAGCACTTGGGTCGCGTACAGGCTGCGCGAAAAGTGGCGGTCATGATTTTCGTGGATGAAACTGTGTGCTTGAAATGGTCGACATGCATTCAGTTGGGAGAAACGAACGCCAACGTGTGTGCTGAGCTTGAGCTTCCATTTCACCGTTTTATCCCTGGTTGCCTTTCATCGCGGGAAGTTTAGTTATCTTATAACGCAAAAGCATTGCGAATTAATAGACATTTACCGATGCGTGTAACGTTGATCGTAATGCAGATTTGTCCGCAAAACTGGCATGACCGTTACTTTCTCCACACCCTGTACGTATCCATCGTGCACGAAAAGCGGGCCGCGAAGACACGACGTAGCCCAAGGAGAGCTTGACGACGACGGCACCGGGCGACAAAGACAACGGGGACGACCGAGGAAGACGAAGAATACGACGTCGGAACAACACGATCATACCGTGGCTCGTATATACCGGGAGGAACGGCCGTAAGAGGAAAAGAGAGAGGATAAAAAGACGAAGGGGCGAGGAGGGAGGGGAGGAGAAGAGGCCTGTGAGATAGCCGTGCAGCCGACACATACGGTAGTCGCAGATCGGCGAGGCAGACAAGGGACTCGAGCAAGCAAAATGGAGGGCAGGCGAGCGTGGAATATAAAAGGAGGAACGTGAATTCATATCTCGTCCGGGGGATCTCGCTGCTTTGCGCCGCTGAGAGACTGTGTTTTCGTGGGACGGGGATAGACGGAGAAAGGCGTCGGCCCTCGGGCTGGTGGAGAAGCGACGGGACGATCTCGGGTAGAGAAGGGTGGAGAAAGGGTGACAGAGGAGAGAGAGAAAGAAGGATTAGCGTTGGGTAGCAGGGGGGGCTGGCGGGGGTTAGGGGGTGAAGGAAGGAAAGACCGCGGGAAGGAGAATGAGAGACTCGAAGAACAGCCGGCCGCGGTCGGGTGTATCGTATCTGTCGCGAGTGCGAGGACGACGTTCGAATATCCCACGATTAGCGGGAGAGAGAAGGGACACGGTTGCGGTATTAGGGCGACCGAAACGGCAATCTGCCGGCCGCAGGAGCGACGAGGACGGACGGTGACAGTCCGCGCGGACCGGCACCGTCGAGACGAGCGCCGGGAAGCGACCAATCGCCGCTCACCGGCGACCAATCGTCGCAGGGAGCGACGAATCCGCGCTCGACTGCTGCCGTCGTCTCATCTCTCACCCGGGCCAGTCGTCCCCGAACCACGCAAGGAGGTAGGGCTCTTTTGTCTCGCGGAGCTGTGAATACACGATGCGTATACACAATGGCCCCTGCTAAGGGTACCGCCGTGTGCTCTGCCGTGTAGGCAGGTGAGAAAGTACGGAGACAGAGAGGCACAGACCCCGCTACAAAATTCCCCGAGTATTCAACGGCATTACCATGGATATAACGCGTGGTTTTTCGACTGGGTTTTTCAGACAGCCCACCGACCGGGGGCCGCGATGATAAAACCGCGCGCACAGATTAGTTCCGATTCCGGCAGCGCGCGGCTGTCCGTACCGGGTGTAAAATTATTGCCTCACCCTTCCATCCGATAGTCGAGCTCTTTCTGCCTCGCCTCCGAGACATCGACGTCTTGGGTATTTCGGGATCGAAAAATCGAGAACAAACTTCGATTGTTTATGATAGCCACAAGTCTTAGAAGTGTTTTAAAAAAAGATTTCATTGAAAGATACGAAAAGTTGCGGGAGTTACGGCGTAAAAAGTAACGCACGGGCCATGCAGGTAATCGAGCCGCGGTCGGCTTTAAAGCCGCTTTGCTCAAAACTATGTTTCTCAAGACGGTGAACATCGTAACTCGAGAACGGATCGATATTTTTTGTTGGAATTTTAACTGAACCTAGAAAACACTTTTCTCCACAAGGTGGAACTCGCGCACTGAGGTCGCCTAACTTTAACAACATTTAAGATAACACTTATCACAGAATTATTTCTGGAAAAATCCTTCAGTGTTGATATATGTTGTATAACTCCGTGAATTTTTATTAAAATTCTTCGACCGAGTTCCACCTTGTTGATTTTTAGTTAAACGATTCCCATATCCAGCGATTTTGCTTTTAGATGAGTCGGTCAATCGGAATACCGTCGACCACGTGGAGCTGCGTTTACGCAAGGACTCACTTTGATGTCTCGTATGTTAATTAATTTTTAACATTTTGTAAACATCCTTATTTGAAAATACATCTTGTATCCCTAAGAAAGCATTGTTAAAAGAGCAAATGGTTTGAGTTATTACTGACTCTACAATCTAGATCAAAAGAAACCGTTGATTTTATCTGTTTATACCCATGTATCCTCTTAAGATCGGAGGAGCGGGTTCTTAAAATACAATCTTCAAGTTTCTGCTACTTTTAGTAGTAAAAGTATCGTAGCGTTTCAATTATAGAATAACCTTCCGGTGTTCCTTGAATTCCATATTATACATATATTACATATTCGAGAGATGTACATACTGAACAGTTCCTTTACGACGTTGAATTATATGTTTGCCGTCCCGACGAAACGAAAGTCACCCGTATAACTCGCAATCGGTATCACACATGTGTTTTACTTTTGTCTCCCCCCGTACGTTTCGATTCACGAGCGCCCGGCTGTATTCAGGAAGATCGCGGTAGGTACCAATCGCGAGCTTACCAAGTCGGGTCTAACGAGCGTTTCTAAAAGCCTCCGCCGGAAAGATGTTTTCATAAGGCACGTCGAATTAGCGTACTTAAATCGTTTACAGGCGCATTACGGGGAACTCGCCGCGTTACACCGCTTGCGCGAACGAAAGAGAAAGCTCGCCAAGATGCATTTTACGATCGTTAATCCCGCACCAGCGAACCCGTCGATCACCGTGATCGAGCTTTTCTTCCGCCTCGCCGACGGACCCGCGAGAATTTCAATACCGTAAAGCGGGGGAAAAGAAATCCGTTCGTGCAGTAAGTTGTTTACCATCAACGGAAATTACCATTTCGAGCGCGTCGAACGTAGCAGTTCCCTCCATTTTTCCACCGATATTTCCCGCCGTCGAATTATTTATTGCAGCTTCCGCTCGAATTCCAGCGAATTATACGATGTATTTAAATCCAATTTTCACAAATTTTTAACCGTGATATTCTAGCCACGTTGCTGGGAGCATTCGTGAACAGTTAATGACTTCGCGGTATTATACAGAATAGTTCACATCAGGAATCCTTGTGAACACTTCTGTTGGGCACATACGACAATCTGCATCTACATATTCACCTTCGAAATTCAATGTTAAGGGGAGGTTCCGGTCTAGAGCCCCCAAAAATAGGTGATCTTTAGGAATTAATTAAAGGAAAACTACTACATATAACTTAACGGGACTTTTTGCATTGCATTGAGGATTTCTTAAATTATCGAAATATATTTTTTGTTTTGTAATTAATCATTGCAGACGGCACTGGGCAGTCGTTAAAGTCAAGGCGTCAAAAAAATCATCCAAATCGGTGGGACCTATATCTCCAAAAGTTATTATCCGATTCGACTGAAACTTTTTTTATTTTAAAGAATATACTTCTGGCTAGGGGGGAAACCAGACAAAATTACAAAAATGACATTTTTTTTAGAAAATAACGATACTTGAATTTTGAAATCACTTTTTCCCTATACTGTTCGTCCTTTCCACGCCTTTTAAAATTATAAATTTTCACTATTTTGTAATTTTGGAGATATAGGTCCCACCGTTTTGAGAACACTGTTTCGAGAAAAACGCGTTTAAAGTTTTACGTGAGCGCCGAGTGGCCGGGTTTTACCACGCATTCGCCGCTACCCAAATGCCTGTAACTTCGGGAATTTTACGAATTTCAACAAATCCTTTTAAACACGTATTCCTGAAAGGTTGAACAATCGAAGAACGAATTAAAAAAAAATCGACTTTCAGACCGGAACCTCCCCTTAAGCAGATACTTACTTGTGATAATTCCAGAGACCTCGGGTCATCTTGTGCACCCAGGAACAAGAAAGCTAAGGGTGCTTTCACCCGATCGATTCCTTTTTCTCGTCTCCCTCAGCTTTGCCCTCACTCACCCTTACCTTCCTTCGCAGCATCGCTGTCCTCCGTCGACCATACGCAACCTACACCCCACGACTTCATCCCGTCGTTCCGCGAGTTCTCTGCAGGCTCAACCGTCTCCCGGTGCGTCTTCCGGACCACGTGACCAGCTAGACGCCTCGCGCGAGTGCTTATAAATTATCGGCGCAACGAGCGGGCATTATCTCGCGGCGAGCACTCGCCTGTGGCTCCGCGGCGCGTTTCTATCGTCTCGCGGTCCGGTTTTATCAATCTCGCCGACGACCACGACGACACCAAATTGTTCTGTTTATCGAACGAAAACGGTCGTGCTCGATAAGTCGTTTCATCCGCCCCGCCTCGACGTGCTCCTCGTCCGCTGACCGTGTCATCCCGTTTCTTTTTCTCGTTTCTGGCCCGGGTCGCTGCTGTTTGCTAGGCGATTTCCAGGCTTCCCCCCCCGGTGGACAAAACAGGGGCACAGGGAGGAGGAAGGAAGGGAGCCGGGGCGACGGCGAGACACGAGCCTTCGCTGGTACGTCAGAGCGATCGTTGACTGTCCCCCATCCGACCTCCCCGACAAATTATTAATCCCGACGTCTTGACCCCTTTCGCCTCTTAATCCGGGTAAAGAGAGATATCTCGCGGCTTCGGGGACAAAAGGGGCGAAGTGGTCTCGACCGACCCTCCTCCTCCTCCTCGTCCCCCTCTGCTCTTTTTGTTCCTTCTCTTCTTTCGGCTCGCCCTCCGTCCTTCTTTCCTGCTGCCGTTGGCCTTCTCCGATGCGGCAGGTATTCTTTCCCCCGTCCCTTTGCCTGTGGTTATGCTTACACACGTATTTCCACGTTCGTCTGCCGCTGAATTCGAGGCATAAGGTACGGGGTGCACAGGGCGCTCATACATCGCTGACAGCAACGAGCCGTCGATTCGATTGTTGCCTCGAAACACGTGTCGGGAAAAGGAGCATCGAACGAGGAACAGAGGAAAAAATGGCCCCCCTAATTAAGCCCCCGCTCTCCACCCAGGTGGCGATCGCCCACAGTCGTCGAGTTTATCCGTTACAAAGCCTCTCGCCACCGGGTTCTCTGGATCTAATCGTAAAGATACATCGAGGAGCGACGTGTAGCAGCTTGTTCACGGATTGTTCCGCAGCCTCGTCTGGTTCACTGTGGGAGAGCGGCGAGGATCGAAGAGGAACGCCGACGGCTCGGTGCGCACCGCTTCGAGAGGAAACGGGGCAGAGGCCGGCCAGCGCGAAGAGAGACAAAGAGAGGCGTTCGTTGATTAGAGGGGGCGCCGTCGAGCGATCAGAGCGCGCCGATAGAAAAATCCAGTATTTAATTAAGCCCGTTTCCTTGGCTTTCTGTGTCACGTGTGGCCGTGCTGCACGCGCGCTTCCCGCACACTCTGTATCGCGCCGGGCCCTCCTTATTGCCGCGAACGCCACGCTATCGGCTCGTGTTAATTGCTGAAACGCCGAACGATCGTTAATCGCCGCCTAGTATCCAACCCCGCCGAGATAATTGAACGTTTTCAGTAGCGGCCGGGATCTTCGATCCCCGCGCGCAGCCAGGGCGACGGGACGGGATGAGCGGATTGCGTCTACCGGAACACGCGTCGAAACGCCGCTTTATTTGAACACGTTGCGCTGGGAAAAAAGTCAACTGTTCGCCGATGGCCAAGCGGCGGACGATTGTGCGGGTGTCGGTTTCCATGCTTTTTCAGCTGTCACAAAACGATCGCGAGATGAACTTTGGTGACTACTTAGGAGTGGGTGTCCGAGTATTTCGGGAAAAAAAGTCCCGAATACAAAATCTCCGTTCGTAACAATCGATTGATTATTGCAGCATAACTATGTCGATGGCAACTTTGTAAAATTGAAGCATAATTGTTGCTGTTTATACAAAATAACCCCGTATATCTGTAGGCTTTTGTTACTAAATTTGACATAGGGTTAGACAAAAAACGGGACTTTCAGTCCCACCTAGGGCTGCCATCTGTAAAATCATTAATCCAGGACAGAGAGCATTAAAACCTCGGACATTTCCACTTGAAACCCGGACACTTGTAATTATTTTATATATTAGGGCCGGTATTCATAGTCCCTACTTATTCTTAAGCAAATGCTTAAGCATTCGGTATCCTTTACTAGCTACTAGGTTAGTAGAGGTTGTCGCATGCTTAAGAATAAGTAGCGACTATGAATACCGACCAAGGTATGATATACCAAGACAAACATTTCTGTAAATTATAGACTGTAACCGCAATCAGGAAATAAAGGTAAAGTATTTATGACTTTTTGAGCGAGCAGCATCGAAAAACCCGGATCACTACAGAAAATCTCCCCGGACGTCCTAAAAAAGAGGACAAATCCGGGGAAACCCGGACGGATGGCAGCCCTAGTCCCACCTTACCCTACCAGTGGCGGACTCAGAATTTCATCTTATTGGGGGAACCGAGTTGATCGGATCAAAATACTTTGAACGCAGATTCAATAAAATTCATTAGGTGATTATAAAAATTGATTTAAAGAGTAAAATCCAGTTTTCTTTTGTTTTTACAAAGCCACCGTCGGTACACCGAATACTATTGGGAGGCCGAGTAGTTTCTCGGTAGACTTACTGGCCACCTCAGACTCGTTTCGCTCGCCGTAAGGAATCCCGTGGTTGTTGAGGTTCCACTCGAGCGAAATAGGTTCGAGCGCGTTTCAGTGATTAACTGCGGGAGCGTAGCATGTTAATACAAGATCACGAGGATCATTACACACGGGAGAGGTCCGAGCGACAGAGGCTAGGATCGTGTCTGCTGCGCGCGCGTGTGTGTCTGGCAGTGTGCGCCGCCACTCCTTCGCACTTGGCACACAGAACGACGTCGTTATAGTAGCTGATTCCGCGGTGAATCGGTCCGTGCCTTTGAAGAGCGCGTACACCGGTTCGCGTGAAACCGGGGATGGTAGATGTCGGATTCATAAATCGAGGTAAATCGAACCCATCAGCTTCTGTGCTCCAGTTAACTACAATTCCCGTCGGCTTCTTCGCTCTGCCCTTTGGCTCTGTTCTCGCTGCTTACATCGTGCCTCCACTTTCTCCTCTTTCTTTCCCCGTCCGCTCTCGTTAACGTGTTTAGTGTTTTCTTTCCCTCCTCCGCCTTAAATCCGTTTCCTGTTCCGCGCTTTATTCCCGCGTCGGAAGAGTGGCGCTCGTTTCCCGCAAACGCGAGCTCCCCTTTTCCCTCGACAAAACTCCGCCGCCTTCCTGTCAGAGGATTTATAGCGATCCTCCTCGAAAATCCAATTAAGGAGCAGATATGACTGAATCGGTCAGAGGGTGCGTATAATCCGGTCCTCCCCCCGCTTCGGCCCGATACTTTCGAAGCGCGTGAACGTCTTGCTGGAAGCATTCGGCTGTAAGCGCACGAATCAGTGGTTCGCGTGTTACGGCAACGGAAACACGGCAGACGAAGCGATCGTGGCTCTCGGAGCCGAGAACAAGCCCGTTACAATTATTTAAACGGTTCGGATCCGAATCCAACCCTCCCCGGGTGTTTGCAATTTCTCCGATGCCCCAACCCCTCGCCGTCGCCTCTTCGATCCCGTCCCTCTCTGTTTCTCCGTGGCTACCTTTGTGCCTCTGGTCCCGGAGCAATCGGAGCGACGGCATCGCGAGCCAGCTTCCCCGAGCGGCGATTTCAATATCGGCGCTAATAGCGGGCCGATACGATAATCTCGGCCCGGTGGCCGTGCTTAACGCCGACTTAACGCTAATCCCAGCATCGAGCCCGCAAACGTACCTAACCGTGGCGTTATGTACGCGTGTATCGTGCCCCGAATAAGTGGACAGAGGGGCAGGCAGGGGGAGAGCGAGCAGGGGAGACGAACGAGCGGAGCAGAAGCTCGGCGCGGCGGAACGGGGGGAGAGGAACAGGTTGCGGGATTGCGTCGAACGTCAGCGTAGGAGCCGAGCCATTTGGCCGTTTCGAGTTTAGCGACTGTTGCTGGTGCCAGCGGCCGTGCACGCTCGTCGCGCGGTGGTAGTAGTTGCTAGCAACAGTGTCGCTACATACACCTATGTATGACGTCGCTAGTGGCATTGCTGGGCGCAACTCGGGCTTCGGGACGTTCCTGACGGCCAGCCGGTCGGCCAACTTTCCGCCGGACGCTAATAAACGCCAGCTTCTCGCGGCTCTCCGGCTACTACGAGCCTCCTCCGGGTGTCCAGGGCCGTGGCTTTGCGGCGGGCGCGAAATGGACCACGGACACTGAACGTAGTTTGCTGTCGCGTGGACGTGGCGCGCTTAAAACCGGGGTGAACGCGGAGCTTGCTGGGACAAAGGAAGCGAATGGATCGTCGCGTGGGAATCGGGATGCTCGAGAAATAAGCTGATCTAAACTTATTTGCATATTTAATAAGAAAAGACCCCGCTGCGAAAGCAATATCGCGGTGTTATAATTGGACGGAATTCTGCCAAGGCGGTACAGTTTGCGCGACAGAGGAGCGGAGGTATAGATACCTACGTGTTACGTAAAATACGACGTCGTTACGGGCACTGTTTACTTTATTACGTCCACCGCTAATACGCTGGAACGGTGCACGAGCGAGCGGTTATAATTTTATCCGGGTCGAGCGATCGCTGGACGTCTTTATCGCGCTTCTTATCGCCCCGATTCATCGCGGAACGTTGGAATTCGTCGCACGATCTAGTTTCCTTAGCGTGAGCGCCCGCTGTTCCGTCACGCGGCCGAAACATGCTATTCCAGTGGGGTCTGCCGGTGAAAAGGAGAAGTCCTTCGTGGGGCCCCTCGACGTGGAAAGCCACCGGTAGAGACGCGGCGGGGGGAGCCTTAACGCGTGAAATTGATATCGCAAGGTCGAGACGGTCCACGAGGTCGGCCGAAACCGGAGCCAGCACGAGGTTCGGCTAATTTTTTCTCGGCTGATCGAAGGGGACGAGCATCCCCCCCGGCGCGGCGCGGCGATGATTTAGGGCCACTCTGCCCTCTGAAAAGAAGCAGCCCGCGAGGGAACAGCGCCAGGCCCTGCCCCTTTCGCTCTCGTTATTTACGAGGGACTCTCGACAGACGTTTCCAGGACCACTCTCACGGTCGCGTTCCCCGATCGTCGTCCAAAAGACGCGAGGCCGCTCGAACGGACTATGTATAGCTTCTTTCTTCCTCGAGGGCCCTGGCCATCTTTCTCCCACTCGCTTCCATACCTTCTCCCCGTGAAAACGCAAACACTTTCCCGCCCCGACTAATTTTAGTTCCATGATCGTTTTCGACCGACCCGGGGCCGGGGCTCGTAAATCTTCGCGAGTGTGGCCGTTAAACGGCACCACCGACGTAATCTGTGGAAAGATGTAATTTGTCGGATCCGGGCGAGAGGGCCAACCAGGGGGGTCCTGGGGATCGGGAGTCAGAGCGGAGGAAATTCCGGTGGAAATAGGAGTTCGTGAAAGAATTCCGAGTATCTTAGGGAGCTGGGGGCAGGGGACGGGACTCCGTGGCCGTCGTAGACGATGCGAATTCGAATTTCCCGCGGGTTCACCGTCTTACTCGATCGACTTTACGTTCCCACGAAATTAGGTGCATATTATATTAATGATACAATCGCTTACGTGTCCCATCTATTATTCCGAAATTCATTGGCACAATTATTCTTGCGACACCCGTCGCAAACACCGAATTAGCATCAGACGGTAAAATTACTTATGCGATCTTTGTTAAAATTACTTTATTCAATTAATTCAATCTGTTCGTTTACTCTGTTAACGGGTATACGTTTGGAAAGATCGTGGTATGCGGCAGAGAATTGGCAATGAATTTAGCGGAGCCCCCTGTCGGTGCCCGTGGAGAAAGCAGAGCGATCGGTACGGCCCTGGCTATAAGCCATTACCGCGAGGCACAGACACTGGCTGTCTCTCCTGCTCCGCTCATCCTTTCTCTGTCCCTCTGCCTCTCCGCAGGGCGACGTCTTCTCCCGTCCCTGTCCCTCATTCGTGTCCCTTTCGATCTCTCGGTCTCGTCAGGCGGGGTGGCAGATAACATTGCTGCATGACACCACCGCTCTTGGTAGGAACTACTCGAGCACCGAGAGCAGCAGATACCTACAGGCTCGCAACGAAGCTTCCCGTCTCGTCTCTCGCGGCTTGCCCTGCTCTGGCAGTGGCGCGCGCGCGCGCGCTCACAGCTATACCGGGTGGCCCGGAATCTTGTGCGAAGACGTTAGAAGGCACGATGAGGTAATAAGATAATTTCGTAAGGTGGTCTAGGAGACATTGGATGAAATATAATATTCGATATCCACGCCTTCGTGGTTGTGTACAGGTAGAAGACCGAGGTAGATATAGGAGCGTCAATTTGTATAACAAAATTGCTCGGTTACGTTCGAAGGAGGCGAAGTTTAGGCTCCGACGAATGTGACAGTGGGAAAGGTAGCGCTCGTTAAGTAGCGCTGTATATCACTCCACTAATTGTTTCCTCTGCGTGAGACGTAGGAAGGCGCCAAGAACGGCGCTGGCTCTAGAACCACCCTGTATACGGTCACAAGCGAAGCTCTCTCGGTCGAACAGCTCCGACGTCCATAACTGCGGCGCGGAGCAGCGCGCGCGGCGGTGCAGTGCATTAGGACTGGGTTACGACAGTAAATTTTCACTACCGTGCGGAGTTCTAATGGCCGGGAATGCAGCTGGTTTCAGTGGCCTCGAGTTGCCGTCTTCGTCTCCCATCTTCTCTCTCCAGTCTTCCTTCTGCTACGCCACCCTCTCTTTCTCCCTCTCTCTCCCTCTCTCTCTCTCTCTCTCTGTGCTTCCTCGCTCGAAAGACGCGCGTGTGTACGTATCCACCGCATTGGTTTCCACGGAGCGAGCCGTGGAAAGCGAGAAAAGGAGCTTGGCGAGAGACGAGCGTCCCAGTGCAGAAGGAGAGGGTGCAAGTTTAGGGGGGTAGGGGGAGCGAGGGGATTGCGAGGAGTAAGTTGTTCGCGGCTCCCTCCCGCAGGAAATGTTTGCCACCGAGGGAGATCCCTTTAACCCTTTAGGTGTCTAGTCGATCGTCGCAGTCTGTGCGGAGGACGCCTATGGGCGTCGAAGCTGCACGCTCGGTGAGTACGTCTGGGGTCTTTCCGCACGTGGTGTGCGTCGAGTGTCTGAGTATCGGCATTGAAAGGATTAATATCGTTGAAGCACTCGGAGATACGCTGCCCCTCTTCCTGTTTCTCTGCGGAGCGTCTAGGCAAGAGGCGAAGGGTGAGCGTACACGTGCGTGCACGCGGCGAGAGGGAAGAGCAATCAGACTGTCCGGTGATCCATCCTCCTCGTCTCCTGTCTCCTGTCCCCCCCCCCGTCCCTCCCTTCTGCCCATTCGTCCCTTCGTGTCTCTCGACGACCCGTTCGTTCCCTTTCTTTTTGCTGCCTCTCCCCCCGCGCCGTGGTTTTAGTAAATCAGGTTAGAGCGGGACGACGAAAACCGACCCGCCGTCCGCTCTCGCGATAATTAGTTTGCGTTGCTTTCGCCGGCCGAGACGCTTGCAGAATTTTCCGTCGGACGCGATTCCTTCGAATGGGTACATTAGAAGGAGAAACGGCGGGCTTGTTAACGAATCGGTTAACGACCATCTTCGCGCCGGTGTTGTCGACTCGAACCAGGGGTATTAGCGTGCTCGAGCGGCTGCACCGTTGCTGCTGCGACTTTAGACCCGACCTTAGCGGACCGAGGGAACTGGAGCAGAAGTAGATACGTATTAGTGAAGAGACTGATTGCGGGAACCATCGATTACACATTTAGCGGCTTCTTATTAAGGTTTTACTAGGGCCACGAGTTTTATGGATTGTACCACTTCTATTCTATGTAGCTCAAGATCGTTCTCAGATCTCAATGTGCTTTTCAAGCGAAACCCGTAATACTCGTGTTTCGGTATCGTGGGGTATTAAGGAAAGATTAGTTCAACGGACTCGTTCGAAGCGAACTATTTAAAGTGCTTCTTGAAATAGTCCGAAGTCCGGTGTTTGTACTTTAGACTCTTAAGTGCGTGCTATCTTCAGTGAAATTACCGCGTGATCGCGGAAATAGTTGCCTCTTTTGAAACAATACGCAGCGAGATGTCGATTCCAGGATTTGCAGTTGGTCGATTGAAGAAACGTTAGTTAGCCGCTGAATTCTAAATTCTCCCTCCATTAACTCTCATTTCGTTGGGTATTTCCGGGCTACCGGGGTACCTGAATTTCCTCCGACACCCGTACCGGTCCGCCTGCATATTCGTCGAGTGACCTTGTTTACGAATCGGATCTCCGCTGCGGTTTATTCCAAGACCCACTTACCCGCTAAATACCCAGGACACATTTTCGGTGGCGCACGTAATCCGAGGAAGGTCGCCGAAACGTCATCGAGCAATGACGTTCGCCGACACGCCGGTGTATAATTAACGACGGTGCGTAATTAAATATTCAAGGAAGATTCCGGTCGCGACTCATCGCCATTAAACCATTCGCTACAACGTGGAAACTCGTTTTTCCGTTCTTCCTCCGTCTCTTTTCTTCGGTCCGTGTAACACGCGAACGAGCCGCGTGTCCCCGGTCCAATTTCCACTCGCGGACCGTGAGAATGTGGGGAAAAAAATGTGGAAACGATTGTTATCCGTGGCCGGTTAGCGCGGAAACAACAGGCCACGCTAGTCGTAGCCGCGCGGTATCTCTGGCCGGGATCGATTCGCAACGATACTCGCGATAGTCGATGCCTTAAGAGCGCTCGTTAAGCAATATCTGCTCGTCGCGAAATTGAAGCGCAGTCTCCCTCGGACGGCGTGCTGGCGCGCGTGAAAAGCGGTTTTCCCGAAGCCCAATCATTATCGCCGCCGCGGTATTCCGTCCTATCGCGGCCGCCATCCTCGCGACTGTCTCTCAACGGTTTCAACGGTTTCGCCGGAGCGGGCGACGAGTTTCCAGCGCGTACACGCAGGTAACACGCGCGCCGCGGTAAAAAGGAAAGGGGGGGGGGGGGGGAAAGGAGAAGAAAGAGTACGGGGACGAGGAGGAGAGGAAAAAAGGAATAATTGCGGGTTAATGCGCGTCGTCGGCCGGTGATTAATGACTTCATAAACCGAGCTGGCACGAACTTGGGTATACATGTACGCGCATGGTGTTTCCCGTAATTGCCGGATCGTTTCGTCGCCGGCACGGGTCACCGCGGAAACGATTAGACGGCGGCGGGGGAGGGGCCGGTAATCGCCGCGAACAGCGCCGGGGAGAAATCTGTGAAATTCGCGAAATCGGGGTCGATAGTTGAGCGCGTCTTACGTCGGCTGCATCACCCTCGTGACACGACCCAAATTCGCGCGAGGGTCGTTCGTACTCTGGTTGGCTGGCTCCCCCGCCCTCTCTTATCCACTCGTCCGCTGTCCTCGATAAGTTTTGACAGCGCTCCCTCTAATCGCTTCCCGCTGTACAGGGTGTCCCGCTCGAAACGGGACGCTCGGCATCTCCAAATCATTTTCGAGTATCGACTTTCGGGATTCTCCTTATCCTGCCCGAAGACAGGCGTTCGGTTTCTGACGGGGCACTCTGCACGCGCGGCAACAACACCCCGTCGTTAGAAGGTGTCTGGGAAACAATAGCCGGGGCACCTTGCGCGCCCCTCCACCCCGGTTACCCGAGCGCGCGACTTGCGACGTATCACGGACGCACTCGATTCCGTCGTCGAAGAGGCCGATTGCGAGCGCAGGATAGAGGAGGCATCGAGGGGGTGGAAGCGGCAGGAGGGGCAACGGGAGTACTGGGGGTACCGAAAGGGTGCCGGTTCGGCGGTGTATTGACGTACGATCCGATATACGCGACACGACCGGACTTTGTTATGCCGTAATAGTGCGCCCCCAGGGAGGACAGAGGTCTGGAAGGACTCTACGTTTGTCCATCCGCCCCTGTCGAGCGAAAAAAGCTCAGCGAGGAGAGCCTGACGAGTGGGGCCCTCCTGCTCTCCACGCTCGCCAGCTTTCTCTCTCTCTCTCTCTCTTAACCACCCGTCCGTCCGCCTTCTCCCTGTCCCCCTTGAAGCCCTGTTTTTCTCTCCCGCCCCTCGTGGCAGCTAGGGGGGCCGGGGATAAGAGAGTGCGAGAGCGAGCGAGCAAGGCGGAGGCGTGGGTGGCCAATAGTTTTGCCCCCTACTCGACCGCCGCAGAGCGGCCTACCACCACCTTTTCACAGCGCGACTGCTCCGCGCGGACTGAACGAGCGCCCGTCAAACCTGCCTCGCGATCCACGAGAGACGCGCGCGGCTCGGTGCTCGGCGCCGATTGGCCGGGGTCGCCGTTCCATTGGCCGTTTTTAAAAGCCTCGACGCGGCGCACGGAAAGTGGGGTTCTTTGCTTAAGAACCGGCCACGACTATTGGATAAGTCGGGCTCAGGAGGCACCGGATTGGCCGGCGCAGTCCGCGCGGACTCCGACTAGGAGATACGAGGGGAACTTACACTCGGGCCACACCGACGGTAAGGTCGTCGGGGTGGAAAACGCTCAAATGGGGTGGTTTAACGCGAACCTCGGTGCCAGAAGGACCCGCCACCGTGAGGGCTCTACGCCCCTCTCCAGGCCCCCCACCCCCCCGGGGGGAGGGAGGGGGCAGGGATCCGGCTCGTCGAAACAACGTAACGACCAGCGAAATTAGGTAATTCGGCCTCGTAATAATGCGCGGCCACCGTCCTACCCCCGCACAGCCGCCCCTCCTTTTCGCCTGCCCCTTACCCCAAACGCCTCACCGCCGCCAGCTCCTCCGCCACTCTTTCTCCACCTCGCCGTCCCCTCGTCCCGCCGCGTAGTCGGTAATGAATCGGGTACGATGGAAATTAGGGGCTCACCGGACGCCACCCATTCCCCCTTTTCTCATCTTCGCCCGACACCGTGTTGCCTTCTTCTGTGCGGTGCTTACCGGTCCGCCATGTCCGTTAACCCTCCGCGGACGACGGCTGGGTCAATCACGACCCGGAGATCTTCTCGCAAGTATACCGTAAACTGGAAGAACATTGGCAGGAAGAACTTAACATCCATTAAAAAGGAAATGGAAACACATTTTATGCATTTTCACACTTGTAGTACAATCACAAGCGATGCAGTGTTCACACCTGAAGCAACTTTAAAAATGTGATATAAAATAATATAAAAGAAAGTGCATTGAATATAAAAGGAAACAAATTTAAGTGTTAATGTAAGTTCAGATGTTGTAAAATTTTAGCTTTTCTGTGCTATTTATATCTTACTAGCTTTACTACTCAGCTTCCCCTGAAATTTAAATTCTGATTTTATTTAAAAAAACATTTTTTTTAGACTTTTTTGTGAAAATGGTCACATTCATCTGGATTAGTCAGGCATAATGAGCTGAGGCATATTTCACGATCCCAGAGTTTATTGTTTAACAGTTTTTAGGCGGCAGACAAACACACAAACATATAGAAGCTTTCTGCTTGATATATTGTGTCGATGTTACCCCGTTATGGTATTAAAGGTATTTAATATGTGTCTATTCAAGAAGAAAAAGGATAAAAATTGTATGCATTTTGTAGTACATTCACAAAAGATGCAATGTCATGATACGATACTGAAAGCAAATGTAAAAATGCCAATTTTTATATCATACAGCAAAATGTCCCAAAAACATGGCAATGTTCCCCCAGTTTATGGAACCGCATTCCGCATCGTTCTCGATCATTCGTCACGCCGATTCAGTATCCCCACGTGATGCGTAACTACCTAATTGAAGTGTCCGTTCCTTGTTACATGTACCCCGCAATCTACTCTGTGTCTGTACGCGATATAAAGAAAACAGACGATGCTCTTGAATAACGGGGCACACGGCACTCGAAGACCCGGTACAATTTCGAAAGTCTTGCGTGTTGCGGGTATTGTACCAATGATCTCGAAGAGGCACAAAGGCGATCGTATCTAAAAAGTCCCCGGAACGTATCGACGCGAGATAAATCGAGCCGTGAAATCGCAGCGGAGCAGGATTTAGATTTAGAACCGCGACCGAGCGGCAGGCTTTTTCCCCCCGGTATCGATGTACCGTTTCGGTCCGCCCGATAGCGAACGATCTCGTCCCGGCGTTTCCTGCCCGCTAACCGTTCTAATCACGGGCTATTCAAAACGCGAAATAAGCGTTCCACTTACGCGGCGTGCGGGCCTAGCCGATTCAATGGGGGGCCCGTTCGATTGCGCGAGAAGTGACTGTTACCGTAGCGGAGGTCCATCGTCATGGCCCCCATGGACGTCCAGGGAGAAGGTGCTTCTCGTTGTTTCCGACTCTCTCGCGTCTAGCTTCCGAAGGAACATGTTCGCGGCAAGGACGCAACGTCAGCGAAATCCGATACTGTACTCGGGGTTTCTATGTCACGCATCTGGTCGAAGATGTTCCTCCTTTTTTTTTCTTCTTTCTCTCGGCAGTCCACGGCCTTGCCCGCGGCCCCGACGCTCCAGGAAATGTGTAATGAACCGTGGACAATAGATGCCGACGCCCGAGGGCTAACCGGCCGCGACCGCGGCAACTTTTTTACACGTTTCTTTCCCCCCCTTGAATCGCGGCACTTGCATGTCTCGTTTTTTTCACGCACCGTTCTTTCGTCCCCCTCCTGCCCCTGTTTTTTTCTCCCCTTTGTCGCGCCGTCAAACAACTATCGCGCTTGTAAGCACTTTTTTCTGCCACGTTTTTTCTTCCGTCGGCCGAGTTGTCTAGCAAGGCTACCGTTCTTTCCGTTCGGTGTTTTCCTTCTCTTTCGCCGTCTACGACGGTGGTTGGGGACGACCGCGGCCCCCGACCCCCCTTCGAGGGATCGAATTACACGAACCCAGGATAACCGCGCAATGCTATGCGAATGCGTATATAGCGTTTGATGTATTACGTACCGTTTCCATCGGGCGACGGAGCCCGCGTCTCGCTGCGTCCGCCCCGTTATTTACAAGCGCGATTCAATTGGATTTCGTCAACGCCACTGGCCTTATCGTTGACGCGACAGAGGATCGTGGCTCGTCGCGGAGGCGGGTAAATATTAGGTGGGCAAGGACTCGCTGGGGCTAAATGTCCCTAGAAAGTGTTACAATACGCTGGACGTTGTAACGACACGATAAGGGTATCATACGCCTCGGCGTATGAACGAAGAAATTTCAGGGAAATGATAAAACGAAGGCGGCAGGCTTCTTTCCATATTCATGACAGCGGTTCAAGGTGGCAAGCGAACAAGATAAAGCACATTTTCAGCCACATACCCCTTTATCGAGCGTTTCTGTCAAGCTCTCCGCAAGGATCATCGAGGAGTCAGACACTTGCACGATATCAGTGAACAAGATTCGTTAATTATTTCGAGCGTGTGTACTCGACCCTGGTTTGGCGGAGATAAGCATCCGGTGTGTTTCAGAAATTTGTAATTAAACCGGCGAGAAGGTACGACAGATTAATTAGCTACAATGATGAAGCTTTGATTCGAATTCCTTCGTACTCGAAGCCTGACCTCGCGGCCACCTTAAACAGTGATTTATTATCAAGATCGACGAATGCGCAAAAGCGTGGCGGATAATTTAAATTAAATTAGCCTGAACGACGGGCGCCCAGAAGATCGGATCTCGCCGTGACACGGTTACTGCAAAAGTGCCTCGTTAATATTCATTTCCGTTCAAGTGGCAAAGGGGAATAATGGTCGCGCGGAAGTGGCGGAGCGCCCCTTCGTACGAAATTTTCAAGACAAAAAGAGATCGGCGAAGAAAAAGGAAGGAAGCAAAGGAACGTAGGTATCGATAATTACTGGCGGGGAGGGGTGGCTTATTAAAAGCCACCGGCACTCCGCGGACAAGCGGAAAAGCTCCACGCACGATTGAGCGCCGCTGGAATCCGCCCCGCGAGAGATTAATTGTTCGCCCTTCTTATCCTCTCTTTTTCTCTCCGTTTCCACGCCCACACCCTCTGTCTATTCCCGGCGTGCTCAACGAAAACTCTCGTCGCACAGGGCGGCACGGGCGCCGCGAGCACCACGGGCCTGTAGAGAATATCGCGGCGGCGTTCTGCTCGCCCCTTGACTCCCCCGTTTCGAGAGCGTGTCCAAACTTTTTCACCCTGCCGCTGCGGCTGGTCTGGCGCGGACCACCCGAAAAAAGTTTATCGCAAAATGGCTGCCGGTATTTACGCGATTCGGGGGCGGAGGCTTTTTCCAACCCTCCTCCACCTGGCTCTACCGCCGCCGCCGCCGCTGCCACCACCAACCCCCGGCATCCCCTCTCGCCACCCTCCCCCAACCCGCAGCCCCTCCACCGCCGCGCCGCCTCAGCCGCCACTCGATGCTGGTGCAACGGCGCGGAGCCAGAACGACCCAACTGCCGAGAAAGCTTTTGCATAATAAAACAGCCTGTACTTCCTCCGCCAACCCTGCCCTCCGCCGCCAACCCCCCACAAACTCTCACTTGCCCCCGCGCCCCGTCCCGGCGCCGCGCAGCGCCGCAGCCATACCTACACACCCGACCTTTCGCCGTCTCTCTTTCTCGCCCCCGTTCTGCACGTTCCCCTTTCTCGCGGCACTTCTCTGTCTCGTACCCTTTACCATCCACCGCCTCCACCTTTTTTTTCCCGCCCCCTCTTCCCCTCGCATTTCACCGAGCCCCGGCGTCGAACGCGGGAAGAAAAAGTATTGGGTATATACGGGTACACCTGTGCGCGCACGGGGGTGACGGGATCGTAAAAAAGAGGGAGAAACGTCGATTCGCCGCCGCCAGGGGAAGGGAGTCGAAAAAACGCCGCCATCTTGGTGGTATCGAATGCCCGCGTGTTCGCGCGGCTCTACGATAAGGGCGATCGAACGGTAGCAGGCTGTCGAACGGGAATCGTTTGCGCTCTAGACGCGGCAATAATTAGGCGCATTTTATCTTTCGAGCAGAAAGGGGTAGAGGGTTAGGGTTAATCGATGTGGGATCACCGAAGTTGAATCGCGCTGGGCAGTGATTGGGTCGCGGATGTTGGCAGCCCCCAGGCGATCCGCGAACTCTAGTGTGCTATTGGCGATGATTCGAAGTCTATTTGAAAGTATAGCAAGTACCTACTAACGGTCATTGGTGATGGATGTTGGTTTGTGCTAAGAGGCTAGTACCGAAAGATCAACCACGCTTGAGCAGGAAATTATAAACCGATCAATTTCGTTGGAACAGGTGGAAATGCGTTTCGGTTATCTCCTGCCGCACTAATTTTATCTTGTTGCTCAGATTAGGGCGGGTTTAAATGGGAAAGTTTGCGAGTAATGGGCAGGCAGCTCCTGTCGGGTCCATTGGGAGGCATGTAATAATAAACGCCCGAGCATAATTCAGCTGCATTCTGCTAAACGTTGCAATTAGTAACTCATCCAGGTGCGCGGATGGTAATGATTCTTAAGCGTGAGTTCTAATAACCCTGACATTCGTCGTAGAGCGTTGAAACTGTGTGCGAGCTTTCTACGAACTATGATGAATATCAACGGTGTTTCGACGATGCCTGCGAATAGGTACGTATGAAAGTTCCTTCTTTCCATTCCCGAGCGCTCGTTTCCGCAGGAATTTGTCAACTTTTTCCTACCATCGAATCATCGCAAATTATTCCCCGAACGCAAACTGTTGGACCGCGCGCCGTCGCGCGGTTGAAACTCGGAAAAGCACGGGCAGCGTGGAAACGCGAAAGTTTCCGCTATCGCGCGGAATTGTCGAAATTCAGGTCGCGCGTGACGCTCGCCTCATCACGTGACATCCCCGCGAACCAACGACGGAGTCGTTACGACGACGAAACTGGTTCACGAAACGAAACGCCGGTGTATGGTGGGAAGTACGTTCCCCGTCGAGGTGCAGCACGATACGCGTAATAGGGGGTGCGAACGATAGACGGCGAGGAGTCGCCCGAATTTGCTGGATTCCCTGGCGAGGGTTGGACGCGCCAGCCAAATTTCCTCCCGCCCGGCGGACGAATTATTCGCTGGTAACCGACTGAAACGAGTCGATCGCTCGTTTACATTTACGCCTGGATTCGCGCGCGCGCCGGAAACTCCTCGCCCCCCGTTCGCCCATTCGTTTTCCGCGAAGTCGTTGGAGCGATCGCTCCGGCCAGCCGAGCGGAGAACGGGCGTAAAACTTGGTAAAACTCGCCGGCGAACTTCGACCGGGCCAATAAAAATCTCGAATCGCTTCCGTCCGCCTCGTTCCATCCTAGCGGGGCCCGAACGTGTCTGGGAATTTTTTCGCTCGGCGCTCGTTAGAAAGCACGCTCCGGGTTTTTCGCTCCAACGACTCCTTGTTACGTCTCTCCCCGGCGCGGCTATCATCGCTGAATGCAAATTATCCGGGTTATTGCAGACTCATTTACTTCTGCTTCCCGTTTCGCTCTTCCCCGTCGGGCTTCATCGTTATTTATGGGTTTTAAAAATGGGGGCAGGCACCGAATGCTCTTTCTTGGGGCGATAGACGAGTTGCGGGATAGACTTAGCTCTTTATGGGCGTTCCTGCCGCGCGAACTGAAATGTCGCGTCGTGAAAATTCAATGGTTTTGTTGCACACAATACGCAACGCACAACGTAGTTCGTAAGTTTGCAAACAGTTTTTAACCCTCGTCAGACGGCATAGGTACAATTGTACCTTTTGCGTTTTTAAATTGCGATAACTTTTTTTTTCGAGAAGCCGAGGAGGGCTGAAGTTTTGTGACATCTCTAAATTTTTGGTCTAGATTATATAGACGAAATTTCAGAAAATATCTCAACCCCCTTCCGAGATAGGGGGTCGGGTCGAGGGTTGCATCCATAACAGCGGCATAGGCACAATGACGCCCTCATATATTTTTTATGAAGATAATGCAAGAAAAAAGAATGCAATTTTTTTTAATGATAATGTTCTTTTATTAGAAAAAAGTAAAAAAAATAGATAATTTACATTATAAAAGAAAATTTGGGAAATTTTTTTTATTAATCCTCATTGAGAATAAATGTTATTAATTTATCGTACAAATTATACCGACAGTGAGAATATTTATATAAAATATGTGAGTGTGCAATTGTGCCTCTGCCGTCTGTTAACGTTGTAAAATTGTGCCGTCTGACGAGGGTTAAGCTTCACAGAAAACGCAACCAAGTTGCAAGTAACACAATTTTTGTCAAAATTGTTGCAAATGAAACTGCCACGTTCGTGAACTAAATCCCGTTTTGCAAATTGGTGCGTTCTTTTGTGAGCAGCAAAATTTCGACCGGCACCTGCCAGAAAGGTAAAATTCGCACTTGCACAAAGAAAATGTCTTCACACCGCGCGACTCACAAATTGCGAGTTTCCCACAAATTGGGGAATCTAAATAACCCACAAGGCCCACAATTATTTTATTTCATGTGGCCCGCAAGACCCACAATTATTTTATTTCATGTAGCCCGCAAGACCCACAAAACTTTATTTTCCCACGAAAAGCAAAATTTTGCCACCGCAGCTTTTCTTGCAGGTGCAACAACTCGGAGAAGAGCCACCCTGGTGAACAGTGAAGTCTGAAATCTGTTGGGTGAAGTGTGAGGTATGAGGTGTCGCCTGTAAATTCTAGAGTGTTGTGTGTAAGGACTGCTCGTTGTGATGGATTCGAATCAATACCTCCGCGTGCGACACAAAACTAGTAGATGCACACGTTCCGTCTACCTTGTACCCCATTCGTGATACAGTTTACGGAGCGGTCGATGCATTTATTTTCAATCGGTGGAGAAATTTCGAACAAGTCTGCCGTGTTCGCGACTGGTGCCGTCGATCTTAAATGTCCCCCGTGACGTGGTTCGCGACATAAAATCGAGGGATCTCGCCAGGACGAGATAGGCGGTCTCTCATCGGGCCCTGTCATGCTTGCACGGCGAAAATTACTTTCCGATAATCCCCGAGTTTTTGATCCCGGTAAATATGGATTAACCCAATTCCATTATTCATTCGAGACCATCCCCGCAAAAGGGCGTAGGTAGGGACGGGGTCGGGAGGGGCGCGACGGATCGGGGCTCGCGGAAATAGAGCAATAATCCCGATTAAAAGCGCGGCGATCGTCGCGTTTTTGTTGCGATAAAAGGTCGAAAACGCTCACGCGCGCGTTAATACGCGCGTCATTATATCGGGATTCAAAAGCTTTTTGTTACCTCCCGATAACATTATTATTAATTTCAAAGCGTCAGCCCGGCATCCCCCGCCTCCTCCCCTCGCCGACCAGGGGGGGCCCCGCCTTGCTCTCCGCGTTTCCGCTGCAAAAACCAGCTCTCGCCCGGACCGTTTCATTATTACACGGTCGTTCGCTGAGTTATCGTTCCGCCCCGCGTTCCATCGTTTTATTTACCTTTACCATTCACCGAGCGGCGCCCCGATCCGTATCGCCTATCGGCATTATCGTCGCGTCTTATCGGCCTGTCCGCGGCGCCCGGCTCGTAAACGCACTCTGTAAAACGGGCACGATCGCGGGGAACGGTCGCGCGAATGGGAAGCCAGTTTTCAACGGGATCGATCGTCTCGCAGTGGTCCCCAGATATTGTCCGACTCGGCTCGTTCGCGAGCGTCTCGCGGTGTAATCCGATTCGAGACGGCACGGGCGAATTATCGGGGAAACCGGGCCGCTCGATCGGCGGCCAGAGATTGCGCCGATATCTCGACTCGAATTCACGGTAATAAGCCGGGCTTCCAGCAAAAATTCGTCATTCGCTGGGACTGGAGCCGGGAGGCTCTTGGCGTCGTTATAGATTCGTTCGATCGGTGTCGAGCGGCTCGGTGCCTCGTGTTATCGTTCGTTTACCTCGACCGAAACGTGGATTTAACACCGGGACTCGTTTCCACCTCCAGCTTCGGCGGTCGAGTTTCGGATATCGTGCCAATTGCTGGCGAGCAAACTTTTATTCCCATCGCGAACGCGCTTACTCTTCGTCCCTGTTTCGCTTCTTCGGCTTACTTGGCCGATAGTTCGGACGGGAGGGCACTCGCGCCGGTACGATAAATCGCGATCGATGGGACGAAGAAAATGGGGACGATCGAAATCGGGCTCGACGCTTGCCGCCCACGCGCGAAATCCTTCGGCTGGAACGCATTTCAATAATGCATGGCGCCGGTCAAACTGCACGATAAACCGTGCTATCGATCGCGCGCCGCTATTACTGTCGTTTCAACAACTGTTGCTGCCGGATTAGTGGCGGCGTGCTGGTCCACGCAATCCGTGGTAAATAACGATAATTTCGCCGCTTCTGCTCGCGCGTCACCCTCCTTTTTCGAACGTCGCTGGCTTGGTAGCGTTATCTTGCATTTGGCTCACTTTCCGCGACGCTCGTTCCAATCGTATGCTTCTCCATTTGCGAAGACAATAGAGATTTGTCTTTGAAAAGTATTGCTTTAGAATATGAATATTTCTACACTATAATATCTTGGGTCTGAAATCAATTTAAGCGAATGTTGTATATAAAAAAAAAGGAATTTCATAACTGCAAAGGTGATGTTACGAAAGAAATTATTGAGATATCTGTGGGGAGAGAGAATATCCCAGGAACGCTATCTTTTCCGTTCCCAAAGTCTACCCGTTATCGAACGATCAAAAGAATTCGAAACACAGTGGAGTAGAATGGGGCAAGACTGCGCACTTAAAGTTTAGACATTCCTAAAACCCTTGGTATTAGGAACACTGATAGCACATATCATTATGTAAGGCAACTTATTCGATAAGCAGTGACTTCGTGTGAATTTACCTGTCGCAACACGTATAAAATAAATATTTCCAAAAAGTGTCGAATGCGAACTTTCACCCGATATGTGGGGCAAAAGTTCGCATATTATGGGGTAAAGGAACGCAACAAGAAATTTCCAAAATTTTGTTCTATTTTCCTGCATACAATAATTAGTTTTGGTAATGTTGCAAAACCTCTAATAGGTACATCAAAATTATGTTAGAATTACTTTAAACACAAATACGGTTTATTATATAGTTCTTAAATCGACAAACGGTATAACCACGGATCAGTATAAATGGTAAAAGATAATTGTATACAAGAAAGGCATTTTGGCACCCGCCAAGCAAGAACACTGACTTTGTCGACGCCCTGCGTCCCAGCCAAGACCCTTCGTCCTCCTTTTCCAGAATAGAAGAAATACAGCGAATGGATCGAGGCACACGGAACCGCTTACAAATTGGGCGAGGGACCAATCACCCCGTTCGGATGAACGGACGGGGCAGCATGGGCGAAACGCGCCCTGAAAAAGGCCCCGGCGCGAGGTCGAGAGAGACACCGGCAAACGTGTTGGGGCTGGGGGGGTGGTAGGTTGGGGGTGGGGTGATATACGCATACACGAGCGAGGTGTAACGCTAACTCATCGTTATCACGAAACGGTTGGCCATTATTTTCCCCCGATGATGGGGCCGCGACTCTCGTAATATCTTGTACGTGCGGGCCGCGTCGCGCAGCCCGGCGTCGCGTTGTTTGCCTGGGGGCGCGTGCGCGGTCAGACGCGCGCACACACAAGCACGCGTGCCACCGGATACGTGTACGCGCCACTTCCGGGACCGACGGCGACGTGTGCGCGTACACCACGGTGGTTAATTTCCAGTCAAATTTCATTACTTCACTGCGCCGCGGCTAGATGGTCCATGCCAGCCACCCCCCTCTATCCTCGCCCCCATGCACACCCCTCGGTCAGCGGCGCTCCGGCGTCCCCCGTGGTCGTGCACGGGGTGCCCGGAACATTATTGTTACACAGTTGTCCATTGTCAGCGGCGTAAAATGGAGACGCGAGCCGGGGGATGTTATTAATGATCGCCACCCCTCTGAAAGCCCGCACGGACCCCGCTGGTTCCTCTCGGTATCCTCGTTCCCTCGGCCTGCCCTCTCATCCGCGTTTTCTTCTTCATTGGCCCCTTTGGTTCGCGTGGCGTAACGAACCCGACCGATGGAGCGACCTCGAGTAGACGTACTTGTTGAATTCTTAACGAACTAAGATTTCGTGCGGCAACGGAGCGCGCTACTTCAGGGATCTGGATAGGATTTTCGTGGAGGGAATGAACGAGTCTGTCTGACCTGATTCTCCGGTAAAGGGATCAGCGTGGTTACGTGAGCGAGTGTGGCATTGTGATTAGTTGGCGATATGGCGCGAATTTTCGAGTAGATTGTGGAACGATGGGTGCTTCGCGAACAGCACTTATGCGAATAGTGTCGAAGGCAGGTACACGTTCCGCGTAGATCGATTTAAACAGGTGACCTTCTATGTGGAAAATTATAATTATCGAAACTGAAGATTACAACGCGCCGAGTGATAATCGCAACGTTGTGGCAAGTTAGAGTGCATCCAATTAAGGGGTTAGGTCACCTTGGACGCAGCAAAATTGCAGTCATTTTCGGTTTTTTCTTTTAGGAAGGTAATGGAATCAACAGAAAATTCAATATGAAGCCTGTTATTGTACAACTCTTGCCGGAGAAAATCGAATTTTTTCCTACAAAATAGCGGCGGTAGAGCCGTGATACGCAAGATCTTGAGGAGCGGCGGTTTCCACGGTGTTTAATCTCACGGCTATACCGTTTGAGCTAGAACAAAAACCAAAAAGTTTTATTTTCTACATGCCTAAGGGTACGTTTATGTTGGAGCTGCGATAAACGATCAGGGCGACGATAAGAGCGAAGCGTCGAAATACATTCTATAGTTTTATAATGGAACTGTTTATATTGGAGCAGCGAGTAGAGCAACGATAAGAGCGAAGCGTCGAAATTACATTCTATAGTATTCGTTGCTCTACTCGCTGCTCCAATATAAACAGTTCCATTATAAAACTATAGAATGTATTTCGACGCTTCGCTCTTATCGTCGCTCTGATCGTTTATCGCAGCTCCAACATAAACGTACCCTAAAACTAGAGAAGTACATGTGGGTCGCTCCTCAAGATCTTGCGTACCACGGCTCTACCGCCGCTATTTTGTAGGAAAAAAATACTATTTTTTCCGGCGAGAGTTGTATAACAACAGGCTTCATATTCAATTTTCTGTTTAGTTCATTATCTTCCTAAAAAAATACGCCGAAACTAACTGCAATTGTGGACTCCGTCCAAGGTGGCCTAATCCCTTTATGGTTCAGGTGACTAAGCCGATGCTCAGGCGTGCATTTAAGGTCGACGATAAGTATTATCGAGTAATTACTGTTATGGAATCTTTAAACACTTCGATACGAGATATACCAGGAACAGCGAATTGTTGCACTCGAATTCCAGGAATGAAAAATTACACCGAGAAACAGATAGGTAACTATAACTACCTACGTGAAGGTCGCGATTGTAGAAAATTGCCTGGCTTTCATTCCTGAAACATTTCACGGGAAAATATTCTGAACCCAGTCAATCCGAATTCTAGATTCGAGTTATAATAGTTGTACATTTTGTCAAGCTGTCACGAAAAAAAACCCACTCGATTCGAGATTCCTACGTAAGCCAATTCTCTGTTTCAAAACGAAATACATTGGCGTTCGATGTTCTGTTGTGAAATTTTAATGGATCTCCTAGTGAGCAACGAACGTTAATGACTTTCAAATATAGTTTTCGTACTGGGAATGGACGGTAGGGACAAAATTGCTGCTGTAAAACTGTTTCGCCAACCGGTGTTCGATTGCTCGGTCAACCGGTGTTCCTACTTTTATTTTCCCTCCCTGCGATTTTGCACACGAATGTCACTGTCGCGATTAAAATCCGCGATAGTTGACACGTGAACTGGGTTAGGTTCCACGGTACTACTCATGCGCCACTTGTGTACGCTGAGGAATGTGTAAGCATATTCAAGTTGTTGCCATTTTTTGGACAGGTCAAAAATTGGTGTACAGCTGTGTCACAATTTCGAAGGTGAGCGCTGTCCATTTCCAATTTTGTTGCAAAAATGCAAATGTGGAAGGAGCTGAAAGAATATCGCCAACTTTGTCGTTGCAACTATACGTATCTACCTAATTATTAGCGTAGGTACCTATCTCTTTCCGTCCACTAGTTTCTAACGGCACACAATTATTGCTTGGTGACAGTCTCGACCGTTTCGTGCGTGTCATTAATACGCAGGCGCCTCGCCATCCCCCGGCAAAATGCAACAAGAAATATTAGATACAATTGATGCGTTCTCGTTATCTCCCCCAACCCCGTGCGATTGAAATCATGGATTCATCACGTTCGATGCATTTTCGGGATTTTAATAAATATACCCTGCCATGAAAGGCTCGATGCGATTCTCATATTTGCGGCTTTCCCGTGTATGTTTTCCATTAAATCCAAACATCCGTCGGATGCCTTTGACACGTGTTTTTCCGCGGAAAATATTCGACGCGTGTTTTGCAACAGTATTTTTTTCCCACCCCCGTGCATATTTTAAAACCGGCAGCTGGAACCGTGTAATTTTTCGATATCTCTTTATCGCTTACGGAAACTTGCCCGTTCCGAGTGTTTGTAAAATCGCGTATGCTCGCAGATCGCGTGTAAACAGCCGGCGATTATTACCGTGAAAAATACTCTGCAGTTAATAAAATGCAGTTCGCCCGCGTTCGGTGGATACTTACGGGCCCGCCTCGAAGTTCGTCGCTGGTCGAAACCGGCGCGAAGTTTCGCGAGCCGGAACTGCCGATCGGTTGGGTAATAATTTAACTGGGCGTCGAATTAGAACTGGGATAACAACGGTTTACGGACGAGCCAATCCGCAAATACAGTATACAGTGGCGGGTGTACACGTGACGGGCGAATCTTTCGGAACGGTCGGGCGTTCATTGATTACGAGTGTAATCGATCGGCCGCGAACGCCGCCGCGAGGCCGCGATTCCGTTTAATAAATGTCAGGTTCATTTTGAGGGCCGCGCCGTGGGCGAGCGGCCAGTAATTATCGATAATGCGCGGCAATAATGTTTCCCCGCCGACTCGATTATTACCCTGGACGGGTATCTTCGCGCTCTCGGGCCGCGCGGATTCTTATTGCCGCTGATTCCTCGTGTCCGGGCACTCTCCTGTTTAAAGAGCGTGCAGGGATACGCCGGCGAACAGTTATTACCATCCGTGCAGCGCGAGGCCGCGGAGTTTCCTGGTAATCCTTTCATCACCGATCCGAAGATTGCTGGACGCTCGCGATTGTCGGCGTCCACGGCATTCGAGCCAATCGAATCCCGCCAAGGAGCGAGCGTTAACAAGTCAATGAGCCCGTTCTATAGCGAATGATCACGCAAACAGGCGGGGACGGCGGCACTGACTGACGTCACGAAGTTAATTGATTCGAAACACGAGCACGGTGCGCGCCTTCCCTCTCAAAGGAAGGGCGGACAATGGGGGAGATAAATCATTCCACGGGACGACGAGAATAATTGGAGCGTGCGACGATAATGGAATCCGAAAAGAATTCGTTATAACGCTCGGGCCACCCCTCTGAAATCCCTTTCTTCTATCCCTTGCTCTGCGCTCCGGCGGATACTTACCCTTCTGGGGCTGACGCTCGCGCGATAGCTGGATTCCTCCCTGCAGACGGGACTATTTCTTTCTGGGTTCTTATGTCGAACGTTCGTGGCGTGGGGACAAGAAATCAGAAGCAGGTTTCTAGCAGGATCTTTAACGAACTTAAAAGCATTTTGAACAGCTTATACATTCCACTTACAGAGAACTCCTCCTTCGCGAGATTTCGCACGAGACTTCCTCGAAACGCAGCGCGCTGGAAAGAATTCATTCGCGCGATTAGCAGCGCAATTATCTGCCGAGAAAGCACCCCTGCAGCCAGCGTCGACGAGACGTGGAAGATTCTAAAGTTTATCCCTTCCCGGCGCCCTTTCCTCCCGCCCCTCACCCCTCGTTCTCCGTATTCCCCCGTTTCCGCGAAACTCGCGCGCTCCTCCAGAATTAAGTGAAATCGGCCCGAAGGAAGAACGGTCAATTCTACTTGCGAGCCGGAGGAAGGGATAAAGCGAGGGGGGAAGACAGAGTGGAAGAAGGTGGAAAAAGAGGAGGAGGGGCGGCGACGGGAAGCTTTCCACGTTTCTGACCGACTTCATTCTTCTCTCTTCTCGTTCCGCGTCTCCTTAAGAGCCCTCGAGCATTTTCTCACGCGAAAACGTTTTATCGTATACCTCCCCGGAGGAAGGGCACTGCCAGGCTGTTCCCTGGAAAAAGAGAAGAAAAACATTGAAACGTGTGTGCGTGTGTGTGTGTGTGTGTGTGTGTGTGCGGCACGGGAGGGTGGAAACGAATCGACTTGGCGCGGTTTGTTTGCTTTCTACGTACATACTCCGCAGCAGGTTGTTTCGATATTACGGCTTTTCCACTTCATTTCTACCGGGCCGCGGTATCCACAACGTTTACACGTTCCCCGAGTAACCAATTTACCGATTTCCTTCGGCGCCGTTGTTTACGGTGCGGGAACGGCAACGGGCGGGAGAGCGGTTACTTTATTAAATTTAAGGGGACGATAAAGAGAGCGCTTTAAGATTGCGCCTTGAAGCGAGCGGTGGTTCCGTGCGATGAAATTTTCGGCTCGGCGATGGATATCAATCTTATCGTGACGTATTCCCTGCGCGGGGAGCGAAATGCGCTACCGTGCGACGCTCCCACAGGCGAGCTGGATGGACGGGAGTCGGGAGTCCCTCGCCTAAACTGCGGCCGCGTCGCGTGCAGTGCACTGCAGTAGCCCGAAGCACTCGAACGGCAAATCGCTGTTAGGACTGGGGCCGTTTCTCCTTTCCCCGGATCGTCACGAAGAAGCCGAATTAATTAGAGAGCCGGGGCCGTCTCCCTTACATAATTCACAACGCCGTCCATCGAGGAGCCCGGGCTTTTGCATAACCCGTGCCGCTATCCTTCCCCCGGGGGTGTTCGGCCAGCAACTTCGCGGCCAGTCGGTTTTTCGCACGCATCCGACGCCGCGGACACGCGAACCCCCGCGCACACGCGAGGCTACGCGTCCTTTTTCTTTCGCGGCCTTTTTCTTCCACGCATTCGGACCGTGTGTCCGCCACTGGATCGCTCCTCGATTGAAACGTCCGATTCGACGATACGCTCGAGGTGATCGGGGAAATTAGGTCCCTGGGAACGAGGAGGAGGATTAAGAATCCCGTTGATGGGCAATTTCAGATTGTCAAGGATGTCGGGATTCTTCGGCAAGGCCTTCGCTAAACGAGACTCGAGGATTCTACAGGTACTCCTACTATGGTTTGCTGCAAGGTGAGATGTTAGGTATAGGTAGAAGATTGTTGCGTTACAGATTTGATGTGGCATCGTGAGACTCGGAATTGAAGGTTTGAGATAGTGCTATAAGATTCACACGCGAATTAGATAAATCGCGAGAAGATCGAACATTGTGGGAATGTAAACTCGAAGGAAGGTGATTGTGAAATGTAAAATTGGGTAATCTTAGCAGCCGGGGTTCAAAGCTTTAATATAACAGCGCACGAATTTAACAACTTCCGCGTCGTAGCCCCAGAATGCGAATACCCTGACGTCATGCCACGTGAGTCAGACGATCCTCGAGTTACAGCTCTTGAATCTAATGACTCTCGCATCATAGCGCTAGGATGCGGAGACTCGTAACAGCTGAACTCAACGATCCTCGAGCCATAATACTGAAACACGACAACGTAATGATCACGCGTGTCACGACACTCGGCGACCTCTGCCATCCAACTACCTGATATCACTGATTTTCGGGTTACGACATAGGACGTGTCTGATTTCAGTGTCACGACACTTAGGTAAGCACCTGCTTTAACGCTTTCGAAGTTCCTGGGGCGATCCGTTTCGATAAACTTTTTTTCTGTATTTATTCGGGACGACCACAGTGGACGCGGCTCGTGCGTCGGTGCCACCGCGGTCTTAAATAATTCCAGCGAAGCAATCCGAAGATTACAGTGAATTCCATCGTGGAGAATCGACCGTCCGTGTCAGGAGATTCTCTGGGATTCGTGGCACGTAACCCACGCGCGTTACCAAAGAGAAGAAGCAATCCTCCCAGGTGGGTATCTCCGATCGGCCATCGACTGAGCGTTACCGCGACGCGTACGGGCGGCGCAATCAACGTCAACGGGGGCGCGACGTGTCACTTGGTCACGGGCGAACGCGGGACCAGAAATAATTATCGGCCATCCCGGCGCAGATAAATCACTCGGCCCCTCGGCCATCCGAGATACCGCTGTCCGCGAACACCTGGCGCGATTAAAAGACGCGGGCCTCTAGCGGGATGCAGGCTCGCCGCTCTCTGAAAAGGGGGCGAAGCCGATGCACGCTACGCGCGGCACTGGCTGCCGCCAACAGCCGTGTGCGAGCACGCATTGTCTGTCACCCCGCATAGCCAAGATAATCGATGAATGATTATCCAATCGCGGCTAATGCGGAAACTATCCGTTTAATTACGTTTAGTGCCTCGAAACCCAGGCCCCTGCCTAGGTAGGCGCGCCGCTGCAAGCCCCGGAACGTCCCGATACCAGAACGCGCGCGTGTGTGTGCGACCGTAGGGGAGAAACGGCGGTTGCAAACAACGACGGGGTAGCTCGAGGGGGGTGGGCCGCTCGGCTTTGCACGCCGGCCGAGGAGAGCCGCGGCTGAGGACGATCGGCTACGCGCAACGGAGGAAATAGAGATGGCCACGGGTGAACGGCGCGGCAGGGTAGTTTCGGCAAGAGGGGCCTGGCCAGCTCGTAGCCGGGATTCGGCCCCGCCGTCGCTTAACTGACGTAATCGAGTGTTCGACAGCGATCCTCGAGCGGTGGCCGTCTTTTTGCGATAGCCCGTTGATCCGGGCGGTCCTCCCGTGCCGTGTAATCCGACGGTCGGTCGTGCGTGAAATCGGCAACCCGACTCCGGGTAGATTGGCAAAGAGGGGAATTTTGAGTTCTCAGAGGACCGACTGATGACGGGCGCTTCGATCCTAATTCCACGACCGGGGCGTAGAAAGTTCTCGTCGAAAGAACGAGGCACGGCTGTGATAAAGGGAGGGTTTGTTCGCGGCTCGTTTGTCTTTGAAATCGGTCGGAATTCCAGCGGAAGTTTATCTTGCGGCGATAGCGCGGAACATTATACCAGGCTGGGCGGTGTGCAAAACTTTGTCGATCGCAGTTTCTGGAAAGTTGTATCCGCCGCGCATTGTAAGACAAGACGCACGCGAGATAGAAGTGGCCGTCGATGAAAATACGGCTCGAGTTGCTGCCGCGCAAACGACATCAGATCCACCGAGCCGCGTCCAACTGCTGACAACCACGGATTCCCGTCGAGCCTAATCTCATTCCTCGGCGACACCACCAGTGAGGCATTTCGGGTCGAAACGCGGCACTAAGTCCTTTCACAAAAATATCGCCAAACTGCAAATTTTTATTATTATTATTATTATTATTATTATTATTTCGTCTTTATTACTCGTAAAACATGGTATAGTACATAAGGAGAAAGTAAAGACGAGTAAAGGCGAGGCCGCAGTAGAAACTGTTAATAGGCCTAACCGTAATATAAATAAACTAAACATTTATTAGCACTACTTGTAATAATACTAACATATTTAAAGCTAATTCAACAACAGAAATATGATATCTGGAATGCGAAATATGAAATATGAAACAGCTAGTATTAAACAGCTAGCGAATTTATTACAGGTAGTTGATTGCATATTTGGGTGATAGTGTAGCATGATTGTTTTTCAAATTCATTAATTTTTAACAAGACTACGCGGTTTTGAAGAGGAAAACCACGAAACTCTTCAGAACTTGTATTGTTATTTATAGGTTTGTTGTTTGCTTAATTCAACTAATTTTTGGTGGGATTAAGTGTTGAGGTATGTATTTGAAGTGTGCCAAATTTGATTTTGATGTCTCTGATATTTTTGGAATTATACCTTACTGAATTTCCCAATATTCATTGTTTATTTTGAACGGGAGTTCAGTGAAGTTCAGTGTTCGGATGCCAACTTTGAGCGATTATAGCGAAGGGGGCAGGGTGCCCTTTTTTATAAAAATTCTCTTAACACTTTCAAACAGTGATCTTTCATTTGCAATAAACCCCATCTATCTAGCTTTCCAATTTCAGATAGAAAAAAATTCATAGACTGCTGAATTTTCAGGCCGAAAAAGTATCTACTATTCCCTCTTAAATGAACAAATTTCATTAATTTGTCTGTATCAATAGGACCACAAGTATACGTCCTAACTGAATGAAATGAAAAAATTAACGATAAATATATGATTTCAGTCGGAAAATGTTTTGTGCCGCGTTTCGACCCGAAATGCCCCAACTGCGCCGCTCGTAAAACGAACAGACCGGCAAAGCGTCACATACGAGAGCTCGCAGATAGCGAACGATCGGTTCACGCGCGATTCAAAAGTTCTCGCCCGATATAGCATATTAACGAAGAAACCCGATAATTCCTGGGGATTCGTTACGTGGCAATTGGCCGTGTTTTTGTGACGCGCTAATTGCATGCACCGACCACGATAATAACGGCGGCGCCGATAATGACCATCAGAATAATATCCTTCTCAATTATAAACGTAACAGCACACACGCCATCAGGCTTATAGGAAATCAATTACAACGAATGTCCCTTGAATCCAGCAGCTCGTTAGTTAGCACGTGGAAATCCTAAAAGGTTGAACCTACGGTTGCATAATATTCCCGGCTCGCCCGTTCCAGTTAATCGCGAAACCATGAAAAAACGGAGGAAAGGGGACAAGAAAGGCTCGGGTGGAGGCGAGCCTCGCTAATTTCGCTCGCTCGCGGCGCGATAACCCGCGCGCCGGCTCGTTCGCGCGACCGCAAATGGCATTAATTTCGCCCAGCGACCGCAAACGCTTTTACCGCGATCCACGGTGCGCCCCGCTTTAAAATCGCTGTTCCTTACGCAACGACACCGCGGCGTGAGTTATAGTTATAGCCGAGCGATCGCCAGATCGTATCGGAAGCGGGTCTCTTACGTGGCGATCACGCGAAAGTCGATAGGCACGCAACGAATCGACGGGGTAATTAACGAGATCGCATGCTGGGCCCCGTCGATCGAATACACGACGCGCGTACGTATGCGTGCGAGTTGTAGTGTAGCCGCGGGCCACGTGTTGTGGAACGGGTCGGCTCCGCGATCCGTTACGCGGACGTCGCTGGCGGTGGCGGTGGTAGCGGCGGCGACGGGGGCGCGCGGATTAGCAGTTATTAATTAAGCTTAATTGTTTCTGCTGGGTCGACGCAGGCAGGGTTTACAAGGTGTACGCGTGTCTACCATCGCCGGCAACGTGCCGAGAAACACGTGCGTCCGCGGACAGGCGTTCCACCGCTCCACGTGGACCGCTATTATGGTGTACGCGGCGTTGTTCCGCCCCGCTGTTCCGCGCCCCCGACTATTCCCAAGGTGTATCGACGCCCACGCAGCCTGCGCTACCTCATCTCTGTGTGCCGGTGTGCACCGGTGTACGTAAACACCGGCGGTCCCGCGCGCGTGTGAACGGTTTATCTGATGCTCGCGTCGGCCGACATCCAGCGCGACGTGTTCATTTTCGCGTCGCGATTCTCGTCGACCGGTGGCCACTAGGGTGGCTCTTAGTTACTCTTGGTGAAAACAATTTTCAAGAGTTTCTTCGGGGCACCCTCCGGAATGGTCCCAAATAATAAAAAAAAATCCGTGTGAAGTTTGAGCTCGATCGGATAACGGAAAAGGGTGCCCCTGGGCCCTTAAACATTTAAATCATTATTTAACCGCTCGCGAAGTCGATTTTATATAATATCCCCCAAGTTATTAATTAAATAAAAAAATATGTCAAACAAAAGTTGTAGATCCGGACAAGGAGCATCTTTTATGCCGTATTACTGTTTCTCGTGCGACAAACGGTTTTCGAAAAAAGTCCGAAAAACTAAAAAAAACTTTATTTTCCTCAAATTTTGAAAGTTTAAATGCTTCTAGAACACTTTTTGTTTATGAAGGCGAACAAAAAAATGGAATTTTTATTTTCGAGGACTATTTTTTAAACATTTAAGGAGGGGGCATGTACCGAAACATGCAAAAAAAATTTCTTTTTTTCAGTGTTTGATATGTCGGCCACCCTAGTAGCCACCGACAAAAACGACCGTTTCATTGGCTCGTTCGTAGTTCTTCCTCGACACTGGAGAACGGCGGGAAAGAACGAGGCTGATCAACTTGAGAGTGGTCCAAGAAGATGGTCAGCTTGACGAGTGTCTACGTATTTTTTTTAAAGGAGAAGTGTATTAAATACAGTTTCTTGTCTGTTCTCCTGACTTTCCCATCATGGTCCATTACACCAATTTCTGAGATCGCGCGTGCGAGCCCATATCGTTTATCAGAGGCGAGAGATTTAACGCCGTTAACGGCCCACCACGTGCGTGGAGCGCGTCGCGTGCATATCATGGATCATAGCGGGGGCCGTGGAGCTGAGTTACCGCCGGTAGATCGAGTCAAGAGATAGGAATTTTTAGGGTGAGGCCTGCGATACGCGGAGCTAACACGCGGTTACGCCTCCGCGGGGAAGGAAAGACGTTCATTACCATTATTATAGGAACGTTTGGCGAGCCGTAAAGCCGCGGTCGCGCGCGACCTTTCCCATTCGAAAGCTTCGAAACATCCGGCACAGCGGTATAAATCGTTCGGGGCAGCGAGATGGTTATCTCGGTAGCTGTAACCGACTATTTAGGCGACCCCGGCTGAATATTATTGCCGTTACGCCGAGGGGAAACAAAAACGCGAAAACAAAGGTGCACGGGAAAGGCGACGCTTACGGTCGCGTAATGGCCGCGTACGTGCACGCGCGGGCACACATAGGTACCGCGGGGCAAGCTGTTCACGTAACGTTGACGCTACGCGTTTCATTGAAATTCCTCGCTTCTCAGCTTTCGCGATAATGATATTCGCAGCGCGGCCGCGAATTATGCAACGATATTCGAGAGAAGATTGCGGTATCGATAAACGCGGTGCGGTGAGGTAACGCGCTTTTGCCCGCCGCTGAAAATGATACGTACCTGCTCGGGAAGACCGGCGCGGTTATTTTGCGGGGGGAGTTTATGCACTTTTAATGGGGCTGCGAGTGGAAAATTGCAGTGGGACGCTGGCTTTGGTTTAACCAGAGATACGAATTCAAGGGAGACTGGCTATGTACTAGCATTTCCCTCCTTCAATTACACTCCTTATCATTTAGGGGACAGTGGGGTAATACGGAACGCCTAACTTTGGAGTGTGATAACATAAAATCGGGAAAGAAGACATGGGACTACAGTAGGAGTCTTCAGTGGACCTTAGCTTATAAGAGAATCAAAGACTTTGTTAAGAAAAATTTATTGGCAACAAAGAAAAATAATATTTAGCTGGGGTATTGAAATATTCGCCCCGCTCAACTGGCGGGGTGAAACGGAACACCCATTTGAAGACCATATAAACTAGCAAAATCTTTACTTTTATGATTTAAATGTATTGATTTATGTAAAAAACTATAAATATATGTTTTAGGTGTAACTATAGTTACTAAGTAGTTATCTATAATAGTTATTATAGATCAAATATAACAAAAATATATATTATACACATAAGAAAAAATATTCTACCAGATAACATGAAAATGACTGGAAATAATGAAATAGGTATGAAGGATCGACACCTTTCCTATTTTCTAATAAATCTTTGTATCGAACGTCACATTTTTACTGCGAAAACTGGTCGAGGGTAAATGCGGGATGAGACAGAGGACCAAAGTTGCTTGACCTATGGATAATACGCGAACCAGCACTGGCTGTCCACGGAATCGTAACTGTGCTTCGGTTCGAAGCGATTCCCTGCTTCGCGATAACGATAACCCGTTGGAGATGCATCGGTATTGGAATATCGAGGGGCGTCCTGGCTTTTCCATAGCGCGCGTTTGTAGGTATAGGTAGGTATACGTAGTCCGGGAAGGAACGAGGCAGCATCCTCGAGCGTCTCGGCGATAGAGGAGGCTGTATGAATCCGTACCCTCGAAGAGCGATACAAAGGAACGGCCGAGACTGAGAGAGTTGTCCCGATGGTTATCGGCGTGTCGTCGTGGCTGGACCTGGCTGGACGTTGGGGCCCTGGTGGAAGCCACGAGTGGATATATCACTCGGGCATAAATGGACTTGCGTGGACACGAGAAAATCGCGCGAGTGTTTCTTCTTTCCTGTACGCAGCTGTACACCTCGGCTGAGGGTACTCGCTGCGAGGTATACGTGTCTCGGGTGATGGGACCAACTTCAATATGCACTCATGAATATCGGTTGTCAGTTTCAACGTAACTACCTCGTCAATAGTCAGTTAAACAGTCAATAATGCACGGCGCTCGAGGGAAATTTGTATAATTCTCGAGTCTGGATAGAGTTATTGCAGTAGCTCGCTACATTTCTTCCTGTTAGAATTACTTCTTTAGGGTTGAAATTAACACCACACCATAAACACAAATGTGGTTTAGTATATAGTTCTTAAATCAACACGCAGTGTATCCACGGTTCAGGATAAATGGTAAAAGATAGTTGTATACAAGAAAGGCATTAAGCACAATTCGTAGACTGAATTTGTCGACGCTCTTCGTCCCAGCCAAGATGCAGGCTTTTGCCCCCCTTTTCCAGAATAGAGGAAATACAGCCCCTTAAGGGGACTAGGCAGTCAGAAATTCGATTTTTTTATTGCATTTTTCGTAAGCACCACCCTTCCCGAGTAAAATGTCGTTTGGTTAATGTCAAAACTCGCAAAATTAAGGATTCTACAGTCGAAAAGGTCGAGCGCGCCAGAAACCGTTTCTGCGCGCACGCAGGTAGATTAATTCCTCTTCTGAAACTTTGAACGCGTTTTTCTCAGAATCACGTTTCCTCTTCGTTTTGCAGTGATTGCGAAAAAACGGAGGTCCGAATCAATTTGAAAAAAATTGAGCATATGTAAAACATGTCTTGTTACGACCTAAACCTAAGCATAAGTCAGTGAAAACTTCTGTTTTGACAAAAAAAAAATAAAATAGCTCTTTTCCCTGGCGGAAAATCACGTTTCTTCAAAATTTGCCATTTTATAGCCGCCATTTGTATAATTTTGATTTTTTTTCTTTTTCAATAGGTTCAGGGCAGAATGGGGGTCAGGGCAAAGTGTAAATTTCAGAGAATACGTCACAATTCAATTTCTCACGGCCAAAATCACTGCAAAATTACAGCGGCTCCAGAAAAAATGCCGACACATCAGATGACTGTAGCGCTGTCATGCATATGTATATATTATTCAAATCATTTTTTTTTCACTGTTTATAGTATTAATAAACATTACCCAAAAGTACAAGTCACAATTTGTATTCATCTCCTTGTAATTATTTCGCAAAAAATAGGTACTTGATTTTCGAGCGATCTGACTGCCTAGTCCCCTTAAGCCTAAAACCTAACGGTGACAATTGTTGAACTCCAGCACTTCCACCAACTGTGAAACACTCCTGCAGAGCCCGATTATATTTCGGCAGGATTCGATCCAACGTCCATCATGCCTGATCCCAATCACTAGCCATATCTACAAGTCTATCACACAAGCGTGTGCGCGTCAGCGCAGCGCACGTACACACGAGGAGCTCGTACACTAGGGTGTACATATATTCGGCTGCGCCCCCGCGCGTGCGTCTCGTCTTCCTTTTCCCTCTACCCACACACACACACCCACGTACACGCGCTGCCAACCCCCTATCGAGCCCATCGGTCACGGGTATTGAAATAAACAAACAAGCGTCGGGAGCAATATCCTGCTCGGTCAATATTTGCCCGACGGTTAGTCGACTTGAGTTCCTCCCCCATTGGCGTCAGCCGCCACCTCCGCCTCAATTTTCTCTCCCGACTCCGCGCCGGCTTCCCTTTTCTTCTTGCTGCGCCACCTTCGCTGTCGTCGGCCGCGTCCCCGCGCCCGCGGGCGAGCTCTGTGCAGCGTCGCCGGCGTTCCTACGTGGCAGCCCGAGGGCTCGCTGCGCTGTTGCAGGGGTGGCTGGCGTGCGCGCGGGCGCTCGCCGCCAGGAGGGGGCGAAAAGTAAACGGCAATGTAAACGCGGCGTTTACATTTACGTGTTTGCCGAGCAACTCAAATATTTCGTGCTGTGTGCCCCGAGTGTCCGCCGCGTCTCTTGCGCGGGCGCGTCACTCTCTGTGGTGGTGTGCAAGCACGTAAACCGCACGTGTGTGCTTTGCGCCGGTGGATCCGGGGCGCCGCTCCGCGAGCGTGTGTACCCCGGTGCGGTTGTGTCCGTGCGAACCGGAGCTGCATGGGACGGGTTCAGCTACACACGCAATGTTTATCGAGCCCCCCCGGACCCCCTCTCCCCCTTCATTCTTTATTTTCGTACCCCTCGCGCTCCTTCTCCCGCCCTCCCGCTTTCTTCCCCGTCCCCCGAACGCCCTACGGTTCTTGCTCCACTCTTCTGGTTCGACCCGTCGAGATACGAGACCCTTTCCGGCCTCGCGGGCCACCCCGGTATATGTACAAGCTTCCTGTCTTTGCCCAGCCGAGTGCCGAGGGATAGGGAATCGTTCGGGGTCTGGTTGTATCGGTTTTTCAGAGAGAACGCTCCGCCCGCGATATTCGATTCGACGGGCGCAAACGGGACGCGTCGGCGGAACGTCTCGATGGTAGACGATACTGTTTGCGGACAACGTGTACCCGCGCGCTTCGCCGCTGTGTCTGTTTTTCACACTTCGGCTGTTGCGCCATCCAGTTACGTGGCTCGACACGGTTCACGCGCGGCTCGTGGAAACCAGATGGTAGATAGGAACGGCATGGTTGATTTCGGGGGCAGGTATGATCGTTCGCGCCCTCGAGGAGGAACCCTTCCGATTCACCGAGTCAGATGCCTCTGGACAAGGAACAAAAACCCTTCGTCCACGATGTCTCTCGTTTCGAATTCTCGGCGTTTGATTACTGCTCGTTACTGGCGATTCTCTCCCTTTACCTTGTTTCGATAAAACGGAAGCGTCCTCGGCGTTTAGGAAACACGGTATTAGAACACGCGACGGGTCCGCCGCGAAAATCGAGCGGCAATCTCGATAAGACCGTCCCCGCAGCTGGCTCGATTGAAATTCACCGCGCGTCGTGCTTTGGAGTCATCGGAAACCAAAGAGCAGGGAGGCGGCTGGTAAGGGTGGGTTAGTCGAGAATCCTAATTTGTTCGTAACTATCCGAGGGCGGCCGTCCTCCTTCCCTCGAGACGGGGGGGGGGGGGGGTGGAAAGGGGACGGTGACTGAAAATAATCCGGTAGCTGCAGTACAGCGCGCAAAAGCGTCAGCGGGGGTGGCGGGCAAAGAAGAGTGTGTGTGCACGGCACCGAGAGCCGTAATTCCTTCATGGAAAATTCAAGGTTTTTCATTAGCGTCCCTCGTTTCTCCCTACGGCAGGGTAGTTCGCCACTCGAGCCACGGCTTCGCACCCCTCACCCCTGCAGGCTCCAGCTAGCCAGGGAGAAGAAAGTTTCGGCCGCGCGGCGGAAAACTCGACGTGGCGCATATTTCATATATTATTTTGCACGACAGGACTCGAAGAACCGTGGGCGGGGGAGGTAGCAGGAGAATGGAGCGGGCGCGGGGGTGGTTTGCCAACAGAACTGAACGTCACTGCTGCAGGGTGTTTGCGCGGGCCCTCTTTCACGCTACAACCCCTTCCTCCTTCTGTCGGGCTCCTCCATCGCAGTGGAACAAAGAACGCTGCGCCCCTACCTCGCCCAGCGCCCCCGGCGTTAATATTTTAAGCATACTTTTCTACCACCCCCCGCTCGCCCCCTTTCTTCGTTACCTTCTGCTAGCCACGATCTCCATCCCGCCTTTTCTCTTCAGAAAGGGGGAGTTCTTTCATTTTCTCCCCACCTGAGCCCCCGCCGCGCCGTCTTGCCGAGCGCGAGAGAGAAGTCAGAAGGGCGCAGGGGGCAAAGAGGCGCGCGAGCGAAGGCGAGCAGAAAAAGAGGGACTGAATTTTGCAAGGCAAATTAAGTGTGCGGTTTCACGACAGTGGCTTTCACACCGCCCCGAGACTCGCCGAGGGGGCCTGAAAGGGATGTTTTAAGAGGACACCCTTGCCAGAAGCCTCGTCCTACCCGCTAGGGAGGGTGCGAGCGAGTCTACTCCAGCGCCGCGATTACGTACCGAGGAGCGTAATGCGTCTCGAGATATTTTCCTCCCCCCTGGAGTATTCCCCTGGTAGGGGGTCGGCCCCCGCCATTGTCCCACGGCCCGTTTTCGGGAAAAAATTCGATTTGAATATCCGAGCACGGCGAGCTGGCGTCCAAGCATGGGACTGGTAAACGAGGGGATCCGATTGGCCGCTCGGAGATCAAAGGGAGAACTCGATGCAAACAACGAGATGCTCGAAAGTCGGGGAATTTAATCATAGCGAATTACGTGCCGTGAAAAAACTGTCTTCGTACTTTCTGAATGGTAACCTCGGTTTGTATTGTGCCCCTTGTGCCTCATTATCGATAGGTAGGGGTTCTTGCGAACAAGTTCGAAATCAAAGATTCTTTGGCGTGAAATCACGAGACTGAACGAGCTTCGCTTACTAATGATCAATAATCGCATGTGAGAAGAAGAGAAAGGAGATGCATAACACATGAGAATCTTATTCCCTCTATAAGGGTGCAAATAAGATCCCCGCTTAGAGACTCCGAGCCTGCTAAAATATCCGCCATAACTGCCAGCCGATTTTCCTCGCGGCTCGGTACGTCCTCGAAGAGCCGCAAACTAATCTAACTTTTTAATCTGGCCGCGTGAAATCGACCGGCGGGGGGGTCGACGTCGAAGCCGCGGACCCCTTTGTCCGCGAACGGTATTAATGGCTTGGCAAGAATGCCCCGCGGATCGATATGGCCAGTCCACCATCCCCCATCAAATATTTCGTACCGCGGGAGAAACTTTTCCCGAATGCGGTCTCGGTACGCGTATATACACCTATACGTCCGTGCCGCAGCCGTACCTATGAATAAATCGCGGCCGTGGTTAAGAAGTCATGGAGAGCCGGCTCGCTTTTCATTCAAACTTTTATGACTTTTCCACACGAGCGACGCTGCACTCCGCCGCCTCGCTGTCTCTCTATGTCTTCTCCTATTACTTCATCCCCTATTCCGCCACACCATCGAGCGATTCGCATGGCCGACGCGTCACTTGCACGCTCCCCTCGGCTCCTCCGCTATGATCGAACGCACGTGACGGTCGACCCGCGACCGTGCGGTGTAAAGAAACAAATGTTCCGCCCACAGAAGTATTTCTGATGAGAGAAAACTCCGGAGAACTTTATCCGTTACACTACTATTAACTCGTTCCCTTGACGGGAACTTTTCAAAGGAATACCGCATGACTGTTGTCAACTATTATTCACGGCCGGGTATCATGACGCGACGATAATCTAGATTCTACTCGGACGATAGCCAGCAGGATTTTGAAAAATGGAGCTTTCAGAATCTCTAATACCGCGGGTCGGCGGAAATCTCTCGGCCGGGGACACAGAAGCGTGGAAAAGCGGTATCGCGTTTCACGCTCGTTCCCGGTCGTTAACGGTTTACAGCCGCAAGCAAATTGCTAATTTTCGCGGTAACAGTAGCCGGCCAGCGGACGGGGCAAAGATAAAAAGGCGTGGCAGCGCTCTAACCACGACGGATACCGTGGTATCGCGTTTCTGCTTCGAACGCCTCGGCGGTATCTTCTGCCGGAGCTGAAAAGCCAGGTGAACCGGTGGCTCTGCCTATCACGTGACTCCACGCGCTCGTTCCCGGCTTCCTTGGCCGTTCGCAGGTGAATATGAACTCCTGAGAGCGGCCGTAATGGGCCTGGGGGGTTGTTGAACCTGCGACCCTGCCGTCGGAGGTTCGCTTTCGACCCCGTAGGCCTGTCCGCCGCGGGCATATAACGTGCACGGCTGTTTAAAAGTTTTCCGACGTGGCTCATTAAACTATCAGAAGTTCTGTCTGAAAGCGCAGCTGCCCCGCTGTAATTGCCGACACGGGGCCCGAGCCCGTGACATTCCGCTCGGACGAAAATCGGCCGTCGCCGGTTGCCGCTTCGAGTGATAAACTTTCTGTACAAGTCCGCCCTCCTTGCAGGTGCTATACCCGCGAATCCGCATTCTTTTTTAATGCAGCTCTTAATGCATGCTTCTGTACACTTTGCTAGCGTACGAGGGATGTGTCCAGGATCCTTCCCATGGTAGTAAGGTAAACGTACCTATTATGAAACGCTTTTCGATGGGGTTATGCAATTGTCATCTAATTTATAAAATTCAGTGGGTTAGCATTGAAAATTTGCATACCATTCGATAGGCCATTGTTTTGTGATTATATAATGAGCCATAAAATGTATGTTTATTATAAATAAAAAATAATATGACTTAAAAACTAAATGAAGGACCTGTACGTATTATGGAACACTGTTTTCGTACCATGACCCGGTGTTTCATATTCAATGTCCCTATTATGAAACGCCCCGTCAGGTTAGGTTTTTGATATTTATTAAAAAAGTTTGAATTACGCATACTTACTCGTATTTATGATGAAAACGTGAATATAATATATTTTATAAACGCTCTAGGGCAGTTTAAATAATGAACTATTTCTCTTTTTCACTGGAAATATCTAATTATCAAAGCTGAGGCGTGTGTTTCATGAACTGGTACAACTATGTGAACACGGGTCCGTGGTCTTGGAACACGCTTCCGAACCGTTCCATAAAGCGGGACATTCAAAAAATTGAGGTACACAATATGAAACGGTTATTTTTATCAATGAATTACATTAAAACCATTTTTTTGTAATAGATTATTGTATAATAATACTTATGTTGGTGAATTTGTACAGAAAAGAATGTATAAATATCGATAGAATGTTTGGCAGTTGCTGATATATGCCATAACTATTTCTTATTTCGTTATTTGTGATGCTGTTTCAAGAAGGGGACATGTTTGGGAAGGTGTTTCATATTAGGTACGTTTACCTTATTCTAGCTTTCTAATCACGCGAACGCGGGGAAGTAATTTCTATCCCTTCAGGACTAAACGTCAAGGAAATCACTCTACGCTAAACGCAGTTGAATCCTTCATTCTATTCTGCGTCTCTAAATTAATAAATTCACCCCTGCAGGTCGTGATTACTACTTTCCCTACACCCTGTGGTCGGCTCATCGAAATGATACCCAGGTGCAATATATAAAGCCACTGGCGCCGCTGAAAGCCCCGAATCAGTGGCAACCGGCCCCCGATATCTTTCACAGCCGCTAACTGTACACGTTTAGACGGGATCGCGTGCAGCCGAGGCGTGACTTATTCTGTTCATTCGCGCCGGCAAACTGTGCAATGCAAACGCGAGTAGGTATACGTATATAGATACGCCCGGGCGTAGGGAACAATGGAAACGTAAGAGCCGGGAGGAAATGATTTCACGCTATATTGCGCGTGACACGCACTAATTCACCGTTTATTCGCGCACTCGTTCGTCCGCGCGCGTCGCCGCGGCGAGAGCGGTCTCGCCGCGCTCGAATCGTCGTGGAAATGGAATTTGCGGATCGCAACCCCCGAAGGAAAGACCAACCGTCGTCTAAATAAAATTAACTCCGCCCCCCCTGGCAATTGAATTTGTATAAAACTCACCACTTCATTCGCATCTGCATCCGGCGTGGAAGAGATGACGTCCCATCGAAATGCTCGGCGTCGCTTTCGAACCCCCTAAATAATAAATGAACAGGCCACGTAATTCCCCGGAATCGATTTTATCCCCGTAAACAGAGATATTTGCGAGGGGCGGGGAATTTTTGTTTTTCAACCCCCGAGTTATTAACGTTTCGGCAGTGGCCGTTTGCGATGCAGCCAGTTGAACGACAGCCAAATCGATCGTTTTATCGATCCGCGTGCCGCTGAAATTCTCCCCCTCGGTGTCTGCAGAGACAGCCACTGCAATTTTAAAACGAAAAACACGTTATCGAGCGCGTTTGCGTGCCGACGTCGAAACGGGAAGATATAGTCAACGATCGCATCCCCCCGCCACCGTCCAGGCAAGCCGCTCTCGAAGCGCGGGCGTCGATGTTTCAATTTTCGCGGAAATTCCTGCGGCTTCTGGCCCCGATCGAATCACGGGCGACTCGGCGCGTTAATCGACGTCGTTACGTGAAAAACAATGACGCTTCCCGCCCTCCCCCAGCCGCCGCCGCTCGAGCCGCGTAAAACGTTCCGTTTACGTAATGCCATCGGCGGCGCGTTCCACGACCGCGCGTAACGACACTTAAAATCGTCGTATCCGAAAGCAATTTTCGAATAACGAGCCGCGCCTCGCGGGCCGGCCGCGTGCCAATTATAGCTATCATCGTCGTCGTTGTCGTGGTTACCGATAGCTCGACATAATTGCGCCGCAATTACCCGGCCGCGGCAATTGCAATATTTCGCTCGCGCTCTTTCTCCGTCGCGAGCCTCCCCCGTCGGATGCGAGGAGGGGTTGACGCGACGCCACTCCGGAGGATCGCGACAGGGAGGGGAAAAGTAATCAGGGAGCGTTAATCCTTTCAACATTGAACCGTCGCATCGATCGACGTCTCGCTCCTCGCCTCGACGCCGTCCTCCCCGTCCCCCGTTCCAGAGGATCGTCGCGTTCCCGTCTCCGAGTCGCGCGCCGTCTCTCCCGGCGCGGCGTCGCCGCGCACACTGGGGCATTTCGAGTCGAAACGCGGCACTAAGTCGTTTTACAAAAATATCGCCAAACTGCAAATTTTTTTATGGTAGTTGATTGCATATTTGGGTGATAATGTAGCATGATTGCTTTTCACATTCATTAACTTTTAACGCGACTACACAGTTTTGAAGAGGAAAACCACGAAACTCTTTAGGACTTGTATTGTTATTTATAGTTCTGTTGTTTGCTTAATTCAAGTAACTTTTGGTGGGATTACGTGTTGGAGGTATGCATTTGAAGTGTGCCAAATTTGATTCTGATATCTCTGATATTTTTAGAATTATACCTTTCTGAATTTCCAAATTTTCAATGTTTACTTTGAACGAGAGTTCAGTGGAGTTCAGTATTCGGGTGCCAACTTTGAGCGAATATAGCGAAGGGAGGGAGGGTGCCTTTTTTTAATAAAAAGTCTTTTAATACTTTCGAACAGTGATCTTTCATTTGCAACAAATCCCATCTATCTAGCTTATCAGTTTCAGATAGAGAAAAATTCATAAAGATTGCTTAATTTTCAGGCCGAAAAAGTACTATTCCCTCTTAAATAAACAAATTTCATTAATTAAAATGAACGATAAATACATGATTTCAGTCAGAAAATGTTTTGTGCCGCGTTTCGACCCGAAACGCCCCACTGTGCGCCGCCCCCATTGTCCACGGGGAGGGAAGCTACGCTGGCGAGAGTCGAGGGCGAAGTTCCTTTCAAAAGGAGCCACCGGTGATATTTCAGCCGCGCGTTCCCGCGCAGGGAAGAGGGTGGAGAGCGAGCACCGCGCCGCGTGCAAGACGCGCCGTACGGCGTACGTTTCGCGGCTCGTAAACTGCACGCTCAAAGGGACCAAAAACGAGTCGCCAGCGATCTTTTTGTGCATACACTTTCGCGGAATGCAAATATTGCCGGGTTCAAAGGGAGGCTAGGTGGGGGAGGACTCGAATAAACAAGGAGTACACATCGGGAGCGTGTTTCGTCGTGTACGCTCTATTCGATGCGCGCGCGTGCCGTCATGTTAATTAGATTTTTATCGACGTCACGTAGCGAATATCGCGGCCCCGCTTTTGTCAATCGTTCCGCAGCGCTGCTGTTTCTGCCGGATCGATCGGCCATTCCGAAAAGAGCAGTTTTATTTGTTTCGCCTCAATCTGCTTTTCCAGCGTAATGAATTCAGTAACGAGAGGCCCGAAACGGGTCTGCGGTCTGATATTTTCTATCCGTGAAAAATATTTTGCCACGATACGCTCGCGCCTTGTGAAAGGGGATGTTTCGATTTAAGGGGTCTTTCCACTGGGACGCCCTGATAAAACACCGCTGTTCGGAACTTTGTTTTGCCACAAAATAATGTGTTTATTAAATTGAAGTTTTTTTCTATTTATTAATATGTGTTTTGAGATTACAAAAAATCATATTTTTTTAATGCTTGCTTGCCCCAAATGAGAGGGTTTAATATGCGCTGTGAAAAAAAAAGATGCCTCGACTGTATGGTCGATTTTGGACAATAGGACTGTCGCTATGGCCCGAACTAGAATCACACATTTTCGTTGTTTTTTTCTCATCCTTTGCGTCGCAGAATGATTAAAAAATTTAGCTAATTTCGATAGTTCAACTTTGGACGTCCGCAATTTTGTTAATTCTTCATCAATTTACTCGGTTAATCTTTGTCCCTGTTTTTGTTTTTTTTGTTTCAGACAGACGGTTGCTCCAAAATCGACGACGCAGTCGAGCCGTCGTTTATTTTACAGCGATGATTACACCCACTTATTTTGGCGCAAGCAAGCATTCAACAAATATGAAAAAAATATTTTTGTATTCCCAAAGCACGGATGTATTAATAAATAGCTGAAACATCAATTTAGTAAACACGTTCTTTTTGTGACAAAAAGAAATTCCAAATAGCGGTACTTTATTAGAGCGTCATAGTGGAAAGATCCCGTAACGATTCGAATTGTCAGCAATTGGGCAGTACCGGATATTTTTCTTTTCTTCTTCGCGGACAGAGGCCGAAGCCGGCTTCATTTGCACGCGCGTACCCACTGTGCACGCGCTTATGCATCGACAGGGCGCCCGCCATATTGGAGTCGCTCGCCCATCGGGACGGACGTTATCCAGCGCATCTTGTGACCGATAGACGAAAAAGATAAATGCACGCGACGCGGGCGATTTGTCTTTTACTTTGTTTTTTCAATTTCGCGTGACAGGCGAGCTGCTCGCTGGAAAATTGATCGCTCCCGCCATACTTCGATGCATTCCGCGGGATTGCGTTGTCGTGCCACGATTTCTGCTTCTATCGATCCCCGCGAAACCTTTTCAGTACAACACGGCATAAGGAACGACGATTACACTAGTTTGCAGCCATTTTCCGCAACGGATGCCACTATTTTTTTCTTATGGAAGATTATATTTGGTTCCACATAAGAGAAACGAATGCTAAAACGGACAATAGACAAAAAAGAGCCAGAACTATTTCTAAATACACCGATAAGTATATTAACAAAATACTTGAAAAAATGTACAGAATGAATTAAAATGAAAATAACACAATAAAATTGAAAAAAAAACACAAAACCGAGAAAAAAAAAAATTTTAATAGAAACAATTTTAGACCTCATTTTCGGCATCAGCGGGCCATTTTCCATAAGAAAAAAATAGTGGCATGTGTTGCGCAAACATTTTTCTTATTTTGTAAACTAATGTTATTAAACCACGGAATGCTTGTTCCAGTCGTTCCATAAAAAATTTATTTCTCTGATTTCGAAACCAAATAGTCGCTAAGCTTACGTGTCGGTCGACTCGTCGTACCAACGGGTGATACGTTTAAAAATATCCAAATCGCAACGGTGGGAATCAATTCTGAATAGTCAGCCGGCACCACCGCTCTATCGCGCTCGAAAAAACAAATACCTATCCGCGTTCACGTAGATCGATATATGCACAATGCTGCGATAAACGTATTCCGCGGTTCTAACTTCACGTGCAGCTTTCCTTTTCCCAAAGCGCCGGCAAATGGGACTCTGGCATACACGGCGAAACGATCGCGGGCAATTCCATGGTCATTCGTGCCGCGACCTCGCGGAGCCCGGCCAATTGCACGGGAAATGAGGTAAGAGGCCGATACCCCGTGGCTTTTTTCTGTCGGCCGCGGAATGACAGACGTTCCATGGCCACTTTAACACGTGCGCCTTGCAACATTTAACCGATAATATAACCAAATTACTCGACCTTTATCTTCTGTCGTGTCACGGATAAAATATTCACGGGCCTTTGTACTCTGTTCGGTTGAATTTTTCATGGAAACGCTCCGATGCCGTTCACCTGGTCTCTCTCATTCCCTTTCTCTGCCTCTCTCTCTCGCTCTCTCTGTCCCTCTCGTCCGAGCGAATACGCGCGGTCATCGGGAAAACGTTCGTTCCGCGAACTTTTAATTATGCACGTAATAAACGTGCATTATTTAATCGAGCGCAACGCTCGCGCATTAATGGTCCTGTTCGCGGTTTTATAATTTACATGCGAGGGGGTAGGGGCGCGGGAAAGTTGTTCGCACGACGCGTTTAAAATGGCCACCGTTCGATTCGTCTCTATTAAAATTACAGCCAGCAGGGAACCGCGGGGAGCCGCTCGACAATATTTCCGGGCGGAAAGGAGGTGGCGCAAAAGTTGTACACGCGTCAATGCACCCCTAATTACCTCCAATAATCGCGGTCCCGTTCTATTTACCGTCCGACGTACGCCGAATTTTACGTTAATTACAATTTCACGATCGTTTTCCATTAATCAGCGGCCCTCTGAGCCGAGGGGAAGCGAGCGCGCGCGCGATGCCTCGTCCCCTCCCTCCCAGGCGGGGAATTCTAATTCCCATCGATGACAAAACTGGGATTTATTTGCAACGCCGAGCGCTACCGCCTCCGTCGCGGCGTTTCTACATAACTGAATTCCTAATTGAATTACAACGAGCAAGCCGATGAATAATGTACCTCGCAAGTATCCACCAACATTCATCAATCGGCCTTGTGCAGCGACCCCGGGTTAATAGAAGTCTGGTCATCCAGAACCACGCAACTCTGATATAATACAACGAACACGCCATTGTTGCTGCATACTAGTTGCACGCGTGTTTCCACGTCGCCGTCGGGAACAGTCACCCCTAAACCACAGTTTTGACACGGCCGAAACTTTTCGTCCTCCTATTTGCTCTCGAAACCCCTTCCGTGTGGGGGGGTGGGGCAGGGGTGGCGTGGTTGCCTGATCTCCACTCCCGGATAACTTTTCGCTCCACCCTCCTCCCCCGTGCCGCCAGCCACCCCTGTGCACCGACTCCATCCATCTGTTCGGCGGGCCGTTTCGTAAAACCGCCGTGCTATTCATCGTCGTTTCGCGTCGCTCCCTTTGATCTTCGAAGGGGGTCTATCCCTCGTTGCTCCTGTTGTAGCTCGCTCCGCGTCCCTAGGTGCCGTGCACCCGCCTCGCGCGCAACCCCCACGCCCCTGTGTACGCCGGCGCTCGCTCACGGCCTGTACACCGCTGTGTACCTTGCGGAGAGCGTCGGAGCTGACACTTTCGTGACACTTTACGCCCCGAAGAGCCCCCGAGAGCGCTCGTCGGGACTTTCGGGATTAATGTAATGGCACCCTCAGCCCCTTCGCGCCTCCCCCCCCCGGCCCCACGGCATCGCAGTCATCGGCCTTGTCGCTCTCGCTGTTGCGACGTCGCTGTCGAGGAGGACTCGAGGGCAGGAGAGAGAGGGAGAGGCAGGGAGAGCTCAGTGGGCCACGATGAATTTGTGGCACGTCCCCGAAGAGAAACTTCGGTGGATGAACGCGGAGATATGGTTCGCGGGCCGCGAAAAGCTTCGACTTCTGCGTCGCGTCGTTGCTGGAGGGATAACTTGAGAAAGTAGCGGATGGTCTTTGTGGCTCTTTTTTCCGAGGGGGTATGAAAGGGGCTCGCGGTGGTTTTAACAGGCTGGTTTAAAGGGAATTTATCGCGCGACGTTGTTATGCACTGTTGGTTTTTGTTAACAATTCAGGGTGCGTGTCCGTGGGTCGTTAAGTCGCGGAACCCGGGGCAACCAGCTCTGGACGTATTTAACGAAAACGGCCGCGTTGCGTTAACGTTATCTGTAATTGAAAGTAATTACGGTGAAAAATGCTTGTCACTGTCGAGCCTGGCTGATGTATAGGGACGGGGCAGGAGCTGGCGCGGCGGAAAAAGTAGATGGTGCTGTAATAATGAGCGGGTTAAAATGTGCGCGTCGGGAGGGAATATGTACGGACGTTATTTGACAGAGACGGAGCACTGTTCGCAAAGTACCTATAGTGCTCGACACTATTTTTTGCCGAATGCCGTAAACTGGGGGGACATTGGCATCTACTTAACATCTATTAAAAAGGAAAAGGAAATTTTTTTATACATTTTCACGCTTGTAGTACACAAACGATGCAATGTTATAAAAGGACACCTGAACCAAATTTAAAAATGTTAATTTTTATATTATGTAGCAAAATGTTCCAAAACACTTAGATTAAGGGGTCGTCTTATGTGACGGCCGTTTTTTTTTCGCTTTTTGGGGAATTTTTTTTGACAAACCATGAAAACACAATATCTTGGAATTTGTACTACATATTTATTAACATTTGAACAGTTATTCAGAATGTTTTGAAGTTAAAATATTGAGTGGAATTGACTTTACAGCTCTCGAAAGAGACAGGTGCGAAAAAAAAGTTGGTCGACGGCTGACATGGTTCCGGCTGTCCTGCTCATCTGAAATCAAAAAGTCAAACGGCACATTAATTTGTAGACTTGTGGCTATAACCGGTACCAGAATCATTGTCATATCTGTCATAGTTTTTTTTCAACCTAAAAAGTCGAAAAAAATGACGAAAATCGTAACTTTATTTTCAAAACTGTGACAAACATGAAATTTCCAATATTTTTACTTCATTCTGGTACCGGCTATAGCCACAAGTCTACAAATTAAGGTGCCGTTTGACTTTTTGATTTCAGATGAGCAGGACAGCCGGAATCATGTCAGCCGTCGACCAACTTTTTTTTCTCACCTGTCTCTTTCGAGAGCTGTAAAGTCAATTCCACTCAATATTTTAACTTCAAAACATTCTGAATAACTGTTCAAATGTTAATAAATATGTAGTACAAATTCCAAGATATTGTGTTTTCATGGTTCGTCAAAAAAAATTCCCCAAAAAGCGAAAAAAAACCGGCCGTCACATAAGACGACCCCCTTAAGTGTTTAAATGAGTAGATTACTCAGTTGCACGTTCCTTCTATCGTTCTGTGTCAGTTTTGCGATAAATTCGAGAATACAAAGTGTTACATTTTAAACAATTTTAGATTTCAATGCTATGTTGATAATACGGAATACCGAAGGTAAAGGTAATTTGGAATATTCCAAAGCTTAGCGATGCTTTTGTCTTACGCGTAACGGCTACCGCCGCGTCGCGTCGGTTTGGGCCAGCGCTGTCCATTTATATTTACCAAAGATTGTTCCTATATTGTGACGTTTCAGCCTGATTAGATAATAAAAGAAAATAATTTTATAATCTACATATTTTTTTAAGGTTATGAAGTGAAGGTAAATTGAAATATCGGTATTCCAAATAACCTGCACCTTAACGAAATCGATACCTCCTGTCATTTTTCATTTAATTTAAGCCAAAGTTTCAGTTACTTTTTGTTTTTTATTATGATAGGGAGTTTGAAATATAAAAGTTTACGAGTTTCCCTATGATATTATGCAGTTTTATTTCTTCCCACCCTCTGCCGTAATTTTTTATTCGTCTTAAACAAACTGGAATTCCTAATATACTGCACTTCCTCTACAATCTTCTTAAAAATCATGTAAGAAATAAATAAGTCAAAGAAAAGAATATGTAATACACGAAATTCACATACAACTTTAGAAAACATTATAACGAGGGCTAATTTATTGCGACACCTTTTTTTTACGATAAAGTTTGTCGCTTTGAATAGTCCTTCTTCACTGATTCTTCAATTTGAAACAATACGTCATTTTCTTCTAACTAATAATTGATAATTTAAAGCATTATAATACTGGTTACTCGTATAAGAATGCTTGAACTTTCGAGGTATATCTAATACCTACTATATACAGCGATAGTTCAATAAGTTAATAAACCGGTGAGCAATTCCCAGTGAATTTTTAAGTCGAAAGCCAATATTTGTTTCATAAATAATTTTAGACAGAGTCGCCCAGCGGGGGCCAATACGGTTCGCAGGCAAGGGAGTTAATTAATAATCACGATCAAACGACACAACAAACGCACGTCTCCGTCCAATAATAGACACTTGAAAGCTCTTGACCCGCCACTCTCTCTCTCTACGTGTCATCAACTTTCATTAATTAATAAGAATGATTAGGCAATGCTTGGGCCGTTGGAGTATTCCGCTTGAAAAGGTCGCCGATCGGTTGATGTGGGCGAGTGGTTGGAAAAAAAAGAGCACGATTAACTGCGCTGTATGAAGGGGATGTAACCGATATTGATACGCGATCGGGGTTTGATGCACTTCGAGCTGCAAGCTTCGTGACAGTTTTAAAATCATCGCATCGCCGCTGGTCGGGCGGCGCGACACGCGGAGCCGAATGCAATGAACGTGCGCAGCTGAAATCAACAGCTATGCCATTCGGATAAAAATGCCAATATTCGGGCGCGGCTAATTTGCTTTACACCAACAGTACCCGCCGTCCCCGTGTTGATTGTACAAAGTAATTTGGTTGGTTTAACCGACACGTAAATCAACAGTTTTTTTTTCCTCCCCTTTGAGGGCGGACAAACGGACGACGTGGTCGCCGCGGTATCAGATTGCGCCATTACGAATCAACGCCGACTCGACGAGGTAATTAATTGGCGGCGATCAATACCGCTTTAATATTAAGAGCGGCACGATTTGTGCAGGCGGTGTACGTTTCACTTCCCTCCCCCAGTTTCCGGTCGCTAGGATCACTGGTAAACATTAATCCCCCGATGGCGAAAGATCTCTGCGCTTCGATCGGAACACCGTGTCACCGTAATCAGATAGTGTTATGTTTCATTTCTCAGAGAAGAGGAGAGGAGGGCTCGATCGACAGTTCCAATTACGAGCCTCGAAAAGATGGAGACTTCCTTTGAAGACACCCCCTCGCGGTAGCCATCAAACAACACGATTACTTAGTCTCCCCTGCAGACTCGACGGGTCCAAGGGAAAAGTCAAAATAATGGAAATAATGTGCCTCGCATACACCCCGGAACGTGAAAACAATTTGAACCACGGGCGACCTTTAACCCCTTGCTGATACGTCCACGCCGAAGGGTGCAAAATATTTAGTCCCGATTGTTAGTGCCGCCTCTTGGCCGGAGGCAGTCCTAACAACCCTTGTTTACGTTTATGGTTTTGGGCTTGACGATCGCGTGCTACGCGTCACGCGCGTACACACGCGTGCACGCACCCCGAAACGCCCCCCCGCGTGCTTCCCTTGCACGCTCGAGCACCAGGCACACGCATATGGTATCGCATAATGCCGGGGTGGAAGGGGCGCCGAGGGTCTCACCACCGTAGGTGTAGATACCAATCTCTGTAGCAGGGGTTGAAATCGGCTACGGTAACCTAACCCCATAAACTCTCTACGAAACCTCCCTCTTGGAACTTAATTCGTCGAGAGTTGACGCCGCGCTCGGGGGGGTTTGGGGTGAGCGAGAGAGACGCGCGGAGGCGACGAGCTATCAAGCGAAACAGAGAGACCGGTGTAGTTGAAATGGTGGAGTGAACGGGGCCACAAATAGGGGAGCGAGACAGATGCGGGGAATGAAGGGGAGAAGACAGAGATAGGGGAGGACGGGGAGAAAAAACGGGGGATAAGAAGAGAGTAGAGGGAGATGGGGGGATGGTACATTTAGGGTGAAAGGGGACGAAAGATAGGGTAGAATCGCGTTTATGGGGTGAGCTCTACGCGATGCCCATCGCCATTTATTGGCAATTTGCTAAATGAAACGTGCCGCGCGTACATCGTACGATTATTAGTACCCCCTATCGGGGATATCGTGGTCTCCCCGTTCGAAACGAGCCCGGCTCACCCCCCAGGGCGGGCAGCGTGAAGCACGGAGCCGAGACGCACGCGCGCGGGCGAGCGGGAGCGCTCGATCACTGGGGTAATGGAATTAAAACGATCGCGCGAACGATCGAGCGGGAGGTTTCGCGCGGAATTCGGAAGTTTCGACCCCGGCGCGAATTTAATTTCAATTACAATAAACGTTACGAGACTGATTCCCGTTGCAATCTGAAAATAATTTCGCATCGGCGCACGGGGTTCATAATTATTTCCCTCGTTTTATCCCGTTACACCTCGTTACCGAGCAATTTACGGAGTTGCGAATTTTACGAATTTATTTGGACGCCGAGGGCCGCCAGTTACCGGCTTTCCCACCCGTCGATGCTCAAGCGAATCCTTGAGCGCTGGAACGAAACGATTTCACCAACGTCCATTCAGTTTATCCTTTCGTATTTCATTTGGAATAAAACGCCGCGTTTTTCGCGCTGCGCCGTAATTACACGGAGAATTATTGTCGCGCGCTGCATTATTCCGGCCGCCCCTGACGCTTCGATTGAAAAATAAATTGATTCTGACGGCAACAGATTTAAAGCGCGGTGAATCATTAAAAAAAGCGCCGCGCCCGCTTCACCGACGATTTTATTCCGCGGGAAATACTCCGCCCGACGGATGAAAATGTATACGGCGGTTGGAATTGTTATTATCGATTCCCGTTCAATTTGATGTTTCTTTCAACCCCGCGGTCGCGTTTCCATACGTCTACCCTGGCATTCTCGTGTCGCCTCCCTTTCCCGGCGAACTTCACCCCTCCATCCACCTCTCTCTCCCGTTCCCACGAGCTCTCCTCGAATCCAACGATTGAATTTCCTTCCAGAATATTTCCTCCGTGCCACGAGCGCGTGCACTTTTAAAACTTTCAGGATCTGGTCTCTAGATACTCCTAAAAATGACCTCCTTCGACCGAGCACGTAAACTCACGCGAACGCTTCCTCCCGTGCCGTCTATTTGCCAAATGCACCACGGATAGGTACTTGAGATTCACGCGGAACTCGAAAATCGAGAAGATGTAATGATAACACTTTTAAAAGATTCTTTAATGCCCATTGTTTCAACCCTCAATTTATCTGTATATAGAATGTTAATAATAGACTCTATATTTTCAATATTTTTGCGAATTTCGGTTCCAAATTTTCTGGAAACATTCATGACATATCAAACACTGAAAATAGGAAATTTTTTTTATCTTTTTCGCATATTTCGGTATATGCCCCCTCCTCAAATGTTTAAAAAGTAGTCCTCGAAAATAAAAATTCCATTTTTTTGTCAGCCTTCATAAATAAAAAGTGTTCTAGAAGCATTTAAACTTTCAAAAATTATGGAAAAAAGTTTTTCTTTTTCAGTTTTTCGGACTTTTTTCGAAAACCGTTTGTCGCACGAGAAAAAGTAATACAAGATAAAAGATGCTCCTTGTCCGGATCTACAACTTGTGTTTGACATATTTTTTTATTGAATCAATAACTTGGAAGATATTATATAAAATCGACTTCGCGAGCTGTTAAATAATGATTTAAATGTTTAAGGGCCCAGAGGCACCCATTCCCGTTATCCGATCGAGCTCAAACTTTACACGGATTTTTTTTTTAATTATTTGAAACTATTCTGTAGGGTGCCCCGAAGAAAATCTTGAAAAGAATTTTTACCAAGAGTAGATAAGAGCCACCCTAATCTACACGCCCGGAATTGCATGAGCGAAAGTGTAGCATCGCGTCATATCGAGCAACACTATCTAAACACCTAAATACGCTCGGGCGCGTGGGCGGTCGACTATCCGAGTATTAACGCCGCTGGATATTCAAAATATGGTTAGCCGCGTATCGGCAAATATCCGAATTGGCGGATGTCCATGTCATCGCAGATATTCGCATTATACCTAAATACGATTTACGATTTATCGCGCGGGCCGATATAGGTACGCAGGTATAACGGACAAGCCAGCAAACATTATCGAGAATATAAGTACCTTAATGATCCGCGTTGCACGGGCAAACGGGGACGCATCCGCTGTGTTATCCCTTCTGAGCCGTGAAACGGGGGTGCATTCCCATGGCCCGGCAGAGTTTCCAACGAACACCATCCCAGCGGGCTCGAGATCCGTCTAAAACAAAATCTATAGTTGAATTTGCCTAGCCATTCCGTTGTTACGAAAGCGGAACTAAAGCGTTAAAGGCACAGCGATGCGAGGCTACATCATCCGCGTCAACGTGCTCTCATTGGCGAGATTCATGGACGATACGATGCAGCGTTCAGGCCGGGGGAGAAGGACAAGGAGCGCGGATGATAAAGGGCGACGGCAACGGGAACGGCAACGCGCACGGTGTACGCGAGACGCATCGCGCGACAGAGGAAGAAAAGGGAGGCGATCGTTGAAGGGGGGAGGGCATGAAAGGAGCAAGATAGGGAGGGGAGAAAAAAAAGGTGGGACCGTTGACGGAGGGAATGAAACGGGGGAAAAGGGAGAAAGAGAGACGTGTGAACGAGCCTCGGGCGAGATGGTTGGGTTAGACTCGAACAGACACGGGTACGGGGCATAATAAAAAGATTTATTCGGCTTTTATCCCGGAGTTATTCAGCTCTTTTCATCCGGCCGGTGAGCCCGCGTTTTTTCTTCCTCGCTACTACCGCGCTCCTTCCCCTTTTATAAGTCTCCACGGGCGGAGCAATTCGACAAAAGGGAGCGTGGGGTGAGCGCCGGGGGGAGAGGAGATGAGACGGAGATAAAGAAAAGAGTGAGGTGGGATGGCGGAGCCAGAGGGCCCTGATTAAAATATACGAGCGAGCCTCGCGGATTTCTTCTTATATCCCCTCGATCCTTATGTCTCACCCCCCTCGCGCCGCTCACCGCTCGCAGCCCGCTCGACCTTTCTTTCGCTTCCCCTCCGACGGCCCCGCGTATTCGGGGAATTCGAAATGAGCTGCCATCGTGAGTTCACGCGCGCGGAATTGGACCGAGCGTATATTTTACGCCCGAATCCCGAATCCGGCCGTCGTGCCGCAGCGATATTAGAGGGGAGGCGCGGCCGGGGCCCGGGCCGTTTTACGTCGCGCGGCGATGGCCCGCGATAAATCCAGGCCAGGCGTAAACTTACAGCTCGTAATTCGCGATCGGTTGCCATGGCAAGCCACGCGTGCCGCCGTTCCGCCGACAAGTATTAGCGAAATGATTTTTCCCACCCCCTTCATTTGCCCGCTTCAGCCAGGAAAGTTCGGACGTTGTTAAAGACGAAATTGTAATTGCATCGGGGAAGAAGTTCCGTCGCGGATGGTTTAGGTTCGAACACGGTTGAACTTCGACTCGATTCGTCCACGAGACCATCGGTAAATCTTAACAAGGAGTAGGTACTATACGTGGGTGAGGTTCTTGTGGAGCAATATTGAATCACCACTGTGCGTCATAACATATTATTTAATCTGACGTTCATCAGGCGAAAATGTGTATTCGTTCCAGTTTATTTAATTAAAGTTAAATTAACGCGCGCCCCCTCCTACGGCCTCGAGCAGTTATGCAGCAAATACACATTTCGCCCTACCGGTTCGGGATTAATTTGTAAACTCCCCGTTCTCCAGCAATTTTTGATACAAAATACATTGTAATTGGAGTTGCCGGAAACGTGCTGCAACGAAATAAGCACCATTTTTATTTACTGTTCTCCCCACGGTGTTTCGTGCTTGTTATCAATCCGCGAGAAACAATTTCGTTTTGCCATGACGTAACATCATTTCGACATTTATGTCCCGTAAACGGCATGGAAAACAATTTATTTTTATGCAGATACTGCGCGCCAGATGCGTATGCACAGATAACCGATCGATATCGCGAGCCGATCGTCGTTTATCGAATGTGTGCAGGTGAGACGGTACAGGAATTCAATCGAGACGATAATCTTGTTCCCGGGCGCAGCGTGGAATTCAGTGTAATTTAATCGACGCGATTTACCCCGGAATCGCGGATAAAAATACGAATGGGAGACTTACGAGCGGCGAGGAACGATCAAACGACGGAAATTGTTGGAGCCACCAGCGAAACCGTAAAGCTGCCACCCCACTAACCCGCATCGAAATCGATTCTGTGGATCGTCGCTTACCATCGCGATTATAGACGACAGCTAAACCGGCGCGCGCACCGCTGCCGTACTATTTGTGCGTGGATGTTTATGAAGATAACTTTATAACCGGGTAACGATTCTCTTTGGCGCGGGCTCGAACGTTCGGTGTCGACGCGGCGATTCAGTGTTCTGCATAGCTGCCTTGTGCCGCGGACATTAATGCTAATAAACAGCACAGCTGGCGCGTAAAACGCACAAGATATCGGAGTCACGGCGATATCCACCACCGCCGAGAAGAATCAAAGGAACCGTGAATAAAGTCGCTGCCGAAAATTCATGCGCGAATTAGTATACGAGCCGGCTTCGCGAATTTATTTATGTTACAAAGTATTCGCAAGTGGGGGTGTTTTATATGCAATGGATATTATAGGGGAGTTATAAATCAGCGCTGAATTTCAAATACGCGTTTCGTTCGAATAAACAAGGTTGAGAAAAAATGGAATAATAACAGTAGAAATACAACGACATAAGGTAAACGTACCTATTATGAAACACCTTCCCAAACATGTCCCCTTCTTGAAACAGCATCACAAATAACGAAATAAGAAATAGTTATGGCATATATAAGCAACTGCCAAACATTCTATCGATATTTATACATTCTTTTCTGTACAAATTCACCAACATAAGTATTATTATACAATAATCTATTACAAAAAAATGGTTTTAATGTAATTCATTGATAAAAATAACCGTTTCATATTGTATACCTCAATTTTTTGAATGTCCCGCTTTATGGAACGGTTCGGAAGCGTGTTCCAAGACCACGGACCCGTGTTCACCTACGGGGCGTTTCATAATAGGGACATTGAATATGAAACACCGGGTCATGGTACGAAAACAGTGTTTCATAATACGTACAGGTCCTTCATTTAGTTTTTTAGTCATATTATTTTTTAATTATAATAAATATACATTTTATGGCTCATTATATAATCACAAAACAATGGCCTATCGAATGGTATGCAAATTTTCAATGCTAACCCACTAAATTTTATAAATTAGATGACAATTGCATAACCCCATCGAAAAGCGTTTCATAATAGGTACGTTTACCTTATGTATTCATACGCCGTGGTAATTCAACGTACAGGGGGGACAGGCTTTTTCTACAACAATTTGTCGGTTTTCGGTGAACAGATGTGTGTTCACAGCTCATTTTCCAAAGAACAAATTCAACGATATCACGAGTCCCCGCCGTTTTCCCCGCGCAAGGGTATATCCACGAAACTCCCGAATTCAATTTGAACATACCTAACCCTGGGCCCTCGTCCCGGCATTTTTCTCCGGTCGGTTAAAATGTATAATTCCGAAATTCAAATTAAAGCGTCGAATTAGCGATTTACCGCGAAGCTGCGAAGAGCGACGTTCGCTCGCCACTTAATTAATCCTTCAAACTCTTCCGTTCTGAATTTAAATTAAACCGTTCGATTATTAAATCCGCCCTCCTATTTCGCACGCGACAATGAAACCGAGTGAAAGCGACACGCGTACAAAAGAGGGATCCGCCCGGCGCGAGTTGTCGCGGATTCTCGAGCATCCCTCGAATTTTTCTCTCCCATCCCCGTCCGTTCAGCGGGGATGAAACCTATTCCGCCGTTCGAAGTCGCGGAGCACAAGTAAACATCCGTGGCGCGCGAAATAAGTGAATTTGTGGAAGGCACGGGAGGGAAAGACAGAGGGGGGGAGAGAGAGAGAGAGAGAAAGAGAGGCAGGGGGATGATGGCTGGTGGCGTGACAGAAATAGCCGCGCGAAGCCGTTTCAAGCATTCAAAGGTTTGCACCGCGACAAATTCCACCTTGGTGCAACCTTTCATCGTGGCTGGCGGCGCGCAAGCCTCCCCTTTCTCGAGCCAGCCAGCCTTGTTTATCACCGCCGTCATATCGGGGGGATGGGACACGGTTGCCGAGACTCGAAAGAGAGACTCCTCGGCGTCGCGGCCGTAACGCAATTACGGCCGCACTTAATTTGTTTGAAGTACACTGCGCCACCGGCGGAGGTGTTAATGGCAACGCGACCTCATCCACTTCTACGGACCTCCCTCTCGTTCTTCTTCCCTCCGCCTTCCCTCCTCCAACCGCCCGCTGCCCCCTTTTCTCCCTTTCGCCGGTTTCCGCCCGCGCTGCCGCGCACAATGCCTGGTCACGCAGCTACCGGGTGGCTCGAGAATAATCCTCGAAAGGGGGGTGCGGAGAAGTATAGGCTGCCTCACGAAGGGTGGTCGAAACTTGGGGCGACTGTAGTTCGATTATAGTTCGGTACTGATTAGCAATACCGACAAGAAGTATATCGAATGTGTACGACAGTAAAATTACTAAGATTTGACATCAGGCAAAAGGGCAGGTGGAAATTCAATATTCCCCTGCAGTTATCATTCATCTCCCAAGAAAATTGCGTTCGAAACTATGAAATTAGAGATCCGAACGCAATTTTCTTGGAAAATGAATTATAAACTGATAGACAGTTGTGGACAGAATTAACTATGAAATTAGAGATAGTTCTGTCCACAGCTGTCTATCAGTGAACGCAACATGTGCCTAGAACGATTAGATACAAAATAAGAGGTCCGCTGTCCGTGAACAACGCCACTTCATACGACGTATGGAGGTCGTCGCCGAGGGGTCAACAATTCGTTAATTCTGCGAGTGATCGTTTCGATATTTACGATTTCAATAAGATTCGTAAACAAGCATGGCCCGGCGGCGCGGGTTATCGTGTAGGGCCTCATTGAAATTTAATATCTGCCGGCCGTCCGACCTGTCGATGAAATCGATCGCGGTAACGCGATAGTTCGCCGCGAAATTGCAAAATCGCGGGGCTGCCCCCAGTGTTCGCGGCGAACAAGCGCATAGCGCTGCACGCCCAGCCTCTCCGACCGTAAAACGTTAACGCGAAACACGAGACGGGAGCATTGTAAAACCGAGAATCGTCGTTCCATGGCGGCACGAACGAAATAAAGAGATTACTCGGGCTCTCTCTGACAAACGTGGCAGACCATCAGGCCAGCGCGGAACCGCTAAATCACGCGATCCAATCGCGGACGCGTATTGCCGCTCCGCGGTACAGCATTCCGCGTGTTGGCAATTACGCGTTCAATTATAGACGGGTAATCGTGGAAGAAATTTCTGGAAAATTGTATCCGTTCACCACGGTCGAGCCGCGGTTGCTTAAATTTAGCGTACGTAATTACCCGCAAATATACTGCCAACGGGCGCCGTAATTGCCATCGCCGGTGCATCGCTAAAATTGTTAGATAATTGCATTATCACTTACGTAATTTCATCGCGGTGAGGAGGGATGGGCGCGGGAGGAACCGTCAAAGACTTCCGCGATAATAACTGTTTTCATGCCGTATTCTGCGTTTAAATGCGAGCAATTTAATTAACGACACGAAGCTCCGCGCGCAGCTGCGTTATTTACAGTGATAGCCCGTGTTACACCTGACCCGGGCCGAGTTGCATATTTATAGCATTATATCGGTGTCTCCGCGTAGGCGATCGAATCGATTGGCTGTCGCGGTGCTGACGCGTTGATCCGGGAACGTGCCGTAATACCTGGCGAGAGGGTGTCAGGTATGCGATTTTTCCCTGCGCTCCTTAAACGTCAGTTATTCCCGGCTAATGATTGCTTCTACGCGAGCAACACTCGTGGAGCGACCATTCGAGCTAAAATGACTACGTTATCCAACGCCGATGGAGCTACTCGACGAGCCACGACGCGGCGGCACGAATACCTCGAAATTCCAACACAGAGGGTGTCAGTTAACCCGACTGGCGCGATAACGCAAAGGTACACCGTGTATCTGGTGCGCGACCGACGAGTCGCTCGTTGGATTACGAGTGGCGCGAGTTACAGCAACCACCACCCCGGGTTACCCGCGCGCAGTCGATGTCGGGGAATCGCGGCGGATGCGCGCCGTGCACGTACGAGCGCCTCTCCGACGCGCTCCAACGTACACACGCGCGCGCGCGCGCGCGCCGGCAGAAACGCGAGAGAGTGTATCGCGGTGACGCGGAGCGGTTGCTCGAAAGCCGCATCGTCGGGCAAACACATAGCTCGGCTCCCTCGTGGGGGTGAGCGCCCCCTCACCCCCGTGTTGGTCTGTCGTTCACGCGGCTCTGTAGTGGAATAGGCGGAGAAGATATGAGGAAAGAGGTGGGGTCAAAGGGAGTCAGAGGGGCCGCCCGAGCGAGTCTGTTAATTGGACTAATTACAGTAATTACTGAAAGTTTCAGCAGGCTACGAGCGAGCAAGACGGGAACACGGGGGCGTAATACGGCACCGGCACGACCGCACCGTCGCCGACGGTCTCGCAGTTCGGGAACCCCCGACACCAACACCCCCGACGCATCCCGACGCCCATCGAGCGCGTCCTGACACCGACCCGGGTATTAGCGAGCACGCGAGCACGCGGGGAGTGGAGCACCCTTGTGGCTGGATACGCTTGTTTTCGTATTTAACCTCCTTCGAGCGGTGCGTACCCGGCGGCGCCGCGATCTTGCCGTCGCTTTTCCAAACCCCCCTTCGACACCGGTAGCCCATTATCCCGAGACACGGGGCTAGGGAGGCGGGGGGAGGCAGCTTTGATCGAATTAGCGATTATCATTTGATATTTAGGGGACGTTACAGCCCTCCGTGCAGGGGTCGATCCGCAATGGGGATACGATAACCCACGGACGCCCCCCTATCGGCCATGGGAACTGGAAAATCGAACCCTCCAGTTCTGAACTCTTCGCCTCTACGCGTGACGCCTCGCGGAGGGATGTTCTGCCGAGACTCGTTTCCGTGATTCTACAATATAGGGGGAATGGGGGTGGCGAGGTAAGATGCGGTATCGTAAAAAAACCATAATCGAAAAATGCTAGACATTTGATGAAAGTACCAAAGGGAAGCCATTGTATTGTAACAATTAGGTCGTTAATAAAGATGGGGGAGCTCGCGTCTTTGGTTTAGAGCTGTGAAATCGTCCACATGCTGCGTGGATCTTATTTTGCGTAGTAAAAAGACTTACCTATAATAAATATATATTGAAAACCGGTAAGTCAATTATTTTTGTTACATTATAATCTCCATTCTATTTACTTTAATGTACAATTTTAGAGAACATATAAGAAAAAACTAGATGAGGAAAATGGTAAAAAGAAGTTTTGAAGAATTCTGTAGATGAAGGTTTGCGCAACAGAATGGGGTACAAGAAAGCTGCTCGAGAATAGTGCCTTCCACAAACAACATTGGAACGTTATGTCCAAAAATTGAAACAGGGAAATGAAGTGATCATTGGATTAGGTCCAATTAAGAGTGTACCTATTTTCGCAAACAGAAGAGGAAGGACTTGTAGAATATTTAAAAAATATGGTACCACCACTCCTGTATGAGGGGTAGGAAGAGAACAATTTAGAAGAAATTCATATTTGCATCGATTGTGGAAATATTTAGGGGAACCGTCTTACCCCATTTTCGGCACCCCGTCTTCATGCCCCGTGGCAGGGGCAAGATGGTTTTTCATTACTTTTTTTCTAAAGTTTAATAACTTCAAATTTATATGTAAATGCTGCTGAAACAATGTACCAAAGGTTAAAGTATTAACTTACAATTCTATATTGATTCATAAAAACTTAAGGGGGTCGCCTTATGTGACGGCCGGTTTTTTTTCGCTTCTTGGGGAATTTTTTTTGACGAACCATGAAAACACAATATCTTGGAATTTGTACTACATATTTATTAACATTTGAACAGTTATTCAGAATGTTTTGAAGTTAAAATATTGAGTGGAATTGACTTTACAGCTCTCGAAAGAGACGGGTGCGAAAAAAAAGTTGGTCGACGGCTGACATGATTCCGGCTGTCCTGCTCATCTGAAATCAAAAAGTCAAACGGCACATTAATTTGTAGACTTGTGGCTATAGCCGGTACCAGAATGAAGTCGAAATATTGGAAATTTCATGTTTGACACAGTTTTGAAAATAAAGTTACGATTTTCATTTTTTTTTCGACTTTTTTAGGTTGAAAAAAAAACTATAACAGATATGACAATGATTCTGGCACCGGCTATAGCCACATGTCTACAAATTAATGTGCGGCTTGACTTTTTGATTTCAGATGAGCAGGACAGCCGGAATCATGTCAGCCGTCGACCAACTTTTTTTCGCACCTGTCTCTTTCGAGAGCTGTAAAGTCAATTCCACTCAATATTTTAACTTCAAAACATTCTGAATAACTGTTCAAATGTTAATAAATATATAGTACAAATTCTAAGATAATGTGTTTTCATGGTTCGTCAAAAAAAATTCCCCAAGAAGCGAAAAAAAACCGGCCGTCACATAAGGCAACCCCCTTAAATAAAAGGTATAATTATCCATTTTTTTATTTGTTTCGCTTAGCTTCCCCATCATGCCCCCCTTTCCCTACTTATGCGGTGGAGGGGGATAACTCATTTTCAACACGACCATTTGTCAGCGCGCGGTTCATCTTTCTTCGTTGCTCTGCGCGTTCGACAATGTTATTCGTTTGTGTCGCGTCTGCGTTGCGGCTGGCGCAAGTGTTTCGACGAAAATCGCAAATGAACCGGTTGAACGAGGCGGTGCCGGGCGTTGAAAAGGAATTAATCATAACGAGGGATTATTTTGGCGGTAATTAAAGAGTGGGCGAGTCCTCCATTTATAATCGACAGGCGGGAAATGTTTCCAAGTTTATAACGGCGGATGGAATCGGGCACACCTATACATACACCGCTGTCTGTCAGCGAACGGTTTCGTTCCCCTTCATTTAATTACTCTCGCGCCGCGGAGAATCGTGTCTATAATAATTCAAAAGCTTATCCCGCGAATTGAAACGTCGGCGATTTAAACGTGGCCTGAATTCAGCGGAACGAAAGCGGAATGAAGCGATTGCGGGGAAGGTTTTTCCGTACGGGTCTTTCCGTCTTTCGTTGCGGATCGTGCGCGCGCGAAACAGTGGAAATATTGCGACAGAGCTGCAAGCACAACGGGATAGCAGGAGCCCCTGGATCGATATAAAATAACGTCTCTATTCGGCGCGTTAACGGAATTTATACGAATGAACGGAACGGGACGGTCAGCTCTCAGATAATCGCCGTCACGATTCAAAGTTAAATTCGGGCTGCACGAAAGTTATATCGGCGATGTACTAATATTAGCGTTTCGTTGCATGTACGGCCGCGTTTCTGTGTCCACAGGCTGCATATATATATATACAGTTCTCGTAACAAATGTTTCCAGATAAAATATCGCGATAGAGAGGTCCGACAAGCGGAACGTGTCACTTTCTCTTTCGTGATAGAAAATACAGCCGACATGGGCGATACATTTCGCAATGATATCACGATCGCTGGCGACCATTATCATTGTGATCTTGAAACATTTTTGAAGGCACTTAGAAAACAAAAGACTCTTTCACGACAGCGTGACTGCGAAATGAAGAAACGATGCTACTCTTAAACGATACTTAGAAATACTTCTAAAGAACAGCGTTCATCTAACTGGGGGATGGCATTGCATAGAACGAGAAGAGAAAATACGATAGAGAAACAAACCCCTCGACTCTATTAAATCCAGCGCGGAGAAATAAGCGTGGAGGACTCCCTTTCTACGCTTCGTATCGCCATTCCCCGTGTTCTCGTATCCTCACGGAATTTCGATAAGCGCGATTCGATATCCCAGTGTCGTTTGTAGCACACGGAGCCGATCCTATCCAGCCGGGCGTAATACACGGGGGACCGTGCTTGTTATTTTTCTGAGGATCTGTCAAGAGGGCGGAAACGGGATCGAGAGCGCGAGAAACGAGGGGGGGGTTTGGGAAAGATGGTGGTGTAGCACGCGACGGTCGGTACTCTCGCAATCTCGTAATATTCCCGAAGGATCGCGCGATCTCTGAAATCCCCGGGGATTTCAGCGAAATAAAGGTCGGCTTGGCAAAGGGATGAACGGAATGGCGATGAAGCCGCTGTGTGTACACACGTAAACGGCGCTCATCGAGTTGTTCGCAGACACGCTACACGAATTATGTACCGCCCTTTTTTTTATGAAACGTATTTATCAACCTCTATCGTTTCCTGTTGGGAAGTGTACAGCACGAGGAGCGAATAACCGTATTCGCTTTAAGAGCACTCTCAGCCAGAACTTTGGATAGACTTCGCTTTTCTTTTCTACGTGAAGACCATTGAGCTATAAAAATACCTGAAGAGTGAACAGAGCAATGGCGGCCGGCCCAAGAAAGAGGGAAGTAACGGGTGAACCTATCTCTGTCTTACAACAGGCTATGGATGTATAGTGCATGTGAGTGAAGTTATCTGCGGACACAAACGCGTACATAACACAGATGTTACAGAGTGAGAGGGATAATAGGAAGAAGGATAGGTTCACCCGTGATCTTCTATTTCCCTCGGACCGCTGTCGCGTCTACTTCTTCCCACTGCTGTTCACTCTCCAGGTATTTTTCTAGCTCGATGGTGAAGACACTCTCGACGATGCAAGCTGGAGTTATTCGATTAAGAAATGACTACACGATTGGGTAACGGTGCCACACGAAGGTTTGGAGCCTCGATTACGCGTGCACGCGGCGATCAAGGGCGAAGCGTGTGCCTGCGAGAGCCGTCGGGGGGAGATCAGAAGGCACACCAGTGCCTTGAAGGGTGGAGTGGCGACGAAGTGGTGTGAGATTAAAGACAGCGAAAAAAGAAGACAAGAGAGGCTGGAGAAAGGTGGTAGAGGGGCAAAAAGCGGGGGAAAAAAGGGAGGGTTGGTTTAGAGAGGAGCGAAAGAGAGGCGATCGGGGGTGGAGGGGATTGCGGAATGGCCGAGGTTGCCTGCTGCCGTCGTGATAAAAAGTAAATGAGGAACAAAGGTCCCGCCTTTAGCGACCTGAGGAGGGTGGAAAATATAGGGGCAGCAGGGGAAGAGAGAGAGACCGAGAGAGAGAAAAAGTGTGCGGGGGTGAAGGAAACGGGAGGAGGCTCCGACCGTCGGCAGACGTGCTGAGAATAATGCCGACGGAATTACACGGCTGGTAGGGAGCCGGTTGGTAGCTACGTTAGTGGATCGACGATGCTGGAGGGTAGGAAAATCGGGGAAAATTAATTGATAGAGCCTACACAGGTAATTAAGTTTTCAGGACGCCTCGCCTTTGCTCGTGTGCCCGTGCCGCCTACACTCTCGCAGAACCCCGCCGCTCGTGATCCTCTTTCCTCGATCGCCCCTTCGCCCCCTTCGCTCCTCGCGCTGTCGCCGGACAGGGTGGACACCCCTCTTCCCTTCTCGTCCTCGTTGCCTCGATAAATCATGGGCCAACCGTGAACGGAGCTCGATCGAACGACTCCTCTTGGTTGATTTTTATTGCTTCCCCGAGTCGCGATTTATTTCACTTCGTTACGCCGATATCGAAAGTTGTTTGCCGCCCCCGGAGCCTGCCGTGCCGCGGGGATAGGTCGACAGGCGGGGGACGGGGACGGACGAGAGCGTAAAAATTTCGCACGCCCGACGCCCACGCGACTATTCTCTCCCCGTCGATGATAATCTACGGGAACGTTATTCCGGCCGCGCGAACTCCGTTCCGTGGGATATATGTATATATATCTTATCTTCATCTCGGCCTGTTCCTGCCGCGCCGTCTTTCGGTGCCCCAGGGGCCACCGTTATAGATCGTGACGGCCCTGTCGATAACACTTTCCGGCTGACTGGCCGCCAATGATGTTCCATTTCCGCTTCGCGTGATGCGTGAGTTTGCCCGGCCTGGTCGGGGCCGCGTCGGCATAATCACTCGCGTGCATGCGTATACAGGCGCTGTCAAGTGTCGCGGGTCACGCGGCTTGAATATTTAACCGCGACCTTTCGCCACTTTCCGCTGCCTCTTCCAGCACGAATCGCGACCTTTCGCTCGGTGTTATCGCGACGGGGCGGGGGATTGCAACGGAGCTCCGTATAAAGCCCGTATCGCGTTACTTTCGAGTGTCCCCCGGAGCGCCATCGTTCCTGGAACGCCCCGTAGGTCTCGCGTTCGCTCGTCGGTGCACGATGCACGGGGCGCAAACGAGTTATACCAATTTGCCAATAATTGTTGCAGTTATGTTAATTCCCAATCAGTGGAGCCGAGCGGCTCGCATTCTCGCGTGCGTGTCATGTAAATTCGCTCTCCCCCTTCCCTGCTGGCGATCCGAAACGGTGAGCGACAAAAACGGACGCGACAGCGAGCGAGAAGCCGGGGGGAACGCGAATGGGGGACGGGCGGGCACAAGGGCGGAGGGAAACGAAACGAGGAAACGCCACAGAGAGGCAAGAAAGCGGTGACAAAGGGGTAATGGGGAAGGGCGGGAGGGCGGGGAGAGGAATCGAATCAGAGATTCGGATAATCGTGTATCAACGATTAAAGCAAACCCACCGGCGACGTTGATTGTGGTCCGTCGGATTGATTTATCGCGCTCGCCAGACCGGGCCGCATCCCCATGGCGTCCCACTCGTTTCCACTTTAAGGACCGACCGTGGCACGTCCTTGGCCGTACAATATCCGCGAGAGGAGAGGGCACCGCACTTTATAGGTGTTTTACGGCCCCCGATACCCGCTCGAACGGAAAGAGACATACGGCAGGCTGCCAATAGCACGGGAATACCAATGGCGAGGATAATATTCGACGTGCCGGAAAATTCGGACGTCGAAAGAACTTAAGAGGGGCGTGAAATTTACGAGCCGGCAGTCGCGCACCCGGAATACGCTTTTGAATGTTGAATCGCATCTCGCCATCGACGGCTGACGGTTACCGCACACCTTCCTCGGAATCGCCACGCTCCCAGAATCTGGGTTATTTCCAACGGCTGTTCGGTAGGTATATAGGTACACGATAAATCGGATGCTCCGCGCGGCGGCGCGATACCGAAACACGAAGCTGTGGGCAAGTTGTTTCTGGATATTGCGTCTGAAACTTCTGGATCTAATTGGGTGGACGAAGGCTTCGCCGCTTCTTAACCCGTTGTGGTCACACCTTTGTGAGATAGGGGTTTTATTAATAATAGTCTTTTTAGTAGTATGAATTTAATTATTATAACTTGGATATATGCACAAAAGAAAATAATACTGAATATAAACGGAACTAAACTAAAATGGTATGTTTACGATTTCGAAACTGTAACGTCTGTACTCGTTCGACGCTCAACGTACTCTCCTTTGTTCTCGACGACGACGCGTTCTTCGGCGAGAAGCGTTCACATGAGTCCGCGCAATAAGAAGGCGGCGCGTTATTTGAATACCGCTTACACCTTCTTATAGTGGTCCAGTGAAATTAGATCTGTCTAGTTAGATATGTCAAAAGTCCCCATCGATCCGACATCCGTTAAACATTTTACAGAGGGTTGAAGGTAAAGAAAAAACTGTTTTTCGCGAATACCTCGTTATTTAACAGTTCTACGACAAACATATTTATTATGAAATTTAGAGCTTACAATTAGTAGATTCTGTACAAAAAAGGTTCTACAATTTTTTTCGTTGGAGTAACCATTTTCATATACGACGACTTACAAAGATTCAACCCTCATACTTCTGACAAGGGAAGATCTCGAACCCGGAAACCCCCAAAATTATGAAACTCTGTGGATATGTAGGGGACAAATTCTTAATACAACGCAATTTTATTTGCTGCCCAAATTCACTCCAAGGGGGTGCAATTTACCCTGAAAATTTTCCGATTTTATGTGCATAACTCGCGAAGTGTAAGAACTGTGAGAACTGCGACTTACCAAATGAAAAAATAATTGTGGAAACAAGCGACTTTCTCTGTTGAAGATACATCCATCTTTTAAAATTGTAATATTAAGGTCTACTAATTTACAAGAAATATTGGCAAAGACATAAACTTCTGGAAGAGACTTGCCCGAGGCGCGATTCACCCCGCGTTACAACGAAGGGTTAAGGGTGGCAGATCGAATGGAATGTAGATTCCTGGGATTGCAAGTAGTAATTCCGTGAATCGCTCCTGAGATGGTACCTACATCTTTATGTCGTTGCCCGTCAAAGCGAAGCTCGGGACTCGTAGCTCGCTATCTATCTGTGTTTGCGAAGCAGCGCGCTAATTCTGGCGATAGATACTGGAAGGAGGAAGGCAAAAAGACATCTGAGCAGGGTGTCTCGTAATGATCGTCGGTTGTCGCGATTCTCCATCCGCCCTGCCCCCCACCGCCCCCAGGCAATCCACGGTCTCTCGTGGCGGGCCTCGAGTATCCAGGTTTACACCCCCATAAAAGTTTCATAGCCCGTTGGCATATTCCGCGTCCACACGTCGTTAATTTTAGAGAGCCGGGCGACACCGCTTTATTTTTATCGACTGACCTCAACACGATCGTTAAACCTCCCCCCCCGCGAGCACGGCTGTTTTTCCAACTTCCATTACTTTCGCGATGGCAGGGGTGACGAGGGAACGATGGGACGTGGCACGGGACCGCTCTTTTGTCGACACGCCACTCGGCGTACGCGATGGGCACGAGGAATGGACGAACTACGAATTAGTCTAACGACACGTTCGTTCAACCGGTTATAACGGGCGCAGGATTTCTGATATACTTCGATGCTACACGATTCATAGTGAATTGAAGTAGAGCTGAGCTGAATTATTGATGATAATAAGGGAGGGTAAGATTAAGGAGATTGGTGCCGCGGTGTTTCGGAGGATGAACAGCTTTGGATTTAGTGGAAAATATTTAGGAACGGTAATGGGGTTGGTACGCGCTACGTGCATCACACGCGCCGCGAGAACTATGTTCGGTTTTGACGAGCCCGTTAACGCGCGGACACTATCTTGCAAATTAAATTACTCGGGATCGGGGTGGACGCGTTACTTAAAGCCGGTGGCCGCGGGAAGGATAAATTAAACGTTCCGCAGGCTTGCCACGGCGGACGCGTCACGGACGAACGAAACAATCGCGCGGACGTACCGTCTATTTGCATAATTACGCTCGCGTCGGTAGGAACCACGCCGCAGAGTCCTGTGTCGAATTAATGGCCGTGCACGTCGGATGTTCATTTTCGAAGGAGCTCCGCCGCGACAAACAGGGCCGCGGCTCGTCGCGATAATTACCCTGCTGCCGTCGCGTTTCAGCTATTACGTATTCATTCGCCGCGCTGGATCGAGCGGTTGAGCATTAAAACGATAACGGGGCGGGCGGGGGCGAACAATCGTCGCTCGTTATTGCCACCGCGTTTGCATAAGCCGTCAACTTATCGCTGCTACCGCGACTTTGTTGATCGCATCCCGGGTAACTCGAGCGCGTAAAAAGAAAGCGCCCAACGGGCGAGACACGAAGATCACGTGACCGACATGCGAAAGCAGGAGAACGCCGCGATGACTTGTCGCCGGAAAGATCGCACCGCGATTACCGGGAGCCGCGGTGTAGCCGGTGGACATGATCAAAGGACGAGCGACGATGACGACAAGGTCGACGACAACAACAACGAGAACGACGACGAGCAGGATGGATCGTCGACAGGGGGATGATCGCGATTCACTCGGTTGACGTGGACGTCGATGGTGGGCGTGTCGACCGTGGGATGGCAACGTGTCAATTTCGAGGAAACAGGTGCTCGACGCCTCTGTGACAGCATGTTCGAGTTGTGCGCGGGGGGAGGCGGGCGGGGGGTGATCCAGCTAACGGGGGTTCGCGCCACGGACAGACGGACGGACGACGGGCGGATGGTACCGTGTGTGACCTTTCGTCCGTGTGCGCGTGTGCACGTGACCGTGGGGGTCCTCTCTGTGCGCGTGCACCTACGTGCATGTCCGCCGGGCGCGATGGAAGGGAGCAACACGGGATCGCGTGTTGAACATACACACAGTTAACGCCGCGCTCGACGGCCCCCGGACGAGGGGGGGTAATGTCGGCTTTCCGGATGTTGGCAAGGGTTGGTAATAGGCCACCAGCCATCCCTGCCAGAGTCCCACGCTTACGGTTTCTCGTTGCTACGCCCGAGAGCAGCAACCCCGCTCTGCGCCCGCGTGATTGTATCAACAGCCTCATCAGGCTCATCCCCCACGCCGCTGCCCACCCTCCGCCATATCCCTAGCCCTACTCTGCGCAACTAGCGCGACTCTCGACCGCCACCTACTGCTACGCCACCCTCAACCCCTGGAATTTAACCTCCGTGAACACGGACAGTCAGCCAGCCAGCCAACCAGCAAACCAACCCCGTCGCGCGACGATTATTAATTACAGCGAAGCCGGCCGCCTTCGCGGCAAGGATCGCTGCCCCCTTGTCCCAGCCGTGGATATAATGAACTTCGGCCTCGTTTCCAACATCCGTTTTCCACCCCCCGAGTGTAAAGCCACCGATACGTCTGCAGGCTTTTTCCATACGGCGACGTGTACCGTCGGGGGCTATCAACCCTATTGCCCACCGTATATAGCCGATTGGAAATATATAGCAATCAGAGGCTTGAAATATACTCGATGGATACATACCTACCTGAAGCCATCTATCGCGCAATCTAAATAACCGAAGTTCTAGAAGGCTGCGTTCACTGTTCCTTCCCCGAACGGCCAGTCTTGAGAGTACCGTAAACTGGGGGAACATCGGCAGTACGGGGTAACATTGGCATCTACTTAACATCTATTAAAAAGGAAAAAGAAACAAATTTTATGCATTTTCACAGTTGTAGTTCAATCAGAAACGATCCACTGTTATAATAGGATACCTGAACCAAAATTGAAAATGATAATTAAAAAAATTAAAAAATTAAAAATTTTAAAAATATAAAATAGAGTGCATTGAACATATAAAGAAAGAAATTTAAGTGTTAATGTAAGTTCAGATGTGGTAAAACTTTAAGTTTTTAGTGCTATTTATGTATGATGTGCCAATGTTAACCGGGTACGGGGTAACATTGGCACATATTTAAAATGTATTAAAGAAGGATAAGGACATAAATTTTATGCATTTTGACACTTGTACTACATTCACAAAAGATGCAATGCTATGATAGGATACTTAAAGCAAATGTAAAAATGTTAATTTTTATATTATATAGCAAAATGTTCCAAAGACATGCCAATGTTCCCCCAGTTTACGGTACATAGGTAGTAGGGCGGGGCGGAATATTTCAATTTGAATTTTCACGTTGGCCTGGGTGCGGGGCAGTTATCTTTTGATTAACCAAACATAACTGTCAAAATATTCGTGTTCAAAAATGATTATATGATCATTTTTAGGGGAAAAAGGAACCTGCCCACATGAATATTTTTCTAAATTTTTTGTACAGTTGTGTTTGGTTAAGCAAAAGACAAGTATCCCGCACTCAGGCAAACTGAAAATTCAAATTTAAAGTTTCGCCTATATAGTATCGCTCCGCCCTAGTACAATAGGTAGGTGCACAACGCCAGCGAGCCATGGGAAACGTCCCAGAGGATTTTACGATATTACACGTCCCAGCGTTTCCACGCATCCCGTGGCCGCCACCTAACGAGGCCCATTGCCTCTGAGGAGAAAAAGAGAGGAATCGAAACTACCTGGCTCGTGCGAACGCGGATGATGATCCACGATAGGTCCCGAGCCGGTAGCCATAAAGCCGATGCGGCGGATAAGGCGTAAGGTCGGGATTAAAAATTCATTCGAGCAACACGCGAGTCGGCTGCGCGCGGCGGGCGATTTCGATCGGCGGAAAGTGCACGGGGCCGACGGTTGCCCACGGCTTTGCGCGGCGTCACTATGGAATTAAGAAAACATGACTGGACCCCCCTCATTCGATTTAATGCGATTGCCTCGAGGCCAAAGGGATTCCCTCCGCGGCTGGATGGGGAGAGCGCGAAGGGTGTGTATCGAGAGGGGCCACGTGTTTGCGGATGCGGCCTAGGGGGCTGAAGGAGGTAATGGATACGAGAGAACTCGTCGTGCTATACATTTGATTTTCAAGGGGCTTCTCCCCTCATGGGAGGCGGGCGAGACCCGGGTAGAGATTCACTTTCTATTTTATATGGACGGCGACTACGACGGAACGTTCCACCCGTCACGTACTCTGCTCTTTTTTTTTTTTGTTCGATGCGACTCGAGCAACGCGAAGGGTTCGCCCCTGCTGAGGCGAAGTGAACGAGCCCTAGAGGAACGCGCGGAAATCGATAAAAGTTCGATCGAGGAAAGTGCTGCGAGGATAATTAACGCGGGGCACGGAACCGTTCTATCCGCGATTACCCGAAACACCCCGCGGGCAACGCTGAGGCACAACGTTCCCGGAGGTAACGGCGCTGTTTCATTCGCAATCGCGGAAAGATTAATATCGTTTACCGTTAGGCGGCCGCTAGCTATTGTTCCACTTTCGGTGAGAGCTAGTCCACTTGTGGTCACGGGTGTTCCCCCCTCTGTTTCGCCCCGGGTTCCGGATTATCGCTCTAATTTCGCCCCTGTTCGCGAGTGGCGCTAATTCTCTGCACAGACATGGATGAAGTCGCCGTAAATAATGCTCCAGAGCAATATGATAGTGCGGGGGGGCGTAATAGCGTTACAGGAATGCGGAGATCCAGAATTACCATTATCCGACAGGCGTATGCTGTTCAGGAAATTATTCCGTTATACCTGCGAACAATGCGGAGGATCGAGGCACGGGAGAAGAGGTATTTTCCTCGGCTTCGACAAAAGTTAAAAATTACCGACCAATCTGCACAACAGCTCGATCGATGGAATTATTAAATAAAAGCGCATAATAAAGAGTGGAACTAGGTATCTGCCCGTTCACCCGAGAATATTAATTTAGAAATAACACGCGAATAATATACAGCGGGCGGTCGTTCCGGCGAACCTCATTAATCGCGAATCCATTAAAACAATTAATTAAAGTAATGCAACGAATGATGCGATCCGACAAACATTGGCCAGATTAATATTAAATATAAACACGAGAACAACTGGCGGAGAGGGTGCAGCGGGGGGGGGGGGGGGTGGCGGCGGAGTGGTGGCACTCGAGGCACGTACACACGAGTCCTCCTCCCCGTCGGTTATCGTGAAATTTGATTGCATCGTACCAACACCCATCGGCCGTCCTTCTGCTCATCAGACCGCAGATATGTATCCGTACGAAGGGGAGCTCGATGAACGTCGGCCCTGAAAAGCGGAAATGGCCGCTGCACGACAAATTGCCTGACGATTGGCCTCACACGAGGGGAGATCGTGCGCGCGGACAGAGAGAAGCTTTCGCGCCCGCCAACCTTTCCGTGCCGCGACTCATTAATTTCGCCCCCGGGCATAATCGGCTCCACCAAGGCTGAAGGAGGGGGACAGTTGGGGGGGTGGGGTGGGAGCGGGCGCGGGGGCGGAGGAGGCGACGAGAGAGGCAACGAACCCTCGAAATCGGCGACACCCTCGAAACCGGCACGAGCAAATGATAATTAACGGTAAATTACTTTCCTGAACGGGGTATTAAGCAACGGTCTCCTTGTTGATCCCTCCTGGCCCCGAGCCCACCCCCAGCTACGGCTAATAAGCGGCGCGAACTTTAATTAAAAAGTAAACTGCGCACCGAGATAGGGCGCAAGGGGGTAGGGGATCACCGGCACGAAGTATCGCAGTAATTTCTTCGGCTGAGATTTCCGTGCCTGTCCTTATCGTGCCCGGGAATTACTATCTCTGCACGTGTGTAAACGGCGCGAGCGCATAAGGTTCGGTTCCCGAGACGGGAATTACTCGCGACAAGATCGTAAGCGAACATGATATACGAAGAATCTTGCGTAGGAATCGGCTATACAGAAAGGCTCCGGCGACAATAAAGATGGTGTACATAATGTCGGTGACGATACCTTTCCCCCGTCGCGCGGGTTAAAAGCGTCTTTGCGCCGCAGACGCGTTTTTCTTGATAAAGGAATTTCCCTGAACGGCACGTAAATCACGAAGGAACCCCGAGCCAGCGGCAATATTTCGTTATGAAATTTCAAGCTGTTCCGCGCTGCGGAAGTGAACGCGCAACTTCCGCCGCGTCGTTCCATCCGTCTGCTATTTACTTTTACAATACCTCCTGGCGCGCGTGTTTTATCGCGGGCAGAGAATCCGCCGTGCACGGCGTCCCGATCGCTCCAGATACCATATCGAACGAGAATTCTTCTGAATAATTCACCGTCCGTATCGGGCGATGCCGCTCGACGACGACGACGAATTGTCTCCGGTGAAGCTCGCGCTACGGGCGGGGTGGAGACCGGGGGCGGCGGCGGCGGGGGGGGGGGGATGGAATCGAAGCGATGGCCAGATTTCAAGGAGGGAACCACCCACCCCCGCCAGACTCCCACCCCCGTGATTTATTTTCCGACCAGACTGTACCTCTTCCCTGCCCCCGCGCCCTGGGCCCACGCTGCGGCGCTATGGTGCACGAGGTAATGAAGTGGCAACACGGCGTTTCCAGGGGTCGAGAACGGGGGTGAGATTGATACCTCCAGTCACGTCGGGCGTCGAGGAGGGGATGAAGTGTCGAGAAACCGGATCGACGACGCAGGGAGAGCAAAGTAGAAGGAGGAGACTGGCGGGCAGGAAGAGGTACAGCCAGGGAGCAAGGGAGAGAGAGAGAGAGAGAGAGAGAGAGAGAGAGAGGAGAGAAAGGAGGGAGGCGAGGGTGTGGGTAGATCGATGCAAGTGGAACGATGGGGGTAGGTGAATCGCAAGAAAGGCTCGAGGGTGGCTTTGCTCGTCGAGGAGGGTTGGAAACGTTTCGCTCAGTTAGATACGCCGTATCTCACCGCGACGGTGGCTGCCGCCGACTTCCGTGCACTAATTAAAGAAATTAGGAAGGGAGAGATAAATTTTTGCCCTGGCCGGCACGGGGCTCGGCTGAAGAAGGGAGAGTGGGGAGGGGCCAAGTTCTTCTTTATTGCCGCTAACCTAATTGAAATGAGTGGCGCCCGCGAGAAGGAGAGTCCGAATCGGATGAAGATCCAATCGCGACGGGAATGTACGAAGTGGGGTGACCGGCTGGGGGAGGGAGTCTGCTCTTCCTGTTTTTATCCTCCTCCAGCCAGTTTCCCCCTCGCCCCTCACCCCTCGTCTGCCCGATCTCTTTCGGTCTCGACAACGATCGCCCGACCTGCAATTATGACGAACGGCTCCACGGTGGATATAATTAATCGCGACGAACCGGCTTTCGTGCTAATTGTCCCGTGTTATCTACTCTGAAAGCGTGAAAAGAGCGCGAACGGAAGATTAAACCGCCGGCGAATTATCGGGCGGTTATCGTGAAATCGGAAACACGGGTATCCCGCTCGGTTTTACGCCCGGCGAAACTCTGCTTGGCCGGACTGTACGCGAATCCGCAGATTTCGGATACCTAATTAGTTTATCTGGGAATAATCTTGTACAGTTAACGTGGCGCCAACCCGGGGCTGGGCGAGCGAACCCACCCTCGTCTAACTAAATTCTAATTAAGCGACCCTCCTGGAGAAACTGTTCGCTCCACCCCTCATCCTCTTGTACACGCCTTTGCTTACGTGCTACGTCTGCGAAGTGTATCCACTATCTATAGCCCGCGATGTAATCCCGTGCACCGAGGATAAACTCGGCAACGGATGAAGTAACTTGCTGTTTAAACGAAAGGTCTGGCGAACTTACGGACAGCTTCCTTTTCGCGCGCGCAGGTGTTTGGGAAACGTCTGGATCGTTGTTATCTCTATCAATAAGCCTTTTGCACGATCTGCGGGCGATATGCAAAGTCGGGTCGTTTACGCGCGCAAATAGCGCAGAGAGAGAGAGAGAGAGATATAGAGTATCTTGTGAACTGCAGTAAGATTAATGAATCATTCATAAACTCCTTCCAAAATGAAAACACGAAATCGCGAAAAGCCTCGGGGAAACCAGCGCCGAAACGTCGAACGATAATGGCGGCGAGCAGAGCACAATGGATACCTTGACGCAATTAAAGAGCCATCCCGGGATTGAAGACATGTCCTCGCATTGTTCCCATTGTCCTCCCCCGCCCGCCCCCCATCCATTTCGTTTCTTTTTATTAATATTCCAAGCTCCGCCGACGTCGCGGAGTCGCATTTAGGCGGGGGGCCCTCGAACTTGACGAGTTCGAAGCTTGAAAACTTGTGGAGGGTTGGAATTGAGGGCGGCGCGGCGCGCGGCGGGGATCGGGTGGAAACAGGGGCGGGGACACGGCCGCAAATGAATTTTTTCCGAGCAAACGAATCCTCGAGTGCACTCGACGCGGCTGCCTACACATAATGCCGAGCACCCTTCCACCCTGAAGAGGATGTTTAAAGGACTCTAGAACGCGACAATGGCGGCCGCGGTGATTCGCGGCAGCGGCAATCATTGCCTCCTGACGTGTATCGGATCGAGCCCCCCTGCTCGCGATCTGCTCGAAACCGTATCGTTGCCCGCCAGTCTCCTCTTTACACGGGCACGACTATTATTCCGCGACGCGGTCGAACAAGAACCGCGAGTCCTCGCGATTTTCCGCTCCGCGGCCCGTCACCTTGCCTTCCGGAATAGCCGATTCCCTTACCGCTCCCCCTGGAACCATTGCGCAGCGTGTGCTTCCAATTGAATTCGTACAAAAATTGGCATTAAGGGAGAACACCACTGTGACGGCCGGAAAAATAGGCCGTTTTTAAGAATTTTTTTCGGGAATAATTTACAGTTTTCATAGAAAATTTTTAGTACCTACCTTTAGGTACTACAAATGTACCTACACCCGTGTAGTTTATCAAAATAATGAAATTTGATTTCGGACCCGCTGTTCCATAGTTACATATTCGACCAGCTCGCGTGGAGGGTTTAGAAGATTAATTAATATATTAAAATTTATGCATGTTTTTGTATTTATTTTCTTTTGTATAGTCTCTTAAGAAAGCGTACTAAAGGTAGGTAATAATTTTTTTTTATCAAAACTAAATTATTTCTGAAAAAAAAATTTTAAAAATGGCTTACATTTCCGGCCGTTGCAGTGGTGTTCCCCCTTAAAGGTAGCCTCTGATTTTAATTGGCGAGAAATTGAAGCGAAACAGATGTAGGGCTCGGTGGCGCAGCGTCGGAAAAATACCAGGGGCATCGTTGGGTTCATAGGAGTGGGTATCTGGACGCGGCGTATTCGAAAGGAAAATTAAAAACAAACAATGCCACGTTGCCCAGCGACACATCAATTTCGAACTGATTCGTCCGCGCGCCGCGCAATAACTCTCAGTAGATACAAATTGCTATCGAACGCGTATCAGTTCGCCGCCCTCGATCATTTGACTGGCAATAAACCACGACACGAAGAGACCACGGCGTTTGAGCTTTTTTTCTCGCGAGCCCGCGCAACGAGTCGCGCGGCCAAATAAATGGCTGGTATTTTATGGCCGCAGCGCAATTTTTCCACGTTGCAGGACAAAACGATCTTATCGTCGGGAAAATTATCGAGTATGAAGGGATTTATTCGTGGCGTGCGATAACCTATCGCGCGTTCCGAATTTGTAGCCGGAAGAGGTAGATTTTCTTACATAGTTATAAATATACTTAGATATTGAAAACCCTCAGATATTAGAGACATTCTAATGACGTCTGCACTCTGCAGCCCCTCGAAATCCTCGTTAGAGTTCCCCGCGCTCTATTTCTCATGTGAGAGACTAGAAAATATCGACGGATCGCAGGCATCCAAGTCATACAGCGTTACCGATAATCCGCGGTTGCTTGCAGATTCCACGAATTCCGACACGTGTAACCCGTACCAGGGAGATTTTCGCGTATCATCCATTGCTCGGTGACCGACGAATTTCGACAGGCCACCAAAATTCGGTATATCAAACAAAAATCTGGCCAATTCTGTCAATGTATCATATATGATCAAATGGAATAACTTTTTTGATTTTCAAAAGATTTGAATGAAACTTGGTATGTAACGGTTTTTGGGGTCGCTGCATCTGAATTTGGCATTGGAATTTTAAATTTCAATATGGCAGACTCAATATGGCCGAACCAAATTGGCTGTCAAATATTAAAATATTATCGGGATTTAGAAAAATTGTATATAGGGGTTTTTGGGGTCGCTGCATCTGAATTTGGCATTGGAATTTTAAATTTCAATATGGCAGACTCAATATGGCCGAACCAAAATAACTAGCGAATTGTTGGGATTTGTATAAATTATTCGTACTGTGGCATTGAAAAAAGTAACTGCTGCAATTGAATTATAGACAGGAAAGCTTCACAAATGAAAAATTTTTAAATAAAAAAAAGGTTTAGTAAAGAATTGACAAACTCACCCCTAAATTCTATTTTTTAGGGGTTGGGGGTGTCAGATGAAAAAAATTACCCCCGGAATCGGTTCAGCGACTCAAAAAACCCCTGTATACCAAATTTTGTGCGATTCGCTTAATTTTTCGATGTTACCAGTTTGGGCCCGAATAATGAAAAGGACCGTGCCAGTTAACCGGTTAATTGTTGTGTTATGGAATAAATTATGCTGCGTTTCGCGATATAGAAGCATATGAATCACCAGCTTGCCATTTAACGTGTCACCGTGGCAAAAACTTGCGTGTTCTATCAGTGAGAATGAAAAATCTAAAAAGGTCGGCGGGAAGTAAATATTTGTGCTTCGACGTGTGAGACATATTTTTTTGTGTAATCAATAACTTGGAGGATATTATATAAAATCGACTTTCCGAGCTGTTAAATAAGTATTTAAACGTTCACGGGCCCGGGGGCACATTTTCCCGTTATCCGATCGGGCTCAAACTTAACACAGATTTTTTTTTATTATTTGGAACTATTCTGGGGCGTGCCGCGAAGAAAATGTTGAAAACAAATTTCATCAATAGTAAACAAGAGCCACCCTAAGGTACACCCATCGACCCTCTCCACCAATCCGCCACCTCGAATTGCCAGCAAGTGCAACGTGTTCTTTGGCCGTTATACTTGGACGACGATACGGTGCAAGAAAAAGGAGCCTCTCGTCGTTCGATTCCATCGAATCTCATCTGGCGAGGAGCTGCGAGCGTAAAAAGACCTCCTTCGGTGTGTCTGCGGACTTCCGGACCACCCTGGGGATCGATTTCACAGTGAGCCAACGAATCTCTGGCTGGATTCATCGCCTCTCCCTCACCTCACCCCCTCATTGCGGTCAGTTGCACCAGTTTCAAGGTTCACCGGAATCTCTCGGGGAATTGAAATATTCATATACGTGGGGGGGGGGGGGGGGGGGAACGTACCCGCACCCGTCCAAGATTCACGCGGACGACACGTGCACCCTCTAATACGCCCGACCATCGCCACCCCCTCCGCGCTGACACGTGTGCATCATCACGGATAGAGGTGTGCAAACGTGGCCCGGCGACGGTATATACTGGTTACACGTCGGCCGGATTTGCATGTTATTCCGAAATCCTGGAATACGGTCGCGTCAACGGTTCTCGTGGATCTGGCGCGGCTGCGGCAGCTCGCAGATGCCGCGGCCAAGGATCCTGACCCATGCTATTTCCGCTAACGAACAGGGGACCAGAAACGGGAACGCGTCGGTTTTAATGGGTCGCGGGACAGGTTACGAGACTGCGAAATCGAACTTCTAAATGTAGACTGTTTAGTCTAGTAAGTATGCCGCCTCATTGGGCCTGTAAAGGTGGAATCAGACTGATCGGTCATGGCTCGCCAAGCCGACTTGCCGAGCTAGACGAGCCGATCCAGCTCGCCAAGCCACGCGCCGTCTGATCGGTCATGGCTCGGCTCGCCCAGGCTCGCCAAGCCGACTTGCCGAGCTAGACGAGCCGAGCCAGCTCGCCAAGCCACGCGCCGTCTGATCGGTCGTGGATCGCCGAGTCGGGCTCGCCAAGCCGACTTGCCGAGCCGAGCAAGATCGCCGATTCACGCGCCGTCTGATTCCACCTTGAGATAGTGCAGACGTCTTTTGCGTCGTAGGACTGTTAAGTGCGTGACGAATTCGGCCCACTCGCCTGGGTCACGTATTGTAAACAGGCCAGGCTCTGCTTGTCCTGGGAGCCTGCGGGAAGGCTCAGTTCGTCGTTCCTCTTCAGACTGCAACCACTCCAGATCCAGCTTTAATAAACGTCCACATCCACAGCTACTATTATTTGTCTGGGTTTTATTGAGACCGCCTCCTACATAAACGTTAATAGTATTACTGAAACGTGTAACTGTTTTTACCACGGTTGTTACACGACGTTCGCAATGATCGCAAGACAATCGCCAGCGATTTCGAGGGCTGATCCGGCCGGCAGATAACAGACGCGAGCGTGGAACTCGAGGCGGGCATTTTAATCATCGGCAGTAAACGATGTAACGCGTGCGAATTACACGTTTCGCTTTGCCGGACGCCGGCAGGGGAAACGGCGTTTCGCGCTCGAAATTGCGGACACGCTCCGGCGGGAGCGAATCCAGCCGGGGTTGCGCAACAGCCGCGCGATGTACCTTGTACTTTCACGTTGCAACGTCGGCGGTTCTCGTCATTATCGTTCCGGCAAATATTAACTGTTTTCCCTCCTTCGATAACATTTACCAGCTGTATCGCCGGTCTCGAGCGGCCGAGATTAGCAAGTGAACGCCGGCCGGCGATTCCCAGCGGAAAACCGTCGTAAAAGGAAGCAAAAAGGGGGGTGGTGAGGGCCGAAGGGGGCTAAAGATTGCGCGAGTTTACGAGCTGGATACACGGAATTTCGCCTGTCACGGTCGCAATGAAACGCGCCTGATCGCGCACAGCCGTTCACTTCTGCGCCCTCCTCACGGCCGGCGTAGGTATTCTTTCCCAGCCGACTGTTCCGGTGGATCTGGATTAATGTGCGCGGCGAACGCGAGCCGTGATACACCGATGAAAAGATTTTCCGCGGCGGGTAATGCATTGCCCGCGAGCACGGACGAAGACCATAACGGTACCGCGATAATGACTCATTAATGCGCGAGATATTTGCAGGCGGCCGGGGGGAAGCGGTGCCTCGGTTCCGCTGCTCGCGGATTGATTATCTCGCCGCTGTAACAGTCACCTGCAGGCGTAGACGATGTTTATAACTGCTACGTGGACTGGCGTACGTGTAAGCATTACGCCAAGGCAATTAGGGACGCCCGGACGAAGAATTATCGTCGGCAAATATTTATGCCGCGGCGAACTATGGATACTCGAAGCCTTCGCCGATCGGCGGCGCGGCGAGATCCCGACGGCAGATAGAAAACGTTCGTAGCTCGCTCGACCGCGAAAATTCCGCGCGATGGTCACCCTCCTCGCGCGAAAGGCGTTTTTCATTTGTTTGCTCGTCGATAACGAGGCAGCCAGTCGCGTAAATTCTACGGGGGCACGAGCCACCCCGGCGGCGCTTTCGTTTTGCCGCGCGTCACGCTCCAGCTGTGTCCTTCCTTTTTCGCTATCCCATGTATTATTGATCGCGAAATGAAGTTTTCGCGCGACTGAAATTCGCGATGCCGACGGAGATAGCGGGCGAAAGAGTTGCGGCGGCTTTCGATACGGCGGGTGGATTGTAACCGTGAAGAATAGAAAGTAACGCGATGACCATCTTCCCGTGTCAAGGCGCGGGGAGTGCGCGGTGTGCATCTGTACAATGATACATTGATGCATCGGTGTATCAGTGCATTGACGCGTCGCTGTACCTCAGCCCGTTAATTGTCACTCGAATTCTACGCAGCGACCCCTAATAATTACGGCAACACCAGTAGATTCATCAAAATGGAACGCCTCGCGCGTATAATGATGAATCTGCGGGATTAACAGAAGTATACCTCTACCTCGCAATCATTCTAAAGTTGCAAATCCACGACGAGAGAAAAATATCGCGTCTCACGTGAGACTTTAATCTCGCGAGACAATTATTTCATTATTTTATTATTGTTCATTTGTATTGTCATTAGTTTCATGAAAATAGACTCTCACGGGACAAATTCCATTTCACCATTATTTCCATCATTTACCTTTAGTCATTGCTGAGATTTTCGCCTCGTGATACAAAAGTCTCATGCAAAATCTCATCGTCGATTCGCACCCTTAACACCTTGATAACCATCTTGTCAAGCTAATGCACTTTCGAGCCGGAAGAATCTCTGTGAAACTGTAATGGCGTTATAAATTGATGAATCTCGCAGGCACGTCGAGTTCCTAAATATTTACCTTAATTGATTCCTGTTTGAACAACGTTTAATTCTGTCGAGTCGCAGGGTACAGAAGCTTGAATACATTTTGCCCGTTCGCGAGCGAAGTTTTATCGGTGTCCTACAGTCGTTCCGTACAAATTAAATATCGATTCTTTCGCGCTCATTAAGCGGCTGTAAAAAAGCGTTTCCATTAACGGAAGTGCTGTTGAAGAAGCGAAGCACCGTAGACGACGTCGTCCGGCGGGCACAAAGTGCTCTCGCGTTACGATTCCGTGCGACGAGCACCGCGCGAAATTACAAAGCAGCCGCGTCCGTGACTAACGAAATTAAAAACTGAATTCCCCCGTCGCGAGGCAAGCTTCCCCAGGCGCATTTAATGTAAATGCATCAACAGCCGCGAGCGCGGTTCCTCTGCACAGTCGCACGGTTTCTCGACCGAGACACACCGTCGCCGCCACGATTTTAATTAACCAAACTCTCCCTCTCTCTCTCTCTCTCTCTCTGTCTCTCTCTCTCTCTCTCTCTCTCTCTGTCTCTCTCTCTCTCTCTCTCTCTCTCTCTCTCTCTCTCTCTCTCTCTCTCTCTCTCTCTCTCTCTCTCTTCCCCGGCACCCGTTTTTGTCGAGGTTGCAAAAGGAACTGTAGGTAACCCATACATACCTACACCTACATCGCGTACCGACGGAAAACTCACCCCTGTGTGTCGCGAATTTATGCGTGCGCCACGGGAAACGAGGATACAGATCGTAGCGTGTAAAGTGATCAAACGATGATACGATTATACGTAAAAGTCAGAAATATATGGAGGAAGCTTTCCAGAATGACACGGTACAAAGAGTTATGACGTTTAGACAGAAAAATCGAATCTGGAATGGATCTGTACCTATCCCCTTAATTGTAGCATTGTTCTAGCATTGTCATAATAAAATTACAACCGACATCCACGAGGCCTTTTTTGAAAAGTTGTTTTGGGGTGAGCACTACCATTCGGAACCAGATTATCTAAAATAAGAAAACAAGGAAAGTTTCGCTAATGTATTAATGTATCCTCTGCTTCGCGTAGAGAATTTCCGAAATATGAATTTAAAACAAAATGGCGGCTATTTAAAGTTGAAATCCCGATTTTTTTTCCGCGCAAAATTTTACATGAAAAACTGTAAATAATTCCTGGAAAACATTCTTAAAAATTACTTTACTCTCCGGCCGTCACAGTGGAGTTCCTCCTTCAGTACCTACCCACGTATTCGTATTTTCACTTGAGAAATTTGAATTGGTCGAAGGAAAGCTCAATTTTTCAAGCGGCGTTCAGTACGAAAGCGGCTATTGTTATGAATTCATGCGCATGCTGCTAACTTTTATACCGATCGCCGCCAAGTGTGCAAGGGGGAATAGTTTTGGGGTCCAGAGGAGTGGCGATAATTCGCAAATGGCTTGTCCTAATGGAACGCCGTCACCCATCCGTGAACCGAGCCACTCGTACGCCACTTCAGCATCAATTGCAATCAATTCCGAGACTTCTGTATCGCACGCAACCCCCTGGCGCCCTTTAAATTCGCCCCGCGGGGTGCGCGAACTTCCTTGCAGCGCAATTAACTGGAAAGAGAGCTCGGTTGCAATTAGCAAATCTTACTACGCCCGACGATCTATTATTCGCGCACACCAGGAAACCGGCGGCGCTACGAAAACGACCGACTTACACAGCCCCGTCGATCCCTCCAACTTTCTACGTTCAATTTAGCAGTCGGGAATAATTATCGAGATAATTTGAGGAGCTTACTCCCAGGGCGGCTTGAATCGATACTTTTCAAAAGATTACCCCCGGCTGCAGAGGTTTTCTCGCTGCTCATTAAGATACCTACACATCTTCACTTAGAAATCCTACTTTTATATCATGATAGATATTAGAGTAGACGTAGGTAAAAGTTCGCGCCATGCGAATTTCATTGTTTCAGTTGTGGCAGTGGCCAGTGGTGATTAACAGTCAATTGTCAATCAATGTAGAGTCACCAGTGTCGAATTGTGTAGCTGTGCTTCGTTTTGTTATCGTACAATGCGGTAAGTACTGAATTCGTTAGTTCTGATGTATTATTCTCAGTTTTAGGAATCAATATTATTCCTGTAAATTGATCAGTAAATATTTTAATTAATACGTCGTCTGAACGAGCTGAAATTCTTCTATTCAAAAGTACTAATAGAAGTTTTCAGTTCTCCTCACAGATAACAGGATTGATTAAACAATGGAAATGTAGCTGTGGGGGCAAGAGTTCGCACAATGCAGTGGGCCAAGAATTCAAATGGAAACTCCCTATTTAAATATCAGCTTGAAGTAAATGAAGCAATCAAAAGAAAATCTGAATGCGAACGTGCAAAGAAATAATTAGGAAAGCAACAAAAATCCACAAAATAACATTTTTTTCAAAAAATAGCATTTACAATTTTCAAAGGAACAACACGAATCGGTTCCAAAAAGAGAATAACCCAAACATCAACGTCTATGGAAAAAATAATTTGCCCTGCGTGTGGGGAAGAATACACTGATCCTCAAGAAGGTAGGGGTAATGTTATGTGCTATTACTGTTACCTTGATTAAAAACAAATTAATTGTAAACTATTAGACGTTTTCCTATATTACCACAACCATTTTATGCAGGAAAATAAAACACTTTTGTGAAAATTTCTCGTTGCGTTCTTTTACCCCACAACATGCGAACTTTTGCCCCACATATTGGGTAAAAGTTCGCATTTGACACTTTTTGGAAATATTTATTTTATATAAGTTGTGACAGGTAAATTCACACGAAGCCACTGCCTATCGAATAATAAGGGATAGTATTTATTTCTTACACAATGATACGACTATTAGTGTAATACCAAGGATTTTAGGGAAGTCTAAACTTTAAGTGGGCACTCTTGCCCCACAATACTCTACTCCCCGACCGACGCGCCAGGGCGCGCCACATTTTAATCGCGTATTTTCTCGGCCTCGCATTTATTGGCATCAAGAGGCTTCGGCATTAAACTCCCTTCAATTAAAATCCACCACTCGCGTTTCACCCGCGTGCCCCAGTCCCCCCCTAGTCGGCCTTTGTTGGCCGCGTAAATGGCAACTACTGCTGGGATGACGTACAGGATCGTCCACAATAAAGACACCTGCTCGAGATCCCGTTTAAACGAACAGGGGACCGCATAAAGCCAAGGGGGACGCGTACGTCGCCGTTGTAATGGCCGCGTATACACAGCCGCGCACAGGCCTCGAGGAGGGCAGGAATTATTTTCACAAGTTCCGGGGCAAGCCCCTTTGTGGGCCTCTCGCGCGCAGGCAGGTGCTCGATCGGTCGTGGCTGAATTCCCTTTACGGGGCTCCCAGCGGCCTTCCATTACAGAAAAACGTCTCCATTCAAGAGGCGCGCGCGTTTAATCCAGACGCCGGTTTTTATCGCGGCTGGAAGCGGCGGATCATTTGTTTTTGCCCGGCCCACTGCTCCGGACGACGAGCCCAGAGGAATTCGACGTCCGCTTCCCTCTTCCCCCTCCGACCCTGTCTGACGTGTGCACGGTGATGGAAATCGAAAGGGGTTGGATGACTCTCTGCGGAAAAATGAGATGGTGGAGCCCCTCTTTCTTTTCCGTAGGAGACCCGATTTCCGGGAAATTGACTTCGAAGCGTCCTTTCGCATGATTGGACCGCGACTTGATGAATCGCCTGACATAGCATTGCGGTATGAGCACCTACATTGTCTTTTTGCAGTGGCTTTTGTGGAATTTTTGTGGCGATAGGTACGATGATGGGAATAAAAATTTGTTTCGGAAGTTGGACCTAGTTTTCCGCGAGGGATTACCGTCTCCACGGCTGCATTAAGTACGATTTCTATTCCCCAGCCGAGCTTGCGCGAAATTGGCGTCATTTCGCGTGAGAGCAAAAAGAGGTCAGGCACGAACAGCCGCCGCGCGGTGAGATCCGTTAATCGCCGCGATTAAAGCGTATTAGACGAGGAGAAACACACATAACTCGTGTCTATTAAAAATTTTTACCGCGCCTGGTCGGGCGAAATCGTTCGTTCCGCTCGGTCGATATAACGGACCATTAACATTCCCCGCTAATGGCGTACCCGGCCGGGCCGGCAATAATAAAATTATCTTAATCTCCGAAGTTCTCGACTGCTACCAGTATTTTCTCTGCCGTCCCGGCGGCGTTTCCCGCTCGTCGGGCAACTAATTTGCCGCGTTCAGGAAACTGATTTCCCCGTCATATTCGACCGCTCGGGGTTTCCCAACTGTAAAACAGTTAGTAACAGCCAACTCTTGCGAACAGCGGTAGCGGTAAACGTATTGGTAGCAGGAAGGACGAGAAAATTTCACTCCTGGGTAGACAGTGACTGCTAACGTTACCATTCAAACCATCGACTGATAAAAATTCCGCTGTTCGTCTTGAACAATAAGTTACATCATCGTGTGATCGAGTTGAGAAACAGACAAGAAGTTTATAAACAAAATGGTGGCTTATAAAGAGACGAATTGACAATACCTACGCAGAAGGAATTGGTGTTTGCTGAATACCTACCTTCGCGCGAAGAGATTAACTCGCGAACTGCTCTCGATCCATCGCGCGGGGGGTAAACGTATCTAAACCCATTTCCACCCTCGTTCTCGAGCGCCCAAGGGTTTCGTACCCCCTTCAGGCATGCGCGGATACGCTTATAAAGCATATTTCCAGGGAGCCGCGTACGGCGTGCTCGAGTTTAATACAAATCTAACCGAGCGTGGCCCCAGCTCGATCCAACATAATCAAACTTCTTAGCTCGGCAACTGTCGTGATTCGTCTTCTTTTCCGCGTCCCCGGGCTCTCCGGTTTCCGTCGCGTTTCCCAACTTCCCCGTCGATTCCCCGGTCCCTTTCACGGGGGTTAAACAAAAAAAAAAAACAGCGGCTAAGCAGAACGGTGCTCCGAGGTAGAGGGAACGGTCGGGATAATAAATCGCCCGGCGATGCGGAGGCAGACGATGTCGACAGATGGGGCGGTGGAGCGGGCGAGCGGAGGGGAGGGGTGGAAAACAGAAGAAAACAACGTTAAAGCGTGACAAAGAGAAAGCTGGCGCGGCCAGAGGGAAGCGGGGGGTTGGAAAAGGGAGACAGGTCGAGGGGAGAGAGAAGGAGAGGCGACGGCAGCGAAAGACGCGTAAACAGAGAGGGGAGAAAAAAGGCTCGCGAAGGGCAGAGGGGCCCGTTCGAGGAACGAAGGAGACGAACGACTCGGGAGTAAGTCTGGGAACAGCAAGAAAAAGGAAAAAACCGGCACGGGGGCGAAAAGGAGACGGAGAGCGAGGGGGAGAGAAAAAAAAAAGATATAAGGTCCGAAGTACCTGTATCCTGTTTGTTACAAGGCTCCCAGAGGCACAGGGGCGAGGGGGATGGGGGAGGAGGGCTGCGTGGGGCGAAAGGATGGGGGCAAAGGAGGCAGGTTTAGGCAGCTTTCACACTAAAGCCCGAATTTACGACAAAGGGGGCCCATTAACCCCGTGGCATCTCGCCTCGAAATTGACTTTGCTCCCTACCTGAGGTCCGCGCCGACGCGTGTTCCCGTCTCGCATGGCGGAGATAAAGGGGAACGGGCGCGGTGTGCCTGTTAAGGCCGGAGAAGGAAGGAGAGCGGCCGAGAGCCGACAACAACCACGATGTACCGTAAAACGAGACGATTAGCGACGTAGCAGTGAAAGCGGCTGGGGAATCTTCGATTTCGAAAAACGAAAGGCAAAGGCGGGGTGGAGGGAGGAGGGAGCGGTGGGCGACGGGGGACGGGAATGAGGGGGCGCGTGTATCCCGCTTCTCCTCGTTGTCAAACCTATCGCCGTGTAATTTATTCGAAACGAAAGGGAACGGCGCGAAAGGTTTATCTCGGGCCGCGTATAATATCGCGATCGAGCCGCATCGGGGGAGACGGCGGGCCGTGCCGCGTAGGTACACGCATGGATACACACGTACCTACGTGCACGGGGCCGGGATAGCGTTTCTAATTGCTCCTGTGCGCTGTTCAGCGCCGGCGCGACGTATAGAGTCGTTTCGATTACGGGTAACAGCTCTTTAACTCGGCCCGCTGTACAAATTCTACGCACTTATCGTATTTCATTATTGGCGTTTCTATATTATCGCGGTTATCTGGTGAACGCGCGTCTACGAGCCGACCAGCGCGTAAATACACGGCTCGATAAACGGATCGACACGTTCAACTCTCGCCGCTATCTCGTCGCGCTCGTCCGCACACATGCGCGACGCTGGCATACACGCGCGGGCGCGCGAACGGGGAATGTTGGAAACGCGAAAAAGGAACCGATGCAGGTATATGTATTCCCTTTCGTCGACCGATCGGAACCGTGGCCCAAGGGGGAACGTCTTCTATCTCCTCGACGTACACGATGCGTTAGGGGCGATAAGCGCGGCGCCTGCATGCAAAACAAATCCGACGATCGGCTTAGGCGGTCGCGGCGAGCCACGAAGAATACAGCCGGGGAGCTCGTCTGTCGAAAGTGACAGGCGACTTTCGAGCCGCTTGTAACGCGATGAAGATGTCCCGACGTTTCTTATCCCCTTTTTCATTACCGTCTTTTATTCTCTCTTTGTCTAAAACAACGGGATGCTAGTGGATTTTTTATGCGGGGAGGCACGATACATTGGAGATTCAATCGTGGCTCGGGTGTCACGATCCTGTTACTCGAAGCTGAGGTGCTTTCCAAGGTTTGACCGAGCATGTACATTGGAATGGATCGTTTGAGAAAAGTAGGATGATTCGGAGATTTTCTTGGTCTGTTTCCCCGATCGGGAAATCGGAGTGCACGTAGTTTAATATGCTCGGGATATTTGTATACGTGTTTTCTTTAACGATCTAGCCAAAAAGATTTCAATAATAGCTGCGTTAGTTCGTTGTTCATTTGTGATATCGACGGGTCGAGATTTTATTGACCGGTGAAGGCAACGAACTTAATAGGGATGCTCTAAGTAAATTGGCGAATACCGATATTGCGCTACACCGCCGGCAGGGGGGGATGTCAATTATCGTCCAATTGAAAACAGACGAAACACGATACCGTGCTATTGCCGTTTTCCCCGGGCCCTATACTTTCCCGGATAAATGACGAGGTTTCGGCCAGATTGACCTTGCGGTCGGATTTCATCGTGAAATAAAAAGGGTCGGCGCAGATCGTTTCTCTACGTGCATCCCCTGCCCCCTCGCGATCCCCCGCGCCGCATTTTCCTTTACTCGTTACCGGCGGAGATTCGACGCGTCGATGTATCGATTGGCGTTTAAAGCGACTCGGCCGTTCCGCGATGGGTTACACGAAGAAGACACAGGCAGAGCGGCTATTATGTATTTCCAATCTTCCTCCATCCGTTAATCGTGGACCGGTGGATTCGGAACGGAACGCCAGGCAAATCGATGTTTCCCATTCTGGAGCCGTGATAAAGAAAGACGGACGACTGTTTATGGAAGACCTCTGTGTCTGATTTGCCGTGAAAACAGCAAGCCAGCCGTCGGACGAGAGCACACACCGAACCGTGGCCAGAGGCCGCCGCGGAATTGGCGATTTATGTGATCCGCGATGGGAAAAACGGCGGCGGTGCTTTTTCGCGGGTGGAATGGTCGGACGAAGGGGCGAAGGAGGGAGGAGCGGGCAGAGGGACTCCGAGCTATAATCGGAGCGAGCCAGCGGGATTACAGATAAAAGACGCCACTGTCAGCAATAAAGAAGCAGCTGTATAATCCCGTACGGACCGAAGGTATAATGTACTTACAATTAGGTACCCCATCCCGTTGTGTTTGCTTCGCTCTCTCTTCGCCGCCCCGGCCGGACCACCTTCCCCCCCTGCCCTGAACAAATTTCTTTCCCCCTCGCGCTGGTCGGTTCCCCGTATATATCCCTCCGGCTTTTATGCCTTTTATGCCTTAATCAGCAGCGGAGCCCGGGGTTGAAGGGCCCTCTCCCCGGCGCAATGGGGCTGCCCACGAGGAACTTCCATCGCCCTCTTATATCCATACGACAAAGGAGCAGGACGCGGAAGCCAAGAAGTGCGGGGGATGAAGCGAGAGAGGCTGGCAAGGAGGATGAGGCCAATGGGGAGAAGAAGAAGGATATCGCCGGCGTAAGAACTTTCTTGCCTCTCGTTAGTCGTCGTATCTGCGAGCGGAGAGGGTCGAAGCCAGACGAAGAGACCGCGAAGGAGAGAGCGATAAGAGGGGGCCGGGCTGAGGGGGAGGGAAAAAATTCCGCCGATCTTCTATCGCCCTCCCCCGCCGTTCGTGCCCCCTCGCAAGAGCCACGGACTACGTGGCAAGGGGATTCGAATGAGGCGCGTCTGGGAAATCTGTTATTTCCTTCCCTCTTTACCACCGTCGCCCCTCGACTCTCCAAACAGGGACGGTCCTCTCTTCCATCTGTACGAGGGTGCCATCCCGAGCCGCAGGGGGTGAAACGAACGAGGGGGCGAAAGCTCTTTCGATTTAGGAACTCATTGAGAAGTCTGCCACCGTTGCTGCCGACGCCGATGCTGCTGTTGCCACCCCGAAATGTCAACGTAACCCCACCCCCACCCCCGCCCGCCTCGCCTATTCAACCGGGTTGTCTTCCGCGTTCGTTTGCCACGCGAGTACGGGCGCGTCCTCGTCACAGCTAATAACGACAATTTCCCGCTGACGAATCGGTCCGTTCCCGGCGCAGACGCACGCCGCTGGCTTAAGCCGATTTTCGACGCTTCGTTAACGCGACCCGACGGGGGGGAAAGAGGCCCGTCGACCGGAAGCGACTTCGTTGAACACGCCGGGATGGACAAAAGTTAAAACAAGAGGCGTGGGAGTGGATGGAGGCGTCATCGAACACCGTGTACCTACAGTCGACTGGCTGCCTCGTCGCCAGTGCAAACAACGAATTGGCGCGATAGAGCAGGACGCTATAGCAATCACACTCGAAATTATATCAGTCACAGCGACGATTTCCCAGAGGATTTCTATTCTGTGCTGCGCAGGTAAATCGCGTTCCAGAATTTTTTGAAATTATCGCCCCGCTGCCCGTGCAAATTGAAACAACGCGATCTCCACGCGACAAACATATTGTACACCGAATCCTGACGCCGCACAGTGGTTTGATAGAGGAAAAAAGTCATTTTTTTAATGTTAAGTAAACAGAATTTTTTCAATACAATTCCATAGTTGAAGCACCAGAGCCAACAAGAATTTTCTGTAAATACCATTAATTTGTAAGAAAATTAAAACATGAAAGTTGAGGAACAGAACACCTGCAATTTCGAGTTACAAATGCACTATCTTACAAGTACAATTTAAAGTATTTGCAAATTAAAAAACAAATCGCAATTTTCTAACTTGATTATGCTCATACTGAACAAATACATTACATGAATTAAGTCAATGACACCATCGTTGATTTCGGTAGGACACAAGTTGAACAAAGAGGTACTTTTAACGATAGAATCGAAGTTTAATTAGACATAACTTTTTTGCGACAGCTAGCGTCAAGGTAAGACTTAATACTAGTGGTGCATTATACCTTTGAGAACATAACCAAACAGGTTTCAGCTGCGTAAACCTGCGGCTTTGGTGTCGGGAGCATTTTTTCTATAACTCTTATCAGTACTTGGAGTATCTTGCTTTTGTTTTTCATAATATCAAAAAATGTTTTGGATAAAAGTTGAATGGTTCCTAGGAGGCCATAATTTAATGTAATTAGTTTGTGTTTAGTTTGATTCATTCCAAAACTATAATTACATAGGTATGCATAATTATATTCCTTTTTCGTGTTTTATTTAAATTTCAAATATATTTTTTTACAAATCGCAAAACTATCAGTTTCATTTTTATTATGAATCGTCCCCAACTTTAAGTTCCTCAACTTTCCGTACCTATACCTCTCAAAACACCATTAACGCGGATTATTGTTTCACTTTGGAGTAGCCATTTTGTTTTTAGTAATTTTGACTTCTGATTTGTAATCAGCGACCTCAAAAAACCCAGGATACCAAGTTTTGTGTAAATCGAAGGTTTCACATTGATGCTATCATATTTTTTCCTAAATATGCCGATTTCGAACCACTGTGCGCCGCTCATAAGTAGATTTCTAAGGTTCTTTCGAGACGCTTCTCAAGCTAGCCCTCGTCCCTCGCGGGAGCGCGTTGACAAGCCGAGCCCGGCGAGCAATCCGTCGAGCGATCTATTTAACATCGTGCCCAATTATCCCCTGCGTCGGAGCCCTCGATCTCTCGAGATCGCCCGTGTAAATACGATCTCCGACGGGGCTGCATTAAAAGCGAGAGAGGGAGGGAGAGAGAAAGAGAGAGAGCTGGGGGAAAAAGAGAAGGAAGAGGAGAGCCGGGCATCGGAGCGATGCGCATCTGGAGGGTACGATATACCGACGCGTCGGCCTCTCCTCTATCTGAAAGGATGGATTACGATCGCGTGATTGCTGGTGCGCCGAGTGGCGCCCATATAATTACCCCGTTTTCTATGGTCGATCGGCCGAGGCCCCCGTGCAATGCCCCCCCGTCCCTATTCAACCGGAGTACTCCAATAAAGAAAACAATGGGGGCTTTCCTTGGGGGCCCGTGGATCGGTTCATATTCTTCCCTTCGGTGCCGATTCACCGTGTCTACATACAATACACTCACCGCAGGTCACGCTCCGCTCGTTTCCTCTCTCCTTCTCTCTCTCTCCATCCCCCCCCCCGCCTTTTTCTCTATCTGCACGCTCGACGGCATAATAAATCATTTCGCGGAACCGCTCGACCGGAAACGGATTTTGTACGCCCCGTTCGTCCCTGTCATCGTCGGGGAACGATCGTCCGAGAGACTCCGATCGCCGATGGCTCCTCTCCTGGCCATCGATCCCGCTCCACGGGGCTTCGCTCAATGGCTGGCAGACGAACCGTCACTGTGCCACTTGTTCGCGACGGAAGTTGCGCGTTTCCAAGGCGCAGCAACGAATTGGAAACACATCGAAACGCTCCGAGCAAGATCGTTTCGACCGTTCCTCGAGGACAGAAGTGCCGGCGCTGCTCGAGTCGTTGGAGAATTTTCAACGGACCGTTCGAACGCTACCGGTCCATAGGTACACGTGCTGAGAATTTATTTGTATACGGACTTTCCCCGTTTCAGGCTTTAATTCGAAGACGATTGTTTCGGGGGGCGATTGTTGATTTAGGGTCGTCTGTTTAACGAGCGATTATCGGCGAACGATACTTTGTACAACGGTTAGCGGGACACCGTGAAGATTGGTTTAGAAGTTTAGAGCGATTCTGCCGCGCGATCCGTGGCAACGATGACACGGGGAAATTAGGAATTGTGCGGGCCAAGGTTGCCTCGTAAGCGACTCGAGGCTAAACAATACTAAAAACGCTGTAGTTCGCGGGTGTCTCGTAATGTACAATGTTAATTGCCGGGCGCGCATATGCGTGACAACGACGCTTCTCCAATTCATGGGTCTGTTTCATACACGTTTCGTGACTAATTAAAAAGAACGACATTACATGAATGTGAGAATCATTCTTGAAACTGGGGGCATTAACGTGTGGAATTGCTGAAGCAGATGGTTGAAGCACGGTTTAACTTTAACAGGCTATTCTACCTACACAGCATATAAAGGGATACGTGTTAGAGCTGTAATTATTCGACTACTCGAATAATTTCTTCGAATATTCGAATATTCGACTATTCGAAGAATCACGAGTATTTGAGTATTCGAATATTCGGAGTGATCGAATTGCCGATTATACCGAATAAGAATCTGAACATGAAATATTTGTTCACACTTTACCGTGAAATTCTTTTCATATCGATCTTTACAATTATTTGTTTTTCAAACAATAAATGTGGAACTTTATTAATCTTTGGTAAATGTATACATTTTGAAACGAAAAGAACCATCAATTATTAATGTTATTATTCTAATAATAATGAGAGGAGAACCCCGACTCAGTCGGGCAAGGGACTCCATTAGGCCCACCCGTGTCCCGCCATAAACGGGTGACAAACAGTATAAGCAGAGTTCTTTGTATGAAACTAAAACGCCATAAATGATTTTAAGGAACGATAACATTTTGAGTTCTACCCCCGTTACTATTCGAATATTCGAATCTCAAATTCGAATTCTCTGGTATTCGAATACTCGAATATGTAAATTATTCGAATACTCGAATATTTAGATTATTCGAATACTCGAATATTTAGATTATTCGAATATTTGAATATTTAGATTATTCGAATATTTGAATATTTAGATTATCCGAATATTTGAATATTTAGATTATTCGAATATTCGTTACAGCCCTAATTTATGTACGTACTACGGTAAAGTGCATCGCGATAAGAAAGAACTAAGTAAGTAGGGGAAACAATGATCGGCGAAATTATCAAACGAATACCTACATCCGTCTTAAACGCATATGCAGGACGATGGCGTTCGCAAGCGCTTGAGAGGTTAATATTGCGTGTAAAGGCTACGTGCTTTTTGGCAAGCCCGTGCTTCCTCGACGACGCGGAAGATTTTACTGTATTTTCTCCATCGGGTATTGGAAAACTTTCCCAGAAAGATCCGTAGTTTCCGCGGCGACCTCCTTAGTAATACGAGCGAGTCGCGGTGCATGCACACGAACTCCCCGGATGCGTCGTCGTCAAATTCACCCCGGAAATACCGGGGAACTTGGACGATTTCGCGGAGTCGACGGGACCGTGTGTGGATTACGTGACGCCTTCTGAATGAAAATCTCGCTCGCCCCCTCGAGGCACTCCTACACCATCCCCATCGTCTCTCTCTCTCTCTCTCTCTGTTCCTCGTCGCTTCCAGGAGAGGCTGGTTTCAAAATAGGGCAGGCTTTATACGCGGTTCCCGGTGTGCTCTCGCCACCACACACCGCCCGAAACCCTCGAAATCCTGACTCGCAGCTGACGCGTTCGAAAAGCTGAGATATTCGAAAGTCATTTACCCCTTTGTCGCGGGGTAACATTCCCCTCGATTGATCCCATGAATGAGAGGACGGTGGCGCGTAAGTTTGCTCGTGTGCTCGACCGGTCGAAAAAGATCGGCCACTATTTTGTTTCTCACGGGGGGAGAATACGGGGTACGCCATTGTAGAATGTAGACTAAGCACCACCGCTGCCTTCGTTCTTCGCATCGCGAAAGAACGTAAAGGAGTTAGGTGCTAACGGTGACTGAAGCTCGTGTTCGAAGAATGCCGGGGCAAGAAGCAAAGGTGGAACGTAGTTGCCGCAAGTAGGGAAGAAACGAGACGGAGGACCCTTTACCGCGAAACCAGGGCGTTCGATAGTAAAAACTCCTCGAACGACGCTTTGATTTCCCTTTTGCCCCGGCGTGTTAGTGGCCTATGAAAAGGTTTCAGAGGGATCGCGATTCCATCCGACGGAAGGCAATTGCCTGTCGGGCGCGGCGGCGAGTCAAAGCCGCGGAGATGAATTTTCCACGGAAAAATGGCGGATGCGTATTCACGAGCCTGTGCGGGCGCGGTTCACAACGCTTTCTAATAATACGCGCTAGCCTCGCCTCCACATTCTGGCGCGCCAAGACACAGAGTGGAAAAAACAAACACCCTTGTTGTCGAGAGTAGAGAAAAAGTAAAATCGGGTTTGCGAGTAACGCTCTATACTCTGACCGTCACGCGTGTATACAGGCTGTTTCGGAATGGACAGATACGTGGGGGCACAGCTGGCAATGCGGAGCACCTGAACTGTTTCGGGGTGATTCCAAATAATTGGCTCTGCAGTGTTGTTACTTTGAGAAAAACAGGATTATCACTTCCGACTGAATGTAGGTAACGCGAACGTGCACTGTCGGTAAAATAGTCGCGCAATGTTCGGCCGTCTACTTCCGAATCACTCTGTGTATTCAATTTTGATTAATTGACCGAACCAGCGCCGTATCCGGCCAGCGAGTCGCGGTTAGCGAAGCCTGCAATTGGAGCTGCGAAACGCCCTGCAGACTGTACAGGAACAGGCAACGTTGACGCAAGACGCCCGACAGCGGAAGAAAACGAGAGCAGGGGTCGCCTTTAATGACCGATGCCCGATCGATGGTTCAGTTTTACAAATATAACGCGGATTGGCTGCACGCGGCGGAGGTGGATCGCGCAGACGGCGGCGGCGGCGGCGGCGGCGCCGTCGTTCACGGTTAAAACCGGCCGAGCGATTAAAACAGCGATGGATACCGACGGTCCGAGCGCGTCCCGAGGGTTAATTAAAACCTCTCTAATTATTTATAAACAGTCATTTCTTTTTCCCGCGCGATAATAAACGTGTAATGCTCGTGGTACCTGCCGATTGGCGGGACCGACGGGACGGCGTGCCGCGATTGGTCGGCCTGCAGCTGTTGCTCGACTCCGCGCGGACTGCATAGCTCCGTTTTCGTCGCACTCATCTCGGCGAATGGTCCTTGACTCCCTCTCGCCGTGTCATTCCTTTATACACTGTCCTTCTCGCTCGCGCACGCTAGCTAACTCTTGGCCCCCTCTCTGTTGCTCGTTCGCGCGTCACCACTCACCGACGGCCCCCCCCCGCCCTCTCTTGCTCGCTATACACTCGCTCTGTCTTTCTCTCGATCGCACTCAGCAGCTCGGTCTACCAGCGCGTAATCTGTAAATCCTCGACCGTGGAGAGAACGTAGAAGTCCGGTAAGTTGCTCGAACGGAATCCTCGTCCTCTTACGTCCCCCCTCCGGCCCCCCGCTCCACCTTCCGCGGCTCTTCAGTCCTCATACCCTTCGTGCTTATCCTTCGTCTCCATCGTCGCTCCCCCTCTTCATCTTTCGGCCGTCTCTTTCCGTCCTAACTCTCTATTTCGCCATGGCCTCTCTATCGCCGTCCCTCTCTCGCCGTCCCTCTCTACCACACGCAAGAGTATCTCTCTATCCGTGGCCGTGGTCTCTGTCCGTCTCCTTCGTTTTTCCTTGCTCCCTCCTGGCACGGTTCCTCTACCACTGGTTTCCATTCCAAGTCGGTGCCCACTCGAAGAAGGAAGCGAGGGGATTTCTTTCAGCGCCGATAAAAGCCTCGCCTCGCTGCCCAATATTGATTCGCGCTCTAATCTGCGAAGAGATCCTTCGGCCTCCCTTCTTCCGCCGCCATCGTTACTTCTCCGCGCTACCCGGTTTCCACGTCGTCGTTCCTTTTGCCCGCCGTTGGCCGCCGCCTCCGACGGCCGCCGCGTCTCTTACGTCCGTCGTCGGCAAAATAAACCGCCGATACACTTCCCCGGTGTATAAGTAATAACCCCGGTCATAGCAGCAGGGGGAATACGATATCGGGACGGCTGCCTCCGGGCGAAAGGGCACTCGCAAAGACGCTTCCCGCCAAATATAAACACCGCAATTCCGCGTCGCTTACGGCTACGTCACAGTACCGACCGAGGCGCCAGTCGATACAAGCGGCGAGTATTTCAATTAGCGATCGTCTGCCTCCTCTGTTATCCCCTCTTGGCACGTTCACAGTCCCTTGACCCGTGCACGCTTTCAAACGATTTCGACTCACGGGTCCCCCGACCCGCGCCAGGGTCACGACCGAGCGCTCTACACGCGGCAGGGAATTGATGCGCGAGCGCGCTGATCTTCGCCATGGATATTTCTGCGAAAAGAGCAGGATCCGTCGAAACGAAAATAATTCCTCATAGCCCGTGGTAGAGCGGCGCTATTTTATCCGTCTCATTCATTCGACAATGCCTTACTAAATAGCCGCATTCATACCGCGGTTTGCTGGTTTCTGGCATTGTGCGAGAAGGGCCGCGTGTCCTTTTAACGCAGTCCGCATTTAGAGACCACGCCGGCCAGAATAATGCATATATTGAATGACCAACGACGGAGCGTGAGCACCGACGAAAAACAGACGGTCCCAGTCTCTTTTTTCCCACCGATGTTTATCGAAGCGACGATTATTTTCCCGCCTCTTGAATGTTACACGCCGCAGCGATTCTATTGCATTTTCCGCTAGACTTAGTACAATGCCCGGTTCCGGTGCAAACACGCGAGAAGGGTCTGGAAGGACCGCGGGGCGGTAGAAGCTCGCGGGCACCGCGCCGAACCGGCGAAACAAATTGCATGGCTTCAATTGAATAATCCACAAGGATCGTGTTCCTTCGCTGCGGCTTCGTTCCTCGTAACTCAGACGGTAATACAAATTTAAGGAACGCCAAGTAAGATTGCTCAAAGAAGTCGGGGAAAGTCGAGTAGCGGAGATAAAAAGGAAGGAAGGAAGGAAGGAAGGAAGGAAGGAAGGAAAGGAGGGAAATGGAACAGGATCGTGGCTTGCAAGCAATGAAAAATAATGGGCCGGCACTACCCCCGTCGTTTCCTCTTATACTTCATGAAGTAGAAAAAGGAGAAGCTCGCGTTGGAGCCCTTTAATCTTCGCTTTAAGCCACGAACCGTTTCGCGAGTTTAGCGCGAAATGAAAAATTCATTTCCACCGCGGCGACACGACTTTCTCTCTCCCCCCGTCCCTCTTCCTCCCCCTCTCTGCCTGTCTCTTTCACTCGGCCGTTTTTCCAACCGTTTCTTAATGTCCCACCATCGAGGAATTCATTACGAAAGTGTCCGCGAGCCGCGCCCGATTGCAGACACGATGTATGCCAGGGAATGGGGTGGTTTCAAGGGGTTTGGGGAACGCGACCGACTCTTCGATTTCTCTTCATCGGCCCTCCAGATGCCACGAGGGGTGTAGTTCACTCGTCTGCGGGCGGGAAAGTCGGTATAATAATTCTTCAGTTTTTTTCACGGAATAATAACATTTCTTCAGATCTGTATCTTGATTATGCAATAACTTTCGATAAATATTCTTCGTTCATTTGCATTCTTCTACGGAAATAATTCAGTGCAGTCGACGTTTTTCCAATATCTACTAATTAAACTCGAGTCTACAGGAGATTGAGCAGATTGAATATGCAGATTGATAATTAAATTGAACTAACTCTACGCGTCGTTTACCCGCCACGGTTGCAACGGGGGAAAGACGAACTCCTTCCATTAACCGCGAGCAAAGCGCACACGACAACATCCCGATTACGCGAATACGTAACGACTCTGCCACGGACTTTTTCACCCGCCACTTTATTACCGCGAATAAAAACGAAGAAGAAAATGAGGGTACAGTAAAAGAACGTCCGCCGATTGCTCCATCTTGCCGAGGTTTCGCGACAGATTTTAAAAGTCTCTCGCCGGGACCAACGCGTTAATTCGTATCGCGTCGCATCTTTCGTGGCGGCGGGGCTTATTAATTTCAGGGCTCTTTTTTACTCCCAGCCGGCGACTTTTCTGCTCGAATTTGCCTCCACGGATAAGTACCCGCATTAATTATTTTCCCCCTGCACCCGCCGCGGCCGGGCGCGTCACCCTCCGGCGATTACAGCGTCGCCTTCGTGCCGCAATTTATCAGGTGGGACTGGATTACTATATTTCCCCGCGCGATGAGTGCCACCGCGACGTATCCTGGGCCGCTCGCGCTGCACACATTGCGATTTGCATGCGAACCGGCGGCGTTATGCGGCAGATAACGAGCCGCCGCGCCGAGCGCCGAGCATACGCAAGCATTAATACCGGGGCTCGCGATACCGCGCGCGTGTAAACCGATTCCCGTCGACTTTTGCACGGGAGGAAAGTTTAACACGTAGGTGGTCTCGTCTGTGCACACAAACACCCGTGCCCTCTCGGTCCTCGTCCTTCCGTTCCCTTTCTCTCTCCCCCTCGGAGCCCCTCGCGTGCACGTTTACGGCGCGCCGGTGTAACATCGTTAATTCGATCGAACCGTCCACTCGTATCGCCCGATCTCGTTAATAACCTTCTTTCTCTTCCCTTAATTACTACCGCGCCGTGCCGCCCGGCACAAGAGAGGCGCGAACGCGCGAGCGAGGAGGAGGATCGAATCTCCGAGTGGCGTTCGATCGTGTTTCTCACGATCGCGGAGACCTCAACGCCGATGTAACACGGGGAATCTGGTGAAACCGATGGGAAACACGAAGTGGCGGTCGCTGGTCGAGCGGAAAGGTGTCTCCGATGCGTATTAATGTTCCCTCGATTATGATGCGGTAATTAACACTGGTACAGATTTACATACACTTCTATCGGAGCCGAGCCTCGGCACAGAATGTTTAGTAAACGGTGGATGACATTATCTATTAGTCGCCGGACGAGTACGTCAGCCTTTGCGCAAACTTGAATCTAAGGCGACACATAGCCGCCGGACACTCCAGTGTCCCGGAACTAATCGAAGACTGGTCATCCACCAGATGCTCGGCGAACTCTCTTCTCCGTATCCAGTGTGCGGGTTTTATTATAAGAAAGTCTAACGAGCGTGTAAGAAACGCGAAATAATTAGTACCGGTCTGAGCGATCTCTGTCGCGCTTCCCTCCTCGTCTCTCTTGTTCCCTCATCAGCCCTGCTCGGCTCGTGTTGCCTTATGCAGATGCGAGCGGAACGTATTAGCGTCAGGTACGTACAAACTTGCCCTCGCCATCGTCGGTACCTTCGCACGTGCATATGGCTTTAATGGATGTACTACATAACCGCAGAAGCGGGGGTATCAGTGCTCGCCTATTTAGTGTTCTGCATCCTCCTCCTCCTCTCTCTCTCTCTCCAACCCTCTTCTCCACTTTCATTCCCTCCCTCCGCTGCCTCTAATAACTCTCGAACCGCGAATAGATACATTACGCAAAGCAATTTTTTTATCCCTCAAGCAAGACGACACGCAGCGTCTCGCGCCGCGAGCAAAGCCGCCTCTGCCCGGCGTCTTTCCTATTCGACGGAATCATTAAATAGACCATAATTATAAGGCAGTCTTTAACAGGCGATTACATTGTTATTACATTAAGCGGACGTCCGAGGCGGCGGCTACCGGCGCGCGGCGTGATTCCGCCCGAGCCACTTACCGATCCCGCGGAACGGTAATTACCGGCGAAATAAACCAGGTGTAATTGAAGCGATTCAGGCGTAAGTAACGGGCGCACGAGTAGGAAAATAGATCGCCCGTGGCCGTGGGATAAGCATCCCCGGAGGTGGCCTCTGCTAATCGTAATCGATGCATGAATAATTGAGAAATGAGAGGCAGCCAGGCACCGATCCAGGAAACCGAGGCATTAGTAGACTCTTCTCAACGCGTGCAACTATCGTCCTCGAATTAACATTCGCCTGCTCGTCCGTGATTTAATTATTCGTAAACGCCGCTGACAACCCCCGTGTATTTTTTGTGGCGAGCGGAACGCGTCGCAGTAAGTTCCAGCAGCGAAGGTCAGGCGATCCGCCGCGCGTAAGCTAGCGCGTCAAAACAAACGCTCGCGAATCGCGACCTTTCCTCGCCCTAGAGGTGAGCCTGTCGAGACTGACGTGGAGTGGCTAAGCGTGGCCCAGGGAGCAGTCTCCCGAGTGCGATCGAGCGAACCGCAACGACATTCCAATAAACCGAAGTTTACAGCCGAAGTTTACAGCCGTTCATACTTAAAAGATTTTTTTATCTCGACGGAAATTTCGACGCATACTTGGTCCCAGAAAAGTGTCTCGTTGCCTATAAAATATTTCCCGTGCGCCTCGGCCAATCGATCCGAGGATCCATCCATACCCATTGAAGGATTGGAAGGAGCATTCAGTGATTTGTCGTACGTGGAAACTCGAGAGGGATCCGTTATCCTCTTCGTCGGCTGTCGAGTTTAACCCTGGATCCTTCTTCCACGTGGTACATACCTCGTCCCGAAAACAGCCTCTAAACACCAGGGCGTGTGTACGGTGTGGCATCGAATTTCGATTCCGCTGCTCGATTGCGTATACGCTCGAACCACTCGAGCCCCGGCGGTGGTTCGAGTTTCTCGAGGACCTCTCGTTATTTACTGTCATCCGATTCGGCTACTCCCTGGAGTTTCCAGAGCGGAGGGTTCCGTTCACCGAGGCACGGTCAAACCGAAAGAAGGAAACGGAGAAAAGAGGGCCGTCCCGCGGAGATCCAGAAAGCTTCTAGACCGGCTTCCCGTTGATATAAAATTAAATCAGATCCCGGACCGGACAAAGCCAGCTCGGATCCGCAGCGTCGCATTCAAGCGTTTCGCGAGGCAACTGGACGCATGAAAAGGACATTCCTCCTCTCTTTATACCGAAGCTCGTTTTATATTTCCTCGTTTATCCCGTTTCATCGATATGTGCTTGATAGATTGGCTCGCGTAAGAGGAATTTTTGGAAAACTCACGTTCCTTCGGGTACGAGGATACCTTCATTTTCGCAATTTCATTTAATCATCATCATTACCATTTATTACGTGCCAATTTTAATGGGAGCAAGCGGTCGGCAAGATAGAGGTGGTCGCCAACGGGGACGTTTACCTTGCGCGAAGCGAGGATAGTATGTATGTACATACGTATAGGTATACGTGTCTACCTTCCTTTTAAGATTCAATCGTCCTAGCCGTCGAACGAAATAATCATACACCGCGCCCTGGTCGGATCTCGAATGCGTATGTCCCCCCTGGGCGGGCAGGAAAGGAACGGAACCCCTTATCCCTGTCACCGGTAGAAGAGGGAAGAGGCAGAGAAGCATTACCCGCGTAATAGCGATCTGAAAAGCGAGTACACTCGTTGCCGGTTTACCAGGTTTCCTAACAGTAATTTATCGGCTCCTATAGCGGCGCGGTGATGTACGAGCCAGGACCAAACCACTCTTTCCTTCCTCCTCCGCCAGATCGAAGATAAACGGCGTATTGTCTCGGTGCTGAGGAGCTAGGAGGATCGCTCGCCCGCTCCCTGGCCGCGTTGCTGTTCGTCGAAGGAGGCGAACGTTCGTTCTTGCGGCGCACCCCGTATGCAGATATCGGGGCGTAGGTGTGTTGGGGCCATTATGCTCGCTCCAAAGACTTCTCCCGAGAATGTACGTGCTCTGTGTGTATGCCTACGCCACGGCTCGCAACCTACCGGGCTCTCGGTTATTATTCCGACCAGTCGAAAGGGGGAGACGAAGACGGGGCGTCGGCTGGAGGAAAGGGAGAACGAAAGCGGCGGGGGTGGGAGAGAGGGAGAGAAAGAGGGACAGCGAAAGGGGGTGGCCATTGTCGCCGACGAGAACGGAAATTTTACGATCGTTATCGAGATCCTCCCGCGCTCGGAACTTTCGAAACTGAGTAGTCACCATTTCGTCGTGCTCGATAAAGCGTTAAGTAGTCGGCGTCATACAAGCAGGGTGCGCAGGCAAGCGCGACCCCGCCCGTTAGCGGCCCTCGTCCCTCGTATGGACGTGGCCGATACCACCTATCTGTCGCGGCGACGACAAAGTATTCCGCTGGTCGCGTTTACAATGCGCTTATCTCTGCCGTTCGCAGACTTCGACACGCGTTCTCCGTTACCTTTCTCCTCGCGTACAGCTCCCGGTCTTTATTCTCTGTTCCTTCGCGTTCTCCCTCCCGCCGCCCCCGTCCACTTATCGGCATCGACCGAGGGGGAGAGCTAACACCGAACGCCAACAAAGCCGAGCTGCTCTTTGATCCGGTAATTATCGTGTATCCATTTTTTTTCCGCCGTCGTCGTCGCGAACATTGCCGCGCGTTCGCGGCAGACAAACTGTCTCGAGGCGTGTTTACGCTCCTCTGTGCACCGTACGCCATGCGACTACTGATAACGCGGCCGACGAGGGTGTCCTTTCGCTGCGTGGCCTGTCTAGTCGAGGACAAAGCGAGAGGAAGAAGGGCAAAACATGGCTGATACGCGAGTTACGATTCCTGTGCTCCGACTTCGACTTCAATAGAAACCACCCTCCACACCGCCCGCCCCCGATATCGATTCAGCCGCCCACGGATCTGTCGCACCGCGCTCTCTCGACGCGGTTCGCCGTTTCTCCTCGCGCGCATCGACGTCCCGTCGTCATCGCTCTGGGATTTATCATCGACGACAGCGTAAACAGCTTTAAAAAGCGGGATCAATCGTGAGAATATGAACCCACCCTCGCTCCATGTTCGCGTGGAGCCGGAACGAAGGGTCGATGAAAACCTCCCCATCTTTCTCTTCCTGTCTCTCTCCCTCTCTCTCTCCCTCTCTCTCTCTCTCTCCAGGATCGCGTAAATCCGATTACGACGAAAGCAGCAGCCGCGTTATAAATTCCCGATGAAAGTCGACGTTAGGGAAAATGCCGGCCTCTCCATCGCCGCTTGTTATCCCCGTCCTCCTTCCACGGGAGAGCGGCGTCGAGCCGCCGTTACCACCATCGCCACCATCGCCACCATCCACCATAGAATTTATTTATTTGCTTAACGCGCCTTTTATGAACCGGTAGCGGGCGGTGCGGGCGTCGTTCCCGCTCGTTCGTCTCTCGTCGGTGAATAAAAAAGAGAGAAAGAGAGAGAGAGAGAGAGAGAGAGAGGGAGAGTGAGAGGGGGGGTGAAGACCGGCGGAGGGAGACGAAGAACGGACGACGGGGTGAAAGAGATGAAGAGGGTGCGATCGTATTTGTACAGCCGCGAGCGGGGCGGAAGAGAGACGTCGAACAATATGAGAAAGGGGGCGGCAGGGATCGAGAGAAAAAGGACGGTAAATTAGTGGGCTTACACGCTCGGCAGCCCCCATTAGGCTAACGTAGCGAAGTATTATTAAGTCACCGCCCGTCGCCCGATAGTTACGGGCGACCTCCTGCGCTCGTGGATAATAATAACACCCGTGGACCCGAGACACCGAGACGCAGACTGGGATAATAATAACACAATAGACCGTACGATGGGAAACCGAGGAAAAAATGGGGAGGATAGGACGGGAGGGATGATAGCCGTTGCGGGGAGGGAGCGACGGGACGAGGGATGGTACGCAACCGAGTCTTATTGTTAGCCGAGGTTGTTTGCCAATTAAATGTCAGGACGTCGGGCGCCATCGAAAAATCCGACGCGAGAGAGGAGACCTGCTCGGCGATGCTAACGGCAACGTTGTCGATAAACTGGCAACTCGTCGAATGGATGGAAAACATCCATCCGAAAATTAATCTCTTTAAAACTCCTGTCTTCCATTCACCGCGAAATAAGTATCGCCCGCGAAGCAACGCGATACCTACTTTACGCACAGATCGAGAAGCCCGAAACTCTATTATCTTCCCTTCGCTTCGCGCGACTGCAATTTTACGAGTGCTAATTGCCCACCTTTGCTCGCTTACCGCGAAACGGATCTCGCCGTGACTTCGCGGAAGGCGACGTAGAAGCCGTGGCTGGTTCTCCGCGCGGACGTCTATTAGTCGGTCGTTGTTGCGGCGCGGCTATGCTCGTTCGCGTAGGTAAATCCAGGTGGGCACCTAGCGTGGTATTTTTCTCACGATTCGAAGGTTCTAACGGGGAAGCGGGCTTGCATGGCGAGCAGCCGTGACTCCTGGCTGGAGAGCGACTTATTACATAGAGGCGTAATGATACACCGGCGGAGCTGGCATTGTCTCGCGGCTCGAAATATCCGCGACGCGTAATTGGCCGAGAATGTTTTCTACCTGCTTAAACAGTCGTAAATGGATACGTTGGTCGGGGGGGCAGGCCCGCAACTCGGTTCCACTGGGGCAGGGAACGCCGTGGAAATTCTCAAACCGAACGACTTTCTTCGGGCGGCGTTCCGTTCCGCAGGCCGTCTACATTCCAAGGTTTAACTACAACGGTGCCTACAACAGCAAATACATATCCGCGGGCTACTCCATCGATATAAACGCTTCGGAAGCACGCTGTTCAATTAGCACGTGGCATTGATTTCGCACGGGCGCCAGCCGAGTGCCGGGTGGAAATACTACCGTAACGCACCTACCTACGTCGGGACTTTGCGCAAACATTAACCGAAACGCATGCTAATTTTTGTACACACTTCCCTGTAATCAGGCTCGCCGAAAAATGCCGGGAAAAAAAGGAAATAGACGAGGACACAGACGCACAGAGCGAACGAGAGGTGCTCATTTTCTATCTTTCTTTTATTCGGGACATGCTTTTAACCCGTATCATCATGTCTCCCACACCATCGACGTGGCGGACCGCGAGCTCGACGCTCGCATGCAAAAAGCATCGCTCTGGCCCGGTACGAATTTTTAATTATGCATGCACGCGCGTCTGCGTCCAACCATGCGTTATAATGCGCCAGCGAAGCGGAGGAGGAGGAGGCGCAAGGGACAGGAGGCAATTTAATGAAAGCGACGATCGATGAACGATAGTCGCCCCTCTCACGTATTCGAGATTTCGTGTCGTAACGCCGGGCCACGGTTAGCGCAACCCGGCCACGGTAAATGAATAATTATTCGGCACGCACGCTAGACCGCTTCGATTCACGCTGTATTGCTTATCGGCCGCGACTCGCTGGCTTACGGCTTACGCGCACGCGAGGATTCGACAAGTATCGGTCATCCTGCCGTTGCTGACGCGGATCAAAGGAAAAGCGGATTACGAGATCTCGCGATGAAGTCCGCCAATCGACTGTAATCCATCAGGCACCTACCTATAGCAAGATCAAACCGGCTGGAGCGGTCGTAGCTCGCGCGTAATAGCGCATGCCGCGTGTAATAGCCGTGAATTACGTTCGTGGAAGTGTCGAACGGTTCGACGAACAATTGTAATGATGGTCGCGACGGCTGGCGACGGACGATCTCGCGTCGCGAAACGGGTCAACCGTCCTCCAAGATCGTTCCCATGATGACGCGACTGACAAGGGATGATCCCGAACCCGAATATTCAAAAAATTCTGAAACTTTGTGAATGTGTAGGGGATTTCCTCCTGATTACAACGCAATTTTTGTATGCTGTCCAAATTCACTCGAAGGGGGTAAAATTAACCCCCGAAAATTCGGCTATTTTCCGATTTTGTGCTATAACTTGCAAATTGTAAAAGATAGACGAAAAATTTCCAGACAAAAGTTACTTCTTTCAATTAGATCTATCATTTGGTAAAAAAATTATATTACAGTCCACGAGTTATAACAAAATTGTGAAATAAGCGGAATTTCAGGGGTCAATTACACCCCCTTAGAATGTATTTGGGCAGCAAACAAACATTGGGTTGTAATCAGGAGGAAATTCTGGGTTCGGGATGTTCCCTTGTGAGCGAGGGACTAATGTAAGTAGGAGGGTCCACGTGGAAGCGCGCTGGAACCGATGTGCAAGTGATACGAGAAGCAAGAGTGCAACCGGAATTCCAGTTCGTAGCAACTGTTATTCAATACAACCGCCCGAAGAACCGGAATCGATGCAGCATCCGATCCTTGCCCGTACTCCGCGAAATGCCACGACGCAAACGAGTTTGAGCGCCTCGCTGGGCCGGGCTGCGAGCCATCCGCGCGTAATGGCGAGCCGCGGTTCCGAGGATCGGTGCCCCGTTAGGCAGCCATAAAACAATCAGCGACCACGGCTCCGAAACGTTACACCGTGGTAACGTCGATAAAATCCCTCGCGTTTCTGAGATTCTGCATCGCGCTCGGTGACTTTAATGTACTCGGGCCTCGCGCGAGGATGAACAGAGCTGGACGGGAACGGGGCCGGGAATATCGGCGATAGCGAGGATACGCGGTACCGGCGGCGGAGAAACGAGCAAACTGACACGAGCATTTACGTCCCGTACGCGCAATTGCGCGGGGTGCAACACGTGGCGAGCCGGAGAGAGGCGGAGGGATAGAAGGAGAGAGAGAGAGAGAGAGAGAGAGAGAGAAGCCGCGCTCGTACATGGAGCTAGCGGCCGCGGCGGTGTCGTGGCGCGGCGGGCGCAGCCAGCGACTGCGTCTAATTAGCCGCTCGGCCGCGCGCGGAATTGAATTTCAATCGTCGTAATTCGCCGATTCGCCGCGTGCGTGCCGTGCTTGCCGTGCCAGCGCGTAGCCGTGGGTTCACCGTGCCGGATCAGCCACGAACAACCGAGTCGAGAAAAGGGGTGGAAAGAATGGTGGAGGGACGCTGGAGCAGCGCCGACCGGCCGGGCCCTCGCCGCGAACGGAGACGGAGCGATATTCCAGCGCCGTTGCAGGCCTTTTACGGTCCTACGGCCACGGGGATCGTTACAGTCGCAATTGCGCCGCGGGGCCTGTTGCGCGATGCAGCGTCCCGGTAATCGCGAGCCTCGGCTAATTAAACGTCGACGAGCGATCGTTAACGATACCGCCGCGCCTCGTCGTAAAAGATCGGTGGAATCTCGAAGCGTGTCACGGCTGTTACGCCGCGAGATCGATCGATCGGAACCGCCATCGGCGATCGAGCGGCGTGGCGGCGGTTACGGGGTGTTCGGTAAACCGCGGTACCACCGACGACGACCTCGTTTCTACTAACTTAAACACACTATTGTACTTTTATGTTCGAAGGCTATTCTCCTTGGAAACTAAATGGTTAATAAAGCAAGATGTAGGTATCTAGGTACGCGACAGTTTTTCTTTTTTCAAAAGGAATCATCCACGCGATTTATTAGACACCCAGTGCGCTGTGAGCTCGGGCTGGGCCGCAGGCAAACCTGCACACGTGTGTACACTAGGGTGGCTTTTATTTTCGACTTTTGAATTTTCTTCGGTGCACCCTACAGAATAGTTCCAAATAATTAAAAAAAATCCGTGTGAAGTTTGAGCTCGATCGGATAACGGAAAAGGGTGCCTCTGAGCCCTTAAACATTTAAATCGTTATTGAATAGCTCGCGAAGTCGATTTTATATAATATCCTCCAAGTTATTGATTCAATCAGAAAATATGTCAAACAAAAGTTATAGATCCGGACAAGGAGCATCTTTTATGTTGTATTACTTTATCTCGTGCGACAAACGGTTTTCGAAAAAAGTCCGAAAAATTAAAAAAAAAACTTTTTCCTCAAATTTTGAAAGTTTAAATGCTTCTAGAACACTTTTTATTTATGGAGGCGAACAAAAAAATAGAATTTTTATTTTCGGGGACTATTTTTGAAACATTTAAGGAGGGGGCATATACCGAAATATGCCGAGAAGATAAAAAAAAATTGACCAAGAGCCACCCTAGTGAACACGCGCGGGTATAAAGCGTTTGAGAGCGCGTCAATGTTGATTCGATCCCCAGCTGAAATATGACGGTCATCGACGTTTTCGTTTTTACGCGTACGAGTCGAAGCGCGCGTGGACGATAGGCGGTGGAGGGTGATCGAGCTCCTGGAAAAAGATTACACGGTGTCTCGACTCCATTCTTCGTTCCCGTATGCGTGGCTCCCCCTTTGCTCTATGCGCGCTGGCCTTACGCGAGGCTGGTTAGGTTTGATACGAAGGTAGATGGACGGAAGGCACGGGTCCGCTTATGGAATTGTATACAGTTTGTTGGAGACGTCGAACGTGGAACGGTGCTCGTAGGATGCTGCGCCTGAATCCCAGCATCCCCAATCTCCCGGCAAATTGCCCCCCCAATAATACCGAACTCGACTAGTTCCCGATGTGTTGATCTTTATGCAGATGCAGGGGATTCGGGTCAATCGATCGTCGGTATCATCCCGCTCTCGATCGCCCCGTCCGATGGATGGCGCATCGAAAGACGCCTCGCTCCCTATAGAAATACGGAGCACCGAGCGGATTCCAGCTGGAAGGCCTTCGAGGCAGAGTTACATAGTAGGTATGTAATTCGATGATCGAGGAACGTTATTGAGCATTAGCGGGCGGATTACAAACAAACATGCTCGTATTAACTGAAATTGCATCGCTAATTACAGCGGTGCGCGAGTGATACGGTATTGAAATAGCCTTGTAGCATCGATCAGCGAGTCGAGTCGTTCAGCGAGCACCGTATCGGATCTCTCGCAACGATTACGAGATAAAAGTCGCTGGATTTATTGCGGGGCCCGGCGTGCTCGCCCGCAAAATATCGTAAACGCCGAGCACACGTACGCGGTTGCATCAGCCGGAGCGAAGGAAAGGAGATAATCAAAGAAAACTAATCCTTTGTTGCTGCTTCCCTTGAGCCGAGGCTCGTGCACGCTCGTTACCAAAATGTACCGCGCAATTACTCTCGCGCAACACGATTAAATTAACCAGTATCGGCCCGAAGCCCCCGTCCCGTCATAAATCTGCCTGGCGTCTCGCCCACAATCCGCATCATTACCCCTCGCGTCATTATACCCAGCCAATATCGTCTCGCGCTCCTCCTTATCTCCCCATCGTCCTCGCGTCCCGCAGGTCATCTTCGTTTCGAGGCCACACGCCGACGAGCGATTGAAAGCCCTCATCTGCGCGCGTAACTGTGTACGCGCGTGTTCGCCGAGCGGCGAGAGGCAGGAAGGGGCAGCCCCTCGTAACAAAGATCAGGAACCTAATCTGGGCAACAGGAGCAGCGGCAGAGGCAGTCAGCAGCGTCAGGCGGGAACAGCAACAGCAGCGTCAGGGGTGGCTTCGCAGAGACGACGAGCTCGTGGATGGATTTATTTAAGGGCGTGTATTCAGCGGGAGATACAATGGCGAGACGACACAGAGGCGACGCAGGGGGGGGCGAGAGGGGGGCCAGGGTTGAGCATCAGGGTCGTTCGTTCCCGTACCGGGAGGTTTATGGCCGACATCTGCGGCCAGTTCTGACCCCCCGGCGTGACGAAACAGCGAATACCGGGTAGGACGCGGAGCAGCGGGCAAGGGTGGTTTAAGGACACTAACTGGCCGAAGGGTGAGCGCCGGTGTTGCTGTTCCTTCCTCCTGACTGCTGTCAGAGCGCAGACAGGGGAGCGGACTCGGGGCCACGCGGTAAATCGACCGTTAAAAATCTTCCATGGCCTCCGAGTGTAATTCTGTTAGTCGGCTTACTCGCGTGAACCGTGACGACTTGTGACGAAATTCCCTTCGTCGCCGCGCCAGGACCGTGCACCAGGCGCTCGCCTCCTCGTCGTCTCTGCCCCGTGACCCCGGCTCCTTCGTTCCTCGAGTGCATCACGTATAAACGCCACGACCTGGCCATTCGTCACCGCGCCTGGGCACCCCGACTTCCGTTCGCCGCGTGAAAGGAGTGTTTCCCGCAACGGCAGCCTCCGGGGTCGGGAATTTTCAGGGCACGCCCGTGGATTTTACGCCCGCCGCGGATCATTCTTCTCGCTCTCCTTCTGGAACGTAGGTTTCAGAGGCCACATCCTGGGTTGGAGAGCGAATAGGCTTCGAATCGCTGCCAACGCCGGAGCACAGAGAAATCGTAAGATTATAAAGGGACGACACACCGCCGAATCCGTCCTCCCCTTGATTTCCCGCTTACCATTTTCCGAGCCGCGCGTAATGACGGAGTAATAAGCTAAATGAGTCGTGCAAAATTTTCGCTGCCATTTCTGCCTTGAATAATGAACCCCTCCCTCCCTCCCGCACCGTCCCTGTGTTCCCTCTACGTGACGTTCTTAATAACACCGCGTCTTACTCCGCCATTTATACCGTAATTTCTCTTCCCCCGTATTGTCGGAGCTGAAATTGCGACGTAATTTTTCTTCACCCGTCGTCCCGTTTCTTCTTTCTTTTTCTCTCCTCCTTCGTCTCGTCCCTCGCCTTCGCTTTGTCTGTGGCCCTCCCCGCCCCCTCCGGCCCTCGTTCGTTAATTCACCGGCGGTCAAGGATACGCTTTATTTCCCGACAAAAGGTTTCAATTAAGGAAGCCGCGTCGGGCCGCGTGAAAAATGCCCGGGCCGGCCGCGTTAAGCTCGTGTAAGTTTGCAAATGCGCATTATACGGCCCTCGACGGGAGGAGCAGCCGCGACGGCCGGCGAGCGCACTGTTGCACACCGGGAACACTATATTCGAGCACGCGTTACACGCCGTGACTACACGTGTATCGCGTCCCGTTCGCCGCGGACACGGGGCCAATGGCGTGGGGCGTCGGGGGTGACGTTATTTGATTACCCGAGGCCGGTGGCGATAACTCTCCGGCCCGCGACAAAAGCCCGCGGAAAATGACGACCGCGGCCGAAACCGCCGCCGGCCAGCACCTCGGACGAGCCGCCCAAGAATTTATCTCCCATCCGGGGCGAATAAAAAGGGTGGAAGGCAAGTAAGTAAGATACTCCGCTCCTTCCGTCCGCGGTCCTCCTCCCTCGACTCGAATCACCATGCTCTCCGGGCTCCGGACAAAAGGTCCGGGGTATACGCAGAAACGAGCCCCGACCGAAGATTAACCGACACAATTTCAACCTCACGACCGTATTTGAGGCAGCGGGGAAAAAGAAAGAGAAAGCGCACACTTAACTCCGCGCGCACGGCCACGTACGCACGCAGACAGCCGCGCGGTGATTTAATGGCGAAGTTATTGGCCGATACCAAGTACGGCGTTTCGCGCTCGGAAACCGGATCGTTTATATCAAATGAAGCCTCCTGGTTTTGCGATAATTAACGAAATTGAAATTGCCAGGGACATTCCCACGCCAGTGGGGCAGGTTCACGAAGGCCACGGACCGGGTCTGTTAAGCGGGTATAATGCTCGGACCTGGCTCATTAATTAATCCTCCTTCGTGGAAAAAAGGACGACAGAGGCTGGCATGGAACGAGAAAGAGAGTGAACGAGCGCGAGGGGCGGGGAAGAAAGAATAGGGGGAAAGGGGTGGGGCGGGCGGGGGGGGGAGGAGGAGGGGACAGAATGGGGAAGAAGCAGGGGTCTGCAGGGTCTTTCTCGGGTTACCTGGCCGGGGCCGGATCCATAAATACACTTCGCCGTGTTAATTCCGTGTGGCGAGCAAGGGGCCGAGCCACTACCGGTATTAACGAAGTTCACGACGCGGCGGTTACACCGCGCCGCGAGACGGGCGGGGATAATTTCGAGCCAGGCCATCCCGAGTCGGGGGCAATTTGTCTCCGGGCGTTGGATAAAACGTCGACGGCGGTGTGTTATTTGTAATTTGGATAACGGTACGCCGCTGCCAGAACCGCGGAAGACATTTGTCAACGGCCGCGAGTGCGGCTGTTAGATTCGTTTCGAGCCGAGGCCTGCAACGCGACAGTTTGCCAAAAGAGCGAGTGCCCTCTGTCCTTTCCGGGGCCTCTTTCTTTCCATTCTGTTCTTCGCTCGGGCTTTATCGCTCTACCTGCTTAGGTAGCTCCGATCGTCGGTATAGGCACATACAGCTCTCTTGTAATTCCCTTTCGCGTAACTCAGAACCTCGTGGCTGCAGGTTTACGAGCGTCTTTGTCCTTTATGTTGATTTTCAACAGTGTCCCACCTGATTTTCGTTAATTTTGTCGACCCCGATTGGGCTAAGTAGCAGGCTGCGTCACTAGCCATTGGGGGCAAATGGTTTAGTGGCGAACGTCCATTTCGGAGCGCAAGTTCCGCCGTCTTGGCCAAATATTGGCCGACTGTTACTCCCCGAAAAACGATCGTCGTGCCAGAACGAGATCCTGGCCAAACCTTCGAGGCTCGTTTGGAAATTCGATCCGTGAGCATTATACCCGACGACGTGGGAGGGTAGGATTCCTAGAACCTCGACTTTTCGACAGAAGATCGTAGAGCAGACCTCGATGTCAGCTGTAAAGTTCTATTCTATTAAAAGCTAAATCAACGTCTGTTGTGGTATTCCATACATTATCTCCGAGTACAGCAGAGATATTCAGGTGTGGTGCAAACGCGACGGATTATTCTCCGCAAGTATGCCTAAAATATTCATCAACGCGCTGAAGAATTTCGCGTGGTCCCGAGTGATAGTTTTACCGAAAGTGCCAGGGCGAGCAGCGTGTTAAAAGATACAAGCCGGTTCTTACAAGGAGCCGGCGACGGAGCGTTCGTAGCGTGGCCGGAGAGGGTCCCTGTTCTCGATGCGGTCGCCGAGGTCGCCGTGGGTTGAGAGCACCGGCGTGGTTAGCCGCGGCGACCGCAGCGACTGGTTCTGCCGTCTGTCGGCGTCTCTCTCGCCCTCGCCTTCCGCCAGTGTACGCTCGCCTCTATCGCCCCTGTCGGCTCCTATCCCCGTCCTTTCTCCCTCGATCTCTCCTCTTTACTCTCCGTAGCTACGGCGTCCATGGTCGTTCGGTGAGCACCGAGCCGCACCGAGGACACGTATCCACCGAGCGAACACGGGCGAACACGCAAACCGGCTGCGGCAGGCGGCAGGCAAGGCGGCTCCGCATAAACCGCAGTCGACCAAGCGCGACCGACAGCTTCGCCAACACTCTCCGCACGGCATTGCCTTATATTCCTTCTTCGTCCCGCTGGAACAAGATAAAGAGCCGGCGAACCGGACACGGAACGAGTTGGAACGGGACGGAGAAAGGAAGGAAAACGGTGGAACGACGAATGGGCCTGACGGGGAATAAAGGCTGGACGGGCGGGGAGGGGGGCGTCTCCGTGCACATCCGCGCGCAAAAAGTTCAATGGCTAGCGATAAACAGAACTACCATCGCATCGTCACTACGGCACGTCACGTATTTATTTCATTAGGAGAGGGTCCTGCACCGCCGCCTCCGTTGTGTGCGCGAACGAAAGCAGCCGAGGCGAGAGGGCGGGGAGAAATTGTACGGAGTGCTTTTCTGTACATATGTATGTATATACATATATCCCATCCCGCGTTCCGCGAAGCATGACAATGGGGTTTTCTAATCCTCCTTTGGATTAAGGGTCGAAAGCAGGGCTCGGTGCACGGTGGCGGCAGTCCGAGGGAGAATGAGAGGGAGGGAGAGAGAAAGGAGGAGAGCTTCAGGTAATGGGATCGACGTTTCGTTATGTTACTTTTCCATTCTCATCCTCGGCCTCTATCCTCGCCATCTCCCCCCCCCCCATCCCTGTCGGCTGCCCCGTGCACAACCACCACGGCTGCGCCAGGCCTTTGGTGTGTGTCTCGGTTCGTAGGATCCATCCCGCAGAGCCCTCCTCCTTCCTAACCCTGGGTCCGTGTTTTTCCTCATGTAGCCCCCTATTTTTCATGTTTCGCTGCGGCTTCGCGCAGCACCTTCATTCCCGTATAGGTATACCATCCGTGGGGCTCGGAGCGACAACTCCGCGCGGACTCGACGCACCGACGTCAACGCAAAAACTTTCGCTCCCATTGGACGGGGTCGTGCTTTCATTCGACTCTTTGCGACGGCTGTATCCGGCGGTGGGGCCAGGCGGTGAGCCATTGGCGAAGTAGAGGCTGAACCGGCTACGGTTGGTCGAGGCGGCTGAGCCGAGTCCGCGCGGAGTAGTTCCTTTACGAAGCGGGCGGACGATAGCGGCAATCAAGTAGGAAACTGCTTGGGACTGTGTGCTGCGCGATATTCACATAGGGGCACCCCCTTGCCACACGCATAGGATCGTAGTCGCTACACACGGATATACTCGGGCACAATCGCGTTCGATGCGCTTGTGTGTACGTGTTCCATCCACATTCTCCCTCTTGCTCGCTCTCGCTTTATAGAGGCACGGTGTAGGGGTTGGGAAAACGGGTGGAGGCGCCATATTTGTGGTGGTGTGGGAAGTGAGGGAAATCACGAGTGGCGAGAGAGGCAGCCAGTCGGCGGGCGGTTGTTACGAGAGAACGGGAGAAAAGGGAGAGAGAGAGAGAGAGAAAGAGAGCGGGGTAGAGAGGAACAGAGAAAGGAGGAGAAAGAGAGAGAGAGAGAGAGAGAGAGAGAGAGAGAGTGAGAGAGAGAGAGAGAGGGGGAGTTTATGCGGACATCCGTGTCAGCCCGGTGACGGCCATTTTGCGAAAAACTTTCGATTTGTTTGCACACGCCGAGCGAGCCGGGAGAACGCGACTAATACGTACGCGTATGCATGGCACGCCGTGTTCCGCGCCCTGTCCTCTCTCGTTTATTCGACCGTATTCCGCGGGACCGAAAACTTTCGGGGGCTCCCGGAGTCTCCTTCGTGCTTCAACTCGCAAAAAAGCACCGGGACGTGTATACACACACTCGCGGAATACACGATTCGCGGTAGGATATCGCCCCAGAGGACGGTAACCGTTGTATCTCTCTTTCTCAATTGTATCCGAAGCGAAGTCGGGGAGAGATAATGGGGGGAGGGGGGTGGGGGGATCAACTACGCGAAAAAAAGCATTCCGAGAACCGTTCCCTTAGTCATTGGCTCGTTCCGCGAGATTGATACTTCGAATCGTCTAGATTCCAAAGGTAGTTGAACGTGGTCGACAAATATTATTTGCACACGCTCGTTAGCCGCGGTATCAGCGATAATAGGCCCGGTGGAATGGAAAAAAACGAACGGCAATCAACGTTGATAAATGCGAGCGCGCGTGAGTCATCTGCCATTAATGATACAGAAATAGCGTTCGCACGCGAAAATTTTTGCGCCGTCTATACGAAGCGGAAAGAAGTGCCACTAAAATAATATTACAGAGAAAGAGATAGATAGAGAGAGAGAGAGAGAGAGAGTGGAATATGTATGTAAATATATCGCCCCGGTATACTACATAATAGAATCGATGTATCGTCTGATTGCGTCATGGTTAACGCCAGAATAACCGTTCATTTCAAACCCGATTAATTACGGCCAACTGAAGCAGCCCCGAAGGCATGCTATCCGGTCACTCGTCGTGTCAACGACACGCCGAAATCACGATGGACGGTATCCTGGTCGATATAACCGATCCAAGTGCACGATAGGGCGACAGGTGCTATGAAATAGAGAGTGCTAGAAAGCAAAAAGCGAGAAAGAGCAGCGTAGCGCGGGGGGGGGGGGGGGTGGGAGAGGGAGAGAGGAAAGACGTAGCGACGTTTTAACGAGCCGTGATTTTCGTGCTCGCCTTTTCGAGACCCTTACGTAACGCGACTTAATTGTGAAGGAGCTATCGCGCCGGTTAATACGAGCGTCGGGAACGAGGAGAGACATTCGAGGGGGTGCTTGGCGGGTTTAACTGTGGAGTAACGGCCCGCCACAGTGGGGGAATGGAAAGATTCCTCTGGAGGGGATACCATCCCCACCACTTGCCCGTCCATCAGTCGCTCCGAGGCCGTTGTCGAGAGTGGGTTGTTCTCGGAGTTTGTCGACGCGTTTAACGTTACCGTGGCTAGCTTTCACGTTCAGGTAAGCCAAGTTCCGTCGGATATACGTGCGCGCTCTTGCTTCTCGATTCTCGAACGCGTAGTCCCGGCGTCGCTGGAAAAGGTCTCGCGTACCGAAACGGTTAGAGAACGTGCTCGGTGCTAGTGTTGGTAAACTTAACCTCAAAGTGGCGGCGGGCCACCCGTTCTATGGTCGTAAACAAGCGAGTGTAGTGTCCCTGTGTAATAGTGCGCCCGCGTTGAGAAGTGAAGCCCTGAGAGGCGAAGAGAGAAGGAAGCTCTCCCTTCTCCCGTGTTCTTCTTTTTGGATGTAACGGAAGCTTCGCTTCCTTCGTCGGATTCTTGGCCGCGGCGGTGGTTGGTCACCCTGTTTTACCGACCGGCTAAAAGGGCACGCCACGCTCTCCTCTGCTCGTGCCCGAACGAGATTCCTTCGCGGCGTCCTCGGTGTCACGTTATTAACCTCAAATGAACGCATCGAGCGACCGAAATAACTGGTGAAACAAGAGTGATCATTCGAGGCGGTGTTATTGGTGGTAACGACGAGAATGCGGTAGTGGCGGATGGCAAACAGACCGATGGATCATCGTCGTGCCTCCGAGGCGGGGACCTTTTCGATCGAATCGCGTCGACAGTGCCGTCGGAAGGGTCGTTGTGCCTCGTAGCCCGTAGCGCGGGCGATTTGAATCGCTGTGCTTTATGTTTATCGTTGTTGGTTAATTTGTTGTATCATCTGTTGCCCGTTGGTGTGCCGCGCGTGACATGAAGCCTGCCGTTCGCGTGTTTTGAGAACACATACACAACAGTGTTTCTATTTTCGGCTTTGCTCCAGACCAGAGAGAAGGAAACATGTATCCCAGCGCCGGAATCAATGCCGCCGCTGTAGCTGCCGCCGCTGCTAGGCATCCGGTGAGTAAAATATGTACTAAGAAATAAGTCAAATCCATCGCGAATTTTTGTCCACTTTTAGGCATCGAATTTTCCAGAAATTCTTTCTCTACTCCGTACATTGGTCTCGGTTTTATCGTGTCCACTCTGGAGGATGTTGGGCAAAATGGAGTCAGGTCTCTTTCCGGTAAAAATTGTTTCTTCAACGCGTAGTTCTCGACGAGTTACACTTTTGTTACGCGGTTTGAGCGATTTGTACCTCGTAAAGCGATCTCAGCATGCAGCTAGACAGACTTGGCTCGAGTTTCACGCACATAAGGGACTCGCGATTCCGATCACGTGCAGTGGTGTAGAAACCAGCGTAACTCCTTTTTCGATCGTCTATCGGATTACTTCACGCTGGAATTTCTCGAACGCGCGCAACCATCGCGAAACAGGATTGCAGCGCACGCGTTTCTAGCCTGCGTAGACGGAGGCGCGCCACTTCAAAATATCATGGCTATTCAAGTGCACATTAAATATTGCTCGATTCCTCGAGATTAGCAGTCTTCTTTTCGAGCTTGCGCTCAATTATTGCGAGCAACAACCCGGTTTCTTTTTCCTCCTCCTCTATTCGCCGCCTATGCTGTTTATGCCACCATTGACGGATCGCTCTGTTGTTTAAATCACTTTCCCGACACACAAGCAACATAGGAGCTTAAAAGCATAGATAATCACGGATGCTCTCAACCACGTTGATTAGCAGAATACATTCTATTAATCAATCAGACTTTGTAGTCGCTCACATGCATTCAGTCTAGCGCGTGCTGTGAACGCCTACGGGCGTTTGGCGTGCACAGTTAACAGTACGCTACAAACAATTTCCGCACACGGCGGTGCGCTGAACATTGAAATCAACGTAGAAAATACTCACGGTGTGTCTTCGCGATTAAGACGACGCTGAAGACGTAAGAGCAGCATTCGCCGAGGGAATTACATTATTCCCCTGTTGCCATTATACCCGCCTCGGCCCGATGATGATAATAATTACGGACGAAAGCAAAAGAAGGAAAAAAAATTGCCCATTACTTTCCGTTGTAACGGTGTGTTGTCGGGCGAAAGGGACCCTCGGATAGAATAATGAAAGCTTCATCTGGCCCGTCCCTAATAACAGGCGTTACACCGGATGTGCGGCCCGGCGATATTGTAGCACGTGGTGAGCAGCGGGGGTAAAGCAGAGAGGACGAGAAACACGGCGGATAGAAGGAGACGGTGGCAGCGAACCAGCATAAAAAAGAAACGCGCTGGTGAAAGAGCCGTGGCTCTGTGTATTCCCCCCTCGGAAGGCGGCGACAATGTTCCATGGAAAAAAGGGGTGGCACTGTCGAGTGCCATGAAGTTAGCGAGAAGAGTCGTTCCGACGGAGTCATTGGCATCTCGCTCGCGCAAAAGGCAGTGGCCATCGACGGAGCACGTGTACATCATGCACGATATTAGCCGAGCATAACCTCGCCGCTCGAACCGGTACGGTGCGCGTCCGCTTCGTGCTCCGATTCGGCAAATATTGATACGTTTAATCGGCGGACCGTTTACCCCGACGCTTCGTTCAAACGCAATTTTGCCGCGTGCACAGCTGAAAATACTTCGAACCTCGTCAATTCGAAACTGTACACGCCGTTGCGCGAAACGCGACGCCCTCCACCTCCCTCATTTCATACCAGACTTTACCCGTCGCGTTAGTATCGTCGATCTATTCTCGGGGAATCCGCGAGTGCCGGACATCGATAGGGATTGTAATTCCGCGGCGAACCGTGGCACCGTTTCCATCTCTCGCGTTGTCGAAAATTCGCGAGCCGCGGTATGCGCGAACGCCGCGTATGCCGGTACACGTAAACGTACTTCGAACTCGCGTGAGTCACAAAGAAGTTCTCAGGGGGCATTAGAGAGACGGGTTTCCGTGGAACGTGCACGATAATCGGTCAATTTCAAGCTTCGGAGCCGTCTAGCGCGGCGCGCAACGGTAATTCGTTGTTGAAGCAGGCACAGCCGATGCACAAGCGTGCGAGTGGGTGGCGCGCGGTGGAGAGACAAGGCGAATCGAGTTGCGCTGTCGGCACGGAAATACAGAATCACAGTGATATCTTGAGCCCCGCGTCGTCCATTATGCTGATGCGCCCGGTAAATTTCACGCATTATACTCCCATTATACGTTTCCTGGCCGAGTGGAATCGCGATCTCGTGCTCCCGTTCGCGGTAATTACACGCTGCTGCTTCTCGTCCGCCCGGGCGGGGGGGGGGGGGGGGGGGGGAAGAGACAAGGGGGGAAACCGATTGTTTTAATTTCTGCGCTCCCCCGTCCTTTTACGCTGGGATTTCGTGTCCGTGCCAGTTTTTATCCTTCCCTGGCAGGTTTCCGTATTAAATTTTAATCCATACACGACACTCGCGGATTCTTACCGCGTTGAATATTCATACCGTCAACTTTCACGAAATTCATTTAATCTTTTGGCTACTTTTCTCGCCCGACTATGGGCGAGCCATTGAAACTGAAAATATTTGGGGAGCGCCGGTTTTCTTGAATTTTCATACGAAATACCTACAGATGTTAAAAATCGTTTCTCGAGGCACACTGTACGTGCCCGAGTGTTCTGCTTGAGCGTTGGATAGAGTACGACCAAATTTTATCTTCCTATACGTTTATTCGACACCTGGGGCGCGCGTGTACCGCTTCCCCGGTCGCTCTCGACACGACATATTGTCTCTTCCATTATTCTCTCTCTCTCTCTCTCTCCTAGCGCTCTCGAGATTCACTTACGCCGCTGCTCCTCTTATTATTGTACACCAGGAACGGTACGACCGTGAAAATCGTGCCGATAAAAAGGGAACGTCGTATCGCTGGGTAGGGGGGCCTACATCGAAGTGTCGTAAAAAAGAGAGGGGAAGCGAGAGGATGAACACAGTCGGCTCGCTTCCGATAAGAGCTTCGAGAGAGCGTAAAAAGACGATTCTCCCGATACAGTGTCGCAGCGTGTCGAGACCCTCTAAATGGATAGCGATAAGACGATCGATTTACACTCGTACGCACCCACCCGGCTTTCCTCTCAATAAGTCGGGCATAATTAAATCTACAGGCAGTCTTTATCGGTGGTTTGGTCCATTATAATTGCTGTTTTTGTTGGAACCTCCCAATGGCATTCGATACGTGAAATCGACAACGGCCACGGAATACGGCGGTTCGAACGCTGCTGGTGGCAGTTTGTTACGTTAAACGGTCTTCTTCCGATAACGACGCGAATTAGTCGGGGAGAGATTGCCGGGGACTTTGTCCCCCCGGTTTCTTTCGCCTTTTACTTTCTCACTTCTTAAAAGGAAGCGGGGCGAGGACATAGTTTAGGCGCAGGTGCTCGGGGGGGAACGTATAATCCGGGAGGGGTAGCCGAGCGAAAGAGGCGAACGACTGTGGAACTGGGAGAGCATATACCCTCGGCCCCTTCTTCCCTGGCCGGGAATAATCCCTTGACTGGCGCAACAATGGCCAGAAACGAACCCCCGAGCGTGAACCGTAATACCCCCGTAGTCCTCGGGGTGCCGTAAATTGGTCCACTGGGAGAGCAAAGCAGGGAGGGCCCCGTGGAGTGCTTTACCCGTGGACCCTCGCGGTTACTTTGCCACCCCTCCAGCTCTGCCTTCCTGTTTCCACCAGGGACATCCTACTCGAAATCTCACGGCCTGCTCGCTCTGTCTCCCTCCTCCTTATTGCTTTTCAATTACTCCGTGCTGCTTTCCTGTCTCTACTCCGCGTGGAGCATCGGTCGCTATAGTTGCGCTGGTACGATCGGCGCGCAAAGAGTGCGCGGGGACTGATATCGAAGGTTTCGTGCGTGCTCAATATCGTGCTGGACCGGTTCCCTCGATAGATGCACGGGATCGGTTCTACCGTAGGCGCCCCATAAGAATGGTTCATGATTCACTGGGAAAGTCATGCCAAGATTTTTAACGTGTTCCTCGCGATACCATTTATGGAGAAATATGCCCGTAACACGTCAGACATCGAGCGACAGTTTGAATTCTTTGGAATCGACAGTGTACACACACGTTGCACACCGCAAAGAGTACACTTCCGGCCGTTTCTCGTTTCGGGACGCCCGATCGCCAAGCGTGTGTCACTCGTGGGACATAAAGAAACGCGTCCCTCGCTCCCCACGGCCAATAAATATTCTCCATCGAGCAAATTTGTTTTTACGGGGTCGTCGCGCGAGCAACGTGGCTCGTTTCTTTCGTCGTTCGCGTTTCATGGGACATTCGGGGCCTCCCTGTTTGTCTTCCTGTAACGCTTTTCAGCCGGAATTATTTATCTTGCTGGCCGTGCCCTCTATAGATAGGTCCGCGAGCCACCACCGTTTCGTTCTCGTCGAGATTTCTCAGCGAAAGGGGAAGAGAGAAAGAGAGGAGCCCCCCCCGCCCCCCTCTGTCCGTTCTTCGAGCGAGCTACAAGGGGTCCTCGAGTGTTCGGAACATAATCCATTGTGCAGGGGCGATTGTGTTTACGTCTGCATGCGTCTCCAAGTGGAATGGAACTTCTACAAGCTTCTGCTTCTCCTCTCCGGCTCCTCGTTTAAATAACTCTCAAATTACCTCTGTCGTCTCTCGCTCCTCCTTTTACCTCCTTCGAAAGGAGCCCCTGTCTCCTGTCGTACGTGGCCCCTCGTCCCGCACCGTTCATTCCCCGATCGTTTCCCCCGCCTGGTTAATCCTCTCTCTGCTCGCCCCCGGCCACCGCGCTCGAATCGCTTCTAGCATTAACCTCACGATGAAGCGGTGGGAAGGTGATTCCTTTCGGGGAGCAGTTTGGGGACTCGTTGAACGAGTAGGAGAGAGCTTCGACCCCACGAAATCCCCTGTAACCAGAGTAATTAGTACGTTCTTCCTGTTCCTTCTCAGCGGGAGGCGCTCGCCAGTTTCTCCGACAGCGGCGGACGGGACTCGCTCCCGTCGGATCTTAATTATTCATAACGTTTACGGTTACGATAACCGCTCGGCCTGTAGATTACACGCGCAATTAAGTACGTTCGCCCCGGCTGTGATAACTTCCTTGGCTGGTGAGCAAAGGAGGAACGAGGGGGCACGGAGGGGGCACGTTTTTCGCTCCCGATAGAAGCGCAGGACCGTCCACGGTTTTCACGGCTCGTTAATCACGGCTTTATAAATCGAACTGCCTCCTAATGTATGTATAGAGCGAGAGAGAGAGAGAGAGAGAGAGAGAGAGAGAGAGAGAGAGAGAGAGAGAGAGAGAGAGAGAGAGAAAAGCAGGGATGGGAAAAGTGGGCTCGCGTGTGCGTGCACGGGCATACAAACGAAGCCCTCTCTCGCGTGCATGTGACCGCCTCTCGAGCGGGGAATGCGCGAGTACATAAGTATTTCGTGCACGTTCGCCTCGAATAATGCGTGAAGGCACTTGGCAAGGAGCGTTGGACGCTATGGGATGGGTGGACAGGCTGTTTCATAGTGGATGGTCGAAATAGCAATGCTAAACTTAGGGGAGACCGGGGCTGGTTGACTAATAACGTTAAAAAGGTTTAAATTGTGATTTTGTTATTCAGAAAGCGATTTTTATTTTTTGTTTCAATTTCACTATGTTGTAAACACATTATAATTTATGTTTAAATTGAAAAAATTTCAGTTTCTTATTAAATTATGAAAGAAAGAAATTAATATATTATAATGAAACAACTCTTGTGACATTGTGTTATTTTATTACCACTGACATAAGTTGCTAATAACATTTTCCTAACTGATTCTACCTATCGTCAACCTACCCTATACTGTAAGTCGACCAACCTCGATCATGGGGCTGCTTGAACAGCACGGAAGGTGTTAGAAAAACATTAAAACACCCTAAGTGTTGTCACATTGAGTCAACTTTAATAATTTAATCAGATAATCAAATGTATGCCCTATCAAATATACTGACCGGTTTAATGATATTTCTTCCCGAAAATTTATTAAAAATCAAAAGCAGATAAACTGGCCTACCAACCCCGGTCTCCCTGCAGCGAAACGTTGCACCCTTTAGCGAGTTCTATCTTCTCGTAACCATTATACGTACTTGTCAGAAGCTTACTTTATCAACCTCGTTGACGGACCTATTTCAAAACAGACCTGCATTCCGTTTATTATATCGCGCGTCCCTTTTTGAATCCTCCTGTACACCACGCATAGTCGGGCGTGTGTATGCAGGGGTACAGTATAAGGACGGGTGTAGACGTGTGCATGCACATAGCGCGATAAATACGCCTAACCGCTTTGTAAACCTCGGCGGGGAGGGTGGAAGGAGGGGAAAAAGAAAGTCCGAGGAAGCCCCTTGAAGTCCCCTCGGACCTGCTCGTACAGGAGAATGGCACTAATTGGCATTAGGCTTGGCAGTTTGTCGTGTTCCCCCCTCTCTCGCCTCTGTGCACTGCTGCTCCTGCACCTCTACATCACGAGCCGCGCATCGGAGCATTTCGTTTCCATGACTCCTCTTCCGTGACTGCGAACATTTCTCTCTCTCTCTCTCTCTTCCTCCATCTTTGCCCCTGTTGCCCCCTTAAAATTGCCCTGCGGGCCAAGGCTCGCAATCGGGCATAGTATTACTTATCGCTGCTGGCAGCACGCATGCTGGATATGCACACTTAACGAGTATACCCCGTCGATCGGCGTTCTTGCTGCCGCGTCTCCCTTCTCTCCTTTGTCCTTTAATCCTGGCGCTTTGGGACCCAGCAATTCCACGCCGTGCGGGGAGATTATTATCCTTCGAGGGCCCTCGACGTCGCGAAAAATGGTACCACTGGGGGTCCACGATGATTCGGAAACACGCTTCCCCCGAGTCTCGAGAGATGGGGGCGAGATTTCTGCGGGTGTTGCCGCAAGCCGAATACATAACGTGAGAAACCCTCGGGGACATTCGCGATAAATTTGCCACCGAGTTTCGACGTTATACGGTGCAATTTCCAACTCGCATTTCACATTGTACCGATAGGTGCTTCGCTTCAAAGACAGATGAGAAGTAGGTACTTCATTACGTGCCCCGACTGTGGGACATGATGAACGTTTCGTATTCTCCTTTAGACTTTAAACGTACTACCTACAAAGGTGACATTGAGTGCCTGGCACACCGAAAATCGTTACACTCGGCTTTCCTCTCGGAGGCCAAACAACTTTCACGTGCCATCGATAGCCCGCGAAATAATACATACTTCTGAACCAGACGTGACGCGCGTGCAAATAGAAAACCGTGATTAAGAGGAGTGCTCGATAATGGCGCGGCGAGGGCAGACTTCGCTGCGACGCTAATACATCGCGGCTAGGTATCCTCCGCTGTTCGGCAGTTTCACACGGAGCGGCCATCCGAGGATCCTCGAGGGATTTTCTTCTTGTGCGGATCGCTCGGGGATCACCAGTCCCACGAGTCGTCGGCTGATGGAAAAAGCTTCCAGCGTTTCTCGAGAGGGATCTTGAACGACACACTCGCGAATTTCCAACGCTCCCAGGCTTCTGTGCTGTGTATATACGTATAAACGCAGAGAGATATTCTTTTCGCATAGACCCGGCCGGCCGGCCGGCGGCACACTGGTTTTCCGCAAACCCGCCGCGCTATGCAAATATTTGCCGGACGTTCGTCGGTTCCCTCCGCCTTCTCTCTTCTCGCGTCAGCTTCTCCACTGTGTCCTCTTGAGCTACGTCGTCATGGATACCGCCGAACAGCGCGAGGCAACGAAGGGAAAAGGGAAGAAACGTACAAATATTTGGCTTCGACTAGTGCGCCTGGCACTAACCAGTTTCTTCCTTGGCGCGGGGCAGCGACGCTGTCTAGCCCGCGGCTCTCTAAACAACATCAGAATTGTTATAAGAGAAACTGTGCCTACCAACACCGGGCGACCTTCTCTATACGCGAGGTTCCCTTAAAATCGATCCGCACCATCTCACGATCACATTTCCCTCGGCCTTGCGCGTATCACTCGCGCCACCGATGCCTGCAAAAACCCCGAGGCACCGTGGCTCGTAACAGCCCCCTATCGGATTATCAAATTCCTGTTTACGGTCGTCGTGTCAAGTCACACGTAAAACCCGCAGCCCCGGGCTAATCCAGTCTCCTCGTACCGCCACTCATCGAGTATTCCAACGACAATCGGTCGGGAGCCCGAACCGATGTGGCGACCCTCGCGTGCACATCCCCTCGCACCCGTCCGACAGCGGGAACAACAGCGCGCGGGGGCTCCCTATTATTTTCCACGGGATCGTCCGTGACCACCTCGGGGGTCCCTCTTCGTGATCGGTCGTAATTTTTGGAAGCGAGCCGCCGCCGCCGCCGCCGACCCTCGAGGGCTTTGGGGCGTTAAGCCGAATTAACATAAGAGCGTGTGTGCAAACACGGGGATGGCTCGCGCGAGGGGAGGGTCGAGGGTTCTGTGTTTGAGGGACGGGGAGGAGGACACGACACACGGTGTGCCCGTGTTAGAAGGGGAACGAGGAACGAGCATCGAACCGAGCAGACAGAGACACGCGTTCAGAAAGCTCCGGGATGAAGCTGCAGATGGATGGAGAGCGGGGCGAAGCAGGGGGAGGCTAGCATCGGTGGGAACACGTGTCCCACACGGAGATAGTTAATTACTCGTTTGTGCACGCTGCGCCGGGCTCGGCGGGTCGCTACCAACAGGGACGGGCAACTGAGACGGATAATCGGTGAGCGGCAGAGAGGAAGCAGGAGGACGGATCGGGCGCCGCACCGCGCCGCGGGAATGAGTGCAGCCGAGTGGAGGAACGGCAGAGCGGGGCACGGTAGACGGGTCGTTGGTGGAACGAGGAGAGACGGCCCGACGAACGGGGGGGCCATGGGTTCGAAACGAGAGGGAAAGGTCGTTGAGGAGGAGACGGGGACACGGAGCACGCGATGGGCGTCGGAGCGAGACGGGGACAATCCTGTTTCATCGGACCGTTGAGACCCACAGCTCGCCACGGAGTTGAAGAAGGTGGCGGCGTGATGGGACAGGGTATACGTGGAGGAGGCGAAAAACGAGGATGAGGTTAATGATATACACGAGGGCTACCGTATACTACCGGCTCGATCCCATCTGTGGCTACCTTGTCTCCTGTTCTCTCGCTTCTTCGCCGTCACCTTTAGCCTCTGTCTCGCTCGCTGCCGTTTGTCGTGCCCGTTCTCCGTGTCCCCCGTTTCCTCCTGCCCCTTCACGTTTCTTTCGCTCTTTACGATTCAACAATGCGCCGGTATTTCCATTCTTCGCCTGCCTACGTACACGGCCGCCGAGCGTTACGCGGTCTTGCATTTTAACACGATCCGGATACCGTGCGCTGTTGTACTCGATCCCGGTTGATCGATGTGTCGCTCACCGCGACACAGGCAAGAGGATCTCATCGGAGACCCTTGTACATAATAGCATTCGTACACGCGCGCGCGCGCGCGCGAAGAACCGGCAGTCTTTTTTCCCACTGATAAGGCCGAGCAAGGCGGAAGGAGTTTTGACAATACTTTGAACAGCTGCTGACAGCCAATTACCCAGAATCGCTTAATTATCGCGAGCGAAATTCCCAAGCGTGGCCGGTGTCAGCGAGAGAGGCACGCCATACCGGGCTCGCAGCGAAACATAATTACACCGTTAGCGATTCGCTGCATCGGTGAAAGATTCCAGCGTGCAATTAACGTGGCTGCTCGCGAGCCGTGTACACGCCTCGCGGTTGTATACACGCCCCGCGAGCTCGCTGACGTTTTGTGCATGCCGGCATGGCGGGGTGTGCACGCCGAATGAAGCGATTCCTGTCGCGTACGGCGCGCCGCCCGAAGAAGGGAAGATTGCGCAAGCACAATGCGATCCCGTGCAGCCAGTTTCATAGCCGCTCGAGCGAATATCGGTATTCGCTACCGGCGTTACAAGACCGCCCCGCAACGCTTCGCTGACTTTTCGAAGAGCAGAGAACGCCCAGAGGAAGAGGGACAGGAACTGTGCACGGGGGAACTCCGTTGCAGAAATACGAGCGCGCATGCATCAACCGTGCCGAGGCGAGTCTGTTGCAAACGGATCTTCTCGTATCGCCGTTTATTCGTCCCGTTGCCGGCGAAATTCTATTACGACAGGCGGCTGCTGTTTACGATTATCGATAAGGCGCCGAGGATTCGCTCGGCGACGAGTGAAATGAAGCACGGGGGTTATAGAGGTAATTCCATTATCGCCTCGGCACTTGCGCGCGTGAATTTGTCAAGCGGAGATCTGTTTTGCATCGAGAATTCTACCATTTCATAGAGACAGCTCGCTCTTTGGGTAAGTATCGTAGACACCGACGAGTTCAATCAGTTCCAAAGAATTGAAGAGTTAAAGTTAAAAGTTTCTTCTTTTTATCAGAAAATCTTCCACGCGCCACTGGTGGTAATACTGTAGTATAGAATTTGATTTTTGGCACTCACAGTGTTTTCTGCCAGGACTCTTCAATTGCCGGTGCAAAAGTAGTCGCGAACCACTTGGGGTACTGGTACCAGGCATCTTTCTCTATCACCCTGTTTTCTAAAAACAACAAAAGGGGTCGATGACAATTGCACACGATAAAAAAGATATGGCTGTGACATACGGCTCCTCTACTTTGTTTTTCTCTCGAGACTAAGCTTCCCGTTCCCCAGTTGTCCACGCCGCGGTAACAAGATGTATCTTGTTTCTTCTTCATTTTTTTCCTTCTTGTCCTTTCTTGGACACTTCGTGCTGCCTCGAGGGACCACGGAGTCAACTCGGGGATAATAATAAAAAAAAGGAAAGGAGAGAAAAAAGAGGAGCGGTCGGGGGCCGCCGGAGCTCGTCGCGTAGCTACATTAGCTGCAGCTTGTTCGCAGATAAAGGCAGCCACGCTCTTAAAAACCCTCGGTCGACCGTTGTCGGGAGATAGCTCCGATAATGGGCCGACATCCAGGAGACACGAAAGACTTTTCTCCCTATCTCCCTTGTCACGATTTATACATTTATCTCGTCTCGTTCGACCTGCGCCAATCGCTGCACCGAGAAACAGGTTAACGGCCCCTTGGAACATAGAAAAACAATTAAAGACGATTCAACGTTCTCTGTGGACGACGACGCCAGCGTAGTTTCCATTCTGTTCTTCGTTTTTGCTTCCGCATATAGTGATGCATCTTCTCTGGTAGAGTTACGGTGACATTGTAAAATCAGTTGGACGTTAAAGTTAACATATTTCCCGTGTCAAGATAACTAAGCTCGAAATCGTAAATTCGGTAGTTGGGCTCAAGCAGTAAGCAGTAACTCATCGACAGAATCGGCCACGACGTTTCACTTTAACACTTTGAGTCATGCCGACGTGTTTGCATCCCGAGGGATTTCGACTGTATGGTTTTACAGAGTGTTCGCGATCATATTTTCCGCGAAGCATCAAAGTTATTGTCCGACTATTCCTAAATGTTAGTTCGAAGTGAATTAAGTGGAGCTTGAACTTGGAGCGATATTTCGCCTTTGAACGCTCAAAGCGTCGAGGTTCTATGCGTTCTGCGATGAAATGAATGGTGGAGCATGCGAGAGGTGCGAGGACCGAAATACATGCTCCTTACGACCCGAAGCGAGGCCCGACTGTTTGTTTTCCCACGTTCTTTTCGAACCGATTGTCTCGCAGCTAGAGGCTTGTTTACTTCAACACCTCGTTGATTTGGCCTACTTCTCGTATTCCGCTGGCCGTGCATATAGAACGAGTGGGACAGAAATAGGGGAGTGGATCAACCATCCGGACGTCAAGGTAAACAAGTTTCGAGCGTCGGGACAAGGTGCTAGGAAAAAATTATGTTTGCAGATAAGGAGCTACGCCGCATTCGGGGTCGTATGGTGCGTGCTCGCCACCCATTCATATCCCATTGATCGCGCTGCAGCATGTAGGAAAGTCTGAAATGAGACACCATAGACTGTCGACAGTTCTCAGTGCTCCTGCATTCATCGCTGACGCTATATTGTTCTTTTAGCCATCGAATTCAGGTTTCCATTACATCTACCATTAAATATATCAATTTTTTAATCTAGGGACGAATTAGGCATAACTCGAGCGACTACTAATCTACCCTATTTTCAATAATACGGATAAATATATAGAATGAAAGTGTACTTTGCATGTCGCATTTAGTAACGCCGCATCATTCCTATTCAGCAGACACTTTCATCCCCCATAAAAGGAGGGTGGGCGTAATGCCCCGGAAACGTTGATTTCTCCGAAACTGCACGGTTCGCCACCGAAAGCCACGAACAATGAGTCAATCGACGAATACACGGAGTTCAGCTGTGTACCATTCGACGGTCGAGCGGCTCCATGAAAAAAAAAGAGAGTTGTTTTGCACAGTCTGCCCTCGTTGCACCTCCCCCTCGACAAATCGTGCCCGATGATTCGCACGAATCGCGCATTTACGGTTGGCCGAAACAGATCGTTGAGCACACACGTCGTTCCCCCGATTAGAATCGCAATTTAGATGGCCTCGAGTGATTTCGCCGCGTGCTCGAGTTTCATTGCGCCGCGCGCCCCCCTCGACGAGAAGAAAATGGGGAGCGTTGCGCGCAAGGGCAGGGGTGGTCCGCCCTATAATGTCAGATAACGAGATTATCGTGAACCGAGGAAGGAAACTGGTGGCGGTAAGAGCTGCTAGGGAACGGTGGCCATCCTGCTCGAGAAATTTCATTTGGACGTGACCGTCGGTTGCGCCACCCTCCCTCCGGGGTGGAAAAAGGGAAAGGAAGAAAGCGGGCTATCGGCCCCGGGAGATCAGGAAGGGTGACATTGTCCGTAAGTGTCGAGGATCGAAGGGCGCGGCCAGGCCCATTCAAAGTCCCCCCCAGCTCGTTCGGTTTGCCAGTAATTGTAACATATTCACCCCTGGCGCGCAGTCAACCCTTATGCAAAGCTACCTCGGAACATTGGGTTTGGCTGCTTGGAATGGAACGAACGGTGGCGTCGTGTTCATGCAGGGGACGAAGGAGAAGTCAGGAAGGGAGGGATGCTCCTTGCTCGATGCCCCGCGATCTGTCGGTTTTCAAGGAGTCGTTGGTTTCTAATAGACGTTAGAAATTTCTGATGGTGAGTCACGCGTGCTGGAATAGTGTCTTAATTTACAGCCAGTCCGAGAGATTTATGAACACTTAAGAGTTGAGACACCGAGCATCACGCACCGAATGTTTTATTCAAAGGAGGAAGGGGTGGTCGGCTAATCTCTTTGTTAAAGGGGGATGATTGACGCGCTCGTCGGTGGAAGCAATCTCGGGGAAAAAATTCGACTTCGCCGTAGGATAAACTGAGCGCGTGTACGTGTGTGTATTGTATAACACAGGGGTGGTTTTGGGCGCTCGTAAAAGGACGGCGATCGAGGGGCAAAAATGGGGTTTATGACTGTAACAGATTAGGTGGCCGAACTACCAGGGTGGTTCTTGCCGTACTTCCTATTATCGTAGAGCTTTTGTAGTGCCCGTGCTTTTGTTGAAACGCCCCATCTTCATCCCCCCCTCTCTCTCTCTCTCTCTCTCTCTCAGTCTCCCTCCTTCTCCCGGCGCAAGAAAAGGTATGAAGCGGACAGTGAAAGAGAGAGGTCGTTTGAGGGGGTTGGGTGGCACCGGGCTACGACAGTTGGCCGATATTTGAGCTTCCTTTGTGTCGCTAAAGTACCGCGCCCCCCTATTGGCGTAGTTCGCCCCGGAGTTTTCTCCTGCCGCTTTTATCTCCTGCTGCTTTTTCGCGGCGGCAACTCTCAACGGGAACAGAATGGCGACGGGGGCTGGAAAAGATAGGCGTCAGAGGTTGGGAAAGACAGAGGAGATTCGACCAGTAATTACCTGGTTCACTCGGACCAGACGAACCGTTGCCTTTTGGCCCTTTGTCCGCTCTCTGGCTCCTGTTCATTTAATCTTCCTCCTGCTTGCATGTGTTTTCATTCCTCTTTTATTTCCCCCTGTTCCCTCCCGCTCTCTGGTTGTTATCTTTTGTCTAATGGCCGCCGCTGGGGTGTCCGTTCCCCTTCTCTTATTCCGATATTCATCAACGTTGCTTTTAGTTATTCCGCAGTACACTCATTCGAGTCGACACGTCGCAGAGATCGTATATTGTCGAGCAATCTCACGTCAGCCACGCTCCCTTTCAAACTGTTCAATTATTGCAATTACGCAGCTCGGCCAGTGATACGCATGAAGTAAGATAATACGGCTTAACCGGACTTGGAGGCAACGCGAAGAAAAAGGGAGAGAAGTATCCCTGACAGTTGCTTTGGAAACGCTATTCACGATCGTTCGTGTACCGCTCAAGGAACAATCAATGAGGGTTACGAGGCCCGCGGTGCTTACGCTCTCGAAGCCAATCAGGCTTTGCAGGCACGCAACTCCACGCTACGGAAACGGTTCCCGACCGGTTGTAATTTGTGTTTAACTTTAATTAGCCACGGGGGAAGGGAAAAAGCCCGTGTCGGGCTTGCCAGCCAGCCTCCACGGTACATTTACTTGGGGCAACACCGAGTGCATAAACGTCGCCGGTGCGGTGTTATTAAGTCAAGTTGGCCGCACACCGATCCTATGGAGCCGAGCACAGCTGGTCTTTGTCGTCGTCGTCGTCGTCGTCGTCGTAGTCGTAGTCGTGTCGTAGCCGTCGCCGTTGTCGTCGTGGGTCGTAATCGTTGCGGTGCGCGCACGTGAAAACGCGATGCAAAGCATGCGTGTAAACACACATGCGCGTTCTCGCGCGCGAGCGGCAGCGTGATAGATAAAGGGCGGTAGAGAAAGCACGTACGGGCGAAACGGTGAGAGAGACATAACAAGCGATGGAAGGCACAGACGCGGGAGGCATGCACACGCAAACAGGGAGGAGGTAGCCAGCAGACAGAGAGAACGCGGGTGAAAGAGAGGGCGCGGAAGGGAGAGGGATGGACGAGGCCGGCACACAGAGGTAGCATTTATCCACGTATCCAGCTCCGCAGTGTGACGTTATTTCACGAGAGCACCGATCGTATCGCCTTAATTGCTTGGCGGGTTAAACTGCCGCGGCCGCCTCTTATCGACGAATCTGCACGAGTGCTCGCCGGAACGAGCAAGAGAGAGTCAAAGGGAGAAGGAAGAGGAGGGTCTGCTGTCTGCCGTTGTGCACGGCGCGAGCGTGTTCGCCGCGGAGCGTGTCAGGTGTTTTCAGCTCGATTCGCGTCACTTCCAACGACGCGATGCTCGGCGCCGAGTAAAAGGACAATATCGAGCTTCAATGAGATTCGTGGGCGGAGAGGGCGCCGTGATCGCATTACACCTTTGGCACGATCTTGTCAAGAGGAATCGAACGATACCACTCTACCGTGGAACATCAGATTAAGAACAGCTTCGAAAATGGGCTTGACTATTGCCATTTCAAGGTTACCGATGAGGGAAACGCCAACGTCTAGTCTTCCACAGTTATCGGATTGAGGCATCAGTCTGCTGGATAGTATCACATTCGACGCCGCACAGTGGGGCATTTCGGGTAGAAACGCGGCACAAAACATTTTCTCACTAAAATCATATATTTATCGTCAATTTCTTTTGATTTCATTCAGTTAGGACGTGCACTTGTGGTCCTATTGATACAGAAAAATTAATGAAATTTGTTTATTTAAGAGGGAATAGTAGATATATTTTTGGCCTGAAAATTCAGCAGTCTATGATTTTTTTTCTATCTGAAACTGAAAAGCTAGATAGATGGGGTTTGTTGCAAACGAAAGATCACTGTTTGAAAGTATTAAAAGAATTTTTATTAAAAAAAGGCACCCTCCCTCTCTTCGCTATAATCGCTCAAAGTTGGCACCCGAACACTGAACTTCACTGAACTCCCGTTCAAAATAAACAATGAAATTCAGGAAATTCAGTAAGGTATAATTCCAAAAATATCAGAGATCAAAATCAAATTTGGCACACTTCAAATATATACCTCAACACTTAATCCCACTAAAAGTTAGTTGACTTAAGCAAACAACAGAACTATAAATAACAATACAAATTCTTAACAGTTTCGTGGCTTTACTCTTAAAAACCGTGTAGTCGCGTTAAAAATTAACGAATGTGAAAAACAATCATGCTACATTATCGCCCGAATATGCAATCAACTAGCTGTAAAAAAGATTTGCAGTTCGGCGATATTTTTGTAAAAGGACTTAGTGCCGTGTTTCGACCCGGAATGCCCCACTGTGGCGCCGCTATACTCCGTGCAGAACATTTTAGTCAGCTAAGGCGGTCGAGCGGCTGTTCCGCCCCCCTACCTTCTCGTTCGTCCCGCGCGCAGGCAGTGCGCGTTTGAATTCGAATCAGATAGCGAGAGGCGAGCTGGCGTGACTTGCCCGCTAAATAAACTACACGCGCGTTCGTTAAACGCCCCACGATCTGCGAAATATTTTTCCACGATAATTCACCGTCGATTCGAAACTAGTACCGTGTGTTTAAACGCGCCGTTAAAAAGAATACCGGCGCGGCGTGGGAACTGTTTGCGTAGCGAGTGAAATATTCCCGGCAGAAACAATAGGTGGCTAATAAACGCGACAGTAAAAGCGGAAGCGCGCTCACAGGTGTGTATCGCTCGGATGGGATCGATACTTGAATAAAATCTCTCAATTATCGCGAACGGGAGTGGAACGAATTGCGTACGGGACTGGTAAGCTCGCATACCAAAGAATTATGAGCGCGAGAATCGTTCTTGTTTCCACTCGATGTACGCTCTGTATAGGTACAGCAGACACGGGTCGCGAGAACGCTCGCGAGCGCGCGCGCGATCATTACGCCATGCATTATTTATGTCATTCCATGTTCTGCTCACAATGTGGGTCTACCAATCAAAATGCATTGCTTATGCAAATGTCGGTCGCGCGGCGTAGTCTCGGGGTGAATTCGCAGTCTGCTACGGGGAATAATCATAATGATCAATAAGATACACCGCTGTCGACGAGGCGTGCATTGTTTCCTCCCCGTCCCCGTCTCCGGCCCGCGTTTCCCCGCCTCACTTTCTCCGTTTCTCATCCCTTCGCCCTGGTCCGCGACTCTCCCTTTTCTCTTTATCTGCTCGCCTCCTATCCCCCGTGTCGCTTGTCTCTGCACTTCATGCAAATCTTGAGGCGCATTGTCTGCCGGCGATATTAGGGAGGGGACCGTTATCGCGTTGCATAATTTCCGTGTTCGCTCGTGCACTCACTGCTCCGCCGAGCCGGGGCCCCGGATAATCCGTTTGTACTCGAGCGTCGGAGCAGACGTTTCTCGGGCCGAGACTACTTTCACAGGTGTAGAAACCGCGGATCACGGAGCCACGAGCAGGACCCCGACCGATCGGGCCTCGTTTCCTCCTCGAGACGTTGCAATTAGCCGCCGACTTTTCCATCGACCTGCCCCGGGTCGTGCCAATCCACTTGGGGCTAGCTTCGCGGGAAACGAGAGCCGAGGGAATTAATGCGGTCGTGACGAAGGCAGTAACGCGGTCGCGAATGGTTTCTATATAACACTGCGCAGGAGGATGGCATACGTTTCTATTTACGCGGAGAAGAATGCGGATAATTACGAGTGTGCCGGGCGAGGTTCGGCTAATTGGGCTGTTGTGGGTAACGAACGTTTGGGTAGCAGGGGAATTCGTAAAACCGAAGCTCGATTAATTTAAATCGCAGTATATTCTGATGGATTAATTCCAGCTGATGGGCGGTTTTATCGAATGATGTAACATCCTGGAGCAACGCGTCGTCGTTATGTTAAAATCCTCGGATTATTAATGGAACGCTCGAAGAGCGTACGAAATAACGTTTGCGGGCGAAACATTCCATGCACATACGCGCACCAGCCCCGAAATCCGCGTACGAGCCACGAAGACCTTGACCAGTGGCGGGCTTTCGAACTGCAGGGATGCAAGTCGGGCCCAGTTACAGGGCGAATGCGGTCGGCTCTGGTCGTCGAGCGGTTTCGGAATCTGCGCCACGTGTTGGCGGTTTTGCGGCACGGGGAAAACCGCCAGCCCTCGAAGCTCTTCTCTGTCATTCCCCGTTGGCCCTGCCCTTCCGCGCCGTCTTTCGGAGCTCAGCTCCGATTCTCCTTGCGACCTTGCTACTCCAACCTCTTGCACCACGTCTCCCGATATTCGCACTTCGTGATCCTGCATTTTCTTGCACCTCGGCATTTGCAGTATTCATTCGAGTCGCCTTCAAGACCTTAAGTGCGCGACTCCGGAGAATGTTTGACTTAACAACTGACACTCCGTTGTATGTACAACGAACACAGGGATGAGATCGTTGCGCAAACTCGATAGTCGTTTCTCTCGACACCGCGAGAGTTTCCTTTAAAGGACAAAGCTGCGCGCGTGCGTAAGTGTCGGCGAACGGGTGTCCCTGTACATTTCGTCATCTGCATTTTGCGCCAGCATCCTCGCCGGCCGGTTATCCGCGGTATGTTCTGCTGTTATTAACGGCGCAAAGTCGTGCGCGCCCCGTCGAATCCCCCGCGGACGGGATTAGCCGGCGGCGGTGGCGTGTGGACGTTTCCAAGGAGGAACGTGCGATCTACGCGACACAGCTCGCGGCGACGGAATTACGAAAGCTTTTAACTTTTTGTTTAATTATTACTGGGCAATTATGGTAATTAACGTGGCGGCGCGAGAGCGGCCGCTTTCTCCAGAGGCACGACTCGCTCGGTCCCCGTTAATATGTACAAAGCCCCCGCGCGCTGGGCTGGTCGCCGGAGCGGTGGCTTATCCGCGGCATCGATCCGCGAAATGATTAATGTATCCTCGGCGGTTTGACGCGTGATCGCGTCTCGCATTCACGGTCGAGGCGAGGCGAAGAGGACAGTATGGAGAGGAGGAGGGCCCTTAACTCGGCCGATAATGCACGCTGATAATCGGGTCTTTAGTGGACGGGCAGGATCGATGGAACTAACGTAATTAGGCGCGGTGATATGCGCCACTTAAGCGTACTTGAGTGGCTGCAAACGCAACTGATTGGTTCTGTTGCCGCCAGCCGACGTAATGTGCACTACGACACACGCCCCCTACACCCCCCGCGGACCACCCACCCTCCCCCCTCTCTCTCTCTCTCTCTCTCTCTGACGCGTACAGATAATGCACTTTGCGCGGCACCCAGTTATTAGAGTCGCTAACAAACATTACCATCCAAAGGAGATCGTGGGCGAGGCGCGGGCTGCTTTCTTGGAATCCGTTCCATTAAACGACGCCCTTTGATGTTCCCTCCAGAAGGAATCGTACGAATCGAGGACAACTGCTTTGAGAGAGTAAACGGAGCGTGCTTGTTATACGAGGAACAAAAGAGCAAACGGGATCTCGTTCCGCTCGATCCGATTCATTCGATCGCGTTTTATATCGTATCGATACGACGATACCATGCACACACACACACACACACACTATTATAGCTCTCGCCCAGCGTGCCCGCGCCATCCCGCCCCATACCGTGGCCCGATATTAATTCTCTTTTCGGGTCGTCACTTGTCAGGCGGTGATTTCACGGCATTTTCGAGCCGCGCGTTATTTGAATACCGGTCGCGTTATTATGATTGCTCTCGATCAAAAAACGAAAGAGCGGAGAGGGAGAAGGGATGGGACAGGATATGATGCAGGGCGTGACGCCAGGGTCCAGAGGGTGGGCACCAGCTATCGGATAATTAAATCGGCCGCAGGACGTAAAGGACACTGATTGACGGCCGCCAGCCGCGCGCTCTCTCATCATTATTCGTCGAAACGACATAATTCGCGTTTCGCTTTTCGACGAAGGCTAACCGCATTTTCCGGTACAATCTCTCCCGACCCTCCTGCCGCCCCGTGTCGCGTCACCGGTGTAAAAACCCTCTTCCCCTATTCGCCGCTTTTATTCCATGCGAAACCATGAATATTTTAAAGCCTGGGCGAAAAATGAATTTCACTGCCCCTGAGAGTTTGTACCGCTGCAAAAATTAGATGATTTCGCACGCGCGTTACCCCGCGTTTTCCGCCGAATGCACGGCTTGCGGTGCGATCTATTATTGATACGCCGCGAAACAATATTCCGGCGGGATTTTTTACGCGGCGATTTAATTTGATTTCATGGCGCGATGGCGTCTGTTTATTACGCCTTTATTCGCGCGCGCCAATCAGCGCGAAACGATATTGTTCCATCGGTCTGCGCACACGTTCCGTGAAACAGGCGACATTAAATCAGAGGAATTTGAATGTGACCTTTGCCCCGGATCTGTTGGATCCTCGAGGGATGATGCGTGGCGCGTGATCGGAATAGAAAAAGAGGACCGTGGCTGATGAATGTTCGAAAGGGGATATCGGGGAAAAGTTAATTCACGCGGTACAACGGAGGATTCTCGTTTCTCTGTGTCGCGCGTAATTAAAGGTAAAGCACGGCGATGTTTTTGCTCGAAGGAGGCGGACTTTTGGCAAGCACAACGTTGAAACCAATCGCCGATCGATGCCGCGAAAACTTTCACTCGACCCCCTGACCAATCTGATCCCCGCAGCGATCAGGTGGTCGTGCCAGGTTCTGCGGGAATATCTCCGCAGAACTTACGAGCCCGCATTGCAAAAGGAATCCGTCGAATGGAAATATTTATGGCAGCTGTGTTTCACGGCAAAGTGGAAATTGTAACTGGCCGCGTGCACGTATCACGTATCGCTCTGATAAAAAAAATAACATGGATTCCTTGGCACGGAAAACCCATCTCACGTGGCTAATACTTCCATCAAATAGGTATTAACCATGTTGAAAGAGGATAAGCACTTGGCGAAAATGCCCTCTGTAACGAGTACGTCGAAAGTTTCACTGAGAATTAATTCGAACGGTTCTCACGTACTCTAATAATGCAGAAACCATGTCGAAACGTTGTTCCTTCAGTGCTCGAGTATATTAAAACGCTTCACAAAGCAAGACGTGCAATTTTCATTCGAATTTTAATGCAGCTAGCTACACTGCAGCTATTCAAGTATCTCGCATTTCATAACATTCCTCTGAGCATAAAAATTGGACTGCGAAGTAGGTAGGCGCGCAATACGAACACCTAATACCTCTGCACCAACAGAATTAATCAATTTAATCCGTCAGACAAAACCCTGGAAGCCCAACTCATCTGCTCGCATTTCGGGCTTCGCTAATTCGCTGCTAAGCGATAGGATCCACATCCTCGTTAACGTTTCTTGCTGTTGCGTCGAACTCGCGTCCATCGTTATCGAAACATCCTGTATCGTGCCTCGTAGCAGCACTTCGATTTCGCGAGAGAGGCATTCAATCGCGACCGATCATCCGACCCCAGCTTTTCTCTTCCGTTGCGCGCATTATCTCCCACCGGTGGAAGCTCGTGCCGTTAAGTACAGCGTCGTCGGGCGCAAGACGGACGGAGAGGGATACGGGTGGTGCGCCGGCGAAAGCCAATAAATTAATTGGATTGACCGCGGGTGGCTTTGCGCGGACAAATGGGATCAGCGATTCTGCCGATCAGCAGAGCGCGCGTGCTCTGTCCAGCCTTTAAGAAGCTGGCTCGTTAACAGGATGCCGTCTGGTACCACCGACGCGTTTACACGTGCTCGATATCGTTTAAAAGCAACCGCACACGAGCCACCGCCACCCTCTCGTTCTCTCTGCACACGTACAACGTTTGTACACCGGCGCGCGCGACAAATGGACGCACGGTATCGCCTCTGACGGCTTCGTCCCGTCTAACGCCGTTAGACACTGGCAAATATTACGCTAACCTGATAAGCACGGCTATCGATTCGAGCAGAATCGCCTCAGAGTACTTTCGCTTCGGTGAACGCAGTTGCTTCGTTTGCTAGAACGAACGCATTCGGGATCCTAGGATACGATTCTAGGAAACAGCGCCTTCGCGTGAGCGCAGGAAAGAGAGCTGGCGTCATCACCAGGATCCATCGTCAGGGGTGTAATAACTCTTAAGCGCGAAGTTCAACTTTTTACAATGCGCTGCAAGCTTCGCAAAGTCTCAGGCGACGTTCGCTCGCTGCACGTTCAAGCTTTTTATTAAAGTTGACGACGTGCGGGGGCGAAGCTTGTATGTACGTTGCGGCGTGTACTGGTGTTTCTCTCTGGCTGAGAGAAAGGGCGTTGAAGCGACGAAGAGTAGCAGCACGGGAAGCAGGGCGGCGAGGAGGAGGCAGGGGTGGAGAACTATTTCAGCTTTTACGAGGCCGTCGTGGCGTATCCGTTTGGCGGGGTACGACGTGCAAAACGATCGATAACACGCTCGTAACGTTATTACCGACAGGTATACGGAGGTGGGTGGGTAGCGGCGGTACTACCGGTAATAATGTGGCTTTTACGGTCGTGGGCGCTGGTACAGCTGCCGCCAAAGTCGGTAAGCGTGGGTTTCCATCGGGCTCTCAAATGCCGGTGCAGCAACCGAATTTGCGCCACTATTTCCGTCCTTCCACCCCCTTCTCTCTCACTCCCTCCCGCTCTCTCCTCTGTCTATCGCTTGTTGTTTCATAGAGAATAAAATCAGCCGCCTTCTGGGCTTCGTAGCGTGTCCTCCCAGATTTATCAAACATTTCGCACTCTTAAAGATAATTCCTTCCTTCCGGCAACCCCGAGTACAAACACAAGCGAACTTAAGGGGAGGTCCGGTCTAAAAGTCGATTTTTTTATTTCGTTTTTCGATTGTTCAACCTTTCAGGAATACGTGTTTAAAAGGATTTGTTGAAATTCGTAAATTTCCCGAAATTACAGGCATTTGAGTAGCGGCAAATGCATGGGCGCAACAACCGGCCACTCGGCGCTCAGGTAAAACTTTAAACGCGTTTTTCTCGAAACAGTGTTCTCAAAACGGTGAGACCTATATCTCCAAAAGTTATTAACCGATTCGACTGAAACATTTTTTATTTTGAAGAATATACTTCTGGCTAGGGGGGCCCAGAAAAAATTACAAAATAGTGAAAATTTATAATTTTAAAAGGCGTGGAAAGGACGAACAGTATAGGGAAAAAGTGATTTCAAACTTCAAGTATCGTTATTTTCTAAAAAAATGTCATTTTTGTAATTTTGTCTGGTTTCCCCCCTAGCCAGAAGTATATTCTTTAAAATAAAAAAGTTTCAGTCGAATCGGATAATAACTTTTGGAGATACAGGTCCCACCGATTTGGATGATTTTTTTGACGCCTTGACTTTAACGACTCCCCAGTGCCGTCTGCAATGATTAATTACAAAACAAAAAATATATTTCTATAATTTAAGATATCCTCAATGCAATGCAAAAAGTCCCATTAAGTTATATGTAGTAGTTTTTCTTTAATTAATTCCTAAAGATCACCTATTTTTGGGGGCTCTAGACCGGAACCTCCACTTAACAATAAAATGCGACCAGAACCGAGGCAGCCTTAAGGTAAGCTGCACTAATGCTGGCACTGCACTAATCATTGGCACTCCTGATTAAACAGTCAAATATTAAGAAGTACGAGCTTAGAAAGTACCTTTTTTACAATTTCTCATTTTTCTTTCACTACAACGCTGCAAATTTCAGTAGATGAACCACACATTTTACGTCTGGCAATACCACAAGAAAAGTCTTAGGAGGTAGTAGTGTGATAAAGGGCTGAGTTTTGAGCGTTTTCTTAAAATTTTGATAAGGGGGTCAGTATATTTTGTCGCTTTATAATTAAGTAATGGATTGATATAGAGATTCACTAAATGTTGTAGGTATTCAATAATGAATGAGATAGTCTGTTCAAACTTCGTTTTTAACTATTTTTTTTCTATATAATCCCAAATTTTTGGGTACCAATGATTGTACATTTATACCTATTTTTGCTTTTCATTGAATGTGTTTAAAATAAAAGACTTAGGTAGAGTAAATACGGGAGACGCGGTCGGGCCGGGGAGTTAGTCGAAACAGTTGATTCCTAGAGAATGAATTATTCTGAATCTTAACACACTTCTGTATGTACCTACACAGATGTGAAAATTCAGAGCATATAAAAACTTCCCTAATAATACACCTAAGTAGACATTCCAATTGAGATTTCCGCTTAGGGCACCGATCATTGTACAGTTTAACCTATCACGTTTCGTTTCATTATTGAAACCGAGGAACATTGTCAGACATTACAGACGTACTACGAAATTACCCGCGATACATGCACCTGCGGACCAAGTGGATCTCTCCGCGGAAACTGTAGATGCTTGCACACGCGCGAGGCAATATCCACGAACGGCACTTACAGGGCAAACTTTCCACGGCTGTCCGCCGTGGAGGATATTTGCCGGGCGGGGAACAATGTTTCTCGCGCGGCGGTCGAGTCGATTTCCATGCAAAGCGTCCCCTGAAACCTCTTCTCCCGGGCGCGGAGCTTTTACGAGGTGAAATTGGTCGGCAGGAGTGCAACAGCCCAGGCCACGTTGGTACGTCGCGCGCAGCTTTAAAACGGAGGAGGCGTAATCAGCGGAACGGAAGCCGAAGCAGCGGCACGATTTCCGCCGCTTATGCCGCTCTAGCGGTGCTCCTCGCGTGTGCACGCCTCGAGGCGGCTTGCTGCTTACGTGGGCCGTGACAAGTGCATCCGGCACATCGAAGGATTAGCCATTCCTTACGTGCGCAATCACGACGTCCGATTACGCTCGGAGAACGTACTCGTGCCCCGCCCGCTTCGCCCTCCAGAAATCCCCGCGCGGAAAAATCACGCGAGGGCTATTCACAACGCTATTTCATGGTCTTACACCTTGTACAGAATGCAGTATTTTCCTTTACGAGTATTCGCCACTCTCTAGGATCAGCCTGTACTCTGTCCACCTCGTACCGAATCTACACCGACACCCATCGAAGGGTAACTCCGTATACGTGCTTTCCTCCAACGAGATCCGCGAAGGCCCTCCCCTTTCGTTCGTTGATTCAATCTCGACGCCGTTTCCTGTTTCGCGCGCGCTGTTTGCCAGCCGCTGGCTCCCCGGCTGAACATTCAGGATACGAGGAAAATATTTTCTCGGCTCCCTCTCCCTCTCAGGCTTTCTCTCCCTCGGGGCAGCATGACGGATACAAACAAGATCAAGCAGAGGCGCTCCACGGTAACCTTTTAGCTGCCTAACGTCGCTGCTTCGAAGGCTTCTTTTTGCAGTTCCGACGCTGCGAAGGTAGCGAAAGAAAAACGCGTGCTGGCGGTTTGTGAGCTCAAGACCTCGGTGACTCGGGAAACGGATTCCTTCGGGGGAGTGCAGAAGCTAGAGCTTCCCGAGATATTGGTTGAAAATATTGCTTCCTCAGCCAAAGAACTGGGACACGTTACTCGCCTCGTTGGCACATACGCGCCGATCTTGCGCTACCCACTGCAGGCATTCCTCTAATGAGTTTAATGTCACCGCTCCATCCTTCGCTGAAATGTTTTCTTAGGGTTTAGGTGTGTTTGGCAGTGAATTAAAATTTTCCAGACAGTGGATGTGTACACTGGGCCTTATCTATTCTTACTTCTTGACCCAGATACGAAACTTAGTCGAAGGATTTGTTGACGCTAGCAAACAATGATCGGAGCATTGTTGTACGCGTTTAGAAATGACAGTGTCTCGTGGGTGTGTAAGGTTTGTTTGCCGGCAGGGGAGAGATGGCAGTCTGGATTTTACGACCTGTAATTTACGATTCGTGTCTGCGGACTGTCGACTCGGAGGACAAAGCGTTTCATGTGTGAAAATTTCGTCGTACATCCTTGAAGGAGCGCGTTTTTGCGAGCGTAGAACGTGGCATGCTCCGGTCGAACGAAAAACAACTGAATCGCCGGGCGAAACTGACGTTATCGTTTTATTTCGTGTTTCAGGGTCCACCGCAGCCCGGCCAGCAATATAAATTCTCCATCGGCGAGCTGTGCGATCGTATCAAGGAGGACTTCAACTTTCTTCAGTCACAGTATCACAGGTATACCTCTATTTTTAATGCCTATAAATCGACCCCCACACCCGCACAGCCATGCTCCCACTGCACGAAAAGCTGTGCAACGTTCCCGAGGTCGTTTCGCGTGGGGATCAATCATACTTAATAACTACCGCGTTGATAAAAATGTCGCTTGTCTATTTAAAAACGCGCGCTCGATTTGCGCGGACAACAGACGTTGCGTGGACGTTCGCTCGTCATCTTGACCCAGTTGCAGTAATTGCAAACGATAACGTCTCGAATCAATCAACAATTCGTTCACATGTTGAATAGATTCTTTACAAGAACTGACAAAAGAGTGGAAACTAGAAACTGCTTGAAACACCATAATCTAATAAACTCGAGGCGATAAAGTAGCGATAGGCAGCAACAGTGGAATCATTAAATTGGAATTACGACAGAGTTGCAAAAGCTCGTTTGATTTGAAGCGTTTTCTGCTCCCACTCGACCGTTATCTTATCACGCGGACGTTGTCTCTGGTCCCGTGTTCTCGGCGATGTCGCCGTAATTCATCGACTGCAGTCGATTCCTAGGTGTACAGGGGGATCCTTATCTAGGGAAGGTTTGCGCAAACGCCGCGTCCTCGCGCAGGCGAGGCGGGCGGACAACAAATCGACAGATGTTGGCAGGGAATTGTTTGCCCGAGCGGAAGCTATGCACACGCGAGGCATGCACATAGCCCGAGGGACGTGGAGGCTTCTCGGTTTCGATTCTACGCACGCGTGTTACGCGCCCGCGAGAGCTGTTCAGCTTCTTTACGAGCCGTCCCGCCACATTTCTCCATCACGTTTACGATGCAATCTTTTCTTTTTCACTCGGCCTAACCCTTCCTGCTGTATCCACCCGCGTCAAATGCGCGTAGCTTCACTGCAACTCGTTTCTTACATCGCAATACAATCCATTTCGACCTCACTTCTGGGCATTAGGATGAAATAAAAATGAGAGATGCGCAGCGCCTAGCTATGCCACGGTGCACACAAAATAAATCGTTACAATGGTAGCGCAAGGGGCACAGGAGCATCATCACCTGTATCCCACAAGGAAAAGTCACCGCGGTGCTAAACCCTCAAGAATACACAGCCCCGCAGAAACGTAACAAGTATCTATGGGAATGTAGAAGGTAATCGGGCGCGATACGATCTGGCACGCGAAACGGTGGAGAAAAGCTGCCCGATAAGGGGACTTTCTTCGGGCGTAGCATCAACCTTCCAACGGTCCCCTCCCCCCGCGACGATCCCTATCGGCGGCTTGACACGTTAATTTATGCCTCGGCCCTTTAACGTGTTAATTCGCGACGTCACGTGCCGCACGATTTCCACCGACGACGGAAACTTAAATTGCTGTTTCGTGTCGCGGCGACACGGCCAGCTGAAAGACAGAAAAAATGGGGGGTCGGACGCGGGGCGAGAGGGAGAGGCAAGCAAGGCCCCTCGGGGCTGTGTGCATACATGCATAAATATGCGCCGGGCGTACGTGAGCCGCGTGCGACATTTCGACACGCTCGCGTTCCGTACAGGGCAGTCAGAAAGTAGCCAATTTCGCACTCGGTGCACACCGACTCTTTCACGGAGTGCTTGATTTCCTCCCGAGCCACGCCCCGGGACCACGTGTCCGCTCAACGGTACGCGCGAAAATGAAAATGTTTGCCACGGGGACGCGTGCCCCTCGCTAACCGTCGCGACGGTGCCGGGTCACTGGAAAACACACCGTGACTCAATGAAGCTCTCCAGCAAACGACTCTCGCTGCTCGTAGGTACTATTTAGCGTTCGATTTTTCTGCCTTTGGCGTGCAAACGCGGGAGAAGGTACCGTTCTCGCGTGGACCAAGTGCTCTCTTTTGCAATCAGCTGCAGCTTCGTTCGTTTCGGTTTAAACAAAAAAAACATCTCTGAAAGACCTTAAAGTTCAGGTGAAACCGAAGCCCAGATTGAACCACCGTGTCTGAAACCGTTTCGCAACAGTTTCGCCGCAGATTTATTTCCTTCTGGTTCGATTAGCGATACGCTATATATCCCGGGTGTAGAAGGTTGCACAAGCCGCGATGAATTTCCCGCGCTAGCGGTCGCGATCCCGCGGAATAATACCCGTTGCACGTCTATATTATACGCTCGATGACGCGGAAAGTGGCGCAGCCGCGGCTAGTTTTATTATCAGACAATCTCCGCGATTAACGCTTTCGCGGGCCCGGCAAGGGGGGCCATAAATTTCGCCGCTTACAAATTGAGAACGGTTGAAACGCGGGGGGAACTCCAGGCGGCACCGTGCGACGAGAAACAGGTGCGCGATCCCGCGTGTTTACATCCCGAAACGTTCGCCGAGGAGCGGGCTTGATAAGGCGTCTTGTAAATCGTTGCACCGCGTCAATCGTAGATAATTAATGGGCCGGTGCCGCCGCTCTCGCGCAACCAGAATTATCGCCCGGCCGATCATTAATATCGTGCTAATTTATCGCGACGAAGCCGCGATCCAGTCGCTCGGCAACGTTTCCTCGCGCTCCCCTCAAGCGCCGGCCCACTGTAAACCCGCTAACGATTAACTGAATAATTCAGTTCTACCCCCTTTAAAGGAGCCAACTCGTAAAAACCGACGGTCTCGTTAGCGGTGCATCGAGTTTCTCGTATGGCGATCGAGGAACAGGGACCGCTGCACGCCGGGCCGCGAGATTCACGATCGAATATGGTCGCGTGGCAATCCGAGCAGCTCTGATAGTACCCGGCGGCATGGCACGTCGAATGCTGGAACTTCGAAACACGCCGCACAACGGACTTTCGCCTTCGCGAGTCCAGAATCGAGCGGAGAACGATAATTGCCTGTCGATTCTCGTCGACGGACTGCGGAGGTTGCACCAGCCACTCAATTTCGCCTCGTCGATGCAACTGCTAGATACAGTTAATCGCCTTAGCGTTCTTTCCTTCTTTCGGATTCCCTGCCAATTACGGTAACGAATGGAAATCGCCCGCGCGGACCGTTCGACTCTGTCGAACGTATCCGCTTCAAGTAATTAGAAGCTCGATCCGTTGTTATCGAGGAAAGTTTATCGCGACGTGGCTCGCGGAAAAGGTGCCTGCCTTTACATTTCGCGACGACGGTGTGGCGTTATTGTTCCGCGTTCGGTGTCACGCAGAATGGATTTCACAGCTGGACTAAGGACTTACTTCGCTCTTTGTCGCTAATTGCCTAAGATTTCCTTCTCATTTTTCCGCTTTACTTTCAACGCCGTAACTTTTCCATTTAGTCCCATTGTCGCGGACCCCGGAACGGGGGCGTTTTAATATAATGCGCGCTGCGACTACAGCGAACAGAGAGGGGCGAACAAAGGCTTCGCGTTCACGGGGGTTGGCGGTGATATTAATGCTGTGTTCTTGTTCCCCTTGCGCGGCCTAAAATTCCAGTGGAACTGGTGAGAAAATAGAGATACAGGGGTATTACGCGATGGTAAGCCGAGGCGGGGAAAAATGGAGAAACGAGGGGATTCGTTTACACGTTATATTATATTCGTACACACGCTGTCCTTTGCGGCGCGTTCTTTGCCTCGTTTTTTCCTGGAAACCGATAAATTAAAATTAATTGTTCGATGGTAATGCTTCGTGAAAGGTCACTCCATATTTGCACTTCTAGATAACTAATCGATTGTCAAGTTCCATTATTTAAATTCCATTCTTGAATTATTGCATGTTTCTTAGGTTATCGAGTTTTTAAATTTCCAATTCGAAGCAGTCGCGATTTATCTACTCGTAGAATACTGCGGTGACGGATAGGAAAACATACACGCAGCGCAGAGAGCGTTTCTCATGCGGTGTGTTACGAAGGTCGTTCAACAATTACGGGCACATAATTATTACACGACCGACTGGGAGGGATGCAATTTCGTAGAATCGCTACGACCCCGAGTCTATTCCGCGGGCAAGCTCGTAAACAAAAATATGACGCTCGACCGGCGTTAAAAAAATTACCGCCAGCGTAAAAACGGGCCTCGCTCGCGTCGTTTCCCGCGCAAATTGCCGCGGCCTTGGATCAATAGGAATTAATTTTCCATTTACCGGCCTATTATTTCTGCCGAGCCAGCTAACGCTGCACGCGATAAAGATCGATAATTCTGTTCGACGACGAAAAAGTAACATGCTCCCGGAGTGCAATTTGCTCACCGAGCTCTTGTTGATTTTGGTCGAAACTGCAGCACCGCGGGGGCACGGTCCGCTTTTTTCGCGTATCGTCTCGCCTTTACGAAATTCCGCCGCCCTGTTGATTTTTCGCGTTACACTGGTCCGCCCGTGGGTGGGGCAACATTTATTTGATTGAAAATTCTTCTCTTTCAACACCCGCATGAAAATTGGTGTTTTTTATGCCTACTGAGCAGGAGCAAAATGTCCAATTTCAGACGTATTCGCGTTTTCTACTTTTCTCCCAAGGGAAAAAGATTTTGCGCGCATGCGTATTCGCTTATTTTACTTTGCTCCTCCTTTTTAAAGTCGGTTAAAAAGATAAAATGAGTGATAATAAAAGTGATAGTGATACGTGATACTACCACACGCCCCCCGATATAACAGAAGCTGCAAAAGCGATTGAAGAAAATTTGCTGCCGCCGAAATCGAAAGGAAAGTAGACAATGTACAACAAATTTATGGAATGGCGAGATAATCAAAAAGTGGAGTCTTTCTCGCAAGCAGTGCTTTTAGTTTCTCTCTTTTTATTTCAATAAAAAAGCAATCGAGCGTGCATATTTTTTTGCGAATCGCTCAGCAGGCTGTCAAAAACACTCCTTTCATGCAGGTGTTTGAAAAAAGTATTGTGCGTGACAAGGGAGAGATTTGCCTCGATTTTGCCTCGCGTGAAGTGTTGCTCTCGCTGCGCTCGGGCAGCAAACTTCTCGTCAAAATCGCTTTCTTCTCTCCCTTGTCACTCGGGAATACAATCCCGGTCATTATTTACTATCCCGGGATTACGGGATTTTTTAAAGTCTATCTCGGGATTCCGGGACTAATCCCGAGATTGGGTAATAGAAAATTTCAGTAATTTGCAAATGATTTATTATGCGTTAAAATTCTATATCTTTATTTAAAGTGAACAAATATACTTTCTATCATTAGTCTGAAACACAAGCTAAAATCATTTTTAACAATAAAAACAGTAGAACAATGAAGCACAATAAAGCCTCAATAAAATAGATAATATCAGTAAACCATTATGAAGATTTTTGGAAATGCGAACAAAGAAACAGCAAAGCACCTAAAGTTACACATCTACGAGGTTTGATTTGTGAAATAGTGGAAAGTGAGAATATCATTGTAAAAATAAATATAGTTTAGTTAGTTATATGCGACTTAATATTATTATTTAAATAAATCCTTTTTATTATTATTCTCCTTATTATTATGAGATGACTATGTTTATTTATTTTTATATTTTTCAGGTGTTCATAAAGTAATTCACATTTCTAAAAAATCCCGAAATTCTCGAGATTAGTTATATCAAATCCCGGGATATTTGGAATCCAAAAAACAGCCGGGATCGCGGGATCCCGGGATACCGTATCCCGGGATTGTATTCCCTGCTTGTCACGCAACGTACTGTTCCTCCTCTCGTTTTGCTTTGTATTCGTTTGTTCCGCGTTTCATTACTTCGCCGCTCGACGCAGAACGGTATCAGTAATTTTTGGTAAACACGGAGTCATCGATCCTCCCCGTCCCATCGCGACTAATCGAACGAAATAAATTCCTTGCCCGCGATACACGCGGGCAGCGCGTTCGCGCAATTGCACGCGCTTCCGATAGTTTTGATACGCCGTTTAGAGACCGCACAGCGACAGAGCGAGCCGAATGGGAAGACAGAGAGACAGGCGGAAAAATTGGGGAACGCGTGTGCAGGATATTCTCGCCTACAGTGGCCGGCGTGTAACGACTATTATCGATGTTTGTTGCGGCTGCACTAATTGTGTGTTTTTAATGGCTTGGCTGTGCAACGCTTCTCCGCGGCCTGCCTCGATTAAGGGACGTGACTGAAGCGGAAAATCGGTCCCGCGAGGTAAAAAGAGTAACGGGAAAGAGTGAAACGGCAAACGTTCCGTCGTGGACTGTTTAACGACGTCTGCGTTCCCCGTTTCACACGCGATCACGTTCCTTACTCGTTAACGGAGCCTGACACGTCGAGTGGCTCGATTCGCATCGATGATTCGATTAACAAGCCTCTATTGTCCGCGCCACTCGAGCGTTTATCTTTTTCCTAGGGATACTCACTCGTCCCCGATCATTGAATTTATGTAGATATTTATATACACCTGGCGATTGTCGTGAAGTGACCAAAGTGCCGGTGTTGTCCAAAGTTGAAAGATTACGGTGCCAGATCAGCTCCGTTCTGTGACTTTCGAGCAATCGTAAGCGGTCATCACGTCGCTCTGGGGAATACCAGGAATCTTTTTATGTAAATCTTGAAGTTCAGAGATAATTACGACGGTCACTTTATGAGAATTCTGATGGATCTTGATCCACAAGCCCCCATAGCTTTATGTGTATCACCGGAATTATTAATGTCGAACTTACACCTGTGTTTTCTTGCTTGTTCTGTTCAGTATTAAGTTGGAGCTGGAGAAACTCGCCCAGGAGAAGACTGAGATGCAGCGCCACTACGTCATGGTGAGTTGAACATTATACGATAATCAATGAACGAGATCATGCGTCTGCACTTCCATCGTACGTATCGCGAGATCTTTTCCTTTCCTTTCATATTATTCGCGGGAATTTCGCGCGGATGCTTCTCCCACGTGAAGGTAGATCCGAATTTATGCCACCGGTACATAGCAACAAGTAACATCAAGTACCAACAAGTAGCGAGTTAACAGACCTTTCTTCAAGCTTCTTTATGGACGCCTGTAATTAGCTATTCGATAGTCTGCTGGACACTAAAACTGGCTCGATGACCTTTCGTGACGATCAAAGAGAGACTTGTGCGTTATCACGGCAACGAAACTGAAGCTTCCATAGCTGTACCCACCACAATTTAATATCAGGCAATTTAATTCTTCCCAATCAACTCCCTTTTAAAATACACCAAGTTCTTAAAGCTTTCCGGAATGAATCAAACAAATGAAACAAATAATTCCCACAATCCAAATTTCTCGTTCTCTGTCTACACTTGCATCGCCAGTCAGACAACCGAATCTCGCCCACGTCCTCAACGTTTACTCAACAGATCTCTCCGAATGCCCGCTTCATTTAAATACAGTAGCTCCTTATTAATTTTTAATAGGTCGATTGCGACGTCGGCTGGAATATTTAACGAGCCCCGTCGCGTCGAATAATTCATAAATCCTATTAAGCTGGAGGCGCGAGGCGCGGCCGATCTAGGCGACGATCTTTTAATAAAACCGCCGACCCGACCCCAGAACTCCATCAGCCATTCAGCCGACCCGCTGAGCGGGTTCTCCCCGCGTATTTCTTCGCCGCCGCGCTACCATCTCCTTTTCAGTCGGCTGCACACGCAGGTGTGTCTTCCCCTGTGCCTGTGCACACGCGGCCGGTAACCATGGCGCGGCTTACTTTCGCCCGTAGATCTTCATTATTGCGGTGCGACGTCACCGCTGTATGCGTCTTCATTAGCAGGAGGATACAACCGCGGCGCGATGGGGATATATACGGAGTCTCGACTCAGCTCGAGGGCGAGTCGCATTCGACTTCCTACAGAGAAGGTCGCAAGTCGCCGCCGGCCTGAAAAGACGGCTTTGAATTTACACGCCGCGCATCCCGTGCATCGCGATTCTCCCTTTTTCTTCCCAACCGCGGACGCCGATCGAATGAAACGGCTGTTCGTGACGATCCAAACGCCCGTTTCTCATCGTGGCCGTCGAGCCACCACTGTTCCAAGGAATTCTTTCAAACCGGAGACTGAAACAGTGGGCGGTGTCGATTTAAAGGGTGGTTTAAGTACACTGGAAGTAGTCGTGTATCTTTTTCAATATATTACCGTAAATTGGGACCTGAAAACGATTGATTGCTTACTCCTCCATCCTGGATTCAGCCGCCCTGAAATTTATTCGGATAAAAGGTCGAATGTCGATGCTCCGACACAATGACAATACCATCTCCAGATCGTTTACGACGCCACATAAATTCACGAGCCCGTACGGCCTGGCGTCGTAAACCTCGAGTAACGATTTTTTAAACGACGCGTCGCTCCGCGGCCGCGGCGCACTGATGCCAAAGAACCATAGAGGGCCCGTCGAAACTTCTGAAACGACGTATGCAAAGTGGCACTCGCGGGCTTATGAATCCTTCGGAACGGCTGTAGATTGGACGATAAAAATGGCTGGGAAAAGAGGCGGGCAGGCAGCGGCGACTCGCGTCGCTCGCGGGGTTTATTGTCTTTCGCGTTCCGCGGTTATCGCGGCCACGGCGTGTAATTTATAGGCCACACTTCGTGGCCGCGTTCGATGCAAATGACTTGATATAAAATGCACCGCGGCCGGTTGCGTGGACGTGGCACTTCCGTCGATTCACGCACCGCGAAGATTAATCGCGCGATCGCGACAGGCCTGCGGTACGAGGCCGCGCGCTGGCCCGCCGAGCGATACCGCCGATCCCTCCCGGAGACGATGCCTCCTCTCGATTCCTCGCACGAACCCCGCGGCTCGTTCTCTACCCGCTCGCGTTTCAATTTATTCAGCACGCCCCTCGCGCCCGTATCGTCAATCTCCCCTGCTCTATGAAGTCATCCTCGCGGATGGCTGGAAAAATTACGCCCCCCCGGGCGCGCTGCCCCGCAGCAAGCCTACGTTTGTCACTCGACGACGGCCCGGGCTCCGCCGGCAAAAATCCGCCGCGCCGCCGCCGGCATTTCCAATCGTTCGCGGCTCGCGGCCATTTATTATTAGCCGGCACGGTGTCGTATTACATCGTTTCGTCATTCACGATTAATCATCGACGGAACAAGAATTTATTGTATTGGCGTCGACCCGCGCCAGCAACAGGTACACTTGTCAGACATACGCGGCCGTGTCTGCCGCGCCGCGCCGCTACGTTCTGAAGTATCGGGTGACCGGTAAACGGGCTCTTAATGAATCGGTGGCGGTTTATACGCGAGCGTGATTGCAATGATTCAGCCCGAAACGACGCGCCTATTCATTATCGCCAGCGAGCACCGACGTGTATAAGTAGGTACCCGGTCGAGGAAAAACGTCGTTTTCCTGCCGTCAGCCGATTCCCATGGTCATCTCTGACGAAGACTTTCGAACGCTGCCGAAGAAACAGGATTACCCTGTCGTGTGAACTTGAACTCTTGAATCGAGCCTGCTTGGTAACGCTGCAAGTCGTATCGTTGTCGAAGAAAGAGGGGAGTTTTTATAGGAATAGTTTGCTCGATACTCTGTTAGGTATCGCGGTAGGTTGTCCTTCTCTGTGTTCGGGGAATTACCTTCTTTCTCCACTCGCTGTCATTCCCCAGCCGGTTTAAATGCTTTCGCGTTCACGCACCGCGAGCACAAGTGCTCGGGATATTTTATATTCCCGTGGTCCATAAACGGAACTTTCACCGACGAGTTTTCCACGTGGAAAAACCTCGACGCCCTCTGGCTACGTCTTCCATGCCAGCTAGAGTCCGTCCGTCCGGTAAGTCGAACTCGATCTCTGTTCAGGGATTTGTTTCCGATGCAGCAGCGTGTCGTCTTCGCCCCGTCGTGCCCGACGTCGTATAACGACGATACAGCCCTGCCACGGGGCATTACGCTTTTACGACTCTTTCATGTAATTGTCGAGCTCGTGAACTTTTACGAGCGCGAACCGCGCGGAAGTGATCGCCTTGAAGCGCATCGTCCGGCGCAGTTGCAGCAGGCCACGGTGCATTGACTCGTTTCGAGGGCTTATTCCGATGCTCCTGACTTTGTTACAGCTGAACGTTGCTTCAACGACTTGATCTGTCGAGTCGTTGGACTCCGTGACGAAGACTTTCAGATAACACTCCACCAATGCACGATTTCATTCTCAGAGTCGATGGTCATTTCCCTACAGATCGCCAAAGTCTTCTTGAATATCTTCATCATACTGTGCATTACAATGCATACAGAGGATGCACATCCCCCATTCAGTTCTCCAGAGAGGTCCGAGTGTCCCAAAGGCGATCTGGAATCTGAAAAGGACAATGTTGCACGTGTCACGCCCACGGGGTACGCTCGAGAAGAGAAGATGTTCGTGGAATCGCGGAGTTTGATGGCCGCGCGAGAGCCTGCCGTTAAATCGAGACGGTCCGCGATTTTACGCGGCCGAGGAGTCGTAGATTACCGCGAAATCCCGTGCGCCGGAATACGGCGATGAGTTAATAGAATCCTGACGCCGCGAACGGCCACGGTTCAGGTCGTTAACACCGCTAACCCGTGTCCGTGCGGCTAGTGCCACGAATTTATGCAATCGTTGTAGCACGCGAGCGTGGTGCGCCTTCCTGCCTGAAATTGGCCTCGTCTACGCTTCGCCCGTGTACACGTAGCCGGGCCCCTTTGCAGCCGGGGCGTTGCAAGTTTGCCCTGAAAGCCCGCCGCGAACGTGTCGGTCGTTAGCGTACATTTCCACGGGAGCTGCAGTGTCCACGTGACCCCGGAGATGTTCCTGTAAACGGCCGGACGAAAACACGGGTAGAAATTTAAATGCGCCATCATAACTCCCGCGGCAGAGATTCTAACAGTACCGGCGGAAGATTTTATCGAGCCGGAATTAGCGCGTAAAGGGTTTCTACCTACGATTGAAAGCATTAACTTGTCGTCCGTGAGCGGCGCAATTTTCGCGATGGGAATAAGCTTCTGCCTATCACGCGAGAATAGAGCTCTCGTGTCGCTCAGACGAGGCATAGCTGGCAAAGCCGCGTGGCGTGGAGGAGACACGGCTCGACGATAATGTACCTCGGTTACAAAGTTGCGTTTCACGTTGCATCGTGCGCACTCGCTGGGCGACGGTAGTTGGTAGTTTTAATCGGGCGCGCAGGGTGCAGCAACTGTGCAAATAGCTGTAATTAGTCTCCCTCGAGGGAGCATCGTGGGACAATCACGGGTATACGGTGCGATGTAGCAGTCTTCATTGGCCGAACGGTTGAAGAGGGCCCTCTCGCCGTGCTCGGGGACACGCGTCCACCGAGCCTCGAGTGTTTTTCTTGATTAAATCGGGGATAGACCGATTGGGAGCGCGGGGCCAAATCGACAGCGAAATTTGCAAGTCGTACATGGCCGGGAGGGGCCTCTTTATGTAAGGGTGTGCTTATAGAAGGGAAAGATGAAAGGGGGGATAAGGGCTCGCGAGAGGGACGGGACTGCAGGGCGAGAGAGCCGGGGGTCCATTAGTCTTGCGTATCTCGTCACGGCGCGGATAGAGATCGCGATCGATATCGGGTCGTTTATTCGAGAATGAAAGCACCGACTCGCTTCCAGGACCCGAAGGGATCGCGATACGAGGGTCGTCGACGGCTGCTCGATCCACAATTTCCTCGGCTCGCTTCGTAAATCTTCTTTTTCTTTTTTCTTCCAAACCGGAGAGAGATCCTGAATTTATTCTTCTCGCGTGAATCGAGTATCCCGTGTGTCGACGGGAGTAGGTGCCTTTTTTTCCCCCCCTTGGCGCGCGGAATTTCGTGCAAGTCCGACCGGATGACGCGGATACGAGGGCGCGATAGAAAATCCGATACGAGCGAAGCTGGTCCAATTTGAAAATGCAAACGAAAGGGCGAAAGGATCGGGGAGGGGTGCGCGGGACCGGTGGATCCTGAGAGTTTAATGGCTGAACGACGTTTATTACCGAGCCACGGGTTTTATCATCCGGCCCGAGATCGTGTCGCCCCTGTTCGCTGCGACATTCCGCTCCACTCGTATTAAACGCGTCGACCGCGCGGGTAACGTTTCCAGCCTCGCGATAATTAAGATCCTGACCTCCACTACCCGAGGGTCCGCAGGGCGAGGTCTATTAATTAAAGGCTAATTACTTCGTCGAGCCACGGACGGGGAAGACGAGCTCGGCTACACAGGGTGACCTAAGGAAAGTGCTCCAAGGATTCCGATGCGCGTAATTGTCGGTCAGAGTGAGTGGAAAGTGTTTAGTCGACGCAGCTTCGTGAATCAATGCGGTCAGAGAAGACGTGTACCTATTATTGCCACGTAAACAATTATGAAAAGAATCTATTCAGTATTCCACGATATATTTCCCATCATGAACGTGCTTAAATTTCGTTGAATATGAAATGTATCGAGAATAGAATCCCGCTGGATTTAAAACACTTCGCGGACCAACAGGTTTTTAGCATTTATGAATGTGGAAATAAGAATTTCGCTTCAACTCATCTCTATGATAATTGATTCGCGGATCTTTATTGACCGGATATTCCTCGTCTACTTTCACGGACACTGTATTCAGAAATGTTGAAATCGCCCAGTGTTTCACCGAAGTTTCTCGTCCCCGACACCTCATTCGCCCTTTGTCTTCCCCGTGATTTTCCTGGCCGCTGGGAATCCGGCGGGACGCCATCGTTCGTGCAACAAAACTCGGGCCCCTTTTACTCGCCTCTTTATGCGTTCGTTCCGTGACACCGAGTCGAGAGAAATGCGACTCCCTTGTTCTTATTCCATCCCCGGTTCGCGAATTCTTCTTGCCCTTTGCCCTCCCAGGTATCTCTTCTCCCGTCACGATCGAATTTCGAGCCGAGGAAAATAGAAATTCGCCAGCCGTCCAAGCATCGTTTCACTTCACTCGTTTACCGAATCCGATACGTTTATCCGTCTACTCTATCACTCGTTGATCACACAGCATGTCGCGCGTTCTTCCCTGCCGCCAATATTTTTCCCCGTTCCGCTTTTCCGTCCGGAACGGAAATGAGCCATTAAATCTCGGATTTGTCGACTAGAACGCGACGCTCGAGTGGTCGACGGCGACATTATAACTCAATATCTGCTACGAGTTTTTACGCTCGCCTCTGTTGCGCGGGAGCGGAAAAAAATCCTTGTGCACCGACCACGTTGATATATTAAAACACAGTTTTACGATCAGCGAGCAATAAAGATGGTTTTCATGGCGGGTCGTTGTTTCGGTTGTACGAGGAATAATGTGGCAACTACTACCGTGCCGTGGGGGCTCGTTAAAATTTGCGCAGCGGTATTGTGTTTTCTTCCTTCCTCTTTTTTCCCGGCTACTCAACGTCGCGAGTCAAGTATTTTTCTCTCTAGCCGTTACCTTGTTTCATTCTGCATGTCTTTAGTTCAATATTCCTTTTTGTCCTTCCTACACCGTCGCCGAACGGTGGAGTTCTTTTATGTCCTCCGCGCACGTTTCGTTGACGTTCTTCCGCTGGACGAAAGCCTGTCGGATGACTCATAAGTACCAAGTCGCGGGATGACTCATAATCAAGGGGATGAGCAGCCACTCTATCATGAATGCTCGACGAGCTGGTGGTTTTCGGCTCAAAGCGTTCGCCGTGCCTGTCGTCGACAATTATTTCTTCAATACCCAATCTCTGCAAACATTGCAGCACAATTTCGAAATGGAACCCGTCGGCTTTAAAGAGGCAAGTAAAGGTTCCATAGAAATCTCTCCGAAGCACCGCTGCAGAGTTTGAAAGCGCTGCGAGCATCGAAAAATGTCCCCGCCCACCCAGCTTCTTCTTCTGCAGCTTGTAACCTAAATCTCTGAAAGTTGCATACACGGTAGAAAAATTCAGAGTAGCTTGCTTGCGCACCCTGTGGATCTGAAGCGCCCAAAGTTCTTTGCGTCTTGAAGGGTTTCTTTATGAAAGATCAGCCGCGAGCCCGCAGCGTTGAAGTTTAAAATGCTTCCAAGGACTTTCCACTGTAAAACACCTTCGGAGGCTGTTAACTCGGGTTGAGAAACGAAGCTGGATTTTTCCAGTGCTTCGACATCGGTTTCCCGAGTTTCTAGAAACTCGGACAGAGGGGGATTGGGAACCGCTGTCCCGGTAGGTGAATTAGTTAAACCATGCCCGGGAAGGGATCTTGTACACACGATGTAGAAACGATGTTACGAGAAACCGGTCTCGGACGTGGTGCACACGCACGTACACTCACACCGGCCGGCCAGCGAGGCCGGGGGAGAGCGGGGCAGATCGATTCGGTTTTTCGTTTTTCTCATTTTCTCCGGACGTTTATCCACCTTCTTGGCCGGGATCTCGCATTACGGCTCAATTTGACCCGCTTTTCGTAATCTCGTTCGATCGATGTAATCTCGGCTCTCGGCAGCCGTGTACCGGCCCCCTAAAGACCCTCTTCGAAGGGTTCTTTTAGACGTTATTACGAATTCGAGCAGCATCTCGGTTTTGGTAACTCGATAATTCGATTAGCCCTTCGGGTGTCTTTCCGCTCGGCTTAACCGATTCTCCTCCTCGATATTTCGGGCGTTAAGCCATTTCGTATCGAGTGCAATCAAATTACGAACGCCGAGGGGCAAGACAGCGATGCTAATAAAAGCCAACCGAGTCCTGATAAATAATAATCAGCGAGCTAATCATTCTTGAGGCTTACAATTTCTCTCGATAAAAAGCTTCGTTAATGGTTCTCGCTAATGTACAACACGACTATCCCTGCTGTGCTCGTTTAACCAGCGCGTGGAGTGATTTAAAGTTGACATAGGTAGCGAGCAATAAAATTTACAGGCACAGCCTGTGTGAAGATATATAGAATGAGTCCGATCGTCGGCTCCTTTACCTCTGTCCCCGGGCGTTTCGGGTGTTCAGGTGCAACGGAGTCGCGCGTTGCATAACAAGTTCGCAGCTGAGTACTCGCAACAGCTTATCCGTTGTGTCGCGAGCGAAATTATTTATCGCACCCGTTGCTGGCACAAATTCGGTTTATCTGGATCGTCTCGATCGGTCGGACGGTTCGCGCGAACGCGCTGCATGGAATTGAAGTCGGCCGCGCACGTAGAAAGAAAGACTCGCGGCGCTGGTATATCCAGGCTGGGAGCTGTTTCTTTCCACCGATTGCGCGATTAAACCATACCACGGCTGCCACGTAACTCACGTTCCCCTCTCGATCGTCGACCACGCAGCTGGTCGTAGCTCTTACGCGCTGGTGTATTGCGCAAGCATCGCGTTAAACGCTTGTACCCAGCTCCCTTATACTCCCGGCCGAGCACGATCTCGGCGGCGTTTATATCCACCCTGTCTAATATATCGTTCCGCTTTTTCTCTTTGCAGTATTACGAGATGTCCTACGGGCTGAACGTGGAAATGCATAAACAGGTAAGCCTATATGTCGATTTGAAATTCAAATGAACGTCATCGAAGCGCGGCGATAAAGCATCGCTGCGAGCCGCCGGTGTACATACGTGTACGCGGCACGTACGGGTGTTGGCCAAATGGCCACCGCGCCGATCCGCGCGTGACCGCGCGAGCGTGTGTTCGCTGGGGTGTGCACGCACGTGCAGCCAGTAGCAGCAGAGCAAACGGCTATGGCAATTACTTCGTTGACTTAACGCGCGATAGCCCCCGACGTGTCCGCATGAAATTTATGTTTTCATTCATGACGCGGCTGCAGCGCGCGAGCAATATCCGTGCGGCGACTTACTAATCGTTCGGAGCGGGGCCGGTTTCGTGCGTGCCCGCCTGTCCCTTAATCCGAAATTAAAGGGATCAGGGAGACGATACCCAAGGGGAGCCCCGGTCATTGAATAAATATGTAAACAAGGTAATAACATGCAAATTACACGGGCCGCGGGCCTACGAGATACCTTCCTCCATCGATTTTCCAATGCGAGAACGGAGAGGCAGATTTTATTACGGATTACGTATCGAGTCTGCCGCTGGGCTCGGTGATCAGTCGAGGTCACGCTTCTAAACTAACTGAAAGAGAAACGGAGAAAGATTGATGCGCCCTCGGTAATGCCTCTATTCTCCCTCGCTCATCCCGGGCGATTCTGTTTGCCGAGCAAACAGGCAGGAATAGAATCGGAAGTGGTTCGTTTGATATCCGCGAAATAACCACCCCGGGGAGGGGGCGCGGGGGCGCCCTACCGAGGCGACGGCGTCCGACCCTCGATTAAAAGCACTTTTTCGATATTAATAAAGAGGAAGATCTGGCCGGGATTTGCATCGCAAAGATCCTCTCCCTCTCGGTCAGTGTTTTTCTCGGCTGGCAGGCATCCATATTCATCGCCGCGGATCGAGCGATTTGAATTTCCCCCGTTTTCTCGGTCGCTCGATCGTGATCGCCATTGTAAAGTACAGATTTCTCCCCGCGTCGTCGGCGTGTCCGCGGAGGAATGGCCAGGACCGGGGGCGAGGAGAAAAACGTCGCGGGCGCGACGGTATAATTTGTTGGCGGACCAAAAGCGGAGAGAGGCGGAGAAACGTCGTATTTCATTTGGCTCTCGCTTTTACGACATTCCCGGGCATTAACGTCGTCAATTACTGTGCACGTCTTCGTCCGTTTTTGCGCGGCGATTCATTTACGAGGGCCGATCATGAAAATTTATCGAGCCGTCGGACGGGGGCGAGCTGCGGCCGCTCGGAACGCTTCATATCTTGCGCCGCCTTCGATCTTTTCACGGAAACCTTCTTCCTCGAGGCGTGCGGTTCTTGCGCGGCACCGAGCCACGGACGGGTTCTCCGCCCAGATACGGCGAATAAAACGGAGACAAATGTCTGGCATCCGCGCGAATTCCTGCCAACTGTCCAAGGGAAAGTCGCGGCTCGGATTCGTGGGGGCACTGATTCGCCCGGAGAGACGGTCGTAACTTTGAAATGATTCGAAACGAAGCGCGATTCAATGTTGCCGAGCGGCGAATCCATCACCGTAGCCCCCACATATTACGCTGCATCCTGTACACGTTTGCGGCTAAGTGGTTAAAAAAGTGCTCGGTCCAGATCGCGATTTCCCCTTCGCGGCAAGATAAATAGCCCGTATTTTTCTTCTCTATCTCCGTCCCACCGGCTGCTCATCGGTGCTTTCTCTTCTCCCCCGGCGTCTCCTTTACGATTCCCCTCTCCTCTGCGCCCTCCACCTGCGCCCGTCCGTAAGGCAGCCTTCGCGTCGACGTGACGCGAATAACGCTCGCGTTTATTGAATATTTAGCAGCCGACCCCCGTTATTTCCTGCTGTTCCGGCGGCGCGCTCTCTTCCTCCCGGCCGAGCCGGGGCTCCTCTGTCGCGCCGTTCCAACCGGATGCACCCCTGAAACCGTAAATCGGGCTTCCCCTTTGGCCGGGGAAAGCCTCTCGCGCGCGCGATGGCTGACGACGGGCACGGAGGAGCCGCGGGACGATTCATAAATTAGCCGGCGGGGGCTGAGAGCGGTTCGAAAATGGAAGGAGCCCGAAGTTTTGCGCCGACGAACACGCAGACAAGGCCTCTGGCCCCCGGGGAGATAGACGGCAGCCGGGCTTCTTTCTTCGTCCCTTGTTTCTCGGTCTGGCCGCGTTACACGTTCAATAAATCCTGTCGAGATTTACCGCGGATCCTCGTACACTTTATTTCGGCGTGGCGAAGTGGAACGGGATCGAGAGGAATTTCTGTCGGCCCGCCCGATATATATTCCGTCCCGTTGAATAATAAAGAACCGCCGCTAACGTATATAGCAACAAATGCTTATCACGTGCAAAATAACGGGGAAAATGAAACAAAATTAGTGGTAGTCAATTCTTTATTAATAGAATAAATAGTATCATAAACTTAAACAACGAGAAATAATCAACAGCTACCTGTTGTTTACATTTTCTACCGCTAAGGGCGATTGTGTCTGTCTTGGGTTAAAAGAATCAGCGGGGGTACGATTTAGGCAAGTTTACCCTACAGAAGGTAACGAATGGTGGTGCCAGAGAAGCGAACGTCGGGGTTAGGCTTCGGCAGATGACTCTATCCGGATGGAGACGTTGAAGCGCGGCTAGGTACAGCGCGCCTTCCGAGTCCCTTCACTCTCAGCGACGTCGAGGGTAGAAATTAGCTGACGCAGGAGAGCTGTTCGATCTGGCACGAAACGTATGGCCGAAGGGAGGGTGTTCGGTTAGCAGGGGCGGGCAACGCTGCGGAATGATCGAATTTGGGGAATCGATGGCGACGGCCCCGCGAAATCGCATATTTCCGCGCGCGAGGTTACGAGGGATCGCGGCGCTGGTCCACGCCCGTTGTAAAATTTCGATAGCGGACGTGTCAGAAGCTGTTTACACGATCGTATTTCTGCGGCACAATTTCGTGCCTGATCGCGTTTATAAAACCGGAGCCAGCCACCGACAACCCCCGTCGCGCGCGCCCCTCTGCAACCCCGCCCCCGGGCTATATTCGCCGGGGCGATTAATCGTGGCGCGTTTATGACGAGCCAGCGTTGTGTCGTCCGCGTGGGAATGAAAAAAAAAGGCACGAAAAACAGCAGCGGAGGAAAAATTGGCAGCGGAAACAACGGGACTGGCGCGGGGGTGGGAAGGGGAGGTCGGAGATGAGTAACAGCTCCGACGACGCGAGAGAGGGCGAGGTATATATGTACGCGGCACATACGGGGTGGCGGGGGAGGGCGCGCGGACGTTACGAATCGAATTTATCGGGCGTGTATTAACGCGGTCGGTCGGTGGGTCGGTCAGTCTGGTAAGTGTCTGCGAATGGCGGTGTAAACGCGCTCGATTTCGCTTGGATGTAATTAACGTCGGGGTAATTCCCGACAATTACCGTCATCATCATCATCCATCAGACCGCAGTCGACCTGTTACGTTTTCCTGTTATACCTGCACGATAATTGTCGTCTCGAATCACTGGTTTCGCATCGATGCGCGCTCGCGCGAGCGAGCACTCGCCGCGTGTACGCGCTCGTTAAAATGTAACCCCGTAGATCGCCCCAGCGGGCGATCGATCGCCTCAACCGCGCCCGAATACGTTCCGACGATTTCGGTATACCTTCGCGACGATCTTGCGGTGCGCAGTGGGGGCCGGTCCAGCGATGGTCTAGCGGGACAAAGCGCCCGAATCGTGACCGTCCAAAATGAATGAATCTCGGTCGTACCACGAGCTACTGAGTCAGAGATACCGGAACGATATGGTATGTAACTTTATACGTAATGCATAAAAGTAACGATCGGCCAAATGTACGCGAGTCGGCCGCTTATTGTTAGTAACCGATTGTTAGAAAGCGTCAGTATCAGAAGTATGAGAAGTGCTCAATTGTATCGCGATTTAACTTGTTAGTATTTTAAATAATGGATCGCGGAGGTACAAGTGAGTAGTAAATCAGGCTTCAGCCATGAGTATTCTAATTTCCAACGAACAGCGTCAAAATGTATTCGCAAAAATGATGAAATTTTTCAATAGGTTTGTTGGAAAAGTTCTACATATCTGGGAACCTCGTGGAACCTGAAAATTTTGGTGCTGTTTTGTTCTAAGTATTTGCTTTATAGAGTATATATTCACAAGTTATAGCTGCAAATATTTCCAACTCTACATGATTTTTATACATAATTAAAACAATTCTTCAGGAATAGTGGTGTTAGCTAAAATGTGTAATTCATTCTAAGTAACGTGGTTGTAAACAATTTTTCTCTAGAAAACACAGTTGATATTCACTTTCCACATTCTAAGAAACCCCAGGATACAAATTTTGGTTTTAAAAAACCCTTGCAGGGTGAAGCGATAGTTCTAAGGGTGGTAAAACAATGTCGATGATGTTTTTCAAACAGATAATAAACATTTCTACCTAAATGATGATTTATGTACAACCTGCGACTTTTGTCCCGCTAGATTGTTATCGTGCCCATAATAGCCTCCGCGGGACTCTATCGAGTTTTTCCTCCAAAACTACCGTGGAGAAGGTAAAAACAATGACTTCGGATGAGAATGGTGGCCATTATGCCGCGTTGCAGGTAGCGCGGTATATCGTTAAACGATCCCGATGCGTTTTTATTCGGAGCAAGCGATGCGTATTGTAAATGTTTTCGGGCATTACTCTCTATGTTGCTAAAGCTATTACCGGCGATTCGGTAGCCTGCAATACGTGTCGAGCAGTCGGAAAATTCACGCATGAAAAGTACCGGCGGCCACCGAGAGTGATTCGATTTCGTTGTTTTGCGCTCGACTCGTTGCTACCCTGCCGCGGCCCCCGCCCACACCCCCTCCCGGCCGAGCGCCCGTGTTCCAGCCCCCTGTATAGTCTGCTCATTATTCATTTATCGGTTTAACGAGTACATCCGCGAAAAAGCATTGCAAAATACCGGAGCACCGGGCGCCGGTCGATACCTCGCGCCGCTCCGCCCCTCCGTTACTCCCTCTGCTAATTTCCTTCCTGTTCGCGGATTGCATGCGTTACATCGGCGATTCCGCGTATCTCGATTTTTCCCAGTTTAATGCCCGCTCCCGCCGCCTCCCCCCCGGCGCTTCACGCCAGAAATTCCCGTCATTTATTTACATCGAAACTCATCGCGGAATAATATTGCAGGTTTAATTTTATTAGCCCTGGCCCGATACACGAATATATAATAGCAAATAAAAATCTTACCCGCGGACACAGCGGATTATTCGTCGCGCCGATAAACTGCAACTCGCGTAGTGGAAATTCAAATCGTGATTATTTTCGAGGCCGAGAGTCCGAGTGTTGGATGAATAAAAGAAAGCACCGAGCTCAACAGCCGATAGATACTTGAAGGGCGATCTTGTGCATTGTTAAGCTTGCGTAACAGCAGAGGGGGGTGGAGTAATTCCTAGGGAAAGAATGATTCCTGATTTCGAGAGGAGGATGATGCAAGAAACGGACACACGGAATCCTGTCGCGTATCCGATCGATCCCGAGCAAGATTACGATCGTGCCGAACGGACCCCCGATGTCCATAAATCTAGGATTCATCGTTTCCCCGGCACCCTTTGTCCCTCGGTGTTCTATCTCCCTCCGAGCCCCCGGCGAAAAAGGGGATAAAAAAATTATGGTCGTGGAATCTCGTCAGGTGCTTCATGAATAACCTCTCAAAACCGTCCAGCAGCGCGATTTCTCCCTCCCTCCCCCGAACCCCTTTTCCTCTGCAAGGGTAACCTAATACACGGTCACACGGTCGCTGCTGGTCCCTCTCGCGGTCCTTCTCTATCCGGGCACGTCCGTCTCTGCGTGTACGTTGGCCGTCGCTTTTTCCACGTTTTATTGTGTCTGCAGAGCGCCACTGGTTTGGCGGCATACGCGACGCTGGCGTAGGAGGAGAAGCAGATGGAGATTGAGAGGGAGGGAGGGAGAAAAAAATGAGGGTGAGGTCGAAGGGAGGGACGGGACGCGGAGGAACGAATGGTACGCCAGGGAAAACGTGCTGCACGTCGGCAGGGCTGACGGGGCAGAGGGTGAATCGGTGATGAGAGAAAGAGAGGATAGGGCGGGGGAAGAGGATTGGGGACGGTGGTCGGGGAAAAAACGAAGAGCAAAATTCGCTATCGGAAAAATCGAGCTCCCCGTGTGCCACGGCGGCGTCGACCTCTCCACGCACACATGTTGCCCCCTGTTGTACTCTCCTACCACGCTACCCCCGTCCACCATCTTTCCAACCACCGCCCGCCCCCCCTCTGCCCCCTAGCGCTGCTCTCCTTTTCTACCCCGTCGAGGCAACCGTTCGCCTCTTCTTCTTCCCTCGACCGCCTCACCCGACATCCCTGTAACTTCGATCCCGTGTATCTTTCTTCTCTGTTCCCCGCCGACTGGGACACTCGCCTGTGTACACACGCGCGCGTAGCCTGCGTAGCCCGCGTTGTGTGCGGCTCGGCACAGCCGCGGCGAACGAGTCGCAATATGTGCACGATGAAATATACACAGAAATGTCTACCCGCTACGTAGGTACGTACGTCTGCATCCTTTTTCTCCGCTCGCTCCCCTTTGGCGGGGAACGCGCGCGATCTCGATCGAGAGACGGGCGCGCGAGTATTATGGCATGCCTATACAGCGCCCCCGTTGCACCCCCGCCTATATACGCTTTGGCTCTTTCAACAGGCGGGGGATCTGCAATACCGATGAGGTTCCATGTACCCAATACACGTCCTCCATGCTCGCGATCTCTCAACACGATAAGTCCTTTCAACCGGCACCGGCTTCGACCCTCCCCTACCTCTTCACCCTCACCCCCGTCGCTCTTGCCCGTGTGCCCCTGCACCTTTCTTCCCCCTTTTTGCTCGCGGATAGAGGAAGGATGTTACTCGGAGACGACGCGACCGAGGAGCAAGGTTTTATACGGAGCAACTCGGGGCTTTGCCTGGCTGGAAATACCGCACGAATTCAGCTGGAGACTCTCTCCTATCTGTCTGTCCCCGCGTACCCCTGCCGCCCACGAATACGGATGCCATCACCGATTCTGTTTTCGAGGGTCGGACGAAAAGAGGATCCTCGGCTTCGTGACTCGCCACCACCCGACCGTACCAGCGGCAACTGTATCGCGGTGCTTCCGTCGTTTCCTCTGCACCTTATCGGATCCCGCCCGATCGCGTCGACTTGTTCAGTCAGTGAAACGACGCGGTGGACGTCGTTCGCGGGGCACTTTCCACCATTCAGTCGGGCGACTGTCCGAAAGACTCTGACAGGTAGATGGTATTGGTTCTTTGGGTGAACTTTGAGAAACGTCTGTCCCGCTCTGTTCGTTTGCATTCTCTTTCCGCCACGCATCCGAGGAGCGTGAAAACACGCGGAGAAATCGTTTCCCGCGCATCGGTTTCCCGTTGCGTATTCTCTCGCTCGTCCTTACCGAACGCGCACTCGCGGATGGACTATAATTAAGAGCAGCGTGTTGGCACTTTTCCACGAGGGTAACGTACTCCGGGAGAGAGGGGCTGGCAGCGCCGCCAGCGTGAGGTGCGAATTACCATCGATGACTTAACGCTATAACACAAGGGACCCCCTGGTATTACGCGATGGGATAACCCCCCCGGGGTCATTAACACGCGAGTATCTCGGATCGCGGCGCAGATAGGCGGGTAACGCCGCGCGGCCATGAATTTTTATCGGCCGCTGTTTCGCTTTTACGCCCGCCCTTAAGATTCCGGAAGTTGGGCCTTTCCCGTCGCCCGCCCACGGCATGGGGGGACGCTTAATTCTCGGGCCACCGAACGGCCACTTAAATTTCGCGCACTAAAAACCCACCCCTCCGGGGGAGCAGTCGTTAAGTCTGGAGGCGGCTGGAGGGCGTTCCTTCGGGGCCCACCGTCGTCGGGGCTGCTCTCGGGGATTTAAGTACCGCGTAGATACTCCGCTGGCTGCGTCCAGCAGCTCGACTACCGAGCCTGACGTTGTTGCCAGCGCCTGGATAGCTTTTATCAGTGGCACCGCTTTTATGAGCCGCTCCTCTCTTTTCCCGCTCGACCCGCTTCCACCCTCGAGCATCGCTCGCCACTCTGCCTCCCCCTTCGCCGCCTTTTATCCGTCGCGCGGCTCTCGTTTCGCATTCCTCCGTCTTCCGGGGATGGTGACTCCAGCCGAGGAAACTATAAAACTCTTATGCGTGTCGCCTGACGTTTAGTGCACCGCGCCGTTGGCATGCAGATGCAACGTAACGGGTGGTCGGAGAAGAGCAAACTGGCTTATACTCTGTGCTCGTCCCGTTCAAGGATTTCGAGCGCGAAGGATCCTCGGGTAGTAAGGTAAACGTACCTATTATGAAACACCTTCCCAAACATGTCCCCTTCTTGAAACAGCATCACAAATAACGAAATAAGAAATAGTTATGGCATATATAAGCAACTGCCAAACATTCTATCGATATTTATACATTCTTTTCTGTACAAATTCACCAACATAAGTATTATTATACAATAATCTATTACAAAAAAATGGTTTTAATGTAATTCATTGATAAAAATAACCGTTTCATATTGTGTACCTCAATTTTTTGAATGTCCCGCTTTATGGAACGGTTCGGAAGCGTGTTCCAAGACCACGGACCCGTGTTCACATAGTTGTACCAGTTCATGAAACACACGCCTCAGCTTTGATAATTAGATATTTCCAGTAAAAAAGAGAAATAGTTCATTATTTAAACTGCCCTAGAGCGTTTATAAAATATATTATATTCACGTTTTCATCATAAATACGAGTAAGTATGCGTAATTCAAACTTTTTTAATAAATATCAAAAACCTAACCTGACGGGGCGTTTCATAATAGGGACATTGAATATGAAACACCGGGTCATGGTACGAAAACAGTGTTTCATAATACGTACAGGTCCTTCATTTAGTTTTTTAGTCATATTATTTTTTATTTATAATAAATATACATTTTATGGCTCATTATATAATCACAAAACAATGGCCTATCGAATGGTATGCAAATTTTCAATGCTAACCCACTAAATTTTATAAATTAGATGACAATTGCATAACCCCATCGAAAAGCGTTTCATAATAGGTACGTTTACCTTATCAGCGCGTCTGGCGTGCAGTAACGCGGGAACCGGTAGATGGCGCTTCTAAAAAGGCACGAAAACCTGAAAGCGTCATACCTGGTTTCGGACAGCTGGCGAAACGTCTCACTGCCACCCTTTTGGGGCAGCGGCAACCTTTCCCTTTGGACCTAACGATCGAAAAGTTTCGAGTCAGGGGGTATAGATCGCACGCGAGCTGACACGGGTAACGCGTCCCCGCCTCGTTGAGAATTCGTTCTTATAGCCTCGAGTATATTCTAAATCACGAGCGATAAGCTACACCTAAGCCCTGGGTATTTACATTTAATTAATCCCGGGGGACCCTTGGGGCTGTACTTTCGAGCCACCCTGTGGGCATATTTATGGACTCGCAGCGACTACGAGGCGGTCCCGAGACCCTCCTTTCCCGGCTTTATGCCCGACGTTTCGCACTTTTATCGATGCCAGGGTGTTAGCATTATGCCGGCTATCAACGAGAGGGTAGAACGAACACCCTTCGGCCCTCTCGCGCCCCTGGGAGTCGTTAAGAGGTCACCTCCCCCTTCCCTCGCCGCCCGTGTTTTCCACGCCCCGTTTTCTTTTTTCCTTCCCCTCCGCACGCCGCCATCCACCGTGTTCCTTGCTCTTTTTTCCCCTACGTTGTTCTCACTCGGCTGCAGCTCGTTCAACAGCCGTGGACCGTTTAAAAAGGGAAATAGCGGAACGGAGAAGAGCTCGGATCGCTGGGATCGCCCGAATCCATCGGCGTTTCTCGGCGGGTCGATCGTTAAGGTCGATTCTCTTTGACAGCACGCCGCTCGGAATTAATTCTACCGACTCGCGCAAAGAATCGTCGTTACTGCGAGATCCCCGGCGAAAGCTCGCTGCTTCATCCGGGACACAGTCGTCCTGGTTAATCCGTGGGTCGGATTACCCGCTCGAGAACAACCGGCGTTATTTAAAAGCGACCGACGTAACGAACCCCGGGCGAAAAAGCGCGGCGGAAAACGAGGGGGGAGGTGGGGCCTTTGAGAAATGGCTTTGCCAAGTGGATCGTGGAAATGTGTACTCCAGTTTTTCCTCTCCCCCGTTTTTCGCGCGGAAACGCTGGGATCGCGTTGGCGGATCAACGGACTCCTCGTTTTGGGATCGTTGCCTTATTAGAGCGTAACTCGGCTGTTACCGTGCAGTCGGATGCTAGGCAGCGCGCACGCAGATTTGCTTTTTAACAATCCGAATACCTAAGTCCTCCCCTTTCGCTGTTTTAATATACTTGCGTCGAGATTCTCGGAGGGGACAATTACGTTGCAATTCGACGAACCGTGGGATCGATATAAATCGTACTTTCGTTGCCGTGCTAGACAGAAATGCGACCGGAAGAATGTCCCTCCCTCCCCGCAATCAGCTGCCGGGTTAATTGCAGCTGCTATCAGCCGTGCACGAAGGTCTTGTTTTCCTCAGTGTTCATCCCGGAATTACGAGGGTCGGCTGACAACGATAATTCCTTGGTGTTTCGGTGGGTGTGGCGGGGACGGCCGTAAAGCCGCGTTCACAATGGGAATTCCCGTCGTGCCTTCAGCGTCGCCGTCGTCGTCGTCGTCGCCGAGGCGAACGCCGCCCGCAGGCCGATCCCGAGCGTCGCGCCGGAGGATACAGTGACAGGGAAAAGGTGGGGCGAGAAAGAAAGGGGTGAGAGCGGCATTGAGAGGGAGAGCAAGAAGGGAGTGCCTTAACGAGAACAGCCAGGGAAGGGTGTTCCTGCTCGGCGTCCTGACACTAATTTGCCCGCTCCGCACCACATCGGATATCATTCCGTCGCGTTTTCACCACCTTCCGCCGCGTTAATTACCGCGGTCGTATTTACACCGGCTAAGATGGAAACGAGTACCGCGCGCGTCGCGCGAGAGGCTTGCTTGTTTTGTTCACCCTGAACAATGCGGTACGCGAGGGCTCTGCAAGGGTAATGGCACCGGTTACACGCCCTTCCTTTTCCCTTCGCGACGTGGGTATGTACGTGGAAAAGGGCTCCGCAGACTTTCTCTTTTTAAATCGCGGCAGCCTGAAATCGAATGGAGAGACGTAGTCTCCGAGCCTGTAATAGGTACCGTTTTCGCGAACGTCAGAACGCAAAACATCCGCGCTGCCCCTCGGCGAGTTGACGAAAAAACGGTAACAAGCGTGCGGTCAAAGTGTCTTCCGACGTGCCCGGCCACCGACATTCCCTGCAACATGAAACACGCACGCTGGGAATCCCTCCCCCGCCCCCCTGAAACACGAGAACACGGGAACAGGAGAACACTCGAAATCCCGGTCGCTGTAGAGGTATTCCGCAGACTAACGTATTCTAACATGCCGGCCCAATAATCGCGGCCGGCTACAGAATACTGCGCCCTGACTCGAAATCGAGAGAGGGTAGAGAGGCGTTCGCTCGCTCCCTCTGCGGGGAGGGACAGAGAGGTGGGGTCAGCTTCGGTGGCCGGGCCGTTAATGTTTAGCGCAATCAGCGATAATGGCGGTCTATGGCGCGTTTAATCAAGGCAGTAGCCCGTTGCGGCTTGCGGTTCGAAAGCGGGCTGCTGCCCCATGGTGCAAAGGAAAGGGTCGGTGTGTATATGTATCGCGTGTATATACGTGTGAAACAGGGAGCAACGGGCACAGAAACGAAGGGAGAGGAAGAGATACTGGGGGTGGAGGGATAGAGAGAGAGAGTGAAAGAGAGGCCAGAGGGGATGGAGAACAAGAGGGTTGAACGTATCAGGTGGGCTTAGCGGTCTCTGCTGGCTCGGCATCGCCTCGACCAGAGAGTGACCACTGTACACGGACACAAGCGAACGGGGCTGACTCGCGTGCACGGGCCAGCCACACTCTCTCAAACTCGCGGCTGTGGTCAGCATCGCGAATTGACCAGACTCTCTTTTCCCTCTCCTTCCCTCTCTGTTTCTGCTAGAGAGCCGTCTGTACATTCTTCCGACCTTTCCCCTATGATCTTCATGCCTGGTCTGCTCGCACACAGGCGCCCTCGCCGGGCCCGTCCAGCCGGAGACTCTCGCTTCGAAGCTCCCACCAGTGTTTCTCGTTTTCCCCGGTCGCCTCGACTCGTCCTTTCCGCTCCGTGGGCCAGAGCCCGGGCCACGGCCGCTTGCGGTCAGAACGCGGCGAGTATCTCCAAGCGCTTCGTGTAATCTTCCTCCAGTTTCGTTTATCCTCTGTTCGTACCACGCCTCGAACGGAATAACGATCGGTCGGCGGAGAGGGCGGGCGCGACGATTGGATCGAGGCACAGGGGGCCCCTCGTGCCACGGCCAATGAAGCGGTAATTGTAATTGGATGATCGCCGATTGGGATTCACGTTGCTCGTGATCGATTAGTCACGGTTGCGCGGGCAAGACCTGTTAGCCGTTCCAGATTAGATTCTTCGCGGAGATAAGTCTGCTTGAAGGTAGAAACCCGTCAGAGGATCCGCGAGTGTTTTGGCGCGCGATCTGCTCGGCCGATCGGCGATCGAACGATATCGTTGGGGAGGGGTGGAATATTAAGGACAACGTCCCTGGAAACGTACGGCGTTGATCGATTATTTACGACAAATCGTGGCCCGTAATTTCTATCGGAGAGAGAGAGAGAGAGAGAGAGAGTATCCCGATTACGATAATACGATTTTCTCGACGGAAACCTATTTGGCGGCTGCAATCTCCTGGCAACAGCCCCTAGTTTCCTCTAATACCTGCCGGTACATCCCTCTTAATGGCCGAAGCAAGCTTCGCCGTTGTTATTGACTGCTACCGGCACTTTCGTGGCCCCGGCATAGAGCCTGGCTGGCTTCCTGGTCGTCTAATATCCTGAGTGCCGCTAATTTGCCCACCGTAACCCACTGACACGCTAATCGATCATTGTCCCCGCTCCCGAACGGTCCACCGTGTCTCTCGGGGAAGAGAGCCCGCGGAAAGACGGAGACGGAGGCGGCGCAGCCAGAGGGGGATTCCGAATTGTGCGAGTCGGGGACACGGAGATGGGTAATTAGGTGCTCGAGGGTAATCGGGGCTTCTCGAGTAACCGCCCGCGCTGCTGTTCCAGACGACGACGCGCAGATTGCCGTGCATAGTGTTAACTTTGTTCGCCGAGAGTCCCGTAACCGGTATCAATTTACATGTCGCTATTTGGATCCACTGCTTGCCGGCGAAATTTCCCGCGGGTAGAGACAGCTTCAGCGTTTCGAGCGTCCTTTACACTTGTGTCACAGGCATGCCCGAGCATTTTATGCAGCGCCCGGAACGTGTTAATGGTTCAGCTCGCTCAGCGGCAAGTGTTATTTGGCGTTTCAAAGAAGTAATACTCTTGTAAAAGTGGAGTTACAGATTGCACTCTTCGGAGTACCGATGATAGATACGCTCCTCCGTCTTAAGAGGTTGGAACATGTCCGTAGTCGAAGACTCGAAGGTGAATACACTTCTGGATCGATGATTGATGCATCCCAGGGCACGAGAAGCTTCTTTTTATCTCGTAGCAATATCGATACGTCCGTCCGATCGTGATTACTCATGGCCGTGCTCGGAAGAATGACCTGTCGCTGTCAATTCGTTGCACGCTCGCTCCTCTTCTTTATCAGCTGTTACAGTTGGACAAGGGTGAGTAATGTACTCCTGTTCCCGATATCCCGAGGTATCAATATTTCCTCGAGCATGTGCCTTTCCTCCTTTATCGCGAGCGTCTTATCCGTGCCCGTAGCCTCTTTACCCATCGATGCAACGATAAGAAAATTGAATCTCTTGGACGAGACCTGTCGTAAAAGCGAACAACAAAATTCCCCTCTTCACCTTCGTTAGTCCCGTGCTCGGCGTTTGTTTCTTCTACTCCCTCCTGTAGGTATCCTGTACCTGTATAAAGCAGACATCAATCGGGTTGATTGAATGGGAAGCAGAGGAAGCCTCGAGTGTAACGGATCGCGGGGCGTTTAACCGAAGTTGAGAAACGATGGACACCCGGTGCATCTGTGTACATCGAGAGAGAGAGAGAGAGAGAGAGAGAGAGGGGGATGAACACTCGAAGACGAAGAGGAAAGGGGTGGAAAGCTCGAGTGCTGAGGCAGCACTCTGACGTTCAAACATCCAAACATCCCGATCTTTCGCCGTCTGTCAGGTCCTCTCCCCCATCCTCCATCGGAGCTCGAGTGCCACTTATTCTCCTCCGTCGTCGTCTCTTTCTCCATCTCCTTCTTCGATCTCGTCCCGAGCACACTTCACTTCGCCCACCCCTCCTCGACGTCTCTCCGTCTCCGCGCCTCTACCCTTCGCACTGGCAATAGCAGCCCGTGTATCTCGCTGGCTGATGCCAATGGCTGGTGCAGGTAACAATGAGTATTCCCTCCATTCGCCTCTCGCTCTCCCCTTCTCCATTCGAATCCCTCGGATTCAGACGTGTATATACACAAAAACACACGAACAGGGGGGGCGAGACGTACGCGAGCATTCTGTGCGCGGCGACCACTCCAAGTCATCCCTCCTCGCCGAGCCAGCCACGATGAACCCCCTGAATTGATTGCAGCTTGTTTACCCTGGAACATTCACACATAATGGCCGATCCCCTTCTCGACGTTGTCGATTACCCTCTGTCTTCAAAGCTTAACCTCTCAGACTGTCCTCGAGCTGCACGCGCGATCGATCGGTTATCGATCTCCCATATTTTTGACTGGGGAGCGATTGCCACAACTCCGAATCATTACTGCAGTTCTGCAAATGCATACCACGATTCTGCCGAATTAAAAAACTTCCACAATATTAATATTAACACATCGTTTCTTCCCGATACAGCCTTCTCTCTCGAATTCAATATTTCTCACTCTAACTGTACACACTCGAAAGCACTCTTTCAATACCCGCCGGCCCAGCCTCAATGACCGCGGCGCCTCGCTCTTTTTTGTCTATCAGATAGCGAGCAACATCAGCCGACTCTCTCCACCTGAAATTCATCCACGGATACCACCGCCGCGACGCGGAGGCAGGAGTTCGTTAACGATTCCGCGGATAACGAAGGCTGATTTATACCGCGCGAATCGTACGCGACGAGGAGCGAGCGTGACCGTCGGCGCGGCGCGCGATATTTTGTTATCTGAATACTTTTAATTGAATTCCCAGCGCGGACTCGAAAATGACGCGCTCTCCCTCCCGCCCCCCCTCGGCCACCACCCCCAATCACGGCCGCGATCGTTTTGTAAATTCCGTAGTTACGGAGGACACGGGGCACGCAATTATTTTGCCCCGATGGAATTCGCGTCGGCGACTCGCTCGATCCATTGTCGCCGCGGTTCGGCTCGCGCTCGTAACAGTTGTAACTTTTGTCCTGATAACTCGTTTACCAGCGGCCAGCATTATTCGCCGGCGAGCCGACGTTACGCGAATCGCTGGCCACGGGAAAATTCTTTTTTTTCTCTCCCTCTATCCCACTTTTGTGGGGGGGGGGGGGGGTTCGTGGACGTGCGTGTGTAGTTTGTGTGGAGTGTGCGCCGCGTGTTACAGCGTACCATCGAGGTGACGCGTAAGGGTGAAGCAGAAAGGGGTGGGCTGAACGAAAATACAGCCACGTGTGCGCAGCATCGAACGCACCGAGCGCATAAAATTCCATCGAGGGTAGGGATATCTGTGTTTTTCCCCCCGTCCTGCCTCCACCCTCTCTTCCTGCCCCCGCGCGCCCCCCATCCCCGTCTCTGACACGGTACAACCAACACCGCGGAAAATTAACCGAATGACAATGGCGAGCTCTAATATTTATACGAGCAATTTTCGACGCGACTAGCCGCTGCAACCTGCATCGCGGCCCTCCCCCATCCAACGGTTCTCTCCATAAATCGTGCCCGGCGTATATTCGTCACGCATGACAGCGTTGCCAAAACGATCCTCTCTTTTTCTGCTTTTTCCTTTATTTTCTTTTTGATTTTTTTTTTTATTTGTCACCAGTGGCCGTGACTGCTGCGTTCCTCTGTCATAGAAACATATTGTTTTGATCTCGCGCGTCTCCCTGGCCGGACATTCCACGGCGCTGTTAGACAAGATGCGTTAAGGAAGAAATTGTTGCGCTCACGATCCTCGGTATCTTCATCCCCCATCGTTTCCCTATTCCTCCGATACATTAACCACGCATCGGCTAACTTTCTATCAATTTCCAAGTGCTTACCACGTAAGAAGATAACGGATAACACGTCGCTTCCTTCGCGTTATAATTGCTCGCCGTTTCTCGGCAACACGAGCACTGGAAATGCATCGATCGGCTGGGTGATTGGCAAGCTGCTTAGCTGGCTTCTCGAGACGAGTGCACGCATATCTACGCCTAATGAACATCGCGTGCGGAGTCTATGCGCGAAGCTGCGTTGAATTTTCCTGAAACACTGGCGAGGAAGAATTCGCGTGGAAGTAATCGCCGCGGCGAGAATAATAAGATTCGATCTAGACTTTCGAGAAGGTTGTGTTCCTTGCTCTTTTCTATTTCGTTGCCCCGCGCTTTTCCTCCCCATTCGAAACACAGTCGAACGGGATCCCCACATTGCGCCAACAATTCATTTGTTCCCTTCCGTAACGCGAGCAGGCTGCAGAAGTTCGCAGCAGAACGAGCATTGGCTACAGAAAGCTAAATTGATTAAACCTAACTTTCGGTGCGGTGGTCTAGTACAATGGACGATGAGTTTTCAACGGATCCTGTGTAGCCCCGTTTTATCGTAAACCCGTTGCACAACTGTGCATCCGCCCGTGCCTCCAGTCGGCATTCACTTTATCATTTCCATTCCAATTTAAAATTCCCTCATGCGCGCTCAAGTTGCTCCCCCTCCCCGATGAAAGTATAACAAATCATTGTCCCCGACACTGAGTCGGGATTGTCAACGGGCACCGTTTACGTGAAATAGTTCGCAACAAGTTACCTCGGGTGCGTCGGTGTATTCGGGCGGAAAGCTGAAGCTTAGCGAGATCACACAATTATAGCTGCGAGAGGGTCCCTTCCTTCCCTTGTGTTTCCATCGCGCTAGGGTTCGACTGCGTTGCGCGTCGACAACTCTTGCAGTCCACTATATTTCGAATTCGAATTCCGTACACTTTGAATTTATCCTGCCTTATATTTATTACGCCTCGGATTTCTCGTGGATCCTGTTCAATAATTCCTCGAATTTACCACGCTGCTTCCAGCTTGACTGCTTTTCGGTACATCCTTAATTTGAGCACGATCCGGCTCGGATACTCTCCAGCCTCATCGCTCTTGGAAATTGAATAAACTCCCCCTTCGCCACGTTTTCATCTGATCAACCATCAACTCGCAATTCCTTTCATCTGCTTGCAATTTGCCTACGTTCCGACTTAAGGGGGAACACCGCTGTGACGGCCGGAAAAGTAAGTCGTTTTTAAGAATTTTTTTCAGGAATAATTTACAGTTCTCATAGAAAATTTGTATTACCTACCTTTAGTATACTGTCTTAAGAGACTATATATAAAAAATAAATAGAAAAACAGGCATAATTAGTATTCTAGACCCCCTCGAGCGCTGGTCGAATGTGTAACTTCGGAATATCGGGTGCGAAATCAAATTCCTTTTTTTTATAAACTATATGAGTGTAGTTTTCGTTGTATGTTTTTCTATTTTTTTTTTTAACCGTCTCTTAAGACAGTGTACAATTTAGGTAGGTGATACAATTTTTCTATGAAAACTAAAATATTTCTAATAAAAAAATTCGTAGCTTACTTTCCCGGCCGTCACAGTGGTGTTCCCCCTTAAGGGGACCGTCCGGTCAAAACGCTCGAAAAATAGGTGATCTTTGTGATTTTTTCCCCAAAAAAGTATACAACTTGCAGTAAAAAAACCCTTATGGTCTTTTTTATAAAATCTTTTTTTTTTCATTTTCCTATAATGGTTCTAATTTTACGTGCCGCTCAGCAGTGCACTGCTGCAATAAAAGAGGCGTAAACGGTAGACAGTAGAACTCGACGTAGGATTGTCTGAAATAAAAGAAACCAAAGATATTCTTATAGGTTAATTCAATCGCTATCGCATCAGCCTTTGAGAAGGCAAATAAAGCAAAATGGCGATGCTTGGCACACGTTTTAACGCAAACATACGAAAAAGGGGGTAATTCTGTGCCTAACAATGTTAACAACGAAGAACTATGACCTCTAAAATTGATGGTTAAAGGCTGATGCGACAGTGAATTCAATGACAAAGAAAATGCCACCAAGTTTTTTGGAATCGGTTAAGAATTTCTTCGGTTATGCTGTCTACCGTTCGGAAACATCATGATTCGAGAAAACGCGTTTAAAGTTTTACGTGAGTGCCAAGTGGCCGCGTTGTACCCACGCATTTGCCGCTACTCAAATGCCCATAACTTCGGGAATTTTACGAATTTCAAAAAATCCTGTTAAACAGGTATCCTTAAAAGGTTGAACATTCGAAAAATGAAATGGAAAAAAAATCGATTTTTAGACCGGACGGTCCCCTTAAGCATCCTCGCATCCACTACGAACCGCTTTAACTACGCCCGACTGCTGGACTACTCTCAATCCATTCACATTCCTATCCAATCGCTTTCAATGTAATTACTCGGCGACTCAGCCGCGCTCTCGACTTAACTAACGCTCTCGTGGAATGATTGTCAACGTGGACGCCCGCGGTAGCAGGCGTTATTCTTTCCTCTGTACGCAAACTGGATAACGTAAGCGCGCACACGCGACGGCACGCTCTGAGTGTTCGCGTGCGCCGCCGCGACTTGATTAAATTTAACTTTCGCTGCAGCGGACGAATATAACGGACAATGAGTTCTCGGTGCATCGGTGCGTTCGGGTGCCTTAAACGCGTACAAACGCCCCTCCCCGCCCAACCCTTCCCGTCTCTTATACACCGACGCGGAAACACAAGCGCAAACACTCGCGCATCCAGCGGCGCACTCCACAACCCGCGGAATATTGCAATCACGCGGACGTTAGCCGGGCTTTACAGCGAGTGCAGCCAGTGTATAGGGGCTTACCAGAAACCAGCGAGTTACCCGAACACGCCGGTTTATTTGCTCGTGTAGCATAATACCGGCAAAGTCCGACGAGCAACTGCTGGTTTACTCGTTAGTGCGAGTAACGGGCCGTTTTACCGTCGCTCTCCGCTTCTCCCAGCTATATCTGCCTCTATCTACATCCCCTATCCTTCCTTTTCTCTCCCAGCGCCGGAGCCATCCCCCGGCTAAACGCGCCACCGTTCTCAGCCAAACTTTCCGCCCCGCTTATAACCGCCTCCCCTACGTCCTCCTCGTCGAGCTGACTCTTCAATTAAACATTCGGAACTGCGTCACGCTGTATCTTCCCCCGCGCGATTAGCTTCTGCTGGCCGAGATGCTTGTCTCGCAGTGATTTCGGAAAATCGTGTTTAGGAATGGAGCTCCTATTAGGGTGTATCAGATTCGGAGAATATCGAAGGGCTGGGTGATTTCGTGACAAATTTTTCTTAGATTCCTTTGTTGCTTTTCTAATTATTTATCCGCACGTTCGCATTCAGATTTTCTTTTCATTGTTTCGTTTACTGCAAGCCGATTTTTAAATGGGGAGATTGCATTCGAACTCCTGCCCCTCACAGCTACTCGAATCTGTGAGTAGAACGGAAAAGTACTACCAGTACTCGTGAAAAGAAGAATTTCAGCTCTTTCAAACGATATGTTGCACAAGATATTTGCAGATCAATTTATAGGGATAATATTGTTTCCTAAAAATAAGAATATCACATCGAAACTAAATAGTGAATTCAGTACTTACCGGCATTGCATGGTAATAAAACGAAGTACAGCTACACAATTCCATACTAGTGACTCTACCTCGATTGACAATCGACTGACAATCATTACAGCCAAGTACCACAACGCAAACACTGAAATTCACGCAGTGCGAACAGTTACTCCACTCTGCTCTACCTGCTGGGAAAGAGGAGTATATCCGATTCACGGTTCCTCGGCGCGCAGCGACTTTGACTGATCCCCAGATTCGTCCGCCACGATTTTCCCCGAATTGATCGCGCGGCAGGAACGCCGGGAACGCGGCGACAGGAATCAGCGTTTAGCCGGCGCTCGGGATCGTCTTTCCTCGACGAGGGATTCCCCCGATATTCCCTATCGGAGCGGGCGGGTATTAGATTATCGCGTGTGTATCAGGGCTGGATGCTGGGAGGGGGCGTAGGAGGAAACGGATGGAATGGAAGTAGGTGGCGGCGGAGAGCATTCGGTTCACGTCACCGTTTCACAGGCGAGGAATTTTATCGGCGGCACTTTGTCGCTTTGCATTTTTATGCGAGGAACGCCGCTGCCGTCAGCTTTTAGCTGCACGCCGGCGATGCTCGCGCGTGTGTGGAAGAAGTGGCTCCAGAACGCCTATTTCTCGAGCATTGGGTGGCACGTATACAGGCGCGGGCACACGTACGCGAGCGTAGAGGGCGGAAACGCGAGCTGAGTCGAGGCGAGGAGAGGAGGCACTTCGCGAAAGCTTCTTGCGGCTTTCGCGATATTACGACCCGGACGGTGCCCCCTCGCCTTCGCCTCTGCATGCCGCGCTCCGAGCTCAACGCCGGGGAAAAGAGAAACAATCGTCGGGGGTGGTCCAAGATTCTTGCACGTAGGTACTCCCGTGTATATGCGTCACCTGTGTGCGCTGTCGACACCTTCCACGAACCTTGCCACTGGTTTCTGGTGCTTTCCACGGGGTTGGTGAATCTTCTAAGATTGGGGTAGGTTCCGTTTAACCCCCTGATACCTACTGTTTTACTGTAGCGTGGACCTACGTTGTTCGAGGCACGTTGCGGAATGTTCATTTGCGAAGAAACGCTTCCAAGTAGGGGAGACCGGGGTAAAGAGAACCTCGGGGTAAAATGAGCTTCCTTAATTTGTTCTTTAACAATAGAATATATTTACAAATTTTGGTGACGTAATAAATGTATCTAATATAAGAATGATAATTATAAACATTCAGGTATCGAAAAATGTAAATTCATTTAAAAAATTAGAAATTAATTTTAAGAGACGTTTCGATTGGTTATCTTTTCCATTTAGCTTTTCGGATGAATGAGTCATAAATGTGTTATTTTAACTCCAATTTTTTTCTGCGCGTTTAAAAAAAGCTTATAAACATAGATGTACACGCGTTTGCGAAAATAATTATCCTAACATTATTAAATAATTAATTTTCCACTGAGTACATGTTCGGGGTAAAGTGACCGGGGTAAACTGACAAGGGGAGGACACCATGAGGTAGACACCGATTTTGATGAGCCTTGGCACGATGGATCTATGTCGAAAATAAGTAAATAGGGGTCCGAGCGTTTCTGCCAATGGGCCTTAATAATAGAGATATTTGCATGGAAATTATTAAAAATTTCATAGTGGCCGTGGGGTTTTAATGGGTAAAAATCCCACACTACCTTGACACCGCCGGGGATTCCCCTCCGAAGGAGTCGGGGTCCCTTTTGAAGATTTCCCCAAGTTAAAAAAAAAATTATAAAAAAATTTATAAAGTTCTTTTTAACGTGGAGACATCTTCAAAAGACACCCCGACGCCTCCAGAAGAGAATCTCCCGTGGGCGCGAGAGTAGTGTGGGATTTTTACCCACTAAAACCTATGAAATTTACCTACCACTATGAAATTTTTAATAATTTATAAGTAAATATCTCTATTATTAAGGCCTATTGGCTGAAACGCTCGGACACCTATTTACTTATTTTCGACATAGATCCATCGTGCCAAGGCTCATCAAAATCGGTGTCTACCTCATGGTGTCCTCCCCTTGTGAGCTGCAAATGGCTGCTAAGAACCGATGCGCAAGTGATGTGCGCAATATCCTAACCTGTCAGCTGGCTAGAAAACCACGCGGCGTGGTAGAACAGAAAGTAACCTAAAAAAATGAAAAATCTGTTACAGATTTTGACAACCACGGTGCAAAAAAGCCAGAAGTTGCCGTGCTAAACACGTCATTTCAGCGCAAGGGGTTAATATTTACCTATATCCTTCATTAATGTTCTTATTTTGTTGCATCTCACTTTACCCCGGATAGGAGTTCAGTTTACCCATGCATGGGGTAAAGTGATACCCCTTGCATCATTTCTTTCAAGTTTAATTTTAATATAGTCTAAGTGTATTTTAAGTATTGCTATTCGTCATTTATCAATAGTAATGTTTAAATTATATTATAAATCTATTTCCACACATTTTTATTGAAAGGGAAAAATTTTATTCGACTTCAAACTTTTTCGGGCTCACTTTACCCCGGTCTCCCCTAGTTCAGGTCGAGCTCCCGCGCTTCCGAATTTGTTCCATCGGATCCCATAGCGATATTACACTCTTTTGCTGCAGAGAAAATGCGCCGTTAATTGGTCCAGCGTATTCGACGAGCGTGCAATATTAAATGGGAACTTGTGTTACCCGTGAATGCAAGTAGAATAGGTTTTCATTAGCGCGAAGTGTATTCAAGTCTGGTGTTTGAACGTGACCTGCTTTTAACCCCTCCCTTTTCATCGGGGCCAGCACGCGGGGAATCAAAAATTCTATTATGAAGGGAAACTCGCCGTTGCCAAGGGGAATGCAATTAAGAGACTTAACGCGATGATATTTTCGAGCGTTCCGCGTTACGACAGATTCTTTCTCTCTCCATGAAATATTCTGAGCGAAAGGGTGAGGTCTCGTTCATAATTTCGGGGCGTCTTTCGCGCAGTGGAAAAAGGGACACGCTCTGCCCCGGTTGGACTCCGCAATCTTCGCGGTCCAATTTCGCTCGGTAGGGAAAAATTCATTCTGGCCAAGGTTTTCATCTACCCCGCGTGAAATCCAGGACAATGCGAGCTCGTAGCGCCGAAACCTCAGCTTCCACGCTTCTCTATTTCTCCCCTTTATTCTTTTCGCCCCTTCCTCCCGCCGCTGGTAAAGCATCCGAGCTATTCATTATTTCCTTGCTTACCTCTCCCGGCTGGAGAAAACTTCTTGGCAACGCAATTACGTTTTGCACCGTCCCTCCCCGTCCCGGCCTCACCCTTTTACACACAATTTTTCCATTCCCTCTTGCCCCGCCCCTCCTGCAAGTGTCATCCCTTATCTGGCGACACCGTGAAATACCGAGTCGCTTGACTGCGACGGGAAATTGTATCAGCGCAGTGGGAATTAACGGGAAACTTGTTGTTTCCTTATCGTCCGACCTCTCTCGCGATTTAAAAGGCAAATCCCCCGCGGAGAGGAACTTTGGATTCAGGGGGCCGGGACGGCGGTGAACTTAAGATGGAAATTGCGGGACGTGATCTCCATGTCGTTAGCCACGGGTACCGTTCCGCGCGTAAACAGCACATATTTAGAGAGATAGTACCTGCGTAGATTGGACAGAGGTGCAGCATGAAATTGGGCAGACTGGTGCTGCAAAAGAGGAAGGAGGGCATCTCTTAACATCTCCGCGAGATCTTCAGCATAACGAAGAGCGAAAAAGAATAAACGGAAACGTGTGGTCCATGAATAGATGCAGAATTGTAATTGCCATCGTATGCAATCCTTATCTCCGTTCGGTCCACCAAACGACGCAGACCTTGCTGCCACGTTTCCCTCTCTGTCTCGTTCGCCGGCGCCTCGACTCCTTTTCCCGCGCGCTATAATTAGTGGTCTAATGACTGCCACTCGGAAGGGCGGCGGGTAATTAAAACAACTCCCCGCGCCGCCGCCGTTCTTCCTGCTTCTCGCGCCCCCTCGCGTTCTCCTTTCCGCCCCGCTCGCCGGGGCGTGCTCGCTAGAGGAGGGAAACTTGCCAAGGAATTTTAGTGGCCGCGATATTTCAATTAGCATCCGAGGCTCGTTTAAGCGGCAGTGAAAACGGCTGGTGCCAGGCGTTGCCGCGGCGCGAGAAAGCCCGAAGAACGAGCAGCAGAAACAGGAGGTGGGGTGTTTAGTCAGCGGGCTTTGCGCGGCTCCGCGTTTATGAGCCCCGCGGAAAACGGTTGGTGCGTGGAACGGGGTCGTTCCCATCGCTGGACAACTCCGCGGTTTCCTTCCTGTTGCATCACGAATCGGCTTCTTCCGTTTATATATATCCCTTACCCATACGCGCCTGGCGAGCGTGAGAAAGCTCGCGCGAATAGGCGCCATTTAATGGAGATAAGCAGCAGTCCCGAGTCGTTTCGCTATACACGCCCTGTAATTGGGCCGCTGAAGTGCCAAGCGCTACGAGTCCACGATACCTGTGGGGAAGTGGAGAATTTCAGGCTGCCTCGAATTTCATGGGACCGGGGATAGCTTGTGCGAATCTGTTGACACTGAGTTTCTTTAAGGGGGTACAGGACTATTGAAATCTCGAAAAATCGAGTTCTTTTTATTACTATTAATTCTGAAAGTGTCCTCTGTAAATATTTACAAGAAAGTTTCATGAGGAAATTCGAATAATTACGGAAATTATAGCGCTGAACGTAACTGAGTGCACCGCCGAGTAACGGCCTCGCAGAGCGATATTGGCGTAGGGGACTTACCTTTGAAGCCGTTTATCTCGAAACTACATTTTTAAACACCCTGTATTTCGTAACTCTTGAACGAATGAATATTTCCACTTGACATTTTCACTGGAAGTGTAGAATACGTACCTCCATAGCATGGAATTTCCGCACCAACATTGGATGTTTGTAAAATATTTATGAACGATTAATGACGATTTTTTTCTGCAAAATTGGGGGAAAATGTTGATTCGTAACTTTTTTTCTATGCGTAACTTTCGCCAGTAAAGTTCCATAACTGTACATTTTTGTGCAGAGATTACTCACCCCGAAGCATTTTGCTTTCAGATGATTGGTTCATCTTCACAGAACCATCTTCAGCGTTTAATAATTTCAACAAATTCGAACATTCCGACGAATATTTTTTCGTACTTACTCGGAAACGCGTCCATAATAAACTGTGAAAAGTATGGTTATAACGATCACTTGGTACCTAAGCAATCCAACACAAAAGGAACCATCGATTTTACTTGTCCAATAGTCCTGTACCCCCTTAAAAAAGAATTGAGAATTTCGTGGGGATTAATTGGGAACAGACACACGTGAACATCTTCGCGTAACGTGAACGTCAGGGAGTCACGAGCATCGTTCCCCCGATGAGGATTTATCATATTGGTAACGGAAATTAGCCCGACGGATCGTTGGGTAACTGGAACGGGCTCAATTATGGGGGTTCAATTATACATTAATCGAATTGTTATTCCCAATTATACGGCGGGGCCTCATTAAATTTAGAATCGATTAAAATTCAAATAGGGTGGAACGTTGCTCCCTCGTGCAAAATTCAGCGCATTTGTCGACGAGACGGGAAAGCGGATGGGGGGCTAACGATTGGCGATGGTTGCTCGTCACTTGTCCAGAACAGTTGTTTTCCAGGGTTCGGAGCGGCGAGCGACGCGACTTCTTGCTCGCGGGGGCGACCTTAATTTCCGGCCGAGGTGGCAGCAGATACAGGTAATGCCCCACGGCGTCGGACGGGACGAAAATTGAGCCGAGCCGTGGAGAAAGAGAGGCCACGCTACCGCCAATTCACCGTGGATTTAATTTAATCCCCGTCAGTCTGCTCTGCCCGTGGGGCGTCGTAAACACCCTCGACCGGTTATGCTGCACCTGCATCTGCACTCGTTTCCCCCGTAAGGGTGCGTTAAGGCAGCCCTTACCTTATTTAACGATCCAGAGCCAGGCTGCCTGGAGCGTCTCTCCTAACTTTACGCTGTCTGTTCCTCGTCGCTCTGATGCACGGTGCATTCGCATGCTCACAATAATCAGTCCAACGGCGAAAGAATGCACTCGAATAATCCGCTCGCAATAACGGAAACCGGAGGGGTTCGCCCGATTCTCTTTATCGCGGACCCTCCGATGGACTTTAGTTTAAATTGATTTATAGGCAGACACCAATATTGCGTGTTTACACGTGAAAAGCGTCATCGAGGCCTTTGCAGCAGCCTGTGTAATTTATGACCCTGTTCGAATCTTATTAAATGTCCTATCGCGCACGATCGGGATGATTATGCCTCGTTATCGCTTGCTAAAGTCGCTTCGTCGCGCGATTGACATGGAAATTGAAATTTGAATAACCGATCAACTGGTCGAGTCGCCAGCGAGAGGGGGAGATGAGTGGTCTCAATAAAACTTGAATTAAATGACGTATATTCGATGTGGCTGGTGTGACGCCGGATGAATGATACTCGTCGAGTACAGCCGAGAGAGAAAGAGAGAGAGAGAGAGAGAGAGAGGGTTGGCACGGGGTCGTTATCCCCGTTCAATTACCCGCGCACGGATCGTCGATCGGCTATAAAGCGATTTACCGTTTAATAAGGATCGTTCTCCTTTCTGTTTCCAGACAGAGATAGCGAAGAGGTTAAACGCCATAATTGCTCAGATCCTGCCGTTTCTCTCCCAGGAACATCAACAACAAGTCGCTACTGCTGTTGACAGAGCCAAACAAGTGACCATGACCGAACTCAACGCCATTATCGGGGTGAGTGCACGCCAATGGAAGATAAATTACTCTCTGCAATATATACGCCGGTGTATCGTGCACGTACGCGCACGCACACGCGTACACCTCCTGTGTACACATTGATGGGGTACGCGGCGTGACTGTTCCGTCGCGTTTGCCCGCCGAAACTATCATCCGCGGATGGACATTATCGAAGTAACGTTAAACAGCAAATTAAATATTAAACGCATTCGGCGAGCATCGAAAAACAAATACTGACGCCGGGACAACGGGAGGATCACCGACCGCGCGCCGGCTACTCGAAATTCAACGGTCCCCCCGTTTTCTAATTCGAAATCAATTTCCGCTGTCGCTCGTGGCGCGAATCGATACCGCCCATCGAAATGATTTGTGCATACCGACGGGAGCAGGCTTGTTCTTTTCCATACACGCGGCCGGTTGTTATTTTTTTTATTGCGCGCAGTTATCGAAACGACGTGCCAGATCAATTTCGAAATCTGAAAACCATCGCAGGCGGGAACGGCGCGGTTCGACGTGTTTCGACAGAATGAGGGGGTTGGTTCTGTTGCCGAAGAGTTAACGCGTTTCTGCCTCCTCTCGGCGTCGATCACTCTTCCGGAGTGAAACCTCCGGATCACTTTTACGGGTCCTGCATTGACCAGACACCTTTTGTCTATTTCCTTCGGCGCCGCGCTATAAATCCCTCTCGACCCTTCCCACGCCCCTCTCCCGGGGAGAGAAAAAAAAATTCAATTCTCCGTTCGGCCGCAAATCCTTCCCGGATGGGGGCGAGAATTTACGCGAGCTCGTTCGGTCTGGCCGGGGTGAATACGTGTCGGTGGCCGATTCGCGTGTTCAGCCCGGCGTGAAACGCGTCCGCTGCGAATGAGAATCCCTGTGCAGAGGGATGCTGGTGGTAGAAGGAAGCCGATGCACGCCCGAGGAATCCAAAAGCGGACGGATGGATACGATCCTGGCGAATCCTGAATCCTCCTCAATATTGCTCGAGCACTCAATTTCCTCCCTATTAAGCCGCCGGCTTCTCTCCCCCGTTTCTCTCTCTCCCCCGCCCGCCGTCGGGCTCAACCGCCTTCCTCTCCCTGATCCGCAACCCCCTCCGTCCTTCCCCCTCGAATCTTATCCCGAGTCTTCCTGCCCGCTTCCCAAGCCGGATAGGTTATAGTGTTACGGCGCACGAGCACCGACTAATCAGCATTCCTGCTACCCCAACTGCCTTCGACCACCCCCGCCCCTCTCGACCAACCACCCCCGCAGCTTTTCTCCCCCACTGCACCCCCGGTTTCGCCTCCTCGTCGACGCTCCGGCCCTCGGCCCTCCTCCGCCCGCGGAAACTTGCACGGATCCACGGCGATGTCGGGCTACGTGCGGCAAATCCTTAGCAGAATCCACGGATTCCTCGCGCTTTAAATCGCCTCCCCCTCTTAACTCCTCCCTCGCTCATTGCCCCAGCCTTCGCTCCCTTTTTCTGCCCGTCCTTAAATCCTTTCAGTTACCGCGTGCGACGGACGATCGGGAGAAAAACGCGAACGCCCCGTGGAATTCTCTTGTGTGCCCGGGTTCGCGTGAACCGCCGCGAAAGGAGACGCGAAATGAACTGTCGCGGGATATCCTCCGGGGGATCGAGAGACGTAGACGCGTTCTTCTTGCCGCGGAGTTTAATCCACCGTCCAACGAGCTCGTACTCTTTATTCCGTCCCATGGTCCAGACGCGGCGCGGGCTGTTTTTGCGAGGCGGCTGAGAAAGGGAGTGGAGCGGGATCTTTACATTCCTCGGACTTTCTGCGGCTTCTGCCCGGTACGGGTTGTACATCTCCCGAGACCCCTCGACTCAATCGTTATCCGCGCGCTATCGAACGAACCGTGTTTACTCGTCGAACCGTTCGTTATCAGAGGTTCGCGCGACTCGTCGAGAGGCTCGGTATCGAGGATTTATCGTCGCTCGAATCAGCTTACGGTGGAGTCGCTGGTGTTTCAGCCACTTGCACCGTTTCGAATGGCAGCGGCTCAGATAAACAACTGGCGTTATTTATGAAATTATGACGTGCGTGTGCGTGTTTTCGCCGAGGATCGGGGCGACGGTGCTGACGCTCGTAATCTCTCACACGAACCGGCCAGTGAAGGACGGCTTTCAGCCGTCAACGACACGTGATATAGAAGAAGGTTAAGACGATCTCCTCGGATCTTTTAGCGGTACTATCTTCACGGCTGGTTGAGTCAGCAAGTGGCTAGGCTGGGGTGAAAACTGCTGAGAACAAGCCTGCCGGGTGGATGCAGTGCCGTAAGAAGGCTCGCGCAAAGACGAGGAGGATCGCGATCACTTCCTCTTTGTCCCTGTTCACAAAAGGATCCTCCACCGGGGCGCAAGCCGTCTTGGGGATTGAAATGACCTGGGCTCAGTCGCTTAATCTTCGTTCTGAGTCGCTGCCGCGCAGGGTGTTGAGACGTGTCGAGACTGCGCATTCCTCTGAAGATTGTATAACATGAGGAGCGTCATTAGATACCTAAGATTTCTCGGGTAGGTTCCCACCTCTGATCCTTCACTTCCCGAACCACTCAATCTAATTTTATGTCCCAAGTTTACAGTAATCGTGTAGAGGCATAATTATAACCGTGCCACGAGAAGACTGAAATGATATCATCGGCCGGGATAGAGCAGGTTGGCCGCGGCAGCCCGAGGTCAGGATTATCAACGTAACCAACGGGGGCAGGTTCGGCTGGTTTCTTAGGAGAGTCTTCTGCGAATCCCCAGGAACGTTTACCAACGCTTTCCTTACGCTCGGCTCCACCCTCGTGCCGCATTTCATCCCTGCATGCGCGCACACAGTCTCCCCTCTGTTTGTGTGTTTTGTGGGCGGCCCAGACAGTCGCTCGACGCCAGGTTATTATATCGTTAAACCATTTAATTATCTCGGCAAACTACTCCGCGGAATATTCGGCCCGGTCTTAACGAGGGTACACGAGGGCACGCGGAGCAGAAGCGGTGGCTGCACTCCGCGCCCCTCCTCTTTTCATCCCCGCCAGCCGACGGCACTCCTCCTTTCTTTCCGTTCCCTCCGTCAGCCTGGACGTTGTTGCCTCCTTTTCCCCAGGAAGCGCGCGTCGTGATTCACCGAGCGTTAAAACGCTCGCTGCACCGGCGGTACAATTTGTCTGGCAGCAGTGAAACTCGACCGACACCACCCCCGCTTTCGGGCCAACTAACGAGGAAACTACCGTCGGAAAGGGGTTACGACGGTGTACGTTTAAGGTTTCCGCCGCGAAACTTTTCCCCTGTAGCAGTCGGCAAGGCTGCATAAGTCCCGCCACTTGTTTCGTACTTTCGGATTTACCGCGGCCGCCCGCGAAGCCCGGGGGTTATTTAAACGCTGCCCCTCCCGCCCCCCCCTGCGAAACTTTGTCCCGTGATTTGTATGCTTTGCCCGCGGAGAAGTCGCCTAACGAATGCTGAACACGGACGTTCTCTGCTCGGGATAAGTGGACGAGGGAGGAACACGAGGGACTCCACTCGCCTCGCGGACTGTATCGACGATATTCCCGGCTACTTTTTCGCCACCTCGTTCACGAGCACAGGGGTTCGATTAATTCTACAACGAGCGGAGAGTCACAGTTTTCATAGCGAACGCTTATCGGCAACCTAATGAAGGATAAACCGGTGTTTTCGGTGTCGAAGTGTTTCCGGTCAGTTTGCTCGGCGATTACGATAACAGCGGTTGATCGAGGGAGGCGTGTTTCATCATTGTCCAATGATGTCGCCGGCTCTTCAGTCCAATCTCTTCCTCGAGGCTTATCTGAACTCTGAACGACGTGTTATCGTTTCTCGTTAAGATTAGATTTGTGGATCGAAGATCGGGATTGTCTTGGAATCTCGGTACACTTGTCGATCACGATAATCGTGTACCGATGAAAAATCCGCCCGCGAGATATCACCCGTGTACTTGACGTACACAGTATCGTTGGCATTCTTTTTTTTTTTTTTGGAACGAAACAAAGATTCTCGTTCGCAAACACGGTGCAGGGGGGCGTGCTTGTGGTAATTAGATAGAAGTCATGTCGCATCGTTTGTTATAGCAACAGAGGCCGGACTTACCAAGGCTGCTGCAACAGATGCACGCCCAACAGTTACCACCAGGTGCAGCGATCGGCCCTCATCCAGGTATACCAGCGCTTCCTGGACCTGGACTTCCCACCTCGGCGTCTGCGGCTCTTCTCGGATTAGGTATTCCACCAGGGGCTGCTGCCACGGCTGGGGGCACTGCTGCCCACCCGCTTCCGATGCTGAGCAAGCCGGACCATCATCGGGGTCAGCCTGATGACTTGAAACCCAACGGAGGTAAGTCGCGTCTTCGACTCTTCGGGGACTCGTGTGTATCGAGATTTAAATGATCGCCAAGTTCGATATCCACAGGGTGTAAATGAACTCATTGTATTGGGAAGAGATATTGGAAGGGAACCGCACTCGTTACCAGACCCTTTTATCAAGGAAATCTTGTGGTTCACGTCTCGAAGTTCCTATTCCTCTCGAAGGCTTCATTGCTTCATTTAATAAAGTACATACAATAGATCAGCGGTCACGGTAATTCGAGTGATCCAGGATGTAGAGAGCCCGATCGCTAGTAATGCCTTTCAAAAGAGTAACGCGAGTACCGTTTGACACTGCGATACGAGCTATCCACACCTGCTGACAGAGACTGTATTCGATTTACAGAAGTCGCTGACCTCGTGTCCGACGCCGTTCTCGCGGCATCAGCGTCTTGTCCCTAATATATTTCACGTCTATCGAGCAGAGACACAGCTCGGTTTCGGAGAAGTATCGCTCGGTATAATCAGTCGCGTTTCCTGCAACCCGGCCGCTTGTTTTTCTGCCCCTTATCTGACCAGTATGGGAAGCCGACGCAACCAGATCCCCATGGGATCATTTCGCGCTTGTCGCCACTTTGCGTTCCAGTTCGATCCATCGGCAAGCAGAGCTCGTTCAGCAGTTCCGGTACCGCGAAGTCGAGCAACTTAATCTAGGGATAAGCGTTCCAACGATCGTTCCTTTCCTGTCACTGTAGACATCCATTAATCGTCGGAATTGACGATAGTCCTGGGATATCCTGCTCGTCCACTGTTCCATTGTCTAATTCGCGCGTTAAGTGATATGTACAGTGCCGGGTAAGTAAATTTCGAAGTATCCAAAGTTTCGCATTCGATCGTAGGAAAAACCTGTAGGTGGCTACAGGATCTCAGCTACGTAGCAGTCCATAAAGATTTAAAAGGATGAGCTGGAGAGACCTCGCCAAGACACCTCACCGACAGCTAGAAATCCCAAGTCTTCCCGTTGAAGGAACAAATCCCATTGCCGGGTTCCGTTCAGCAGTTCCGTTGCAAGCAGCCAAGCGCCACGGAAATTGGTAGTAGCGCGAAAGGAATCGGGGGACAAGGGTATTAGGAGGGCGCAGACAAGCGCCACGGAGATATTTCAACCGTCCCGCAATACGACGGTGACGCAAACGATCGTGCTTAAGCCCGAAACTCTCGGAACCCTCGATCTTGACCTCGAAGATCCACTTGTGCAACGGCGCGTCCTCGTCCCTCTCCTTGGGACGACATACGAGTGCAAGAACGTTCGCACTTAGGCTCCATGTAGCGCTGACAAAGTCGCGAGGGCTTCAAGTGACTCTCCTATCTCGCACACGTACACGGGGTACACACACGGTCGCGCATCGTCTCATCCCTCGTAGATTCGCCGAACCCCTCCCTCCTTCTCTGTCTGCACCCTCTGTCCCTCGTGCATGCTCTGGCTCACTTTCTCTCTCTCCCTGTTTCCCTTGCTTCCTCTAGCCGTGCATGGTCGTCTCTCAGGAGAGCACTCAGAATCTCCACTTGACACGAGAGTACTTCCGACTCTTCCCCTCTTTCGTTCCATCCACCTCTAGGTGGCTCTTCTAAACCTTCGCGCCCCTCAGCCTGTTCCTCTCATCCTCTTGCCGCGCTCTTCTCCATCCCACCCTCCCCCCGCTCCCTCTCTTTCACCCTCTCCACGCCCGTCCTTCTCCTCTTTCCCGTCCCTCTCGTGCTCGCGCAATATCTCGAGCTGCACTCTCGCCTAACTATGTTACCGCGGGCCGAGTATAACCCCCCCCGGCCAGTTGTTCCACGTTGTTTCGCCTTTTCCCGACCATTGTCTGGGCCGCCGTAATGAAATACCGACCGATCTCCGCTACCAAGAGCGGGACGCTGCTTTCAATTCTTGCCAGCGCCGGAGCACCGTCGACTTTTTGCCCCACCCCCGCCCCCCTCGGCCGCTTTGAAAATTTCGCGATCGATCGCGTTCCGCGCCCCGCGGAATCCACCGTCCACCCGCTGGAAACACGTTCCCGACGATCTCTCCCCGATTTCATTTCCTAACTCGTTACGAGCTCACTTTTCCTCCCCGACTCGCTTCTGTGCCCCGTGGAATTCACGCACGAACGGGGGCTGACGTCGATCCCTCGAGCCGCCATTTCCAAGTGGTTAGCATTTTAATAGTAACGGCCGAATACATACTTTTTTTAACAAACGACAGCCATCCTTTCAACCTGCCATTAAATCATTTTAAAATTTCAGCCCCGATTATTACGCTCCTCGCTCCGTCACGAAGTTGTAACCGCAGCTGGTTGAATAACCGCCGAACCCCGAAATCATCGTTGAGCCAGACGATCCGCAATACGCGCTCACCCCGAGAACGCCGGGGAATCTCGTCGACACCCTTTTGAAAACGAGCGGCGTCGTAGGAGGCAAGGAACCGTAATGGGCCACTATTTCTGTCGCGGCAACTGAAACTTCTTCCCTCCTTTCCGGAACATTGCCCCCGGCGAATTGTTTCCAGCAGGGCCGTTATCGTTTCACTCTCTCCGTCTCTCTTCCTCTCTATTCCTCTCTCTCCCCTCTGTTCCCGTTTGCTTAGCCAGATTTGCTCCACGGGAACGACTCCGGACGTCGTCGGACATAATACCTACCTCCGCCATTCATCGCGATTCTTTCTGGCCGCTCGTTCGCGAAACGATTTGCCAGGAAATAGCGCGCGCTGGCAGCAAAGTAAGTCGGCGCGGGCTCCTTCACAGACGATTAGAAACTGGTATCGCTCGCATTACCATTTCATCGCGGATAGACTCGCGCGAGTAATGGTCCCCTGGGAGAAAGATCGCGGGTGTGCCCCTTCTAGCATCGTGTACGTACGCTCCTCGTAATTCTCTCAGGATATTGTCCCCATTCTTTTTCTCCCCGCGTCGGCCGATGCAGGGGGCGGGGGCAGGTTTGCTTTCTCGTCGATCGGGTCATTAAACCGAGCGTAACCGATTCCACGACCGTCGTACCGTGCCCCCCCTCGCGCTCCGTATTCCGGAAGCGTTACACCGGCCCTCCACTCAGCCGACGATAAATCACGTAAACGTAATCGCTGCATAATTCGCACAGACAATGCCGCAGAACTAGTGGAATACGAGTGCGCAAATTGAATCCACGGGGCGACCAGCTCGGCTAATAGAACCGTAATAAACTCCCCGGGCTGTTAGTACAGGTACCTACACTGTGGCATATGGATGTTGGCACGATATCTTCATGTTTCGCGACTGTTTCGGGCCACATTGATATCTGAAAAATCTCGTATCGTCTGTCACTTCGAAGTATATTCAGCACTCAAAGGCCAACGGTTTCCCCTCGGAGCAGAAAAAGGAAATTCACATTTTCGAGTACCTACCATTCGTACCGATTCCCTACCCCATTTTGCAACGACCGTGTTCTATCGCTGATATTTCCTACCCCCCGCTTTAATGGTCGCAGAGGTGAACTGGTGCACCGATGAAATGGTCGAGGAAGTCCCTCCCGAGGAAGATTCACGGAGACGAGCCGTGCTGACGCGCGGCAAACGAGCTCTTTGCGTTTTAGTAGGGAATTATGCGCGTTCTTCCGCGTCCGTTTACGAGGGCCTGAGCAGGAAGTGGCTGCGCGCGGCGGCGAGCTGAAACTGTTTCCCCCTTAGAGGCGAAGAATAAAGCCTGGAGGGAGAGGAATATTAGCGAGTTTCGCGAGCAAGATGAGCGTTGCCAGATTTACCGTCTTCGTCGCTCCCGCTGCGCGCCGGGGGGAAGCCAGTTGGATACGGTCCACGCGAGCAAATTCACGACCCCTCTGTTCGCGCGTCGCCACCCCCGACAGCCCGGTAATGGCTCCGGGGGTCGGAAGGATCCTTTTGGCCGTACGGCGACGACGGCTTTCCTTAATTTGGTGGATCATAAAACACACGGCCCCGGCTCACCCTTACGCGGCTACGTGTGTTTTATCGCGGCGCGCGAACGCGCGCACTCCAAGAATTACTTTATTTGTAAACGCCGCCGCGCGGACAAGCTTTACGGCGTCGAGTTTTTCCGGCTGCTCCCGCCCCGGGCGGCTGTGCATCCGCTCGAGGACTTCGCCCCACGGTTTCTTGTATACCTCGACGTTTAACGTCCTGACGTAACGTTAATCCGCTTCCATGCTGCGTTTGTACCGCTCGGACGCTTAATTTGTAGCACGTCCTGGGCCGAAGCTACGGTTCTCTTTGAATTCCGGATACGTTCATCGAATTCGAAGAAACGGGATCTGGCAAGCAACTCTAGTTTGGCGACTTAGGAACCGGTCGAGGGAAAGGTTCCGAGGAAGAAGAAAAACAGTGTCGTATGGAAGTGTATCTAACAGCTGCATGTCCGCATGATCAGAGAGTGTCCGCTTTGCTAGAACGTGTTTGCTATTCGTCACGTATCCTTTGGGACGTTTCAACACCTACAGCAATTAATCTAGCTGGAAGAGAGCGATCCACGGCGTCGTGATTTACGCGCTTGCGGAGCAGAAGCGACTCTCGTGTAGCTTTCCGAGTGGAGGGTGGAAACGGCGAGAGGTGGAAGATATCGTTAGGATATTTCCTTCGAGACAAAGTGTACCTACAAAAGGGTGGAGAAGAAGGAGAGAGGTTGGGGAAATCGAGCGAGGGCAAACTACGAGCCCCGGTTTCTCGAGGACAAAGCTTCTCGTTCAGGATCTCCTCCGACCTCTCTCAACCCTCCCTTCCTTTCTTTCATTCACTGTTCCTTCTCGGAAATCCTCGAGGAGTCTAGCTCTTCTTTCGCCCTGTCCCGCTTTTTTCTCTCCTTTTATCCGCGTTCCCCCGGCGCGGAGGAAAGATTCCGCCCAGCATACCGCTGACTCGAGTTAGTTCTGCAATAATCATGAAAAACATCGCGAAGGTTCAATTTGCCGGGAAATACGATGTCTTCCCGGGGAGGATCCGTCGTTTCAGCCGGCCCCAGAGAAGCCCTCGCGCAATAAATCGCGCGCATTTTGTCGTACCGTCGTCCGGATTGCCACAATTAAAGGGACGTTTAAGAGTCTCCCAGACACGTGTGCCTGAGTGACTAACGGCTACCAAAGAGCGCGGAGTCACTTTTATTGGCGTTCACTTCCTTACTCGTTCGATTCTCGATATTCCCACCGGCCCCCATTTAATTTCTCGTCAATAGAATATCGTGGCAAGAAGAGAGGCATTTCATTCGGAATGATCTCGAAACGTTACAGACGACCATTCATCCTCGACATCGAATCCACTGACATTACAGAATCACTTGGCAAAGCATAACTGATAGTTGATGCGTGATACCTGAAACTGGATCACTCGTAGCTATACACGCGAACCGCAGAAAAATTCGCGTGAGAGAGAGAGAGAGCTAACAAAAGCGTTGTTTTGTTTGTTGCAGGTCTGAATCCCGCCGAGGAGAGGCATGTGAGTATCAATTTATCCAATACACGGAATAATACAATCGCGGTTTCGCCCCATCGGCAATCGATACAGCGGCGTCTATTAACAACGAATACAGCTGTTGCGTGCGGAGCTCGGGCGTAAACAGCGGATATCGTTGCACGTGAGTAAGCCGAGATTCGGCCCCGGTCCGCGCTGAATAGGACGGAATATTCGATCAGGGCCGGACGCGATAATCTCGTCGAAAAACCGTTGAACTCTCCTTCTCGTCGCGGATTCGCTTGCAGCGGAGGAGCAGCCACTCGATGCGTAAATACGAGGTCCGCGCACGGATGACGCTTAATCCCGAATATTATCTCGCTACCTCGATTTCCGCTCCGTGTTCTCGACTTAATCCGCCCGTCTATCCGCGCGCACGGATCACCAGATCCCGTTCGCAGCATTTCAATAAACGACAGATGGACAGCGCACGCACGACTGACGATTAAATTCCATTTGTTTCTGCTGCGATATCTCGCGCGTCCACCTACTAAGCGGTACTATACGATATTTGACAGAGGAAGACTGATTCTATCGACATCGATTTCGTTCCCCCTGGCAAATGTATCTCGCAGCGGATGGAATACTTCCAAATGTGTCTAACGAAAGCTTGCCAAGTCTGCTGCCACTTGGGGAACGTGCGCCAGCAGTCGGAGGATCGATCTCACTCCGCTTATTTTGAACCGTTCGCTTTGAAACGGCGAATCCCAGCGAGCGTGTGGCCCACTCGCAGAACAATTTCGTCTAGTTCTATCTCGCGAAAGAAATTAGAGCGCGGCTCGCGTGGTCGGCGCTGACGGGGAATATCAGCCGAGGGAGGAGAGGGAATGAAACGAGCCTGGAGGTCTCCGCGATCGGAATCGGTGAAAGAACGAACGGGAAGGGTAAAGGAGTGGGTAAAGGGCGGATGAAGGGGAAAGAGGGGGTTGCAGCGAAGAAAGAGAAGGCTGCGGATCAGCCGTTGGGAGAGGAGGAAGCTTGGAATGGACGTAAAAGCCCGAACACCGGAACACAGAGCCGTAAAAAGCTCGTCGTCGAATACACCCCCGTTCTTTCCCCGCCGTTACTCCCTCCCGCTCTATCTGCCACCCTTCTGTCTCTGTTACTCGCGCCTCTTTACCCCACCTTTGATAGCATAAAGCGGGGGCTGGGCGCGGCGTGCGTTTATTAAAAGCGCTTCGGGCGGGCAAAAAACGGCTCGAGAGACAGCTGGAGGCCTGTGTTCCCGCGCCGCGTCCGATCTCGAGTGGCCCGCAGGATCGTTTCGCCATCGATCGCGGGAAAGAAGTTGCCCGTGCTGGGGGTGAATCGATTCTCGGAGAGTACCATCGTATATGCCAGTCTGTCTGGATCAACGAGCCGTCCACGATGGAGACAGATGGGGGCCAAAGACTACCTTTCGACACTTAGAAATTCAAGTGATCCAGATGTCGCGGTGAAATTTTTCGTGCGTCTCCGACCTGAGAGGGTTGCGAAATTCCTAATGGTCTCGTTTAAGAGCGAATAACATCGACCTCGTTAAGCGGTAAACAGAAGATTGTTGACAGAATATTGATGTTCTCCTGCTTTCTTAATCTTTAAGAGCTGGGAACATTGATAACACCACGTCTTTCCGTAATGCGTGGGTGGTAGGCCCCGACGTTGCACCTACGTCTCTTTTCAAAGCATGGTACTACTCCCTCCGTCTACCGTAATTTTAATAGCCGAAGGAAAGGTTGCACGGCACAGGATAATTGGATGGTAGCCGAGTAATCGGTTAAATCACGATAAGGCCCTCGCGGTCACGAGCTCGGAGCAGGGGAGGGTTCCGACGGTGATTGATCCTCTACGGCGAAAAAAGTCGCGGGAACGGAACACTCGACAAGAATAGTAATGCACGTACGTGTCATTAATCGCGTGGCGCGTTACATTCGATTGGGCGAAATAAACATGACGTCGGGGGCCGATCGATAACGATCATCAATTAATACGCCGAGCGTTTTACGAAACTCGCCGCGCGATTGATCGGGGGATCGGTGGACGGGGGGAATGGCCGGCCCGACGCGTTATATTCGGGCAAGAGTGATTTTCAAGCGTAATTATCTTTTCGCCGTAGCTCTTTTCCGCGCCGTCATTATGGGCCATGTTTTAACAGCGCGCACACCCAGCATAACTTGCGCAATTTGCTGGCGGCCCGCGGCCGGACCGATAATTAGCGTCCGTTTAATATGCACAATTATTACGGATTGATAATCGGGGCTGGCGCATCCATTACACCGGTATTGAGATAGATGGTAATAGGTTTCCATCGGTATTAGCTCTCTCTCCCATCGTGTTTCTCGCTCGTTTCGAGCCCACCCTCGGTTCCCCGGTCTCATCCCCTCGCTTCTTCTTCGCCGCCCCCCGCCCCTCTATCGCGCGCCCACGCGCATATAATCTCGCTTACTCGATCTGCTTTCATAATGGGTACGTACGAGCCTAGCGATGGGAGCAATTCGATTGTTTCTGGGAGATTTTCGATCGTTACAAGTATTTGGGGACCGAGCAGATTATGGTAACGAAAAATGTGGCCGATCAATTCTACGGTTTCATTAGCGATAGTTGCGCAATATTACAAAGTGCGCTGATATTTCATCGCGAGCCGTAAACGAGCGTAGATTACGGAATATAACCGTTTATGGGACAAACGGAATTAATCAACCCGTGGAAACATAATATTTGACCACGCTGAGACATTTCGGGGGTGTATAAATCAAGCGATACGTTGTCGCGATGTTTATCAGCGAATTAGTGTCGCAATAATATTAGCACTCGAAGAAGAATAATCGATACGTTGCCCAACATACGCTGGCAAATGAATTTAAATGATTCACGACCGGGTGAATTCACCTTGTGCTAGTAAAAAATGCGAGCGCTCCTCGCAAAGCTATCGATAACACTCGCGAGATCGTCGTTTCCATCGCTAGCTCTCTCCTTCTCTCTCTCCCGCCCTTTCATCATCCCAATTCCCGTAATTTCTCTCTCCCCGTTGCCTGTCTCGCTCCCGTTAATCCTCTTTCGCTGCACACGTCCCTGTCCCTCGCGTAGCTCGACTCCCTTCCCCCTTTCGCGCTCACTCCATTCCGTCGAAGCTCTATTTATCTCCCTCCCGCACCCCACGGCGCAGCCTTACAGGATCCCCTGCCACCACGAAGCCCGAGGGCTATGAAATTGAAATATGAATGCTAATGGGGTGGTTGGCTCGTGTCGCGTCGTATAATGTTACTGATTGCTGGTACGTCGGTCTTTTACCCTGCCCCCTCCCCGGGTCGCCACACACCCTCCCCCGACAGCCCTTCTGTTGCTCCGTTGCCTCGCGGATGCTTGGGGGTGCTGACTGCTCGACGCGTGTTTCGCTGCCGGTTGCTCGCGTGTCCCGTAATTGGAACTCCAAATAATGGTAGTTTTCGGCTGCCGTTGTGCACAGCTTCTCCCCCGTAACCGGGATCGCGTGCTCGCGCAAACAAAGGAAAGACGCGAGGCGTCCCAGTCCGCCGCGAGCTTGAGACTCGCGAGAGACCGGCGGTGCCGCGGGAGCGTGCGCGGGGGAATTGAGAGAGGGTGAGAGGGATGGCGTAGAAATTTATATTTGTTTGTTTATCCACTGGCTGGATCCCCGCCGCTCCGCGCCCGCACACCCGCGAGTAAACGTTTGCACGGGCGAAACGGGCACCGAGAGAGGCCGGATTACGAGCAACGCGGTGCAATTTAAAATTAACCCGTGGAAACGGGGGCGAGCAAGATGCGCCGACGAAGTGTCTGTAAACAGACAAGCGGAGGAGGTCATTTTTAAAAACGCGTGGGGGAGGGTAGACATATCGAGACGCCCTTTATCGAGAAACTGTGCGATCGGATCTGTTTCGTCGTGTTTCTACGTTGCAGACATTCTTGCTTTTCAGCAGGGTTTTTTTTCAAGAGACACGAGCGTGTCAAATAAAGCGTCTTCGTCCTTCCCTGGCACTTATTACCACTCGCTACTGCCCCCTGCCGCTTATCCTTTACGATCCGATCTGGCGACCGAGCGTGATGAGACGCGTGATTATCGCCGAAGGGCGGGCAGCTGGATCACCCCGAAAATAAATAAGGGGAAGAAAGGAGTCGAGGTAGGAGAACGGAGAAGCTAGGGGAGAAGCGAGATCGTTTCTCGAATCGAAAACCGACGACGGAAGCAAGAGAATGCGCATCGATATTATTCGCGAACCCGGTAAGCTCCGTCTTCCCGGTTCTCGGAAGAAGCTTTCTTTTCTACCCCCCATCCCTGGGCGCGTTCGCCGCGGCACTGTTCCAGAGACTCGAGATCTTCCGCGAATTTTCTCGCGATTCGGAAAATCGAGAATCATCTCGAACTCGCGCACAGGGGAGGAACCGTGGGGAGGGTTGCTCGGTGGAAAAGAAGGGACGGTACAGGGGTTGAAGTTAAGGAGTGAACGAAGAAAACGGAGGGTGGAGTGTCTGCTCCTTTTCCCTGTCTCCTCGCCGGCTCGGTCGAGGTGTCGACTCATAACCAATTCATGAAACACCGAGAGGCAGACTGTTCTCGGGGGGGTTGAAGGAGGAACGACTGCGGAATATTTATTTATCGTCGTCACGACGGCGCGGCGAACGATTTTTTCTCCCTCCCCGAGCTGTCAAGCACCGAGGGTACACCGACGCTGGCGAACGCGGTAGAGCGAGCCCGAGGAAGAGATGGGAAGAGAGACGGAGAGGAGGAGACGGGCGAGTCCCTCGAGTTGCGCGAGCACGAACTTAATTGAATTTCACGATACTTACGCCCGATCCCGGAGTAGCTCGCGGCAAATTGTCGCGAAAGCGAGTGGCCCTCGATGGCAACGAGAAAAGTGCTCGAGAGGCGGCGCCGCATTAATTCATTCGCGGCGTCGCGACGGGGCCGACAGCGAATCGCGCTCTACTCGGGACTCTCGGGAGAACGGAATCACGACACCATCTGCCACGCTTTTCGCGCCGATCAAAGATTCCACCGCGACGCAGCACGCGATCCCTGTAAGCTTGTAGACGGTCGCACCGACACGTTCATTCCTGCGAGTTTAAATATCTACCGTCAGCAGAACAGAATTATTTAGCAGGGGTTCACTCGTTTCTCTCCCCTTTTGTGACCGAGTCGTGCAGCAGCGGCCCGTTCGAATGCATATGTAAGTAGAGTTCTCAGCGTTAATTAACGGCACAACGAAGGTCAGACCGCGAGGGGGTGAGAAGCGGGGCAATCGGGGGATTTCCCAAGATTATCGATGTCCACGTCTGCCTCGCTTTGTGAACGTCGATCGAAGGCTCGAAGAGTGAGGGTTCTGTGCCTTTAATCGCGTCTTTCGTTGCGTGTACCTAATATCGGCCGCGAATACAGACGTTGACCTATCGATTGCTACCCCCTCGTCGGGTCTCCCTTGTCGTTTGGCCATTTTTCCGGTGATTCGCCACCCCCCGCTGGCCGCGACACTCTCGCTCCAACCTTTCCTGTCCCTCCTTCGCGTCGGTTCACCCCCTCGTTGCCGCTCTCTCGCCACGATGGCCTTCCCTTTTTTTTAATCCCATCACAGAGTCGAGCGCGCACCGACGCGCCTGTCGTCCGGAGGTCGGTAAATTAAATCTTGAATAAAGTGCAAATAAACGAGCGATGGGCGGTGGGGGTCGGCGAGGGACGCGGGGGGTTCGCCGGTGTCGCGGTGACTAGTGGCTGGTGGTCGAAAGTGCGGTGCACAAAAAAACGGCGGGATGAGGGTGAAAAAAACGCCCCACCCCATCGTGCCGCGCTGTATAGGGAGGCGGTGGGAGGGTAGGTGCGGCGGATAAAAGAGCGAACTGACGCGAGAGTGTAATTTATTTTAATTAGAGTGGCTGCATTATGTAAGCGGATGAAGCGCCGATGAAAGGGGTTTGAAAGGGTCGAGAGATCCTGACACCAGCGTGTGCCGACCAACGTTCGCTGCCCCTCCCCGCCCCTGTATCTTCTCGCGACCCTTGCCGTACAACCCCTACAACGACTAATTCACTTCTGACCAGGGTCATCCTGATTGAACGGGTGAAAAGATATTATGGGGGATAAACGAACTTTGGGGATACGTTTTGTTCGAACACCCTCTCGCTCGGCTACCCCGGACATTCAGTCGTTTGAGAATTACTTTCGGAGAATTGTGTAATTTGCCGATCTACTTGCCGAAATACTTCCGATCTCGCTGGAAATTCTGCCTGAAATTCTGAAATTCTTGTATCCAGACGGCGCGCGGATATAATTGCAACGAGCAACACGGGGGGGAGTGAGAATAGGGTTACTCGCTCGTGAGGGGATGAATTTATCTGGTAAACGTCAGCGCGAAGAAACTCGACTCGATGCGCACCGATGCGAAAGAACAGAAGTGGTTCTCGGGACGCTACTCACGTGCCTGAGACACGCTCATCCCCAGAAATACCGCGGGGGTTGTTCCTCCTCTCTCGGCGGACGGGATAGAGAAGCAGCGATCCCCGGCTGCTGTCTTACCGACACCTCTGATCTCGTTAGGGACGCATTAATTAATTTACAAGATGGCGGCGGTAGGAACGATGACGACGACGGTATAAGAGAGAGGCAGCAGCCACTGTGTAAAGTCGAGATAGGAGGGTTAGGGGTGGCACGGCACGTTTTAATTACTAATTGAAACGTTCTCCTACCACCTAACCCCCGTCCTTTCTCCCCGTAACCGCCCGATCCCTGGTGTTTCCTGCCGCTTCAATCCTATAACTCTGCCCGCCCTACCGTGCCGCCGTCGTCCTCGTTGCTTGTTCACCCTCCGTCGAACTCGCCCCCTCCCGCCCCCCCGCCCACGGTTCTGTCTTAATATCCGCCTCCGTCGGGGGTACTTAATATTTTTAAATACTTTGCAGTACACCCTACGCCGTCTTGCCTTTGTCCTTTTTCCTTCCGTCTCGTCCTCCCCTCGTTATTTCCTGCCCGCCGCCGGGGGATGACTCGTTCGACCACCCCTCGCCGTTCCCACGGCGGATGCACCGCGGTGGAATTTATGACAAGGTAAATCCGTAGCTGCCGCGAATTAATTAATTAAAAACATCACGCCGCCTTAATGACATTCGCCTCTCGCCCTCGCTACCTCCCCCTTTGCCCCACCGCCCCCCCCCTCGTCGACTCTTCTTCAATCTTCCGCGCCCTCCTCGGTCTACTAACTCCCCGCCATTCACGCCGATCCGTCTCGCTCGGCGCGAACATTTGTTATGGAAATCGCGGGTAGTGCCGCCGCCACCTACGACAGAGGCGCTCGCTAATGGCCACTTTTCTCGTTAACCGGAGAAACAGAAGACACGGCGGCGGCGCTCGTTTTTACGAGACAGTTGGACGGATTGTTGCCTCCTGCATAAACAATCCCCCACATCGAGTATCCTCTCCGGCGTTCGACGTTCGATGGGCTGGTAGCATGGGATTTTAACGGAGTACTTATATAATCGGTATTTAAATCGATGGTGCCGCCTGGCGACCGAAGACTTTGCAGTGGTCGGCCGTAGGTACACCTTTGGCAAAACTCTCGCCGAGAGGAGCAGAGCGCACAGTGTAATAAAGTGTGAATCGACGTTAAACGCGATCGATGCGTGAAACTACACCCTCCACCGATACTCGGCGGAAAGTGAGCCGGATAAAATGGCGGTAATAATAGAATTCAGATTGATTCAGCGTGAAAGGGAAGCTCGTGGCGGCGAGAAAGGGGGAAAAAGCATCTTCTGCGCTGGATTATTACCGTCGAGTCCAGCAGGGGCTTGGTCGTGGGGCAATTTGAACAGTGCCCCGGCGACAGCGAATCGCTTCGCTTCGCTCTTTTGCGAGCGATTCGTTCGGCTCGCGCTCCGTTCCGCTCCGTGCCGCGACGATATTCGCCCGCGTCACGTTAATTCAATCGCAGCAACTCGCCGGCGAGTTTCGAGCCTCCTTGGCCGGCGAATGCGCTTCGTGCCCGCGTGCGAGCTCTCTAGAACAGTGGAAAATGTTCGCGAGACGTTCGGCCGCGGGCGGGCGTGAATAATCCGCGATTCGCTCCGCCTTGAAACGCAATAATTTCGAGCGGGACGTTTCGTCGAACAGCTAGAGCGGAGCGTTATCGAGGATCGCGGTAAATCGCGTCGAGCATGGGTGACCGTATCGATTCGCGTCGGACTTTCTACGCGTTCGTTCCTTTTAATCCTTTGCTGGTAAAATTGCCTTGCATCGGGCGATACGACGCGCGTGACTAATCAGCGTCCAAGCTTTATACGACTATAAAATGATTATCGTACAATAAACTATGTGGCACCGTAGCTGTGCGCTGTCCGTCAAAAGACGATGGTGGCAAGTCCCACGCGCACTGCTCACGGTTCCCATTTAATTTTACGATTCAATGTCGAGAGTGCCTGCTGTTCGAGGCGAAGCAATGTAAGCTGGCAAACTTCTGCTCATCAGTTTGGGCAAAAATCAAGCTCCTCCACTGCCGGCCAATTAAAGGATAGCCTTTTGAATCGCGCGAGAGTATCGGCCGGCAGTGCCTACGGCGTGGTTAACACGCACGCAAACACGCGCGCCACGGCGGGGCCTTCTCTTTTACGACTCGCGGCACGTTTAACGGTCGAGCAAGCTTTTTAATATTTCGCCGGCCGGTAATTAGTTCGTAATTTAATGAGGCGGCCGTAAAACTCCGCCCGTGGGCCAGCGGACGACCGGCCGCCCCGTAATTACTTCTCCTTGTACATATTTCACAACATAATCGGCTGGCCCTCTGGCAGCGCCGCGTTTTCTGAGGCCTTGCACGGCCGGAAGCGGAAGATCGGTTACAATCCGCTGGGCGAAGAGCATCGGACGAGGCGGGACGTGTAAAGTACTGGCTAACGGATTCGTTAGCGAAACCATCGACCAGAAGTGGAATAATAAACACGCGACCTCCCTTTCGTTTCCGGGAAAAACGATTCTACGCTGGACAGCGATCTGGGAGTGGTTTTCAACTCGAGTGTCGTGGAAATTCAACGAATTTTCAGCGTTGGAGGCAAGTCCCACGGAGCATGCACATTCAGACTCCGAGCATCGTTCATCACGCGAGACCTGCATAATCCGAATACGCTCCGACATTATGCTCGACACGCTACACGACACATTCTCCCTCCTCCGTCGTGGAATTCGTCCAGCGCGCGGCGTACACGGTGCTGCTGGAAGCCCCCGTGTACGATCGAAAGTAGGCTAGCCGCGTTTTCCCTGGGACCGTAATTCACCTATGTGTTATCGATACCGAAGCTACATCGGCAACACGTGTAAGATCGAAAGTAGACTGGGTATCGCGGGCCCTGTGGCGCGCTCACGCTCGCGGTTAACAAGATTCCTACACGCGATCTCCTCTCGAGGGCTGTTTCGGCCGCGAGGGGGTTAGCCCGCGGCTGTATATACGTATCCCGTAAAGGGTATACAGCGTTTAACGCTCGCGATAGCAGGATCCTCGGCCGTCCTTCCCCAGGAATATACTGCCGCCATAAATCAGCGGTTCGATCGGCGACGGTCAGCTGCGATCGCTCGATCCTCCTCCTTCCTTCGCCGGGTCCCTCTGCTCCCCTGTCCTCTCACGTTCTTCCTGTCGGCCCCGGCGATGCCGTGCCACCAGGACGCCCATTAACTGCCTTTTTTGCGCTGTCTAATGACCTTAAAGCGGCCACGGTTTACGAAGCCATTCGTTAGGGCCCGAGGAGCGCGTCGGTAATCGCGCGAGAATGCGGCTCGCCTCTCCGCGGGCATTGTTGCGTAGTACCTTTTTTTCTTTTCCATCTCTCTCCCATTCTCTGTGTTCCTTTTTACTTTTAACTCCACACTATCTCTTTGGATTGCCTTCCCCTCTCTTCTACTACCGAGCGGAGGGAAGAATCGACTCGACCGACGGGGGAAGTTTTGGGGGACACGAACTTACTGTTCTAGCGCTCAAGTAATAGTTACAAATAAATACAAATAGTTGTAGGCACACACCGAAACACTTCGATACGTTCGATAGATTCTTCGGGGAGACTTGTTTCTCTACCCCGGCTATAGGAGGTTTCTCTTTCTGCCGGCACACACCCTCCTCGACACCTCTCGTTTTTCTTGTTACGTAGAGCCGGAGGTAAGGGAGGAGCAGCCGAAGAAAGGGCGAGATAATAGTGGAGAAGCCCAGCACCGTCGGCCACGCGAAATAAAGCGACGATCGTAATCCACCACGGGCTTTTCAATTACCGGAACTCTTCCCTTTCTCCCGCTCGTTCGTCCCTTCCTTCCTCCCCGTTCCTCCTGGTTCGTCTGCTTCCACTTTGCCGCCACCTCTTTCCAGCGCGCTTCCTTTCCGCCCCTCTATCTCTGGACCCCTATCCTCCAGTTTGACGGGGCGATAAAAATGTTTCCTCGTTCCCGTCCCTCCGTCGTAGATATTCCGAAGGCACTTTATAGCGGGCTCGTTCTGTTTGCTTCTTATTTCCCAGTTGTTTCTTTCGCCGTCTCCTCCCTCCTCCACGGTGCAGGTGGTGTCGTTTTATCCCGAGCCCCCCTGCCTTCCGCGTCTTCTTTTCAATCGACCAACGAGTACACTTTGTCCTCTCGCGCGGCGCATCGAGAGTCAGCCGATCTCGTACCAGATCCTGGCAAACGCGGGGCCAAAAATCGGTGGAAATCCGACGACTCGATCGGTCGACGTTCCCATCGAGATGTTCCCTCGTCGACCTCGTTCGACGCAGGCTCGTATTCCTCGCGGTATATGGTGATTGGCCGGCGATCTCTCGACGATTTCTTCGTGTTTCACTCCTCAGAGTGAATTTCCCAGTATTTCCAGGATCATAGAACTATTTCGAGCGTGGTTCGTTCTGGGGACGTCTCTTAGGAAACATCTAATCAAATACATTGGATGCCCGGAGAATAGCCTGTATCCGGACGATTCCAATTTCTTCTCCCGACGAACGCTTCCCCGGCGGAGCTCGTAAACCGGGAAAGCTTGCAACCGATCGCCGACGAGCAGAGACGAATTTAATCTCCGAAAAGTATCGAGTCGCCGAACTCACAGCTGTGCGACGGCGGTCCCCTGCACCCCTCGGTCGGTCGGGGATGGAGAGGGGAGAGGGTCAGTGCTCTGTTACGAGCAATTTTCGCGATGCATCGTTGCGCGGAACCATCGTTAGCCGCCCCTAATGGAAAAAGAAAAAGCAATCGTCGCGGTTTCTGTATTCAATAAAGCCCCGGAGATGGGGAGGCCGGGCGTATCGGTCCGCTGTGTGTACACATAGCTGTGTACGTGTGATCCTGACCGAAAAAAGGGGCGGCACGCAGATAGCCCGCGGCCGAAGGAACGAAACGAAGCGAAACGAAACGAAAGAGCGGGAAACGAAGCGATTCGATGCATATTGCGTCGGTTTGCCGTTTCGCGATAGCGATACATGGTAGCGTGTACGCGCGAGGCCGCCGTAAAACCGTCGCTGTCGTGGTTAGAAGTAATTGGCCGCAACGGTAACGTCGATGGGAAACGCAGCCGCTTCGAGGTCGGCCGAACGATAACGATAACAATAATATCGATCACTCGGCTTTGCGGCAAGGGCAAGGGAACAGGGAGGGGTTGACTAGAATCAGCGGGAGAGAGAGAGAGAGAGAGAGAGAGAGAGAGAGAGGGAGAGGGGGAGAGAGAGTTGGTTGGACCAGAGCCGTGTCTCGGGGGTGGCGGCGGCGAAGCACTCCGGGGCGCGTTGTTGCATAAAATTGTAAAGCCCGGACCGACGGTGGCGGCGCCGAGCCGAGATAGCTGCAAACAGAGGCGAGTTAATTTAAAAATGCAAATTCCACCGCAGGGCTCCCTGGCCCGGCCGTTGAGTGGGGGTAGGGGGCGGCGGGGGGGGAGGGAAAACAACGAGCAAGGGAAACGAGAAAAAGAGGGTAGGTACGAGGAGCGGGCGTGTGTAGCCGGCCGACGAGAGGAAACAGAGAGAAAACAGCGCGCCCCAGGCTCGAAACGACAGAACGACGTCCCTATTTACCGTGGTGTATCTATAAATCATCCTGTCGTGGGTTTTTGTACGATTCGCGACACCGTTCGTCGCTTGTAACGCGGAGATGACGATACGTCCGAGGGTCTCGCTCTTCCCCCGGTCCTGAGCCAGGAAAAAGATTTTGCCGCTTGATCAGTTTTGTACCAGGGTTAATTCGCTTGCTATTCTTAGGGTGGCGAGACGGTGTGATTTAGTGCACCGATGTTGGGTAATAGGAATTTATGGCAACGGAGGGTAGTGGAAATTGGTAGAAGATTGATCACACCACGGATTTATGGAAAATTCGAATCATCTTGCAGGTGTTATTTATTCTCGCTGTTTCGAGAAGGGAACTTGCAAAGGGGAAGGAGAATGTATTTCAAGGATCAATTTTATGACGCAGGCAAGCGTAGCTGCGCCGTGACGTTGGTCAGGCGGCAGCCGGCTGTCTGACTAGGGAGCGTCTATAACCACTGTGACGCAACGGGTTTACTTTGATCACCTTTTCACTGCTTGCGAAAACATTCAACAAGGAGTTTACGAGTCTTAAAACAGTATAATCAGATTTATATAAATGGGGAAAGGAGGATCACAGTTTGCTGCCTTGTGTACCAAGTCGATTATTCCTTTTCCTCGGAAAGGGAAACAGTAATCCGGTATTTTATCTGCTTTATGCTTTCTCTATATTTGCAATGGCGTGACCAGTTGTGAAAACGAATCGCGGCACATGACATTTTGATTTCGACAAAGTGGAAACTGAATTGCGCGGCTCGCTTCTCATTCTTCTCCTATCAGACACGCGATTCTCGCGGTCGGCACGCGGGAAAAGCGAAAAAGCGAATTTCGGCCGAATAGCGTGGCAGCAGGTAGCTGTTCGACCGCAGCGCGCCGAAATAAAAGTTCGCGTTCACTAATTGCCGCGATGATGGATGCGGGCGGTGACCCAGTGACACGTGGTTGATTCTGGAAATCGGTTGCCAGTATCCCCGGTGGGACCATTAAAAATTCCATGCATCCTCGAGTGAGGTCGCCGTCCAATGTAGTCATGAGAACCAGCGGAATTACGCCTGCGCGTCAACTTCCCCATGAATCTTCCTCCTGTCACGTCGTTGGTCGTGATATTTGATAAATAAATCATCGATTATCGGCCGGAAGAAGTTCGACTTCGGCGCAAGAAAATTCAGGTGGAGATAATAAAGCTGAATGTCGAAGAAGAATCATTGACAGGCAACGCGTTATCCTGGCGGTTACACGATTCTCCAAACAAAAGACGATTAACCCCCGGTGTTCCCTAAAACCGTCTGGTTACTCCACGAATCGATTCCTCGTCGTTCGATTGCATTGACGGACAGGAATTCGTTGCCGGGAAGAGCCAGCAATTTGCCAGCCACAAATTAAACGTCCGAAAAGAATGCATTTCGTGATCCGATTCCCGGAGAAGCTCTTTATCCATGATCCCTCGAGTAGCTGGGACCGATTTTCCCCGAATGTGTCGAGTCGGGTTGAGAACCTCTGAGTGCAATCTTGTACCAACTGGGGTTTGCGGGGTCTTGGGAGACGCGACTTCGGTTCGTAACCTCCTCTCTCGGGGTCCTGGCTACGACGAGGGTGGAGTGAGGAATAGGGAAACAGGCGGCGTGGGTTGGTCGACGTGGAATACCGTGGGGGTGAGTAGTAAGGAGACTACTTGCCGAGTAGTGGGAGATCGGGGGTGGAAAGGAAGGAGGAAGAAAGAGTAGGCACGGGGGGATGGGGTAGTCGGTGGCTTGGGATATATCCGTAAGGTCGGGGGGGGGGGGGGGGCTGGTTCGGTGGTGTGGGGTGCGGCGGTGGTTGGGCTGAGACGAGGCGCCGTGGTGAAGGAGTCGCTCACTCACTTACCACCCTCATGGCTCCGACCGCCAACCCCAATACCACGCACACCACCAACCTCCTCCTTCCCTTCCTCGTCACTCCATCCTCTCGACAACCGCCGCCACCATCTCTGCCTGCACCACGGCGGCTGCCGCTGCCGCCGCTGCTTGCCAAGTTGCCTGCCTGCCGGCAGACCAAGTCCTCCCTAACACTACAAAGTCTATATATCCACGGTGTACCCAACGGCCCACCCCGCCTTTCTGCCTCCTCTCACTCCTTTTCAGGCCACCCCTTTGAGAGGTACCGACCCCCATATTGATCGTGGCGCGAGAACCCTCTTCGCTGGAAAGGCTGCTGCCGCGCGATCCCGACGGGCTCTAGGTGTAAGTAAACTTACGCGAATGAAGGTCGGGTCCGGGTACGTATGTACGTACCGTCGCTTCCTGGCCCGAAGAGCACATACGAGGGAAGCAAGAGGTGAGAAATGGCGAACGATGGGCGGGAGGGAGAGGGGAGAATCCTCGTGACGGAACAGAGAGAGTGCTTTCGGTGGTGTTTCAGCGCGGAAGGGGGGAACGGGAAACGAAGCGCTCGCAACGGGGCAGATAAGTCTTCCGAATACACCGGGGAGGCTGGTGTATGGAATTGCGGGGAAGAAAAAGTATCCGGGAACGATGGAGGATGCCTGCTAACCGATTGTGTCGGGAATATTACACGGTCCGCGAAGCACTATAAATACGGAATCCAATGGCACACAATGGAACAGGAAATTAACCCCTTCACACTGCCCCTCCGCGTGTTTTCCAATACCGATCCGTACCGAGTGGAACAGAACTGACTGACAACTGATACGGGGCCTCGAAATAACATTCCACAGTCCTACCAACGTCGTTGATTAGATTGCCTCGTGAACGCGAATCCCTCAAAGGGTCGAACGGATTAAAAGACACCGCGGTAGAACAGCTCGGTGAGAGTGCATCGTTTCGCAGGCAGAAATGGTCGACGCTGCTCGACGAGCCGCGGCATAAAAATTCTACGACACGTGGAAACTTTGGCGACGGCGAATTCATACGGTGCCCATTATCCGCGCGGAGCCAGAAGCCCCGGGTTCTGCGGGACTTATCTCGCGCTAACCATCTTCGTGCCAACATAAATCCAAGATCTTCGAGATTCCTCGCATTTTTATGATAATGCCCCCCGCGCCACTTCGTATTCCTGTCGCGCGGGATGCCTCTTCCGTTCTTCCTTCGAAGGCGAGGATCGTTCTCGGAAATATCCAGTCGAACCCGTTCCCCTTCTCGCGACCGTGTTTTCTTTTTACCGTCGATTTATCCTGGAAGGAGCAGCGAGGCGCTGCACTCCTCGTCAGGCTTTCCTTTCCAGGAACACGACAGCCGTAACCAGACCGACTCCCGTGGCTTTCTCGCCTGGATAAATAGTGACTTGCCATTACCGGGTAACGAGAGAAGGGGTGGGTTTCTTCGTTGCCCCCGTGGGCAGTGGAAACCGATATCTCTCTCTCTCTCTCTCTCTCTCTCTCTCCTCCAAGTTCTTTTCGTTTCTGGAAAACTCGAACGGGGCACGTAACACGGCTCCTCGGGGGATTCCTTCCTCCCTTTGAGAAGTCGTTGGTACGTGAGCGCGTGTGCGTGTTTTCGCTCTCCCCTCGACTCACTTTTTCCCCGAGTCAACTGACGTCGCTTCCCGCCCAGAAACGAGACACCAAGGTGAATCTTTCGATGTCGTCTCATTGTCTGCGCCGCGTGCCTCTCCCGCGCCTCCTGCATTTGCGAGATTCTGCCCACCGTGCATAGCTTCGGAAGGTATGGGGGCGGAGGATCGAATTAGGTACCTCGTGTCGGCTGAACCTTGGAGCAACGGTTCCACGAGGATCTAAATCTCGACCATCGATCGAGGAGGGCAATGATGCCTTCTGATAAGAACACATGAAATATTCTATCGAAGCTACCGACGTAATTCGAGCCCATTGAGAGATCATTACCCTTGACGAGAGGAACAGATCCCACAGGGGTGATTAGCCAGCTGAGTCGCTCGAAAAGAATGCCACGCCGCCCCGAACGGCCCTTTAAATCACTGGCTGCCCTATTTCGTTTCTTCCCGCGTCGACGCACGAATCCTCAAGACATCGCTGACGCTGGAAGGAAGGGATGATGCCGAGAGAGGCGTCGGGGTAATGGAGCGAGCCAGAGGTGCCAGTGGATGAGAGACGAAGGGTAATTGAGAAGAGGAGATTTACTTCGGGGTCGAGAGAGGCTGCGAGAGGGTAGTTTACGATGTTGCTCTGGATGGGGCGCGCAGTTATCGGGGACAGGAAAGGGGCTCACGCGCGCACACCGCTGTGCGAGCAAAGAGGAAGGAGACACCCGCCATTCGCCGTATCGGCGACAAAACTGTCGCTCGTAAAACTTCCTGCCGATAATATCATCGTTGCCGGGACCTCGGTATCTCGAAGGTATTGGCAGCAGGCTTTTCGTCGTGCTTCACTAGGCAACTGACGTTCACTCTCTGTTATCGTCCCTATTCTATGGAGAAGGAACTCGAGGGGGTTGGATGGTCTGAGAATTAATAGGCTCGATTGAGTCCCGATGGTGGCTGATATGCAAGCGTAAATTCAGCTAAATCGTTTCTTCGCTCAACGGAGATGAGGGGGTGGTGCTTGGGGAAGCTTGTTATGCAAATTTTCTAAATGAAATGGCAATTTTTTTATTTTTGCGTCTAGCACCTTTTAACCGAGTCAACGGTTTTCCGTATTATTTGCGTAACCTCTTTCGCTCGCCGTGGAGGAAGAATGCCAGAGGAAACGGAAAGAGGGGCACGTAATTTAATTGCTTCCTGGAACATCGAGGGGCAAATATTTTATTCAATCAAGAGGATGAATTTGATCGGTTCGCCGGTCGACCGTTTTCGTTACTTTCGTTCCCGAACCTCCAGATCGAGGTATCGCTGGTCTATAAAAAGCTTGGATGAAATCGACAGGATCGTCTTAAGCCAGGCGAAAGTGGGCTGTACACGGCCTCGGCGAAAGATTCCCCGTGATAAAGCTTAACGCTCGTTTTATGGCTCTCTCTATCCATGGAACAACCATCTCTTGGCGAATACGCGCATCGTCGAGCATCTACGTAACTCCACAACGATTACCTTTATCTGGCAGTGTTTGCCGGCGATAAGGAATCGAAGCTGTTACGCGAATAGATTCGGCCAAACAGAGCGCGAACTTATTTGCTCTGTCTACTTGAAATACACCGCTTGAGTGATTTTTGTAATTACCTGATAGGAGACCTTGCAAGGTTTATTCGAGTGGCTTTTTAAAATCTCTGGTATCAATGTACCGTGACTGCCATTTACTGTTATCAAACGTAAGACTGCGATTTGGTATGCTTAACTGCCTTGTAACAAATACAAAAAGAAAAAACACCAGTCTAATTTCTTTTTACCTGTTCTGTTGCAGAGAAACTCGATATCGCCCGCCGAGCGCGAAAAGTACAGCAGGCCACGAAGCCCTCCAGACGCCCAGCACCACGACCACATGCACCTGAAGAAGATGAAGAAGGAGCACGACAAAGACATAGGCCATGTAGGTATTCGGGGTGAATTCCCCTTGCCGTGTCACTGATGGTCATTAATTAAAACGTACACGTTTGCCCCGATAGCAAAGCGATGGTGAAAAGAGCGACCAGGATTTAGTGGTGGACGATGCCAGCGAAGGACCAGCGAGTCCTGCAGCGAACGGCACCTCGTCGCCAAGGGAGAACGGCCTGGACAAACTCGGCCCATCCTCGGTGCCTTTGAGCAGCCAGGTGAAGAAAGAAGTGCCACCACCGTCGCCGAGGAGCGGTACCAGCAGCAACGCCAGCACCCCCTCGGCCAAGAAGATGGAGGAACGGGAGAAACCGACCACACCGATCTCTAAACCTGTCACACCCACGTCTGCTGGTACGTTCTTTCTCGTTGCTGATACGATAATCGATTAAGGGTGGCTAGTTTAGTGGATATTCGAAGTGAAGAGATAACTTTGTAGTTTCGCTATCACGGTGGTAGAAAAGACTGTAACACCTTTGCGAGCGCAGGGGAAATGAAATTGATTGTGAAGGGCAGTGGGCCTTATAGCTCTCGCTGTGTGTTCGCTGTACGTCGAAGGTGGAAAATACTTTGCGCGTCTGACGATAAATGTATGGTCGACAGGTGGTAGCAGCTCCGGGTCCGGTGGTCTGAAACCATCGAGTTCCAGCAAACCGCTGGTCTCGGCCTCGGCGGTCGGCCCTTATCCGCCACACTATCCGCCGCCACATCATCCACCCGCAGGACCTCATGCGGACATGTTGGGTTATCCTCCGGGAGCCCTGAATGGATATCCCACAAGACCGCCTCTTCAGCAACTCTACGATCCTCACGGAGCCATGAGGGCACCTCTTGGACCTTTCGGCGTGCCCGGTGGCAAACCGTAAGTAACTTAACCCTTACTATCTTCTTAGGCGTCCACTCGTGACCATCCATCCCCGCGTTCCCTTTCTAACTTCAATTCTAAGGGTAAACGCAGCGATGATTCTAGAAACCTCGCGTCGGCGCGGTACCCTCGTTTCCACAGCAATTCAATTCTCTTTTACGTGACAAATTGCCCTCCGCAATACGCGCAATTATTTTTCTCAAGCTGTTGAAGACACGAAGAAGTATCTATCGGTTACTGGGAAAATTCAGCGAGCGATTAATCAACGGCGCAATTTATTTATCTCGCGAAATGTGCCCTCAGTGAGATGATCTCGTTTGTTTCGCAGGGCGTATAGTTTCCACGTATCGAGCGAAGGCCAGATGCAGCCAGTGCCCTTTCCACCTGATGCTCTAATTGGACAAGGAATACCGCGTCACGCGCGCCAAATAAATACCCTGACACACGGGGAGGTGGTGTGCGCCGTAACGATCTCGAATCCGACTAAATACGTTTACACCGGTGGCAAAGGATGCGTCAAGGTCTGGGACATCAATCAGGGCGGCAGCGGCAGCGCGAAACACGTTTCGCAGCTTGATTGCTTGCAACGAGACAACTACATCAGGTTGGTTAAACGTTACCGCGGCACATGACGCATTAACTTTCCACTCCGTCTGGCAAACGCGATTCGCTACTGAATAAATCCTGATCACCGCACGCCGTGTACCATTACGGTCGCGTTTAGCAAAACGTATGTTACGCGAAATAATTACACGACCCCCGGCTGGCGTCGTCGTCTCTTTATTCTTGTTTCTCAAATAATCTACCTTCCGAGATAAATCTGGCCTCAAAGAAAGTGAATCGCTGAGGTCGATTAACCCTGTCCGTGCTGCGGGCACATACCCGAGCACGTGCACTCGGAGCGCGCTATGCGCATTTCAAGCCTCAGCACCGATAGGCTCCATTCGCAGGCACTGATTTCAGTTAATACTCTAATTATACTAGGGGGCAGCTTTATAAGCACATCCAAGGCTACTATCCTCCTTCTCCTCCACACCACTAATTATCATTCTATCGTCTTATCGTAGAAGATACTAGAACCATACGAAAAGACGACTAGCGGTGAGGCCTGGCTGAGAAGGTGGGTAGAGCTGCTTGGCCTTGTAGCCACCTAGAAAGTTGCTCCCTAGAATTAGCTACAAGTGGCGGAGCGGAAACTGACCAACTGAACTGTGTTCCTTCTCCTCTGAGAACAGATCAGTGAAGCTGCTACCAGACGGCAGAACACTGATAGTCGGTGGTGAGGCGAGCAATCTGAGCATCTGGGACCTGGCGAGCCCAACACCCCGGATCAAGGCGGAGCTCACCTCGAACGCACCGGCGTGTTACGCTCTGGCCATCTCCCCAGACTCGAAGGTCTGCTTCAGCTGCTGCAGCGACGGCAATATCGCCGTCTGGGATCTCCAGAATCAGTCGTTGGTCAGACAGTTCCAAGGGCACACGGACGGCGCCTCGTGCATCGACATCTCCGCGGACGGCTCGAAACTGTGGACCGGCGGCTTGGACAACACCGTTCGCTCCTGGGACTTGCGAGAGGGCAGGCAGCTCCAGCAGCACGACTTCACCTCGCAGATATTCTCGCTGGGCTACTGTCCCACGGGTGAGTGGCTGGCCGTGGGCATGGAGAACTCGAACGTGGAGGTGCTGCACGCCACGAAACCGGACAAATATCAGCTTCATTTGCACGAGTCCTGTGTACTTTCGTTACGCTTCGCTACCTGCGGCAAATGGTTCGTCTCCACCGGCAAGGATAATTTACTCAACGCGTGGCGCACACCTTACGGTGCCTCGATATTCCAGGTAAGTTTGCTCAGGTGGTTTGTCGGGTGAGAAGTATACTCGAAGGAGTGTCTTATTGGATGGGGCAAGGTACAAAATATGGGGGTCATCGCGGACTGTTGAACCCTAGAATATTCGGTTTCTAGCTCACAATTCCACCCATACACTTTGTATATAAAAGGGATTTGAAAGCAAGTTTCTTCGCGTTTAAAGTCCCAGCGTAATTAAAAAAGAGATCAGTGCTTTTTCACTCCATCGACCCCCCATATATTTGTCCACGTCACGTATCCAAAACACTCATCCTTCGCTTCTCAGAGAAATACAATATGTGAGTGTGGGGCAGTCGACTGGCGACTAATGCAATGATTTTATTCGCACTGTTACAGTCTAAGGAGTCCTCGTCAGTGCTGAGCTGCGATATTTCCACCGACGACAAGTACATCGTGACGGGGTCGGGCGATAAGAAAGCCACCGTCTACGAAGTGATATACTGAATTGTCGACTTGACGATGCGCTTCGACGCTGGACACTATCGGATGAACTATGCTTTCATACTACTCTTGCACGAGAAAAATTGAACGGGCAGGCTTCCCTTTGCGAACAAAAGAAAAGAAGCCTGTCCCGAGATCACGTACGGAAGCTACGGTCGACCGAGAAAGACCATTGGGATGATCTCCATCCAGCTCCGCGGAAGGAAACTGTTTTTATCGTGAATTAAGTGATACGTGGACAAGTGTTATATTTGTTAAATCTGGATTGCCTGGCAGCTCTCATGAACGTACAAAGACTGTCGAAGCTGTGAAGAACTGATGTTATATTATATAGGTATAAATATATATATATATATAAATATATATAAAGGTGGCAGAACGTTTTAGCTATTTAAGATTGTATAGAGCGCATGGTTATAAATAGATTGAAGGACGATAATTGAGTGAGACTACGCGTGTGATTGTTCCTTCGGGGGATTACGTGGAGCTCGGTCGTGTTCGACTTCGAGGCATGAAGTCGCTTGTGTAATATGTTACTAATGTAATATAGAGTTTTACGGTTTAAGTATCGTGCATGTGAGACTGCGAGAGACGCGAGGTGTGCGAGTGTTATCCGACATTTTCACGTGCTTTACCATGGGATATGCCTGGACGATTTGTGGAGAGGAAGGGAGAGCACCAAGCTAGCGTGTAGACTCGTCAAAGTAGGAATGTATGTGTCGTGTTGCAGACTTCTACATAAATATACCGAGCAAACACGTAGAGGAAGAGCGTTTATGGTGGATAGCGTCTATAGGGCTACCGAAACAATCGATGTAACTACGATCGTGCTGAGGCGTGCTAAAGGAACCTGAGACGTTGCGTGACCCTCGATATTTCCATTGCAAAAGAAACATAGGAAGAAGAAAAGGATAATTTGTACTCGTACGCCAATGCCTGAGTTCGAACATTGTTTCTATTGCTATTCTCCGCGTCGCCACTACCGTCGCGCCTATGTTCGATAACTATGCAAGCTCTATGAAACGCACGGGAGAACGAGAGGAGGCGAAAGTACGTTCGATTTCCTGACAGTTTTCAGTAGCAGATACCTGTATGTAAACGGACGAAACGAGGAGAGACTCGAAGCTTTCTCTGTCGCGTACCTCGGTCTGTATCGCGCGAAAGAGATCCTGTTATCCCACGGAAGGCGCAAGATTTTGGTACATCGTACGCCGTTCGCGTGGAATCGCGCGTCTCGAACTGGTTCTCGAATAGAACATCGAAGCCGAATGTGTTTTTATGACTGACAGCGCTGTCACGCTGAGAAAAACGAGCATAGATACGAACGTTTCGCTCTCTTCGTACGGCGAACCGTGCACGATGTACTGTATATGTTGTACCATTGTAAGGAAGCGAAAGTTTTACTCCTGTCCGCGTGTAACGAAACCTATATACGTACTCGATGGAGATACAGCAAAGAACTTAAGGGATGAACGAACGCCTAATGCGCGCCGTTTACTGCCATTCCGAGGCAAGATATGTCGTACACGAATTAGAGACAACACGGGCTACGCTCACAGATGACACGTTTCTTTGCGAGATACTTTTGCGCCTGTCCCACGATGGCCCTAGGTTCTTACCGAACGACACCCCAGTCGACGAGAATATCGTCTATAATCGTGATTGAATTTGTATCTGAACAAGGAACAAATTGCGCATTTAAGTACATACGGTAATAATAAAAAAAAGAAAAAAGGAAAAAAAAAGAGAAAAACGGTTTCTTCATGCCTCTGTGGAACGGCGTATGAAAATTTTCTAGGGTACTAGGTAGCGCGTTTATTATTCTCGGAACTGAATGGCGAGAAAGCAGGGGATGCATAACGGAGAATTTATATTTTGTTACAGGATGACACACGTTTTACATTCGCTGTGATCGTCGTAGAATCGACGCCTGTAGACTGCCGCGTGAATTAACGTTAACGATCGCGAAGCGCGCATCGTAGCGCGGGACGGGGAATGAGTAGAGACAGGGAACCGAGAATGGCGGGCCAGATTTTCGACGAGCACAGCTACGATGATAGACCAATAGAAACAACGATACCTCAAGAAGACTCAATAGTTAATTATCTCTTACGGATTAACTTGTACAGAATCGATATTCTTTTACAGTGAATGGTTACGCATACCCACGCAGATGCATACAGACAGACAGAAACATAAAACACTTATCCACACGCAGAAAGACGCACTTAGGGAGAGGAGCAGCGATAACAGAATGGAGGACAGTGATATGGCGACTAGACATCCAACGCGATGATCGATAAATCGTGTCTCGTATTCATTGAATTGTGTGTCTCCGTGCTCGCAGGTTTGCGCGCCGTGTGTACGAAAGTAAAGAGAATGCGTTTCTAGCAGAAGAAAAAAAAAAGACAAGTGTTAATCCTTTCCAAGCACAGTTCATGTTGTTCCTATAGCTACGCGAAAATTGTTTCTTTCGACAATTAAATCATCTATATCTATATACACGCGAGGTTTTATTAATCACCCACCACTTCCCTCCTTCTTTATCTGACAACTCAACTTTCATAGGTTGGTGGTTACCCGTCGATTTCGAGTCCCTTTTCAAACAATAGTCATGTAAGTAATAGTACGTGCTTCAAACCAAACATTTTGCTTTCCTAGAGTTATAGTTACTGTTATCTTATTAATAGCTTAAACTGAACCAATTTGCAATAGCGACGTACCGCGCACAGGATAGTAGAGGGTACTTGAATTAAGAAAAGTATAGCAACAATGTCGATTACAAGCCTTTCATGCCGCTTCTCGTACTCATAATTGCTCTACAATCGTGTGTAACATGTCGGGAACGATAAAGAGCCAGTACCTTAAAAAGAAATGAAAATCGCCGCGCTGCTTTGAGCAAGCTTTGGTTAAGGGTTCGATAACTCGGGCGGACAGTGTCGCCACCTAATTACACGAAGCCGATAACTGCACTAACCTCGAGTTTTAGCGGACCGCATCAATATGGCCTCCGGTAGCTGGTTCGCGCGCCCGCTCGCTAATGATTTGAGCAATTTTTGGAGGACGTGCAGGTGTACGTTGAAATAAACACTTAGCCAAGATGAATATGTCAGTGGAGAAAAAGAAGTACCCGTCGGCGTTGCCGACGAACTGGCCGACGAGGGAGGAGACGGCCAGAAAGAGCCAAAACCAATTGTCATCCACGGGGAAGGTTGACGTTTATTACTACAGGTACGTTAAGTCCGCGAATACTTTCCAATCGAAACAGTCTAAGAATAGACGGGGGCTCGCAATGCATATGAAGTCAATCGCGAACGATACTGGAATATTTATCGTTCAATTCTAACCTCAAGGATGTGTGTTTATAAGCACTGGGCTCTTTTTTTTTTCTCTCCTCCAGCCGAGGAGTGAGGAGCGACGCATCGTTGGTGCCACCGATACGGCAAACGGCATCCATTTTTAAACAACCAGTGACCATCTACAAGACCCAAGAAGGAAAGGTGAAGGACATCAAGCATGGGAATCAAGAGAAACCGAAGCAGGTTAGTGCTCTGCTACTTGCTCCCTTTGCATACACACATTGAACTATTGAAGTGTTAAGATACGTTTGATCGATGTTTCTCGCTGTTAATAATTCCCATTTAAAGAGAACTACCTTAAACGATAGACTCTGCGATTCTTTGCCTCGCCTACCGTGTCGCGCGCCGGCACAACGTATCGAATGTAAAATGTCACCGACTAGTTCTAATCGCATCGTACCTCCCTTCACGTGTACTAGCAACACCCCGAGTGTTAACGGTGCGATCGTTGTAACCGTAAACTCTGTAATTTGTAATTTACTTTATTATGGCACTTAACATTACTCCTTGTAAATTCTCATGGTACCAATCATCGAATCGTTCGTTTAGGAAGGAGCCGATAAAACTGATGGCAAATATGGCTCCCAAGATAAGCCTAAGCAGGTAACATTGTTCGATGTGCTTATGGAATCGTTATTGACTATGTGTTTGTTTGTTCCTTTCTCTCAATGGACTTACCTTGTTTCTCGTATGAAATGTCGATGGAAAGCTAGCTGCGATCGTTGATCATTTCGGAAGCAGTTACGTAGTGCATGCGTCCTTAGGCCGTTCTGTGTTGTGCGAAACATTTCACAGGACGTAGATCCGTAACAACCGTAATCCCTTAGTGCGATGTATAGAAGCTGTTGTGTCGTTTAAATGTTCCTCTGTGACGTTCCCTTGACCCTTTCGCTATGTATAACGCATTCGACGTAATCTGTTGGAAATTCACAAGATTTAACAGTAAGTTGTAATTCTGCCTGTGATATGAAGTGAATATACCTTGCTTTTCTAATTAGACCATTCTCATGCCGTGTTAAGCATTTATCGTCTTTAGTACAGCATTCACGAAAGCCTGTCAGCAATACACAAGTGCGATACTTCTGATCTTGCAGTTATTTTGGGAAAAGCGTTTGGAAGGTTTAAGGGCGTGCGACCCGGACGGCTACGAGTTCGACGGAATGGATTTGCCGAAAAGCTTGAAGCCAGTCGGCCCGTACATTACGGAGGAAACGTTGCTTCAGAGCGTGGCGACGGCACTGCACGTCTCCTCTCACCCGGTCACAGGACAGACGGGTTCAAAAACAGCTTTAGAGAAGAATCCCGGGGTATTTCTTAATCCCGATCAACCCCTCGTACAGGTAGAATAGATATTTAGATACCGGATAGAGTGCTATCCTACTGTCAAGTCTTTGAGACCCCGCAAGAATACGTGTTATGTGTTGCGTGTCAAATATAATTAGCGCGCACCCTGTATAACGTAAACAATTATGTACTGGAGGTTTGAAAGGGTATACTGGCGGAAACAGTGACGACTTCGAGCGTACCATTCAAGTCGAGAGCATTACTTTCCCCAACCAAACGGAATTATCCCTGTTACAGGCCGTCTCGATAGCGGACGAGGATATAAAAAGGCAGGAAGACCGAGTTGCCCTGGCGAGGAAGAAGTTACAAGACGCTCTACGGGCGATTCCCTCATAAGCTGTACAATTCTTTTTAGCTGTATTCTCATTCGCTCATCCCTAGTCCTAAGTTCGTTATAAATTATGTCACACCGATTTTTATAATAAATGTTTTGTAAAGAAGCAACCGCGACCACGCAGCGTTACCACTCGCAACTTACGGTGCGAGTTGAAGCCTCTATGGATCCCTTTAACTTATCCCTACCTCGCTAAAAATCAGTTCTCGGGCGCAGTAATAAATGGCGCACCTGCACCGTTATCGCGGCAATAAAATGCACCGGCTCAAGGATCGGTAGATTTACGAGGTTATTCGCAAATTTCGGGGAAACGGTCTCGTGGACCGCGATAAAATCGTTGGACGGCCGAGGAGGAGGGTTTTCGTGGGCAGGTCAGCTGCCCCGCCATAAAATCCAATTTCGCTTTTCGTTACGAGCTGCTGATAATACCGACGGTTAAACACGGTGCTTATTCGCCATCTGCCCGGATTTTCGGTGTACACAGAAAATTGAGAAGGGTCTCGCCAGTCAGGAGAATTTAGGAATTTCTTGGTTCGCGGTTCGACAAGGTTGACGGGAAAGCCGCCACATCTGGCTTCGCACGGACCGGAAACCAGGCCGCACGAAACGGTCCCCGAAGCGGGCGGTTCCGTCCGAGGAAAAGCAGTAACACGCTTACCACGGAGCCATATGCTGCATTATATTAATTGCGCCCGACGTTTCAACACTTTTACATTGATCTACAACCGTACGAGGCTTGAACGATACACCGTTAATTAATTGCTCACCCTGTCGCGTATTACTAAGTAGGATTCGTCACATCCTCGCTAGTTACAACAGGAAACTGAAGATAGTGATATCGAAGGACAAGTGTGTGCACAGTACCTACCATAAAATTCGTAGCAGGTATATCCTGGAAAGGAACGATATGTACCTGCTATTCATTAAAAATATGAATCGAAATTGTACAACTTAGCAACTCGCGTAAACCCTCTCTCAAAAGAAGAGACGTTAGCTGTTTAAAATTCACTCGCCCCCGATAGATGTATTTCGCGGGAGAGTCCCCCAGGACGGGAATATCAGGGACTCTATCGCAGCAATGAGAATAGCGACTCGCAGAAAGGAAGACCGCCGATTTTCTCGTCGACTACATTCCCGAAGAACATCGTTCTCAGCGGACGACGGTAGCCTGGTGGCGTGCAGTTTTGCACGATACGCGCGCACCGTCGTCTGGGAATGGGTGCGTGCCCCGGGCCCCGCACAAAAGAATGCCCGGGCAGGTATACGGACGTCGGTCTTCAGGTAAGCACAAGCCAGGTGGTAACCTCTTTTTTTCACTCCGTGCCTGCCCTCTCCTCTCTGCCATTCCCCGAATCCCGACCTCCGTCCTTTTCTCATCGCCGCTCAACAGCTGTTTCCCTGTTCGCGAAGGGTCGTTCTCCCTTATTGTCAACTGGCCCTCGGCGCGAGACAGGGGAAACGGCGAGAGAGGCCCCCGGCGCAGACACATGTCCCACTTTAAATCGTTATAATTCGCCGAGCACGTTTCTAGATCCTGTCTAATCGGCCTTACGTGGCTCGTCTTTGGACGCGTACGCGTGTGCGAGCTCGCGGTACCGGCGAAGGAAGTCTGATCGAGGATGTGACCTGAATGTTCAGAACACATTGTCAAGGATACGGCGGTCAGAATCGACCTTTTTAACGCCGCCGGTAGGCTCGGCTAGACACGTTCGGCAAACTGTAGGTAACTTTCGACGGGACATGTAATAATTTTGAGGGATTTATGTATCGAACGTATAAACGGACGGTGGAGTTCTAGATGCTTTTAGACTTTATTTATCGCTATTATCTCGAGCAGTGGCGGATTCAACGGGCGGCCGATGACCAGTTGCCGTTTGGGCCCCTGCCCAGAAGGCCCCCAGGGCCCCATCTTCAAGAAAAATTATGATTTTTTCCAAACACTATGATTTCTTTTTCTGTTCCTATTACTACACTTAGCCCGTTCTCTAGTAAACTCTCTCTTCGTTTTCTCGAAAAAAATGGGCCTCGGAACGTTTGCTGCCTGGGCCTTTTTCTTAAATCCTCCGCTGATCTCGAGGAACAGTATATACCTCTTTTGCAACGAATTTCCTGTGCGGAAGGTGACCGCGCAACTTGGGCGTTAACTAATAAACGGGGTTTCAGTTTTATTCGACCATCAATCCGCTAGAATTTCCACGACAAACCGATAGAACAATCGAATGCATTGGACTGTATTCATTTCATGTAGTGGCGCTGGTATCCGATCGGACTTTAATACTCGCTTAAACGCCGTTGCGGTTGATGGAATATACGCGTTCGCGGTTAAACGGCATAGAAGCTGTAATCGGAGGCGAAAGGATCCACCGTGTCGTTTTGTTTCCCTCGGTGGCGGTCGTCGCCCGGGATTCGAGCGAAGCTACACGGACACCAGGTGCCTGTGCTCCTAAGCAGATCGAATTCGCGCGATCCTGCCAGATTAGATTCGGTTGTTTACGCGTTCCACGCGACACGCGTTCGCAAATACGAGCGGCACAGGCGATTAGAAAAGTGACACCGCGCAAACGGTCTCGCGCCGGTTGAATTTCGACGACTGTCGCCGCGGCAGAAAACGCTCGCGTACAATTCTCCGCAGTTCCCCCGATGGAAACTTTGACGACGCTTCTTCTTCCCATGATGCATCGGGGAAAGAGTTGTCAAGCGACTCTTCTGCCGGCTTTCGAGCGTTTATCGCGGATCTCTCTGCACCAGCACCGACGAAAATTGGATGGGGGATGATTCTATCTGGCGCGTATCGCAGATTGTATCTTTGGTTATGTCGAACCGCGCTCGTGTATAAATAGAAACGCTAGTATGTCCTGCTATCGATCCCTCGGTGTGGGGGTTCGACCGAGGACGGCCGGGTTGACCGAGCCGCGCATCGGCGGCTTTCCACCGGGAGTTATTGGCTGAAAAGCATTCGGGATTTTCAAGGAGACCGTATTAAATGCACACCAAACGTATAGTAAATTGTTGGCGATCGACGGTCAGTTGAATCACAAAAGACGGATTAACCCTTGGCTCGTAAAAGCAACGAGGAAAGGATTAAGCGTTCGGGGGTAGGCATTATGGAATGGCCAAGGAACCGTGCAATAACTAAATAAAATCTGCAAGCCAATCGGTTTGGGCTGCAAACGTTGTCAGTAAAAGTATATCCGTTCGGTTCCAAAGAAGGGTCGGGAATTATACTGGGTATAAGAATTACAATGATCGAAGAGGATTTTACAGCTCTCTTATTCCAATAATGGTACAACGATCCACGTATTTCCCATCGGTATTCACTCCTTCGTTTTTCATGTTGCGCCCCTAAAACCGTTCCCTCTGATTCTGACTCTACTCGCTCGCAATTATATCCTTATCTATTCCTCGTCATCACACGTTTAAATTTCAAACCGCTTTTTGCTGTACCTACGTTCACGAACGCATGCTTCTGTTGCTCGTTATTTAATTGCGCTATCAAGCAACTTTGCGGTAACATGGCTGTACCCGGCCTGCACACAATTACCTGCACTTTTTCGTCGTAATGTATACCTTTCCCCGTGTTTTGCGTAACAAAGGCGTTATAGTAATAGCATTTAAATGTAGCGTTCCCCGGGATCGTTTTAACCGAACGGAACGTTTCATTTTTTCAGTCGGCGCCCGAAAGGAAACAATCAATTTCGGGCGAGATCCAGCGGATAAACATCATCAGCTTGCAAAACGCCTTTGAAAGGAGGCGTTGGTCCATCGCTCTCCGCGGAAGAACAGCTGGGGGACCTTCGACTCCCAACTGCTATACGTAATCGATGTCGACTGACTTTCTCTCTCGTGGGCCCGCCAGACCGGGCGGCTGGATAGGAGAAGACGGTGTTCGCAGGTTCGTAGTTTCGATCTTTTTCGTCAGAAACCACCGTCTGGCCTTCGTCCCGGCAGCCTGTCCAAGCGTGCACTGAAAGTACATTCACGTTACTTTACGACCGCGCGTTTAAAAGATCGGGCGAGATCGCGAATCAATTAGGGACGCATAGGTATCGCGGGGAGCCGAAACGATCCTAGCCGCGGCCGAAATTTCCTTCGCGCGGCAGGGAAACAAACGGGATCCCACGCGAACCAGCAGCTGACGTTGATTTCCACCGACGCTCGAAGTCGTTAGACTTCCGCTCCCTCGTAGGTTCTTTGCCGATCCAGATGCACGCGCGCATATACATATACACGCCCGCGTGGAAAGGTACACACGGGAGGCCCTTAAAGCTCGGCCATGGTTTCCGTCTGGGCCATTGTTCGTTCCGCTCCGAGCCCAGAAAAAAAGTCTCTCCGATCGAAATCTATTGAACCGCCTGAAAAGCGAGCCTTTTCTTCTCCTTCGCCGCGTGCTCCCTTTTTCTCCGCGTCCTTCTTCGCTCTCCGTCGCGCCCTCTCCACCTCTCTCCGCTTTCGAATCGACCAGCTCTCTCTCTCTCTCTCTCTCTCTCTCTCTCTCTCTCCCGTCCGTCTGGGTCTGTCGCCGATCCCGCGGTCTCCCTCTCGTTTCACGAGCTTCAAATTCGTCAGGGGTGTCGCAAGATTCGTTCGCGGCGAGCGTAGCCCGCGAAATGTCAGAAGCGTACGCGGCCCGGGAGTGATCGTCGCTCGTTCTCCCGCCAAACGAGTTTCAAGGCGAGAGAAATTTTCGCGCGACGTTTTCTCACGAGGGGGAGCTTGTCACGGTGTAGCGGTGAGACGATCCACTTGCGATCTACTTCGATCCTCTCGATCTTAGCACTCGTGAGGGGGATCGAAAGAGATTGGGGGGAGGGGCTTCCGTTTGGATAAAATTCTGTTTAGAGATCGTGCACGTGTACAATAATACGTTAAACGTGTAGAATCTTGTTCCAAGTAGGTATACTTGTGGAGAGTGACAGTCGATCTCCAACAATTCCAGGACGCGTCACGCGTTCTTGAACACAAACCGTGGTTATTTCGAAGGGTACCTGGGGCTCTTACAAACGCATCCCACAAACGGACCCGTCCAGCATTTTCCATTTCTCAGCCGGTCGAGAGTGCCGGCTATAAACACGAAGGGCAGCGACTGCATTCTGCAATCGCACCTGGCTGCAAATAAATCTTCCATCGAATTCGAGGCGCATGCCGCCCGGAGAATGCATTCCTAATCGCCGTGAAATTTCTGCACGGAAATATTTCACCGGGCTGGCTGAATTTCACCGGCGCAAAAAGTGTCGACGCAAGTACCGCAGTCTGTGGTCTTTAACTTCTACCAAAATATGTACCTACTGTAAAGGGAAGTTTGCCTCGAACCGTAAACATCAGCTTCTTTTTGAACGTAAGATATCAAGTCTCTAACCTTTCACTTTTATACACAGTATATAACCTTTACTCCCTCCTTATCCTTTGTGGAGCATTACAGAAATATTGCACTCGCGGCGTCCAGAGCACTCGGTCTCATTATTAAATCCACCTCCGAATTTAGGAATCCAACAACCCTCAAGTTTCTATACTCTGCGCTGGTACTCCCTCATCTAGAATACTGTTCTCCACTCTGGAACCCGTACCACCAGGTCCATACCAATTCGCTAGAGAGAATTCAACATAAATTCTTGCGTTTTGTCGCGTATAGAATGGGTCAGCCGATTCCCTATTTCTGCCACACATACGACTACTTTCAATCATCTCTGGGCATACTTTCTCTCCAACAGCGAAGAACTGTATCTGATCTAATGTTTATTTTTAAGATCATAAATAATGATATCGACTGCTCTCCGATTCTAGAACTAGTTAAACTTAATGCTCCACCTAGGATTCTCAGGAAATTTCCGGTCTTTCATTTATCACACCATACCTCCGCCTTCGGTGAGAATAACCTCATAAACCGCCTGTGCAAATTAGCCAATAAGTTCTGTCACGCTATTGACTTTTTCTCGAACACCAACGAGTCCTTTAAAAACCAGCTCTTAATATTAATGCGCAGAAATTCTGTCAACTAATTTTTGTATTTGCGTATACTACGTATTGTCACCTGTACATATCTCCGTCTACGGCTCATGTATATTTAATTCATTTGCCAAAGGGTGCCCACCCGTATATAAATAAATAAATAAATAAATATTACTAAATCTTCACGGCTTACAAAGGAGTACGTTTATGTTGGAGTTGCGATAAACGATAAGAGCGAAGCGTCGAAATACATTACATTGTTTTATAAATTACAATGGAAGTGAAGTAGCGAGCAGAGCAACGCTTACTAAGTAGATGACCAGCGATAAAAGCGTCGAGAAGCAAATATTCCTTTTTATCGCTATTATCGCCGATCTCATCGACACATAATGAGAAACCTTAAACGACTGAAACAGTAGGCAGATACTATTATGACAGCTCCACTATAAACGCATCAAAGAAAGATATTTTCAAGCAGCTTTTATCACCGCTCTGATCGTTTATCGCAGCTCGAACATAAGCGTACCCTCGCTCACAATGCAATTGCCCCCGTGATCGCTTGGAAAAATTTTCGTCACGTCCGGTGTCGCACGACTCCATTCTGACGGCTAGGCATCAGTTGATAGAATCCTCGTGACGATCGCTGTTCCTTCTCTCCTATCAGAAGCCTCTTTTGTGCTTCGGTCGCGGAGAGGCAGGCGAAAAATGGAGAAAAAGGTGGTGGTCAGGGGGCGCGGATAGGTGACAAGTGTGTTACGGCTGCGGTGCGGAAGCACATACCGCGAATGGACCGTGGAGCACGGTATATTTAGAGAGGCCGGCAGTTTATCCGCGCTATCATCGTTTACTATGCTATTTATGTGTTTTCACCGTTGTGCAACGGCCTTATGGCCGCTAGCCGTGCCGACGTTCCGCCGTGGACGCCGCTGCGTGGGCGTTCGCGCGATTTCGCGGCTAACCAGATATTGGGTGATAGTCAATCAATATTATCGGTGTAGCGATAGCCTGGACGTGCAGCCACGACTAAGCTCCTGTGCTTATGCGCCGGAGTGACGGGCTAAAGAAAGCTACGCGCTATCAGTGCGCTGTTAAGCCTCTGACGAAGCTAGCTGCCATGCTGGCGAATCGGTAGATGCCTATTCCGGAGTAAAGTTAATAAGGAAGGATAGAGTTCCTCTTTCCTCGTACCATCTCTCTTACATCTGCTTCTGAATGGAAGGTGAAGCTCCACGGCTTAAAACCCAGCATTAATTACCGAACAATATATTCCAGACAGGGGCTGAAGTACAAGGGGCCAATCTCCGTTTCTCAACATTCAAGAACAATCGAGGGAAAAAAATCCCCTGAGAATGAAGTTTGAAACCGTTACAAGGATGCGCCTTGACACGAGGTCTCACTCTACCCTCGAGCAGCTCCCCGTTTCCAAGCATCGAATTAAAACTCCCGTCTCGTATCTCTAAATACCGCATGGGGAGATAGATGGTTCGTACGATACCGAATGGGTGCTCGCTAGCAGCAATACGGCCCTGCCCTTCAGACACGTTCCTCGGCGACAAGGCGTGCGTCGCCTCCACCGTCGTGGTCGTCGCCGTCGCCGCCGCCGTCGTCGTCCTCGCAGCCGTGGCCGACTCAGAGGCCAGCAATGCGGTTCTCCCCCGTTGCACCCCGGCGATCGAAATCGAACGAAATATCCACTCTCTCTCTCTCTCTCTCGCTCTCTCTCTCTCTCTCTCTCTCTCTCTCTGCCCGGCTCTCGCGTATATCTCATGCACAAGCACACGCGAAAGCATTCGCGTTCCACGCACAAGCGCGTGGTAGAGAAGGTTCGAATCGGTTATCGGTTATCACGACGAGGCGTGATAGGACCCTGGCTTATTAATAATGAATAATTTGACGTTTCGCATCATCGAGGACGTCGTTGGTGCGCCACTTGAATGTGCCTCGCGAAATTGAAGTCGATTTCTGATGGTGTTCCAATCGATTTTCAGAATGAAAGGGGTGTCACTCGATTCCCCTTTACGAGACCGTTTCGCAGATGTATAGCAATCGTGGAAGTCCCTTCGGCTGAAAATTGCAGTATATATTTAACAGTATCGCGAAAGCAGTCCCGCAAAATTGCTGCAAACGAGACTGCATTGGTATATACCTATATGAATGTTTTATTAAGTGGCTTCGAGAAGTAAAGTTCGTCGTCCGGCCGAGTCCGCCCATTATCTCTATCGCGAGCGTAGGCCCAGTGTTCCCGCCTGTATCCTCGGGCTGGAACCCGCGGACGCGGTGTGCGCGCAGAAAAATGGCCAAGGTGTATTCTGCAAACGTGGCCGCGCGGAGTGGCCAGCGTTGCAACGGCGAGGACACGCCGCCCCGCAGGAGTTGCTGCAGTTTCGCAAAGCGACGACAATGATCGCCGTGGAAGGCAACCGGTTGCACGCGCTAAAAATACGACGAACGACGCGGCACGCCGAAGAGGAGTTAGTTAATGCGCCAGCCGGCCAGAAACTGTTCTGTTCGTTATTAAGTTGAGCGCGAGAAGGCCTGGATGCTGGCGCCGGTCCCTGGAACCCCGGCCGCGAGAGTGTCGGTGGCCAAAGTAGTCCTTCGGGTTAGGACCCACTCACTAACTGCCAGTGAAATGAATATAGCGAAGCAGCCACTTGGGGCATATTCAAGTGGTGTACGCAAAGATCCTTTTGAAAGTAGGAGCCCCCAAGTCTGCTTTTCGCTATCCACCACGGGCCCGAAATATCGTTCCCTCCCTTAGATAAGCCTACTTAGATTAAGTTACCCGCGTCTAGGTAACCAGGTGCTCTCAGTTTACCAATATCTTTCCACCGAGTAGTCCAGAATTCTTGATCCATCCCTGCTGCTCGAAACGCAGGGTGTCAGCGCGCTGCATCTGGGGCACGGGCAGGAAAATCGGCTAACGCGCCACTGTCCAGAAGCTACACTTAGAATACCTCTCTGTAGCCTTCACTCGGATTACACTCGAGTGTGCCACAGTGTTCGGAGCCCCACTACCGTCAGGACCTCGCCTGGCTTCTTCCACCCACAGCATGTTCGTCGTCGAGGGTCCTTGGACGGGCCCGAGGACGCTTTACGGGAGCAGAGTCTGGCTCCCCCGTGCCCGTTTCATCGTCCCGCCGTCGCTGTTCTTCGTTATCGTAATTACTGGCCGGGGCGCTCGCGATGGAGATCTGTCGAACCGATCGCCGGGTTTCGGGTGCGCCTGTAATCTACGCGGCAGTGGAGTCGGTTGAACGCGGAGGATCCAAGGATGCGTGCGCGACGTACTGCCGCATAAAGAAACACGTTTTTAAAGTATGGCATTATACGGCGTAATGTATAACATCAGGCCTGATAAGATATAAATGTACTATAGGCCGCATCGTTATTGCTCGTAATAAGCCGCGATGTTGGGAGTACGCGCGTTGCGGCCACGGCGTTCGGCCGCGGCCGAACAGTATCGTGTTGCAACATCTTGTCTCGGGGCTTTGGGCTCTTTCTCGCAACGAGACCGGCGCTGAATCTGCGAAAATGCCGGCCAGGGAAACGTAGATCGGAAATCATAAAGGCAGCGCGACTGGGGGCGCGCGCGATCGATCCGGATCGCAGGCGTTTCGCGTTCGGAGTCCCGGCTGGCTTTCTCGTCCTGCACGGAGTCAATTTCAAGGTCTATCGTCGCGTAACGTGCCCCACTTCCCGCGATAGTGATAATGTATTTGTTTATTCCGATGGTTTAGTAGCCTGCTCGAAACGGATTATTTCGAGGACCGTTCGATACCCAGCGCTACACAGGCACGCGTATTCGATGCATCGAATTGAATTCCTCCTCGGTCGTTGAAAGGGAACGCGGTGGGCTCCGTAGTCGCCGCGCGCTCTCGTTCCCGCCGCAATTACATCAGAATTATTGCCGTCATCGATTATCAGCTGATTACACGGTGATTACCGGGGCAATTAGATCGATGAGTAAGCGTCGGACACGCACGTGCGCGCACACATTATTTTCACACTCGAGTTTCGAGCGTACGCCGTGCCGCGTATATATATATATATATATATGGTAGGGAGAAACCACCCCTTCGGGGTATATGTAGGTACATACACGGTTGCGCGTACGGGTCCTTCTGCCGCGCGCGTAAATTGTCCATCGTCTGTCTCCGGGGCCCCTCGGCCGTCTTGCTCGTTCGTTGCCGCGATGAAAAAAGAGGCGATCGCGAATATAGTTTCGGGAAAGCACGTATACACGATAACTCCGAGGTATTTACGAGCGAGTCGAGAGCACGAGCTGGCCAGAAGTCGGCAGGTGCTCGTGGCAAAAGGTGGCGAGGCCCGAGACAGCCTTGGGAGAGAGAGAGCGTGCACGGGTCGTTGGTTTCGGCGAACGATGAGAAACAAAATTAGTCGCCTTTGCCGAACGGACTCACCTATAGGTAGATCCCGTCCGCGAGAAAGTTTCGGAGGCTTCGCGGGATACCTTTGTTCTTCCTCATTATTTCGACGGACCGAAGGTGATTTGTCGAGTGACTGGCCGTGACGGACGCGACCGGCGAGTTCTCGGGATTCTTCGCGGAGCCGTTTAACAGATTTGTTGGGGGGCTGTATAGTTTATTAGGTAGGCACGTCTAAGGGCTAAGTGACTTTCGCCGAGGAAGCTTCTTTCGGTTTTTATTCAATATATTCAGGTAGACAGTTTCTAGACCATCTTCGATGTAGAAAAAGATCGTCGTGGTTAACATAATATAACAGCAGACGAAATCGACCGATTCCCTCGAAAAACCGTCGAAACTTTCGCCTCTGCAACGGATGACAGCTACTTTGTTATCTCGAGAAACCGCCGCTGAACAATCTTTACGGCGATGGGACATTAAGAGCGTTCAAATTTTCGTCCGTAATTGTCCATAATAAAAGTTAATATTGTACATTCGTGTGCCGCCGGTACCCCGGGCGAGGGCAATAAAAGTTTCTGATATTCTGGAATTATTTTCTGGAGCGTCGTCGGCTGTCCTCGAGAACGGAGGACACCGGTCCCGATCGTGCGGGCCCCGGCTAAAAATCGAGCAATCGCTCGGTCCGAGGAGAGGACGAAGGGTCGTCGGCAGAGAACAATGGGAACACGGTTGCACCTCGGTTCAAGGTCCCGCTGCGGTGCATTTTAGATCGGTTTAGTCCGAATTCCCCGCGCCCTCGCGTTTTCTCCGCTCTTTAGCAAAACCGCCCGGCCAGGCAGGTGCAACGCTCGCGCAGGACCGTGATTTTGCGGATTAAGAGGTTCCCGCAGGTATCCCCGGGGCAATTACTCGACGTCGCGTATCGACGGCACTTTCGACAATTAGAAGAAAGAAGGAGAACGGCTGGCGCTCCTCTCCTTATATCGTTTCGCATTTACACACGCTCCGAACTGGTTCGCCTTTTAAAAATTTATCGCGGCGCGCGCCTTTAAAGCGGAGCCCGAAGGGAGTCGTTCCTTTATTAAGGTGTGCTCTTCAACACACACGCGTAATAACTCTTACGTTTTTTGCATTTACGCTTGGGAATGGAATTTTAATGGCTTTTTCTGCAAGAATTAACGATCCCCACGTTTCCCCTCTTTTTTGCCCCCCCTCCTTGCATCGACGAGATTTACGCTTTATGTTAATTGCAAGGCGGCAAGCAAATTGCAACATTGACCGCCGCGGTTGATCCGCGATCGACGACTTCGTTCGTACACTCCTGGAGTCCGGTGGAATCATCGGCGACGGAGTTCAAGGACGATAGATCGGGAGGAACTTAACCTAGCTTAACCGATTCGGAGCGAAGATACTCTTGATACCTCGATTACGGAAAGTTAACCATTCTACGATGCAGTAATGCCGCCGCTATAGTAGGTATGGTAGGTACAGCGTGTATAGACGCCGAGCCTTGGGACGCGTTCTTGCAGAAAATGGACGGGCAGTGTCTGTCGAGGATCCATCGAGGCAGAAATTCTATTCTACTGGACGGTATTTCTCAAGTATATGTTATATTGAAAATTCCATCGTGTTACAAAAGGCAGCTGGTAGGGGAGAGTCGTGCAGTACCGACCGCTCTAAGTTTTTTTTGTTATATCTTGGGGTAGAGTCGAGAAAAATCAGAAATTCGAAAACGTGTTTGTAGTGTAGATGGAACTTAATAAGAGGAGGGAAATTATTTTTGTGAAATTTAATAATAAGAATTGATAATTCGCAAAAGTAAAAAAGTTGTAATTTCTAGGAAACGAAAAATTGTCGTCCAGTACCGACCAACTAATAAATTAGTCGATTTTCAGGACTAAATGATTAACGATGTTAATAAAATGGCATTGAATTGGTACGATACAAGATTTTTTCAAATTTTATTTGTACAAACATCGCAAGTATAATACTTAATTAATATTCTCCTGACCTGTGCATTCGACGTGTGCTCAACCCTCACATTCGGTACACTGCACCCAATCTTTGTCAAATAATTTCGTGCAAACAGAAATGGGCAAAACTTTTATTTAAATACAATTTCGAATAACGAATAAAAAAATTAACTTTATTCATCGAATAATCTAAAGTTAAAGTAACTTTTATTTGATCCTCATTTAAATAATTTTGTATTCAGTTAATTCCCAACTCTGCTTGCAAATAACACACTGGTTACCTTCTTCATTAAATCCTAGCTTCCTGTTTGTTAGGTTATCATACCTATCCTTATTTACTTTATTTTTCTGCGGGACAAGGTAGAAGGAAGGCTAAATGAACATCTTATTAATTAATCTGAGTTGCTAACAGATTGAAGTTACAAATAAGAATGATGGTTAACAGTTGGGTGGTCGGTGCTGTACGACAAACACGGGGAAACATTTTAGATCATAATATATTATGTACAAAAAATATTGCAAAACTAGGGTGTAGGTATTAGTAAACTTAATAGACTAGAGATAGTATACATAATAGTACAAAATCATTTGGTCACATGAGAAACAAAATATTAGCTTTAAAAAATAACTTTTAACCCACTGAATATCAACGGATACGTGGCTCAGAACATCGAGAGCAATGGAGTAAACAATATGACCCCGGAATAGGTTAAAGAGAATTGTGATTTTTATTTGTTAATACACATAAAGTGCTAATATCTGGTCGAAGAATCGAGAACTAGCTTTGGTCGGTACTGCACGACTCTCCCTATGTGTCTTGCACCCCGATCCTCGATCGACTGGAATGCGTTAACACAATGGACAGTATAGTTAAATAAAAAATTCTAAGCGCCTCCGCCGAGACGCATCCACGGGTTGCACTATTTTTAAAAGCCCGCTGTTTTGGGTCACCGAACGCATAATGGTAATAAAGAAAGAAATGATCCAGATAAGTAAGGGCATCGTAAAGCGGCGTCAGGATGAGCGGCACGTAATTAAACCGTACGAAATCGCTGTCCACGAAGGGAGGATCTTACTTTCGTATCGATACCGCGCCGCGGCCAGGATTTCCTTTGAAAATACTCTCTCGACGTCGTGTTTAATTTACGGCGTGATAGGAGTCTCAAACGATCCAACTACGGTTTACGACTCGAACGATACCTCGCTATTATTTCTGGAGAGTCGTAAATTTCCTTCCTGTTGCATTTCCCTTGCGCGGATGCGCGGCGATGGTTACACGCGCCTCGAAGAAGTATCGGCGAGCGCGGTTCGCTAGGCACCCTATACGCACGCGGAGGTCGTTGACGGAAAGGAAAAGGGTGTTGCACATCGCGAGCTACACCGCCGTGAACGATCCCATAGGCGTTGCGAGAGAACGCTCTCTGGAAATGCAGCACCGCGTTCGGGAGAGACAAGTCAGGAAGGATAAATCGTACCGTAGAGGAAGATATCAGCTTGAAATTGTGAGGGATCCGGTGAAAGGGTCATTTTTCGCAGGATGCATTCCAACAGACATATTTCCGTGGAAAAACAGCGAAAGAACGACACCTGGGGGCAAGTCGACGATGCCTGGGCAACGAAATACTATTTCCTAGAAGTGTGTATAAGCTGGAGGGAGGTCATGAATTTAACGTAGGTATGTTACACCTGTTCATTAAATAGGAATCGAATTTTCTAAGAGAGGATTTCGAAGGAGGCGCGCAGTGATCGTTAATCAAAAACCGTAGCCTAGACAAGAACTGCCAGACACGGAGTAATTAAATGAACAGAGCCCGAAACACCGACGGAATGAAACTGCATCCCCCGGAAAGCCAGACGTCTCGCGTTATCGCGACGAGATGGAGCTACGATTCCCGGAGTTCGCAGTCCCGGGCATCGGAATCACCGTGCCGTGGAAAATCGGCGGTGTAGCCGGTGGCGCGGCGTTTCTAGCTGCCGGATCCATAGGGAAAGTTCGCGAAGGCCCGAGAGAAGAGGGCACCGGGCACCGGGCACGAGCGGTAAGCACGGAGGGGGTTGCAAAAGCCGGTAGGGACGAGAGTGCACGCGCCCGTATCCGGAGTCGAACGAAGCGCGGCGCTCTCGGCCGGTAGGTGCGCTCGTACTTTCTGCGCCGGTTTGTCGATGAGTGGTGGGGAGGGGTGGCACAGCGGCACGTGACCGGAGCGGCCAATCGGGGCTACGCATAGCCGGCGTCCGGCACATGGCGGCGCGCCGGCTGTAGCACCCGCAGTCGCAGTACGTCGCAGTCAGTCGCAGTGGTAACACGAGCGAGAGGGTAGTTGCACGCGCCTGCCTTCGAAAGGAAAGATCGCGCTTGAGGGAGATACAGCGGGAGAGAGAGAGAGAGAGAACGAAGGAAGGAAAGAGAGAGCGCGGCGCCCCTTGCCTCCGTTTTCAGTGCTTCAGTCGCGCGACGACGCTCTCGGACGCTTCAGTCAGTCGGCCGGTGACGAGGCTCCCACAAACGTGATACACGCGCCGTTACGGTTACGTTACGTTACATCGTCCCATCGAACGGGGAGAACGAGAGCGAACGAGACGGAACGAGAGGCACGCCGAGGAGAGGACGAACGAACGAATTCTATACAACAACACACGCGTATAATATCGGTTTCGGGGAGAGGTACGCGGGAATAGAAGAAAACAACACGAGCGACGACTTTGACGGTTTGCCGAGCCGAGCCCCTTGATAAACCACGAACCTCGATACGAGGCTCGCTCCGACCAGTGCGAAAATATCATCGAGAAGGCCATTTTCGTCGCGCTGGCTTTGCACGCGGCGAAGGAAAGCGCGCGCGCGAGTGAGAGAAATAGAGGTTAGACTGGACGGGAGAAGGAGCGCGCGATCGTCGGACGACCACGAGATATTACGCGTCGAGCGTAAGCCCACACGTTTTCAGTGTTCCGAACGACACTCGCGCCGGTGCGCTGGAACCGCACACGCACACGCTCACGCAACGCCACCGTAGAGAGGCCAGCGAGAGGGACGAGAAAGGAAGAACAGCGGCCCAACCGATCACCGACCACAGTCGACGATTTTATTTTTGTACGGTGCATCGTTGTTTTTCCTAAACGCATTTACTCGCGACCCGTGGTCAGCAGAGCGCACGGTGTGCACAAGCCGATCATCTCCTACCGAGGGCAATCGACAGTGTGTGTGGTGTGCACGCGCGCGCGTGTGGTACATTGTTTTCCGATTATTGCGAATTTGAGAGAGAGAGAGAGAAAGCGAGAGAGAGAGCGAGACTTTCGTCACGTGGAGAATAATAGACCTACGTGAATTCAACCACGAGCAAACAGAGAAAAGACACGGGCTTGTGAGGACGTTGAAGCTGAAGGACTACCGGCAGCACATAGAAGAGACAACAGTGGGGATCGGTGAATATAAAGAGACTGTGATCTTACACTCTGTGCAAGCATTTACCTACCAGAATACACGCGTAAACTGACTATTTGGACGCACGCGAGAGCCAAAGGAGCAAGCATGCCGACGAGTTTGTTCAGCGAAATGGACCGTGGAGCGAACGGCGGTGGAGCCGCTTCCCTCGAGGACCAACGGGCCCTGCAATTGGCATTAGAGTTATCTATGCTCGGGCTGGAAGGTACGCCCGGATGCCCTGGAACCGGCACAGGGACCGGCACCGGGACAGCCAACGATCCGGACCCAATGCAAACGACACCAGCGGGCGTTTTCGAGGAGGCACGTTCTAAGAAGAGCCAGAACATGACCGAGTGCGTGCCGGTGCCTAGCAGCGAGCACGTGGCGGAGATCGTCGGCCGACAAGGTAAGCGCGAACATAACCTCCACCTCGCGAATACACAGGCGGCCCGCTTGGCTCGCCACGCCGCGTGCCCGCCACTTTTCTCCTTTCCCCTCGCCACTTAATGGCGGAACGTATTTCTAAATACAGTATCGGCTTGGTGCCCGTGAAACGTCGATCTTTCATTTAATTTCAATTCAGAACGGAACAATTTCTCTCACCAATTTCCTTGGAAGTCGTTGCTTTCAATTTTGGAAAATTCTGTCAAAGAATTGTCATGTAGGAATATAATTTAAAAATAGATTTTTTTTGTTAAGCAGGCACGAATTTTCGTGCGCGCTAAGCTAATAGTAAATATAACGCGATCCTTTAAAATCGATAACGATTTATCACACGACGATATATTTTATAGTCGAAAAGTGAACGTAAAGTCTGTGATTCGATAAATCGTGATTGTGCGGGGCTTAAGTCGGAGACGACGCGAATCATACGGCGATTGCGCTCGTCAACAAAGATATTCGTTGTGCTCTTAAACCGTGCGAATGTCGAAAGCTCCTTCCCAGTAATCGAAAACAAACGTATGAATTTCAAATATATTTCTCGGGAAGCCGTTACCGTCCATTAAAATTTATAAGGCGTTATGGTTTTACATGAATCGAAGCCATGCAAGTACACCGGTTAACAGCGCTTGCTGAAAGAAACAAAATCACCATAGCAAACGTAGATTCGCAAACGGTTTTTTTTTTAAATATTCAACCCTCTTTGCACAAGGTACTTCCTGACGATTCACGATACGATCGATCTGCCGATCGGTTATCGTTACCACGTTCGTGTACGAAGTAAATATTCGTCGGGTTTGAAACTGCTCGAGTAAAGCTGGGGAAAGTAGTCGAGAAATAAGTGATAGCAGATATCGCTAGAAATGTAAACGAATGGCTCTATACTAATCCATATCAGGGCACTTTTGAGTCGGCCTCGCGTTATTGCTATCCAAAAGCCTCAAAATGTCAAACACTCCAGATACTTCGTACAGAAATTCGAATAATTCAGAAACAATTGCCTCGCGGGTCCATGTTTATCAGAACATATCCATTTCTTTCTCTCGAGCTTCATCAACCAAGTTCGTAACCATAGCTCTGCGGCACCCTGCATTCTATAGCGTGCGTTCCTCGTTACCGGAATCTGTCTTGTACACACATACACACAGGCCCAGCGACGGTTCATTGGCACGGGGCACGAGGAACGCGGTACATATCAAGTAATGCTGCAATTAAACCAATCTAACGTGTCGAAAAGCGAATTCGTCGGGTGGCTGGCCGACGACGAATCGTCGCGTACAGTGAACCCTGTCGTAGGTCGTGGCCGCTCGTCTCGGCTACCTTCGCGATGAGGCTATCGTCTATCTTAGTTTCTCGGTGCCCGTTGAAAAAGACCGGGCGTCGAGAGCGGAGCCTGTTTATGTTTCGACATCGTGCCCACTGACGACACGCACCGTTCTTGTCCCATATATAACAACATCTTGCCGCTCCGGGCGTTCGGGAGCGATGGATTTTTTCCGAACCTTTGCTGGCCACCGACGATCGTTCCTCGAAACGACAAAGTGGGGCTCTCGCCGTTCCTTTGGCCGCGGTCGACCGCCCTGGCGCGCTTTTTTTCTGCGCGACACTTTCCGAGAAAGGTGTCAGGAATAGCTGCGCGACGAACTTCGAGGGCGAAGCGGCCCGATCCCATCGTCTCCCAAGGTTCGCTCGCGTGGCGTCCGTCACGACGGAGAGCAGACACGCTCCGCGGAATTGCGAAATCAAGGGGGCAAGCATTTTATCGATACTGCAACGCGCGGATAAGTCGCGGTTGAATCGGCCGTTTCAAAGTAATTTCGTCGATATCACCTCTGCAGACGGTTTACCGAACGTGGAACGGTAATTGTTATTATCTGGCAGCGTGCGATTAAGCGGCGTGTTTACGGTGGCTGTCAGCCTGACCGTCTACCAGAGGGCGCGGAACCTCGGCGGCCGTTAAACTTGGGGAATTTCAAACAGCACGCCGGGGCGGGAGCTTTACGAGCATCCTTCTTCCTTCCAAATGTCAAAGCGCGGGCAGGAGAGAAACGGAAGCTAGCGCCAGAGGCACACGCTACGTGACGTTGGCCCTTGTGTCGCCACTTCCGACCTTTTTCTAACGCCGCCGATATTCGTCCAGCGCCCGGCAACACTCGACCGTCCGAAAACGCTCCGCCGCGTGGAAACGACAGTTTTCGTTTGTAATCCGCTCGTTCCATTCAGCTCGCGAGATAACGTGACGTCTGACGAACGCGGTTTGTCCCCTTTCGCCGTGCCGTGCACCGTGAAAAGATAATCTTTCCGTTGAATAACGAGACGGGTCCGCTTTTATTGAGCGATCCAGAGTTAGAAGGGACCGCGATTTCGCTGGTGCCGCCATGGGTTTCGAAATTGAGAAAAGCCGAACGGTCGCGCGGCGGCGCCACGTGGCTTGCCATTTACATCTTAACGTCTGTCAGAGATCGCGCTCGCGATAAATAGTCCCGTAAGTCTGATCGCTGGCGATCAATACCGAGCCCGTAGCCCCCTTTCGCGTGCGAACCCGTGAGATTTACGCCGTTATCGGCTAATCTTCAGAATGACTCTTTGGCCACTGAGAAAATCCTTTAATTGTATTCGTTAATCAACTGCGTCGGTTGTTCGGGTTCACGCGCATTGGCAGTAGGTATCGCAACGCAGTTTCTGTTCGAAGCTATTTCGTCGTTACGTCCCCTTCGGCTGAATACGGCGGTGCCTGATAAATCGTTGAAGGAACATTCTTTTTATTTTTGTATATACCGCTGCTTGATATACTAAAGCGAAAGGTCGATGGAATACGGAACGTGTGTAAATACACGCGGAAGGGAGGTCTATCGATAGCACGTGCCGTCGATCGATCATCTACGCCTCGCTTTGGGCGCATCTGCCGTCACGTGTGAACGCGCGCGCAATTTAAGCAGCCCGATACAATTTAGCAAACTAGAAATTGGTCGCTCGGCCAAGCCCCTCTGGGCATGTTACGCGCCGATTTAGAAGTCGTTGAAACATGCGCGTTTCATTATGCTTCTTATCGCTCGTAACAATTACACTCGCCACTATTTTATCTTTAATCACGTAAATAGTTCACATTGCACCGATTTCATTCACCACGGCGCGCGAGAGGAACGTGGTTGCGTGGCTCCCGATATCTGATTGATAACGTTTTATTATACCCGTCTAACGCACCTGGCAACGGTGTCACTTCTATGTCGCAAAAGCATACCCGGAACGCCTGGCTGCGTTGTTATACAACGCTGTGTATGCGTTTCAACCACCTTATCTTTTCCAAACATTTTCTATTTCACATAAAAATAAACGGACCCTCGTATATGTAGAGTTACATAGAGATTGGATGTTCCATGTTCTTTGCACTTGAACAATCCGAACATCCTCCGGAGTAGCTACTGCTTATTTATTAACTTGGGCAAGCGGAAGATGTGGTTTCGACCTTATCTTACGTATCTGTAGAACAAAGCGTTCCCATTAACTACCTCCGTCGCGTTCGGAATCATTACTCGCCCGTCTAAGGCTAATAAAATCAGCTATACTCGATAGAAGAGAAAACGACGGCGCGGCAAAAGGAAGCCGTATGTGCTGGTGCGGTCGTATCACGTGAGTCGCGCTAATATTGACCGTCCAATAACATTAGACCACTCGGACACTTAGAACGGTGTCAAGACTGTTCGTGTTTTAAATTCAGTACCCGCCACGGATTTCCGTACGTGCTTATCGTCCCTTCCGTTCCGCTCTGGCTTTCTCGCATCCTCTGCCGCTCGGCGTCGCTGATTGAGAGCCACTGTGTCGTGCGATCGACCATGCTCGATGCTTCTGCGTGCCACACAAAGCGCGGATTCACCCAACTTTTCCCAATAAATCGATCTCTGTTCGTTCCGAATCGTCGCCGCAATTCTCGAGCTACTTAGTTTCGCTCAATTTTTTATACTTTTATTCCGCAGAAATTTGCTGTTAACGACTTTAATCCCATAATTGTACAAGATCTGGGTTGCTTGCACAATCGGATGTATATACGCTGCTTGTTGCTCCCGATATTCTCCAATCACGACCACCAGCCAAGCATCGGTAGATATACAAACGAGACGTCCGTATTCCCCGCTGGCATTTTCAATCGTTTCCCCAGTCAAGACAGCCGCTCGACGCCCGGTGAATTACGATTTTCCGTTCTTACATAAAATGCCCGCTTCCTGCTTTCCCAAACACACTCCACCCTTCGCCGATTGCGACGGATCTGCATGCGCGGCGTCTGGGGCCCCGTTTTCTCTCTCGTTGCATTGTGTCTCGTAGATCCGGACCGCGGCGCTTTTTCCTCCGCCGGGGCCCGCCTCGAAAACCAGTTCAACGTACCTGGCCATGATTCATTGCTGTAACGCGACAGGAGTTCCCTCGCTCGCGTGCCTAAAATCGCTCTAACCGCGCGTAACGCGTCGCTTGGCTCGCGGGTGGGAGGTGAATTCGCGGGAGAGCCTCGCTCGCTGCCAATTTGCGCGGCGATATTGTCCTGGATCATCCTGCATGTCCACGGTGTGCTCTCCAGTCGATTAGTCAGTTTTAACGGGAAGATCGGATCCTTCTGCGGAGCGTAATCGTGTCGATTCAATAACCACGTCTAATGAGTTTGATACGCCGTTCCATTATGAGGATGTGGCTATTTGTTGAGCATTTTCGCTCGATTCCCCGTCTTTCTCTCTCCCTTCTAGCCCCGTCTTACTCGCGCTCGCCGGCCCTATCGCCGTCTCGTTCTCTCGCGCCGCTGATTCTCCTTCCATCCCCCGCGCCCCTCGATCTCCGCGTCCATCCTCGTCTTTGTCCCTCCGCCGTATTCTCTTTCTGGCTCGCCCCGCCTGGACCGGAAGTTGTAATGAGCGACTCCGTCGCCAGACTCGTCGCCTCGTGTGTCGCATCGCGCGGCGAACGATGACGTTACTTTGGAAACATCACGGCTGGTTATCCAGGTCGTTAGCTGCTGCGGTGCGCGCGTATCTCCCAACGGGAGCAACAACGACGGACGGGTGCCTGCGCCAGGCACAGGAAAGCCGTCACTGTTCAGCCGCGTCCCTCGCGTTTCTGCCCCGCCGCGGCGCACGGCTGTTCCTACCCGCTGACACGTGGAAACCGCGCAGGAATTCGGGGACGAGATTTTCTCCTGCCCTAGCACGTGCCCGTTACTCACCGCCTTCGGCCCCGAGACAAGCTACTTTTTTTCCACCGAAAACGGAAGATTCGTGTCGACGGGAAGGGTGAGGGGCGGGCGTGTTAATAGACCCGCGCAGACCCTACCGCTGTTCACGCGTCTCCGTAAAAAGCCTGCAGGAGACTAGGTGGAATCTTTTCCGAGGATTTTACGACTTGTTCGCTCGGTGTGGTCAAACTCCCGCGCTCTCGATGGAGTGGGAGGTGCCGGAGCGTCAGTGTACAAGATCTTTATTTGCTCTTCACGAACTTGGAACGTGAGGCGCTCGCTCGTGTCGCCTCGGTGCACCGTTACCTATGAAGGGAGATTATGAAACGGTTAGACGGGACCTGCTATTTGGAAAAGCACACAGGCCTTTGCTTTATCGGTGGGACGTATTTTGGAGTTGAATTTGGAATAAAGGAGGGCGAAGAGAGTACAGTTCTGGGGCTCGGGCAACATCGAGGAACCAAAGCGCCGCGTCTCTCGAGGTCCAGTGGCGTCGACTTTTGTGGTTCTTCGTTACGATTGCGGTGCGGGCCGATGGCGGGAGAGAGTAGGTACGTCGAGGAAAAGGAAAAAAGCAATTACGTAAAAAATCGTTCCGAGCCGTGGCGAACGGATACGGGGTCTCGGGACGAGCCCCGGCTCCTCTCGGTCGTTATTATTTTCGAAACTCCTGGCCCTTTTCTCTCGCCCGCAGAGAGTCGGCCACAAAATTAAGAGCTTCCGCTGCAAAAGGAATTTCAAGCGAAAAGAGGGAGAAAGCTGGCTCTCTCAATGCACCCGTCGTCGTCATCGAATTTCCTTCTTTCAGCGTCGACGGCACACTTTGTCACGCACTCCAATTCCGTCCACGGTATTCATCTCCCGGTTCTTTTGCTCACGAGGCCGTGGAACCGCTCGCTCGCTCCACCTCGGTGTTCAATTTGCGGCTGACAATTTCGAAACGCTTCCCGCGCTTTCTCCGCCCGACGAAACCACGAGCTTGACCGAGGAAAGGTGTAGGTTTCACAAGGGTTACGACCCGGGCGAGCGTATTTCGGACGGAATCGATCGGAGAATCGTCGAGTGCACGAGCGAGGCCGATTCTAACGCTGGTAAAGGTCGCGGCCCTTCCCTTTATCAGCCACCGTTCGATCTTCAGCGACGAAAAAAAAAACCGTCAGAGTATCTTGCCGGGGAGAAATTGGTTGGAAAGAAGCGAGGAGGAATATGCGGCCACGAAGCCCGATAGCAATGGTAGGAATAGCGGCGGCAAGCCATGACAAGAGGACGGTGGTTGTTGCCTTTGTTGGCCTCCGTGGCAGCTGTCGACCCACACCGGGCCTTTCCGTTCTCATGCTCGAAACTCGATCGACACTTAACCCTCGCGGGAGAAGAAGAGACAGGAAGGCGCAGGCGACCCAAAGTAGACGGTGCGCGTCGTCGCCGATGTGCAGTACGAAAGAGTGCTCCAGAGGGATCGGAAGAGGGAGGGTTCCGTCATCTGTCGGCGATGAACCCGCGAAGTCTCCGCCGGCTGAGAACCACTGACGGGCCAACGTGCCCCCGCCTAGCAGATGTTTACAGCGCGTTGGCTGAAATGAGCGGTTTTTCTCGTTTTTTATTTATTCTGTCTGCCATGTGCAGCGACTACCCTCGGCCAGAGGTCGCTCGCCTCTTCGAACCGCCCTTCGATCCTCCACGGAGGCCTGTTTCTCTTTCTGTGCCCGTGTCTTTGGCTCCTCTGGCGACCACCGAACGCGCGCAATTTCCTCCAGCTAATCCCGAAATTGATTGGCTATCGATCCCCAGCCAGTATGATTCAATTGCGCGGCAACGCGCGGCGGGGTCGCGAATAATACGGTCGCGAAAGTTGATAAGTGGAGGCTGCGGAGCTGGGCGAGGCGGGGAGGTGAACGGAGGCGAGGCGGCCCCCCGAGCAGAGGCCGGCGAATCTCGTCCGGCGTAATTATGCATACCGCGCGGTTCTGCGTGCTGGTCGATTTCTTTCTGAATCGGGAGGCCGCGAGACATTATTCCTCGATGAAAAAGCCGCCGGCCTGCATGTATAATTGCACGGGCGCGAGATTGCGCGTTACATACGTGTGCGGGGTCGGTCGCTCGTAATCGCGTTCTTCTGCAACTGCTCGGCGGCGATGCGAGCGCGGCCTTGGATTAAATTATGCCGCACGCGACTTTTATTACATTCCCATTCAAATGACATCCGCTAATAGGTGCGTTAAACCTCACCGTAGGTCAGGCGACTACGCGTTTAGTCGCGTCTTGGGAACGTCAATGGGCATCGACGTGTCATCGTGTCTCCCTCGGGGCTTCGCGTCCACCAGTTCGCGACAGGTAGTCGATACGTCTGCGCGCACGGAGCACGACGATACTCTGGCTTTCGGATCAATTTTGCAGCAGAGTTTCGTTTTTATTAAACGAGGCAATCAATTTAATCCGAAGACTCATACCTCTATGCTTCCGATTTCCCCCGCGCGCTTCACCTGTTTACTTCCAGCTTGGTTCCCTTGGAGGCTACCCGCGAATTGATCGATCCACCGATTCGTCATGCTCCCGCGCGCCACCGAATCCCCGTCGATCCTGGCAGACAGGATAAGATAGAATTTCGCCGGGGCAGGGCGGTCGGAGTGGCTCGCCGGGCCTGATCGGAAGTGGAAAATGTCTTTGTTTGTTGCGCGCACCAGCAGGTCGGGGCCAATACTCGAGGATCCGCCGCGAAGGGGGGGATATCGAATGTCCAGGGAACGACGTGCACACGTGCGGTCGACGAGGGTTCACCTAACCTCGTGCTTGTCGCTTTTCTTCTTTCCTACGCTCCGGCGTGGCCTTCCTTTTTCTCCTCCGCCGCCCCCACCTCCTTTTCTCCTTTGTCAGACCTTTGTCCCGTCTCCTTTATCCCGCGACGCATGGTAGCGGGCCCCGGGTCGGCCGCGTTGTAACGCCGTATACCGACTCTCTCCTCTCCGCGTGGCCGTGCTTTGGCGAAATTCCGCGACGATAGAACGCCACGGGCTCTCCTCCCTGTGCGCACCGCGCTACCCCGTAAACGCTCGATTCGTTTGCAAAACGCCTCCGAGCCGAATGGTTTTAGAAACTCGCGTCGTGGATGACCGGAGATACCGCGGCATCTTGTTTTCCAGTGGCGTTTATCGGTTAATTCGCGCGGGTTAGCGACCTGGTGGACGCATCCGTCGCAGTCTCTTGCCCTCCGTTTCGCGCGAGCAAATGCTGCGAGCGTAATCCTCAATGCCCTTAACGTCATCGCTCCGGTCTGAATATAAGATCGACGGATCTAGACACCAAGGACCTCCTCCACGCTGATAGGACGATCGGTGCATTTCCACGATTTTTTCAGTGCTCGCCTACTCGTTAACGAAAGCTTCTTCGTGCCACCCCTATCCTGCCCGATGGCCCTCGTGGGGCCCACCGCTCGTATTATCGAGTTTCCTCGCGCGTATTATTTCATGCGTAAAAGCGGCGACGGGACCGCCCGGCGCTTCGTGTAAAGAGTACAAAGAAGTGTTATTCGAGCATCGAACGAGACTTGTCCTTTTTTTCGTCTCTCTGTCTCGCGCGCTGTTGGTCGGTGTTTTTTTTCCACTCCGCTCTTTACAACGGTGCACATCCTTTCCCCGACGCAGCACGCACGAGTATCCGATTATTCGAAGACCGCACACGTCCCGGGAGGAAGTGGTTCGCAACCGAGCCCACCTACACTCGCCGCCTGTATGCACGTACGTGCATGCACGGCGGTGCGCGAGGCGCGAGCATATGCACGAACACAGCCGGCGCAGTCTCTCTCGCTCCATTTGGCCAATCCGCGTCCCGTGCACTCGGCTCGCAACAATGCGCCCGACGTGGCACTTCCGTCCGGACGAGGAAAGCGTCGCCGTCGTCGTCGCCGTCGTTACTGGCTGGTCGAGCGATTCGTTCTCTCTCATCGACGCCGCGGAATTTGACCTGGGAACGTCTCGGGTCGAAGGAATTCGACCGAGCAGTCCTAGGGATCTCCTACCTACCTGGCTTCCTGTGTCCGTGAGCCTCCATTTTGTACCTCTGATTCATGGGTTCTTCTAAGTATCCTCTGGTATGGTAGGGACACGGGACGGGGCGTCAGGGCCCGCATAATCGTTCAATTAAGTAATTTGTGTCATAGTTATTGCGCCGTGTTAATAATCGTGTGGCGTATACGGGGTCATTTCGAATCTAGGGATCAGAAGTAGGTATCTGTGTTGGTTGCTGCTTATTAGTAACACTGTTTGGGGACGGATTGAGGTAATTCAAGTGTAATCGATGTCAAATATAAATAGGCAAGTTTTCGTTTGGCCGCTGCGAAGTATAGTGTAGAATGTATGGGTATTATTTTTACGTGCAAGCGGGCGTATTACGAAATGCCTGCAACATGGTGTACAATGCTCGTAATTAAAAGTCTTATCAGTTGCAATATTGACAATACGGGGAAATCAATGAAACGTTACGTGAACAGATACTATACATTTCATTGATTCTCCTTGGAGTTCATTGAAACATCTCTTTTCTGCTCATTTTCTGTTATGTAATCTGCCGAGTCTAAAGCGCTTGTTTTCCACCTGTATGGTCAATGAAAAGAAGTGAAACACACTTTTGCTCGCTGGCATGTATGTGTTCATCGACGAATATACGTCGCATTTCAGTCGCATCTTCGTGTCTGGACGGAAAGTGTGTCAACACTCGTGTAATATTATGTTTCAGACCTTCTCAAGATTATTTCAAACCAGTACTAAAGCAAAACAGAAGTAACTCTTTGATACAGCGCTCTTACATATGCCATTACCGCCTTTGAACACATACCTACGCACAACACATTCAATTTCAAATTCCAAAAACAACTTCAGAACTTGTTAGGTACATCCATTGCGTCACAGACTATCCAGAAGTTTAAACGATTAAAATCCTCTGCGAAGCATCCCACCGTGGCCTAATCCCATCGGCGTGTACAATCACGCGACCATACACAGCCCCTTCTAGCGACAATGCCCCGTGGGTTCCATCGCGATCGTGGCTGCCATGCAAAAAGCTGAGGCGTCGACGTCTCCGATCTCACGGCGAATGAATTTCCTCGGCTGGCTCAAGGAAAAGCCTCGACCTCGCTCCTCGGCCGACCTTTCCATCCTGGGCGGACCGTGTGAATGTCGAGCGTGGCGGCGCGCGTAAGAGAGCCTTCGTAGTACGTCGAACTGTGACGTAGCCGGCGGTGCGTGTCCTAGGTCAAGATTCAAGACTGTGTCTACTGGCTGCCTCCGCTCGACCGTTTCTTTCTAGCCGAGGCTGGGCTTCATCCTTTCGCCTTCGTTCGCGGCGCGCGTGCACGCGTGTGCAGCTACGACTGGTCCCGCGGCCCCTGCATGTGTTCACCCGCTCGCACGCGTGCGCATGTGTGGGCGTTCGTACCGCGAGGCGTGAGCGCGCGCGGTGACTTGCGCTCGCGGGTACCTTGCTCTCGCTCGTTCGCCAGGTCCTCCGTTTGGCCTTTCTGTCTGCCCGCGCGGCGCTCTTCGTCGCTCCCGACGGCCAATGCTCTCCTCTCGGCTCCTCTTCGCCCGGCGCGTGCCCCTCCGTCCGCTCCCTCGTCAGTCCACTCTCGATCTCGAAGAGGCAAATCGTGTCCCAAAGTTTTTTGCTTCATCCCACTTTAATGAAATTATACGGACCACGAGATCGAATCTCTCTCTTCCTTTCTCCCCGTTCCTCGTCGAAGGCTACCGGTCAGAGAACGTCGCCGTTCCGCGTCGTACGCACTTAAACGCCGCCGATGAGCAGGGTTTTACGTACGTCGCGTCGGTTCTTTTCGGTAGTGTGTCATCGGGACGCGGACCTGTCTCTCTCCATGCTTTCAATCGCCCCGCGCTCTGGGGCGTGACTGCAGGCGCGGTTTAATCCGGATTCCCATTGCGGTCACCGATTTTTCGCGGCTTCGCCTTTCGAGGACTAGATGTCCCGTCCACCATGCCTTGTAGCTCTTCGATTTCGAGCGTTCTCGCGGCTATTCCTGATTTGGATGTAAATCATCGAGGTTTGCCGATGCATAGCAGGTATTTAGGACCTAAGGTTCAAGTACCTACTCGTGGTTCAGGGTCGATGGGATCAAGGGGACACTCGGTGTAATTGGAATAATGGTTGTTCCCAACTCCCGCGGTCATACGCAGTTAACTTTGTCCGAGAGCAAGGGAAGTTATTTCGTCAATATTAATATATTCGAAACTGCGTGAAATTACAGCGTTCGGTATTAAATTCACTCCGAGTTTTGGCTACTCAGGCAGCAGTTGGGAAACTTTTACTTAGGATGACAAGTCAGCTGGCGATTCCGTGATAAATTACATCGCGATCGATGTCATCTAAGCGGTATTTCCTCTTACGAAACGGCCCCCAGAAACTGGCTTTCTCAAACACGTTCCTCCTAACGAAGGAAGAACCTCCCCACAATTTTTAGGCGCCTAAGTGGCCGAGATTGTTACGGTTCTACCTTCGTCAACGCGAACGCGAGTCATGCCCGTGCGCGCGACACGTGTTGGCAGCCGACGCGTAAGATGTTAAGGCCTCCGCGGTTCTTACGCAATTACAAAAGTCGCGGAAAGGGAAAGCGGTGACAGCATTCTTGGGTCTCCCTAACGAGGCGCTCGAGCTAATTCGAAATATACGAGAAGAGGAGAGAGAAATCGCGACACTGACCTATTTCTCTCTGACTAATGCTGCCCCCTCTATCGGAGCAAAAGAAAAAAAACCAGGCATGGACGTCCTTTGTCCGCCTCTGGCGCGATAATTAGCCGGCTCTCTAAGGCGAATCCGCGTGAATCGTGGCTAAGAAACAGGAAGAACTTTGCCCCGATCTGTGCTTTTTCCTCTGCGTTTGCCGTTGCTCCAGATAACTTTCTTCGTGTTACGTAACGCGACCCGTTATCGCGCCTTTATTCCATCGGCGTGTAAAAGGGAAATCGCTATTATCCTCGAGCTTTTCCTATCGACATAGCACCTACTCGCGGCCGACCGTTGGCAATAGCTTTCGACTCGGACACCCGCTACAATTATCTATATCCTCTGAAACTAAAATGGCCAATTTCTTCAATCCGCTCCAAGGTATAACGTCCCCGTTTCCACGAATCATTTCGTTGCTAAAATAAAGATCGCCGCTCCTTGACGCTGGCAATTTACTCGTCCGAGGTTAGGATCCCTTCCCGCCTTGGGAGTTTAAAAAGTAAGAGGAAGTGTTCGAATACGAGTGGAAGATCGTTGTTTCATTGGCGAAACGAGGCCCCTCCGGAGTAGATCCTGATTTTATTCGATTTGAAATCAGATTACGCTAACCGCTCCTAACGACCTCGCCTATATCGCGGCCTGCTAACGAGTCTGAAAGAGGCGAGGATATAAAAGGAGGCGGCGTAGCCTCGATTCATCGTTAATTGTTAGCGGGACACTAACAGCGTTAAAGCTCCGCGTTACGCCATGCAACTTGACTTCTCTTATAGGTAGTACTGGGGCTGCGTTTCCTACGAAACTCGATCGTAATAAACAATGCCTCTCTTACGTCACTTAAAGGCTGCCCGATCTCTATCCGCGCGCGTCACCGTATTCCCTTGCAAAGAGGCAGTTTGCATTGGGAACCTTGGACCGTCATATTAACCGCGCACAGTTCTCCATTTATGAGAGCGAATGACACTCTTCCAAGTAGACAACGGTCTCCACCAAATTCCACAATTAACCCAAAGAATCTCCCCGTTCCGGCCGCTCGTTTCGGATTCCCGGAATCCTTCCTCGATTTATGAAAACGCCGAAGGTTGAGGTATCCTTCCTCCGGTCTCTTATAAATCACGGGACCACCGTTTCGCCGCCGAAAAAGAGAAAAAGGCCCGAGAGAGTACCGCGTCCGTGTGGAAATCTTCGCGCGGCCCCTCGTCCACCGGCGCCGTCTCGTTCGGCCGGCAGAGAGGTGAAATGATAACGACTCCTAATAGGCAGCGAGATCGGCCGTGGGCCTGATCGCGATCCTCCCGTAGACAAAGAGGTCGCGGGTACGAGCGGCGGATGGGTTCTCAACCGGTCGCGAAACGGCCGATGGGGGGCCCCCGTCCCGCGAGTTTTCGTTCCTTTGTCCGGCCTTTTGAAGAGCCGCCACGAAGGAGAACAGCTCGCCTTGGGACAAAGCGCGCCTCCTCCAGTCGTGTGGAAGCGTCTCGTGCGGATCCCCCACACCTCCCCTCCCTCTGATCCACCTCCCCCTCCCCGTTTCTTTCTCTCTTCATCCTCCTCGTCCCTCTTCATCCCTCCTCCTCCTCCTTCTCTGTCTGTCTCTCTGTCTCTCTATTATTATGTTTTTGCAATCTATTTGTGTCTGCATCCTCCAGCTTTTTATTTCCCGTCTCCGGTGCCTCGTGGTCGTGGCCGGTTCGCAGAGTCGTCGGCCTCCTACCGAACCTCCCTCGCTCACACACCGGGGCCCGCAGGTGCATCTGCGTGGCGCAGGGAGTTCGGGCACGCCGCACCTGCGACACGCGAGAGGCCCGATCTTTTGTCAACGTCACCGCGGATGATCCTGCGACGAGGGGGGACGGGAGCGCGGCGTGTTTCCCCCGTGGCGATAAAAATGAGGTTTAATTAAGCAGAGATCGGGGGGAGGGCGAAGTTGCGGAATATCATCCTCGTGCTGCTCCTCTGTCGCGAGACAGGTGTCTGCTGTGATTAAGCCAATTCAGAGACCGCATCAAGCGAGATGTTCGCCCCCTTTTGTCTCTCGCCATAACGGGCGTGCGCACGTTTCGAGGCGCAGTAATCAGTGCCGAGACACGATTGACGATCGATTTTGGGGGTCCGACGGGGACCACCAGGGAGTCGCTGTTCCGGGCGCAACAAGATGGTCGAAAGAGAAAGCGACAAATCGTTGGGAGAGGTATATAGACGAGAGGGTCGGGTGGTTTCGTTGGTTCATAGAGTTCTCTGTATGGGGCGTTCCGTCCAACGGGACGGTTGTTTATGGGATTATTCCATGACGAGGGTACTGGACGGTGCCCCGTGTCCCTCGGACCTGACCTCGTCTTCTTCACGGTCCTCTTGGCAGTGCGGAGGACAGATATACCTGTGCTTTACGAGGCTTCACGAACCGTTCACCTCGAATGGTAGAATACTCGTACCTGGCAGTCCCTCAAACCTGCTCATTGTCATCATATCTCAATGCAGATCGAAAGGACAACGAATTCGCTGGCTACGCACGGACATTCGCACAGTTACTACTTCGCGAATTTTCCTCGAAATTTATGACCAAACGCTTAGTCAAATTCACGTTCGGATTTAACTTGCAGTAGCGGACAAATGTTACCACTTTTTCGAACCACCCTGACCCTACTTCTTTTTCTTTTCAATATCATCTCAAAACTGCAGCATGTGCCTAATATAAGAGAATCTGAGAGATCTGAAGGAGAATTAAAAGCTGTATAAAACCCAATTACAGTTGAATTTATTTAACTAACAAACAAAAACATTAAACAACACAATACACTTTTAAAGCCAACAAAAAGTTCCCACTTCGAACATTAACAAAAACAATCTAATATTTTGTGAGGGCACCTTTTGCTTTTAGGACAACGTAAAAAGTTACTAAATGCGGTAACTTCTTTGTCGGCCCCAAAAATGTGTTACCCCGCTCAATGTTATGTAACATTTTTGTTTGCCAGGTAAATAAATTCAACTTTAACTGGGTTTTATACAGCCTTAAATTCTCCATCAGAATATGCATATTAAACATACCACAGTCCCAAATGTTTGCTAAAAAAAATAACAAAAATAGAACAAATCGAAAAAGTGGTAATTTTTTTGCCCGCTAGTGTATGGATAGAGCATGAAATGTCAAGACTCTTTCCTACAGTTTTCCGTATGTTGGTCACTAAACATGACGATAGTAAGCATTCTTCATAGAGTAAAACTTCCTGATCACGATCCTCTTGTTGCTTCTTCCAAAACATACCTTGCCCCCGAAATCGCAACATCTTGCGTCTCTAGTAACGTGCGGACACTCACAATTACGGGCCAAGATTAAATGTTTTGTACTTACGCACGACTTGTTGTACCTCGAGCAAGTAGTTTCAAGTAGTTGTACCTCGATTAAGTAGTTTTAGCGATGTAAACGCAGGAAATAACGGAATACCTTATCTAAAGTGATTACTGGATTAATCCTAATACAAAGGGGACTTCCCCATCGGTTGCCGACCCAGTATGCGTGTGGACTGATCGGTCATAGTGATTTTTAGTTCATATGCCTATACAACATTCTTACTTGTGCCAATATATTTTGAAAATTATATCCTAGTGAGTGTCTGTGTCCTAGTGAGCGCGAAAACGGCCTGCATCGATGTAGCGTTTATCCAGGCATTAGCGCGAATATCGCGTCGTGGCTCGAGTTCCATGGAAGAGAATTCCTCGGGCAGCAGCACGTACGCGCGCGTGCACCGCGGGGCAAAGTGATCCGCGGCGAGGGAGTTACACCGTCGGCGTCGTCGGGCGAACGGGGCGTATGTCACTTCCTGCCGATGACTGAAAGGCTTAGAAAGCGAGGGAAAAAATTAGGTGGCGTATTCGCCATGAGGGGGCCCCCGGTCATTGGCTGTCGGAGGCGCGCGATGGCAGGACGATGGAACGGAAGGTGTCCGGATCGTGCGTTGAATTCGAAAGCTCTCTCGCGGGGATCGTGCCTCCTCTCTGGCCGACGCCGTCTTCCCCCCTCGTCGGTCGTGTTCGGGCCCCGATTTCTGAGAACCTCGGGCTGATTTACAAGGAGTACGTTTCAGCGTGGCTCGTTATCCGGTCACTTAACAACGCGTTAATCTAAACCCGTTTCACCGGCAGCGGAGGAGGCGAGGAGGATCTCTCTATACACCCCGGAGAGGCTGGCTCGATGCGTGATCGATAGACGGATACAGAGTATTCAGCGTTACCGCAAGCCGCCGATTAATTTGCCCTATCGAACGCGACGAACGAATCGATATCTATTATTACTACCAACGACGTCTGTCCTGTTGGTCGTCATTAGACGTTTCATAGTTAGTAGGGTATTATCAGAAGCTTCCGAGACCCGTTTTCCCTCCGCGGCTATCCAGACAGTGTCCATGGCTTGCGTACTATAGTTTCGGTTGGCCGCGACGCACATGTGCGCTCTCCCCGTGGACCCGCGCCACCGGCACCGTGCGAAAAACCGCGAGCCCGCGCAGAAACCGTAGGCAGCACACCTTCCCAAGCTGAAATTACGATCCCTATCTCTCTGCTCTGCGTTCCCGGCGGAGCGTAGGTGGTACGAAACGGTCGGAGGTGAAAAGAAAGCAAGGCGAAAAAGCAGGCCTAGCCGGCCGAGGCCGGGCCCCCTTATCTTCTCCCAACAATCCCACTATCAAAGAGAGCCCTTTCCGTCTCCACGGTATGTTGGTATCACCTAGCCTTCCACACAGGCCACCGCCGTTTGTCCTCCCCTACCTTTTGCTCGCTTTTCCTCGCCCCAGCTCGGCCGGCCGAGAAGCCGTGCGAAGAAGCGAGCTGCTACGAGGCAGAGGATCGGTCAGTTGAGCACCGCTGGGCCGTCGAATCGTTGAACCACGGAGTGGTTCAGTGGCTCCAAGGCCGGCGGAAACCACGGGTGGGATGTGCGGGGCAGAACGGCCCTTCTTCCACTGGAATCCTCTCTGCCGTGGAACGCACGCCTTCCGTCGCCCTCTTCTTCGCGGTGCCCGGCTACCACGAACAACAACACCGTATCGACGATAATCACCACGAAGCGCAAGAGGCTAGAAGAAGCGCGGACACCGGGACAGGAGCCTGGGATCCATTCGCTGCGATGTGATTGACGTATGCCTTCGCGTGTCCCGTACTTTGTTTCGCATGTTTGCCGACCTGGCGTCTTCGCCCCTGCCGTCGTCGACGACCGCCTTCGCCGTCGCTGTCGGCCGCCAGGCCCGAGCCTCTCGGCTCCGCGAATTCGCGGATCGCCGCGTCTTTGACCTGCCACGACGTAGCCTGCGCTGCGAGCAGCCTCGGCTCCCGCAAAAAGCGCAACGAGGCTTCTTCTTGCGGTCGCCGTCTCCGCTCTGTTCAGCCAGTTCTGGCCTACACTGGAATCGGAGCTCGTCTGGCGGGACGCGTGTGTTATATTCGGTCGTCGGATGAGTTCTTTGCGACTTCGCCGAGAGAGGCTCGATTTTCCCCGCCGCTATGCAACCCTGTGACTCTTTTGTTGACCCGCGGTATGTCGCTTCGTGGGGCACATCGCGCTGTGGGAATTACTGCTATAGTTAGAACGAAGCCGGAGATCGAGCCGCTGCTGTAGCGAGATAAAATCCGCGCGCGTATCAGCGTGCCTCGGAAGCGAAATTCATTTTAATGCAGCGTTAACGCACTTTTATCGCAGTGGCGAAATCGTCGTACGGTCGAACGCCATTTGTCTGGGTGAAAAATCTTTCCCTGATGTGTTCATTGAAATGAAGTTCATTGAAATTTGAAATTCAAAATGAGGGAGGGCGGATTCGGTGACCTAACAGGTTCACCGTTTCATTGAAATTGTTAGACAATGCGCGGCACGATGTCGTTGTACCCCATTTAGTACACAAACGCGCGTACTTGCTTTGCGCAATACCCCGGGGACTGATATCGAAAGAAAATGCTCCAATTCCGCGGTTGGAGGCGTGGAACGACAACGGGAGGGCACCGTTAAACGTTCTTGGTTCGCGGTACGTATCGTATCATTGCGAGGTATCGATTTTTCGATTCCCCGCGCGATTCCGTCTCTCCCGATAATCCCGATAGCGGCACCGACGCGGCGGGGTCATTTGTTATACAGACAGCAGGGCGTTACGCAATTGTGACAATTTCGCCCGACGAATTGCGTTAACGATGTCTACGGCCGTTTGCGCAGCGTATCGGCGACGGTTGTTAAAGAGTTTACCTGCGCAGAGCACGCAGCTTCCCGAAACCCTCGTTTACTTACGGTATTCAGTTGTCCCGGCTGTATACGTGACAGACGCCACGAATTTCAGAAGAATCCTCAGCGTCCCCGAGACTCCTCCCTGCTTCGTATTCTTGGACGATCTGCTTCCCTACCCGTTCGGTCCTTTTCGAGGCTCTCCGGGAGGCGTCGTCCGCTTATACATGCATATTCCCAACGGTGGTCCGCTCGAAGATCGATGCCGGTACCCTCCATTCATCACGACTAGACTCCAAACGGCACGTTCAATCTCGCGTCACACAGTGGTGCAACGACTCGGCGGAGCAACCGTCCAAAGTAGGTATAATACACCTTAGAATCCGTGGCAACAAGTTGAAGATTTCTGTGAATGCCGTGGGCCGATTTCAGGGAAGCGAGGGTCATCCTCGGCGGATGGCTGGCTGGAATTTGGACCAGCCTCGCGTATGCGTCACGGTGACCTCGCGGATGAACCATTGATCGTCACTATTTACGCGAACGCATCGCCGCCGCTCTTGGCCCGACCACGGAATCGATAGTCGTGACATAAATACGGCCAGAGGCAGAGCCGAAGGAAGTATTTTCGCGCGTGATACGACCGCCGTGGCTTTCGCAGCGTCTCGCGTGATTCCTGCGCTTGGACGTCTGGGCAATTTGTCTCTTTTCGCTGGTGAGCGACATCGATTCGCTGGCCAATACAATCCGAAGGCGAACAGTCGCGTGTTTACGAATGTTCGCGTCGCTGGAAGCGGGCGTGAACGAGGTCCGCCCGGCATTTCGCAAGGAACTCAAGGATAAACGTGTCTTCAAGGCTCCGTCTCTGCGCGAGGACTGCAACTGTTGTTGGCCTCCCGCGAAAATCTGCCTCGACGCCGCCGGACGTCTTGCACCTGATGTCTTGTCTTATTTGCGCTGCATCATTGTCCACTAACGAGGACCTTTATAAATCCTCGTACGTTGAATTTCGTTTCTTGAAATGGGTGGGAATGAGTCTTTTATTCGACGTGAATTCTTCTGGAGCGAAGAAAGTACCATTCAAGGTAATCCAGGTCACATTGCCCAGTGTTTAATTAGAAATCGACGTGAGGTCGACTTAATTTGCTCGCGCATTTAAACTCGCTGTACATTACTCAGCCCGGCACCCGCGTCATAGCCTTTGTACAAAGTTTCTGCGAGGTCGGAGTCGCGTGGCGCTCCTCGTCGAAGCCAACCGTCATCGCCAAAACCATCCGGTGCGGTCTGCAGCTGCAATTCAGAGTGTCGGGCCCCGAGGATACCGACGAAAATTACGCGTGAACGCGATGCGAATGTTTCCCTCGCCCGGTGCTCTCTTCACTTTACTTCCCGCGTCAGCGGCAGAGACGACCGAAGCGATTCATACCTACCGATCCTCGCTTGAAATTTTAACTGCCACCAGGCAAAATAGCGCGTTCTGTTTATAAAAACGTAGCTGCGGGGGATTCGCATTTCTTTATCCGCGGCTCCTAATTTTAGGCAGGGTACGCGCGCACATGCACCAGCCTCCGTGGAACCGGCTTCGCTTCGAATCCGCTGAAACAATTTCACACCACAATGGGCAGTGCCGTTTCAAAAGATTTCCCCCCTCGATAGGCGAGGACAGGCCACCTCCTCCCCCTTGTATCTCGTAACGTCGTACGACGGTGATTCAATTAAATCGGGTCCGCTGGAAATAGACTAGCCGTTTCATACATGGTCGAAATGCTGTTTTTGCGATACACGGTCGGCTTTAATTCGCCGCGTGCATCTCTTCCGCGTAGAACGGGTCTGGACGAGCGGCGAGCCGGAGGATGCGTAAACTTTGTGATTACTTTGCGAGTAAGCGGCGCGTTTACGGCGGGGCTCGCGAGGCAAACGATCTCTAATAAAAGCGGTGGCAGAAAATTACACGGTCGCGGCGCGGCGCGTCGATCGTGCGCGCTTTTTCTGACGCGATCGACGAGGGAACGCTTTGGAGACGCGTAATCGGAGGCGGCTTCCGGCTTCGTCGGATTTAGCTCTTCCCGTGCGGCGGCTGGCCGGGGGTGGTAGCCGATTCGCTGCGACCGGCGGCCAGAAAACCGATGAACTCGTCGCCGTAATGGAGTGCTCCCCGGACGATTTTCCCCCCCCACCCGGGGGCTGTAATTCCTCAGACGAATCTCCCTTTGTCCCCGGGCTCAGGTATAGAGATTCAATTGTGCCCTCGTTGACAGACGAAATTGGCCAACCTGAGGACGGGATCTCGAGGCAAGGAGGTCTCTCTTTTCAGGTATTTATCCCTGGGCCCCCGGTGGCTGCCTTTAGAAAAATTCCGGGACAAAGAAGCTCCTCCGCGGCGCGCAACGGTAACGCTTTTGTGGCCTCGAAAACCGTCGCCCTACAATTGGCCGGTAATGCTTTCGGATCTCCGGGCGTGTGCTGTCCCAGCGAAATAAAGTTCTGCCCCATGCTGGAGAAATTAACGGAAGCTTCCTCCTGCTCCTCCGCGGTGTATGCTCGTCGGGGAGGAGGGATCCTTTCGTTACGGTCCGCGCAAAGTTTAAACGTCGTTGAGATGTTCGAGGCTGATCTCGTTGCCAGGTAATCGGCTCGTAAGCTACTTTAAATCATCTGCGAGAGCACAATGGTCCGGGGAAATCGGATAATCTCGAACTACTGGGATCATAGGTTGTTGTTGGATCTTGAGAAGTTTCTCGCGGGCAACTGTTTACTTTGAACTCAGTGGCATTGTAGTTCTGGTAGTGGTATCGTAGTGTTTTAGTTCTTGCTCGTTAGATCTTCATAGAAATTGCTTCCAGCTGTACTCCTTTAAGACGCTGGTTCTCGAGCCATCTGCATGTTCGAATTAAGCGCCCCCTTAACAATCAAGCGTAAACTTTGAACCTCCACCGCCGACGACCTCTCGCGACCACTCAGATTTCGTCCGCCACTTTCGCTTTCCACCATTGCCTGCGACAAAAGGGCCAAGTTTCCGTGTCGCCAAGAAGTTCCCATGGAAACCAGCGGGCACGTGGTCGTGTTCGCTAATCTCTTCTGGAGTCGCTGGCACGAGCGTGCACCACCGAATATCGACCGACACGCATGTGTTCGAAGGGTGGTCAGAATACGAGGGCGAGAGGGTCGGAGGGAGCACGCGGAGAGGCGACCCTCGCTCGATCCAGAAAATGTCGAGGTTGGCGCGCCTACACGAGGATCGCGTACAAAGGTCCTTCGTGCGAGGGGTAACGGGCCTGGGCGAGGGCCTCCGTCAAAGCTACATCTCTCTATTAAAAAGGAACTCCAGTTTGCTAGCCTATGGTGTCCTTGGTTATTATAAGCACGACATTTCTGAGGAAGCCTTCGTCCATCTTCGCAATGGAAAATTATCAACGAATTCAAAGGAATGCGGACTTCGCGAAGAAGTCTTATATTTTCTTCGCCGGAGCTGGAGCTCGACAAACAAGAGAGAAAGAGCAGCCGTATGAAAGAAGAGGCTGATAAAACGACGTAGCAGAGTATCTATAGCGTTGCGGAATTTAATTCAGCCGAACGTTCGCCCTGGATGGCCGTGCACCACGCGGCCGCGACATCTCTCCCCAGCTGTATAATGAATCGAGTGAATGGATAGAACAATGAAAACACCACATCACGCGCCGCTTATCGTACGGCAGATACCTCTCGACCCGCCTCGCGCGATTTCGCGACCGTTGTGTCGCGCGCAAACAATCGTCAATTAATTATTGACCGTGAGCTGATGACCTAGGGTACGTTAATCATCCAGACGCAATTACCGCACGCGTGTATCGCGCGGCTCATCAATTCGGCCATCACCTCGCTCCATTGTTATCAAGCTGCTAAAACAGACCCGATTCGCGCTGTCCCTCTCACGCTCGCTCCTCCGCAATCTACTTTACCGTTCCTTCCAACCGCGCTTATCGTAGCTTCGATTCAGCCGAGAGGACACATGCCACGGGGTATTAAATTGCAAGGTGTTAGTCGCCTGCAGGATTTTAGCCAGGCAACTGAAGCTTCTAGTTCCTCGTCACCGAGCCATCCCGAATGAAAATCGTGTGGCACAGCTGATATCTGGCACACAGGCAGAGCCGGATTTACCTTTCAGGGACCCTAGGCTGAATATTTGGTGGACCCTCGGTTAAATGTAAAAAATAAAATGACGCCGATTTGATCTTTTTGATCATAATACTCGTGTAATCTGAATAAGAATTTAATTTAAAAACATTGAAGATCAAAACTAAACATAACATTAACATAAATAAACATTAAAGATACAAGTTAATGAAGATAATATAAAAAAAATGTTAATTTTTGGAAGAAAATATTTAGAATGAGGGGGGCCCCCAGCTAAACGGGGCCCTAGGCTTCAGCCTTGTTAGCCTAAGGGTAAATCCAGCACTGCACACAGGAACCCAGTCTGTCGACAATGTCGACATGGACGCTATCCTCGAAACCGTATCGATCCACGATTCCACTCACAGGCAGGGTGTTTCCTTCGGTTCCGGTTCGCCGGCCAGTCGCTCAGCTGTTGGACGCCAACGAGCACCGAAAAACCGTCGCCACTGGGCACGTTGTGTACGACGATCGTGATGTATAGTCCAGGGACGATGATTCACTGTTAGGTCAATAACTCGGGCTGGAAACATACCGGTCTGCCCTATTACAGGAGGGCCGCCGTTTCTGCGAGTGATCGATAAGTCGGCACGCGTGTCTCGAGTGTGCGTGCTCCGCTCGGGGGATCGTCAGTTGGGGTTGACGACAACGAGGGCGAAGGGCTGGCGCGTTCCCCGGCTCCAACCCCGTCTGGGCGAATAATTAATTCGATTTTTCTAACGTTCGCCAAGGATTCAAAGCGAGTCTCCCCCTAGGTGCTCCCCTAACTTGGACACTCGTACTCGGTCGCGATAAACGCGACGAGCTATCGTTCGAGACGTTGCGGAGAGCTCGCCCAATCGTCGGACAATTAACCTGTGCTCGAAGGTGGGAGGGAAGATACGATTCTGATTATTTCAGGGTCTCTGCCTGCTAATTCTACTGGCGATATAAGTGGTCCGGTGAAATTATCGCGAGCGCAATTATCATACCCACTGCGTGGCATTCGAGGAAGATACCGCCAATGGTCCCTTACTGACAGTGGCGTGATGGCTCTTTTGTCGCATGCTCGCTCATTGCAACATTCGAACCAGGACCGGGGATGTTTACTGAATCTGAGGCAGCTAGATTGCTGCATTGTTCTTTCTCGCGCATATTGTTCGATTTCTCTGCTGAGTGCCGCCAGAGCATCGTGCAGGGAGTCGCAAAATTATTCGCAGGCTTGTTGTTTTGAACCATGCGCTTGGTGTTCCTCGTATTTCTACGTGGTCATTTGAGCCGCCGATGTTTAACGCGGCTTCCACCACAGAATGCAACATTCCATCGGCTGTCAGTGCTTTCGAATGCAATTTCTATTTCTACCAGATTCTGATCGGCCACCAGTTCTCAGGCTTCAACAACTTCTCCTTTGGGCGTTATACGATTCCTCCATTCTAATACCTTTTCCTGACTACTCGAGTTGCACCCCGCGTGCGAAAGAAATACGGTCCCAGATAGCTGGAGGAGTCGTTGCCCGCGCCGGAGGATCTCTCGGCCCGCACCGAGCTATTTCATTCCCGTTCCATGGCAAACGCGGGCAAACGAATAACGCCCAGTACGATGTAGCCAGGCAAAAGCAGAGGGCACCCCGTCCCTGTGTGTGCGTGTCTGCCTCCTCGAGATTTCCCCGTGGCGTTTGTTCGCGCATCGATCCGCCGCGGGAAAACGAGTTTCTACCAGTCTGTCGTTTTCTCAGGCACTGGTTCTAACCTCTCCCTTGCAGCCTTCTGGATGAGTCACGATGATAGTGCCCAGGGAAAAAAAGGGGGATGGAACGAGCCGCGAGGAAAGTAGCCTGTGCCGTTCTAGCTTTGCGCCCGCGCGCGCACGTCGTCGCCTCTGTGAACATTCTTGACGCGTTCTATACCTGTAAGGTATCGTGCCGCGCGTACCACGATAACAGGCGTTTCGCGAGACAACCGTAATGGCAGCGTTCGAGCCAGGCGAACCGGACGAGGACGAGCTGGTCAGGTGAACGCGATAAGCTGGTGAATTTCATAGGAATTCTGTTTGACTCGAGCGGGCTGCCAGAGAGCTACTCGTGAGCCACGAATGAGAATCCTGGTGTGGAATTTTCGAGCACCGTGTTCCTGGAACGTTCGTCGCTCTACGACTGTGGAGACTATACGGTAAAGGATCCAATTGCTGACGCCTAACCAATTACTGTCACCTTAAGCTATTTTACTTAAAATAACGAATAAATAAACGTTGTAAAGTCATACACAAAAAGAATTATGTAATTCGACCTATAATCTATACTATAGATTATATACTGTAGTTTATTTATTCGTTATTTTAAATAAAGTAGCTTAAGGTGACAGTAATTGGTTAGGTGTCAGTAATTTGGTCCTTTACCCTAACTGTTTCACTGTCTTCAGGGTCTCCTTTCAATACTCGCTTCTAACACGGGAGTCGGATTCGTTTCACGGTCAGATCCACCCGATAGATTTTTCAATATTGCCCGCGGTTGATGCGCGTTCCGATTTGTTTCCGCGCAAGGGACGACGGCGTTACAGATTTTAGCCGCGGAATCGAGTTTCGCGGGTGACCCAGATCCGCGGAAGGCTTTTTGTGGAGGAAAGTAAAAGGTACGCGTTTATTTAGATGAACCTTTCACCTCGCGGTGCTTTGGCATTTTGAGGTTCGCCCCCGTTTTTTCCCCCCTTGGCAGCACCGGTGGTCGATGAATGGACCCGTGTGCCATATTACTCGGAGTCCGCGGCCTCGGCGGGTGCTAACGGGCCGCGACGCAAAACTGCCGTCGAAACGCGGCGTGGGCCGTTGCCGGCTGTTTTGACGTGGAATTCGCTCACCCACGCGGCACTTTCTAACGCTGTCGCATTTTCCCCCAATTACTTCTTCAACTCTGTGTCGCATTGAACGTGTCTAATAACCTCGTGACTGTCTTGACTTCCTAGGCTTCCCATATCGAACAAGACTATATAGCCAACGTTTCTTCTCTCGAGCCGTGTACCTAGTTTCCAAGATTTTATATCTCCGTATAAATCGAGCTTTCACCACTTCATTCTTGACCTATCCACTGCCCTGAAGGCGTATCATAGTTGCACCGCTCGACAGTACTGGCTTATCGATCGACTTGCCCCCAAGCTTGCCAAATAAACTTTCGTTACCATCGCAATGCCACAGCGTTCTGTCTACCATCCCTTTTTCGAATGTCCAGGATCTGCCTGTAACCGTTCACGCAGCTCGCATCGGGACTGCAGCTTCGCCCAGAGAGAAAGAGAGCCGATAGAAAAGCGAGGAGAAAGAGAGCGGCGCGCGTTAAGACGAAAAGTTATTTGGAGCGCGAGGAATCGACGCGCGTTCTGCTCCGTAACGATGTTCCAGTTTTCGTAACGAGGAGTCGGCATGTAAAGCGCGCAAACGCGGCGCGGTCGGTTCGAGTGAAAATCTCCATTATCGCGGCCGTAAAGTTCGACAGCAGGTGCGAAGCTGGGCCTATGCTCGTTGTCGGCCCTCGCGAGAGGTATCCCGCAGCCGTGCCTCGGCCTCGCCGCGTCCGCGGCGCTGCTTTTCAGCCCCGCAGGTCTCGTCCGCTATAAAAAATGAATGAACAACGGACATAACGTTGGGCCGTTAATGGTGACCAACGGCGTGCCGGAGTACGCGTGGCGTGCCTTACGGTTTTACGATTGTAAATTTGCCCAAGGCCCCCCCTGTCCTCCACCCTCTCATGGGTTCGGTTCATGGTTCCCCTCTTCACCTTGGTCGTCTCGTTTCGGTGCACGCGCCCGACCTCGTCTCGTCTCTCTTCTACCCTCCACCTCCCCCCGTCCGCCCCTCCGTTCCACTCCTCCTCCGCGATCCCCTGCCCACACGGTCGCTTCTGATAATCGCTATCGCGTCGCGTTGCACGCCTTTGCTACGCTCTCATATACCGGGCGGTCGTTAAAGTAATCCACGCTTCGTCGGCCTGAGCTCTCGGGGGCCCCGTGGCCTTGTCCCGGCACCCGAGGAAGGCCCCCGTCGTCAGGGGCCCTCCCACCTTCTTTCTTCCTTCGATCTTTCGGCCTGCCGGTGAAAAAGCCGCCGCTTCGCCGTTACATAATCACACCCGTGACCTTATTCCGCGGACGAAACGCGACCGGTATCGACGGCTTCTCGAGCAGATCGAAATCCGTGGCTCTCTCGTTACTCTGAAATCCCGAGCGGTCTCGCAGTTCCTCGCGCTCGCGAGACGCGCCCACCTTTCGGGCTGGAACGTTCCGTAGATTTGGAGCGAACGTAGCCACAGATCTCGTAGATCTGATTCGCAGCGGCGACGTGGCGTGTCGATGTGGCGCTCTGTTTGCTGATCGATTATCGCGGCGCGATTTTAAGGGTGTTCTCCAAGTAAAATAAGCGGAGCCGGTATATCGCGTTCCACATCGTTGGGTCACAAGTGGCATTGAACGTATCCAAGTGTCCCCAGGCGATCCGCGACACGTGATTTTTGCCGGGCCGCCGCAAAGTAGGTGAATCCATTGGCGATCATGATCTTAGGTCGCGCAAGTCCCGTGGCCCCGCGTGTATGCGCGTGCTTCGCAACGATCGGCATACGCATTATTTACCATTCTGAATTTCACCAGACGACCTCTCTCTCTCTCTCTCCCTCTCTCTCTTTCTCTCGCTCTCTCTTCCTTGGAGATACATTCAGATTCGCGTCGCCAGCATCGCAGAAAAATAAAACATATCTCCCAAACGCTGCACGACAGGAACTATCGGCCTTGTATTTTCCACGGAATATCCATTCTCTTGGAATGGTAGAATCTCGAGGCTCCATTGAACGAACGATCAAGTTTCGTCACTGGAGAGCATGTGCCGGTGGCCCGGGCGCAGTGTTGAGAAAGTCACGTCGAAAGGCGACGAGGTGTATTAAAAACTAACCAGATAAACGTGAAAGCGGTCGGTGCTAACGAGCACGCGAAAAATTTCGCAACGAATCCGCCCGGTTACTCATCGAACGACCCTCGTATTTTACTGTCCACCCTTCTTCGATACAAATTATCTTTCGCGCATGCTCTCTCCCCCCTCCCGGATTTATTAGCGCAACGTTTCGAGGGCATAAATAACGTGGCCAGGCAAGACGGCCTGGAGGGAGACGCGAAAGTAATTAGTTATAGCCATCGGGTGGTTATGGGGTGGAAAAACAGGAAATGCTAGTCGTGAGCTCCTCGCTGCAACTCGGAGGCGCCCCCCGGCTTGGATTTTTTCGCACGATTATTTATGCGCCGAGTCGAGCGCGACTCTCGGATCGAGCCGCGGAGTCGGGTCGAGTAGCTGAGTCAACCGCGTTTGTGCACACGCGTCCGTCCGCCTCTGGGCACGTCATCTTCGTCTTCGCGCGTGCTCTCGTCACACGGCCATGGCCGATGCCAGGAATCTCCCGCTAGTATCACCCTTTCTGCGCCCGCTCGCGAGTAACCTGGTCCGCGTGACGCAGAATTGCTCCGAGGCCGTGACCAGAGCCTCCGAACGTTATTCCCTTGACTTTAGAGTGGTAGTCTGGCGGATCGCGCCGTATATCGCTGCTCGGATGAAGGCTTTTCAGCGCGAGACCGAAGGCAAACGAAGAAGGCGGTTGCCGCTGGCGTAAATTTCACCTGGCGTGTCACCGGGGGATCATACTGAATGCTGGTGGTCGCGGCAATTTGTGTCTGATCCTCTCTTTCTGGAAGACTCGGGATCTCAGCTTGTACTTATTTTCCTGTATTACTGGGTAGTTCGTGTAAGGTCAGTTAGGGAAAGAGGTAGGATAGGGATTATCTTTAGGTCGAGTCGTTTGGAACAGTTTAATCTTCCATTTCATCGAGTGTAGCTGACAAGGGAAGATCCCGAACCCGAGAATTCAAAAAATTCTGAAATACGGAATTTTATCGTGATTACAACGCAATTTTTTTGCTGTCCAAAATCATACTAAGGGGGTGAAATTAACCCCTGAAGATTCGGCTATTTATAGATTTTATTTTCTAACTCGCAATCTGTAAGAGATGGAAAAGAAATTTCAAGACAAAAGTTACTTCTTTTAATTAGATCTATCGATTGTTAAAACTTTTACCATTTGATATAATTAAAAGAAGTAACTTTTGTCTTGAAATCTCGGGATCTTCCCTTGTGAGTGATGTGACGTAATAAAAGGAGTTCAGTCGCACCTGCGTCCCTTGTGTATAAAACAATTGCTGTTATTCTATAGAAAATCATTTTCACCCTTCGAATGAAAGGGAAATTCATGTAGGAGACAGGTAACACGAACCGCAGCTAGAGGGGGCCGTGTTTTCGCAACGTCGAAGGGAAAGTTGCTCGCGAAACAAACTTCTACCCCCCACGTAGAAAATGCTGTGGCGCGGCGCGGTCGACGCGCAGTATTGTGAAGTTCGAAGTCGATGCGAAACTTTCGCGGCTGTATTAACGCAGACCGTGTACGTACACGCGTAGTCGGTAATTGAAGCGTGAATGGAGGCTGCGCGCGTTGGCGTTTTTTTTGCCAGTGGGGATCGGGCGAAATGGCGCGTAATTTGGAGTTTAAATATTCTGCGCGCAAATTGCACGCCCCTTTTTGTTACCATTATTTAACGCGAACTTCGCGTGGTACGCAAGTGGCGCGTGGCTCACGGTTTTTGCGTCGATCTGTCTCTCTCTTGCCTCTCGCAGAAAGTCGCGTGTTTGCGACGAGCTTTCCTTCGTTCAGGTTACGCATGCAATTTCTACACGATGCACGCGATCGAGGAGCGCGTCTAAAGTCTGCCTCGAACGTCTCTCTTCAAACGCATAATCGAGTAATTCTACTCTACCTCGAACCGACAGAGCTGCGCGAATATTCTTCGCGGAAGCTTCTCGCTTATGTGCGCGGCTACTCGTGCAATCGTCGAACAACCACTAAATTTATACCTATTTTTTCACCGTGACACATACATGCGTTCGATAACTCGAGCGTTGAGCAAATCCGGTAACCAGTGTCCTTAATTTCATGAAAAATAGGGGTCCATCAGCGAATCTGCACTTATATAACTCCTAAACACCCTGGGTAATGTATAAATATAAACTCGCGGGAAGTCCTCCAATCAGCACGGGCATGCATCCATCCATAACATATTTGCTAGAGAGGGATTCGCGTTCCCAGGGGGTTAATACCCGCTCACCCTTTTAGCTCCGCCGGTCGATACGCAAAGCTTAGGGACAGCCCCCAGTAACAAGGCGATGGAGAAAGCAGAGAAACACGTTGGATCGTGTCGTGCGAAGAGACATCTCGTCTCGAAGGGGAACCTTGTCGCGGCGACGGTCGAATTTCATCGGCTTCTCGAGGTTTCCGAACCTTGAGGCAGCTCCGGCGGAATAGGGGAGTATTATTGTCGCGTATGTACGTGGAACGCAGGGGAACGGAGACGAAGGAAGTCTGAGAAAAAGAAGGAAATAGAGAGAGAGAGAGAGAGCACGAGGGGTTGGAATGTTTAAAACCATCGAGTGGCTGGCTGATCGTCGCCCCGCGCCATTTTATTTGCCCTCTCGGGACCGTATTTCATCTACGCAGAAAATGGCGAGAGCGGTCTTTGGTCGATACAGACCTCGCCTGACCTCCTCTCACCCCTCGGCTAACGTGTAGGCTTTTTCTTCTTGCATACAAAGTAGACTACAGCTGGAGCCACAGCTGATGGGACCTACCCATGATTCTAGGGGTTGCGAGCCCTTCCCACCCCGTTCTTCCAGGTCAGGGGACAGTTTCGTTGTAATCGATTTATCCTGGCTTCGCTTTGAGGGGAAAGTCCTGGCCTAACGTGCGCGCTTGGGAAAAGGAACTGTCGGGCGATGTTTTATGGTAAATAGTACTTGATTGATGCGATTATCGCGTTACCGAGCGATATTCTCGGTGGAACCAGTGAAAAAGTCGATACATATTCATTGCCTCCGTCATGCTATGCACGTTTCTGCTCTGCTCTACTCATTATCAGGAAATCTGGTTTATCATATTTCACGGGATTATCAATAGCAGCCCTCGGCTGCCACGTTTTAGGCTCGATTCCGTTCGAGAGTTCGCTGAGCCTCGTCCCTTGCGAGACCCATATGGAAGAAAGGGGGGCGATATAACGAGCCGCGCGTTTAACCTGATCGATGATTCATTATCGGTTTACTAGTGTGTGCCCGTTCCAGCGGGACTTATACGCGAGACAACGGTTCGGTTATAATTACACGATATTGGATGTCACGATATTAATGAGCCCGACGCCGGATATAATGGGACGCGGTGTGCCCACCGTGGAAGCCGCTCCACGGCCACGAGTGGCTCTCCCCGATCGTCGGAGAGAAACCGAAGGGTGAGTCATTCGTCGATCGACCTACCTCAAACTCTCTCGACCAGGCGAGAGTGTTGGAGAGAGGAGGGACGTGGTTCCTCGAGGAAACAGGTAGCAGCATTGTCTGACCCGCGCTAGATTTTCTACTGGCTGCTCCTCCGCTGGCTTAACGACGCCCGCCCACCTCTCGCGGCGTCTCGAGGGTTTCGTTATTTGCCGCGGATATATCGATACCTTCGGATACTTCTGTTCAGGTGAAAGAACCCCGCCGAGACGGCGCGCCGCGCTCGTCGAGTGGATTCTCTTGTAAATCTTTTCATTGAAACACGAAACTACCGGAGAGGATGTGTCGAGTAAACCTATACAGGCGTGTTTACCCCGCCGCGAAGAATTTATCGACGCTCGACTACACGTGTCGTGTTTTGTAAAATGATTAAGTTCCCTCCGCGCCAGTGCCCAGCGCCGCTCTTCGGGGACATTAAACTGGCTGGTGGAGGGTGTCTCCCTGGTCGGAGGAATGGAATCGGGGCCAGCGGCAAGTGAAGTGGCGTGGTCTTCGAGCGAATCCATAGCAGTCGCGGATAAAGGCAGTTTTAACCGCTGCGGTGACGGGATAATTGGTCGCAGCGCGAAACAATTTGATCGTGACGAGCATAAATGCCGTTATCCAGCGAAGTTCATGGAAAGAGGGACACTCGATCCATCGTAATTCGCTTCCGCTGATGCGTTCGAGGTGTTAACGCTCCCAGCGCCCGCTGGAAAATCGATATTCCGTGTTGGGTGTAGGCTGGCGATTAGACCCGAAGATTGATGAAGCTCCCGACGTTTTCTCGCTGAACTCGGAGGTGTGTTCCGCCCCGATGGGACACGATAATCCGAGTAAATAGCAACGGGAGAACGTTCTGACACGCAAAAGACGTATCCGTGATTGCGTCCCTTAAAAGTTTCCACGGGGAATAGGCCCGCGAGGACACGAGAAGTTGTCGGAGGGGAAACGAAGACGACGGTCAGTTCATTGGGCAATTACATAGTTCGCAACCGAACGCCATGGAGGGAAACATCGAGTTTCTCAAACTACTCGCTTTGAAGGATCCTGGTTTGGCAGGGATGGCTGCGTTACAGTTGAGAAGCCAACGGGCTCTGAATTGCCACGATGGGCACCTGGTGCACGCTTCCCCCGAGTGGTTTTTACAGGGACGCGGTTACCATATCGTCTTTGCAAGGGCACTCGTGCGCATCCGCGAGTCCCTCGGCTCTCAGGCGAGCGAGCGAGCGAGCGAGCGCGTCCTTCGTTGCAGCGTGACCGGAGCTGCTGGCCATTTCCTTCGCGCCCTTTTTCTCTTCTGCCTCCGACAACGACACACGGGTTGCGCCTTGGTTCCCGCGATCTACGATCGACTCTCCTCCGTAATCCGACTTTTCTGCTGGCGAGAGATGGATAATGTGTGTGCCCCGGCGCCCGGAACGTTCTCTATGGAACGAACGAGACGCGTCGAGGCGGACAGCGAGCGTATCGAGGAGAAATAGAGAGTGAAAGAGAGAGGGGAGTCGGGTCTGCGTGGACGGGAAGGAAAGGGGAATAAAGAAAGGCTGATCGGGGGAGAGACAGAGAGAGAGAGAGAGAGAGAGAGAGAGAGAGAGAGAGAGAGAGAGAGAGAGAGAGAGAGAGAGAGAGAGAGAGAGAGAGAGAGAGAGAGAGAGGAGGGAGTAGGAGGAGAATGAACGCAGTTGGGCGGCCGTGTCAGTGGAGTTCAATCTTAATATAGTGTGACCTCCACTGCCATTCGAGACACTGTCGGATGCAACTGCGGTTGCAGAGTGCACTCGCGAGCGAGCGGGAGAAAGGGAGAAGGACGGAGGCAGTTGGACGGGGAAAGAGCGAGAGAGAGAGAGAGAGAGAGAGAGAGAGAGAGAGAGAGAGAGAGAGAGAGAGAGAGAGAGAGAGCGAGAGCGAGAGGGGGCCAGGGGGCGGCGCAGGAGAAAGAGAGGCATCGCGGTGAACGGGTGCGTGCATTGCACCTTATTCCCCTGTCCGGCGAGTGAGCCTCGCTCGGTTATTTCAGAGACATCGGCCCCGAGAGAGCCGCGGCGAGTGAGACACGCGCGCCTGCATGTGTACTTACTATGTACACCGTATATACAGGGTGAGCCTAAATGGCTGTGACAAAATTTACGGCCGGTATCCGTAAGTTTCGGAGCTAACATCCCAGCGTCCCGGGGGGGAAATCTTTTTCCATTAGAATCGGCATAAATTCTGTCGGGTAGCGAAAAGAGCTGGAGGACTATCTTGTTGTTCCTGTTAACGAAGCGTTAAAGGGGATGAAACTCCCCCGAAGTTCGTGGACCGATGCAGGTCTTCCGTGATTAATTTCGAACCGCTCGTCGAACTGTAATTTATTTAGCAGTTCCAGGAGAGATTGCATTCGGGGTTAGAGCGTTGTGCTGTTGGTTCGCAGATCCGCGTTCAGTGGACGGTTTTTCTTCGTTTGGAGATTCACAATTGGAGCAAAGCCTGCAAGTTTCGTGACACCCATTTCGATTCACCCTGTATAGACGCATCTGTAGGTAGGAAACGCGTGCAGATAGGAGCGCATAGCGCGTTCGCGCGTGCGCACACGCGTACGATGCGCGCACTCGCGCGCGGGATTGTTCGGACGAGTGTCATCGATCTATTTCGAGAAGAGGCTGGCTGGAATTTCTGGCCTTCGAGAGGGGTCAGGGAGGGAGCCGAAGAGGGCCGAGGAGGGAGTCGATGGTTAAGAAAGATGGGAGGAAGGTACAGAGAGATAGAGAGAAAGAATCGCCGGCACACCTGCGCAATAGATCCGCGCCGCTCGGTGGTCGGCGCAGGAGTGACCGCGCTCGCTCGCGATTTCAGCAGCGCCCGCTCTCAAAGGACACCTGCGATTGGCCGAACGTCGGGGCCAATCGGCGACTGGTTTTCCTGGAAACTGCTGGATATCACGGTGACTCGGTGCGTCGAAGGCTGCTGACTTCTTCCTGACATCGTCATTTTTCACCGCGAATTGAACCCCGATGCAAGCGCGTTCAATGCCGCCTGGAATTTCAGGTTCTCGGCGGAACCTTGAAGGCTACTCGGGATGTAATCCGCTCGCAGTAATCAAGTGTGGGGCAGTTGTGCCAAGTCCCTTCGTCTTCCTTTACGCCTATCAGTTAAGCGGTGGACGTGCGGCGAAACCAGTCAACAACTCGCCCCCGGTCATCCCCAAAGGACGCCCCTGGCCGGGAATATGTTCGTTTCGCAGATAGCAGGGTCACTGCTTTTGAGGATATCTAGATCCCCGACATGCTGGTCAGTTCTCATCGACGCGCCACGTTGAGAAGAGAACCGACGCGCGTTCGTGAGAAGCAGTGGCGTCGAGTCGCGACTTTATCGGCGTTATTGCAGTTTCCTCGGATGTTCCGGCGACTTGCACGGGCTGGGAGGGGAGGGAGATACGTCGCGCAGAGGGAGGGAAAGGCGCGGTAGGGGAGGAGAGGATAAAGTGGTTGAGGATCACAGGCGGTCGGTGGTGGGGCGAGTGCGGCGGTACTCGGCCGTTGCATTGTGGGGGTGTTGGCCTTCAACTTGACGGCGCAGTTTCACTGACCTGCCTGAGAAACTCGTGATATCCGCGCGCGGCTCGTGCCCCACGAGCGCGGACGGTACGGACGCGGACGCGCCGAATCGTCCAAGGGACGCCAAAAGGGGTAGGTACCGCTACCTAAGGGCCCCGCGGAGTCCTAAATAAACTTAACCCTGATCCTCGCAGGTACCTCATCCGACATTGTTTCACATTCTTGTTCGTGAAATCGGAACAAGAAGCTCTTCTGGGCTGGATGTCTCAGATTCTACTGCCAGCGTCAGGACATTTTCGTTTTGGCGGTAGCTTGACGTTTCAACGGTCCCCATCGAGTACATGCGATTTCAAAAGGAACCGGGCTGGACGTTCGTGGCCAGCCGCGCTTAAATCAGTGAACCGAGAGGTAAACGAACGATTCCGATTCTCTGCGGTCCTTTTCGGGTCGGGGCACCGTCGATACCGCCCACGGTCGTCGGCGAGTCGCCGAGGAAAAGACGAGAGTGCCCCTCCTCGGCCCAGGCATTTGGTGGCTGTAATTAAAGCAAAGACGAGAGCAGATGGCCCCCGTAGCTCCTGTCCCTCTTGGACCATGTTTTTTCTTCTCCCTCGCTCAAAAATGTTACCCCGGGTGCTTTCCGAGAAGCACAGTAGCCGGGGCAGGACTTGGCCGTTTCCTGTGGAAATTTCCTTTTCTGGAACGCATCTCCGCGACGCGTTCTCTCTAATGCCCGAAGAACTGGAATCCTCGAAGCGATTTCATAGGCGATCGAGAGAGAGGGGGGGGGGGAGGGGGCTCGATATCGATCGCCAGCCGAACGGGGGTCGATCTCCCGATAATGGTTCCAGGAATCATCGTCGTTTCAGGGTAACGAGCTTGGCAACTTGAGCGTAGATATTGCAAATCTGTCGATAACGCAGCCCACCGTCAGCGTCCATGTGTTTGCGTGTGGTGCACTATGACCGCTAGTTTCTGAGGCGCGTGTATAATGCAGCTGCCGGCTATAGAGGCGTGTAGCTATTGATCCTGCGGCCTTTGGGGAGCTGCTGCTGCTGCTGCTGCTGCTACCAGCGGCTGCTGCAGATTTCAGCAACGTCATTCCAGAGGCAGAGAGGGAGGAAGAGCGAGAGAGAGAGAGAGAGAGAGAGAGAGAGAGAGAGAGAGAGAGAGAGAGAGAGAGAGAGAGAGAGAGAGAGAAAGAGAGTGACGTATCGTGGGAATAGAAGGGCCAAAACTCTCCTCTGCCGGTGAGGGCTTTGCCTCGGCATTGTACTTCGTCAGAGAACAACGGAGCCACGTGGTTCACGTGCATCGGCTGCGTGAATGGTACCTCGGCCGAGCAAGAAAGAAATCGACGGAATAATGAACCCGGTTTTGTAACGCGTCAGGCGAGAAACGTGTCGCGAGCGTGGACGCGAAACGATGTCAATTGCATTCTCATTCGACGCGCTCGAGTAGCGTTTTCCAGAACGGATACTCCGCGGCTCTCGTCGCGTAACGAGACATCCAATATGCGTGCTCGTACGATCAGCGGTACGATACACGTTGGTTTTTCGGTGTAGGTTCCTATGGTCCCGGCGATCGTGAATCGGTATCGATCGAAGCATCCCTGCAGGGGAGACCTTATCACTCCCCGTTTCCGTTCTGTTGCGATTCCGAGGCGCGTGCAAGTAGAAGAAGAGCAAGAGGAAGAAGAAGAATTCGACGATGAGGAAAGGAGGAAAGGATATCGGGCCCGAGTTGCTCCTCGGGGTCCACGGTCTCCATCCTCTCTTTCGTCCTGCTGGTCCCTTCGATAGTGTCAGACAAAGGCAAAGGCGCCTTACGTTCTCTGCAACGGGGCCTCTTTTTCTCTCTCCTCTCCTCTCTCTCTCTCTCTCTCTCTCTCTCTCTCTCTCTCTCTCTCTCTTTCACTCCCTTTCTCTTCTCTCCGTCTCGCCTCACCTTGGCCGCGGCCCTTCAACTGTCTGCGACCCACGCCCCACCTCCTCTTCCTCCATCCGAACCACCACCACCGTCGCGTTAGCAGCCACCTTCTTCGAGGAGCAACCTTCTTCTTCTTCTTCATCTTCTTCATCTTCTTCTTCTTCTTCCTCTTCTTCTTTACCACTGTGCACCGGGCCTTCCTTTACCTTCCACTTCTTTCTATCCTCTCCTCGTGCCTCGCCGGCTCTTCGCGTGCCTGTGAGAGCCGCTCCTGTCGGTGTACCGAGCTTCGTCCACCTGCCTTCCCAGAGTTATTTAGCCAACCGAGCCGCCCAGGTTCGCCCTAGGCGAATTTCCGGAACGAGGGAGAAGCGCCCGATAGACGGGAATTCTGCTGCGTGGCTGCTTGCTAACGCGCGACTACGCGTTCAAACGTAACGCCTGCACGCGTTGCTGGCGATTCGAGTCGCGATCAGCATCTTCTTTGTTGTCCATGAATCTGCCTTCTCGCGTCCTGCTCAAGCATTATTAGCATCGCTGCCCCTCGGGGAATAGAATGCAGCTGTAAATCAAAAAGTTGGAACGTTCGGCTTTTCCCGTGCACGCTACCGAAGAGATTCGGTGCTTCTTCGCACCATCCGTCTAAAGAGTCACTCTTCTAGTCAATTATCTTAACGTGTATAGTACGATTGGTTGTATCCTGGAACCCCAGCCACTGGCGCGAAATTAATACGACATGCGAGTGATGCGACGTACTCGCAGCGCGTTCATCTTCCATTTCTCTCGGGAACTATATACCCACGCATTCGGGACAGGGGAGACCGGGGCTAGTTGACTAATTTTTAACATTTCCAATTTTTATAAATAGACCATTGGTATTTTGTGGACCTGTTGCACACCAAAAGTTTACAAATTTCATTAGGTATACAGGCTTAGTTTTGAAAACTCTTTTAAGCGAGTCTAGGTCGTAGTTTTTATTATATTTAGAATAGTGAGACGAATAAGTCAACAAACCCCGACTGGGGGGTTAGTTAACAAATGTCATGGGGTTAGTTGACTTGACATTTACTTTTCAGTTTTAACCCTTTGCCTACGAATGGCGTATATATATACGCTGTCACCGTTCCATCAATATATACGAAAGGCGTATATATACGCAGCCAATTCCCTCAAAATAGTATACGAAAGGCGTACATATATCTCCTTCGACCAATAATTTTTTTTTCCACTCCTTCACACTGTTATTTTTTTTATTAAGTATCATGGTGCCAGATACTGTAATCAATTTGTACTTGATACAAAAATTCATAAACAGTCGAAACACAAATATTTACTTCCCGCCTACCATTTTAGATTTTTCATTCTGCCTGATAGAGCACCCAACTTTTTGTCACGGTGACACATGAAATGGCAAGCTGGTCATTCATATGCTTCAGTATCGCGAATCGCAGAATAATTTATAATATAATACAACAATTAAAGGGAATTAGTCAACTAACCTCGTTAGTCAACTAGCCCCGGTCTCCCCTACAACTGAGAAGAGTCCTGTTTGAGGGTGCAAAGGTGTTCGTAAAGCCACGGAATATCGCGTTCCCTTCGCTCAGCACGAATTCCGTACATAAGACTTGTAATTAAGGGCAACGCTCGGAGACACGCGACAGCGATCGTTTCGCCCTCGACGTACCTAAATTCGTGACGCGTTATCCTGTAATCGTACCAAGTACGCTGCCCGAGGTACTGCCAATTAACGGCACCCGACTTGCTGTCGTCGGCCGCCGTCCCCTCCCTCCCTCCCTCCCTCCCCCCCAATCTCGCGGCTAATTCAATTTATCGGGATTCCATCGTAAACACTGTTTTCCGCACTTTCCGCGATACGATGGCTCGCGAGCGCAGAGAGGCTCCATCCTACCCCCTAATTCTGATTCCCCCCCCGATTCCGCTACGTCTTTCTGCCTGGTGTTCTACTCGGGGCCCCGGGGCAGCCGCGCCACTATCCTTGGGCAAATTTATGCTTCTTCAGATTACGGATAATAATGGTTACCCTTGCGCCGCCGTGGCTCGTCTTAACAATTTGCCAGCTAGAATTACGACCGATCACACCCCGCGGCGTTTTATACGTCTGCCTTGCGATGCCACGAGAGAGTGGTCGACGCGCGGTGTCGTTCCGTTTCGAATTTGACGGGCAACGTGTTTCTCTCGTAAATCGCCAACCCTTTTGCCGTTATCCAGGTTTCGGCGATGCGCAGAAGCGTCATCGGGTGTAAAACATTCCGGCGTTCCTTTGAACGGCGTGGCTCGATCGTGAGACCTCGGCCAGTCCCGTCGCGGAGAAAGATTGCGAGGTTATTGGCAAGCGCGCGTTGATGGCACTGGATCCTTGAAGGGAGATTTACGACAGTAGCGAAGCAACTGAAACGAGGACGCTTTATATTCCACGGTTTATTTCAATCTCGATGTGACTGCATTTAAAGCGAGGACAGAGGGATGGAGTACCAGTGGTCGCGCCCACTCTTTAATACGATTTCCCTTCCCCGAAGCTCACTTCCGTCGTTTCGTTTCCAGACGCACCGCGAAGGTTCACAGAGGCGTAATTCGCGCGGGGCCCGCGTGCCCGAGGACTGAATTCAGGGTCGGGGAAAGTTAAAAGGAGAGGTGCGCGAGGTGTGTAACCCGCTGAATGGAATATAATCGCCGAAGGTAAACCGGCTGGAAGGAAGGAACGAGGCGGGAGAAGAAGGTTGCCCGTACAATGGGGTTCCGAAAATAAAGCGTGATCGATGAAACTGAAACAGGACTTACCCCAGTGGGTACGGGAACGTGCGTTTTCTTAGTCGCTAGGCGGCGTGTCACGCTCCCCGTTACGAGATTGCTTTCTCCACGCTAACGCAATTATTCCCCGATGCAATTTTTAGCCCGTGCTCGAACAGAGACGGCTTTGAGGCTCGTCCCCGTATCACGAAACCGCCCAATTCCCCGGTCGCAGCCGCGCTTCGCGCGTTAATGGTGTCGCGCCTGCGGTGCCAGTGGTCGCGGCGCGTTCGCGACGCTGGACGAGGCGCGGGCATTCCCCGAATCCATTGAAATTCCGCGGAGAAATTACGCTCGTTACGGCCGTAATTATGCTCACGCCCCCGAGACGACCTCGTCGTTGTGGTTCGATGCGTGTCGCTGCGTGCTGCGCGCCCCTTTCCTCCGGCGATGGATCGCCTCGAAACGCGGGACCATGTGGCGCGGTTAAGGCCGTATCGATGTCAAGACTGTGCCGTAGCGACCGTCCCTGAGGAGCCCGTGGACGCCCGTGACATTGTCGCGCCGCGATTCCATACCCGGTCAAACGAACCTGTACAAATCTTTTCCCTAAACGTCCTCGAGAAGTTTCTGTGCCCGGAGCAGGGTTGCAAGCCTGCCTTGCCAGTTCCGATCGAGTAAACAGGGGTGGCCGGTGCTATCTGATGCCCCGTACACCCGATACACCACGGTCGATAGGCTGTTCCGTACTATTTTTACACGTTTTCGTTCGCTTTGAGCGATTCTTCTGGCGGCAAGGTGTACGATAGGTGAATTTATTTCGTACTGGTTGTGCTTCCTTTATGGAGGTGGTGAACTTCCCTTAGGGAACGAAAACGGAATTGCGAGTATTTAGAGTATGTTTGGATTAAACGCGAAGCTTTGGCAGTAATAGTTGCGAGATCGTATTCGGTACTTTTTCCCAGCGTTAGCGGCTATGTTCGTTGCCCGCGGAATCGGAATTGCATCGATAATCCCGGACAATGAAATACACGACAGCTCATTCCTGTCTGTGTTACCTACGTGTTCCAGTTCAGTTACAGATATATTCTCCACTGTCTGGGTAGCTTATTTGATGGTAAATGGTTACTTATTCGTGAACTTCTGTTCCCCTAATATCCTTGACACGTAAAAATCCAACGAACGCCGCGATATTCCCTCTACGATATGAATTCTTGTATCCTCGTACTTAACCACGTACGCACATACTATAAACTGATCACGGATGCTCGATCTCCCCGACAATCGTTTCCGATGCAAGTATTCGAAGCACAGGTATTGTAGAATTGCAACGGATCAGGTACAGTGCCCGTCGATCTACCTCGATAATCGACTCGTTGCTCGTCTATTCCGAATTCTGACCTCGTCGCGTGATTAGCGACCGCGACCGCAGGCGCAATTAAAAGAGCCGGCTAATGAGCGTAGAATCGCGACGAGAACGGCAGAAGGAGGAACGGAAAGGCGAATGGTATGCGCGAAACAGAGAACCGCGCTCGGTGGCTGCGCCTGCCTGCGTGCGTGCGTGTCTGCGTGTGTGTCGCGGGGTTCGTTGGTTCTCTGGCGTTCGCCGGCCGAAGGAGAGAGTGAACTGAATGAAAGGGAGGTTGGCGAAAGAGAGAGGAAAGTGAGAGAAGGACGAAGCCGCGAAGGATCCGCGGGAAGGAGAAAGGCAGGCGTGGACCGAGACAGACGATGGAGAAGTCCGAGGGTGAAAGAAGGAAAGGGAGAAGAGTGGTTCACCTGCATTGCTAGCATTGCGCCGGCTCAAGGCCAGAGAGTCTGCGAGACCGAGGACCAGACCGGGTCGGGACCTCCTTCCTTCCAGTTTCCTGCACCCTGCACTCTCTCCACCTTCTAGCCTTCTTCTTCCTTCTCCGCGGGCATCCCACTGCCTCCAGCCTTCTCCTTTTTTCGTACCGTAAGGACTTCTACGTGCACTGCCCCGTTGTGTACCTTCGCGTACAGACAATTGCGTCATGAGAAAGACTGCTCCTCTCGGGAGGCCACTTGCAGCGCGGTGTGGTTCCAGCAATAATCCAAGTTAATCGTAGAAACCGATGGTCGCATAGGGGGATAGGTGGGATTGAAGTTTTTCAGTGATCGTAACCGTGCATAGTCAGACATTGGTGGTTTGCAAGGAAATTAATCTAACGAAGCCCCGTGTACTCAAACCCTTTTATACTGTTATACTGCCATACTGTTGTACTCTTATACTCCTATGTTGTGTGGCGTTGATAGAGGGAGAGTTACTGAAAAAAGGTGTTTGTACGTTTGATTGCAGGTTGCAAAATCAAGGCGCTCCGAGCAAAGACCAACACGTACATCAAGACGCCGGTGCGCGGCGAGGAGCCGGTGTTCGTGGTGACAGGCCGGAAGGAGGACGTGGCCCGCGCGAAACGCGAGATCCTCTCGGCGGCAGAGCACTTCTCTCAGATCCGCGCGTCGCGCAAGAGCTCGCTGGGCGCGCTGCTCGGCGCGCCTCCTGGACCGCCGGCGTCCGTTCCGGGCCACGTGACGATTCAGGTACGAGTCCCGTACAGAGTGGTCGGTCTGGTGGTAGGGCCGAAGGGCGCGACCATCAAGAGAATCCAGCATCAGACGCACACCTACATAGTGACGCCCAGCCGCGACAAGGAGCCGGTGTTCGAGGTGACCGGGCTGCCGGAGAGCGTGGAGGCGGCCAGGCGCGAGATCGAGGCGCACATCGCCCTGAGAACCGGGACAGGGCCGAGCCTAGACGAATCGGAGCTACTTAGCGCGCTCTGCCGCGGCGGTCTCGGCTCTATTCTCGGCTGCCTCGATCCACCAGGCTCGAACGGCTCGAACGGGTCCAGCGGCGCGTTCTCCAGCAGCGGCAGTTGCAGCAGCTCGTCAAGCAGCTCCGGTGCCCCTGGACTGAACGAGCTGGTGGCCATCTGGGGTGCAGGGATGGAGAGGGACGAGGGCCTAGGGGAGTCGCCGTCATTCGAATCCCAAGCAGCGTCCGCCTCCTCGATCTGGTCGTTCCCCGGGGTGGCGCTACCCTCCAGGCCATCGCCGCCAGCATCGGCGAGCCCAGCCTCGCCCACGGACTCGCTGCTCGGCGGCGGACGACGGGAATGCGTGGTGTGCGGCGACAAGGAGGTCACCGCTGCTCTGGTGCCATGCGGACACAATCACTTCTGCCTGGACTGCGGCAATCGGGTCTGCGAGAGCCCCGACCCCAGCTGCCCCGTGTGCTCCAGGCCCGTCTTACAGGCGCTTCGTATCTTCTCTTAAACGCCCTCTTGCCACGCATACACGCTGAGAAGGTGGAGATAGAGAGAGAGGGAGAGAGAGAGAGAGGCAGGGAGAAAGAGAGAGAGAGAGCAAGAGCAAGAGAGAAAAAGAGCCCCCCTACCGACAGAGATACATCTCTTGTGGCTCTTTTGCGTCGCGGCACCTGGGTACAGCGGCTAACGCATAACCGATTTTCACCCATTGATAACGTCTGCTCTTCGACCTTTTTTTTTTGGCGGCTCATCCAGGAACGACGGCGCCGGAGAACGGCCCACCACCAACCCTTCCCCGACCCTGTATCTCTCCGTATAACAGCTCGCGCCAACCGTCCGCGTGCCAACAACCGACGCGGACACGTCGGGGCGTGGGGGGGTGGGTGGCTGCAGACGCGCACAATGTCTCAATTCCACTGCTGCCAATAAACCTCTTCTTCTACGCGCTGGGAATGCCCCGATGGCCCTTGTCGCGTCGTTCCCGCCGACCGGATACAACGAAGTCAGCTTTCAAGTTCCACGAGATTATGTATCGGAACGAGAGAAACATACTAATCGCTCACTCACCGTCATCGTTTATCATATTTCGCCCCCCTCGATGCGTGAACACCGGGCTCGCAAGGTACGCTACTAGTAGGGCGATCGCAACGAAACAGCGAACCACACTCTGTCGACCAATCGCATCGCACCGTGTCGTATCGGTCGTCGACTCTGCACACCGTGGGAGAAGGAGATTCCTTTTGGCTTCTCGCGTTTATGGTTGCCCTCGAACTATCGGGAAAAGTTGCTCGCGGGGTGGGTGGGTCGATGCACACTCGGTGGCGAGTCCGTTGATCGCCGAGGGCGCTACTCGCTCGGGGGAAAATGGATTAGACTGAGTTGGTCTTGTTCTAAAGCGCGTGTACCGTTTCGTAACATTCCATTCATTGGTTGCATTCGCGGTGTACCTCGTGAATACCGTATTCGCTTGTTTCTCTCTATGTAAATTCTGTGGAATCGAAGGCAGCCTGACCGGTGAAATGGACGAGTAAATCGTTATCGAATCTCGATCGACGAAATTACTTAGCTAGAAACCGTTGTTTTTTATATAACTGACAATCCATAAGAGCGTACGCTCTTAGAGATACCTATGACAATGAGACTTTCGTAACTTTTAAGTGGATCTCCGAACATCGTCCTTCTTCCACCGTGTATCGACACCGCTCGTGGCATCGGAGTTGTAATTTTTATTACGCGGCACTCCATTACGACATTATGAAACACTATCAATCAAAGGTGCTTCGGAACACTGAGGAAGACAATTTCTACGAGCTCTATATTTTTATTTAGAAAAGCGTACCAATCATCGTGACGTCCCATTTATCGCGCTGAACGTTTAATGAAAATTGCAACCTCCGATATTCATGAGAATGTGACGCTCCCGTGGCGCAATCACAGCCGAGGTCGTTCGCTCTCCGAATCGCTACGCCCTATCGTGCCCCCTACGAGCGCCTGGCCAATCGAGCAGAAACGATCGTTCTTCCCGTTTGCAAACAAACTGCTGCGAATCGCGGTGACGTCGTGAACGAAAAAACCTTCTGGTAGGTACCGATCGTAAAGTGTTCGCGGCAGATCGTTTCGTAAGTTGGGTCACGCGATCGTTGGGGCGTGCTTTGGTGACGAACCAATGAAACGATCCGAAAGATGAACACCCGGATAGGAGAGCGCGACGTGCATCCGAGGATGGGAAAGAGCTTCCGAAGTCTCTCTCTCCATCAACGATTTTTTCATAGCGAAGCGATTGATTTGTTGCGTTGATCGTCTTGGACCAGGAAACATGGTCGAACATCGTCGCTAGTTACTTTTTTACCGCGCGGAAGCGCTCCCATCGGCCGGATGCAGCGACGCGACGGGGACACCCGAGACCTGCGAGCTCGGTGCACGTAGCCGCACCGCACGATTACCGAAATAATCATGCCCCACACGGACGCAACTTCACACCGAGAACACTCGTACATACAGCACAGTCAGACACAGTCGATCTCATTGTACAGGCACACACGTGACACGATAGGAGTGAGAGCAAGAGAAAAGGGCCGAGAGAGGTGGTCACGTGTCCCTCGATCTGCCGCGTGAAACCACTTAGATGATAGTATTATAAAAAACGAAAAAAAAATGAAAAAAAAATCGGCGTGCCCCGTTCCACCCAGCCTCCCTCGCTACTAGAGTATTATCTTACCTTTATATAAGCGACATAGCAATTGAAATAATAATAATATTAATAATATATATATATATTATATATATAAATATAAACATAATTGAATAAATATATTATATATATAAATATATATATATACATATATATGGTGTCAGGAAAAAGTCTGACGACAGTAAGAGGGATATGATATTTTATCGAGGAGATTTAGATTTTGTATTTTTCGCGCGTTTCGTCGACGGGACGGCGGGTGGTCGGGGGCAGCTGCACGCGCCGGGAAAACAAATGAAATTATTGTAAGGAAATTATAAGGGAGAAGAAAAAAAGATGAAAATGAGTGGACGGAACGGCGCTTAAGGGAAACAAAACGTTTTAAGGACGGCGAATCGCGGGAACGCGCGAACCGGCTCTCCCAACATGGCTGAAGGAACGAGAACAAGGGAAAAGAGGAGCGGCGACTTCCCACCCCCCCCCCCCCCCCCAACCCCCACGGAGAAGCCGCTTCTCCCGCAAACCGTATTCTTTGAACCCTAGAGTAATAATCGAGTAATAACTCGCTCTTTCAAAGAAGGACTAAAAAGGAAAAAAAACGAAAAAAAATACGACGTATCTTTCACGCAGGGATCGACGACCCGTGTACATTTAGCTTTTCTTTGAAGAGTCGTAATTATATTCTCTATTATATTGCATTATCGTATCGCATAGATGTGTATATCGGACGCTGTATAATACGTGTCACTTTACCGCGGCCCTCTCGCGACTCGACAGCGTCGGGGGAGGAAGGACGACTCGCGGTCTTTTCGTTCTCGTTCTTCCCACGCAATTTTTTCATTCCCCATCCCCCTTTCTCTCGTCCTTCCTCGCGGACATTCGTCGCGGACGAGCCTCGCGACATCGGGACGACGAAGGCTCCCGAACCGCGGGTGCTCGTCCCTCATTTAAAACGAGAGGGTGGCCGGTACGTGTCCCTATGTTCTGTGTTCTGTTTACTATTCTTCTTGTTTTCGTTTGTACCGTTTGGACACCGCAAACGTCGCGTTATCGTTCGCGTAATCGTGCTTCGAGATGGAAAGGAAAGGAAGCTGGACAAACGATCGCGAACCGCCCCCGAGCGGAACGAGTCGCGTGCCCCGCACACTTTTCGCGATCTTACGGAAAGGAAAAGGCCGAGGAAACTATACTAGTAGCTGTTAAGCTGAAGCCAGAAGGGCTGTCCAAATGTGCGGCCCCTCCCCTTCCTTTTTTTTAAAAATTACTTTCTTCTTTGTTTCTTTTTTTTTATAATATTTATGCTGACTACGACTTCGATTTCGATTTCCTATACTTGATTTTATACTCGTATTCTTCGTCGACAATTCTCCCCTTGTTATATTTCTTGCACTTCGTCCTTTGTTTCGTTTCTTTTAATCGTCGAAACTTCTTGTCAATCGTTGCCATTTTTAAACGAAGATATGCTCAAGTCGCAGCTCCGAACAAGTCGAGGTATATTATTAATACATATTACATATAAAAAAATATATATATATATTATATATTATACGCGTCATCCGGTGACGACGGATGGCGGGAGAGAAAGAGGATATTTTTTCGATCGTTCGAGCCGCAGCTCTGTATAGCGGGTGTCTCGGTAGTTTCTCACCCAGACTCACCCCCTTCGTTCTATATTTTTTAATGTTTTTTTTTTAATTTTTTATTAGTTCGTTTAGGTGTCTTCGTTCGCCGTGCGTTTTCGTTTCGAACGCTCCCCTAATCGATCTCCGACCTCCGCGATCCCTCCAACCACCCTTTCGTTCCCCCCTCCCCCCGTCGTGTCGTTTTCTTCGTTCGGGGGAAAACAAATAAAACTCTTCCTTCTTGACAAGACAGTGCGTTCTTATCGCAAGCTGCTGATCGGTTAACCAGGAACATATAAATGAAAAGACACAGAATACACGTACACACGGACAGGCAGTCTCTCACGCATACGAACGTTGATTTTGCACGCACGATCGCGCGTGCGCACGCGGGCTAAAGTAAAAGAGACGCGCGGTGATTACGCGCGAGTGTATATTAATTATTTGTTACTATATTGAAGCATCACTCATCTCGGACACACACGTACACACACACGCACGCACGCACGCACACATACACGCATGAATACGTATCACTCGTATAAATGAATTTATGCGGCCACGTTACACGCGAACACTACAGATGCATATGCGCAAGCTCAAACACTGAAAGACAGACACACCTGCAAGGAAAGAAGAAACACATACATACACGCGCACACGCACGGACAGACACACGAATAAAAAAATCGTATATTTATATAAATATATATATATATATATATTATAATCGACGCTCGAGAGAGAAAGAGAAAGAGGTTTATTATATTTAAGTTCGAGGCAAAGTAAATTCTATATTTTTTCTATGTTAAGTATAAATTAGAGAGAGAGAGAGAGAGAGAAAAAAAGATGCGTAAAAGGTACGGTGATGACATAAACATATATATTATATTATTATATTATATTATATATATTATTATATTATTATTATATTATTATATTATATTATATTCTATATATATACATATAAACTATATTTATAGGTATTCTCTTTAGCATCTACGTTCCGAATATACGAGGACGCCGCCGCGCAGGTTATAATAATTAAACATAAAGGGAAAAAAAAGAACAAGGAAAACACGGTAGGCGTGCGCGTACATGCATATGTAGATCATGCCAGATAATCTTTCATTAACTTCGCTACATAAGTCTGATCTGATTCTCACGATTCACGGTGAGCAAACGGGTGGGTGGGTGAGGGCGGAGAAAAGGGGGATGGTGTAGGGAGGGTGGAAGGGAAGGGAAGGTAAAAGGGAGAGAGGGTGTTGACGGGCGGTGAAGTTAGCGGGAGTTATTCGCTCTTCTTGCGTTTTTTCTTTCATCTTCTTCATCGTCTTCTTCTTTTCGCCGGGATTAACGAGCGACACGCCGCGGCTGAAATCCGTGTCGCACGGGTGGCACACGCTCGGTCGCGCGTGCTGGCGCCAGATTCCAGGCCGCGGCGGTACCACCGAGAAAAAGACTCGGACTTAACGATCACGCGGACGAGGAGGACAGAGCCCGTGGGCCCTGACCACGCGTGTAGCCTACGCTTGTACACTGGCGTCCACCCAAGCGTGCAGCTGATAACGGTGGTGGTAAAGGGGAGGGTGGCTGAAAGTTTCCCGCGGACTGTGGACAGCAGAGGGTGCGAGAAAAGAAATGGAGAAGAATCGTGGAAAAGGGAGGAGAACTGTAGGGGCGGGGTTGCCAGAACTCGGAGCGCGTCAACTCGTCACCCAGCTCGCGTGCGAAACGCCGACACGCTCGGGCGAAATCGCGGAGAACGTTGTGTGCATGGAGAACGGAGTGTGAGCGCGATTCCGAAGCCTCCGGACCATTTCTGGTAGTCGTGGCCTCCTTCGAGCGAGCCACCCAGAACGTCCCGGAAAGCTCGCGATGATCCCAGCGGTTTCCGTGTTCATCGTCGCGCAGGTGTCTCCCCCTCTCACGACGCGCGGTACCTCGGGCTCCACGAGGGCGGCAGAGAAAAAGAAACGGGAAAAGCTTGTCGAGAACCTCCGCTAGACTTTGGGACGACTCTGCTAGATGCAACACTTAAACTTAAACGATTAAACGACGCGCGTCAGGCAGCCTTCACTTTGGCCGAGGTTCCGACATGATCGTGGCAGAGTCTCGGCGTCATCGTTCCCCGCGATCGTCATCGTTCGTCGCCTCCGTGCACGCGTACGCGCTGGATCCGGTTCACCCGCTTGTACACCCCCACCGATAACGCTGTCGCCGATCACCGCTCTGTCCGTCCAGCGTCTCGATCGTTCTAGTCGCGACGAGGACGGACGGAAACGCGCCCGCCAACACCATTCACCGCCACCGATTCGCCGAGGATGCAGGAAGAACTGAACTGATCGCGACACCCCGATTCCCCGTTCTTCCATCGCGTCGAATCGCGTGCCAAGGTGCGACGATCGCCGGCCCACCCTCCTCGAGGAACCGTCATTCGCGTGGCAATCGAGCGGGCGCGCGTCGTTCTTCCTCTTCAGTCTGCACCATCGTCGATTACCTGCCGATCGACAGGCAGGACTTCCGTGTATATCGTGGCCGCAGCGGAAGGAAGATATGCAGTGCCATACGTGAATCAAAATGTCTATACTCTTCTTCGTCGATCCTGTACCGATCTCGTCTAGGTTACCCCCCCGCACGGGGTCGGATGGTTAGCTTAGTGTCTATCTTCGTTCGGGTTTCGGATAACTTCCGTTCGAATAACTACACTTGTACGACACACCCACCGCGCTCGCGAATCAATCGTCTCGATGACCCACTCAACGAGGAGGAGGCTCTCCGACATCCGAATCGATCGGCGGAGGTGGACAAATTTACCTGGGGAACGATCGTCGTGTATCGTCTTCCGGAGGGGTGGTGTTCACCCGCGAATCGCGGCGAGACGCCGACGTCGTCTGACCTTTCAGTTCCTTTCTTCACTTAAGGGAGGTTTCTGCCTTGTTGGGCCGATAAATGTGCGATTCTTCACCAATTTTTTATGCGAAAAATATTAAATATAGAATGTTGATATTTGGTATGTTGACTAAGCGGTGTTTATTGAACATAATAATATTTTTTAAGTTTGACAAAACATGGGAGTGGGAGTGGGAGGAGCCATGTATGTCGGTGTGATTTGTTGGCCATTATTTTTGCTTGGGGTCCAATTGTGATGCCCATCACTTCCATCATACGCAGTAGGGGGTGATACCTTCGTTGAAAATATATACGGCAATAAAAGCTGCCAGTTCGATAATTTTTCCGAGCAAAAATGGTGTTTTGCAGGCAAGCGCCAGAGGTCAGCGTTGAAACTTTCGTTATTATTTTGCGCATGTCCGCCCAAACAGCGTTGCAACAGATCGTCTGACGACAGATCTGAGTATATCGGATGAAGGAGTTTCTGAACCTCAGTCGCAAGTGGTTGTTGATATTTGAAATCATGCAATTTGTTGTCTGCCTCTGCGCGTCTCCACTCGCACAACGAGTCAGACCCGGGCGGCCAATTGTCGTGCTTCGGCTTCGCATCAGTCGAGCATTTGTGATCGAAAGTCGCTCAAATAGCATTTTCCATAGCAGTCACAGAATCAGAATTTCTGATAATTGCCAAACCATAGTAATTGGTCAAGTCACGAATCAATTTATCCGCCAATTTTTTAATACCTTCGACACCAACCCCTTTCGTCTTCTTCTTTCCGGATCTCAATCTTGACCCCATTCGCTTTATGACGTGTCCAACGTGATTTGAAGGTTTTCGTATCCCCGTCGCCTATGTAGTTGGCACATTTTACATCGTGAAGCTCCTCGGATCGTGTAAACATTTCGATAACACCATCGACATCCATTTTTCCAACGCTTCCAGTGTAATTGCATGCACACTTTTCTTCGTGTTCTTCGTACCAGCTATTAAACACCTCAGTGCCCTCTTTGCCACTCCAGTAATTACAGGCTTGGCAAAACTTGGATTTCACAACAAGGTCCAGAATCTTACTGGAATATTTTCCAATCAGAGTGAGAAGTTAAACTGTACGTCACTTTCACATTCCTTGCATTTGAATAGGGCACTAAGTGTGGAAAACGCAGAAATGAAATTGATACCTGCGTGTAACGTTTCGTTTTCACCGGTATGCCGATTACCACTGAATCGCCGTTTTTTTCCGCTTTGTGACCAGGCCGTTACTCTTCGAGTTTACAATCGTAGTGAGGACGCTTATCGAGGCAGCTGCTTCCGTAACAGACCTTTTACACACACATATATATACTGGTCACGTAAGTATTTCCGACGAATACAGGCAATACGAATTCATAACATTCTCTTACAAAGGACGCGACTATGATCCGAATTTCATACCTGCGCCCGCTTCTCTCCATTGGCCTATAACTTTGCGAATTTTATTTATATCGACTTGAAATTTGCTGAACGTATTCTTAAACACTGGCTCTTTCCGATACATCGAAAGAAAATTTTTGACCCAACAAGGCAGAAACCTCCCTTAACGCTGGATCGTGTCCAGTAGTAGCGGCCAATAATGTGTCAGACACAGGGTACTCCTAGCAAACCTGCGGCGTGGTCTTTCTCCATTGTCTTTCCACTCGATATTCTGTTTTTCCTTTCTTTCTTTTCTGTCTCATTTCAAATTGTTTATGCGCTTTCGAGAGTATGTGTGTGAGAGAGAGGGAGCGAAAGTAAGAGAGAGGGAGGGAGGAAGAGAGAGAGAGAGAGAGAGAGAGGGAGAGAGAGAGTTATTATCTATAAGTAAATTATGTAAATGGATATATATATTATATATATTTTTATAAATATCGCAAGGTAGCGTACGTATATTATTGTATTGTTATTTAATCTATTTTTTTCGTTGTTTTATATGAACGTATTAAAGTCTTATTTTTTTATCGAGCAAAAAAGGTGAAGTGTATTAAAAGTATATTGGAAAATTGATTATTGTTTTATTAATTGTTTCTCTCGCCGCGACGCCCAACTCGACACGATTCTTTACCTTGTTTTCTTTTCTCTCTTTTTCGCGCTTTCCACGCTCACGCACGCGTCGTAGGTCCTGGCGTGTGACCGTCGCGCGGAAACCAGCGTTCCGAGACTTCGGCGGGGATAACAGTATAGTTGCGCGATCGCTGGAAAGTCTTGAGGGGTTTGCTACCGTCAGGAGGTAGAAAAAAGAATTGATTCTTTGGGAATTTATTTCAGAAAGTACATGCATATTTTTATGCAATGTTTTTTTAATTCAGATGAGGGACACAACAATTTCGTAGAAAAAACACTCATTTTTCATCCATAAAATAAAAACTATGCATTGAGAAAACAGATGCTTCGATTAAAGGCTAGATTCGAATGTCTAGAAGAAACCTACAAAGTTTCCGAAAGATTGGCGAAGCGGTTTTGGAGAAATCGTGGTCACCGGTCTAAAAACAGCTTTCGGGAAATCAGCTGTAATTTTACAATAACAAAATAATTTTATACCAAAACATAATATAATAACCCGTTAAAGTGTCGCTCATCTGAATTGAAGACCCGTCGCATAAAAATATGCATGTACTTTCTGAAATAAATTCCCATAGAATCGATTCTTTTTCTATCTCCCGACGGTAGCGTGACCCCTTGAAGAAAAAGGCGCGGGGGCACGAGACCCAATATTAACGCGGCACGTGGTCCAACGCCTGAATCTCCTAATTTCGTCGGCGACCGATGGTTTACGACCGCGCCGGCACCACTCCTCTACGAGAAGGGGTCTCAGATCGATAAGGGACGAGGAGTCTGACACATTTCGCCCGCTTAGCACGGTCCGAAATCGGCCGCCAAATAATAGCAGAGCGCGTCGGTGGATCGTTCGATCCGCGATTACCCCGTTTCGGCGGTCGATACGCGATTGATTCGCGAGCTTCCTTCGCGACTCGGTGCACGAGGGACGAGAGGGAGCCCCTCTCCACAATTCAATCGCAACGAACACGCGTATCCCTACCCACCCCCGAGCGAGCAAGCGTGCTGTGTATCCTCGTAGCGAGTTCATCCGTAGGAGGCATTTTTACCACTATAAATAACGTATAAATGGATAAAGCGTCTATAAGGTTAACTAATCGTAATCGTATTAAAGCGTAATGTATTAATGATTATTGATATAGCCATTGGCTGTGACCGATAACTGCCATTTTCGTAAAAGCAAACGACGAGACGAGAAAATGGACACGAGTCCTTTAGCGCGTCGCGCGAGTTTCGTCGAGGATTAACGAATAGATAGCACGCGTAACACACGAGCACGTACACATGCACACACATCTACACACACATACAGTATATACAAGGGCACCGGAAGGAAGGGCCGCGACGCAGACCGAGGTGAAGAACGACGATGGGAAGACGCGTTGAAGTGGCGCGAGCTCGGGGACGACCGGGATTACGAGAGCGCGAGAGAAGAGAGAGGGGACCTGGGGGACGGTTTCGCGTGATCGAGGGTATATCGTGGGGTAGGACACAGCCGCGAACAGAACATTCTCCTTGCCCGTCGAATTCTTCGCCCCCATTCACCCCACCCCCACCCCCCCATGCCGCGAACTCCGCGAGCGAACCGGGCGCTGTTTTAGGGCGCGAACGCTTAAAACAAGGGAGAGACATAAGATTGACGAACCGAGGGTGAAACGGCAACGCGAGAAATCGAGAGTATTTGCCAGGACACGTACACCCACACGACGATACATATCTCAAAGAATAATAACTAATCGTTAAGGGAGAATTCTAGAAGTATAGTAGGCAACAGAGTAATAAGGGGTTAATCTAAAACGAAAGGGGAGGAAAAAAAAGAATAATGATGCAGGTTAATGAATTTAATTGTAGGTATATCGAATCTTATATATATATATATCTATATATAGATGCATATATATATATATATATGGAAATATTTGAATATATAGTATATATTATAGAAGAAGAGAGAAAAATAGATGATCGTTGTTGCTTAATTTGCCTCTATTTACTATATTATTGTATTCTATTGGATATCTATATTCGATTATTATTATTACCAATTGTATTCTTATCATCACCATTATTATCTCTATTATTGGATTTATTATGATTATTATTGCTCTATATATAATATATACATGTATAATTCTCGTGCACCCCTGCTTGTGCGGGCAGCGGGTCGCTTTAATCGGTTCCCACGCTTCTCGCGAGAGATCCACCCGTTCGCGTTTTCCTTCATATCGTTCGGTTAAACGCTGGTCCCGCGTTTCGTTACCTGTCGCGCTACTTTCCTTCGCAATTTTTTTTCCCAACACCCGTTTCGTTTACGACCCCCCATCCCGTGCAAGCACTGTCGATCGACAGGATGGATAGTGATTGGATATGAGTGAGACCGTTCGAATATATCTAATATATTATATACATATTATATATATATATATATATATATATGTCTATATATAAATAAATATTATATTGTACGTACGCGCGTTTGTATATCGCGAACGAGGGGACACGCTGTCGAGGGTGCGTCGAAACTCGCTTCGGTACCATTCTACGTCGATCGATCCCTTCTTCCAGAGGGAGGCATCTGTTCGAACGCGCCCTCGAACGTGCCGCTGCATAATTACTTACTCGACTACTTATCTATATTATACTTAATTTACCCGTAAAGGACGAACGAGAAGCGTAGCTGTCGTCGCGCGCGAGTTCCAGCAAGTCGCGCGCGGTCACGAGAGGGTGCACGCGTTCGCGGCACGGAAGTCGCATCGACGTCGATCGCGGTACCGTCGTTCCTCCAGCATCATCGTCTGGCTACCAACCCCGGCTCGAACCTGTTCGCGCGTGCGCCCGCGCACGTGGACACGGCTCGCTCGTAGGGCTTCTTTATGGGAGCTAGTGTCGAGGCCGAAAGAGGAGGCCTGGCGTTGCAGTATTTTTTAAAATAAATCACTTCGATGATAGGGGACTCGTTAGGGTAGAAGCAGACTAGTAGAGTAGAAGTAGGGGTGCGGAGGACACCGATCGAGTAAATTTGGGAGAATCCGGGCGGCGATCCTCGGCCTCCGGAGGAGTTGCTGTTTAACCAAAAGTACGCTTAATCGATGAACCACGCGGAGCGAGACTTTTAGCGGATTTTATAGGGTGTTCTGGAACGTGCACGGAACGGTTCGCGGACAGGGGATCGGTGGGATCTCGTGTTGGTAGCCGGCGGAGATAGAGCCAGTATCGCGCGGTACCTTCGAGGCGCGGCTACGTTCAATTGTCAGCCCACAATCTCGATCTCAGCACGAAAGAGAAATCGAAAAGCACGCGGACGTGTCGAGCTCCTTTACGTAGGACGCGAGCTCCTTCGAGTTTTAGCATTCGCGTACATCGACCCTCGTTCCCTTTTATCTTCTTCTTAAGTTCCTACGCCATTGCTGCGATTCCGAGTCCACCCCTCCGCTTCGTTATTGCGCCGCTCCCCGATCTGATGAGGGGTGGCGGGGGGGACGTCGGCGTTCCTTCACCTTTTTACCATTGTTCCGTTTTCGTATTTGTAAGATAATATACGTTTCGAGAGATTTTTATCGAAACGGCGTATTCATGGGCATCAATTTCGAGGGGGATGCTGCAGATGCAACGAGATACACGGTTTTCCTTTCTCCAGAAGGGGAGGAAGCATTTTTAGGCAATAGGGGTGTGCGTGTGCGTATGTGCGTGCGGGGGAGTGTGCTCGTTTCGGGGAAGATTTCTCGTCGACGCGACGCGACCTGAGGGTGGCAACCCCTCCGAGACTAGGGAATCAGTATTTCACAATAAAAACTTATATTATAAATAAATGTAAATGTATATTATTATATTAATATTATTATCACTATCACAGTCGTGCAACACTGAAGACGGATGGGGCGTGTATCCTCGATTCGTCGGGGAGAGTGGAGGGGTCTAGCGCGGCGAAAGTTAAGGGTTGATCCGAGCGGAGAGAAATGTCACGACATTTCCGACTGACAGACCGAAAAGACAGGCGAAACAAATCGAAAAAATTAAAAAAAAAAAGAGAGAAAAAGGGAGAGACAGAAAATCGAGGTTTCGCGGGGCGGGCTGGGATGGGGTGGGACGCGCATAAGGGGGTTGGGACTGTGAGGAACGAACAGTACTACTGGAGTGATACCGAAATCCTTCTAAACTACTCTCCGGCGAACGTATTCGCGGGGATGCATGTAAACGTATAACGTATTATCATAGTTATCGCATTATTACGATTATGATTATATATTATAGATAGATAGATATATATGAATATATTGAATGTTGTGCTTAGTATTCTTTCGAGATGCCCCTGCGTAGGCGACGAGCAAGGGGCAAACGGAGAGAGATAAAGAAGTAAAAAAAAACACATACACACACACACAATTGCTAAACTGAGAATCTTAATATATGTAGCGAGGAGTATTTTATATTCCATATTTTATTAACGTCAATGTATTTATCGACATTATTATGATTACTATTACTAATATTGTATTCAATATCAGATAGTATCTATTATTGACTAGATGAGCGGAAGAAAATGTATTTTCATCGAGCACTGGTATGTGTTAAAATTTCGCCGACCTGGTCGGTGGTTCTGTGGATGGTTCTTCGAGGTGTTTTCTACGTCAGGGACGACACAGATCGAGCATCGAACAATCGAAACGCGCGTAACCAGTTCTCGCAGTTTCCTCGGTAATCGGCGTGCACTGTCTGTTCGCTGTCTTCGTCAGCGATCATTGATCAATCCGACAAAAAACGGAGAGGGACAAGGTGTTTGGGTCGTCGGGAGTAGTGAGAAGAAAGTGTCGCTGGCGTGTCCTCAGACTCGGTTTCCGGTTCCTCCACCCCCTTTCTTCGTTGTTCGTCTCTTCGTCGACCGATTCATTCCCCCCGTTTCCGTTCTTCTTTCTCTATCGTCCGTTTCCTTTCTTCTCAGAGGCATCTTCGTTCCGCGAAGGAAATGTCACAAATTCGAACTCGGTGACTTTGGTTCCGGACGTCACGGAGCCGTCAATGAAACACCTAGGAAGCCGAGGTTCTTCTGGATCATTTTCCTCCACTCCTTCGTAGGTTTCACTGTCGATCGTCGTCAGTGGACAAGCCTACGGTTGGCCCAAATCCAGCTGGCCGCTTAAAGCCACCCCTTCAATGAGTCACACCGGTCACGACCCCCTAATTCCCCGTTATGCCAGCTTTTGCATCTTCGTTCGAGGAACACAGCTCGCTGTATATCATCGATCAACTATGCGCGAGGAAATAAGAAATGGAGCGGCTGGATGGTGAAATGGTGTGTCATTGAGAAGCCAGTTGCCTTTGGTCCGACTATAGTGCTCGCTCGAAGTCGCGCGAGGCGAAGGGGACAGAGCTGCGCGACAGTAGGGCAGAGAGTCGAGTTCTTACGCCCTTCGGCGGAAACGAGTCGGCCCCGGGCATTGTGGTGTCGCGAGTCTAGGCGCAGGGCTTCGTCGGGCAAAGTTCGATGAAGTTGGGCAGGGAGAATGGGGGAGAGAAAGGGGGGAGAGGAGATGTGGAAGGTGTGGTTGGCGCAACGTCGAGGAAACGTGTCGCGTGCTATCGGTCCACGGCGATCGGCCGCCTCGCTCTGATAACTGTAATTAATCTCGTAACGACGTCAACTGAACCAGCAATAATCCCCTCGTGAGCCGATACACCGTGGTCGAGGAACGAGCCAGGGAAGATTCCGCTTCTGTCGGAGCGACACGACCTGAGCGTCTCCCATTTCTCATCTTTGGTAATCAGCTGACGCGTTATCCTCTCGTTGCCCGTTCCTCGACGGACACCACGCGTGGTACGCACTTACTCGTCGTCGTTGCAGCAAGCCATGCGTCAAATGCCACACGGAAACACACACACACACACGCACGCACGCACGCATGACACACGTACAGATCCCGACACACAGGAGCACGGAGGACAGAGAATATTGTGTATGTATACTAATTAACGACGATATGGTTATTGCTCTAGTATCGGGATTATTCGACGCATAGTTGTAACCGTAGTGACCACAGGGCCGTAACTAACACGGAGGAAGAATGAAAGAGAAAAGGGAGAGAGAGAGAGAGAGAGAGAGAGAGAGAAATTATGATTCACGCGAAAGTTATTTTTGAGGGTGTGTGAGAGGCACGTCGAGACAGACAGGGAGAGGCAAGGTTTCGGACGAGAGGGAGCAAGAAATTTAATCATGGGGCGAGCGAATGCGAGTGAGAAAAGGAGAGAATGAATGGAGCAAAAAAAAAATAGAAAATATAATAGAGAAGCTACGAGTTTATTATTTTCTATATTTTTTTATGTAATTTTACGGACACGCGATAATATATTATTATTATTATTAATTATTATTACGAATATTTTAATATATAATATGATTTTCATAGATCGTGTACTTATGTTTTTCTCCCTGTGTTCTCGTCCGGTTGTTTCGAAAAGTCTTTGTGTTTGATGGATTGGTTGTAAAAAATTGCGAAACGTGATGAAAAAGTATAAAGAGATTCTCATGTATTATACATATACACGTGTTATATATATATATATATCGCATATATTATGTATCATCATCATCGCTCGGTTTTCTCGCATTGATTCGCTTGTGGTTGATTATTTTTTGTTATTCTTTATATCACGATCGAGCCGAGGGAGTGCAAATTAAAAAATGAAGAGACGAAAATCAAACACATATGTCAGATGCAACAACCCGACCATCCTATTTTGAATTATTATATTAGACAGAATATTTTATGATTATCATTATAATTATTATTACAATTATAATTATTATTATTATTATTATTAAGTTTATCGCTGTCATTACAATTAATATATATATATATTATTGTCACTGATATTATAGTTATTACTATGCATATTATTAACGCCTGCGAGAGCAATTAACTATCGATAACGATTATTACTGTTCACGGTAAGAACCGAGCTACTTATCGAAAATGCATATTTTATCCCGTAATATATTTTTGTCGGATGATTTTTTATATTTATATAATATATATACGATAATATATATATTATTATTATTATTATTACATATATATATGTATATGTATATATGTGTGTATATATATATGCATATATATATGTATATATACATCTCTATTGCGAAAGAGCATTCTCGAAGATAATCTTTGTATGTCGCGCGATAGCCCGAGACACGGCGTATGTCAATTTCAAGGTGCATCGCCGACGTCGTACCCCGTCGGCTGCAATCCTACTTCCAAAATCGTTTATTTTTATATATGATGCGACTAAGAAACTTGTGTTCTCTCCTGTTCTTTTGATTAGAACGAGCGGCAAACCGACGTCGCGAATTTTCCTTTCTGTATCGAAAGAGTTCGAATTAATAAGCGAACGAAACGATTAATCACGATCTCCCGAACGAACAAAACACAAAAGAAAAAACGGAAACAAGCAAAAGAAATTGATATTGTGGTCTAATGTAAGAATTCCTACGAAGCGGTACCAAATATTTTATTAAAAAAAAAAGCGAAAAAGAAGACGCGAACAATGAAAGAGAGAAAGGATCTATAAGAAAATGATAAAGAAAAACGGAGCAGATCATACGAACAGCCAGCAAAAGCAAGAAAAACACGTATACACACATGCATACACCTATACTGGAAACGAGTTTATAATAAAATGTTACGTGATTTTTATATATCGACTTTTAATTTCTCTCATTTTTTTGTTTTCATTTATGCGTCTTGCGTTTCCCGGACTCTTTCACTTCTCCTCTCTTCGTTCTATGCTTCTATGCTGTGCAACACCGGGTCGGCGATACGCCCCCGCCTCGCGGGATATTAAAACTGATACCCGAATCGGAACACAAAGATCACGTCCACGTTTCATTGCTTTCATTTGCATTCTCGTTCGCGTTCAATCTCTCCTTATCGTCCGTGATTTTACAAACGGGATCCTCGCGGAATATTGAATCGCAGATCCACGGCAGCAGGGGGTTGAAAACACGCCACCTCTCACTCGCACATTTTTCACTCCGCGCCAATTTGCTCTCGTTCTCTCAACCTGCGAACGCTCAATCGCATCGCTTCGAATTTTATTAATTACCTACCCAGCTCGGAAACGATTAATCATTACGTCGCCAGGGGATGAGGCAACCGGGGCCACGTGGATCTCGTATTCGTCGAATTAGAAAATTGCTTTCGTCGCAATTCCATCGATTACGTCGAAGTGCGTTGCTTTCCTAATAAGCGATCGTAACACCTCGAACAGAGGGAAACCACGACCGCGTGGTTCGTGAATTCACCCACACAATAGTAGAGGTGGGGATTACTTTTTCATATCGAATCTCTACCATAAATCTGCATATTGTGTTTACTGTACGTTTATCGGGCTTGCGTAGATTTTTAATTAAATCGTTGCCCTCCGAAAGATCACCGTTTCGTCGGGGGTTGGGACACTCTACCCCTACACTGACTCATACATTCTCTGTTGCACGTCAAACTCTTCTCATCCAGTCTCGAAACACTTGAATCGCAACCACTCCTAATTTTATTAACGACATTGATGCTACTCGAAGGGGGTTGAGGGTGAAGGAGAGGAATTAGGGCCACGTGGTTTTCGCATTCGTCGACACGATCCTGGGGTGTCGCGTGTCTCCGCCGACCAATGACCGGACGCGTGGCACAGGAGCGTGCCGTGAAAATCTGTCCACGGCCCCCGAAGCGGATCGGACGCAAGGGCTGTTGCCCGTTGGGATGGCAACGTCGCATTGCAGCGTTGGGGCTGCGGTCGATGCCGTCGTCGTGATGGTGGCGGCGTGTCAGGCTGCGAGGTTGCCGTTCCTCGTCACGTTTCCAACCCTCCGGCTATGCCTCTCTCTCGTCCTCTATTTTTTTCGCGAAACCACCCCCCCATTTAAGTTTTCTCCCTCTAGTCGCGCCTCTGTCGGCCAGAAAAGCGTGACCGGCCCGCGATCAGAATAAACCATCATGGAAATCGAGAGTTATTAATAACCGTGCCTCGCAGCGGTGTGTTTGACCTCGTCGAGTTCGAAAGTGGGTGGCTTACACTCTGAAACGATGCCAAGGAGACTCGGCAGACCCCTATTCGTCGCTTTTGCAAAGCGTTCGTTTTCCCATTGGCTCGCGAAGCTGCGTCGGCACCGAGAAAATTGCCACGCGAAGTTGTAGCAAACACGAAGGAGCGCATAGATATACTTCAACCACTGTCTCATTATACCGCCAGTTCCGCGCTCTAACCGAACACCCCTGCTGAGAGCGCTGGTTCTGGGTCCGTTCTCGCGATCTTCGTCCACTCACCGCGACATAGCAACGACTGCGGTCAGGCTGCCCATTTCTACGCCACTGCAATCCTAGATTTCCTCCGCAGTACTTGGACTTCGTTCAAACAACCCTCTGAACAGTGGTAGCTTTGGGTGTCTACTCCCACGAATATCATCCATCTAGGGGGACATTGAAAGTGCCACACGGAAACTCCTTCGTCTCTACGCCACTGCCTCACTAGACATCCATGGTAGCTACCCCCTAAGAGGATCGCCACTTCTGGGTCCATTCTCATGGAAATAGCCTGTCGAAGGCGAGGTAGCAAGCACTGCGAGCCAGGACCCCCACTGCCCACGCCGCTGCATTGGCGCAGGGCCGTCGGTGGCCCAAATGGGACCACAAAAAACCGCACGGAGCAGCACTAAAACGCAAGGTTTCAAGTCGTACGCCGTTGCAGCGATTCGAACGACCCGGTAGCAGCGCTGATCCGTCGAACATGACCGGGCCGCTCGCCCCTTCGGCTGTCCCTCTTTCTCGCTTTGCCACCCCCGAGCTTCGACTTTGTGCTCTCCAGCAGCCTCCGTTGCTCCGCAGTAGATCGATAACGGCAACCGCGCTCTAGCGCTCGCAACGACTCGCTCTCTGATATATGTAGAAGCAGGCACACGTTGCTGGAAAATCGCAGAGAACGCTTCTCCCCCCATCCCCGTCGACAGGGGTTGCAGGGAAAAGAGACGCGGATATAGAACGAGGGGAAGTGAAACGGAGACGCGTGATTCTAACATCTCGAGGCCACTCTCAGGGCTGTAGCCGTCTATCAACCGAACCCAGCCTTCCTCGTCTCTCTCCTTTTCCCTTTACCATCGTCGAACGGAATATCAGTGAAATTCTCTCCGTGGTCTCGTTGCGTAACAGAGAAAACAAGACTGAAGTGGTATTTTCGGTGCGAGGTGCTCTAGGGGCACCGGTGATTAATGTCGTTAGTTAAACGGAGACCAATGCACTTATTATCGTGGTCATTTAATATATGCCCGATTGTAGAAACAACCACTCTTCCTCTTGACAATTCAAATTCACCAGCTAGCATCCCTTGCACAGGGAACACCAGCGAACGCTCCCTTTTTCGTACAAGCCATTTGCACCGGTAATCACCGAATCCATCTTCGCCTATCTCACGATGCTCAGTCTTACTCCAGTGGCCATCTCCAATTCAACATCGCCACCCGATAAATATTTCATAAAGGCTGATCCACGACGAACAACAGTAAAAACCGCTTCTCTCCGATCAGTTTGGAATAAGGGGTCGCAGATGAGCCGTAGGCTTAGGCGTGAAGTAAGAGAGAAAAGTCGCCTCCCGGTGTTATAAAATTTTCAGCGCACCCATAGGCGTACGGATAAGATTTCGAAGGCTTTTCGTCGATTGGGGTTTCAATTTTCCCCGCGTCGGTCGTCGCCGCGAGTTGAAGGGGCTGAGCTACAGAGGTACATACATCGATAATTCAACGGTTGGTCCTACGTCCACTTTCCTTCGCCTTTCTCATTGGAATGCGACCGCAGGGTGACTATGCTTGGTTTTCAAGGTCCGTGAGGCGGGTCAGCGTCACGACGCGGTTCCGCGACGCTCGATCTGGATCGTGCGACGATCCGAGGGAAGCCTTAAAACCACCGCTGGGCTCTCCCTCGCGAAACCGCTGATCGCGATCTCACGGAGACCTTACAGTCAGATATTCTTTTATTAACGGAATCTATTTTTACCGCTGCGGGGGACGCATGCGGTTCACGTCCGGCCAAGCAAAGCCCCGGTTAACGTCGAGGGTGCGCGGAGACTTGGATCACTCGGGCTTTCTTCTTTCTATGTTAACCTTTGATATCACCGTGACGTTGTTGTAGTTCATCGGCGATCGATCCGCCTCTACAGCCCCTTGCAGGTTCAGTCGCGTTTTTTCTTTCTACTTCTGCTTTAAGGGCGCGCAATGTCGTTGGTCGGCGGCAGAGGAACTGTATAGGGTGTGTACTGTTTTGCGAGACTAGTAAACGCCGCCCCGTCCCTTCCTACCCGCTGCTCCGCGAGCCCCCGTTTATTTGCCCCCTTTCTTTCCTCCCTTCGTTCCACCGTTTCTTCTCTCGCTGGCCCTCGGCCGCTCTTCTCTGTCGTCGTCGATCCTCTCTTTCTCCCTCCTCTTTCGGTCGATAGCTCGTGGGGGTCGCGGAGACGCGGAGACGCGGCGACGCCCTGCCCGACCACCCTCTTACAACTTCCCAGAGGTGCTCAATCTCGATCGGGATCGACGATTCACCATCACTGCGCGGCTTCCACGGTCTGCGGAAAAGTAATCTGGACAGTGGCTGAACGGTTGCGCGTAATCTGCTCGCTTTCGAGAGTCACGAAGGAAAGGTCTTGGGTTTCAAGGTGCTCCGAGTCATCTTCGACCACTTTCTCAGACATCTGCCCGTCAAGTGGGTCTCTTTTAGTATCTGCATAAGGACGCTTTGAGGATGTTGCTTCTGGAAATGAATCTTGGGACGCGTTCGTAAAACGTATCGTTGTTTCGGGTGCATTAAACTACTTGGTAGCGCTAAGCTCGTCGCCCGTAGGGGTTCTCAGCTGAGGCTCGCTGAGGAGGGTTGCATCCATATGGATTAATAATGCTCCGCATATGTCAGACGATCTTCTAGTTTATTTATATTTTGCGCAGAAGCTGGTAGTTGAAAATGGACTCACGAGGTTCCACCGACACGGGGGTAAATAGAGTTGTAGCGTACGCAGGAGGCCCCGATTTGTTTCTGCCATTTTCCGTTCGGGTTTGCAGCGATGTTTCAATGTCAAATTCGTGGCTCGATCTCGCGTATTTATGTTGCGGTGTGTTTTTAACGATGTGCAATGTTTACGGAGTAAATAGACGGGCATGTTTTTCAGCGCAGGTGCTACTGAACGTTGAGCGAGCAGAAAGAGGGTTGCCCGCCCCTAACCGCGGCCGCCCTGTCGACGATAAATCGATTTTTTTTCTAGTTTGTCATAATTAATCTTCGTATTGCACAGATCACGCGAGCCAGCATTCGCTAGCGGAGGAAAGCAATCCCCCGTTTAATATCGAATCGTTTATACCGACTTTTCTTTCGTCCCGCGAAATTTATCCCGTTTCACTGTACGCTGCGGTAACATGCACGCGACTCGTTTGAATTTCTTGCTTACGGAGAGTCGTTCGCTCGAACGAACTCAGTCGATCGTCGCGCACCTGTCCGCAATGTGCACGCCGACTGCGTTGTTGTCCAAATTCCGTGAACAAATGAGAAACGAGTGAAAGAATAGAAATATACAAATGTAGACGCGTAGACACGTACATATATGAAGCGATCTAATCGGACGGGAGGGATAGATCGGCGGGGATTTGCGATCTCGACGACGACTTTAGATTTTAAACGTTGGAAACACTCACGAGCATTACTAGGTATTAGGTTAGTATCCTCGGATAACGGCGATTCGTTTTTAATCGACGGTAGGATTAAATCGCACGTGGTTCGGAGCCAAAATGGAAAAATAAGAGACAGAAATTCGTAAATGTAGGTGGCAGCTACTCTGCCAGGGATATCTGAAGGGTGCGTGGAGAAAGACAGAAATTTAACATAAGCAAATATATGAGTATATATTAATTAAAAATGAATATATATATATATATATGAATATAAATATAAAACAAGAAATATATATTAAAAATTGCGTATTATGAATGTAAGTTATAAGGCGCGCATTACATAGATATATATATATATATATTATGATTATGATTATTATTATTCTTATTCTTCTTCATCTTAGTTCTCTTCTTATTATTATTGTAGTATAGAGCCACGACCTCTGGCGAAAACGAGGATTTTTCTATTTTATTATCTTAACGATGCTAGACGATAGTATGTACCTACATTTTGTCTATGCGACGCATTCTTGAGGCACAGAAAATTGGGAGAAAAAGTGAGAGAGGGAGAGGAACGCACGTATAATATTAGACACTTGCACTTGTCGAGTGATAAATAAAATACAAAGAAGGGACACACGAACTCGAAGCGTGGGCGACCCGCAAAACGCGTGCACGCACGCCAAACTCACACACTCACACACACCGATAGGCGCGTGGCCACGCGTTTGTATGTAAAATGTATCGATCCAAAATGCATCTACACGTACGTGTACGTCGTGCATGCATTATGTATAAATATTCACGTAGCCGTGCTGAGGATTAGGCGTGAACGCGCAAGTCGCCATTGTTCGCGACCGACGACTTTTAGAAACGGAATGAAACGAAGAAAAGTAATCGACGCTGAAATCGGGATCAGTCGATGGCTCAACGGATGCAGAATGGGGGGGAAGCTTGGATGATGAGATGGGGAAAAGAAAGGAATGGTTCGATTGGGAAGCAGATACGCTGGAATCGGAGTGTTATTCAGAAGAGAAAGAGGATAATAATTATGAGAGAGGAGGACCGAGAGAGAGAGAGAGAGAGAGAGAGAGCGAGAGGGCGAGATAATGCGACGACACGGAGCACGTGATAAAGAATAATTAATTTTATACTTTTTCGTGAACGTTGCGAAATGCTCAAACAAACAAACAAATAAGGAGAGAAAAAAAGAATGATGAGAAAAATCTTATCTATGGTAATTAATAAACTGGCGCGTGTGGCTCATTTAAAATTTGTGCACGTGATTCGCGTTGGCCTCAAATCGATCGGACCGGGATCGCCGGCGTTCGAGAAGCGTCTCGACGAACGATCGCAAGTTGCAGCGAGCTACCGCGAACGCAGGAACGAATCTAAATTTCCGATTCCGAAAGCAGCCTCGCGTATAGAAACGAAACTTACTCGAAACGTGTGGAGCAAGTGTCTACTCGCGAAAGAACGCAGCAAAACGGAGTTGGTCACGCGATACTCCGACTCTGTCGACCCTACAAACGCACAAAAAACAAATGAAATTATAAAATGCTGGGCGAGTATCGTGTGGCAGCGCGTTGGACGAGGCACGTTCGCAGCGAGCCTGATGAAAGAACAAATGAAACAGAGGTATCGAGAAGAAGATTTCCGCGGAACGTTCGTCGAGCTGCTTCCGCGTCGGCGGTCCAAGATAAACAAGCAAACGAGAACGAAGAAGATAGTCGCAGAGGGAAAAGAACGAATGAGTAATTAAAGGGAGAAACGATATGGAATGGAGGATACGAGGGAGGAGAAGGAAGAAGGAACCGGAGGAAAAGATGAGAAATTATTAATACAAAATATTAATACCTAAATGCCCGGTTTATTTTTATATTTATTTTTCGATCTATGAAACGTTATAAAAGTTTAAAAGTAATATTTAAATCTAAATATATATGACGATAAATATTATATACTTACGCTCTGTGTATGATATATAAATATATATATTATATATTACTATTATATTGATAATAATGATGGATGAATTAAGTATTATCCAGGAGCGCACCGTACAGTAAATGGTACGGTGCCATTACAGATTGATATTATAATCGTGTAAACGTTCGCCCCCCCTCACCGAGTAACGTTAACGGAAAAAAAAAATATCCCTCCCCCCGTTACACCAACCCCTTTCGACGAATCTACCGTCCCCCATCCCCCTTTAACTCGTAACATTAACCCCTTAAGTGCGAATTATAGAGAACATCGACCCGCTCGTATAACATTCCCGACGTAAAACTGTATTTGTAGATGAAAGGATCCTAGTTGCCGTAAAGGACAGGTACCATATATACATATATATGCATACATACAATATACATATATATTTATATCAATGTAGCGTGGTTAATCTTTGAAAATGAAGAGCGCGTATGATGTGTGGCACCGTAGGTTTATTAATTAACGTGATTACTATTAGGGGACGTCCTTCCAGTGGTCGGTCAGCAGCGTCGCAGAGCAATACAGAAACGTTGCTAAGGCGTTGGAAAAGAAACCGTTCTAAAGAGATCCACGAATTCCTACAGCGATTGCATCCAATTCATTTTCGATCATCGGTTCTCCAAGTTCAACGCTATCTCCAATCGCCTCAGTTCATCCAAGGTCTCATACCTCCCTGATCCTTCAATCTGGTTGAATCACAGATCTCCGAGTTTCTCGTTTTCCATATTCCGACATCTCCGAATCCCGATCTAACCCGCTCCTGTCGCCCTAAAATCCTAAATCCGGGAATCTACGGGTGAACTCGCAAGTCCAGGCCCCACCATCGAATCGTTCCGAGGCTCGCCCCAATCCCGTTCCCAAAATCCAGCCATCGCATCGACGACTCGGGATTCTTTTCCAATCGCCGAGCTCGTCGTCGTCGTCATTAGTCGGCGCACGGTCGATCGGCCGATCCGCCGAGGTTCGACGGCGGCTGGTTTCGTCGAACAACGAGGGAAGCCAGCCGTGAAACGAACACCGCGGAAACTCCTCGGGGGAACGGCTGGAATTCGTTTACCGATAAATCCGCTCGTCGCTCGGCCAGAACTGGATGACGGCGGCCGAGTGGCCAGCAAACCGGGCCATCCACGGCATTCGGTACACACTTTTCCGCCACTTGACTCGATTTCCGTCCCGGTCGCGCCGTCGCGCGCGCATCGATCCCATCGGACGATCGCCCGGCTAGTTGCGCGAGCGAGAGGGAGAGGGGCGCGGGGCAGAAGCGACCGGGGCGGGACGGAGCGTCTCAAAGGGATGCTGCGACGACGGCGACGACGACGACGACCTAATTAAAAAAAAAAACGAGAGAGCGAGACGCGACGTAGGTGACAAGAGGAGGGTGACAGGATAGGGAAGAAGGAAATATATGCCACGTACTGCCCAACGCTCCTATAGCCTAGTTACTTAAGTAAGGCCGCGTGCAAGACGATCGAGAGACGCACGACGCAGAACTGTAAGACGGATCCGTTGTAATCTCGTGTTCGTCAATCGACCGAGGGAAGGCGACGAGAATGTAGGCCACCCGCGATGATCTCGGGTTGAACGTCATCCTGGCCATCCAGCCTGGCCAGAGCCCTTGCGCGCTGGCGAGGGATGAAAGCTTGATGACGACGGGGGAGGATCGGACGATAGAACGACAGAAGGATAGAACCGGAGACGTCAGACCGTTAGACGAACGGATGGTACATGTGGGCCAGAAGGCTGGACGTCGCTGGCGTGGCGAACAGGGACGTTCAATCGAGATGAGTCGCGGGCGTTTGCGATCGACTTACTCGGATCGGTCGTAGACGTTACGCGCATTGAACTCGAGTATCATTCCCGGATCGCTCGCTCACTCATTTTCGCGTTCGGACTTACCTAAATGCGGCTAAACACGATCGATTTCGCGCGGATTAAGGTGATATACACGTAAATACATAGGATATATATATATTATATATATATATTATATATATATGTATATTTAACGTTATCCTGTATATATATATTTATTTATTTATTTACATACGTACATGATATATGGTATATTACTACGATATTACGCGCATAGCTTTTCGGACTGATTATCGTAACGATAAAACAAACACACAGACACACACGGACACGCTGGAGAGACGTGGAAACAAAGAGACGTAATACGAGGACAAAAGGAAGCAGGAACAAAGGAAGGAGCACAGAGCATATACACAATTCTCTCGTACGAGTGCAACGCAAACAGGACACGTTTCATCATCCGCCTTAAGGTGGTTTTTCGTTCGTCGGTTGTGCCGGCGCGGCGATCTCCTCGCCGTCGCGGAGGTTCACGGTCCTCGATCGCGCCCAACACACCGAAATATCCACGATCAATTCCGACGTGGACCAACCGTGCCGAATCGATTTCCCGAGGGTCTTCATCCGCGACCATCGCGAGGTATTGATTCTTCGGGCAACGCCAGAGCTGTCGAGCGTTTTTCCTTCATCTTGGATACGAATTCGGAATGCGGAGTGTATTCGTAAGCTCGCGAAAGGATGAGGGACAGTCTCCAGCGGCGGATAGGAATTGGCTTTCGATTTCTCTGTATCAGTGGCCCTCGATCGCTGCGAACTTTCAAGTCACTGTGAATGGCCACTGCTTGACGAGGGGGATGAATAGTTTAGAAAGGATTTCCAACCCTAATATTCTTAGTTTGTCCGCCGAGCTACGCCGAAAGCTATTTATAAAAAATTAACTCGAACGTGGCCGAATTCCGAGCAATCCATTCGCCTGGACGGCATCCCACGCCTCGCCGGAGATCAGCAACGAACGCAAATGGCGCGTCCGGACCAATGTCGAAAAGTATTACTTTAAAAATAATAGTTTCCGCTAAATCGAAGCGTTGGAGTTGACGATGATAATATATTTTTGTAAATAAACGAAAAATACGAAAACAGTCGGTAGGGCGCACGTCGGGCGATGTTCCCTTTAAAAACATATAATTACAAAGAATTCCGCGGGGATGTGGCGTGGGACAGCGCCGAGCGATCGATTGACGAGGGTAAAGGACGCGGAAGGGTGTTCCTCCAATGGGAGGGGAGAGGGAACGTGGGGGATCGGTATTCGTTTCTCAATCGGGTGCCGTTTATTCGCGAGTTACCCGTTCGGTGCAGCGTATCGCTGGCAATTTTCGCCGGATACCGAATTTCCACGATATCCGAGCAGTCGACGGGTGGATTGGTCGCCGTTCGAGCGGCTCCAATTCTGGTCGTTTAATGATCGACGCCAGGGGACTCCGTTATTAATTGCTGGCGCGGCCGCTATGATTTCTGTTTATACATAGAACGAGGGAGCCATCGGATTATATTTTTACGCGGGTAAAACTTGCTACGGGGCGGGAAGCGCCCCTGTCGCTGGCCGAACGTTCCACGCCTTCTAAAACTTTTCATCTGGTCGATTCTTCTGAGTTGACCGAGGCACCTCCCTTATATTGTCAATTTTATAACGGTTCGATTGACGGGGTTCTATTAGAACATTTCGACGTGTCTTCGCCCACAGTTTCCTATTAGTTCGTCACGAGATTTATTGGTTTACAGGACGTTCCCTTATCGAGTTCCATTCGTCGTACGGCGAGTCCTCCAGTTACCGAGTATTCGTGAAATTTCGCGAATCCACCGCGAGTCTCTTTACGTCCCCGATAGCGAGGGACTACGAGTTGTTGGAAGGCTTCACTGCTATTGTTTCTGCCGCGAGCATCGGGAATATGTAGAGGAAGATCGAGGACCATCGTCTGGCCATAATTTTACTACCGTTTAATGCGCTCGCTGAATTCTATGAACTGAAATGATTCAGCACGAGCACCACTCCCGCGAAAGCGTCGCCATTAGTTTCTGGATCTGGACTCCCGTGCTCTCCTCGACGAGCGTTTTTCGGCATCGATAATCCGCAGCTGGAGTGGGCTCCGTCGTGTCTCTCTTAATAAAACGTCGTAATGTTCGTCGCGGACTTAAATCGACGGCCATACATATTTCATCGCGGAGCGTGGTCTTCGTCGCGGGGAAACGGATACTTGAATATCTGGGCCTCGTTTCCTGGAATACGGCTTCAAGCATCGTCGTCTATTCAAATCGCGGCTTTCGCTATACGCTCTTCCTCCCGGCGGAAGATCCGCCAACGGGATACCCCCCGCGGGGGTGGATCATCCAGCCGGAATGGTGGACGACGCGATCGAGGATCGGCGAACATCGCGCGGCATTTCTCGCGCGACGACACTGATTAAGGCCTAAAAGAAATGAGGAGGATCGAGGTGCGCGCACGCACGCCGACCGAAGCTGCATGAAACGCGTGAATACGTAAGATGAGGAGCAAGAACAATAACAATCACGCTATACCTACACTCGGCTCACGAATATTTACACGAGCACATGGCATACACAGACACACAAATTAAAATATAAAAAGTATATATATATATATATATATAAAATAGAAGTATAAATATTAATGACATTTAATACGCTAATAATCTATCGTTTTTACGTATGTTACATGGTGTCATCGTCTACTAATTATCTAACAGAGTTCCCCCTGTGAATGTTGCCCCTGTACCCGACCATCTCCTCCTTCATCCCCCTGACCCCTCCTCGTGAAAAATGAAGACTTTCCGATCCCCTATTACCTTGCCGTCCTTTCCCCGCGCATCATTCTCCACGATATTTTATTCTCGGCCGACGAACGGTCGGCCGTATGCGTCTTCAATACGGAATTTCAAAGCAATAAAGTAAATGAAACTACTTAAGGTTACGCGAGGCGTGTGTGAATGCTATTACATGTAGGAGGCGAGAACAAACGAAATCGAAGAATTAGAAGAGGGAGAGAGAGAGAGAGAGAGACAGAGAGAAAGAGAAAACAAAGAAGAAGAAAAAAATACGAAAAAAAGAGAGAGAGAGCGATGAGAGGGAGAACTGCACTTGGATGATTATTCTTTGTGGCGAGTGAATGATGCGTAACGTTGCGCACAACGATCGACAACGATCGTGCCTGAACGCGGAAAGGAACTCCTCGTTTTTTCCCTCCACCCCCCTGGTCGTTACCCTCTCGTTTCCGTCGAGGCATCGAAATCGCCCGATCTTCCGCCACCCCCTTACCTCCTGAGATCACGGTTGCTGCGGACCATGCGAGAAGCGAACGCGTTAATAGACACTCCACTCGGTGTTTGTAGCTGAATTACTGTTCGACGCAAATGTCTCGAGTATCGGCGCGATTCGACGAGTGGATTCGTCGAGCGCTGTATCAAAAGGAGATTAAATTCGACTCGTTAAGAGGCAACTTGACGGTAATCGGTCCGTGGCAACCGTGACAATCCCCGCGGCCGACCCTTCGCCCGGGCGAAGGGACGTCTCGTCGCGCACACCCGCCAACCTGCCAATTTCCGAATGTACACCGTGAGTAGCTCGTATACCCCTATCGCGCTCTCGGATCCCCGAAAGCTTCTGTCACTTCCCTCCGAGAAGCCTCTGTTACCCTTGCGCGTCTTAGAGGCAATAAAGGGAGGAAGAGAGGGAATCTCGACGAATCGTTGGATTTCCTAGCGCGCACCCAGAACGCGTCCGCGAGAGAGACGTCAGGGCGTTCTGGATGCCGGGCGTCGGATACTCGAGAGAAGTGGATTGCGGCGCGCAGAGGCGGCCCGCGCGAGCATCTACGCGCGCGTGCCGTCCAGCCGCCGGAGGAAAAGTTATTGAAATAAAACGTCACCGTCGGTGGCGAACGGGCGGAGGCTCGGGCCACCCACCGCCACCCACCGCCGGTGGACAGCGTCGTCAACGAACTGCTTTACTCCTCTCTTCACGAATACCTACTTCTCGAACGATCAATTGCGTTTCTCGATGCTTCCTGTTTTCGTCTTAATGAGATCCAATTGCACACGCGTAACGCGGTTATAGACTGGAACAGATTATTATAATACATTGCCGTGATATTTTTATAATTTATCGGGAATAATGACGAAAAAAAAATGGGCAAAAAAAATTGTGGGAGAGAAAATAACGATAAAAAAATTGAGAGCGTATAAGATGACAGCAGAGAGACGGGAGGGACGGTATAACAGTAGCGAGAGAGAGAGAGAGAGAGAGAGAGAGAGGACAAAAGAGAAGAGTGAAGAAAATTGTACATTAGACGTGCGATGAACGTAATTTACGTAATTATATAACGATGTACCTATATTTAAACGGGGTATGCCGTTATAGGTCGAGAGCGTGGGACATTCGGGATATTTTGTAAAAAATTTCTTAGTGATCGATTTTTCTCGCCGGAGAGTTTAAAAGAGAACGGGAGAGATAGAGAGAGAGCGAGAGAGAGGGAGAGAACGAGAAAGATTGTGTGCGAGAGTGAGAAAGAGGTTAACGAGTCGTAATAGGTACTTCGTAAAAAAAAGTTGCATAAAATTGCATATCCTGCCTGTAATAACGTATATGTGTTAATTTGAATGATTGTGTCGTATATCGATTATATATTTATATATTGCTTTATGTATGTAGGATATATATATATAAAATATATGAAAAATAATATATTGAAAGAAAATATATATTATCTTCTACAACACGGTGTAAGTTATTTTTGTCATTTCGTTTCGCCACGTTTCAAACAGCGCAATCCGTTTCTCTCGGTACCACGCTTCCTCCAAACAGGACGCATCGTATCCTCTCGAAAAGTCCGCCCCGTCTGCCAAGAGTTCGCCACCAGTCGGGCGCGACTTTATTAATGTTTCATCGAAGCATCGATGCGATCGATGTAGACGGTTTTCAGGGACGAGCGTGACTGTCCTGGCAAACGCGCCTTTGATTGCCGCGCGTCGATGACATGTCGACTTTCGTAGAGGTCGTTCTGAACTCCGGCTGAACCCGTGGAATAAACCCCCTTCCGGCTGTATCGCGTATTGTGCGTCACCCTGTATACCCTGTTGGTCAGATGACTAATACTTGACGCCTCTGATAGCTGGAATTTATAGGCGTCCGATCGCAGTGCGTAACAAGAGGTAAATTTAGCGAGTAACGATAAGGGGAAGGTGTCGATCGAATCCCAGCTGCCGGATTCGGGGATAAAACGTTTCGAGCAGTGGAGGAGCGAAGTTCGTGGGCAGCCGAAGTGTCGATCGAGACACGATCGCCTCTGGAGACTGCAACCGCAGCGAAATTATGCCCGGAGTGGAAACACGCCACGGCCCGGCGATAAGGAAGGCAAATAGCCGGACGATAAGGCCGGCATCGATACGACAATACGCCACACGGACGTTGTAACATGTTCAGACAATTTTTTTCCTCCCCTTCCCTAATGGAAATTTCGTGGACGACCATATCAAAACTCTCTGTGATCAACGAAGACTGATCGTCCGTTTCCGCTAAAAGAAAGATCGAGGCAGGTTACGAGGTGCCGTGACGGCGCGCGATTTTCCGTCACGAGATCCCGAGCGCGAGCTTCAGAGGTTCAATGGTTACAATTAGCGTTAATAAGCTGACGTAATTACGGGACTGGAATATAATTTCCGCGTGGCCGCGTGAACGATACAGCTTTCCATTATCCTTCGTTGTTCCCCCGCTCGAGTACGACTTGCTCGAGCGCCCTTGGTTCTCGCAGAAGTGATTTCTAAACGGTGGAAATGAGAGGGTGAGACGGGGGGTGGACGAGGATGGAGATATCGTCTGCGTACACTACGAGTATTCACCTTTTACATAGGATGATATTATAGATACGTACTTATTGTCTAACGAAAGAGCCAAGATTGAAATAGTTCTGATTTAACGAAACTATACGAGTCTACAGATATATATATGGATATTAAAATATATATATATATATATGAAACAAGAAAATCGAATATACATATATTATATATTTATGAAGAGATATATCGTTTGTGTCGTAGCAATTTGTACACGAATACATGTATAAGGATGTTTGTGTATAAATTTCTGTGATTATATATATACGTATAAACCGTAGGAATCTTAAGACGTAACGTTAGTACATTCCATAGATATTAGTATTCCTATTTATCGCTACTATAAAGACACCAACCGAGGCTGAACGATGAGTAGATCAACATTCATCCGTTTCGTACGACACGGTCACGCAGCATTTAAAGTCGCTTCGTTAATCGAACGGTACTTCTCAAGGCGTGACATCGGAACGCCCAAACGTTTGATCGACAGCCTACATTCCCATAAAGTGTCTTTTCTTCGCCCTTCCCGCGCCACTTCGTTTTCAATGTCTGGATCGTTTACGGCGACCAACGCTTTTCTCCCGTGGCCTCGTTCGAATAGATCTCACCAGATCGCAGGTGATTTCCCGCCTATCGTGCCCCCTCCTCGCCTCCCGTGTATCAGTGCACATAAATCGTCCGAGAATCCTGCTGGACCACCCTCTCCCGCGGCACAGGACCGACCCCTGCGAATCGCGACGAACGAGACGCATGAATCTTCCCTCTATTGGGTTATCTCCACGAAACGAACGCTGCGAATTCGTTCCCTCGATGTGTAGCCCGATTATACGTTGTAAGTCCGCGTGATTTCTAGCGTGGCGAGGAGCAGCGGAACGAAGGTGAGAGAACCACAAAGGAATTTCGAGGCGAGAATAAGAATATTAAATATGAAAATTTTATGTTAAACGATTTTATTAAAGGTACACTAAAAACTAAATTAAAATGCACTAAGAACTAGAAAATAATTTGTTTCTTTTACTACAATTTCGATAGTGATAGGTATATTACGAACGCCTGCAAGGTTTCAAGACAAGATTTGCCAGATTTGAACCAAACATACAAACATACAAACAGAGGATCGAAGCTGAATAAAATCGTTTAAAAATAAGAATTCGGGATCTTAATAATTGATATTAGTTTGGAAGAATATCTGGGGCGTGTGAAATCGAGGCGAGGTGCACGCTCCCTGGAAAACAGGAAACGAGGGGGTGAACGTCACTCCTAGATCGCTGGCGATGGACAAATTCTGGTACAGAGAGGGCTATGGCGGGAGCAGAAATCGACGGAATATCAAATATCGCTGGATAGTGGTATCAGTGATCGCCAAAGAGGAAACGCGGTGCCCGCGAATGAAATTCCTGGGGCGCGGTTGAAAACCATCACTTTAGAGGGTTTGCGTCCGCCGCTCGATTCGCTCGTCCCTGTTATACGTATAAATATATATGAATATACGCGATAAATACGTTTATATATTTTCTTGAATCGCCAGTTCCTGAGCCGGAGAGGAAAAGGAAGAGAAGAAGGGATGGGGGAGGGGGAGGAGATGGGGAAATGAGAGGAGATTAAACCTCGGGATGGGTGGCCAACGAAGGAAAGGCTCGTTTCAAAGGTTCTCATCTGCTCAGCTCTCCAACCCTTCCGTCTACCCCCGTTCATTCACTTCACGTTTGCTAACTCGTCGTTCATTATCGTTAACGAGAAGTTATTGCTTTCAGTGCGCGATAAAGCCCTCGTGGTGTTGGTTGGTGCGTACTCGAGAGTCTCGTGGAGCGGCTGCAACGAAAAATCAAAAGCTCGCCAGCTTACGTGCCTTCAGCGGTGTTCTGTTTTTTTAATGTTGGGCGGACCTGGTGGACCCGTCGCGTTCCCATTGTAACTTAAAAGCGATTGGCTATGGTACTTCCGAAGCGACTTTTGCATCGTAACACTATGTGGCTCATTTGCTTTTGCATCGTTGTTGGATTTCATTCTGTAATTTCCCTTTTATTTGGCTCGACATCAATTTCATCAGAAGTTTATTCGCCAGGGTTTCCGTTTATTCATTGTGGAATTTTATTTAAATCTTTTGACGAAGCGTACAACAGCGATAAATTTGTGGTTCTAAAATTAAAGGCTCTTTGATAAACATTTCGATTATGTACGAAAAATGCACGCTCTGATGAGACTATCGAGCGTACGAAATCGAGAAGGAGCATTCGTTCGTAGGAGCAGTAGAGGGGTGGATCCGACCGGGGTAGACGAAACACAGGAGGAAACTGAGGGGGCGTTATGGAATTTATCGAACTTTCTTCATTCGCTTTTTAACTCTGGGTAGTCGAGGCAGAATTGCAATTTCTTGAAAACCCTCGTATAAAGATTGTTGACATTGGAGGATATTAAGAGGCCATGTAGCAAAAAAATAGTTTCCTTTCAAGCTGCCAGCAATTATCTAAGTAGAAATTAGGTAAAAGGATTACTTTCGATGCTCTGGATCCATCGCCAAAATCGATCCAATGGAAAGGGCAAAGGAACGATAGTAGTTCGCAGGAGATTTCTTGCATCCCACGGCGTACTTGTAAACGTAAAACTCGGAAGGGTTTAATCGATTTTTGCTCAGCATTATTAGTATCGATCTGAAATGATCAGGATGAGATTAGGGAGGGATATTACACGAAAGCAATGGAGGAATGCTCTCCCATATTTGATCATCACCTGTCGTCATTCATTAATTAACGTGCTTTGCCTAGACGGGAGTTTTCTCTCGTGTTTTCCCTTCTCTCTTCCTGTTTCTCTCTGCCCTTTGCAACAGCACATGCGTTTGGAATATGCATGCAGAGTGACTCGAAGAAACATACGAAGACACTGCGAACAAATTCTTTGATTCTTTGTTCGAGTAACGCGAGTGTTTTCCCCGGTACTGGTCAAATTTTTGCACAAAATGCGATTAATGGCGATGATTATTTTTATTATTAAAAAATCGATGTTGCACCCTGCTAACTTTAAATTACGCATATCACAGGCAATTGTAACCCTCGGACGTGTTTAATTGATGAACTTATGTTGCCTGAAGATTTTCTTTCGTGTCTGTGTTGTATGCCTGCAGACTGTTCGATTCTTATTCCAAATCACCCTGTACGTGTACACGTACACGTGCGTGCTTAGAGGAGGAAACAGAAGAGATGAAGAATAATATCGAACGTACTGGAACAAAGGTAATTGAACAGCAGATTGGTGGTAATGATAATTGAGTAGCTTCGAACAAAGGGCAGGGAAGGAGCTAGAGAGAGGGAGGAGGGAAACAATAACGTGCAAACGGATACTCGCAGAAATCACAAAATCGGTGCCAAACAGTTCTTAACGTTAAACGAGAAGCGCTACAAAGATTATCGTAGAAACGGGGGACGCGTGGACATCTTGCTCGCGGGAGAAAATAAGAGGAACCGAGTCGGACGCAACAGAATCGAACACGCGCACGAGATGGAGCGGATGTTCGCGCGTTCCACGAACCTCCTGAGAATCAAACGAAATAAGAAGTCTGAGAGAAACGATGCGATAAATATAGAATCGAATCGGTCGAGGAAGAACGCCCGAAAATACATTCGATTTTTCGTCGGCGTCATTGTTTTAAAACACAAACGAAAGCTAACAGTGTTCAGAGAGAATATGCGCGACAGCTTGGTGTCTGCCAAACACCGTTTTCTACATAGAATCTTCGATTCTATCCGTGTTCCCGATGCGTTCTTCGTCGACGCGTTTATATATCTGTAGCCTAAACTAAATCGATCACCCCCTCGATCTATTTCTCGCAAATGTAATCGTCGATGTGCAATAACCGGAAGCGATTGAATCGGTTTAACAGGTTGTCGTGAATTCTGCAATATGTATACTCCTAAAACGAACAGAAAATACGTCTATATAAATCTATATATTATATATATATATATACATACAAATCTATATGCATACACATACTTTCGATACCTGTGTGTCCACGTTCTATCGTCACCGTTTCTCCGTAAAAAGCAAAGCAAAACCAAACGAAGCAGGATCCCATTTACGCGCGCACGTAACCCATTCACGCACACACACGCCGCACACGCGGCGAATGTGTTTGCAAAGCGCACCGGCATAATTACCGTACGTCGTACATGATAATTGTTAATTATCTAATACGTAATTATTACATAAATATATATTATATATATATATATATACATAGATCATACATATATTCTTATATATACATGTGGGTGTATATGCATAAGAGCGAGGCTAAAGCGAGTGAGAGAAAGAGAGTGGATAAAAGGGTCGAGGAGATTGTACGAATGCGCAGTGTGACGTGAATGCTCCGAGGCAGAGGTTCGTTTATTTTCATCGCGAATCCTTACGTCCGGACCGCCCCCGTGGTCTCAGGACGTCCATGAGGATCAAGTCGCCGCGGACGACGGCGGACGCCGGCTGCAAGTGCCGCCGCGAGACCGTAAGTGCGTTCCCGGGCCTTGCACTGATGCAATAATAACATCGCCACGGCTATCGGTGGCGCGTGCCGCGACCTTTGAACCGGTGCCACGTGCCACCGACCTCCAGGTGCAGTCGCACTGCTCGCGACATTAAGCATGATCCACCTGCCGAGCGGTGCACCGAGCGTGCCTACGCGCAGACGTTGTGCAGGTCAGGAGCTGGGTGCGCACGGCGTATATGATTTGGTTCGCTCCTTCGCCGCTGAATTTCTTCCGCCGAATGGTGCCGTGCACTGCGGATACGCAAGGTTCGGTTGATATTCGATTTATTGTTGGCGGGACTAAAGAGGCTTGCGTATCAATCGTAGCACTAGAAATATCCCGTTCAATAGCTCGGAGTTGGAGTAGAGGACGCGAAAGGAGAGAGCAAGAAACCGCAGAAGAATTTCTACGAACGTGAGGTTTTCTGCGCGGCTCGTAGAAATCGAGAAACAGGGGGTTGCTCGAGGCGCGATAATAATAAGAAAAAAATTGAAGGGAAGCAAAGGCAATCAGGTTCTCTTCGGTCGCAGGATAAAAATATATGTTTTGCGCAATCTTGTTTACGACCCGCGGTATCGTAAACCGAGAATAGGTGTTTCCTTTTTAATGACGAGGTGGTAACTGAGTTGACAACTTCGTTAGCAGTCGCGTTCGTGGAACGCAACCCCCCGTGCGCGCTGAAATGGAAGCCATCGAATGAATGGCGCTGAGCTTCGATCGCGAGGGTAGGCTCGCTTTTGATGACTGCCAAACGCCACGAGCCTCGCGAACTGCTTCAAACGCGTGCCTGGAGCAAACCAATTTCATTTGTCGACGGCGCTCGCAACCCTCCGTGCTCTTTCGGTCATCTTCCGTCTGTACTCGTGCGTCTATCCGCCAGAATGTTTGCGCAGCGATTAAATGTGTTTTATTATTAAAACCTGAGAATCTAACGATCCCGACGAACGAGAGTGTCAGGCTTGCTCGCTGCTCGGTGGTTGGTGAACACGGGAATTAATCGATATCTCTTGAAGGCTAACATTCACATCGCGAGTCGACACACGAGAAATCTATTTTTGCAATATTATCACCATTGTACTAGGCATCTCGACGAGGGTAGCTACCCAGGGGGTGACGGTCCCTTTGGGAGGGAACGCTGGATGGTGTGTTCATCCCTGTAAAACACCCGAGTAGCGAAAGTCTACTTCGAAGACGGGCCTTAATATGCTTCTGGCTTTATCGTGCTTTTCGACTTGACTTACGTAACAGAGAGAGAGAGAGAGAGAGAGAGAGAGAGAGAGAGAGAGAGAGAGAGAGAGAGTACGTTAGTTCCTTTCGAGTGTGAATAATTTAAGTGTCCTCTTGCCTAGATTGAAATTGCATCCTTGAAACGAGGTAAAGCCACAGGGTGTGTCAAATATTTTGTAACGCGAGTATGATTTGCATCCGACGAGAAATATTTACGTGGATCAATGCACTGCAGTTCCACATAATCCTTCCCCTAAATACGTTGAATTAAATTTGTACCGAAGGGTGAATGCGATTACTTTGTACACTCCCCAAACGACAAATGTTCGTATATTCTTAGCGTGCGGAACGCGACGATGATCGTCAGCGTGATAATATTAAGTGGAGCGAACTTGCGACTGCTTTACATTCAGATTTCTCAGTTATCAGGCCTGTGCGGATGCGCGAATCGTGCGAGTTTGGAGGCAGGTCAGTTCCGTCGAGTAGTCCGCTATCGATCATTTCTAGGGAGGAGGAAGAGTACTCGACCAGCTCGTTACACGACCAGCCTGATTCTTTAATCAACTTTAATCACCTTTGACAGACGCTGCCGTCAAAAGAAATCATTAAACGTATCCCCTCGACCGAGAACACCCTCTGCCACGCGATCGATCCATCGACGTCGCCGTGCTTCATAAAACATTTCCAGTCCCATCGGAGGTTCACTTGCATTCGACGGGTCGACGAATATATTCGCGGACAATCTAGCAGGATTATTTCACCTCGATCATTTCCACGACGATTGTCTCGATGCTCTGCCCTCCTTCCAAGGAAATTCTGGCCGCGGCGCTGCTCGCCGCGCGATTCGCGCGCGACTGGAGGCGATTCGTCAAGCCAAACGTGTTCCACGGGACGGCTGGTCGGTCGACCATCGTCGTCGTCGTTAAAAAAGAATTGTTATTTCAGCGAATGTACGTGTGTGTGAAACGTATATAGATGCCGAAAGAACAGACGCGAGCTCCCCGAGTGTGCAATACGTGCACTTTTCTTCGAATTGAACGTCGAAAGGTATCTGGATAGGAAACGGAAAGGAAGGAGTAGAGGGTGCGTGCGAGGAGATATTATGGTGGTGAATTTGGAAACCTGAATGCCTGCGTTTCTATGTGCGGAAAGAGAGATTGCGAGAGTGAAGTGTAACACGGCTAATCCCAATCTATCAGGGTTTCACGTATGTCTAACGATACGAAAGAGGATAAGATAAATAAATGAATAAATATATAGATAAAAGAATAAAAAATATATATACATACATACGTACATACGCACCCACTTATATATGTATATACATTACGAAATACATTATATTAATAAATAATATCATATCCGACGGAAGGGATCGTCTTTATTCCCCGCCCTCTTTGTTTCGCCTCCAAAAATAACACCTGCTCACCTTTTTCGTTTACAATTGGAATAGCAGAGACAGTAGGAAATGTCAAAATTTTATTTCCGTATTTTTAAGCATCACTGTTTTTTTTTTATTCTCAAAATGATGGAGAGCTTTATCATCGTCAGAATTCAGAGCGAGCTCCAGATCGAGCGTACTCGTTGTTATCAATCTCTCGATAAGGATCCCGCTGGAGAACCACTGTCGAGGGTGCAAGAAACTCGTCGGTCGCCGGGGTTGAAGCACCCGCCGCGGTGGCTGCCGCGCTTTAAACGTGGAGAACCACTGGCCCGGCGGATTCGGTGCAACAAACGACCTGCCAGACAGCGGGGGTTGCAGGACGACCTAGGAGGGTGGGCTGGAAGTACAGCGGGTAGTTTCGGAGGGATGAAGAGTGACTCCCTCGATCTCTCTCCCTCCAGCTCGTCAGTTCATCTCTCTCGACTTCTGCATCCCCTATCCTCGTCCCCCCACGTCCGTTTCACATCCCGTTTCTCTCGTTCCTATTCAGTCTCTCTTTTCCTGCATTGCTGTCTCTATCTCGCCCCTCCTCTCTTTCTCCCTCGCTCTCCTCTTCATATTCCCTTCTGCTACTCTATCCTCTCCATTCCGCCCGCCTCTTCATCCCGCTTCCTCGTCCCATCTCCTTCTCCCTTCCACCTTGCAGCTCACCCCCTCAGCTCACTCTCTCTCTCTCTCTCTCTCTTCGATTCTGCATTCGTGTGCTCGATGCTGTCGGTGAACGCGAATCTCTGTCTGGTCTGGTGGAGCGGAGGTTTCGTTGCCATGACAACGAACCCAGGAAACCCAGCCACTCTCTCACACCCTCCACCGTATCTCCCGTTTCTCTCGCCGCGACCTCCGCGCCCTCCACCGCGGAATACGCCGATTCTCTTCTGGCAACCCCTCTCCGCGGACCGACACCAGCACGAGTGCAGGCTGCCGTTGCACGTTTCCCCTCTGGGTGGTGTGCGATCGCGAGACGTATATCCGTGTTTCCGCGTGGCTCTGCCCTCTACGTACGCTCGCGGGCGCGCATGCCCCTGCGGAGCACGGGCCCGGGGAGGGTAGGAGGCTACGTGAATGCAAGAACGACGCTGCTGGTCGTCGGCGCCTCGGCGCTGGTGTTGGTCGCGCCGGGGGTATACGCGCGTACCTCTGCCTCTCCGTGCGTGTGTTCGTGCATGTATGTGTGCGCGGCAACTCTGCAGACTGCCGCCCGGTTCATCCACCTCCACATCCTGCTCCCAGGCTGCTGCACCCCCGCCCTCCAAGTCTGGCGAGGGTGGCCGGTGCACGCAACCCTGCGCCACGCCGGGTCGAATGTGCGTGCTCGAGAAACGACACCGGCGTGTCTACGCCCGGCGGAATGGAAATGTCGAGCCGATTGTCATTGCAATCGCCGTGGAGGTTTTTCGGCCGAAGATCGACAGGAGGGTGAACGATTGATAGTCCTGGTCATCTAACGGCGAATCGGTGCGGGTAATGTGACAGGGTCCCGACAAAGGGGTTGGTTTTGAGAAGGCGGTGGATCGCTCAAGTATCCCCTGCATTTTGGTGCACTGTATGCACGACAAGTTACGAAGAGATACATACGTATAGAGTCACTCGCGAGGCCTGTCTGACTGTAGACGATCCCACTTCCCTTGCCCCTTACAAGCTCTAACGTACGAGGTAACGTATACATGTACGTTTCTGCACGTTGCTTCATATATTATTCAACTTACTGCAAATATTCTGGAAACTGAAAGTCCATTGGACTATTCGTTTTCTACCTTCTCCGCTAGCATTCCCATCCGTTAATTGTCATCCGATAGACACAAGTTCAAAGCCCTTCGGAGCCCAAATTTCCGTTGATACACTCGCATGAATCGATCGATTAAATACGCTCGCAGTGACGAATATTAATTACAACATCCACCCGCGGGCGAGGGTGGCGCGTTGCGAATATAATGCCGTGTACTCTCCACTTAATAACGCCCGACTGCGTAATTAGATCGTCGACCGGCACGCGGCTCACGCAGCAGGAAAATTAATTTACGTTTCGCAGCGATTCCTTCGCCAACAATGGCCGAAAATATTAAAGTCGACGGGCCGAACGAGCCTGCTCCTCGGGATCAAACGAGGGAACATACGTTTTACGCGTTCCCTTGACTAATTAACCGCGGAAAGTGTGGCTGCAAAGTCGACGACCGTCGCGCTAGAGGGTGGGGGTAGGTAGCTTTAAATCGGAGTTACAATTAGCGTCCCTTCCAACGGGCGGGACCTCGATTTGGCTGTAGGTATGCGTGCACGCGTTAATTAATCTCGAACACACCTGAACTGCAGCTACTCCGGTCATAGGGGATGAAATAATTCAGGAGGCCCGGTACAGAGAGCTTGAAACGACAGTGCAGCCCCTGCACCATTCGCCCTCCACCCTCTCCGTCTTCCTGCCTCTCTCTGCTTCGCCTTTCCACGTTCAAGCGTCTCTCACAAGGGGAGGTCGCGACCTGGAGGAGTGCTGTTTGGTTAAAAGTGGGCTTAACATGTAGTAACCGTCGAGTATCAACAGCTGCTAGAATATTATCTACTAATCGTTCACCATTTCCTCTGAAACGACCCGAATCTTCCGAATTTTAAGCTCCATTTCGTACCAAGAAGCACTCGCTCAAGCCCTGACCTTCCCTTGTCAGGTTTCCCTTTGCCCTTCTCCCCTTCATGCTCGCAGGTCCCGCTATCGTTTCTCTCGATCCCTTACCTCTCCCGGCCGCGAATGATATTTACGAGCGACTCGCCCGGACGTTCGCATAGAAATTACTGGTAATTCGCTAATCGATACGGCAGCGCATGCAAACGAGCGGACAAGAATACTTGGCGCGGTCGCCGAAGGAGAGTCGCCGATCGCATACGCGCACCGCGAGGATCAGGGACGCCTAATATGGCGGCGGAAGGGAAAGAAGAAAAGAGGAAGACGTGGGAAGCGACAAGAGTGGAAGTGACAGGAGCGCAGGAGACGAGAGAAGGCGAAGAAGGCCAGGGTATTGCATTCTGGCGCTCCCTCGCGCTCCTACCCCCGAACGACTGCGGTTTTCGGTGCGGATCCGCAAAATAGGACGGAGCCACCCTCTTTTCGAGAGGGCACTCGCCGACGGAGACGCGTATAGTGGGGCGGAACGGGAGCACGACGGAGACGGGGCTAGGGAGAAGGTGGATGAACCGCGGCCGGAGGTCGGTGAATGGCGAACGAGGGGAAGGGTGCGGGAGAGCATCGACGGGCGAGAAAGAGGCCGAAGGAGGGTTGAACAGAGTGCGCGCGGGACGCGAAAAGGGACACGACGTCCTGGGGGACCAGTGACGGAGTCGCGGGGCGGACAATACTAAAGTTTCTCCGCGATTATTTCAATGGGCAGCGCGACGAAACGACAGAACGTAAATAAAAAAGCCGGAACCCCGAACAATGCCGATCTACCCCTCGTTTGCCGCGCCACCGAGACTGACAGCCATGTGTAAACAGGTTGAAGGGTTGGAACGCCGGGGGAGATTCCGGCAGACGGCATCGTGCGCAAAAAACTTAATTTCACTGGTTGATCAGAAAATTGTGCAATCCGGGGGGGTGGTGGTTTGCGTGTCGCGTAACTCGATTGCACCGACGAAGATTCTGTGACGTCGTGGTACCCGTCTGTAGACACTGTACAATTTCGGTTGGCATGAAAGTTTCAGGGTGACACAACATTTGCTTTTCCACTTACGCTGGTGTGGGATAAGGGAAGTTTTCGATGATAGAGAGGTGGGAGAAAAGTGGATGGTGGAGCTCTAGGGTAGACGGGGTGGGATTGGAGTACGGGCGCTGGTACGGGTATATGTGAGTAGAACGTAGCAAAATGTAACTTACAGGTAAATATAGGATGTACGAGTATGAAGTGCATATACATTCTACTTTCCATACGGCAGTATCGAAAAAGATGCAGAAGTTCACGCAGCGCGTCCATTAAACCCCAGGAAGATTGGAATGGGATGAGATTTCGGTGGGGCATGCACCGCACGTTCTCAAATCCCAGTCCGCCGCGAAACGCCGGGCCGTTCCCTTCTATTAACAAATTATTCGGCACATCGGGCCCCGATTCTCCGTTCGTACGTAATGCTTCTCTGTTCGCGATGTAGCAGGCGCTCGCAAATATCACGTGATACAATATCCCTCCCCTGTGCACGAGCGAATGCGAGATGAACGCTCGCGGGAGCGGTTGTCGATATTATGTCTGCGAAGAGGGAAGAAGCGGGACGGTTGCATCGAATCGGTCGGAGCGACGGAGAGGAATTGAAAGAGCGCCAGACCGCCGCGGAGAGGGTTAGAGAGTAGCAGGGAGTAGACGCGGAGAGAGACGGAGCCGTGGACACGGTGGAAAAGAGCAAGAAGGCTGTCCGGGGAAAAGAGAGGAGAGCTACTGGATGGAACAGAGAGCGGTGGCCACCGTGTCAGAATCCAGGCATTCGCTACCATCCCCCGTATCTCTTTGCATCCTCCTCCGCTGGCAACCCCGTCCAGCCGCCCCTCCTGCAGCTTCTCCTGTTCCTCTTTCTCTCCAGCAGCCATCGGCGGCAACATCAGCCAGCGGCGTTGCACGCAGCCCCGGCAACCTCCTCTCTCAACCATCGAGCCAAAGGGCGCTTTCATGGTGCCTGAGCCCGCTCCTGGGTTTACGGCACGGCTGCCTATGAGCTGCATCGTCGGCCCGCGAGTACGACGGACTGGCGGCACCGCACGCTCACGCTGCTCCAGGTGCAATATCGATCGGCGTTGCACCTTCGATCGCGACGCCGTGACTTCGCCCGCTGACAGCCAGCTCGCGCCGCGCTCACGACAGAGGCTCGTGCCAGCCTGGCTCCCGATGAAAATGATCCAGCGAAAGATTGGAATTCCGCTGACGCGCACAGTAATCGAAATGTAATGGCGCGTTGCAGGGAAACGTTAATAACGAGGATGGGACAAGGTGATTGGTATTACGGGCGATTTCTTCTCCGTTCTGCGGACTCCTTGGAAATTGCGATCACACGAACGAGTGTTTTTTTTAGAATAGTTTGGACGAAGACAAAAATTCCTCGTTAATTCGAGGTTCCCGGGTGCAGCAGCACCCCCGAGCTGAGCTCTGAGTTACCCTCGACGGCTCGCCAGCACCAGACTCGAAGGGATGGGCGTCTTCGAACTTCGAATTGACTTTCGGCCTTTGCTACGTTTCGGAACCTTTCTGCGCGCTCTCTCGTGGAAAGTTCCATCGTTCGATTCGCACCCTTCGGACCCTGTTGTCAACTGTACAGTCAATCATCCATCTCTATCGCTCTTGTGTCATATTAGCGGATATCCCAAGCAGAGTTCGGGATCAATGAAACGCGGCGCGCCCCTCAGCTCGTAAAACCGAGCGAGAGTTACCGAGCGCGACGCGCATTCTTGCCGGACGTGTTTTCGGCGCGGCCGACAGTATTTACGAGGAATCGAACATCGCATCTGTCAGCGGTGAAATATAACTTCTGCCGTTGCGTACGGGCCTGGACAGGTGCAATAAACACGTTCCTCCGCTTCAGCTGCGACGCGGATTGCCGTCGTTCTTGCGCGCCGATCTCCAACCTGGATCGGTACCGAGGGCTCACGTTTGTTTCGCGTAGTCACCCCGCTGCAAGTTCACCAACTAGTTCGCCGATATTTCACGATGATTTACGCTAATGCACCTGGTCCGTACTTTTACAGTATCGGGTATATGCACACGTGTGTAATCTATAGCTTTCTTAGTTCCAGGACGTAGATACCGCTCGGGAATTTCGCGAGATTAACCTGGAAACTCCGCTGAAATAATTCACAGCCCTCCAACGTGCTATCTTATACACTTAGAAATCTCGCTCAACTCGCAATTCGACTCCGCTCTGTTTTCAGAAACCTGCCACCGTTGAAGATTATCGAAGGCCGAGGTAAGTACGTGCTCAACGTGTCGTTGCAGGTGTACAATGAAGAAACAAGATGGTTCAAAGAGCAGAAAACAAAAGGGAGAAGAACTACTATCGTTTATAAGTTCACCCCCGAGTGGCGCAACGTCTCCCGTTGTACATATATAGCTCGCTTAATATCGTCAGGCGGATTCTCCTCGACGCTGCGTTACAGTATTAGCTCTATTTTTTTTCTCACATTTCCGAGTCGCTTTTATTTATAGCCTGCTAATTAAGGAGCCCGCGGAGTCAGGGTTGCAGTCACGTGAGGGGGTAACACACCGTCTCCGACGAAGCATAACCCTCTCCTCTACGCCCCTGTGCTCCTCGTCGACGCTATCCTCCAAGGTCTGTGTCTCGTGGATCAACGTTAACCCTTGCGTTTTCAACCCTCTGGCGTTCCCCGTTCAAGGCCAGACTGCTGAATATTTCAAGGGGCAATTTCAACCCTCGGCCGACGCGTTCGTCGCGACGGGGACAATCAAATTAATAGATCTGCCTCCTCCCGACGCAATCGACCCGTCGTTCGATTCGGCGGCGCGTTTTTAATTCTTAATCGCAAGGAAACACAGCAGCCCTGCGTGGCGCTGCATACGCATGCAATACCTGACTTAATTGATCGTTCATTTCGAACCACTGCTATTCATTTCAGATCACCGGAAAGGCAAGCTGCGCGTTCGTCGGCGCGATATGTCTCTTCTGACGTGCACGGGGGCCGCGTTTCGCGTTAATGCAGCGTATAGGAGAGCCGGGGCACTTTGCTGACAGAAAAGCTGTTTAACGGTGGGCGTCGAGCGTGCTCCGTTGACACAGCAAAGTGGCAATTAGTAAGTAGGTAAATAGACGGTAGACACACGGCGAGTAGGTAGACGGTATGCGCATCTGGCTCCGTTTGCGATACCTTCGCCCGGAATTGCAACTTTCCGAGGAAATTTAATCAAACCGTTCCGTGAATTTCGCGCAAACCGAGGCAAGTCTCTCCCGCCGCGGCTGCTATCGGACGAGACGCCGTAAAAGGGATATTGGTATACAAATTGCGTTGGTCCGCGGGTTAGGGCGACGAATTTTTATGAAGCACAAGGAAGCTTCCTGCGGTAATACCGTCTGAACTAATTACAACTTTCTAAATACATTGCCCGCCAGAAGGACTTCCCTCTTCCAATTACCTCTGCCCTCTAGTGAACGAAATCCAAATTCCAGTCGAACGGGGGAAGAGACAAAGCAGAGGCAATTGCGCGCTAAGCCAATCCGTACAAGGAAGACATTCGGCTTAACGATCGCTTGACTGCCCGAAAGAGAAACCTGGCCAGTCTATGATTTTGCATGCGACCCTGGGAAATCACGTTCGTGCAAATGTGCGCGGTGGGAGCCGCCAGTAAAACGCGATACGAGGTAAGCGACTTTTGTGGTGTCAGCGAAGGTCGCGTAGACTTCTGTGCGCTTGAAGGCTTGAAATATCGACCAGGGGTAAATTTACATTGCTCAGTAATTGGGCATCTCGAATGGCCGGCTGGTAAAAGGCGTAACGCTCAGCCAGCGGTCGTGAACATTTACAAGCTGGTGGAAATAGGGCTGCGAAGATAGTTTCTACGTTTCTTCGAAGCTTTCGAAGCTGCTGTGCGTTATCAACCGACAACATTCGTGATATCGAGAACGTGGTGTTGTATGTACTACGTGGCCCATCGCGAGAGCGTCAGCCTCGAGGAGCCAGGCGGAGCGCGACGTGCAAAACAGTGGTCGCGCGTCAAACACAAGGGGGGGCACGTAAGAAAACGGGGGGAGAAAACACCGCGTGAAATACCGCTGGCCGGGTGCAGGGAGGGTGGCGGAAAGGCCAGGGGTGCCGGTTGCACCTCGGGGGTGGGGATAATAAGAAGCAGGTGGTGGCGCGTGCTCGTTTATACAGACGGCGTTCCTGCCACGTGGAAGCGATGGAGGGGCTGGAAAAAAGAGGGTGCCACGCGAGAGCAAGAGGGAATGAAGAGGTGGCAGAAGGAGAGGCGACCACGGCCACCAAGAAGACGGCCAGGAAACCGAGTGGAAAAAGAAACGACGCTGCTGGACGGCCATGCCGTCGTATAATGCACTTTTTCCCGCCTCGGCCAACGAAATTGAGCCACGAGCCCGTCCACGAGTCGAGCTTTCGTGCTTTCTTGCCCCTGATTTCACCCCCTTGCTCCTACTCGATCTGTCTGCCCTGGGCTTCGAGTCTGGCTGGCACGAAAGTGCAGATAAATAATCTTTGGAATTGGACGCTTTCTGGAAACTGTTGTTTATAGCGAAGTTTGTTCTCACTGGCAAGCGGTCGAGGGGAGTTGTCGCGTTTTAAAGATACATGGCCGAGTCGACGCAGGCTAAACGGCTATTCGATTTTCTTGAAGAATTCGCGACGAGGAAATTTGTGCCGATAGGTAAGTGTGCCTACGTATGGCTCGTCCGAATAATGAAGAGGAAGACGGTAAAAATGACGGTGAGACGGGGAGAACGCTGTGAGCGAATTACTGCGACACCTGCTGCTTGCCCGCATGAAGAATGCCGCGTCGTCTTACCTGACAGCGTGCTGAAGGAACTGCACGTGCGAAAGGTGGAAGGGAACGGCCAGAGAGGCGCCATTTCTTTTTCTCCTTTCGGATTTCATAATAAATATTTCTTAAGCCTGGCATAAGCTAGTGGATGGCAGTCTTTTTACACTCGAAGGCATATTTTCCTGTAGCATCGTGGAATCAATGGCACGTGCTCCGTTCGCCGAGCAGAAGAAGCCAGGCATGGAGCCCCTTCGAAAAAAGAGCCCAAGAAAAGCATCGTTCAGTCCCTCTTCACAGTCGATTTGAGGCTCCCATGGCAACTTAGTCACTCATCGACGGGCACCGGGCGCTATGACGCCCCGGTGTATCCGCTACGTGTTGAGAAATAATGCAAGACCACGCGTCAGCAGTGTCCCGTGCTGGCGAAGGAAAACCTCACTAATAATAGTAATGCGAAAGAAGGCGGCGGAGGAGAAGTGCAGCACCTGCCGTGCACCCGCATGCAGGAGGAAAACAGCGAAGGTGCTGTTCCGGGCCCGCAGAGAAAAAGAGAGGAACGATCTCCGTCCGGATGAGGAGACCGCCGAGGAGATAGGCGAGCCCCCTTTTCGGTTCTGGAAACGGGTCCTGTCTGTTCAAGAAGGAAAGAAGAAGAGCAGGTGTTGTGCCGCCTGGCAGCTGCCTCCCACCTGGGACTCATCGCAGGCCCCGATCTACCTCTGCCCGTTCCCGTTGCTGTTGTTGCTGCCGCCGCTGTTGTTGTTATTACCACGGCGTGCCTCGTTCACGTGTTACATGCGTTGCGCACACGATAGGCGGTCGTCGTGGCGCGTTTGCGCGAACCTTGTAATTCGGACGCCACCTGGCTGATGTCGGTGGCCTGGCTCGTCCTTAACCCTCCTCACGCACCAAATTTCTGCCTTACGTCGGGGCCAGAGACGAGGAGGTCGATGGGATCAAAGTCGATGCGCTGATTGCAAGGGGCTCGCAGCGACACGCCGCCAGGATCATGCGTTTTGCAACGTAATCAGAAAAGTGTTTTCACTGATAAGCGTTCTACTGTTCTCGGATCGGAGAGGTCTGTCGAGACTATATAATCTTTAGTTTCTTGTTTCGGAGGAGGGAATAATTTTTTGCAGAGAAACCGTGCAGGTGATGCTGCCACGGCCGAGCACGAATTCGAAGCAGGAATCGATACGACGGGACCAGTATAAGTGACAAGATCTGATCGGTTTTCGATATTCTGACGCATGGCCCAGCCGATTTCATAAATTTCCCACGTTGGAATTGTCGAGCGAGCAGTAACCACGAACGGGTAAGCGCGTCTGCCGCAGTCTGCACGCGTTCCATCCACCCCCGTCTCGTTCGCTCTCTCCCAACGCCCGTTTGCGTTCTATCGGGGAAAAACGGCGGTTTTCTAATTTGCACGGTAGCTGCGTCGCGGTTTCGGGGCCGAAATTTCGATCGTTTTCGGGAACGCGTTTTAATGGCCGCCGGCCCCCACCGCAAATACCAATTCGACGTTACTTTTCGTCGAAAACCACCGAAACGAAGCGCGGCGATCCCGTGACAATTCGTTTTTGACCAGATGGACAGCGTGTCCGACGTAAAATTGACGAGCTGCCCGTCGTTATCGGCGCATTACCGCGGCGAAATTATTCGCGAATGGACGACACGGCTCATTCGGTGGCCGCGAAACACTCTATGATGCGAAACATTGGTGTCCAGAACTGTCTGTTCTCCAAATATTCTACTCGCATCCTCGATGAAACGTGTCACAGGTGCGCGGTCCATTAGATTTCCACGAATTTCTCTAGCTTAGCGAGCATTTCACTCGAGAAACGCGGTCGGGCTGTACTCGCGGATACTCTGACATATTTAAATATTTGCCAGCGTTTTACCGTCTCCCTCGGTTCCGCTGCACTCCGCGTGGATTGCACCTACACACACGTGACAGCGGAGAGACGAGCTTTCCGATCGGAACGGAATTCTGCCGTTACAAGGGGGCCGGCTCGTCGCACGATAGCGAAACATCGCCCCCCGTGCCCGGTAGACAATGAGAGCGCTTGAAAACCGTCGGATCGTTACAATGCATTTTCATCTTCGCGCGATACATTTTTCATCGCCGTTATCGCCACGAAAATCCTGTCCCATTGTGAAGCGTTCGTCTCGCCAAGCAGGAAGCGCAGCCACCCTCTCGCGAGAAATTCACCGATGCACCGGCTCGCCGTCCCCACCCATTATCCGTCGTCCATAAAGCTGATGAAATCTCGCGGCACGAAGCTCCTGCGTGTCGCGTTCTGCTGGAACGATGGACGCGGTTCGTTTGAGAAATGACGATTAATCCCCGCGTTCCCTGTCGCCGTTTCCAACGCGAGGTGTACGCGGGCAAGGCTTGGTCAGAATATTTCTAACTGGCGAACGGGGCTGAATATGCATACGTGGACGCGGATATAGAGGTCCTTAATGTACTTTCGATGCTCGGTAACGCCGAGATGGGAGAGGAAAGGCGCGTGTACCGAGCGGCTTCCTCGCGGCGAACGTTAAGGGGGGAGCCTGGTGTAGCGGGTCGAAGAAATCGATTTTTTTTTTACATAAATCAATAGTTAATCATGGCGATAATATGCTCCCAAAGCCGCAAAACGAAATTCGCAAAATTAAAGCGGATATATAGTAGGGTGGTCCTTATTTTTCAACTTTAAAATTTGTACTGTCTGACCCTCTTAAAATCTTCTATTTGACAAAAAAAAATATCTTCGTGTTATTTATTTGTATATTTTGATATATAAAGGTCGCTCAAGGACTTTATATTTCGCATGTACCACAAGTTTGGCAACTGCGACTTTCCATAATTGTCAGTCGTCAATTTTAATGAAACGGGGCCCATATTTATATATCAGAATCCGAAACTGATTCGAGAGCTGCTGATGGGAGAAATTTAAATGTGCATATAAAGCCTTATGCCGCAACACAATACAGTACACACTCGTTATAAACCCGTTTCGTCTATGCGATGTGTGCCCGAATATTAATGTTATACTCTCACTTAAAAGTTAATAAAATTATTTTGTCCTTGCAAAAATTTATATTAATTTATACCCAAATAGTAATATTTCAATGCCATTGAGCGACCTTTAATCCTTAATATATTTTAACAAAATTTTGGACGAAATTCTTTTAAACTATTTGGAAACTTCTGAGAGGGTCAGAAGAAAATTTTAAAAACATTGATTTTTTACCATACATATAAGGACCACCCTAATATATAGCCGGTTTCCCTACGGAGCACCAGGTTACCAGAAAACTTGAAATCTGTTTTTCTCGAAACGACAGTTTTACAATTTGCGGGCAATGTAACTACAAAAATATTCAACCAATCGACTTGACCTTGTGCACGGACATTTATGAACATTTTCTTCACAGATATTAGCTATTGGTATAATGATAATGTTTAAATAAATAACTTTTTTTACGTTGAAAAAAGTGAATTTTTTTCAAGAGACAGCCATTTGTTCAATTCTGCATCTTTTAAGTTATGAATTTATACGATTTGTGCGTGCACTCATAAACTAAACAAAAATTGTTCGATTTTTAATTTCAGATGAATACAGTAGTCGTTACGTACAGTTAAACAATTGCGCCGCAAACGGACTAGGCATATCTAAGCCCGTATAACTCTGCTATTTGCCGCTCTTTTTTAATACAATTTTTTTATCTACCTTAATCTGATAATACAATATCCTGAAAGTTTCAAAAAGATCGATTAAATAGGTACTTTCTTTAAAAAAATTCCCGAAAAATGCCTCGATTTTCAGCTAGTTACACCAGGCTGCCCCCTTAAGGACACCGTGATCCCTGGACACGCGAACGGAACAGAGACGGGGGTTCCTCGCGTTTTAAAATCCTCCCTTGCTGCCCGTCTATGTACGAACTTATACGATATTCATGTAAATGCCGCTGGGCAATGAATAATATTTAGTGACGCGGCGGGAAATAAATATTCATGTATACGCGTGGCTTATGTGTACCTATCTATTTACGCGCGGAGGACGCTGTTTGACGATCCCGGCCACGCGGGACCACGCGTGCGCGTGTAATTATGACGGCGGATGACGTACGGCGCGCCCATTCGAATACGCGTTACATCCCGTTTGTGTGTGGACCGAGATGATCTGTACACGTACGGCCGGTACGTGCACTCAGCGTGTAACGACGATATTCGTGCGCGTGCTGTGTGCAGGCGCGTAGATTCGCTTGTACAATAATCATTTGCGTATCGATATGTTTGCGGGGCGTACACATGCGCGTGGTATCGACCGTCCATGCGCGCGTTAAGGGCGCGTCCGTACGAATAATCCCCGTAGACGGTTTCGCGCGATAACTCCTGTGTTTCCTAACGTTCGGCAGCCTGTATCGATAGCTTCTACAAACTGTTAACGGATATCGAGGATCGCTGTTGCGGGTGTCGTAGAGAATACAGGTTTCCGTGTGCACCGGCGCGCGATAACGATGCATTCTTTGGTTACAAGCGACGTTAATATAGAACGTATAATGCCTGTCTGATTGTAGCTTCGTCCTCCGGTGCCATGGAAGATCAGACGAACGCACAAAGACAGATCCACCTTCCGCCATGTCCTCGGGTTCCGTTCCGCGAATCCTCTCGCGCCGCTCCTCGCCTCTCGGATAACAAACGGCTAACGATAATGTAATAATTATTATCGCTCAAAGCCACGTAGAAAGCAGAAAGATGAGACGCCATCGGCTCGGCTTCCAGAAAGGTACGCGCGTATAAATCTTCGGCGAGCGAGCCACGGTGCATGCAGGTTGTATTAATTATTTTGCGGAAACGATCCGCCTCTGTACTACACCGGGCTTCGATTTATAGGAAACGGAGTAAGAGTGTTCCTATGTTTAGAATCTAATTAATGGCGGCTCGAGGTTGCGCCTGCCGCGTGACGCTAACGCGCGTTAGGAATATATCCCGTTTTATGCGACGGGCCCCGTCTTTTCAGGCATAATGCCCTTGTTTCACCCAGCTTCCTCGAAACTGTTCGCTTTATTCATTCTCAGATAGGTAGGCACTACTGTGGGTGTCGGACAGTCGTCAATTCATCGAAGAAGAATGTCGACTTTGGTATTCACGGTTAGGAGTATTGAAAATTCGACGAATCTAAATTGTAATAACTGATAGGATTGAAGTATCGAACATCGATCGAAGACGATTAGGCGCGGTGTGTGAACGCCGCAGCGAATGTCAGACTTCTCGAAGTTTGAACGCGGCACGAAGAAGACCGGCCCGTTTCCCTCCGAGGCAGGAGCGAACAAAGGGAACGAACGAAAACGATGCCCTCAGAAATTGCGGGTTCCTTCTTGTTGCTCGCTGGAGAAAGAGTTCGCCGCCACGGGAATCCTGTTCAAGCCCCCGGCGACGGAGTCCTGTGGCTAAGACAAACCCGAAACTCAGACGAGCGCGCGGTCGTCTTCTCTACTCCGAGGCTTCCCTCCGAATCCTGCGCAAACAGAGAAACATGCAGGCGGCAGGTGGGCCGGGATTAAACGACGCGCTCGGCCCACGATATTTCGGTTCCCCGATCGTCACCGCAACTCGTTCCAAGCGTATCGACGTTGCAATAAACTCAAAACAGATATAGGTCCATAAGCCAAGAAGATCATCCCGTAGTTATTGGATGACACGCGTACAAGCATCAGTCGCGCATATTCACGTGCGCATAGATAAGGAGAAGTTAGAGGAAGCGTTCTGTCACGTCCCGTTGTGTTAAATTACGAGAAGCAGAACGTTGACATGAAATAATATTCTAACTGGTACAGTGCATCTGAAAAAGCTGCCGGGCGGGTATCCTTGCGGATGAAGAGGCGAATTAAAGATTGAAATCGGGGGCAACGTGTATACGGCCATTACTGTCCATAAAGGAAAATGCTGAAGCGTAGGTACGTGGGCACGTGACGGAGATACAAATGTATCCTAGCCATAGTTCCTAATAGCAAAACTGACGCGTGTACGTCTGGGAGTGCGCGGTGGTATATTCCCACGCATCCTAATCGCTCGTCCTTGAAAACTCGCGACGCAGATTCGCGAGGAATCCAGTAGCCAGCCGGGACGTCGTCGTCGGTGACTTCTTCACCCTCGGCGTCGTTGTCTTTCTCATCACGTGCGCGCACGCCGTTGCAATCGCGCAAAATACACCAGGCGCCGCGAGCCGGCCAGCGCGCATAGGTGTAGAGGCGTGCACGGGCGAGCGCCAGCGACTCCACCTGCATCGCGGGCGTTTATTATCCAGTATCGATGCGTGTGCATGTGCGGATCGGGGCGAGAGACAGACGCACCTCTGGCTCGGGGGAGGTAGCAAGGAGGGTGGTGGGAAAAGAGAGCGAGCGGGATGGAGAGAGGGCTGTAGAGAGCGCATGGAAGGCTGGATCGTTCGCTGCCGGTAGCAACGACCCTGGATGCATCGACTCCTGGGGTTGTTGGGTGGCAAGGGGTGGTGGATAGAGCGAGATGCTAGCCAACGGCACGAACAGAGACGGCGTAGGGAACGATGCGAGGGACAGAGATCGGCTGATGTAGGTACCAGAGACTAGGGGAGTCACCCTTTGTCTCCCGTCTTTCTCTCACCCCTTAACCGAACCCCACTATGTCCAGGCTACCTCTTCGTTCTTCAACCACCCTCCTGCCCCTCCGTCTCGCTCTCGTGCGCGCGTACACACAGGCTCTCGCCAATCTCTGTCCCCCTCTGTCCCTCCCCGTTTCGTCTCCCTCTCTACCAGCACTTCGGCTCTCCACGCTATTGATCCCGCAGCATCCACCGCGAAATAACGACGAACGCCCCTGGTTCTCTTTCCGTCTTCGTCCCTCCTCCCGTGCTTTTTCTTCCCCGATCGGCTAGCCGGTCGGGAACGGGACGAAAACGGGATATCGTAACCGCCGTGCCCGTCTCCCGTCGCGATTTCGCCGGCGAGTAAAACGGAATTTTCGCGGGCCGCCAAGTCTCCCGCGATACCCCCGACGGCAGGGGGATGCGCGGGGGCAGCCAAAGGGTGAACGGGACACATTGAACTCGACACGGTTCCAAGCTGTCTGCGAGAACGAGGAAAGTTCGAAACGTACGCTGGGTATTCCCGGTCGTCGACACGACCGACGGAGTCCCCGGGGAACGGCGCTCCATAGCCATGCTTTCGCGGGAACGTTCAGCTCCTGATTTTAGACCGTAATTTGCTAGATTAGACGGCTGGACCCGCGAACGAAAGCTGTTGTAATTAGCGTGGGGAATAGGGCAGAGCACGTTATCGTATTTTAGAAATAGACTGGTCAATATTACCTGTTTCGATTACGTTGCATGCCACAATTGGTGCAGTAAAGTGCGCATTCAACTTATCCTAACAAATTACTGATAGGCATTTTGTTTAGTCTCTTTTTTATTTTCTGGGAGGAATTAGTGGTTGCTAGTAGGCATATGTGTACTTGTCGTTATTAAGACAGGAAATGCTCTGAACAGCTGTTCCATTTATCGCAAAAAAAACGAGTACTATCTTCAGATTTTGGAATACGGTGAACCGAAAGTAGGAGGAACGGTAGCTGTTGGTTCTTACAATTAAGTTTGATTGGATGACTCTCTGTGTGCCCCGACGAGCGATCCCCAGAAGAGAATAACATTTCTACGTGGATACCTTCAGAAGCACCGCGACCCTAAATCTAAGTGGCCGAGTGTTTCGATAATGTTACCGATGCCACCTGCGAACCAACTTTCATGCACCTGCCGAATAGTCAGGTCGGCACCGGACTTTCACAACAGGTGTCGAAAAGTGTTTCATTAACGGCTCAACGGCTTTCGTATACCGAGTTGATGCGATGCACAAGGTGCGCGATTGAGGTATAAAACGTGTTTGAATTCTCTTCGAACCCAAGTAAGTCCTCTGCACTCTTCTCGATGCCAAGAATAGCAGAAGGGATACCGCTAAAATAGCGCTCATTCCCAAATCATCGATGCAGCTTTCCCATGACTACTTCCGCGTACCACGAAGCACACCCTCGACGAGGTGCACACTCGTCCCGGGCGAAGCAAGTATAAATCACGCGGTGCGTATCCTCGCCGTTCAAAGCGTTTACTTTGTAAATAGTTCGGCGCGTGGAAACGCGATCGGGAACGGAGGAATCCCGCGGCCACGTCTGCGAGCTCATTATCCTCTTCTCGGCGTTGAATTCCCGGCGATATTTCTCGTTCGTCTCGCGTGGATGACGATAATCGCCGGTAATTTCTTCCCGGCACTCCTCCCCGCCGTCCTCTACCACCCCAATGAGACGACGTTTCCACGAAGATATATAGAGGCGAGTATATCTTCGCCTATCCGTTGCGGAGGAAGACGAATGTTAGGGGGCGTCGTGGCGCGAGCCTCGAACCAAGAACCGGGGCGGGGGAGGTGGAAAGAAAATGGTTTCCCGTAAAGAATTCCCGTGAATTTAACTTCGGTAGCGTCAGATCTCGGTGGGCCAGGTGATACGCGGTATAGTCAGTCAGGAAGAAAGAGGAAACGGGGAAGGAGAAAGGGAAGAGAAGAGTCAGCCGGGTGTGAAATAATTTTTAAGCCCCGGTCGACTACCCTGGGCCCGACCGTTGACAAATTAGCATAACAGGGAATCGACCCAACTGGCGGAGTCAACCCCCGCTGGATACCCCCTGCCAGGTCGTCTCAAGTGCTAGTTATATAGGCATCGATGGAAGCCAACATCCGACATTTAACGTTTCAGTCCGAGGCAAGGGTTCCGTTTGTGTCGGTAGGCTTCAGAACGTTCTGACGTGGGAATTGAATTATTTTAAGGGATGAGTATGATTTTTAATGATTGGAGACCGATGATTGGATGATGAGCTGGAGCAGTTCGCGGGCGGTAGAGACACTCTCGGGACTCAAACTCCCACGACTTCTGGTCGCGTAAATCATTATCGGAAGTCAATGTGAAATAGTTAGAAGTTGTTAAAAATTTCTTGACGGGAAACCACTTAGCTACGGTGCTAGCCACTCTTGATGAATCATTTTCCCTGGAGCATGAAACGACACCTATAGCAGACATCGAGACTCACTTCCTTGGGAAGCGATTCGACCTCAAGCAGTTTTACTTGCGCGTAAACTTTTTTCGCGGTTGCGACAAAAAGTACCGGCGTTCAGGGTCGCGGTAGACACGCTCCGCGAGGGTAGTGGCTCGAGAGGTTGAAGAACCCGCGTGGACCACCCCGTTGCGACCGGTGCAGCGCCATTGCGAGAATTCAATGTGGGAAACTAATATGGGAGAAGGGTAAAGAGCCTTCGGAGATACCTACGCAATAAAGTTAATTACGTTCCCAGCAGCGAATACACTTCAGTTGGGAAAGAACGCCGAAATACACTGGGCGTGCCAACGAGGCGGGACGTTTAATTGAAAATTTTCCTAAATCCCGCCGAACGAAACGAAAATTTAATTTCACCGTGCACTCGAGTGCGTCAAACGTTTCCGCCATTATCACCCGCGCACGATTGCCGCTAATCAAAGCCCCCTTATCGCCGCCACCTACGCGAACCCGTCCTCCCGTAAACAAGCCGCGTACCGCCCGCTGGTAACGATATCAAAATCATTCTGTCTATCGATCGATCGTTATTCAAACGCTTACGAGCCCGCCATTACCGCTAATTACCAATGAATAATAAACGACCGACGAATTTTCGGGCAACCCACCGCCCGAGCCTGCCCGCTACACGCCACCCTCCGTTGCCAATCGCGAGGAGCCTTTGACCGGCCAGCGAGGCCCTGGCTGCCGTGCATCAAATCGCGGCGCAGCAAAGACGAGGTTCGCCGCGTAAACGGCGGTCCAGGTGATTTGTGAGAGATGGATAATGATTAGCCCGGGCCGTGACGCTGCTGTGGCCTCGTCGACGGGTCCGTACGCCGATATCGGTGCCGGTACCGGCGGCGGCGAGGGTGGTGGTGGCTGTAGAGTAACATAGAGCGAGGGTGGCGAGGCCGGCGGCCGGGGGAGGGCGGGAGGTAGAGTGAATCGACGGAGGGCTGGTTGCAGGGACCGGCGGGCTCCTACGTATACCAGGGGTGTAGCCACCTCGGTGCACCGAGGGGTGGATTCTCCGGCTCGGGTCAGTGCCCTCCCGTAACATTGAACCACCCTGCGGTGCAGTCAGGGCCGAGGCAGGTACGCATGCGTGGCCAGCACGCCCCTCTGACATCGCAACGTGCGCCACCCAGCCAACTTTCCAACCCCCCCAGCCCTCCTCGCGATCTATCGCGAGCGGTACGTACATCCACCATGCCGGCGTGCTGGCCGGCACGTCTCAGTGTTTTAATTTCTTCCACCGCCCCGGACACCCCCCGTTCCCCGTCCCTTTCCCAGCTTGCCTCGTTCACTTGGCATCTCCATCTCTCCGTTTCACCTTTCATTCTCCCCTCGGTCCTCCACTTTTACTGTTTATCCTCGCTCTCCCCCTCCTTCCCTCCTCTGCCTCCGTCTCTGCACCCTCTGCACCCTCTCTGCCCGCTCCCTCGTACGCACCGGTAACGAGCGGTAGCTTTCTACGTGAACGTTGCCCACCACCCCCCCCCCCATGCCCCTCGCGGCTTCGCGCTGTGCACGGCGATCCATTGGCCGGGCAATCGAATTTTCGCGTCCGCGGAATGTCCCGGGGCTGCCGGCAGCAGGCAGACCGATCGCGTCGCGCTGATTCGAACAGAAGTCACGCTCGGCCGTTGCACCTTGCCGCGCGACTGTTGCCCGCGGACACCTGTGCCCGTGTTTCACGGACAGGTGGACCGGTCGCAGGGTTCACTCGGCCCCCGATAGAAATCCCCGGGGCTGATAAACAACGTTCCTCCTCCACTGGCTCTCTACCAAGGGGAACGAGCGCGTCTCGGTTCGGGCCGCGGCCCGGGGAGTTACGGCGCGATGAAAGTATAAAAAATACGCGCTCCCAACGGCGGCGGCTCGAATAATCGATATTATCGGGCGATATGGGAGATGCCCCGCAACCGAACACGCGGAACTTTGTAAACAACGATACTTCGCGTGTAACGCCGGCCAGGGGACTCGGCACGGGGGTGGAACGGAGTGAATGGAGGGGATGAAATTTATAAAAAGACGCGTCTGCGAAGTTGAGACGGTGGAAAATTTATTACAGACTTTTCCTATTGTTTTCGACGCCTCTCGAACTATCCCCCGACTCTAGAAGTCGCGCACAAGAGTAACTATACTCGCCACCGTTTCCGTACGCGAAAATCAGAGACCAATCCCCGAGCACAGAGCGTCTCGCGCAGGAATCAGGGACATTTACTTTCCGTGGCAAGTGATCAATGTTTCGCGTGCCGATTCGGAATCGAGCGCAACGCCCTCCGCGAGAAAGGATTTCACCTTGAGTTTTCCACGTTCGAAAAATGGAGTCGCGGTGATCGAAATGGTCCCCGGCTCGGTTGCAGCGTCGATTCGAGCGCGCGGAACGATCGGATGCTGTCTTAATTATTGATTCAACGTGGTCGCCGAGGCCGCGATGTCTGGGAAATGAGCGCATGCGAATTATAGGCGGGGCCGCGAGGCCGGCCACGAGTTACGCCGACTGAACCTAGCGGGGTTGAATTACGATTCGTGTAAATCATCGTGCAGCCGGTTTTCGCGCACCGTATTCGGCCCCCGTCCATGACAGGGAGGAACATGTAAATACTTCGCGGCCATTAACGTTACTCGTAACTTTTTCCCTGACCGCTAAAGGGACATAAGTTTCGGTAACGTTACACCACCGCGTGATTATGCGATCCCTATATGGCCGAGTACCTGGCATTCCCTTCTCCTAATGTACTGCCCTCTCTCCTTACACTTTTAACAATTAATTGCTGCCCTCTCTGCCCCTCTTTCCTCTCTGCCACTGAGGGGGATTTCGAAGCGGCGAGTAGTGCCGTAATTAAGGACAGCAATTTGTAATTATGATGAATGGCACTGAGGGTAGCGTCTCAGTGTTAGCAGAGCCCCTAGGTTTTACCCTAAATGGAGTGAAAAATTGGGGCGGAGGTAAAAAGCTAAGGTTGAAACTGCCAGCCACTAGGCCTACCCCAACGATTTTCACGTAACTCTCCTTGCCCGTTGGTACCTCGATGTTTCCCTGATTATGGCCGGGATTTCGTTGGGTTGCGCGTCGATCTAGCGTAACCGATGAGGAACTTTTCCAGTGCAATGAACTCCGGGTCTGACTGCGGTGCAGAGCACAGAGACGCGCCCCTAAGCAGAGGCACGAGCCCGGGGTTGGTTCTGAACGACGTGACTAAAGTGGAGGCAATCACGCCACGTATAATGCCGGTATATTTCAGTCGCGTAACCGTGCACAGAAATGAATTTGAATAGCTAATGATACACGGGCTCCAATTTGAAGGGTAAAACGCTGGGGCGTCGAGGGTAGCCGCCAAAGGGGTTGGGGCACAAGACGAGGGACCGCGGGATTAGGATATACATCGGCGGGGTGGTTCTCGTTCCTTTTTTATTTTCTTCCTGCTTTGCTTTTTATCGACTTAACGATCAGCTTCGTCCTTGGTTACGACCACGATTGGCGGAAGTCCCTGGGCATTCCGAATACCTTTACACGTCTCCGTGTTCATACGTTTACGAGTCGCCTTTAAAAACGAAGTGTGCCGATAATTTGCGGATACTCGAGCACGGACATTGCGCTTAACAAACCGAGCAGGCTGCTGCACTTTGTACTGAACAATCGACAGGGCGGTAGGATTAGTCAAGGTCTCTGATAAACGTGCGTGACGGACAATGTTGGTTGCGTGATGTCGCGGTTCAACCTCTGATTCGTTCAACGTTGCGCGGAATTTAATGTCTCGGCGAGAATTTTTAAACCAGCGGGGGGACTGCGCAACCTTCCTTTCCCGCGATTCTGTTGCCACATCGATCGGAAGGGTCCAATCAAGACAATATCTCTCGAGCCACCTGGCGTCCAATGCAACAAATTCCCGGCCTCGTGATACGATCGAGGGAAATAATTCCTCGCGGTTTACGTCACCGCGCCGCGATCAGCCCCAGAAACCTATTTCAGATTGAAACGAGCCTCTCCCCTCTCGCCGGGAGCGGATGGCTGCCTCGGGAGATCGCGTAAAAGCGAACACCCCGCCGCGACGACGGTGCGGTCGGGAAATTCGCGGGGGCAAGTTTGCCCCGAAAGCGTGAAACTTCGTTACAGTCAACTGATGTCCGCGCGGCAAATGCGCATCCGCCGGGAAAAGGAGTTCGTGGAACTCCCCGGTGCCGGTGCACTGAACTCTCCCCCGATTGTTCTGCAAAGCGTTGACGTATCTCGAAGTGGAAAAAGGGGGCGCATCGGTGACGGGGTGGGTGGACACAGGGGACGCCGGGGGAGCGAAATGGCCTCATTTCGCAGCTAGAACGACGTGCGTCGGTCCTTCCTCGTGGAAGTTTGATCCGCGCACAGCCACCGCGCAACGCTCGCCTCTCGCTTGCTGGAAATACCTACCCGCGACTGTCAGGACGCGGCCCGACGGCGCTGGGTTCTTGATAACCACCGGGCTAACTGCAATCTTACGACGTCGCACGAGATGAAGATGGAGATGGAGATTGTGATGGGGAAACGCGGGGAATGTGAGGGATGGGCCCTCGAAGATGCATGCTTAAATGGCGATGCTTCGGACGCGATGCTGCGAACGGTCTCGATTTATGTATGTTTCTTCTGCATCCGATTCCCCGCGAACCTTTGCATTAATGCATGTCAAACCTGACGCGTATCAAGCGCTCGAAATACTTGACCTTTTAAAGTGTAAACGGTACAGACGATGGGAAATCGTTCGGCTCGTCGGACGATGAAAATATTCCAGACATACCGAAAATAGTATAGTTTCAATTACTTTAACGTCTAACCATGACTGGCATTATTCACGATACCGCTTGAGATTAAGTTTCACTCGGAACGTGCACGCGTCCCCCGGGCTTTTAAACCGAAATATTCCCCCCCCGTGGAATTCCTCCGTTTTCTCACGAAATTATCGAACATCGATACCAAACAGAGCAGTTTAATGCGCCCGTGACGAAATAATGTCGAGTGCGTCGATTCAACTCATTTAATTACGGCGGACTGTACGGCGTAAAAATAACGAGCAACGCGGTGCAACGAAAATCAATACATGCTAATGGTGATGCCGGAGAGGCGCGGTGTGCTAATAATTCAGGCATAAATAATACGTAATCGTATAAAGAAATCCTCTAAATAGTGTCGACGCGTGGTCGCCTACTTTCACGGCTGAAACGACAAATGTGGAAATAATTCTGAACGCGTACCTACTTGTATAACAACTGGTCCGGGCCATTTCGGCCCGTTTTAGGCACTCCGATTTCACAAAGGTCCAGCGCCAATAATATTAATTTTCATATCCACTGGAACGTGTGAATATACGTGGTAGGTACGTAGAAGAGTATCTGATATCAAAAACGACTTCCACGAAACACCCTCGCCCCGGGTTTCGTTACGATAACCTAATAAGCTCTCTCGATAGTTCTTTTACCTCCTTACACTATGACTTACGCGAACGTATAATATCAATTCAGTTCATTATCTCGATTAAAAAGTCACACCCATTTGTAAACCAGTAAATAAATATATCTTCGTCGCGTCTTCTCGCAACCACCCTCCGAGAGCCGTCTGGAAGGGATTATCGGGACGCCATGGCGAGTCAGAAAGGGAGAAAAGCCATCGAAACCCTCCGCCCCCCCCCCCCCCCCGCCATCACAGTGCTCCATCCCTCTGCATATCTTCCTTTCCGCACGCTCGTAATATTCCCGGGAAGCTGACGCGTACAATGTCTCGCAGACGGCGCTGGCATAATGTGCCGCGGCACGATAGCGATCCACCCTTCGAGGTGGTGAACACCACGGGGTCGTTAAAAAGTCCGTTGGACCACTCGTGGCGGCCGCGGTAGCGAGAAACCCCGGGCACGAAGAATGCACCGAGCCGAGGTGCACTTACTTACTTACGCGGCGTTGCACCCCTGCAACCGCTCCTCCCCCTCTCTCAGCTGACTTTCCCGCGCGAAGGGATGAAATCGTTAGCCGTCGGGGAGGCTGAACAGGTACGACCTGTGCTGGTAACGCGCGAGGATGCATCCCTGTGTCCCTTCGACTCCCGCCACCCCTAGAATTTAGTCGCCAGTAAATGACTTCTCCTTTGCTCGCCATTGGAATAGCTTTACGCAGGATATTTTTTCCTGTATGTTAACAAGCCCACCACTTGAGTGGGACTTGAATGGAAGGGAAACGGTTTTCAGACGGGTATTTAAAAGAGACCGAAGAGTGTGGGTGGTGGTTCCTAGTTTCTATTTCTGGATTGGGGACAATTTAAAAATTCCACAAATATTAGATGTTTGTGTGAAAGATACCGGCAGAGTGGATAGTCAGATGTTCGTTTGAGTTGTTCAATTTTCGTTTCACACAACCCTAATGAAAGTCATATCGATCTGCGGTTTAAAAATAGTCTCCCGACACACCGTTACGTATCAAAAACTAAAAGTTCTCGTTACATTGCACCCGTTTAAAAACATTTTTACTATCCTCTGCAATCTTGATTTATTTTCATTACGCGTTTTACGAAAGTTTTGCCAATAATTTTATGCGAAGCACGGTACTCCGAGCAAAATAGCCGAAGGGATATCGGAGCTACGATGTCGTGAAACTGCTTCGATAAACTCCTCCCCGTAAAAGCATTATTACCCCCTAATGTTCAGTGTCGTTGGAAATTGAAAGGTAGCATACGAACCTCCTCAATCACCAGCCCCTCTCGAGCGAGTCGTTCCCATTTTGCTACAATGATGACCTTCAATTACTCAGCTACGACACGAAGGCTGCTTCGATATTCAAGGGGACTCGCGGCAGCATGGAATTCCGAGATGCACGGCTGAAAGAAAATGCGTGGCTGTGCCAACAAGCAGCTTCGTATCATTGCAAACACTCTGTCGAAGCGTCTTTACGCGGGCGCACTCTGAAATTGCGAGGTCGTTCCGCGATGGGGACACGCGGAGGTGCGCCCCCCCTAGGCAAATAAATTGACCATTCCCCTAGACCGTGATACTATAGATCCTGGCAGGATTTTCAAAGCCACGTCGAGGCCTATACGAGAAAGCGTTTTCCTGAAATAGCGCGGTATCAAGAATTCATGGGCTTCCGATGGCTGGAACGGTACGCAATCGAGCATTAAAATTCTCTCCCGTTGAGGGATCGATGGCGCGGCGTCACAGCGTCTTCACTATTTCACGATCATTATTTTCGAAGAAACCTGAAACTATCCTCCCTCAAATTTGCCCATCTGCCATCGTAATTTCCACCCAAGTCCCGGGGATACTTCCTCTCAATGCGAGAAGGGGTGCACAACCTGAAGCAACATTCCACGTTAACCAACGCCCGCGTCTCCATCGACGGAACAGGCGCTCCCTATCAAAATCACAAGCCCCATCATACCGAGGAACATCTCGCGACGCAACGATACAATGGGCCATCCTGCCGAAGTATTTATTAACCGTCGAACCCTCACCGAACTCGTTCAAAGAAAGTCGAAACAATGACACCCGCAGGGGGAGCAGGGAACAAGGGAAGAAGGGGTTGGTTGGCCGATGCCGCGAAGACAGTGGCTGCTTTTTTTCTAAGGTTACGAGGCTGGCTCCGTGGCAAAATCCACGAGTGTGACGGGCCTCCCAGGCAGAGGGTACTCAGGAGAGGGAGGGCGGGGGTGAGGGTTGCCAACAGTGCAACGAATGGAGATCGATTCTGAGTCTGGGTCAGGCGAGGGCGTTCACCCCCCGGTGCAGCCCGGGAGACACGGAACCCAGGGTCGTAGCTAGGGTATCACAGGAGGGGTACTGACGAGCGGGGGGGGAGGGGGAGGGGGAGGAGGGCCGGGGGCAGGGGTGGGTCGCACGGGACACTCCCTTCTGGTGAGTGCAACGTACGCTCCTCTGTCCGAAATCGTGGCGGCGCGATCATCTCTCCGTGGCCTGGGCCTGGCCCGGTGCAAGCCGGCTGGGGGGTTGCCATGGCGGGGCTCCTGTCTCGAATTTGCCGCGGGATCTCCACCCGTCGAATTTTCCGGACGATTGAAGCGTTTCGACGACGGAATCGCGCGGCCACCACCGAGGTTAACGGCCATCCGGGGCGTTTAAAGTGCATTCCAGATTTTACGAGACACCACTCGAGGATAGTGAGAGTGGGCGCACGCCGGGGTGATCCCCCTCGAGGATCGGCGACTCCCGAAGGACGCGGCCGCTCGCTGCTCCTAGGTGTCCGGGGAGTTCATCTTCCGTTTGCAGCGCCCCGTCGACGAGGAAAGTTACGTCGTTACGTTATCAACGTTATGTCATTTTTATGCCAACCTCCTCTTGCGCGACGCACCCCCTCCGTTCGCGGTTACGTAACGTCCGCGATTACGAGGCGCGCCGAAACAGCGCGGCAAATATAAAATCCAAGCTCATTAACCGGCCGATAATTTGTCGGGAGATAGCGAGCGATACAGCAGCAGTTGTCGAGCGATACTGGATATGCGTTTTGTCAAGTACGGGGAACGTAATACCAGGGCTCGCTGTTTGGCACGCCGCATTATTCCTGGCCTTTGTCCGCCGATGAGAGTCTCGTGCTCGACCGTCCCTTTGCAGAGAACAAAACACAATATCGAAGTCCATCGAGCGAGCCTTTGTCATTCACGAGCTGATAGATCCGTATTTGCTCGATACTAAGAATACGAAGGATGAATATTTCCCTGATTTTTTTTTAAGGAGGATGCTAATTGGAAAAATGTCGTTCAGATATGATATGGATTAAGGACTTGTACATACCATCAATTGTAGCAATGGTAAAGTGTAATGCTTCCCCTTTGATTGTATGTTAAAACGGATTTCTTAACCCTCTTAACATTTTTTACCTATGATAATTTTATAATCCCACCTCTGGAGTACACGTCAGCTAACGAATGCAGAATTTCATTACTTTAAAGAAGATAGGAATACGAAACTGTGAATTTGCGTCTCGCTATTCGACCTAACAAGCCCAAACAAAAATTTTCATAAATTCCTGCAGGCATGAATATTTTTCCCACTCGGCGGCCATAATTCGCATCTAACAAAGTGGAATATAAAATAAGAGACATGGAAGAGGCCTTGGACTCTACGGGCATATAATTTTCATAATTTCCGACGTCTCAGTACACGTTGTGGACCCTTATCCAGGAGCAAATAATTTAATAGACATATTCTAAGCAGGACTATATATTGAATACTTAAAAGTTGCAGTTATAAACCAATTGGAGTCCTTAGAACTATAAATCAATATTGAATAATACAAGCAAAAGCACCCAAAACGTACAATCTACAAAGTCTCTTTTCACTTGTCCTAACTTTGTTCCTAATAAGCAAACACGAGAGAACACAGCACATTTGCAATTAATTAGTATCGTTAAAATTGTCGCAAGACACTGTGATTCTTAGTTTTCCACGTTTTACAACTTCCTACGCTCGTCCTTGATACCTTCCGCTTTAACCTGGCTACCAGGAGCGACTCCCAGGACGAGGTGAACGATCGACAGGGTGGTACGTGACCTTTTGCTCGAAGGATAACGGCAGGGGTGAGGCGGGGACTTTGCCCCTCAGTGACGGGGGTGAATGCACGTACGACCCATCTCCCACCACCCCGGTTCAGCTGCGCCGAACTATCGAAGTTCTCTTGGCCGACCAATTAATAATCCTTCGAGTCAGCCCCGACTTCCGCTCCCTTGACGGGCACACGAGCCAAGGAGAAAAAGTCGGACGATGCACCGGTAACTGGCTAATTCTGGAAACTTAGGGTTGTCGCATTTCGTCAGGGCCTGTTTGTATGCAATCCACCCTGGAGCGGGTGCACCGAGCGCAGGATCGATCCGCGTTTCGAGGGCTTTTTCATCGCGGCTCTATCTCCTCGCCCGATGCATCCTAGCCTCCGGTTGCATAATAGTACACCTGGGAATTCATTCCTTTTTTCGAAACTACTTTTTTGCTGGAGTTTGAATTTTTCGTAACATTTCGAGTAACGAGGGGAGGTGCTCTTGATACCTAGCGAGTTCCATCTCGAGCAATAATTTCGTATCGAACTGAAGCATTTTATGTTTGAATCGAGTACGTTTTTAGATTTTGTACTGCGATAATTTTCTTATAATTGTAAGTAAATTTGTGTTAATCATGTTTGTAGGAAATTTCATTATCCACGAATCAATTATCCTGGGAGCAAGGAGAAACGTTGATACAGTCTTCGAAGTGGCCGCCTGGCGCCACGTGCCAGGGATTGATAAGAGTTTATCAGTAGGTTGATACCAAGTAATGGAAAGTGATATCAGAAATTAATTCTACGAATAAAGTGCAATGCTTTTTTCAGACGCAGTAACAGAAGATCAAAGTTTACGTAGAATCGTATGTCTGTATTGATGGATGCTACCTTTTCTAATAATAGCCCACTAATCAATAAACTTCTATATCTTTGGCTTTTTGAAAATGGATACAACAAGGCATTAGAACGCGATATTCGTTAGAATTGTATGGTCCTATAAATTCGGTTATCCTTTTTGCGGCTATTTAAAAATTAGCTCACTAATTAACAGAAATATAAATATATTAAATTGTTTATCAGGGTATTATAGTCCCGCGTTGCAAATAAATTACAAATACTTTTTCACCCATGTTCAGTTATTCAAAGTACAAAGAGTAATACAAAACTTTCATTCACGTCCTGCAAACTCTTTAGGTAACCTACCTATGCTATGAATATTTTTCAATCGGCTACCTGTTCCATACCGGCATTCCGAGGGATGCGATTGGAATTGTAAGAGGTTTACAGTTAACTGTGACTAATCGTGACAAATTAGCGAATTTTTCAAATGTTGATATAAACTGTGATCCGACGGGAAATACAGCTATTTGTCCGTAAATGTACGAATTAAATCGGTTCTTTGAAACGTAGTGCTGTCACGACAACTACTATGCTTGACATAATATTAACAATCGTTGCCTTATTAGTTACTATTCTGTTTGTGAGATACTACTTTTGGCGAAGACGTATCAGGAACGTTGATAACAGGCACGTTGTTGTAAGTACTAAAGATTTAACGCAAACTTAACCTCTGTGCAGGTTATTTATCCTCAATGTTTTCGTGAAAAGTAAATAAATTATTACGATCCTTTTGGATGGAAGCTTTAGAATGATTAATACTTATTGTTATAATTATGCTCGTTGGTGTACATAAAATTTGATCGATTGTTTAATTGGCAATTAACTGAAATAGAGTATGAAAAGTATCTTTTACAGAGAATGATATGTTAGTTGTTTAATTTATTCTTAATACACTCTCTTTTCCCGTAGCATTTTCTAATGTCTTCTTCTGTTGTTAGGTAACTGGTGGTTCCAGTGGTATAGGCAAATGCGTAGCAATCATTGCTGCTAAGTATGGAGCCCACGTGACGATAATCGCAAGAGATCTTCAGAAGTTAGAAATAGCAAGGAATGAAGTAATTCATGCTTGCAAAAATAAGGATGTCCAAAGAGTTGAATATTTATCTTTAGATGTGGGTGGAGATTATAAGACGGTCGAGAAAGCATTAAGCGACGTAGAGAAAACTATGGGTCCAATATACATGCTAGTGAACTGTGCCGGTACTGCAATTTGCGGTAAAATTGAGGATACCTCTGTGGCAGATTTAAAGAAGATGATCAATATCAATTTTCTGGGATCATATTACTGTACCAAAGCTGTTGTCCAAAGAATGAAAGCTTCTCAGGAAGGAATTATAGTCTTAACTTCTTCTCAAGCTGCGCTATTAGGTATGTACTCGAACGTTATCTCTTCAAACCGATTCACGCTAGATATCTTTGACATGGATTTTTATTTCCCAGGTATATATGGCTATTCAGCTTATTGTAGTACAAAATTTGCCCTCCGTGGTTTGGCGGAGAGTATAGCCATGGAGCTTGCGCCGTACAATATTTCCGTTACTCTCAGTCTACCTCCGGACACGGATACCCCGGGCTTCGCCATCGAAGAGTTGTCGAAGCCGCTCGAGACGAAGCTTATATCCGAGACCAGTGCTTTGGTCCGCCCCGAAGTGGTGGCCAACAAACTTTTCAACGATGCATTGGTTAGTAATATTTAGAGATGTGAGCCGATCCAATCGAAATTAGACGATCGATAGAATAAAAAATCCTTTCAGGCTGGAAAATTCTTCTCCACCGTCGGAGTGGAAGGTTTCATGCTGGCCGCTCTATGCGCTGGTATGTCGCCGTTCAGTTCGATCGCGGAATTAGTTGTACAGTCTACGCTGGTCGGTCTCTTCCGGCTTGTGAGTGCCTGCTACCTCGTCCATTTCCAGAGGATCATTCGGAATTGTATAAAGACCCGCGACCAAAACAAGAAATCCGAGTAGGCGAGTCGCACGAGGCATGGAGTACAAAATCTGTATGATGCGAAAAGTGAACGGCATTTTTAATTCCCCGAATGACGATACAATAAATCTACAATCAGAAAATCCTCGTGTATTTCTTACATCCTCCTCCGTAGCGAGTAATCGAGACATTTGTAAACGACCCAATGAATCCTAGACGACTACCTTAATCATCGAACGGATTGAACGATCAACGGAATCCGATGGCAGCGGGAGTCAGGGCGGGAGCAGCACGAAGGAAGGGAGACACGTTGGAGTCTTAACGGTTTGGCTTACTTTTATTTAGTATCCCGTAAGTTCATAGTATAATGTTCTTCGTTAAGCTTTATGGTTCTTACACACATAGAACGGGACCAGCTGTCTTCGTCCCTGTTGCCCACGATACTTTGAAAAAGAAAACGGAAACGCTGAGACTCGTGTGTGAACGTGTGCACTTCGACATGGACGATGCCGCCCCGTGGGTAAATAATAACGCTCGCATCTGGGCTTCTCCGATGCATTTAAAAATATCCAGCGCATCGATGTCGGTTCACTCGAACGGCGTGTTAGTCCCTTTTTTACAAGAAAGAAAAGAAACCCACGCAGAGCATCGGTCGATTCAGCTGCGATTTATGCCCGTGGAGGTCGGCGTCCAGCTATCGAAAACGAGGGGCTGAACTTATGCAGAGAAATGGCGGATAACGAAGATGTGTCTCTCGAAATTGCAAATCGGTAATGATCGGTTTAACATTGATTTATTATCTCTCGCTCGCTCTCTTTCTCTCTTTCATCCCGCCGTTTGCTCTCTCGTTCTCTCCCTCTCTCCCATACATATACAGGCGTTACACCCACACGCTCGTACTTTCGCCCGTTTCTCACCCGCGCTCGTTCGCACAATCGTTTTCCCTCGGCATCATCTCGCGGATTCGTTAATCCACCCCCATCCTCCCTAAAGCGTTCTGGAGTGTACAGCTGGGAATCCGCGAGACGAGGCTCGCCTCGAGGGATTCGCTTCTCTCGTCTCGTTTATTTTTCTCTCAACGCTCTCGTCTTTAAAGTTACGTTAATTTTATATCGATGTTCGCTTTATCGGGCGCTCGACAAACGCTTCCCTTCGCTCCCCTTCCCCGCTGTTTCACCCCCACCGCCTTTATTATCCCCGTTCTTAGTCGATTGTACGTTGCGCATGATTAATTGTCGTCAGCTTCGTCGAACGTTCGAACCGGCAAACGGCACGCGTTAACGATTAATTAGACCCATTGCTACGTGTGATTTGTCGCGCGTCGGAAACGTAACGATCGATAGGTTCCTCGAGAACTGAAACGATCGTGATAGACTATGTGGTTTCCCATTGCCGTGATCGAGGCTCCCGAGGTCTCGAGACCTCCGGTTCCTCGTCGAACGGAGGTGACCCGTGCAGTTTTAAGGAACGAAGAATAGCTGACGGTAATCAGGATTCAGGAGCCTCAATGGCTACTTATCGTGTTATTTACAGGTCGGTACAACGCGAGGAGCGCGACGAATCTTACAGCAACATCGCCGGTCACGAGGGACTGATGAAGTTTTCGCCGTCCCGAGGGTTTCGATCGGCGACTGTACACCCTTCACTTATTTCTAACCCTCCACAGCTAAAATTCTTTACTACTCCACTTATAAGGCCGAAAAGAAATCCGTGTGCGGATTTCGTGACTAGAAACGAAGTACATAAATACGGGGGAATGCAAGGTAACGATGGATCCGTAGAACGATTACGATCACAATTAGATAAGACGCGAACCAGGCAGAAATACCACAGAGATGTCGCTAAAAAGAACAATACCAAAATCGTACGAACGAAAATACTACGCCAGAAGAATATATCTAAAGTACATACTCATTTTTCCTCTTAAAAGTTATCTATACATACAAGGCGCAACGATATCAGTCGCAAATGAGTACCCTTGCGGCACTTTGCCTGGCACAACAGCAGTGATAAGCGGTAGAGGGTTAAAATCACAATAATCGTACATGTACACTCCCCTCGGAATCAATACTCATCCACTACTCAGCGGGCTAAAATAAGTTCACACCGCAGCAGTATACAATTTTCTTCGATAGAGTTCGCATGCTCCCCTGTGAGATATCGTTCCACCGGGCGGCTCGGCCTCCGCCACCGATCACGATCCCCCGCGCGCAACACGCGAGCAGAACAATATCGCTCCTCGAACGTTTCCATCGGAAATCGGATCGCCAGGCTTCAGCCAAGAATGCGGCACCCGGCTCGCCGATCCCGACCATGTCCCCCGGCGGGATCGCGCCACCCTCTGCATTCATGTATTTTACCTACTATCGAAAAAACTAGCTCGAGTATCTACGCGTAAGAGCACATCGACGAACTGTCAGGACGGTCAATCATCACACGAAAAAAGGATCTTTCCTCGATACTCGCGAACCGCGACTCTCGGGGACGGGCGCGTTCTCGTCGCCGGGGCGGATTTCACGTATAGGTACCGAATCGTTTTTTTTTTTGGTTCCGAGGGACGACTGTACGCTTGAAAGTTCAGCTTTGACAAATACTCAGAGGCTGCTTGAATGACCGGAGGAACTACGAGCACCTCGTAAGGAAGCGAAGCGTCGCCCGTGTGAATCAGCGATCGATGGAAGTGAGTTAATGCGACGGAGGACCATCGATAGGAGAATATGCGCCCGTAAACAATATGCACGTTCGGATGAAAATGTCATTGGATTCTAACGATGTGAGAAGAAACCAACATCCGCCCCGCGAGCCATCGGCAAAACCGAAAATACATAAGTACGTACTCAAGCCTGCACAGGCGGGCAACCCTAACAACAGAAAACTCCGCGACACTTAAGAGCTACTATAGACAATGGTACAAAAATTCAATGCTGTCTACGACGTTAGTATACCTTAGACGACGTTTTTATTTAATCATCATCATCGTTATAATCGCCACCACCGCCGCCATTGTCTCCGATCTTTCGCCTGCCCATTCTTATTCCCATTATAATAAAGGAGCGACGAGGACGAGCGCGAGAAAATTACAACTGTCTTCTTCCACCTCGCGACGGGTTGCCGCGGCTGTCGCGAGGAAGAAAGGGCGCGAGTTTTAATTGCGTTCTCGAGGTACGAGACCCAACTTTCGCCCTTCCTCTTTATTCTTCGCCATGAGTGGCCTCGCGAGGCGTAGAAAGAAGAACGCGAAGAAACGGTACAAGAAACGTTGTCCTCGATCGCCCCTTTTTATCTCGAAGTGCGTCATTCGACCAACGCCGTGCCGCGTCAGTCCAACGAACCAACACTTTTTGCACCTCGCGCGTATGTACGTGTACTTTCTCTCCACTTTACCCCTTTCATTCTCTGTCTCTCGCTCTGCTCCCCCGCCCCTCCAACTATCCCTCCCGCTCTGCGTCGGGTATACATCCTCTCTCGTTACATTCGCACTCCTCTTCGTACGTTCTCAGTCACACACGCACTCACACAGGCACACAGTCACCGGTCGTCGCGCGGACTTCACGTATACGCGTGTACTTACGTTCACACCTGGTTATTATGTCAGACAATATGTCCCTCACTTTATATCCGTTAGTCCTTACGCTAGGCGTTAATTAGTGTTACATCTAATCGCGTGTGGCCGGCCCGTGCTATCCAGGAACGCGCTGATTGCCGCAGCTGCGCTCCTTTTTGTTGCCCCGAAGCACCGTCCCGCCAGAAAAAGCGTGCGCGATGGTGCTACCCTCTGCCCCGCTCCCTTCGTGCCCTACTTCCCGCCGCAATCTGTCCTTTAAATACTTCTCTCCCCGTTCCCTCCCGCTACGCTCGTTTTTGCGAATCGTCTCGCGGCGGGCGACTCCCCAGGGCTGTCGCCCGCCAACTCGTCGATTTTCTCACGGGGGAATATTAACACGGCCAGATTTACAAAACCTCAATGCGAAACAATACGAACTTAGAACACATACCGTCTCGCCCGCACTGTCATCGCAGAAAGGTGCGAAGCACGAAATAAATGATAGGTATTTCGTTATGGAAAGAGCCCCGCTCGCGATTCCCCTTACACCATAACCCCACTATCGCCATCGAAACACAAACTCGAGCCGGTTAGCACGGGCGGCCAGACCCATTCGAATGCTTTTACGATCCGAAAAATTACACAGTAACGTTATTTATTTATTTTTTTTGTTTGTTTCTTTAGTGTAACACGTACGGCATATCGTTAATTAACGTTACATTATTTATATACTATGTATTTACAATCACATGAATCGTAGATATTCTAACGTATCGTTCGTCTCCGTTCAAACTAACCTCCCGTCTCCACTGCGGTTTCCATTCCTCCCCCGTCTATGTCACTTTCCTCGCGGTTTATTCACAGTCACCCGTCGCGATTACGTCCTCGCGCACGCCCCCGCGAAACGTTCGGTCTCCCCGTCGCCCCCTAACCTCTAAACCACACTGTTTCCCGTGTTATTTGTTGCGCCGCTCTTTCACGTCGAGCTGAAACTTGTTCAATACCTCTCAACACCGTTGTGCAACGTATTCGCGCGCGTACACACATATACATATATATATATATTTATCTGTCCGTTTGTATATATATATTTATATATAATATTATAAAAAACAGCATCTCCTAACGTTTGCGAGAAGAAAGCAAATACACGGGGCGCCACGGGCGGCCCGAAAAGCTGTCCGCTCGTACAATTTATACAGCCGAACATGCAGAACGATAAAAACGGTCTGGGTCGATAACGCGAATCTGCTCGACGATCCACGAACTCTTGGCGTCCGTGCCCGTTGATAATCGTCGCGTGTCGATCGATAAAAACCTGAAAGACGACGAGCGGAGAACACTCGTGAGAAGCCGCCAAACTGTACGAAGGGTTCCCACGTGTCCAATAGCTCGATGAGTCTTATCGATCGATACCGGGAGCTCGTTGATCTGGAGCTTCCGAAAACTTCCGTTTTGGCGGGAACGAGAGGGCACTGGCACGGCTGCCGCTATCTCGCGCGTTTGATTAGTGTCGTCGCGTCCGAATATCTGGTCTAAATCGCGGTTTCGAACGCTTACGGTGTAGTGAATTCTTCCGGGAACAGTGCCTCGTGATTTCGCCTTCGCGGGACCCATCCCGTTGCGAATCCTGACGCGCATGCACGGATATATAACGCTTCTCGTTGGGGGCTGGTGTCTATACTCAATACGCTTCGGGTTCCAAAATGTCGGCCACCGTGGATCGTCGCGAGGCATCCGGTACGTTTCTATTCAATCTCCTGTCGCACTCTTTTCCCTTCGGCAAGAACGACCGCGGTACTAAACGGTAGAAAAGAATCTCGTTGAACGCGTTTAGGAATAGAACAGGTCTGAATACAATACAGGCAGTGATGCGTTCCTTCGTAATGTCAATGTCGCAGTGCGAGAATCGAACTCTCGATCATCTCGACGTAGGTTTCTGGTTCAACCACGTGCGAGTGTATTCAGGAACTGCGGGGAAATCTGATATGGAGGGTCGACCTCGTCGTTTGATATGAATGGCTCTTTGACGAACGAGAGACGATGTTGACGTAATTTCCTCCGGAAATAAACGCTACGGCGATGGTGCAGTAGAGCCGCCGTTAAAGACACCGATGAAATGTCCGTCGATGATCCTCAAATAGCGGATCCAACGACGTTAGCAAGGAAACGATTTTCCATAGGAAGAGGTTCAAGTTTTAGGTTATAACGAGTCGTTTTGAAAAGGAGATGAAAATCATAATTCCATCGACTTTCGTGCTTTAACGTTCAGTGTTACCATTTGCGCTTGAATTCTCCCTCTTATGCACTTTTCATTTCATCTCGATTGTCTCTTGGAAATTTCGTTCCCCTTTTGTTAACAACGCCGGCTCCACTCCACCGTTGCGCTTCGCGTTACGCAATAAAGCGAGTCGGTGTTTAACGCTCGCGTGGTTTTGTCTCCCATCGAGCGTGCGCAGTTGCTGACGCATAGGCGCCCTCGTATCGCGGAAAGAGAAGGAAATAAACGGGGGGAAATACACGTCTGTACGTACACGATGCATTGGATCATTTCGACGGATCGTCTGACGGAGACGATCATCGAGATGACTCCGGTAGCTCGGGACGATCCCGGTTTCGCGCGGTAGGCGGTCGAGTATAGACACGTTTCGCTAATCGTTCCCTAAGTCGAATATAATTAACCATATCGCTTCCAAAAAATTCATCGAACAAGTTTCAATTCTATAGGAGCGGCGCGGACGAAGTTCTGTCGGCATTCAGCGATCCCCCGCACGCTTTCCCTTCGTTACGTCGCCATTATCTCCCTACCGCATACCCCACTTCGCTCCTATCTTGCCCGTACGGGCGTGTGGCGATCACAATCGCTCGTTACCGAGTTGAATCGCGATGCGAAAGAAAGAGTAACGAAACCCTCCCGATGTCCTCGACAGAATCCCGCGATCGATCGCGAAGGCTTCGTCGCTGTTTGGCTTCCCGCGAGAAAGACACGAAGATCGCGTAACACCTTCGACGATGATGAATAATGAATAACGGAGGGGGCGAACTTGTTCCGAGCTTGCGTTTCAGTCGCCTGCCCGCCGAGAGCGGGGGAGGGCCGTTCCTTGCGCGTTCCTTTCCGATGGTAACGTTCGACGAGTATGTACAATGATTCCGTGAGACGTTCAGCGATTATTAAAACGATCGATGTGAAACGATGAGGATACAAAAGAGTCTATTCGTACGTTCGAGTCCCTTGGAAGATCGCAGTTTTATATTATAATTCCTATAAAAAATTCATGCTCGTCCCGTCCGTGTCTCGAAGGAGAAGGATAAGTGTTCGCGAGCTTCGTGTCGTTCCTGTTTCCCGCGCCACGACCGCGCGAAGAAGTCGCGCCGATTTAACCGGGCACACCCATTTACTAATTTAACCCCCCTAATTACTAACGGCCGGATCACATTGTCTCGACACGCGAAACCGCGTTTCTTATCATCCCTCTGGAGTCAGCCATTCGTGCTACAGAAAATGATCGCCGAGATTCATCCGCGTCGCGTTTCGAATCGCGCTTGTCGCGACGCTTCGTTGTGAAGATTTCTCCCGGCGCTCGCGCAACACCGGGCACCGAGGAGAACGATTTTGCGGCGAACGGTCGCCGTTGCCGATCCGTTAAAAGCAACTTCAGTCACGACCAAATGTAAACGACCACCCCTGTCCTCCCGAGCGATCGGCTGGAATTTCGACGCCCTCCCTCGTGTCCGACGTGCCTCAAAGAAAGGGAAACGCTTAATCGCTGGCCAAAAAGGAACGCGCACGTTCGCAGCCGCGTCGTCTACGTTAGTCTCTCGCCGCGCATTCTTCTCGCGGTTCCCTGCCTGTTGCCCGGTCGTCTGCTTTCCGTCCTCGTTCACGAAGTCAATTTCTGCGGCAGCCTTCCCCCGTGCTCGCCCTTTTCACCTCTCCCGTCCGCTGGAGCGTTGCTCGAGGCGCATCCCGGGTCTCGTAGCAGGAGATAATCGATCATCTCTCGCGACACCATCCTCCTCTCGTTCCTGATTATCGCTCCGGCGCGAAGTAAGATGGGTTCTTCGAGTAAAGGACCATGAGGATCAGAAGGACGAGGACGAACAGCCGGCTTCCGTGGCTCGAATACAACGTCACGACGCCCGCCAGCCACCACAGCGTCGGACAGCCACCCGGCGCCGAGCTGATCCCCCTTTGAATCGCAGCAGGATGCTCACCTGCGGCACACAATTCATTTTACTCCACGGTGTATTTTATCGCGCAACGGGTTAACAACTTTTCCACCTATAACACAAAGCTGCCCTTCGTCCCTTCCATCCTGTATTTGCAATTGAATTTAAAGCAGCAAGTCTCTTTCCGTTACTGCGAATGGACTTGAAATACTTCGAATGAGAAAATCGATGTTGGCAACTGAATTTATTTATTTATTTATTTATTTCACTTATACGGGCGAAGCCCATTTAGTAACAAAACAAAAAAAATACAATGAACCTCGTAGAGAGACACGATACTACTAAAAACACACAGAGTTTACAGACAGGACGATCGAACTATAGGTTAAAAATTTGATCATTCGTCGCGTAGTTCTAGCAGGCTATTGCCTTTTGAAAGGCGTTTCACCATTTTCCCTCGCTGATACGCGACAAAGATTTCTGTTAATGATATGGGGAAACGCTTACCATTCAACACGTGAAGCTGCACGCTCGCGCTGTCCAAGCTGCTCGGGCTGCAGGTGTAATTACCCGAGTCCTCTCGCTTCGCGTTGTGAATGACGAGGCTGCTGACCGTGTCGTGATCGATCCTCTTCGTCTGGATGTCAATTTTGCCCAGCTGGTAGTCCAGAACACGGTCGCCCTCGTGATACCAGAAGACGTAGAACGGGCCTTCTAGGGACTGCTTGATTACACACCGGATGGCCACTGTGCTTCCGGTCTTCACGTACATGTCACGATCGCCTATGATCTCGATCTTTGGCACTGAAACATCCACGCGCGAAATCTATCGTCCTCCATACCATCGTCCCGAAGGGACCGCGTGTAATTTAATTGAACGGCGGAAATTTGTAGTAAGAGTAATCTTGTTAGCACTAAATAATCGAACGAATCAATTATCGAGAGAATGCTTGGAAATGGGCAATAATGGACAACTACGTTATTGATCCAGCGTGTGAAAGTGACTTCGCGCGATCTCACCGACGATGTTGAGCTTGATGATGTGACTTTTCTTCGGATCGGTCGAGATTTGGCACTCGTACTCGCCTTCGTCGCGTGCTTGGACGTACTTAACCTGAAGGGTCCAGGTGTCCACCGCGTCCACGAAAAGCGCCTGGAACCTTTCGTCCGGGATAAACATGGTTCTATCTACCGAGAGGATATGCGAGTCCCTTCTCCTGACCCACGACACCTTTGTTGTTCCGAGAACAAACAGATAAAGATCGATAAGATCGTTGAAACTCACGTTCCTCTCGTTACTATTCCTAAATATGTTTAGTAAGGGGGGATTGCGCCTTGTTGGGCCGGAAAATAGGCAATTCTTTGTGAATATTTTGTACAAAAACGGTTCGACAAATTAATTTGAGGTTTGGCAGGCTGTTTAATTGTATCTTGAACTATTGTTCTGAATTTTTGTGTGACAACGAGAAAAAAATATAGCAGATACAGAGAGAGCGTTGAAAAATAAACGGGTGGCTCTGGCGTTGTCGAAAAGTACTGTAAGGATTATCCGAAACACAAGAAGGAAAAGAGATTCTTAAACTATATGAATATGGCTATGGGTGGTACTAGATTTATTGCCGTATCTGTTACCGTTCCTTTTTTATTTAAAGAAGTTTTCCCGATTTTCAGGCAAAACCTACCTCAGACTCAAATCAGGGCGCTTCACCTTCTTCAAAAGGCTGCCTTTTTAACATTTTTTTATTTTTCTTAATGCATCTACTACCGCCCATAACCACTTTCATATAGTTTAAGAATCCCTTTTCCTTTTTGTGGTTCGGATGACCCTTACAGTACTTTTCGTCAGCGCCAGAGCCACCCTATTTTTTTCAACGCTCCCTCTGTATATGCCATGTTTTTTTTCACTGTCACACAAAAATTCAGAACACTAGTTCAAAATACAATAAAGCAGTCTGCCAAACCTCGATTTAATTTGTCGAACCGTTTTTGTACCAAAAATTCTCAAAGAATTACCTATTTTTCGGCCCAACAAAGCGCAATCCCCTTTAACTTCCAGTTCAACCGATTATTCCTTATCTATTTCTGCTACAGAAACAGTGCATATCGATGGGGCAGAGAACTACCCATGAAGAAAATGTACGTTCCATTTGAACGCCCCTCCCACCTCCCAGTTGCGCGCACCAGGATTCTTCGCAGATAAACTCGAGCCAGTATGAATGCTTTCGTTCAGAATAAAATTCACGAAAAAGTAACGCCCGCTCGCCGCCGTATATTTCTCCCGTCAGTCTCCGCGGGGGAAGTCAATCCGACGCTTTCTTCCAGCGCAAGAAAGCATCGCCGGGGATTATTAATCTTTTCTCTTATACGCTCCGCTCCATTGTTACATTTTTTCGCTGGAACGCGGACGCTTCTTCGGGGAGCGAGGCAGCGGAATAAAGCAACAGAGACGTTTCTGGTGATGAAGTGAAATTCAACCGTGTCTGGCGAATTCCGCGAGCTCCTCCCGATGAATACGGACAGGAGCTGCGTGTGGAAAAAGCGCGGAAAAAGCGCGACCGAGGTGGAGAAGGGGGCGAGGCAAGCCCGGCCTCGACTTCCCGATCTCGGTCGATCAATCTTCTCTCCCTTGTCTACGGTTAATTTATCGTACTTCGGATCGGCCCCGCTCGCCCGCTGCACGGACCCGAGGCGGCCGCCTGCCTCGCGGTGAAGAATATTAGGTGTACATTCAATTTATTCCCGCGATAAGTGTAACGAACGATTCAGCACGCGCGAAGCTGCGACGAGCGGTGTATCGATGGAACGGCGTCTTACGGCCGGAGTAGAAATTGCTATCAACGAGGCACCGGCAAAGTGCTTCCTCGTTTCAGCCGAGCGTAACGGCGGCTCGAAAAGGTTGCAATTTAAGCCGAGGGAAAATTTGTTTGCGTAACTCGACGGCATCGATTCCTGATCGACCGTAATTTCATCGTGGACCCTTGAGCTGCAATTACTATCAGGGGCAACTTTAGACTAAGTGATATCGGTTTTCAGCGACTTGATATTATTTACCGGAATGCCGTCTGAGACTTCTGAGCAATCGTCATTGGAATACCGTTTGTAGGTATCCGATGAGAAGGGGTTAACGGTGGGGTGGTCGATTTAAATTATCTTTTCCTTTGCAAAGCCTCCGAGGGTTTACACGTTGAACCGTATGTTTCGTCGAAGCCGATTCAGTATTCCAAGAACATAGAATTACGTTTTCATTCTTTGGTCACGACACAATGAGCATATTCCGTGGGACAGAACACGAGGAGGTAAAGCGTAGAGGATGTCAAGCGCGTTCCGCGAAATCGTTAGTTGAGGAACAATCGCTTTCAATCGTGTCGCGAGTGTAGCGAAACAGCACAATGGTCGTTGACAGAAAGTCAGCGGTAAAAGTACGTTTAATCCTACGCGCGATAAGTATCGGGGGGGCGGGGGGGTGTGAAGGGATCGCGCGACAGTGCAGGGGGGGGGGGGGCGGTACGCTACCCTTAAGTACGCAACCGGACCATTATACAAGGGTCGCGTGTCACCAGACACTTAGCCGCGGCTCTTTCGACGTACAACTTTCGTCGCTGTATACACAGGGGTGTGGTACGTTCGTTAACGAGTGATACGGGCCGCGTACGAAAAGTTTTACTACCCTACGTACTCCGTCTCGGCTGCTTTCGATGGAACGCCCTTAGGGGTACCCAACTACCCAAAACCTCTCTGATCGCAGAATTTTCGAATCCTTCAACAAGACGGAGTTTCCTTATTATTATCCAAAGGAGTCACTTCTCCATTGGCGGCGAGGGTTGCAAACCCCTTCTAAGCTGTCCTCTGAGATACGAACCCGTTTCCTGTCAACGGAAGATCTAGGTTACTTCGACGAGGGCGACCTATCTCTCGCGGATCGTAAAATTCGCGTGGCTCGTATAATCCCGTCCCAACTGCCGCGAATCCGTACAGATTAGACTTTTATAGTCGGCATAAATTCCGGCGGGGATGCACCGATTGCGTGTGTCGCGTTATCGTCGCTATTTCGATTATTGTAATAGTTCCTCGCGCGAAGTATCGACGGGCACGGAGGCCGATAGCGCAACTTTTCGACGGCGGATCGGCCCGCAGTTCATGGAAACCGACGAGTAAACGCGGCGATAGCATCGACGCCGGGTCGCAGAAAACTGGGTACTCGCGTGCAAATAAATCTGCTTTTATCTGCGGGCAGGCGGCGCCGGTATCCGGTCGTGCTTTTCGCAAGGAACGGCCACCAGATAACGGTCCTCCAAGTTTACGAATATTTCACAATCGACCGGATAAATTAAGGTAGGTATCCGCAATTTGTCCGCCGGGGCACGCGCGTCTTTCGGGTCGTGCGACATCTCCGTCTGTTCTTTCCGTACAGTGTTTCGAACGGGGTCTGCTACATAGCGGTTTTCCATTTGCTATCTATTCGTTGCATCGATCGAAGTGCGCGGTCGAAAACTGATATTTGAAGTAACGAGGGAACTCTGCGAATGTGTTTCAAATATTAAATGTAGCGTTTCGTTCGAAGTACATTTAATATTAGAATCTATATTCGAGCAAACGTGGTGGACTTACCGATTTATTACCAAGCTGCCGCACTTTGCACGGCAAGTAAGCATGACTTCCCAGCTGAGCCGTGATGTTCGTGGGGGTGTTTGAATCGAAATACGGTCCCGTGTAAATCCCGTCGAACCTCTTCACCAGCGAATGGGATCTTGTGCTCACCCCTGAAAGATTCAATCAATTCTTAGAAGAGTCCCTATATCACATAATTGAATTCTTCAAACCCCGTGCAATGCATGTAAATTAAACGCAAGGCTCTTATCGACCACCGTTGAGGCTTACTAAATAGCCAATTTTCTTCTGGACGACATGTACGACCCACGCTTCGAAAATCCATCGCTAAATATCCTGAACATTGAAGCTAGTTGAAGTACACCTCAAACCACGTGTCCAAATTAACAACCACCCTTCGCCTACCTCTCCATCACAAATTCCAAACTCCACTTCGATTGATTTCAAAATTATCGTTTAGCAGAGAAGTTGTTCGTTCCACGGCGCCCTCGCCAGAAGCACGATACCGTCGTTTCACAAATTCCCCGAAAGGTGTTACGGGCACGAAACCTTTCCACGTTACCGCGAGCCCGGCGCGGACGCGGAACGTTCACCCGCGGAATCCCCTGTGACAAAGTTCATTCCTAAGTTCGCCCCGAATGCCAGCCGTATCTCAGAAGAATACATTAACACGGCTCTTCTGACCGTGCCAGCTTGTTGCCACGGGGCGAATTTACATTGTACGGATACCGGTAGCGCTGCCATGATGGAATAATAAAAGGATCGCTGGTGTATAGCGTATCTCGTATTCGTGACGTCCATGCACGCGGCTTCCCTCGCTCCGCCTTTTACCCCGCGCCTTTCAGAGTAAATCCTATCAGAGCTTCTGCCAAGCCATCGTACCTTGGGGAAATGGATACTAATCCCGAGGATCTCGATTCGAGGGATCCGAAGGCGGATCAGCATTCGGCCCGAAAAGCAACGCCAGGCTTCGTTCCAACGACCTTGAGGGCCCACAACCGGTCTACCATCCGCAGGATAAGGGCTGCACGTATTCGCCGGCGCGTCGCATTCATCATATCGCGACGCGATGCCGTGCATCGCTGCTCGTGCACGGTCGCGCTTCCTTTCCACGTTCTACGGAAGCGTTTCGGATATCGCTATCATCCAGATACGACTATCGCGGAAACGTTTATCAATACATTTGTCGCGTCGCTGGGATACGAAGGTTGTACGATAACGGAGGACGCAGGAATCTGCGTCCCCGTTGTCTGCGGGTATCGAGGGTAGTCTCGATTTATCGCCGATGCTTCTCGAGTTCGTAAGTTGCCACCGAGACGCCGGGAATACGCGAAGAGCGGCGAAGAAGAAGAGCTCGATAAAATAGCTGTTCGAGGGAACTTTTTACACTTCGCTAGCTATCGTTGGCAACTCGTCGTGCGCGTTATTTAACTCCGTCCGCTCCCAACACGTACTTCGTCCAACGACTTTCAATCCACTTTTGAAACAGCGTCGCGCGATTTTTGGAATTCCTCGGTTCCCCCCGGGGAGGGGCATTGAATTACAGTTTTCGCTTTTATCTTTACGAGACGCGGCGAAAGGACCTCCATCCGATCGGAGGGGAGACGTGAGAACCAGGCGAAATGAGATTGTCGGAATGTTAATAGAGAAAGCCGATCGAGGAAACTGGGGAACACACTTCTGCACTCTGCTTAAACTCTTCAGGCTTAGCTCAGACCTAATTTCCGCCTGTGGAACTTTTCGCGCGAAGAAAAACGTATTTTCCAGGCGCCTCATAATTCCTTGTGTAATCATTTGTACAGAATTTTTATCAATTTAACCTACAGGGTAAAATTAATGTGTTGTTAAACGTGACATGGCAGAAAGTATAGGACCGAAAAGCAATATTAGGTGGTCGATATGTCCGCGGTTCGTCTACGTGTGCAATTCAGCGTGCCTCTTCATTGAGATTTGTACCGACTCGAAAACATCTGGTTCTTCCTTTGATACTCGATAAATGTTGAACAATACGCTAATGCACACAGGGTCGACAACAGACCAATACGTAACAATCAATCGCAAGACAAAGCGGAGCGACACGGTTAAAGGACTGATTGATTACTAACGGAAAAGAGATACCAAAAGTGTTGTATAACTAGGAAACGATTGTTTCCCAGTTTTCCAATTCCATCGGTTTTCTGTTTATTTGGCTGGCTACGTGTGAGTATGTTGTACGTGTGCAAAGTTTCCACCACAAATTTGTCAATACCGTGCATTGTATATACGCAGGAAAAAAAGTTGATCGTTTGGATTGTAAAAGCTCGAGCTCGATTCTTTTATTAATCGAATAGGTACAGCTGTTCGCCGGATTGTTTCGAGGAATGGTTTCTTCCTATACACCCCTTCTCGTGATTATTATTATTATTTTCAATTTAGCTTGACGGCAGGTAAGCCCAGCTTTCAATCGTCGCCGGTAATTCACCTCTCTCATCATCGTGTCTCTTTGATTTCCTGTTACACAGCTTTCTGTTCCATTTCTCCGTGACGCAGCAAAGACGCCACTAGTTAATTGATTAACAATACAACACGGTGATGTAGCACAAAACAACACGGCAAATGGTTTCTTCAGACGTGTGTTTCGCTCTCGGAAAATAATGCCAGTCATTACTGCAGCGCAAACAAAAAGTACCCTGCTGGCCTCAAGTGACGTCATTGCAGCGGCAGTGTTAAGGGGGTGTAAGGAGAACGCATTAGTGGTATTGCTGTATTATTCAACATATTTTAAGGCGACGGAATGAGAGAACGCCTGAAGGAAAGTGATATCGCGTGGGGCACTGTGGCAGGCATTAGTAGAATAGGGACGTGTTACGGCAGACTACCCTAGCGAACGACAAAGTTCATTAACCACCAACCGTAGCTGATACCGTTTTAAAACTCCTACGGACACTCGACGATTCCGTGGAATTGAACATATCCTCCCGCCGTACAATATCGATTCGCAGAACTGTATTTTCGTTGGAACTCGGCTCGCGGAGCGCAAACACGATGAAAAACGTGGGGAGGGTGGTGACTCGATTCGTTGTTTATACGAAGGGGGCAGAGTCGGCTAATTTCGGAGCGGTGCTTAATTAATGCTGTTTACAGAATTATTGAAAATTCCGCAATATTCGATCGATCATGGGCGCGACCGCTCGCAGCGGTAAAAATCGAACGTCCGCATTGGTAAACAACGCGATGCTAGATGGATCCCACGCCCTTTTAATAACACCGGGTAATCATAACATCCAGAGTACACGGATTATTCCGTTATTTGCGTCTTTCCCTCGGTGTGGGGGCGGGGGTGAACGCTTAAACGTTGTCGATGCATCGACGCGCCAGTCGTGTCCGCAATTGCCTCCGGCGTAATTCTACCGCCACGTTCCCTGCATCCGCGCATATTGTGTCCGTTGTAATTTCGCCGTAGCGTTTTACAACTCCATCCCGACGGTTACGAATACTTAGCCAGCCATCCGGCACGCGCAGTTACGAACGCCGCGCCTTCGGCCCGAGCACTTTTAGGTTTTTAACAGCTCCGTAAAGTGCCGCGGCGATGAAACCGTGCTCGTCGTCGACCGTGTTAAATACCTCGGCAGTTTCCCCTGCAATTCTAAGCCGGGTGAAAGCTGCGGCACAGCTGTTGGCGAACATTAGCAACTGTTCCGACACGGGTAGGGACAGGGAGGTTAAACGACGCTCGCTTTCCCCGTCCCTTTGGAATCGAATCAAACGAACGTTGTACGAGCCGAGGGACGAGGACCACCACGGAGACAAAGTTTCATTGAACGCCCAAGAACGAGACGCTCGGAGGGGCGTTGCGAGAGGACCTTGAGGACAAAAATACCAGCGGGCGGCCGTTCGACCTCCCCTCGGGACGAGGAGCGTTCGCAAGTAATGGAGCCGAGGAGAAAGAAGGGAGCCCGTGTCGCGCGTGCTCCCGAGGATCGCTCAACAAACGCTTCCAGCCGATCGTGCCCGGCTAATTCCCCTGTAGCGATGCCGATATCCTTTTAACCGTACCTCGGGCCAATCGTTCCGCGCTCGATGAATCGATTTGCCAACGCGTTTCCGTTCAGACGCCGCGAATTGGATTGGCAATCAGTGCGCGCCGACCCGGTGTCGCGGGCACTGGGGACATGCACGACCAATCAAAGCCTGCTCTACCAGGACACTCGATCCTGCGGACAAAAGGATCCTCCGGGGGTAGGAAAATGTCGAGCGTAAACGGCACGCTGGACCAGATCGTGGCCTGGAGATCGCCCCGAAACGAGCATAATCAGGTATCACGCGGGCGGCTGCCTCTGCCCACTTCTCGGCCCGTTTCTCCTTTTCCCGTTCACCGTAAACGAGGATTGAATTGTTCCGCCGTGGCCGCGATTATCGCTGATGGCATTCCTGGAAATTGTGCGCCGCGAGGAGATTACTGACCGACGGCGGCGGACGACGCGGGAGGTGGGGCGCCGAAGGGAGCAGATGGGCGGCCGGTGTAATGCGTTGTTTATGACCGATTTCAGGGTGAGATATCGTACCGTAAATTTCAGGGAGGAGAAATCGCGCGCGCTAGGGCAAACAGAAGGGGGCTGGACGTTGCGTTATTAATCCTGCAACTGTACGCTATCTTGGTTGTAACGCGAGCACCGCACGCTGGGGCCTTTCTTTGGCTAATGGAAAAATGCTGGTAGTTAGCGTCGGTAGGTTGTTTCGCATACGAGGCGTAGGGTGGAGGGATTTGTCCACGGTTTGGATATCTTAATGCGCGGAGGCAGGGTGATAAGAGCTATAAATCCTAAACGTATGTACCTATGTCATCCTGGGCTACGAACCCTAGCTGTTTAATGTTTCAAGAGCCATAAAGGGGAGAGGGGTTCTAGAAGATTTAACAGGCTTGGTTTATTAGACTATTAGGGGCTTCGCGATGTAAGTCGTGTTCTGTTGGCGAACGATTTCGATGTTTCATTGACACTCCATTTGAGTTCACGTGGAGTTGGAGGGCGTACCGTTAACCTTTCGGAAACGGCAGACGATCCACTCAATTGTGGTGTCAAATACGCAGCAAACGATGAGTGCTATATCACGCATCTGCGACGATGTTAATTCGAAAGAGGAAGAGGATTCGTGGACGTAAAAGTTACTCTATTAAGTCTAATATGTGAATCATATTGCTAATTCGGTCCAAGCCGCGTGCGCTTCGAACTCGCAGATAATGGTCGGTTAATTAGTAATATACAGAATTCGAGGACCACTCGGCACACCGAGAGGAGTACCTAATTATAATTCGATTCAAAGTGATGGAGAATTGATAAAGTTACAGAGGGTTAACTGCTACGTGTAATCGAAATACGCTCCCTGCGTCTCTCCTCGACCTCCTATACGGCTCTCTGATTATCGCTAATGCGCTTATCGTGCATTCGAGCGCAAGGGGAACCGCGTACGCGCAGATTATTAACCGCGAATAATTACGCGCGGGCGAGGACGCGTTCCGCGGCGGCGGTTGATGCGAGATCGGAGGAAATCGCCCGCGACGAAGAGAAGAAGCTTGTGGAACCGTGATCCCGGCCGGCAGGCGGGTGAAAGTGGAAATAAATTTGTCGGAAACGGGCAGAGGATTTCTGACGTATATATATTTCCCTGGAGACGGTGGCGTCGGTCGATGCGGAAAGTCGAGCGTCGGCAGGGACGCGTTTTTCCTTCCCGCTTTATTAGAGCGGCACGTACGGGTATTCGATGTAATTTTACGACGTCATCGGGCACTAAACTCCGGCATAAATCTAGATTTTCTGTCCCACCCCGTCCCCCACAGAAGATCGCCTTCCTTCGCGCCCCTCCGAGGCTAACTCGATTTTCTGTCTTACCAGTTCATCAAACATTTACGTCCGACTACTTCCATCGTGCAGTTCTGAGATTCCACGATCGTTCCGCGTACCTACACCGTTCCATCTTCGTTTAATCGAGCGCGATTAACGGAGTAATTATTCATGCGCTCGTCAGACGGAATGCTGGCGCTCGTACGCTGGCACTCGCGCCTTGTTTGAATGATGATATTCTTTGGTGTAGCATTACTACGTATCATATAAACAGAGATATACCCACCCCTTTGATCACACACTCCTGGCTACGTTATCAATGACCTGAACAGTGTTCCGTCTTCGTGTTAGATGCGAAATGTTGTTCTGGTAACGATGATAGAGGCATCACGGTGTTAATGGGATCAATGTCGATAATGACGTAGCCGCGATCCACGTCAGGTGCGAAAGGCACATCCGCGAAAGTGATTTTCCGCAGGCGGCGCTCGCTGGAACGCCGAAATCTCCATCCTGCGGTAACTACGTTGGTCGGTTAATCACTGTGAGGTATAATCAGCGGTTGGCGCCGCGATTATGTTACCAGGTCGAGAACGCATAATGCATCGCGTCGGTGCAGAACTTGTTTTCGCGCTGCGGACTGCAGCACCGCCGGCCGCGCAGTTGATATCAATTAAAACTATGTCCCCCGAATCGGCGCGCCGGGATTCGATGAATTATTTAACAAAATTACCGACTGCCGCGTTGTTAGCTGCATCTAATGGCAGCATCGACTCGTGCGCCCCCGAAAGCTCCACGAGTGTCGTTTAGTTCGCGGTTTGGCAGACTTTCTTGCATACAGGATGTTTCGGAGCTGCCTGCGCACACTGAACCGTGTGACAGGACAGAAAAATATGGATTCGTGATTGTTTAGCGAAGCCACTGTTACTCGGACCGAGTCACTGAATTATTGGAAACGCGAAGATATGTGACCTATAAAAATATCTGTTATAAGAACATCTGCTACTCGAGGAATATTTATTCCGAGGGTGGTCGATAGTTGTTGACAATCCGATCTCACGATGTATGATTCTGTAGCAAGTATAATTTTACTGTCTCGAGACATGCAGCATCGAACGTGCCGAAAGCGATCCGTCCGAGAAAGATTGTTGTTCTTCCCGACGAGTTTTATTGTCCAGTTAAGTTTGCACGCGTAGCTCCGCAACACACTGTACGTTTTACCATCTCCTGGCGGACGCGCTCGATAACAGCGGCCCAGAAAGCGGGGAACGGAAAGACTAAAACGATCGACGCGGATAACGAGCGACTCGATTGACAGCTAGTTGATATCAGCGAGCTCCCATACCGAAATATTTTCCCGGCTGCCGCGCGGGATCGATGGGGGAAAAACGCTGTCTGATACAGACCGAGTTAATAAATCCTTTTTACTGGCTTGATTTCTGCCCCGGCGAGACGAGAGTCCTAAGAGTGCTCAGGAAGGAAAGGAGAAATTACGGGGAGGGGGATGGATAAGGGTGCCTGGCAGCCCCTGTATCGGGAGGGAACAGCATCCTGGAAGATCATTGAGATAAAACGTGTCGGAGGGGGAAAGTGAACCGTGAATTAATGTACCCTTGATTGAATCAGCAAAAAGTTGCAGCGACGGGGGAGGGAAGAGTAATTATCAGGCTGACGGTAGTACATTAACGAGAATTCCAATAAGGGCTGTATAAGGCTCGAAATTGACGCTCCGTTCCACGAGGACGTCGGGTAATTGCACCGGATATCGCGGCGCGACCCGTTTAAGCGGGCAACCATTATCTATATTCTTCTCATAGCCGCCAAGCGCCATAAACGGGGAGGCAGTAAAAGTGAATAGCACGGGTGTCGTTTTAACCCACATAATTAAGTGAAAAGTCTGCCGCGAAGAGTGCTATCAGAGACAGATAGGAGTAAATTTCGTACCCGTGCTACGTCGTTCGGTTACGATACTCTCCCCGGTAGCCATGGGGGTACCTCTGTCGACAGCGTTCGAAAAAAGCTAACCGTATCATCGAGGGATGCAGCCACGAGAGAGATGAAATCGATAGGCACGTCCCTGAACGACGTCAGAGCTGAAGACGAGGGGACACGTTTACCCTTCTGCGTACACCACACTGGCATCCCTTCTCTGATGACAGAATCATCGTGTCGACACGGTGACCCGACAAGGACAGCGACGGGGAGAAGAGACGGGGCGATTCGGGGGCGGAGGGGTAGCTCGAGGGGACGAAGGAGAGAATAGAGAAAATACAATACCCACGGCGCGACAAACAAGGGTAGCGCTAGATACAGCCCTGGACCGGGTCTGGAGGCAGCCCCCTCCCCCTGGCGGAACCACCCCCTGCCTGCAAGTCCTCCTTTTACCCTCCACTCGAGTATCTCGATCCTCCCCGTTGATCGATCGCGGGTCTACCGCGATCAGCTGCCGAATTCTACGGGCAGGGTAGCAGCATCGTGGCTTGCGTGCGTGCAAATTCACGTACGACGCACAGTTACACCCCAAAATCTGATCGATCCATCCGCAGTACAAGTATCCACAGCCCCGCCTGCCCCCCTTTACCCCACCCCCGCAACCCCAGGTTCACGTCACTCCTCCCATCCCACCCCCCCTCGCAGCCCGTAAAGAAGCCATCGACAGTCCGCCGAGGATCTGGACCCGGAGCACAGGAGATTCACGGCTACGAGGAAGCCCACCTCCGTCGTCCCTTTGCCCGCGAGAACGAGCCCGGCGGGCGCGCGTAACACTTCTCGCGCGGGCCTCCCGAACGATCGATGCACGATCCACGAGATCCCGTATGTCACGCGGAGGGATTGATCTTACCGGTGATGCCTAGGAGAATCCAGCACACGAGGCACAAGACGTAGTAGTTCACGTAAGAGGATCTCCTCATGATGACGAAGACGGTAACGACGACGACGGGAACGACGACGCAGTTGCCTTCGACGGGTCCACTGACATCTCAGGAACGGCCAGCACACCAGGGCCCGTTGCACCCGCTCGCTCCTAGCCCTCCGTCATTGCGCCGCTGGTCCTCCTTGGCTCGATGCTACCAGACCTCGTGCATAGCACCCTTCTCACCGGTGTCCCTGTTCCTTGCGATCGCGCACGTTTTACGGATACCACCAACCCGTCGGTGTCGCACTGATCACATTATCCCCCGAACGAACTCTCGATCGTCCGCCGACGTGCACCCTTTTTCTCTCTCTATCTCTCTCTCTGTTTCTCTTTCTCTCTCTCTCTCTCTCTCTCTCTCCCTGTTTCTCCCTTTCTATCGTTCCTCGCGACGTGTACCCTCGTTCGCCAGCGTGTCCAGCGGTTGTGCGTGTCGTTCCAGCTGGACGTTCCGCGAAATGACCGTGCACGAAAGTTGACTCACCGGGGCCTTGTTACCCGACGCGTGGTTGCGGCCCCCTTCACACGACGGTCCTCCGACACGGCTAACTACGACCGAGTTTTGCGTACGGGTCGTCTGCGGTTCGTCGTCCCGGGCGAAGCTCTGAAACCGCCGGGCCTCCAGTGGCACTGCCCGCGCCCGCCCGGGGATTCCGCGCAGGCGTGCTCTTTCTCCTCTACTCTGACGATCAGTCAGTCTCCTCCTTCCTCCAGGCCTCCGACTCTCGCTCTGTCCTCCTCCGATCTTACCCCTTTCTCCTTCTCAGTCTTCTTCCCCCAATTACCACTACAACCGCCGCCGCCACCACTACCACTATCCTCCACCCGGTGTCGTCGTCGTCGCCGGCGTCGTCGTCGACGTCGACGTCGTTGTGTCGTCGTCACCACCACCACCGCCGATGCCGCTGCCGCTACTGCCGCGCACAGTGCTACTACCACCGACGCGGTGGTTGCTGTTGCTACTGCCGCCGCGCCGCGCCGTTCTCGTTCCTACGGCGTCTTCTACGCCTCTTGCTCTTTCAGCCCGCGACGCCTCTCGTCCATCCTCCCGAACAAATTTTACGCTCCTCGCGATGTTAACCCCCGTATCCCCTGTCGGGTTTGACCGAGACGGTACACCGGGCTGGAAAGTGGCCGAGCCCTCCTTGTTGGCCTTCTTTTCCTGGCCCGAGAGAGGATTTGTAAATTTGCGGTCCGACCGATTGACGAGGAGTGGTTTAATTAGCCGGGAGTCTGGGCTTAAACGAATTCGGGACGATTGGAATCGACGGCGGCCAGTCCCGTCTCCTTTCCGGAGTCTTTTAATCAGCTTTCCCTTTGACTTCGGTCTCCTTCGGTGTTTACGATTCTTGATTCAGCCGTCTGATTACTGTTCCCGGCGCTTTTAATACCGCCGCCGCATTCCCCGGCTCTCGCCCGTTGCTTTCCGGCTCCTCCTTCGTTTCCGAGAAGTCTACAATTTCTTCCGTTTACTCGCGTCTCCTCGTTTCCTCGTTTCCTATGGTTTTAAGCTTGCATTAGGGAGCACGAAATTGCGGTCGGATAGCCGGCGCAGTCGGGATTCTATTTTTCCGAAAATATCCCACATCCACGGGAGACGCTGGCGTTCGTCTCGTTTCTTCGCCCTCCCCTTCTTTTTCTTTTTTATCTTTATTCGCCTGAAGATTATCTGGTGGACGGCCTTCGCTGGTGAGCGTAACGAATCCTCCTTGGGACACTTTCGACCTATTTTTGTGGTGTCGCGCTGTCGCTTCCCTTTTCTCCCGTTCCTCTTCTTCTTTCGTGATTACCATACGCCCTGTTCTTTTTTTACCTCCCCTCTTTCTCTCTCACCCGTCGTTTTCGGGTCGCTTGCAATTATTGCATTTTTTTCTTGTGCCGCTGGCCCGATAGCGTGCTCCACCGCCGTAGATTGCCGAGGTATAGCCGCGGCGTTAATCTTATTCAACGAGAACCGGATTCGGCCAGCGGAATTAGAGATACCTCGCTAACGGAATTAATTGATCTTCATCGATTAGAATTGGAGGGTACATACGTTTAAGTCGGTCGTGATTGATGGCAGGTCTTTCCCAGAGGACGGGCAGCTCGAATTAATTTCGACGTAATAAAAGTCAGACTTTGTTCTTCCACCCTTTCGCCTTCAATTACGCGCAGGCTCTTGGTCAATCTTGCCCTCCTCTACTTTTTTTTCCTCTCCCACTCGTGTCGCTCTCTCCCGTCCCTCTGTGTCGGCTCTGTTCATTGCACGTTATCTGGCGCAAGTCGGTTCGCACTCAAAGCTTTTTCTCAAAAGCACACCGAGAGAGGGAGTGGGACTTTGCCGTCGCGGCAACCTTATCACTACGCTCCGCCATCGTAGGTTTATTTAGTCCCGGGTTTAATTATGACAAATATTACTCGAGTCCAGCATCTTGAGCGCTTCTCTTTACCCGGTTTTTCTCCCGTAAGCCCGGATTTTCTTTTTTGTCGCGGACAAATTGTGTGTCCTTTACGGCGTTAACCTTATTCTCAGGGGACCGAACTGCTACGGGCTCATATTTCCTCGTGAAATAAGTACTTTCCTCTTCGTCTTTTCTCTCCCTCCCTTCATCCAACGTCCTCTTCTTGTCCTTTCCTCGGCGAAACATATTTTAAAACGTCCCCCCCCGTAAAGCAACGCTGACGCGTATTCTCGCGAGAATGAAATATGCAACGTTGTATTACATTCCACTCGTTACACGCGCGAAACACGGAGACGCGTTAATTGCTCGTCGCTGGACAGCTTTCGTTTCGAACATCTTCATCATATCCGTGCCCCGTACTAACGCAGCCGGAGTACAATGTTTGGGCTCGGTTTGCACTTTACTCGCGGGTTTCCGCTTCAATGTTCTACCGCGGATCATCCCCCATTGTCCAGGGATAATTCTGTGTACACCGCGTGGTTAACTTATCCGAATATCTACCGGGAGAACTATCTTACCCAAAAGATAAACATCTGCCTCAGCCTTGTATAAAAGCAGCACACTACAGGGCACCGAGGGCTGATGTTAATCCGACTGACAAGAGAGCCGGTCCCATTAGGTCCGTGGCTTGAAAAAAGAGTCAGCCAACCCCGTTTCTTCAAACTTTCTTCCTCACTTTCATTGTCGTCGCCCGGGCACCCCTTTAATTTTTTTATAACCATCCTCTGCCTCCACCGCCGCCCGCCTCGCCCATTTCAGGCAATCCGCAATCTTTTGTGCCTCGACGAAATTTTACACCCCTTTCATCTCGGCTGGCTGAGTTGCAATTATTCGTGGAGAAAGAACAATTGGTTTCTGCAGATCGTTGTGCGCTAACTCGTGTGGCGGATTAACGTACCTTTCGAGATTTCTGTTTGCTTTAGAAATACTTGCCGCGGCACCGTGCTCAAGTATTCCGTAAAAAAGGGAGTAGCACAACTGATTTCTTGAAAGCATACGTATCCACGCACGTGCAATGCTGTGCGCCAAATATTTTCACGAGGGGAATTACCTACTACAGCCACGTCCAAAAAAAAAAAAACGGGAAAAATGAATCGTCAACGAAGCAGAAAATAGTCACGTGTAAACGGGGCAGCGTATTCACATCGTTTACTTTAAATTATCAGGTATTAGCAGAGCCGAACGTTTGCGTACGTTTCTCGGCACATCGAACACAATTTTTCATCGAACGTTTACGCGAAGATTACGATAATGCACGGATCCTTGTGTACTTGTGAACCTGCGATTTGTTCGACGTCGGACTGCAAACAATTCGGCAAAAATGGATCAATCAACATTTACCTTCAGATCGTTCCTCGCCTCCCCTGCCAGAGCTGCTCGGGCGGCCGCCACCCTTCCAGCGGGGGTTGTCTGGCAGCGACATTAACTTTCTAGCTACGACGGAGACCGTTCGATCAGAATTCGTAATTTTGAATAATCGACGACAGAGGGGAGGTCCTCTGTTCGCCCCGGGAAAATTTAGAGCTGGTGTCCCGAATATGTAAGCTCTTTCGCCCCGTTTCCTTCGACGGGGCCCGTCCAGATTAACCTTCATCGTCGGAAGTAAGTTTTCGAATCTCGGTTAAGTTTCCAACGGCGAGGAATTTGCATGGCGCGGTAGACTGGCATTTGGTAAATTACAGAACTTTTCTCCTCCGCTGATCTCCCGCTATCTTCGTCTAGCACCCTCTCGCCGCTCGTCTCTTCTCTACATCGATCCATTCCCTTCTTATTCTTTCGCCGGATGTCGTCGACCGGCTTTTCATTTTTTCTCCGCCCCCTATTTCACTTTCTTCTCGTATATCTATTTTTTCGCACATCTTTCTTTGCTTGCAAAGTACACACAAGTCTCCCAGGGTCTGCAACTTTGTTACTCATTGTCAGTAGCACCTCGCGTGCTGTGACCCCAGAGTCTGACGAACCCCTCAGACACCCATCAGCGATATTGATGAGGGCTTCCCATCGACTATCATTATACACATCTTTATGTCTACCTCATGTATTCAAGAAATCACCATCTTCTTCTCGCTCATCGTTCCCTCCGCGGTTTCTCTCTACTTATCAACATTCTGCTTTCGTTTTTCATTTCTCGTTCACGTTCCTTCGTCCCATAGACGCCGTCACTTGCTCCCCTCCGAGTTCGAGCAATTTGCGTTATCCATAGCGGGGAATCTGTTCCCTAGAGCAACGCACCGACGCGACGCCGCTAACCTGATGGAAAGATCGGGCACCGTCGAATTCTTCTCTGCGGGTGGTAGCGCGGCGTGGAAAGAAAAGGAACGAAGCGATGGAAAAAGGGAGCCCGACCGGCCCATTCGCAATCGAGGTCGCCCGTGCCGTCTCTTCACCTCCAGACGACCTACGGATGCGTCGCCGTTCCGCTGGAAAATCTTTCGCTTTTCAGGACGTCTCGAGCCGCAGACGCGTTAAACCAACGACTAGAAGATTCCTCCCGCGAAAGGCTCGGCAGCATCGCGGGACGCATCGATAAAGATAAAGTTTGCCAGACGATAAAGTTCCGCCGTGACAAAAACGCCCCGCTCGCTACGGCCGGGGCTATTCATTCTCTCCGCGAGGGTTGCCTCTCGTGCTTTTTAAATGCACGAGGGGCGCGCCATCGCCCCGTGCTCCCCCCGCGCCAGGGAAAATATTAATATTCCCGCCCAGGGAACGCAGAATATGGAGATTCATCCGTGTAGTAGATTGCTTTACTTAATTGCACTCTCATTCGCGCGTATCTAGGTGGTAACAGGGCATTAAAAATATTGGGTCGAGGAATATTGCACGGGTCCATAGGCTGGGCTGCACCTCCAGGCGTTTCCACGCTCGGGTAAGGGGGCGGAGTGTCTTTTCGCGTGTCACGGGGCTGAAAGTTGAGTGGTTATCAAAGATCGTGTAGCAGGTGTGGAAGGAAACGAACGGTTAGACAGAGGAATTCAGCATGAGAGGGTAGGACCGTGCCAGACACGACATTCCACGCTCCCGTTTTTACCACTTTCCGCTGTGCACGCAAGTGTCTGTCGCATTGTAGGCAGCCGTCGAGCAGGCAACCCGAAATTCTATCCTTCAGCGACACACGCGCCGGTTAAATTGTGGAACAGAGACGAAGCCTCGGCGGAGCCGAATATTCGCTACGCGGTTTCGCGGCTTTCCAAACCCCTGCGCCGTAGCTGCGTCTAAACGATTTCTAGCTACCCATTACGCCTCCCATCCGCGCGGCGAGGGAAGAAACACCGTTGCCGTTCAATGACGTGGGGATATTCTATTTGGACGCCCCGGAAACTTCTGTTTGAGTAGTCGTAACGCGGCGTTCCAGCCCGAGAGTTCTTAAGTGCGGATGAAAACTACCCTCGCCGCGGAGCAAGGGGACAGGCGCGGGGGGGGGTGGGAAAGGGATGAGGGAAAAAATGGATTCTCACGATGCGAGAATATAAACGTCGCACGCAGCTGCAGGTGCATCAGACTTCTTTCTCGTCGCGTACCCTCCGCGAGCGGGCGAAGGCGTCGAGGGGGCCGAAAGGGGCGAGTCTCTTCTGCTTGCTTTTCGCGCGTCTGCCTTTCCACTCCGACTCGGCGAATTTCTTCCGCTCCCAGGAACGTCTCGCCGATTGATAACACCGTCGCCAGCGACGGAAATATTCTTGTACGTTTATGGCTCATGCATATGTAAAATTTCAATGTCGCTCCGCCCCCTCGACTCGACCCCACCACCAGCTGGGGAGATATATCCGCGCCGTAAAAACTGTCCGTCTGTTTTTACTGTTATGCTCGCGTGGAAAGAGTTCCTGCACGGTTACAGAATTTACATCATAAATAAGGCATCCTCAATGGCAAAAGAATTTTTATACTTCCCCTCCGGATCGTAAAGTTGCCCAGGATGACGGGGACACCGCCAACGAATGGACCCCGTCTTTTTGTCCTCGCGTTCGGCGATCCTCGCCACCGAATCCTTTATGATAATTCGTTGCTGAATAAGCGGGCCGCTGGCCTCTTTTCGATGCTTGTTTTTCGCGACGCCACTAATCCTTCGATCGACACGGTGATTAGTTCTAATCGCGATCTCAAATCTCACGGATTTATTGGCAGATGTGATGCTTCGAGTCCATTTCTAATTCTACTAGCGTTGATGTCATAGCGTATCGCTCGATCGAGGGTCTCAATTTCAAGTTAATTTGTGCCGAATGCAACTGTAGTCTCCCTTGTCACCCGACATTACTCGTCACGACGCAACGAAGCACGCCTCCGAAGACGTTAACGTCCCGCCATTTCGGTCTATCGCCCGGACTAAATGGATTCTAGGCTTCACTTTCCGTTAATGTCGCCGAGATCAACCTGTCGCGAATTGAAATGTCAGGAATTAAACAATGTTACGGGAAGGAATATAGAACGACAGCAGCTTTATAAATACAATGAAACCGAGCGGTTATTTGAATGCGATTTAGATGCCTGATATTCAAACGTGCGTCATCGTCAGAAGCTAACGCCGAGCTGGATCTCGTAAACAGAATGATCATCGAATTATCGAGAGAGATATCAAGTGAAAGAGGCGATGATAGATTACCGCCATCATAAGTCGTGACTAAGCGTTTAACGAATTTTTCATAGAGGATCCGCTGGTTCAACGGGAGGTCGGTAAGGTGATCGCGAAAGGATTTTCAACGGAATATTTTACCCCCGCGAGGGGCCTGCCATCGCGAACCGCAAATTCGAAGATTCCGTCCGAGATAATCGTCGGTGTTTCGCCGAAAGCAAGCAGCTTCTTCAGCTCATTGCTAATCTTCCAAAAAACCAAACACTTTTCGTTGCTTCGAGAAAGTTGAGCTACTGACGTTGCGAGAGTAACAGTTTGCTGGGGTGAACGGTGAGTCGTTACGGTAAAAGTGAGCTACCGGGGAGCCAATAATTCGATAGGGGCGAGCAATTTTCCTTCACTTTATGACGTCTGGGTCTAGTTTTCGGGCGAATCGTCGCGCCACCGTCTTCCGTCCGGGACGGATAATTAAGAACGTTACGGGAGCATACGTGATGCCGGAGTAATTGGATGCCGCGTGACAGGGTGAATGTTTTGATGCAGTCGTTCCAACCCCCCGGCCACCGCCGTGGTACCCCTGTTCCCCGACGGCAGCGTCCCGCCACGTCGCCTATCCATTTCCGTGGAAAGTTAATTTGTAGAAAGCCGGTGAAACACGTAGAATAAATACGCCCTTCCGCTTAACGTGCCGGTCATGCAGCCACGCTATATCAGTCTCGTTTGTCATGCACGAAGCAACAGCAACGACGTTATCGCGCCCGCGATTAATATCCCTTGACAAATCGGAGGTATGGGATGGGAAAGCGGGTACGGCATGCCCTCGAGGAAGGGAAAAAGATTTTGGGAACAGATTATTGTTTCGGCCTTGTTCAATTATTGATGGGAATGAATCAGGGAAGTTCGTGATGTACCGCCATGTTTCTTATTCGAAGGGGCCATCGACGAATTCGCCGCGTGTTTGCTATGATCATCGATTTTGTAATTATCGTTGGACATTATCAGTGGACCGTGATTAGTGGCCGTACATTAGGCGATCGGCGTTCTTGGTCCGGAGTTTCTTGGTAGGTCGCGTTGAATCAAAGCGGCTTCTTAGCTCGCTCCAGCGCGGGGCACGTAGCGATCGAGCAATTCCGAGGAATTCCTCCCTCCCCCCCGAGAAACGTCATAGCGGATTTCGAACGCGTCATCCTCAAATTCACGCCTTTTCACAATCGCTTGTTCCGCGGCAAGAGGCCGCACACGTCCTATGTACGTGTCCAAATTCAATCGATTCGACACCCACCCACGCCCAACCTTTTATTTCCCCGTTCGGCATCCAATCAAAAAGCACTCTGTCAGAGCTCCCTTTTGGCGTTGAATTTTCCTCGTGACCGCCGTGGCCAGACAATTAACGCACAGTCGTTAGAAAGCGGCCTCGGTGGCCCCGATATCCGACTTCCCGTGCTGTTTCTCCAGCCCCGCTTCGGCAGGCCGGCCACCCTCGCCCCCCCCCCTCCGTCAACGTCCTCGCCCTTTCTCCCCATTGTAGTTATTTCTCCAGCGCTGAAAATGTCGCTGGTATAGCTGGTAAGGCAAACAATCGGGTCACTGTTACGACGCGTTTGTTGACGAGGGACAAGCGGCAGAAACAAAAAGAGGAAGAAAGGACGCGCAGGAAGCGAGCAAAGAGGAGGTCGCGGGGAAACGGCGAAAGAGAAAGGCAGCTAGAGGAGAAAGGGGGGCCTGGCGGGCTGCGGCGGGGCGGCGCGGCGCGGGGGTTGGCGGGAGGGGGGCGAACCATGGTGGCAGAAAAGGAAGAGACCGAGAAGCGAGAGGAGCAAAGATTCAAAGCGGCCGGAGCCTTTTGGTAGAACCATTCTAATTGGGGCAGATGTTAATTAAGGCGCGCTTAGGCGAAGACGACGAGACGGCGACGATGTGGACGGGACTTTGTTCGCGAAAATAATGATCTTCCCATTATCCGGCACTGCCGTCTGTCCTCCCTTAACCATTGTCCCCTTCATCGTTCGCGTTATCGTCTTTATTGTTCCCTTCGACGCGAGTCCCTCTCTTTTCCCGCCTTTTCTTTTATTCCCGCCCCCGCGTCTGCCGTCGCGAATGAACCCGCGACGGCTAAACGACGGGGTCCATTCGGGACGGAAGATTCATCGGGACACGCGCGATCCTAATTTTTTTCATTCCCCGGCGAAATTAAGTGGCTCGGGCAATTAAAGTTCGGTTCCAAGTAGCGGAAGTATTACCCGAGAACGATCCTGGCTCGCGTGGTGTACCTTATTGACGCTAACGCTGTTCCGTGACAGTGTCGTCGGCTAAAAACTGACCGAGAACCTCTGATCACCTTGGTTGGCTCATGCCCCTAATGTTCAGGTGCCCTAAACACCCTGACACTGTACGCTGCAGCGTGGCACCGGCTTCGCCCCCGTAGATTCCCTAATGACCGCAAGAAACTGCATTGTCCGTCCGGACAGCAGCGTCAGCGCAGCCATGTGCCTTTAACAGTCAGCCTCTTCAGGCCTGGCGTCTATTCGTCAGCGGGACAAAGCCCAGGATAGCCACGGTGCACCATCATCGCGGGCGGAAGCGAAATTACCAGGCGGCCCGTTCGAGGCGCGGGCCCACCTGCGTCTCAGGCAGCCAGGGGGCGACAACGAACCGCACCGGCATTTGTCCTCGCGGGCCCGTTCGTCTCGCATTACCGTAAATTAATTTACAACTTCCCTCCGGCTCGGTTAATATCCGCGATGGGCCTGCGTGCGATAGACCGATAAAGTCACCGGTAATTGGATGACGTACAAACGCGCACTTCAACAAGTGTCATCCGATCTAAAGCAGCTCGGTCGAGCGGACCTAACGTCGTGGCTGTCGTCGACGGTGCCGTTGTCGTCATTGCGCCCATCCGTCATCGGGATAATACGATTCGATTAGAAATATCGCTAACGACGTCGCGAGCCTCGCAGCCAACCAGGGAGCGCGTCGCCCCGGATGATTAATGAAAGCTCGGCCCGGCAAGCCCCCCTCTGCGCCTCCGCGTCGCTCTCTTACCTCCTTTGATGGATGAAACTTCTCGACCTGCGTGGAAAATACAATTTCAGTGTTCGCGCTCTCGTGATACCTGACGATTTAACGAGACGCCCGGCCGGGCTCGCGTCCCTTTTCTTTCTTTTCTACGGCAGCCTCAACGCCATCATCATTAACACTCGCTCGCGCGTGTACACACTGAGCCGCGTGCGCACACGAGGTCCCGAGACAGACGACGCGATATTATATGCGGTGTAATTAACGAGAGTCCCGACGCTTGCCCTACGATTTCGTTTGTCCTCTTCCCGGCGCTTCGTCTTTTCGCGCGTGTACCTCCGCTCTCACCCGCCGCCCTTCCCCCCTAACCCCGCCAACAGCCGGCTCCCCCGCCCCTTCCCACCAACACCCCGCCGCCGCTGTATCCTCGTTTTCGGCCCCCGGGACCGCTAGCGATTTTATTTCACCGCCGAGAGGGTCGAGAGGGCCGAGTGGCCGGTAATTGAACGCGATTGCGATGTATTTTCCTCGATATCGATTACCGCCCCGAGCGACTTTAGAATCTATCCTTGATCCAGTTCCTGTCTACCACCCACCCTCCCACGCCCATCCCACTGTTCCACGAGTTCGCGTTAATGAACGCCCTTTCTGGGCGACGCGTTCGATCCGAACGTTAGGCGTGTTGCCGCAGTCGCTCGCGTGACCTCCTTCGCGCGCCGTGCACTTCAAAGACAACGATCAGCGCGATACGCTTGTGTACTTTCCGCGGACAATGAGCGTTTCGCTCGGGGGACCGTCGGTGGCTCGAGAATCTCGAGCGAACCGCACCAATACTTGTTCAACTATCGCTAGCATTCAATCGAATTTCCACCGTGACGGCCCCAAGTAATTTCCTTCCGACTGGCCAGCTCTATGAGCGCGAGCCGCTAAATCATCCCCTTTCAATCCACGCGGTTACTCCGCTTCAGGAGCAACTGACAAGAAGCTCGAGCCGTCGCGGTACGAAAACACAGAAACCCTCGCAGCGTTCTCGTGCGCGTAATAAAAACTAAATGGCGCCGGAAAGGGCAGATTCTTCAAGCCCTAACAGCTCTCAAAAGCCGCTTCACCCTCGACGCTGGGCCCTGCAAATTAGGTCGCGCGTTCATTCAAATTCCGAGGCGCGATCAAATCGTCGCTTTTTCACCGTCATAGCCGAGACCCGTTTGGTAACGAGACTATTTCCTTATTTATCTGCGCTCACGTTCATCCTGCCCCCCAGCTTCTGTCACGCTCCCTTGCCTCGCGCCTCGTCCCACCCCCGTCGGCGCAGCCCGTTTGCAGAAGTACTTACACGGTCTGGGGGCCGAGTCGAGTAACCGTGGGGACGGTCGGGGGTTGTAGCGAGGCGGGGAAGCCTCTCGCGGGGCAACGGGGGCGTGATAAATTTCTCGGCTGTCAGACGAGGGGTGCGTGATTAATCGCGGCATATCGCGACGTAACCGGGTGTCCACGTCGAGAGGGATGATCGCGGGGGCTTTCCGACTTTTCGGATTCGTTTGTCGTTCCGTTCGGGACCGGCCACGCCGATTATTCGGCGTAGCTCTTAATTATACCACGGCACGCGAGCCCCTCGTTACGGCCACGTGCTCCGCGCTCTCCCTGCCCTCCCTGCGCACACGGACGGAACTGTCGTGTCTCCGGGACACGCTGGTGGCTCGGCCGTCGTCGTTGCCGTTAAAATTCGTGTTGTCCCGATCGCCGAAAGACCGCGCATAAACACCGTGAGAGATTAAAGCCGTTTGCCTCGCGGACGACCGCTTTCGCCATGACCGTTATCGGCCTGCTCCTGGCAGCGGTGCGTGCCAGAGTTTTGCGGGCTTTGTTGCGGTATCGATGTTCGCGGCCCATTGAAACGCGAAAGTCGACCGGTGGCTCGATAACGGACCCGCGGCGGCCACGATTTAACATTTATTGTTGCGTCGAATTGGAAAGAATTGCGCCGGCTAGGTGTTGCCACGCGGGAGGGTGGATAAAATTGTAATTGAACAGCGGGGGGGTGAGAATGCTTTCGGACGGTATCTCCATCAGATTGGTTTGCGTATTTTACTTGAAATCTGGGAATAGCATCTAGCGATATGTATGTGTGTCATACTCTACGAGCCGCTTGTATTTTAATTGTTGCTTTCACCTGCTCTGTACTCGCCAGAGCATCGATAATTTGTACCATACTGTCCTTTGTATTAGTACCCTGTGTAGAATCACACTGAAAGCAGCTTCGTTAGGTAGCATCTCTAATTCACGGCTGACCGTCGTGAAAAGACTCTGCAACGTGATCCGTTCACAAAGAGTGTCGTCACATCGACCGATTACTTTCGTTCTAATTTTAGCGCCGGCAGGCCGCAATTACGTCGATTTTGTTAAAATATTGATCGTGCCGCGGGGGCAGTCAGTCACCGTGGAGAATTGCGAATAACAAAGAGCCGGCCCATTCACGGCGTAACAAGGGCACGCTGGAAATTGCATAAATTCCGCGTAACAGCCAGTCGAGATGCAAAAGTTTTTCACTGGTACACGAAGTTACACCGCGCTGCGGCATTACTGGCACTCGAAGAGCCGTGGCCTGTGACGCACGTCGAAATCGCTAAACAAGTGCTCGCAGCGAGACCTCGACGGTTCCATCGGTTGCCGGTCTCGGTGACGGTGCTGTTAGTTAAATATGCTACTCGAAATGCCTGTGACAATTGGAAGTTATAGATGATTAAGTGGAGGTATACTGTTTTGATTTAATTGCCGGCGAAGCTTGTTCGCCGATGGGTCCGTGCCGTGGAAACAATAACGCGTCAAAATCAGACCGACGTACCCGCGCTGTCGCGCGAGCGAAATATAATGAACTATTATACAAACGAATGATTTTCTCTGCAACAAAAGTCCACGACACTGATGCGCCTCTAAATCCTCATTTACTCCAATTTGTCATCTAAAGTATCAGCATTACGCGTGGCACAATGGTAACACTCGAGTCGTCCATGGTTTATGTACTGGAACGCAAGTGGAATAAGTCAACCAGTAGTACGAGTCGCCAGTGGTCAGGCGTGTGTCGTAGAAGATTGCGTAACAGCTCATCGTGAACAGCGTCCCTATAATATTTACTGACACAATATTTTGCATCCTCCAGCTTCGATTTAAAGGTTGGCTAGCCGCTTGGTGAAATTGATACAACAGAAGTTTGCACGCCACATAAAAATCCGTAATCCACGGGAGAGCAATCCCATCGAGTAATTGATTTTCATTCCTTCTTTTTAATTCCCTCGTTATACATGCGTGAACTTTCATTTTAATAATAGGATTTCAATGGTCGGGCGTTCATTCTCATGCACGAAGATTAAATTACATAAATTCCGATTCAATTTGCACGAGGAGCGAAATCGATCATTATTGGCTCCGATAAATACCGCCTCGAGTATCGAAAGGGCTTCCACGGGGGCGGGCATCGTTTTTCTGGAGGCACGCCGATAAAATCGTAGATGTGCGCGCGCTTAATGCGTATTAACAAAGCTTTCGAGCGGTCTATAAACTGTGGTAGGTAATGGAGCGGCATAGTTACATCTCCAGTGATCTATACTACGCAGCCACAATAATAGACGACATATAGAGTAGTAGTGCGCGGTCTACGCTATGTATTGAGGTCGACAGTAAGGGGTTAAAGTCATTTCGGTAGTATTCCTGTATACGCGATTCAATTCAGTGACCGTATATCTCAAGATGGTATGCATAAATACGTATCTATCTAGACGTACACGTGTATACAGGCAGATACATAGATACTGCTCATACCTATTTATTTCAACGACTCTGTGCCTCGGTGAAAGGAACATTCTATTCTTAGAATAAAATTTATATATCAATTTCAAATATTTATCGCTCTAGATGCGCATCTAAACCAGTGGTTCTCGACAGGGCAATCACGACTTACGGGATACGGTCACGTTAGGTAAATCCCACCGTTTCAAGTTCATTGGTGCGAGGCCTCCGAGATCCCAGACAGACTTATTCGCTTTAGGAAGCACATGAATAATTCCTTCTGTGTCGGTTGAGGACCAGTTTAATAAAACACCATGCCGCCGCGAGTGTGCCTTTGTGCTCGTTATATAACACGATGTTACAGGCAATTGAGAGCAAATGTACCGTTTTTGATTTAATGGATCGTAAATCGTGTTTACCTGGCCGTCCAATAATCCCAAGGCGAGGGGACTGTGCGAGATACATCGGTGTACACTTTCCTCGGTCGCCGCTAGAATCGTTTCTTTTAAGAAATTAAACCTCAAGTATCACGCTCTTACCATTCCCGAGCGTGGTAGAAAATAGGGTTTATAAAATTCCAACAATTTTCTAGAAGCTCTCTCTTAACGTTCCAATCTTCATAACCCTATCTGCGATACTACGTACATATCGTTAAAGCGTGCTTCTACTAAATCTTCGTCGGAGTGAATGCACGTAGCCATCTTCGGATTTCGATTTCGTTACACTTCCGTGGCATACAGAAATGAAGTTTCCGCGCGCCGAGCGCGGTTCATCTTTCGGTTTCCACCGAGAATCTTACACGCTTCCGAAGTTCGGCGCAGTAATTGTGCTGGCGACGCGCTGGTTGCCCCGTGCGAAGCGTTTACAGCAGTCGTTCGCCCGAGAATCAACTACGTACGTGGTATAATTTGCCCGTGGTTCTTGGCTGGTTGGAATCGGCGAAACTGTAAATTACTTTGAAAACAGGCTGAAACGCGGAACGCTGAATTCGCGGGGTATGCCCCGCACGGAGGGGTGGATGAAAGCCGGTGGCACCGCCGCGATGCAAATATTTCCAAGTGTTTGAACGGCGCGATAAGTAAAAGTAAATCGGATTACACGGAGGCATTCGCGAATGTTGGCCACCCGCGGGGAGGCGGGCGACCTGAATTCCCTAACTAACATCGCATGTAACGCGGCATCATTTATACACACCGCCACCGTGCCCGCCGCCCCCACGATCCGTACCGAGATAAATGTCGCTGTAAACGTCCGATCTATCCGACGATAGGCTGATTTAATTAAAATCTTTATTAATTACACGGTTTTACGCAACCTATCCGCGCCCGTATTATTTTCATATCGCGTGATCTTCTTGTATCCCCGTTGTTCGGCATCGTTCCGCGTTCCCCGGCGCGAAACGCGACCAGCGGCTTTGTCATTTCTTGTCCCAGGAGTTTTACAATTTCTGGATAAGTGAAACACGACCGTGGGGAGCGATGGCGAGTCATAGGAAGGAATGCGACTGAAGTTTTGCCATAGATCGAAAAGCGGGAACGCGAGACGCCAAGGGTGGGATTCAGTTAGGGACATTATTGGTAACTGACGATTCACGGCGAATGGTTCCGCGTAATTACGGTAAAACAAGAAGCCCCGATTGTATTCGTGGAAATTCACGAGTGCGCAAGAAGTAAGGCCAGCTACATGACAAACTGTAATAGCATTCAACGAAGGAATAACGTACAAAAGACCTTTGTTATGAATCTGCATTCTCCAGTTTTTCCAGATTTCCCCTTGAGTTTTATTCGTTTTGATTGTGCGACGAACCAGAAAAGCCAACGCATGATTCTTCCTCCTCCCGGCCGCGATATTCATGCGTCCTCTTTCGCGACGTAATTTTCTTCCTGCATCATCTTTCCTATTGAGTCGCGTTCAGTCATCCGTCCGCAAAGAGATCGCATTTCCTTGAAATATGGGATTATTAAAGCGTAATAGCGCTACGCCACAACACAGGAGCACGGAGGGTTTATAATTCATTATTTTCTGTCCGTGATGAGTCGATAGCGAACGAAGAGGAATCGTACAATCCTCAAATGAATCGTGCCCGTCCCTATGTTTTTCTACCTCCCCGTTTCCGTATCAGCGGGAGTCGTACCTACGTGGAATTTTTTACGATCCGATTGAATAATTATGCACGCCAACGGGTATCGCTGTTTTCCTTTCCCGTCGGCGCAAAACGAGGCTTTATTAAACTTTAAATTGAAATCACAGACAATCTCATTGGGCGCGCCAACTTTTTTCCTCTCTTTGGAATTTTGCATGGTGTTTGGACAAAAACTGAATAACAATTTTGTCAAATCTGATTAACACCGTTGACTGGCGCGACGGTGACCGTGATTGCCTCTGCGCTGCGGCATCGTTTCGAAATCCAATCTAGTGTGAATTCCATATACGATTCGATGTGTCCTTGCTTTTGCTCCGGGTAAAAAAAAAATCCCTTTCGGCGGGCCCTACAAATGGAACCTTCCTAATTAAATGAATCCTAAGGACGTCGAGCGTCGTTAGAAGAGATGGGGATCGACAGTCGTGTTCGGCGCGTGGTTAGCTGCTCCGTCTCTGGCATCCGTTTACGCGGGGACGCAAACAAATCGGTGCACACGATTCGCCGAACGAGTCGCCCGTGTTTGAACGTGTGCACGGGGTGTGTTCTACACGTACCAATGGAAATCAGGCGGCTGAATCGAAATTGAAGCGACGGAGGAGGTTGACGACGAAACAGATTGGATTTAGTTGAGACGCGTATCGATCTGTCGTTAAGGTAGAGTCTACGGGTTATCCTGGTACCGCGGTGTTAACTATCGTTTGAGGGGAACGTGTCGAGCACAAGCCCGACTATGCTCCGCGGAGGGAGGTTTCGACAAGGAAATTGTTACCGTTACACTGCTACTTTGACGGGGAAGTTATTATTGCTAAACTGTATGTACGCGGTGTCGTGCAATACGATAACGACAATTTCGTGCGCCATGCAGCTAACAGTCGAATCCAACTTACTTCCGGATACATTTGGCCCTAAGAATTGCCGCGGTGTTACACGCTGCGATTGCCAAATTGATATCTGCCATTTAGTTTCGTAATTGCAAGGTCGCTGATAGAACTGTTTTTGTTTGTTTAATCGTGGATTATAGACTTTACTGAAATTTTACGATCCTTTAAGGGGACTAGGCAGTCGTTTTTCGTGAAAAAGAGACTGTGTCCTTTATTTATTTGTGAAAAAATGAAAGCGCATCCAGATGTATCCTTTTACCCAATGTTTATTACTACCATGCAGATTGAAAAATAAATGGTAAGAAATATATATGTGTTTTAAAAATGGCGCTGCAGACGGGTAAACATTTTAACGTTGTTCCGTCGTTTTGCCTTAATATCGGTCTTAAAATGTAACACAATCCGATTTTAAAGGTGGGATTCTTATTTGTTGGATTCATAGTTTCCGGTCAAACCTATAAAAACAATCATTAAATCAATATTATGCGATTGGTGGCTGAAAAACGGCGATATTTCCGAGAAAAATTCGTTCTTGTTTGTGCGCTACTAACATCCGGTGACTTTTTAATTTTTTGATGAAAATCTCGAATTTTTACGAACCATATGAGAGGTTTGACCGGAAATGGCACATGTTTTACACATCCTGTAATTTTTTTCAAGTCGATCTGACCCTCCATTCGTTCACAATCAGGAAAAAAGCAAGAGAAAAAAAGATTTCGAGGAAAACGCATTTAAAGTTTCTGGGCAAAGGCGACGCTATAGGTTGCCGCTTGACGTTTTTAGCTGCCAAATCTACAATTTTTCGAACTTTACTAGAAACCAGGCGGCATTTTATTCAGAAAAGATAGTACTTTCGGAAAATGCAATAAAAAAAAAACGTTTTTTCGACTGCCTAGTCCCCTTAAGTACTACGTCGCTAGATTAGTTTAATTGGCTAATAGAGAACGATGGATTTCTCTTGATGAACCTATTTATATTATAGTTTCCAATTTAGTTGTCCCACAATGTTCACTAATGAGCCTGCCTGTTTATTAAACTGTATCATTGCAACGTCTGTCATACTCCCGCATATTAAATACAGTTTAACAGCCACAATCGCGTGTGATGACACAGGCCATTGTGTAATTACAGGAACATTAGATAATAGGGTATATTAAGAAGTTAAATTGAATTTGAAAGCCATCTTTGTTTCTACATAATCACGAGCAATAATTGCGCGAATTGAAATTACATACTGTTTAAATTTCGCCTCAATTTCCACCGAATTTTCCCATCGTTATAACGCGAGAAGTTAAATGGTGCGTTAATGGCCCGCTGGTACACACATTGCTTGATATTTGCTGATACTTTTAACGCTTCATAAAAAGAGAAAAGAGAAATCCACCGTCGGGGCACGTGCAACGGATCGAATAGTTAGTACAACGTCGGGGCGCGCGTTAGGTTTAGTAGCTCGGCAAGATATACGTAGGATTAGACCTTTTCGACGGTAAGCCCGACGTCCAGCAATCAGATGTTCTGTTCTCACGCCCCAATCGCTAATCGCTCTCGTACTAATAGCGGAAAGCACTTCAAACCCCCCTCCCCGTTTCCCCTACTTTTAACCCTCGCTGTTAAAATGAATCTGCAAAGGACCTTTTAACGTCCATTCTACGAAGCCGTGTTGTCGGGCACTTTCAGCGGGAATCTCATTCAGGTGTTGCGCTTTTTATCGAATTTTTTCTTGCATTTGTCTTCGTTTGCTCCTTGGCAGCGATAAACCCTCTGTAAAGAGTGGTGCATTGCTTGCAAACTGGGCTACCTAACGTGTTGCGGAACGAATTACTTTTCATGTAAATACAGCTTGCTAAAAAGTACAAAGTGGAATAACTCAGGGCTCCAGCAACGCGCAATACTCGCTAAGAAGAGTAAAAAGACACTCAATTAGCGCAAGTATGGAAACAAATTTCTCGGCTCAGTTAAATCGCATTTCGCCGTTTCAATTTTCCAAGCTATTAAATAGCTCCCCCTTGCAACATGTGGCGTGTAAATAAAAAGTGTAATAACTGTGCATAATACACGAAGAGTGTATTGAAGGAAGGAAGGAAGGAAGGGCAATACGCGGAAAATAAATATAGAAAAACGTTTTATATAAGATATAAAAGATATAGAAATGTTTTCAACAGCGAAGCCATGTTAATCAAGTATCTTTTACTTCTATGAATGAGCACCACCCATGGCTCAAACCTGAAATCTCCATTCATTTGATGTACCTACCATTCAAGTTCTCTGTAGCAGAAAAATATTTCATTTCATTTTCCTCTTCGTAGCAGTATTCATTACTCTCCACACGGATTCCTTTGTGCTCCGTGTTAACAAACGTCCCGCGGAAGATTATAACTTTCTAAATCGTCCGGTAAAGTATAAACAATTTCGATTACCGTTCAGGCATATGAATAGCGGCGCTCGCGAGGCATGTTCTTTTCACGGATATCTTGTTAAACTAGTAACAACTTTAATAACAATACTGCTGGGAGTTATAATGCACGTGCATCGAAATGCATGCAAACTAGGCTAGAATACAAATCAGACTCCGAGAAGTTCGGCATAAAGTTTTAGAAGTTTGTCCCCGTGAATAAATAGCTCATCGAGTATCGCGCGAACGCGAATGAATGCACGGAGACGACAGTGGTTATTCAAAATGATATTACTGTTCGTTAAACTGCAGTGCTCGCTTTCTGATCTTGTGAAAAATATATAAAAACTATTCAGCTTGATAAAACACTACGTCACCGCTCGGCATCGTCGAGAACACAACGCGCAGTGAAAAGTCCCACGAGACCCATTCAATTTTTTTCCCCCAACAACGAAGCAAATTTTAACGGGCATGCAAAGTAAACACTTGCACAAATGGGTTCTCCACGTGTGCCCGAACGTAAAGCGGAAAAGTTGAACGACACGGGCCACTCGTATCGTCTGTATTAAATCTCTCCTTATCTTTTGTCCAGCGCGGAACGAATTTGGGAGCCTCTGACGAAATTAAAGCCACTTAAGCCAACCTTGTTAGCGAAGCTACGCAGCGTGCGCCTCTGAACCACTTGTAAAAAAGCAGGCCAAAGGTATGCAAATTCATGTGTTCGTAAAACACGTGAAGCTCGTCTCCGAAAGTTTCTGAGAATCTCTTTCGCGACGTTTCACCGCCACATTCGCGGTTTTCTGTGCTTCTTTTGCCAGCCGAAGCAGGGAGTCCCTCCCTGCTTTCTCGTCGAATATCGTCGCGACTTCGTCGAGATAGACGATTCGCCCGTGACGTCTTTTCGATTCGCCGCCGCGTGAAGGAGGAGAGGAGGAACGGGAGGGGAAAAATTGGAAACGAAAGGAAAGGAAAGGAAAGGAAGAGATAAGAGCCTATCTCTTTCTTTCGGAGTGGATATCCAGGGCGAATCGACCCTTATCGTTTCGCGAATGGCCACCTGATCGAATTTACCCGAGATTGAAGCCGACCGGGCACGGTCGGCGCGGGACTTCCGGTAATCCACTTTCCCTTAAACCGCAGCCACCCTTAAAGCAGGATAAATGGTTAGCGTGGAGAAACCGGAACCCCGAAGTAAATTCTCGAGAGTGCACCGCGGATTAGCTTTCGCGCTAACTACTTGTATTACAGGGAACAGCCCCGGCGAAATTGGAATATATTCCCGTTCCGCCCACTCCGGTTTGACACGCTAAATATTCTATTTCGAACTTAACGCTGAACACAACGCGGCCGTGCTCGCGAACCGCAATTAATAATCCCCTTCCCAGACAGAGACGAATGCGTATCGTTATCTGCCGCGATGCTATGCAGATGATTCGCAGATCTTTGGCTAAAACTTCCAGCATCCCCATTCTGCCGCGACGCGAGTTAGGACGGAATAAGTTTTCACTCCATAGAATATTTTCATTCCACTCTACTCTGCCCTCTAATGCCCCAGCATACCATTCCATTCAGCACTCTTTTAGTACGTGCTCTGTTATACGTTATACCACTACTGCCGGTATTATTTTAGTTCACTCTACTGCGTTCCCTCGTTTATTCCGCTTCCCCGTCTATGGAGTAAGTATCCCGTCGAATACAGGATTACGTTAACGCTGGTAAATATCGTAAGGATCGCAAACGCGTCGTTTAAAAGCATCTCACAAGTAGCTTCGGGGGATGAAGCTGAAGTAGACACCACTTGGCACCGTGAATTGCCTAACTCTTACAATGGTGCCGGACGTAAAGCCAAATTTCCGCCAACGCTTCGCGCGCGATTCAGAAATAATGCCGGGACGATTGAAATTCACGATGGGGATATTTTTGTTCCGAAATCAATGTGTTCGGGGCGGGCAGAGCGCCGTCGGCAGCCGCAGGACGCGGCGCGCCAAATCCGTGCGACGTGCGGCAAGTTCGAGGGTACCTTGTACCTGATATGATTTCGCCGTGCCTGCGCGTTGCCTGGGAAAATGGAATTTCTCCCGTCTCATTTTCGTCGGTACGAACGTGCGTTCGCGGGGAACATTGGACTCGCCTCTGTCGACTCGAAATTTCGGATCTTCCCCGGCGAGGAGTTTCCACGCCGAGACGGTGTCTCGCGTCGGATTGGATCGAATTTCCGGGGCATAATGCAATCAATGCTTCAATTCCCCCTGGGTAATACGGAATGATTACTTTCGCGATACTACGGGACGATATTTTATCGGTAATAATAGTTCAATATTTCATGCTTATTCCATTATAAATCCTGCCTTTCTCCTGGTAATTCGCTGCAATTTCTTAGACGTCAAGGAATCAAGCCATTCCTTTGCTTGTTCTCTACACGCCCGGGGTAATTGCATTGACCCATTTCCGTAAGAGAGGAAATGGCAAATAAATATTCCTCCGTCGATCAATCCCGACCTTTCGTAATCGTCCGCCCAGGGGATCGGATTTCATAATTCCCTTCGAAAAAGTTCAGCATCGCGATGAAATTATTGTGCCTCGAGCTCTCTCCGGCGGTGATCCCGGCTACGTATTCTCCGCAGACGTCTCCGCACGATACACCGAGGAGAAATTAACGAACGAGGAAGGGAGAAAAGAAATCAGGGGTGGATGTCGTGCAGGCATCTCGCGGTTAGGGACGGCAATGGAGTAATCAGCGAACGCCTGAATGCGATTAACCAATTAAAAGTAACAGCGCTGGTAATGAATCGGGATACTTATCCCAATTGTGTCGTTGACTCGGTATTATCCGGAAGTAATCACCCTATCTGTATCATCGGATGTAACTTCGTCCGAGGAGGGAAAAAGGAGAGAGAGAGAGGTGGACCGGGGGGAGAAAAAACGTGGACGACGGGGGGCTTGCAGGAAATCATTATTGCCTGCAATCACGCGAAGTTCACACTGCGTCGTGTGCTCGAACCCGCGCCCCCTCGTTCCGCGGGCTCAAAGAGGCGCTCACTTAACAACGCTTTCATCGAAAACGGCACGAACCGTGTGCCGGCAATTGAAGGAACGACGAAGGGGAGAAAAATGGGGGGCTGAGGGCGATCCTGTTGGCGTACAATGTACGCAGAGCACACATTTCGTGTGTGCACGCCAGTCGTCGTCGCCGTCGTCGTCGTCGTTCCGTCAACAATACGTACGTAATGCATCAGGGAATTAGTACATTGCACACCAAGAACGCGCGCCCATCACACCCTCCTCCCCCGAAGGGTGTGCGCGCGGTTCGAATTAAATCCGCATAGCTACGAATTCGCCCTCGAGCGTCTCATATCCGCGATTGGATTTCACGCGGAATTTCATCTGGAATATTTTTCTCTTCCCAAGTTCCCGTTCGAAAGGGGCCGGGGAATAATACTCGAGGCATCCCAGAAACGCTTTTCAGCGAACTTTCGGGGACCGTGATCGACTAATACGAAGGGTAAAAAGTGGCCGCGCGCAGTTAACAAGTAGCGGGTCGCAGAAGACGATTCTTGGTAGAATGTTATCTGGGTTAAGAATGTATTCACGTTGAACGAGATGCGAATGCAGCCGACAATGCAGAGTTTTCTGGGAAAATGCTATATAGGGCTCTGATGCGGGGATGTTTCCGGTGCTCGTAGCCGGGATTGCAATTTAGACCTGGTAAGAATATATTCTCCTTTGAATTAAGAGCGCTGATGTATATCCATGTCCTCTGATCCTCGCGATCCTCCGAGACGTTGATGAACAAGCACTTTCGCAGAGTTCTGTTTACGAGGCACTCCGAAACGCCCGAAAAGGTTGGCGCAAACATATATTACATTTTACACACACCTTGTGCACGTACCAACCCAGATCCTCGGTACGGCGCGGATATTGTCTATCGTATTCCGGGGCTGCTTAATTAACAGGCGCAGAGCGGCTGATGCGATTCGAGGTCGCTCTTCAAACCGGGAACCTTTATCGGCGAATGTAATTTTCAGAGCATAACGTTTCAAGAATGATATTAGTTATAGCCGTTTGTGAGCGTCCCACACAGAGAATCGCGATTTTCAGGCGAGCAACGCTCGAGCGTTCGCGCTCGTGCGTCAGAGTTCCGCAATTATTGAAAAATATTAATTTGTGCCGCGACGCACAGTGGGGTGAGAGACCCTAAAAGTTGGCAAAAAATCGAAATACAAAAGAATGTTTACATATCTGATCTTTTATCCCTGGTATAGTTGAAATATGTGTGCACAATAATACGTATATCCACAGCCTGCTGCAACTCTTCCTTCCTTACCCGAGTCGCTGAAAAACAGTTAGCTGTAGGAACTCCATTACATGTTTATTCCAAGCGATTTATCAAACGATTTTGTGTAGCTATTTTTTGTGTTTTCTGTGTTATAAAGTTCTGTTTCGTGATGAAGACGTCAATTTTAGGTGTTTATTTAATTACTTTTTGTTATACGTTTGCGGCAAGCAATAATACCTTCATGAAGTTTAATTCAAAACTGCCTCGTATAACCTTAATTACCATAGCTGATCTACACAAATAATTAAACATTTAGTTAACTTCCAAGTCTTATCAAGCATTGCTGTTTGCACAGTTATCATCTCTGATTATCAAAGAACTGAGATTGACTATCAGATTCTGCTCGTTTTTGCTCGAATCCCTAAAATTTCAAGTTATTCAAAAAGGTTCCGAGTTCATGAAAATAATGCCTTTTGGCAATCAGGATATTTGAAATCACTTTTTATTAAGTTCAGATCCCGTAATAACCAGCGAGAGACGATTACCCCCAAAAGATCGTCAATCTCTGCCCAAAGAAGCTTATTACACTTATTATTGCCTCCAGTTATAAGTCGTGATGATCATACTACACCGTTGCAGTCTGATAATGAATATAATGACAGTGATACTAATTCACATGATCAATGACATGATCACTGCATTGCCGTATCAAAAACAATAAAAAGGTTTCACAGATTGTGTTATTAAATATGTACAAAAATGTATTAAATAAGTTTAAAAGAGGAATCTTTTGTTTTATTTACTTTAAAATAATCGCGTTTCAGTAAGTTATTTAATTAACACAAGTTTTCATGACGCCTAGGAATTGATGCCAACTTTTAGCGTCTTTCACCCCACTGTGCGACGTGATAAATGTTTCAAAGACACACCCAACCCCCCTGAAAGACTTATAACCGAAGGGGCGGTGTTGAAAAAAAATACACGACAATCTCATTGAAACGGACGGTTTACGCGCGAACCGAGGTCAATTAGAGCTGTTGGGAACGCGGCGGACCGCCTTGAATTCACAAAGTGCTCGATCACGGGGGAATCGACTATCGCGAGAGGGATCTGTCAATACCGGACTCGCCAATTACGGTGGAAATTAAGAACGGGCTGTATCGATTTGTCCATTCTACCCCCGTGGTATTAACGATGAACGATTTCAGCGGGATGGAAAGTGCTCGACTGTATCTTTCTCATTACTCAAGCAAAAGGGTATATAGGTCACAGACGTTCCCATTGTCCATCTAGTTTACGTAGGTGCGCTTCCACCAGGATCCTGTTAAATGGATGAAGATTCCTGAACGAGATCGATTGTAACAAGAATCCGGAAATACCGAAACAAATTGAATCCCCCGATAGTGCAGGTGTAACAGCTGACGCGCGTACAGATTAGACCATACGAAACGGAGGACATCGGTAGTTTCTTTTTAGCAAACATTAAGTTTCTTTGCATTAGTTCACTTCAATTCTTTAAATATTCCCACAGAAAGCTGTACCTACGCTTCCTCTTTTCCTCGGTTCCTTTTGTGGCACGTCGGCGAGGGGACGGTTTAATAGAACTGAATATTTCACCGTGCGTCGTAGAGGTTTCACATTGCTTTTGCACCGAGCCGATAATTTAATACCGGCAGCTCGCGCGCGGTCGTTTGCAAACTGGATTTAAAGGCTCCGAGACGGTCCGTAACGAGCATGCACGAGTAGCGCCGGCGAAATAGAGAAATCCTGGCCCGCGAACGATGGAAGCGAAAGAAAAGGAGAACCATTGACAGACCGTTATCGTGGAAAGTGACGGTGTTCTCCGCCACGACGCGCCGCGACGATGGATCGATAGCTAGAGGGGCCGTGCTTTATCGCCGCTGCCCCGGCAATCGTGTCGTTTCTAACGATATTCAGCTAAGATTCAGTAACATCTTCGTCTGCGATGCAAATGCGATGCAAGTGCTGGGTAAAAAGCTTCGTTCCCCGGCTGGTGGCCCCGTTTTAGCGCGAGAACAATTACTGTTTGGCCCGATTCACCTCTACGCCGCTTTATTGCGCCAGCATTGCGATAGACAACGTGCCTCTAAAAACGTTCCGCTCCTCCTCGCGACCTTGTTTCCGTTTCAACGGAGCCGAGCTCCCTCGAATCGAACCTCGTAACCCGCATGCAATAATCTGGGATAATTGCGGCGGAATGAGTTGTTAATGTCAGACTGCGCCGCCCACGACATCGCAGCGGATTCATCGGTAACGGCGTTGTTGCATTACCCATGCGGAAGCCATTAAGGAACAAAGCCGATGAAAAACAGGATAACACGTGTCGCGGCCTGGAAGAAACGGAAGCGCAAATCGTTAAACTGTGGCGGATGATGTTCGCCGCCTAGGTAGCACTCGCTGCGCAACGGCGAGAAGGGAAGCCTGGCTCGAACGAAATGTGACCAACAGAAACAGAAATGGCACCGTTTAAACGGAACTCGCAAAAAGCCGGCGCGCAACGACGAAAAAAACAAGTTTACACGAAAATTCATGAAACACAGGAAATCCCCGGCATGCAGGAAATAAAAGAATTTTCGAACACCTGGTACATATTTGCATAAATGAAAAACTGGCAAAACTTCCTTCCTCCGTAACCGGCGAGATAATAAATTTCAACGAAGTCGTATAGATCGCGAGGAAGAAGAAGGAGAAGAAGAAGAGGAGGAGAGAAAAAAAAGGATATTTCTACGGACGCTTTTCCTAACTTCCCGGTCGATAAGTCACCCTTAAATTATTACGATCGTTCGGTTACAATTTTTGGGGAAACGTACGGCACCGGCGGGCAGGGAAACGTGCTCGCATAATCCCTGCAAACATGGCAGGATTAAGCGTGCGGACGATATTCACGGTCTATAATAACAACCGGTAACGAAAATTAAACAAATCTATCGATAAAGTTGCGATCGAAATGTTGTAGACAGAAGGGCAACGGCATTAAAATGTTTGTCTGTTTGGGGAATACCGAACAGAAGGATTGTAGAAAAAAATCACGCAGCTTCGTATTCCTGCTGCATAAAATTAAGCCCCCGTCCCCCGATGAAATTTAATCAGAATCCATAGGAAAATCATAAAAGTTTCGCTCTAACCTTAGTCATCCATTGCGGGGGGGTGGGTGGCGTGGACGAGAGAGACCGGATAAGTCTTCTCGGTTGCGCGATTCACAGGGTCGTAAATTTTGGCCGATGTCGTCCCGCCTTAAGTTTTCCCCAGAGCTAAGGAAGACGAGGTCCCTCGCTCGACGTAGAGCCGAGAACTCGAATTCATCGATCAGGCACTTTTCGCTGGAACTGCTTGGATCAAGGTGAAGTATCCTTCAGAGGGGAGAAAAAGTGGAAACTCTTTCCTTGCCGGAGCTCCCGGACGAAGGAGCCGGGGAAAGGGGCCGGCAGCCAAGTCGATAGCAAAAATGGAATGAATCGCATGGAAAGTGCTTGCTCGAAACCCGTAGTTCGGTCTAGAATGCATTCGAAATTTTGCTCGACATGTTCGATACCACCAAGCACTCTTGGTGGCCAGACAAGGGATAGGGGTAGCTTTCGTTTAAATTCACTGTCACCAACTTTCAGTTTCCTTCGAATAACACGCTGAACAGCATAGCGAATTGTTCCTTTAAGGGGACTAGGCAGTCGTTTTTCGTGATAAAGAGACTGTGTCCTTCATTTATTTGTGAAAAAATGAAAGCGCATCCAGATGTATCCTTTTACCCAATGTTTATTACTACCATGCGGATTGAAAAATAAATGGTAAGAAATATATATGTGTTTTAAAAATGGCGCTGCAGACAGGTAAACATTTTAACGTTGTTCCGTCGTTTTGCCTTAATATCGGTCTTAAAATGTGACACAATCCGATTTTAAAGGTGGGATTCTTATTTTTTGGATTCATAGTTTCCGGTCAAACCTATAAAAACAAACATTAAATCAATATTATGCGATTGGTGGCTGAAAAACGGCGATATTTCCGAGAAAAATTCGTTCTTGTTTGTGCGCTACTAACATCCGGTGACTTTTTAATTTTTTGATGAAAATCTCGAATTTTTACGGACCATATCAGAGGTTTGAACGGAAATGGCACATGTTTTACACATCCTGTAATTTTTTTCAAGTCGATCTGAACCTCCATTCGTTCATAATCAGGAAAAAAGCCAGAGAAAAAAAGATTTCGAGGAAAACGCGTTTAAAATTTCTGGGCAAAGGCGACGCAATAGGTTGCCGCTTGACGTTTTTAGCTGCCAAATCTACAATTTTTCGAACTTTACTAGAAACCAGGCGGCATTTTATTCAGAAAAGATAGTACTTTCGGAAAATGCAATAAAAAAAAAAACGTTTTTCCGACTGCCTAGTCCCCTTAAGCGAGCATCGTGCGAAAGCTGGCGTCAATGAGAATTCATAGTAGGCATTTTCCTCAAGTTTCCCTCCACTTCCCTGCATTTCTAGAGGCAGTGATTTGATCTTCGATCTTACAGCGATGCAAGCTATTCATTGCAAAGCAGTATTCACGGTAATATCTGCCCTCAGTCACCATATCGGCACCCCGGGTCGCGCGAGGCTTCCGTAAATATTTGAAACTGTTCGCCATAAGGCGGAGTCCCTTCTGCGGGACGTCGCTGCGGACCGTCACAAGCGACCGTGCGTAAAATCAACGTTTATTCGCTTTGACGCAGCCATCTTCCAGTCAGTTTTGTCGCGAGAGACTTTTGCAAAAAGGGGGGAAGAAAAACGAGAGCGACGGAGATGATATATATATCTGGAGCAGGGATCCCGATGTCGCTGACAGGAACACCACGTGCACGTGAAAACCTATCGTGGAAAACTTTCCTCTAGAATGGCCATCGTCCTGCCCCCCTTTTGCTCGCGAAATAGTAAGCGACCACTTTGGAAACTCGTTATAACGCGAGATCCCTCGACTCCTTAAAAACGGGGCGGGCATTGTTCGTTAATATTCCAGTTGACTAGAGTGAGGACTAACGGAAGGGCGCGCATGATGTAGTGACGGAAGGTTATTTAATCGCGGTTGGCGTGCCCCTCCTCTCCCATTCCCAAGCGTTATCGGCAATTTTCAACGCGGGCGATCATCGCAAATTTCGGCCAGATCGCCGTTAGGTAGATGGGATAATTACGACCGCGATTTCTTCATTTTCTCAAGGCCGATGGCGGAATTTATTTTACCGAGTGCGGGAAGGCACTTTAAAAGGCGAGGGGAAGATACGTTGGAATTTTATGCCTCGGGGAATGATGATGGGCTTACCTTGTTGATGTTCTTGATTCGATGGAGATGGAGGCTGATCGCTCGGAGTGTTCTATCGGTATACCCAGCTCCGCGTGGAATTATAATTCCTTGTTGTTAGATGAGAAATATGTCAGTATAATGTGAAACTGGCTGGCTTAATTGACAGGATACTTGTTTTTCTATCTTCCAGTGGGCTCGATTTATTAATACTCGCCGAGAAATTCATTTCTGTGCCAATAATCTGCAACTTCAAGTGAAAAGTGGTGTTCTTATAGACAACGAGTCCAGAAGGATGGATATACAGTGAGTAAAAAAAGTATTGGCACACTTTTTAAAATCGCATAACTTTTTTAGAATTGGTCCAAACGACATGAGTATTTTTTTAGAAGGTAGAAGGATTAGTTTGCTAAGTGACGTATTTCGTAGTTTTGAAAAAAAATTCAATTTGTCGGAATAGCAAAAAAAATAGTAAAGACCGTTTTTTCAACTTTTTTTCTGAGCCTGTAACGAAAATTCAAAAAACCCGTTTGTAGATTTAAGTAAGCTGTATACATGCTGAAAATTTCATCAAAATCGGTTAACGGTGCTCTGAGTTACAAACGTTTAATGATCGCACAATAAGTTCGAAAATCGCGAAATTCCCGAAATCAAGCGATTTTCGAACTTATTGTGCGATCATTAAATGTTTGTAACTCAGAGCACCGTTAACCGATTTTGATGAAATTTTCAGCATGCATACAGCTTACTTAAATCTACAAACGGGTTTTTTGAATTTTCGTTACAGGCTCAGAAAAAAAGGTGAAAAAACGGCCTTTACTATTTTTTTTGCTATTCCGACAAATTGATTTTTTTTTCAAAACTACGAAATACGTCACCTAGCAAACTAATCCTTCTACCTTCTAAAAAAAACTCACGTCGTTTGGACCAATTCTAAAAAAGTTATGCGATTTTAAAAAGTGTGCCAATACTTCTTTTACTCACTGTAGGTACCTAAGATACAATTGTACTCGTGACAGTTGAAGGTACCTACTGAATATTCTGGATACGACCGCTGCGCCACTATTTTCGCATTTCGCTTGAATAGATTATCTCCTGCAACATGGAGAGCATCGAAGAGTGGCGTGCGTTTTAAATAGAACTGGATTCCGTATTACCATTACATGGCATTAAAATATTTTGAAACCAGTCGGGTCATGCATAAGGAACAGCGCTCGATATTCAAGCTCCTCCGCCCTGCGGTAAAGTAACGTACGCCTTCGAACGCTGGGACCACTGCCTACAACTCTGTTTCACGTTCGTCAGTGGTGAAATAATTGAATAGGGGATGGAGTAGATGCAAGTCTCTCCACTTTCCTACTTCTTTCCACGCGATACATCGCCAAGTAGCCACAATTACAACCTATTGTACTATGACAACTCTACCGAGTCGAGTGCACTTAAACGCAAGCCCCTTTGCCAACCTGGCGACGAGACCGCGGAAGATGTTTCTGCGGAAGCAAGCAGGTGGACGAGCGATGTCCCTTTCCCAAGGTGCTCTGGCCCGAATGGAGCTTCCATCGACGGATCAATGAAATCCGAATAAGAGGCGGTATCCCAGAACAGCCTCTTCCGGCCTCTTTTCTTCGGCAACGTCGGGCAAGAGATCGCGGCGTCTGTTTCCCCCCGCGGTTGGAAGGTAGGAGAATGTAGGCCAGTTCGGTCGACCAGTCGCGGATCTATCGGCTACATAAAACTGGACGAACCTGTGCGCGCGTCCCGCTTTCAGCGCGAACGCCTTGTTACATATGAATGCGGCCTCGGTAAACACAGCGGCGATAAGGTGGCACGTACGCCGGACATCGGTCCACGGAAAGAAGAAAAAAAGAGATGCACGCGCAGGGGGTGGCGGGACGCGGTTGGGGCGGGCCGACAGGTGCTGCTAAGGAATAAACAGGGGGCAGGGGGATTACCGCGCGGCAGATAAACGGCGAGACGCGTGTCCAACGCTGTACGCCAGGGGCTTATCAAATCTCGCGCGCCACGTTATCGCACCACGCAAGAACAAGTGCCACGGTTGCCAGCAGTTTGTATTCTTTCGCGTGGACACAGGCGGATGGGCAGCGGAATGCTAGCTGCAGCCTCGGAGCCCCGTGTTTGCCCGCGCCCCTGTTTGCACCGGGGAACGATAGGACGAATCACGACACGCTTTGCTTCGTTCTGACGCGCTTACCTCGATCGAGGGATCACTGTGTACAGCAGAAAGTTGAGCTGATTGCACGGCTGGAGCGGCGAGTGCTAAAATTCAACGATAAAGGCGTCCATCCACGGCGCACAGAGCACGTAACGCTGCAGCGAGGCAGGTTTCTGTGTGAGATTCGAAATCGATTGCATGCAGCGGTTTATCCAATGTGCCTACCTGCGCCTCCTGGCAACGATAGGATGAATCGCTACTCGCCGAACTTTATTTTCCAACGATTACTGGGATCACGGGGCTCCGAGTTAGCCGAACGAAGTCGAAACACCGCAATAAAGAGTTTATGCAGCGATTCATCGATATCGTGGCAAAGGAGAGGCTCCGCGCGGGCTTTCGGAATCGTTTCGCTAATCGTTTAAATGCGCATCGATTCTCATTGAATAACGATCGCGGCCGGTGTATTCAGAACTAATTCCACCCCGAAGAATAATGCAGCCGGCGCGACACGTAGGTAATTGCTCGGAGGGCGTTGATCAATGTTTTAAACAATAAACCAAGGGGATGTACGAGCGCGGACGATTGCACCGCGCCGGGGCCAAATCCATTCGCGGAAATTTCACCGGTGATTATGCTTCATGAATTTCAATCCCGGCTCCAGATTAAGATCGCTCAAAATTTACCGAACAGCACAATTGGCCGGATCGGCCAACTTTGCCCGATTTGCGTATTTATGATGCGCATACCCAGTAATCCTCGGTCGGCGCGCATCGCTGATGGCTAGAAGATTGACCTGACTGATCCTCTTGAATTAAAGTGTGGAGTTCGTCGAGAGCTGGGTATATCGCGATGTCCATGGTGACTTGTTTAGAAATTGAAAGTGCCAAATTTTCCTCTGCAAAGTAACAGAATACCGAAGCCTCTAATCAGGCGTAGGCAGTTTAATATTTCGAATGTACAGGCGTTCATGCGTCAATTGTTCTTCCATTCGATTAAGATCCCGAATAAGAACAGCAGAAACGTAGATACAAGTGGAATTAAGTAAAACGGCAGATGCAGCGTTATTCGCGGCGCGCGGGCCACGCGTATGAATCAAATGAAATAAGGGGGACGTGAATCGAGGCGCGGCAACGGATGTCCTTTCATAGTCACGGTGCCGTTCAAAAACTCGTGAAATACGATTCGCCGCGGTCAATGGCGATGCTGGCCGATATCGAAGAATCCCGAACTACGGCAGTTGGTCACTAAAGTCGCGGGAACGCCGATAAATCGGCCAATCTGGCAGCGGCCTCGTGGTACATCATGCCCGCTTCCACGATATTTCCTAGGAAAATCGGTGGCACTTGAATGTCCGTTCGACTTTGCGCGAGCACCGACGTACGCCCACTTGGCCGCGGCCCCAAACAGACAGAACTTTCCGCGCGTCACTCTTAATAGGGCTATTTATTGCGGTAATAACCGGTACCCGCGAGCGCAAGCCGCTCCCGTTGCTACAGAGTACGCCCGGGCGTAAGAGGAATATCGCTAGGATCCTCTTATCTTTTCGAGTGCTTACAAACGGTGCCCTTATATTAACACCGCTGGCCGTATACCAGTGGAGAAAGTTTAACGCTCGCAGCAGCTGCTATTTGGCACCGTGCAGCACCTGGATATTTTAGAAAAACATAGTCAATTGTTGCGCAGCTGAGTCGGTTCGCGGGCTGAGTGGCTTTTGTCCTAAGTAGTGTTACAGTTGCTCTTTGTTCTGACTTCTGACTTTTCAGGTAAGAGGTGCAGCGAACTGTGCGATACTTTGCTGAAGATCGTTAGCGCTGGTAGAAATTAGACAATGACCGTGTATCTTGAGAATTAGGTGAAGAAGAATTTCGCGATTATGATGGAGCGGAAGGTTGAAAATGTATAGAAGGGGCTGTCTATCTGTGCAAGATGTGCTATGAAAAGGAAACATCACTGAAATGGATTCATCAGTGAGCCTACCCAGAAACCTATATCTCTTAGACATGGAAACGTTCGATGTTTGGAAACGCGATCTGTTTGAATAGATTTCGACCGTTGAATGTGGAACCGGTGTGGAATTGGAAACTTTCGATGGTGATAGGAATACTCTGATACCGGAAGCAGAAAATAATCATTTTGGCCCCTGTACTCTCGCTTTGAATGTTCCTGCGAAACGAGAGAAGAAGAGCTGCAAAAGGATTAATCTAATCAATGGTTTCCAAGAATTGAACGTTATAACCTGAAATGTTTTACCCAATTTTAGCAGCTTCCGTCGGGAGTTTTAGCGACGTCTCGACTAATTTGTGACGAAAGTTTTATGAATAAAATTTTCAACTCATTTAAACGAATTATTACTTTTTCAACCTGTCGCACGATCGCTTCTCATGAAGCTTTGCAGGCCGCTCAACGCGGGGAGACGAACTCGGGAGAAGCACTCCCGATTTCTATCTTTAGTTGGCGATAAATTTAACTAATTAAAGTGACTCTAAGCTCGGCAGTTGCAGAAACCTATCGCACGAACAACCTCCGGGGTAATAAGTTCGAGCGATTGAATAATGAATGGCCGAGGAAATCGTTAGAACTAACTGGTTTCGATCGGGAAACGCGAGACGAGCAATTCGGTACACGAACAGAATAATTGAAAATAATTCGCCCGATAGCGCACGAAGGCAGATCCTAGGAACGGAGGGGCTCGAGTTGGGGATGAATAACAATTTGATCAATATGCATTCCACACGGAAGAAAAATCGACGTGGTAGTCGCGCGAGTGCACTTGGAACGATCTATGAGCATCATCGTAGCGCCTGTCCAAGCAGATTTTCGACTCGACGAATTCGTATACTCGGCTCTAGATACAGCCAATCGATCCTTGCGAGCATAAATCAAGGTTTCACGTGTAATTTATGTGTAAACAGGGTGTAAAATTGACAGGGTATCAAACTATTATATTTTGATATAAATATAGTATATTTAATGATACACTACATTGAATAAATAGTAAAAAAGCAGCTTGGAAATAGGCAGCTTTAAATCCTCTTCGTGAAAGGTCTCCCTTCGAAGATGGGCAAGTAGAAGCGGGCCGTATATAGTCAGACACAGCCCAATGATCCATACCATGCGCACGTGTGACGTTCCGATTCGCTGTACATATAAAATATTCCATTAATATGTCGAGTTTACATTGAATATAATATTGTACCTACATATATCCCTCACTTGATGGTGTAACGTTTCTCTCCAGATAAAACACTCTCCGCAAAAAATATAATTCCCCAACACGAGCAGCTTTAATGTCATCAACGAGCAGATTAACTACGCCTCATCGTTCAATATGTAAATTCTCGTGTACTTTCATTGTTAAATATATTCTCTCGTAAATTCAAGGGAAATTAACCGCTGTGTATACACTGGCAGTGCCCAACACTTTAAAAAGGTACTTATTCCCATAAAAATCGTTCCACTGGACGGCGACACAATAGGAGCGACTCGTCTAGGTGTCTCCGGGGCCATAAAAATGATCGCGCCGATCCCGGGGCGCGCGTTAACGACCGCCGTGCATTCTTTTTTTTTTATTCGACTAATTTTTCATCCCCCGCCACCGTTCGTGGTAAATGAGACGCGAATGATGGGAAGAGCCCACCGTTTTCGACCCACGTCCACCGAAACCGCCGGATAATGAGTTTCGGCTCGGAGCACCGACAACGCGTCAACTTCGCCGGCGTCTCGTTCCTGCCACTTTCTCATTATCACCATCAGATATCACGCCCGCGGGAACTTTCGGTTATTCATGGCGCGACCCGACGGACGCCTTCCCGCTCTCGATACCGTTGCAAATTCGCGGGTGCAAATGGACAGAAAGGTTTTGATAAACGCGACCGTGCAGAGAATCGAGAGGAGCTCGGACGAAAGAGAATATCCACGGGCGCTGATACACCGTCGCGAGTATGCGCTTTAACGACGCCACTTTGGTATTCCCCTGTCGAAGGGAGAGCAAAAAAAACGGGGGGAGAGGAAGTGTCGTACGTGTCGAATTATTTATCGGCAGATAAATAATCCGCTGGCTGGTGCGCGTGGCCCGAATTTAATTTCTGCTCGAGCCCATCTAGGGATCGGCTCGATAGTGCGAACTAGCGAGCCTGGTGAACGAAAAGGGACCAGTGGTGGGACACGGTGACATCTGTACTGGAAGTTCCCGCGGTTCACCACGTAGACAGTGCTCTGTCTCGTCGATCTTTCGAGTGGCGTGTACCGGGAATTACTTAGGTGTACCTACTGGTAGGAAACGCGAAGAAGGAAAAGAGCGCAGGGATTCTCCATCTATTTTCTCCACTAGATAAGGTTCTTTCGTGCATTCTTCAGCGTCGCGTTATCTAATTTCTTATCGAGCTTAAAGGCTGTTAGAACCCTCCAAGTCCTGAACCCTTCCTTTGATAATAATCGTGTATAATCTCCGCACTATTTCGCTGCTTCTACCTGTAATCCCTATCGAATAAATTTCCCCTGTATAATTGCGCGTGGCTGGTACGTTCCGAACGACGAATTTATTGGCTATTTTACGTGTTCAACTCCTTCCGGTTACCGTAACCCGTTTGTATCGACGCAAATTTTGACGCCAGAACTGGCCAGGAGTTCGTCCGTCCCGAGAATCGGCGATCCTTATCCGCACGACGGTGGATTATTACCATCGTTCCGTTGTGCACCGGCCATAAGATTGGCCCCCTATCACCTGACGTTTATTAAAGCATTACGACGTGCTTTATTTCATCTCCACGGTCAACTGTGATTTTTATCGGACCCCTCCATTTTCCCCTGTTCACGATATGTAAATGAGCCCAGCCGTTAATATCGTCGCGATGAAATTGCTAGATAACGTCGCATCGCGATTTACCACTTTGCAGTCCGAGGGGAGGGAGGAAGGAGAACGCCCTGCACGCGTCATGCTCCCCGACCGTTCGCTTATTATACTTTTAAAAGAAATAATTTCCACCGCACCGCGGCGGACCCAATGTATCATTTGGCGAGTCCTCGTTCCATGGGAGATTGCTACCCGCATCGAGCCACCGGAAACCGTGAATAATTCCAACATCAGAGACACGCAGGGCCCCTAAAAAGAATTCTATTCTTACAAGAAAATCATCTTGTACTCGTGTAATTAATCGCTCGACTGACCGATTCCGCCTGAAACGAAGCGATCTCTAGGGTATATTCAACGGCACATTATCGAGCGCTTCCATCCAAGAAATAATCGCTGCCAACCTGAAACGTTTACCCACGGGCCGATTTATTTTTCACTTGAGCAGTTCTTCCACGTATCCCGAAACTTTGCGGATAATCACGCCCGTCGCGCCGTAACAACGCCGCATTACCCGTGCGGTAATTAATGATTAAGGAGCAGTATAATCATAGTGAACATTGCATCAAGCATTATCTCCTCCCATGGTGGCCGTAAATCCCCTAGAGTGGTAAGTTCCCGTTGGTCTTACGGAAACGATAGACTAATGTTGCCCGGTCGAAAAGCGGGCGTGTACGTCAATTAACGTTTTCTTGATCACTCGCCGGTGAGTTGCGTTCGACGGGGGTGAAGCTATACGCGCCAGGGAACTACCGTTAAACAGAAAGTGGAAGTCATTATCCAGAAATTACTGAACACGCGGCCGCCTGGCGCGGGTGCTCGTTTCAAGGGTTCGGTGAGGTGGTATTAAAACTTGTTTATTTATGGATCCTCCCTGCTCCTGTTGCCGCCCGTCCCACCACCAGAAGCGCATATTTAATTTATACAGTTCTAAGCGTGTCGAATGGTCGCGCGTCTATTTGCCCCGTCGACGTTTCGCCGTTTAAGCGCCCGCCGATAACAGCGACCGCCGCATCGGGGAACGAATTCAAGAGTAATATCGGATGAAAGGAAAAGGGAACGGCCAGCACGCGAAACGAAATACGGCGGGCGGGTGGAACGAACGCAGGCCAGTCGTGAGATTGTACGTACGGTTTCAATAAATGTATCGCTCGTCCCTCTGTTTCTCTTATTTAGACGTTTTTGCCCGGCGCGTTTTATCGGTAACTTGATTTATCGTTCGTTTAATTTTCCGTACGAACGGGCACGCGTGCGCCCGTGGGTGTGTGCTTTCGGACACGTGAACACATACACGCGAGGGCTCGGCTTTTGAATACTCTATGAACCATTAAAACCTTACGGCAGTAAATACGTAACGACCGCCGGGCGATAATTAAACGCTCGCGAGACGTACGTTAAACGAAGCCGAAAGAAGGGAAGCTAATGGAGCAATGAAACAATTTCCGGACGGAGTTCCTTGGAGCCCCGTCTGCGTCGCGGGTTTCGACGATGGAGATCACGCGAACGTGATAAGAGAAGCTGAGACGTCGTTACGAAACATTTGTTCTCTTATATTCTCGTTATTATCCTTGACTGCGTCACCTGTACACTGTCGGCAGTGGTTGTGTACGTAACACGCAAATCAAAAGTGATTCCGCGATTACTTCTCTCTGCGTGCAAAGGTGTTTGATATTTCACTGGTTATGAGTCAAGGGAAAGTTGCGAAAATACGTGCATCGGCAGCCGATTCCGCGAACACACCACTTACCGGTATAATTGAAATCGATTACCGGCGAATTCAATTTATTCGTTGCTAACCGTTTTAACGCTGCTACCTTCTCTAAAACCTCCGGAGCGCTATTAAGCGAGCCAATAATATGGCGTTATCAAATTCGGGCTGGTCTCTATCGTGGCAATCGTAGTGTTAAAACGGTCCTCGCACTTGGACGTCGAGCAACATCCCCTATCGGCCCATTAATTAACGACAGTCTTCCCTCAACTATCTCCAACGATGAAATATCGAATCGAGAATACGAACGGTTACCTGTCAACGTCGGCCGGCTGAATTACCAATAAAATACGGACTAGCCGGGGGGTGCTGTTCGTGGAAACAGCACACGGTTCACTCACGTTCCCAGTAAAAGATAAAATAACTCGGGCAGCCAAGCGTATTCGACGTTGCGCCACCGATACTGTTCGGTTCATCGATGAAAATATCATTCGATTTCTGTCGCGTGCTACGATGACGTATGGCCGCTGAGATTCATCTGTTCCACGTTGGCTCGCTAGCTTATGCTGTAACAACATGGGAACATTCCACTTGGTAGGAATACTGTACCCCAAGTATCCCAGTCCCATCTGTAAACGAAAGAATGGCTAAGTTATGTGACGGCGCATAAAATGTAAACGATAATTCTGATTCCCAAAAGAAGCTCTATCCGTCAGCTTTACGATTATGCGTTGGAGCTTCTTCACCCCGCCCACCATCCGGCACAGTGTTTACCCGTTTTCCTTTCGGGCAAGACAGAAGAAAGGAGAAAGAGGAGGAGGACGTTGATTCCGCGAGACGTGACTGACCCGTGGGCAAGCAGTCACGTTCTAAAATCGTCCTTTCGTACGGCCGTCGCTCGGGTCATCGATCCCACCGAGAGGAATTGGGCCAACCGGCGCTGACGTAGTCTCGCACCCCTCTCGATTATTCCCCGTCCTCCAGCAATTATTCGTACATCGACTCTTTCTCTCTCCCTGTCCCTCGTTCTCTCTTCTTTCCTGACCATCCCCTCTAGCCAGCCAGCTTTCTCCCGTGCCCCGGGTTCGTCTGCGAGTCTGCGGCGACTTTTATAATGCCGTTGCTCGTTACGCGGCCGCGTCTCTCCCGCGAATTTATCGCTGGCAATCCGTGCAGCGAAAACGTGACGCGTGCTCGTTATTCTGCGCCACCAGGGACACGTGCGTAAATCGTTACACAGAGGCGAAGGCAGCGGCAGGTGGAGGCGGAGGCGTCGCAGGGGGATCGAACGGGGGCGCGTAGGATCCTGCAGCTTAGCTATTTGTCGACGTCCTCGTTGCGGCAAAGAAGGAATCGAAGCAACCGCCCCCTCGCCGCGCTAGTCCTGCTAGCCCCTCCGACGTCCCAGGGCCCCGTGGCAACACTTGTATTCCTGTCACGGAAGCGAGGTCGCGGGTATTCCCGACACGGAAGCGAAAGGTAACGATGTCTTTGCGGGAAACGACATCGACGTGATATCACACGTGATTCCGTGTACCTACATGCACCGGGGCGCACGCTATAAGGCCGCGCTTCCTTTTCCCACCTCGCTTGTATTCCGACGGCGCGATCACGCGCATTCGTCCTCTTCCAGGCTGCTGTCTAATGAGTCATCTTAACGAGTAACGGTCGCCGGTCCGGACGCCCAGTCCGAGAAACCTATAGATCCCGATCTATCGGCCGCGAACAATTTAGACCGGAGCGTTAGCGGCGACCAAGTATGTATTTCGATTAAAGGACGGGCTGGATTCTGAGACGGGTATCCCGCGGTGGATGCGACTTCCACAGAGGCGTTTCTTAGGCACTTGGAGAGCGACGTATCCAGGCAACTGTTCAATGGACTTTGTCGTAGATTCTACCCTTGGACTGGTGTTTTGGGGAAGTTGCTTCGCGAACATTCGCTGGGTGTTTCAGAAGTAACTTATCAAACTTCGGGGGCTTATTCTATTCACCTATATTCGAGGCAAACGGTACGCTAGCACAGTTGACAAGTAAAATGACCGAGACACAGAATCCCATTTAATCTATGAGCACGGTTGAATAAGACTTTTTTATCCAGCGTGAAAATCCACTCCCACTGTTGTATGGACACTGCACGCAGTACCTTGCATAATAAACAAACAATATCCATTGATGCAATTATTTGATATACAGTTTACATAATGGAATTTTGTTTACACGCGTCGGTAGCATAATAACGCGGTAATGTTATTAAAACGCTGGCTCGTTAAAATGTATCGTTAACGTTTCATTTGCGCCCATCATGCGTTCCCATTACTCATCCCCCATCGCCCTCATTATCGGCACATCTATTATATTTATTCGTCCCTCTCGTCGGATGCATGCACGCAGGCAGTCACGCATCGCGCACAATAAACAAGCCCAAGTGTCGACGATCGCGCCTTCGCCGTACGGTTCGGACAAGCTAAACGCTGGCTTGCGAAAGTGCCGTGGACGAAGGGAGGGTTGCCGGGCCTCCCCGGTGGTGGCAGGCAGAGAGAAAAGTTGCCGAGAAGAGTTCATCGTGGAGCGATTACGAGCTGTCTATCGGCTCGAACTGGCTAACACACTTATTGCAAAGGTGTATCGATAATCCCATGACAAGGTTTCGACCGAGGCTGCATTTACCCCCCTGACAGGGCAGCACGTGACCTCTTGATCCTCCGAAAGCCATTTTTCTTCCAGCCGCCAACGTGTCCAACCCCCGACCCCTTTCGCTTCGTCTTTTTCGCTCCTGCCTTCTGTTCTCTTTCGTCGTTCATGTCGCTGCACGCTTCCCGTTAGTTACGCCAGTCAATCCTTCAGCGAATTTCCGGCGGGAACGAGCCAGCTCGCTCGCCTCCACCCCCGCCGCCCCTCCCATTCCCCTCTGACGTTGAACAATTAATATCTGCTTAATTCTATCTCTCCGCCGTTTCGGCTTTACATAATTAAATGCCCGGTCGGCATTGTTTCGCGATTTAATTTCGTATTATTGCGACGGATGCGTTTCAATTAGCGCCGATCAATTGGAACGCGATATCGGGGGCTGCCTTTGTCGATCCGGCGTTCTCCGGGCGTCGTTCTTTGCAGAGCAATTTGCAGACCCGTTTCCTTTAACCGAAACGTCCAGTCGTCACGTGTGCGATTACCCGTGATATCGTGTAATAGGATTAGCCCGGGTATGTCGTTTAACGCGATATCGCTCGATATTATTAATTCCCTGTAGGATCAAGCTCGAGTATGTTCGTACGTGTGCTTGCGGGGCGAACTTTCTCGATGCCGATGCTATCTGATTATTTCGAATATGCCGAGTACGTTATACTTCGCGGAAGAGGGGCAGGGTGTCGCGGAGCGACGATCGAACCGATAATTCCAACTGGAAGACAGACTGGCCTAGTGCGTGACTGAGCGAGCTCTTCAAGCCTGAGGTGCTCTCCCTTCGACCGAAAATTTACATAATCGATCAAGTACGCGTTCCAGCGGAGCGACGCTGGTCGTTTCACTTTGGCTCCGAGTATCCAGACGCTTTGCATGATCGCGAAAAAACGCGAGCCTTCCTTTGTATGCTATCCGCTGCATCCTCTTATCCTTCATCATCCTTCATCCTCCTTCCCTTATCGCCCGTCCCGCCTTTCTACTTTTCCAATCTTTCTCGTTCAGGCTCCCCTCCTTTCTCTTTCATCGTCCGATCGGGCGAGAGTCTGTTTCGTGTTTCTCTTTATCTCTTCTTCAGAGGGAGGCGAGAAATTGGGACATTAGCGAGCGAATATGAATGTTTACAGATAGATAATCAGTGGTACGAGCGATTTTTAGGACCGAGTACTAGGGTGGAACGAAATATAGGGGAAAAATATTTTTTTATTATTCATGACTTCTAATAGTGGGCAAAAGTTGCCTTTTATAAAGTTACATTTTTTGAGCTGCCACAAGCCATTCAAAAATTCATATTTACTGATTGTGTGACTTTTCAATGGCTTGTGACACCTCAACAAATTTGTTGATCAAGATCAAACATTCGCAGCTTAAATAACATTATAAAAGGCATCTTTTGCCCATGATTAGAAATCATGAATAATGAAAAAGTATTTTGCCCCTATACATATTTCGTTCCACCCTACCGAGTACCGTTTGGCTGGCGCGTCGGACTAATGCTCGCTCGCACTACTTGCGCGCCAGCACCCACGGACGCTAGCGGCAAGAGTACACTGCTGCACCCTTACAAATTACTTATTCTTCCACTAACTTCCGGCGTGTAACGCTACAGCAACACAATTATTACTTCGTTACGTTATTGGCACAGGTTTCCATATTAAATCCGTCTTACTCCCCTGCTACGTAGCCACAATACCATTCAAGCGGATACTATTAAAGCTAATCATACCACGGCGCTTCCTTCGCTTCCCGTCCTCCCTTTTTTTTTTCAATCTCGTGTACCCGTAATTTTTCCGTCGCTCGTCTTCCATTCTCCCCGGGTCCACTCAGCCCCGTTCCATCCGCGCGTTCCAGTTTGCGTATTTCTAAATCGTCGCGGCAATTACATCGTTAGGTCCATACTGTTCAATTAAGCCTAGGCCAGACGAGGCGGCCAATTAGCCAGCTGGAGGATTTAATTGCGTCGGCGCGCACCATCGTCGGGACCAGATACCGCCATTTGGCCGCGGCCAAGGCATTTTCGTCCCGCGTATCGCGGCTTACACCGGAAGTTATCATCGAACGCCGTCAGCGTCGGCCGCCGGTGGCTGGTGTCAGAGCAGAGCTCGCCCGGCACGTACATAATTGATGTGTTATGCGACGTACGACGCGGACAGTACGGCCTTCGGTGTTGATACAAATTGCAACGGGAACTCGGAATTATTGCCGTCACTCGGCGACACGGAGCGCCGATAAAATGTTTTAGTACGCCAATTACCGTTGTACGCGGCAAATAAACCGCCCCGGGGGAGGGGTCGGATTTAAAAAAACGAGATGGAACAATTTCTTGCTTGCGCTCGCTTTCCGCCGATAAAAAGTACCGATTCAACGGCGGTACCCCTTTCCTTTTTCTCCTTTTGTCTCTCCGCCTCCTCCCACATTTAATTTCCCGCTCGCCATCGCCGGCGCTGGCGACGCCGCGATAAGTAGCGTTTGTTCGGGGTAAATGGCGATCGCAGCCCGGCTAAAGCTGCTCTTTTATGCCAATCGTAAATAACCCGATGATTTAAGGCAAAGCGGGTAATATTATATCTCGCACAGGCGTTCTATTTGCCAGCGCGATCGCGCCTCTCCCTTCCGTTTGGTTCCACCCCCTCTCCGCTCCTTTGTTTACTCCTCGTTTTTCTCCCGCCCTTTTCCATACGTAACGCTCTAAATGCAGTTGCGTATAAATATTCCGTTTTAATTAAAGCAACGTGTGTACACAAAGCGCCGCTGCGTGCACGAAATAAAACGGGGAGCGGCGTTAACGTGCCGGCGAACGCACAAACCGACCGTTTGTTAGGACGCAAATCTGGGCGAACACGGGGACCGGGTGGAGAAGGTACCAACGGCGGAAAGAACTCGGGGGAGGCGATGCTGGTTAAAATACAATTAGTACGGTACGGCTTCTCGCGGAGGCGGCCCCGGTACTCGGACTTATTGCTACAATCATTCTCCTGTTACGCAATATTGCTAAACGCTAGACTCCAGATTCAGCGGCGACGCCAAATGAAGCTCGCTCTCTCCGCGGAAACCGACTAATAAAGCGGAGAAGTATGAAGTATTTTTAGTCACCTTCCAACGAGCTTAATTAATGCACGAGCCTAAGTTTCATTCAATATCTGTCTATCCTCTCCTTGCGCTATAGGTAAGCTTTGCGATAAAGTTTTTTCTGACGTTTGTTAACGAGCTTGCTAGCGTGTACCCATCTAACCGTAACACTGGCGAGCTACACGGGCTTCGGTACGGTTCCTGAGGAATGTACAACACGGTAAAACAGGAGGTCCGCGTGCCAGCTGGTTTCTTACAAATCCCTTATAAATTCCCAGCGCTTTAAATTTCTTTTGAAGTGGCGCAGCCAACCCTAGCTCCGGGCGCTTATCCGCCCTACCTGTGTCTTCGTGTCCCGAAGAAGCATCCGCGGGAAAGGCGTCGGAACTCAGCCACTTAAGTATAGTTAACACGAGTAGTAGGCGAGCTACGAACCCTTGGTTAGATACAGTTATACGTGTCCACTGGGGAGCAGCGCAAACGATACCCATGGAATCCTTATCCTTCTCGGTTCAACATCCTCTTCTAGTTCCTCCTGCTCCTTCTCCTTCCCCCAAGACAAGAGTGTCTCCTCTCCACGTTCCTAGCGATGGGCGTTCGAACCCTTGGTTCGAGATTCTTCGAACAATTCAATGATACAAATACCGTTCGAAACTAGAAGCACCGGAAACCTTTAAAAAAATCTTGAACACGTCAAGCGTCTGGAAACTGTGATGTTTTTCTGTAGACATGCTGAAATCACCGAGGGGTCCAAGAGCCTTGAGAATAAATCGATTAATTGTTGACCACGATTCCTCCCTTTGGAGGTGAATCCAACGACCCAAGCTTTACTAAGCTACCCATTCTCATTGCAGATGAGAAACAGTATGCAATTACCACTGGACAGCTAGAGATTTCGGAATTGTATCGGGCGTATATAGTCTTGCGATTCTAGAGACCGCCGATAGCTTCGAGATATTTCTAGAACTTCTAGCTTCGAATAAGTTTAGACATAGCTCGAAAGCGACGCGTATTCCAAGCGATTCGATGTGTCTTGAGGCCATCGCTACTCGTCTCTCTTCACGACCCGGACAATCCCTAGTGAGCCACCGGCGCCTCTACTCTCGACGGCGCCCCGGGTCGTAATTAGTTTGTGGCTTCACCAGAGTCCGTCATCCCCCTACTTTAGCCCCGGCAAAAGAGGGATGATGCTAGGCTCGCTCGCTCGCTTGCTCGCTTGCCGGCTGGCTGGTTGCCTGCTAGGCCAATCCACGACGGTGCCACGGCACCTAGAAAAGAAACGGATGAGTGAAGCGACGACGACCACGACCACGCTTTGCCCTATGTATGTTCGACGTCGCGAAGAAGCAACGCGCCCTCGGAACGAGAGGAGGCTCGAGACGGGGCGTGGAAGGGTAGCTGTCTCTGGGAATTAATAAATGAAGGAACAGAGGGAGGCAGCCCCCCCGGGAACTCTTTCACGGCGACTTACGGCTGCGTAAACAGCAGCGATTCCGGTTTCACGAATCCAGCCCGCCTGCACTGCAACCATAGTTGCTTGGGAACGCGGAGCTACGTTCGTCGCGGTCGAGTAACTGCAAATCCTTCGAGTAGCTGGTCTTACGATTAATTGGCATCGCGAGAGATCTTAGATCTTTGAAGTGAGATTTTAGTAACTAATATAATACCGGTGTAACAATGCCGCGCGGTAACGGGAGAGTTGCAATGAACTCGATACCCTTTGTAGCAACAGTGAATGTAGATTCGCGTACGCGTTACAATTGCGGTGAGTTGCCACTCTGGTTTGGAGGTGTTCCGTACCCCCGTACGCGGTACAACATACAGTAGGGCTGGTATTAATATCAGTTTAAAATCTATCTACCGGCAGAAGCCTCAATTCCCACAAAATCCCAGCCGCTCCACCACTGTCCCCGCATTTATCTTCCAATTAAATATTATATACAACGTCCCATCGATTCCATGGCGGAACGCGTAGACAACGATCCCCTCGAAGGCTTATATATGTACACGTCGACGTAATTTCCACCGGCATTATGGCCGCGATACATGCATTATATACTAGCCAGCACGATATCATCCCCAATCAATGCAACGCGGCGGCTCCATAAACCCAAGGCATAACAATAACCCCCGCCGCGCTCGCGTAATCAAGGAGGTGGAAAAATATACCATCCGCCTTGGGGCTGGTGAATCCACGAAGAAAAGGGGGAAGCGGGAGGCTGGTGGAGATATCGAACAAAGGTATCGACGGCCACCAATACGTCCCAAAGGGGGGCCAAGTAAATTGTTCCCGGAATGCAGCGTCTGCTACCCGACCACTTTGCCCCCCTTCATTCCAGCAGCTTTTCCTTCCGGCCTGCCGAGGGTGGGCAGGATCAGTTGGTAGGGTTTCTTCGTAAATGGCCGCGCGGTGATTCTATGCAGGTCTAACGATTACCCGTTTGCCATTTCTCGCGGAGGAGCTGGGAACAGCCTTGACGCCGAACGCCGAGGGTTTGCGTCGTAGGCGGATAGGGGAACCGCGAGGGGCGCGAGGGCACCGTCGACGTCCGAGCAGCCAGGATCGCTCCCCGCGCAAAACAGGATGAAAGTTTCTCGCGACACAGGCAGCAGGGACAGGGACAGAAGGGCGCGAGAGGGGCGAGGTCGAAGGAAACGAGCGGAAGGGAGTTTAGTAGGTGGCAGTGGCAGAGGTGGAGACCGGCTGGTATGGGGGTTATATTCATGGCGACAGCGCCAGATGTGCAGTAACGGCGCATGGACGCTGAACGTCCCGCTGCTTCCAGCAGGATATTTATCGTGCCTCGGACACGTTACTCGCTCCTTGCCGAACGTACGTGCTGGCACGTATATCCTCCCGTCCGCTACCAAACCGCCCCGCGCCCGGCGAATTTTTCCATCACCCGTCCATCTTTTCGCGCTGATTTCACGGGCAAACCGGTCCCAGTGGATTCGTACTCGAAGGATTTCGTTCTGAACGGTGAAAGAATTAATGGTCGTTGATTCTTAGAACCATGCGCCCGTTGTGGATAGCCTTGAAGAATTGTTTGCAACGAGCAACTTGAATCCCAATCTGCGAGATAAGTTTCTGCGAGGGGATGAAGGAGTTTCGACATTGAATGGTCGGTGTCCTGCGAGACCGCGGCGTTAAAACTTGACATGGCTTTAAACAGTGGTACCTTTGAAACAAGGTGTCGCGTCTCGGCGCGGAACGCTCGGATGCCTTTCCTACGAATCTAGTGGATTTACGATGCATACTCCTTGACAATTGTTACCTCGTCGTCTCGTGCAGAATCCGCTGGGAGAACGTACAGTTCTTGAATACAGAGCGTCTCTTGAATAACACCGTACCGTAGAATAAACTGGTGTTAGGCGTGAGACGCACAAAGGAATAGCAGCACTCGCTATTGTCGTAATAATCTAAGGAATATATTGCTTCCTTATAAAGCAGGTGTTAACGATGAAATGTTACAGAAGATATCTTTGTCTCCGCTGTGCCTTGCGAGCGCTTTAAACGAAAAGGGCATTGAAAGCCAACTTTATTTCTGAACTAAAGTGGACGTGAAATTCGTTTTCCTAAAGCCTACGCCGCGGACCACATAATAACACGAAATTTTACGGCCCCGCGATAACGCCAGGGGATACTATAAGCAATTTCACGATCCCGCAATAATATTTCTGTAATACTTCCTCCGAGTCCGTATTTTGGTCCGCGCGGCAAGAAACTCCACGATATCGGGGGACAATTCCCTTTTCTCTGTTATTATTCGCGTGTTTCACGTTTATGCGTATCGATATTCATCGGGAAAGAATACAGTCCACGCGCTGTTTGCGTTGTCGTATTACAGATCGCGGCGGAGCGTAATTGGCGGTGGATGCGCGATCGGAATTATTCCGCCGCGGATTTATTTCTGTCGGTAGATTCAATCTCGTTTTCAGAACCCCCCGCCCCCCATCACGGCCAGGAATGCCCGCGAACGCAATAATAATTCTATGAACGGTCCCGCCGTTACGCGGCCAGATCTATTGGAACGCGCATTTATTGTTGCCCTGAGTGTTATCGTGAATTGGCTCACCCCCGGCTCTGGGCTTCTCTATCCCTCTTTTTTGTTCTCCCTCGAACAACGAGGTGATTGGGGTGCACCCTTTGCCAATACGTTTACAACCCTCTTCGAAATGGAGAATAAAAAGTCGAAACGAAAATATGTGGCGTGATTTCGGGCAGTCTTTTAGAATAATGGCTCAAACGACTCCAAACTGCACACAGATTTCCCGGGCTCTGCGAAATATTTCTAGATGAACAGTTAAAGGTTCAACCGTGACGGTGGTTGCGACGCCGGAAAATAGTTTTACAGGGGACGATTTCAAAGCACCGGCGTTGCAATTTCGCGTTGTTATCGGCGAATTTATCGACGCAGCTTTAACGAGGATCGCTGCGAATTTTCCGTGCACTCGCTCGATTTCTCTCGCTACCTTTTAGCCCCACTCGCTCCAGCAGGTCGGACAAACGAATTACGCGGAAGGATTTCTCGGTCGACACTTCCTGAACTTTGATGCCTGAAAGCAACTCGCAGGGAAGTTTTCGCTGCGACCGCAGGGAATTTGTTACGGGTCCCGCGCTCTTTTGCCCGGGAAAACGAAGTAAACGTTGGGACAACCAGCGCGGCCAGTGGTTTACGACGCGTTTCGATTTATGAGAGTGACGCGGGCTTCTTATTGCCCCCGTGGAAAAACATCAAACAGACCGTCTCCCAGCGTGTACAGACGGTGATTCTTTCTTGAAGATTAATGGGACATTATTTTGCCAGCGTTAAAGCGTTAAAGATAACTGGAAAAGGTAGTGGTAACATGAGTAGTGTATATAATTTATGAAGGAACTCGCAATCGTGAGTCGCAGGTTGGATTGCTTGGGGATCGAGGTACCACGACGAAATACTAGGTCGTAGATTGGTAGCTGAGGCACCTTAATCCATAGTTAAATGCAGTCTATCTGTCCTGTACTGCGCTGTCTAGCTAAATGACAATTTTCAATTCCATTTGTCTCTTTTCAATTCCCGTGGTTCATCTTACAAAAACACGATTCCAATGAAGAAACTTTGGTGAGTAATATCTCTCTTAAGGGGAGGTTCCGGTCTAAAAGTCGATTTTTTTTTATTTCGTTATTCGATTGTTCAACCTTTCAGGAATACGCGTTTAAAAGGATTTGTTGAAATTCGTCAAATTCCCGAAGTTATAGGCATTTGAGTAGCGGCGAATGCGTGGCAAAACCCGGCCACTCGGCACTCACGTAAAACTTTAAACGCGTTTTTCTCGAAACAGTGTTCTCAAAACGGTGGGACCTATATCTCCAAAAGTTATTAACCGATTCGACTGAAACTTTTTTTATTTTGAAGAATATACAAAATATACAAAATTACAAAATAGTGAAAATTTCTAATTTTTAAAGGCGTGGGAAGGACGAACAGTATAGGGAAAAAGTGATTTCAAACTTCAAGTATCGTTATTTTCTAAAAAAATGTCATTTTTGTAATTTTGTGTGCCCCCCCCCCAGCAAGAAGTATATTCTTTAAAATAAAAAAGTTTCAGTCGAATCGGATAATAACTTTTGGAGATACAGGTCCCACCGATTTGGATGATTTTTTTGACGCCTTGACTTTAACGACTCCCCAGTGCCGTCTGCAATGATTAATTACAAAACAAAAAATATATTTCTATAATTTAAGACATCCTCAATGCAATGCAAAAAGTCCCATTAAGTTATATGTAGTAGTTTTCCTTTAATTAATTCCTAAAGATCACCTATTTTTTGGGGCTCTAGACCGGAACCTCTCCTTAATATCCTTCAACTTTCGTTCGAAATAATTCATGGTATCCCTAATATTTTCGACGGTGGAACATGTACAGCACAAATTGGCGATGATCAGTCTACATCGGTCTACTCGAACTGCCTCGAGTGTTTAAACAGAGAGACTGCATACGATCAGTCTGACGCGTCGCGCCACAATTCACTTTTAACCATTCCCCCGCTTCGTGCCTCTAACCGACTCCCACACCGTGCGACTCGGCCGTCACGGCTCACATAATAAGTTCCCCGAAGAAGATGAACCAATTAGCAGTCGTTCGTTTCGCATTCAAATCTCGCGCAGCCAGAAATCTGCTCTCCATTCCCGTCGTGTCATTCCTACCGGCTGCACGAGCCACCGTCCAACAATGCGTCAAGCGATGCAAATTAACACCCCCGCGGAAATGACGGCGGAATTATTTTCTTTCCGTTTCGGACTCGTTCTCCGCCGCGGACACACGCAATTAAATTAGAATTTACAAGCAGCCCTCGCGGAATTAGTAGAATGGGCGCGTGCGTGACTTACAGACGCGGCCCTCTGCGCGGTGATTATTTGCTTCGCGAGAAATACGCCGTGCGGCCAACACCAGCGAACCTATTCTCACCCACACACGGATGCCAGATCGCTGCAGAGGTGTCCGCGGAGGGAACAAGGCGCGGAGTGATTCGACCCTTAAAAGTGTCTTCTGTTCCGACTGAAACGAAGATCAAAGACGGTTGAACGGATGGCGTACTAAAGTCGCGTGCAGCCGCCTGCCCGTTATCGTTCCCGCAGTGTACAGTTTTCCAACGGGGCGATTTCAATTTCGCGGAGTAATTGGCATAAACGGCGCGACTATGGAAATGCGACGTTCCACGCGTCCCGAAGTTGCCCCGAAACTTCGGGAATAGAGTGTCGGTATAATGACTCTGTCGTTATAGAAAATTCAGTTCCCACCTATTCAACGACCAGCTCTGGCGCGCAGAAAATTCAGGAAACACGCATTGCTTTGCATATATTAAAACTAAGTGCGCCAACGGCGGTGGCCTGCATCGCCGTTCGTGATATCATAAGTATATGCGGACGATGAATCGCTCGCTGGGTTCCGAGAACAAGTCTTCCGTGCTCGGGGGTGGAAGTCGTTTAAATTGTGTTATTGCGGCGCGATAAATTACAGAACGGGCGGAGGGGTGGGTGGGGCGCGGGGCGGGCACGGCGGAGCAAATTTTTCGCAAGACAGCGAGCAACTTTCCAGGCCCACCACCAGCGATAACTTTCAACGGGGAGCGAAAGCACCGAGGGCATACCGGCGCGGGCGAATTTAACTTTCGTCGTGATCTCTTGAATCTGTTTAATCTTCGCCTCGCGTACCCCGCGAAACAAAACAGCAACGCAGGACGCGAGCCTCCTTTTTACGAAATTCCCCCCATGATTCATGCAGGTCGCTGGGACCTCTCCCAACTTGGGGGCAGACGGTTAGAATATTTTTGCGGGTCGCCTCGAGGACAACGCTAACGAATCTCGATGGTAATTAACGTTGCAGCTTGGGGGTATAAATCGTTCTCGTTTGGGTAGCGCTGCACCGTTTCGTCAGCATTGCAGGGTTGAGGGTAGGTCTATCGGGGATTTTAAGTCTTGGCTTCGGTTATAATTAGCTGATCGGTTGGATAATCCAGAATGCTAAAATATATTTGTGGATACGGATCTGTAGAGAGATGGCTATGGCCATCCAACTTTCTACTGTATCGTGCAAACTCTTTCGGTGCCCCTTTTTCTTAGTACCCTGCCAATTCGGTCAGTCGTTCCCTTCTGCGCACGAAAGAAATGCCAATGCTTTATTCGATCCCTCACTTTCGTTCCTGTTCTTTTATTGTTGGCTGCTGTGTCCTATCTCAGCGCGCTCTCTATCATTCTTACGCCGAAGCCATTTCGCAGCAGAGTGTTTTTAATGTGGCCCGAATCTGTGCCGAGGCGGTCTCCTCCGCGAATGTCTGTTGCCCGATCGATCACGGAACAGATTATCTAGCTCCCCTGCACACGATGGTTATCTGGCTGTATCTGTGAATTTCCTGTGTGCCCAGTCGACATTAAACGAGACGGTGACATTATTTCGTCATGATTAGCGTGCTTAGAAGTTATTAGTTTATGGTCCAGAGAAATCCAAAGTTTAATCAGGATTTTCCAGGGTTTGGCTTCGCCTGCTTAATAGCGGTAGACCTATCATAACCCCGTATTTGAAACCGACGGACAGACGTGCATAAGGACGGCCGTAACGGATTCCAGGATTAGCGGGCTGGTTTCCTTTAATTAGGGGCTTTTGGTGGCTCGCTGATTTGCATACCTGACCGCTCATGGAAGCAGATATACGCGCGAGGCTCCAGAGGCTGTCCAAAAATCTTTAATTCAAATCCGTTAGATCGCTCGCGCTATTAAACACTGTCGTGGGATAGAAGCATTACACAATCATTTTATGTAACCCACAAAGCCCTCGTCAGAAATCATCACAGAACGATATTTTCCATTTTCTCCGGGGTCTCCTCGTGTTTCCTTGAAGCCTGATCTCCAGCTTTTAATAGACACAGCAAGCGCGCTGAAATAAATCCCCCGTCAACTGGATATTCTAGAACGAAAAGAGACCGCCAGGAGGTATAATACGCTAACAATGCCGGTATCTGCGCGTCCGAGGAAAGAAACGTAAAGCTGGGCTATTGCGACGAATTAGTATAATCGAGATACCGCACACGTGCCTGCAACTTTATCGCGCTTAGAACACTGGCTGCCAGCGTTCATTAATCAGAACATCCAACACGTGTTATCGAAACGTAGCTAGTTTGTATTCGGAAAAGTTATTGCCTAAACTAAATTTGGCACTACGTCCGACGGTGGGTGTGGAAGGATAACAAGCGGGTTAGCGGATGTGTGCGGAAAGTTCAGCTCCCATGGACCGTGACGGCTCAGCCGTGTTAGTACGTCGAAACGTAACGATCACGCTCGTATAAGTCTTCCAAGCTTGATTAACTCTTATCTACCTGTCTTCCTCGGTCACAGAGGTCGACGGTCTAAAAATTGTTTAGACGTCAGAGCCGTGACTAGAGCGGACAGAGTGGGGAATAAAAGGATCGGATAAAGCGGGACGAATGGTAATGGAGATGGCCAAGGCAAAGGAAGCCTATTATCTGTTATTCAATTACTGTTATTACCTATATATAATTAATATTATGCTGATGATAATTAACGAGGCTGCGGTAATTCGAGGAGACCACTGAATGTATAATATCCCATATCTGATATCATTAATATCACGCTGATGGAAGTCGCGTGAAAAATGTACGTTTCAAAGACTGTAACTTCGCCTCATTGTTTTTATCGCCTCGTGGCAAGAGGTGGAAAAATATTAACTTACGTTAAATCGTGAGAAGCGAGTTTTTCCCGTGTTCACGGGTGAATGAAAAAAAAAGGAAAAAAATAGAATCATGTTCTTTTTCTTGCCTCGAAATTGGCAATTTTGAGATCTCGGGGAGGAAGTTTTTCCATTACGGCCTTGCGCCGTTGCTTTTATCGCTTCCGAAACCGAAATGTAAGCTCGGTAACGGCGATGGTAGAGGAAAAATTCAGCTGCTTCCACGGGGCTGACGGCTACACGCACTGAGCAACAGATATTTGAGATAACAGCTTACGAGGCACGCAGGAATTCAATGAAAATGGAAAATCGTTTTCGAGCGTGTACAAAATGCAATGAAAACACTATATATTTCCGTGCTACATATTCGTGAATTCTATTTCGGAAACGGCCAAAAGCATTCACCAACCACGAATGCTTAAACAAGCAACATGAATAATGACAAGATACCGCGACCACTGTTAATGTTGCAAAATGTCACAGTGCAAAATATAAATATCCTGTAACACATTCAGCCTTAATATATTCCATTATACTTTCAAATATTGACTATTGACCCCAAGCACGACTGGAACTCAGGGTCGCCGTTGATTGCGGCATCCATTGACTCGTACTACTGGCAACTCCTGACTCGGTTCGAATATGTAAACAGAACTGCTCCTATATCATCATGTATCAGTACTTGTAACTAGCTGCTACGGTTACTCTAAATGAAAATAGTAGCTCCTCTTCGTGGCAGTGCCTTTGCAAAAGAATTTAGCGTGCAAGGGGTTGATTCCATAACGCAGCATTTAATAAGAACGCTATCGTAGGACACCACTTACGGGCGAGTGACCGGTGGCTACCAAAGAAGACAAAGAAGACAAAGAGGAGGAAGCAGCAGCGGCAGACGAAAAGAGACAGAGGAAGGAGAAGAAGAACAAGGGGATAGTTAGCTTTCATGAACCACAGAAGCTGTAGGCTGGCGCTCGGCCGGCGAGCAAGTGGTGTGTGTCGGTGGTGGCGCGACCCGCCCTGTTCGGGAAACGTGTCGAGAGGGGCGGAAAGGGTCGGGGGTGTGTTATATCGGGTTTCCACCACCTCTGGGCGAACTTCGCTTCGATGCCCGTGTCGTAAACAAGCCGGACAGACCGCGCGAACACACGGACAGGGGATCGACGCAGCTGAAAAAAAAAGAACAGAAGAAGGGCGCAGGGAAAAGTGCGAAGAAACCGTTTTGCAAGCGGGTACTTTCTCCGCCACCTCGTTTCCTCTTTCTCGCCCTATTCCCTCGCGTTTCCCACTCGCCGGTGGCTGTCCCCAGTGTAGCTGTTTTTCCTGTCGCCTCAAACAACAACGCCGTGCGCCGCTAAGTAAATTATGCAGATATTTTTGCACGGAATTATTACGGCACACTGCATTCGAACACGTTCGCGGTAGGTCGAAGGAGGTCGTTCCGCCGCGACGCGCGATAAAATTAGATATAGGTGGGTGGAGATGGAAGAAGCAGAGAATACACTTTCCTGTTACTCGCGGAAGACTTCTTCCATCTGCCGACACTAAAGTCTCTTCAAGCTGTGACTAAAAGATACACTGTAGTTCCCCCACGCATGGGCCATCGCGAATTTCATATTCCGTGACACTCGCTCCTGTAAAGTTCCCACTTTCAGAATATGAATCGCGGGAAGAGGTTCTCTTCCGCGATTCGCTGGGGAAAGGCGGCTGCCCGCGCAAAGCGCCGCAGCTTTTGTCGAGCTTCGATAGAATCACCTCGCGTCCGCTCCATGCTCGTAATTGTTAACCGGGCTGCCGGTGTTTCCACGGGCAGGAAATAGGATTGAATTTACCTCTGATGTGCAAACAAAGCTTTCAACGGATTTTGATCACACACAGAGGACAGCCGCTATCGGGGAAGGATGTTTTTTTAGGTGTTATTTCATAGCTACCTTGGAAACATGTTTGCTTACAAGCTTACACGGTAGCCGGGTTTCCGCGTGTCCGCGTCGAATTCGATACAGAGAAACCGTTCGGGACGTAATAACTTGCGTCCCGTGCGAAGCGTGCGCGTGGGATAATATTATTTTTCAGCCCCGGTGCACGGATAATATTTTTCATTCGACTCGTATAGGATCAGATTCGCGTTTAATTTTCTGAAACGGATCGTTCCACCCCCCTGGCGGGACGAGCCCCGCGCGCCGATTTCCATGAAAATGTTCAACCTCCATTTACCCCGGCACCAATGTACGAGGATGAATGAACGTAGCATTTAACGGTTAACCGCGGTATGTGCTCATGAATATCGATTCGATCCGATGCCTAAGGTTCGTTTAGCTACGATCGAGTAGCGCTCATAAAAATGAATGACTCGTTTCGTGTATTCTCGCCGTTTGGTGTCGTTCGGTTGGATGCGAGACCTGCACCGTGCACGCACAGGATTCGAAAGTACAGTTACATGGTGCTGGGCGCTTAGCTGGCAGCAAATCTTTTTTGACAAACCGCGAGGGGAGGGCGAAATAACAGTGGCGATATAAATATAAAGCTATTTGGGTACAGAAAAATTCCAGAAGAAAATCGTAACACTTTCCGCTTCAAAGAAATTCCGTTCCACGAAGTTTCGTTGTAACTGGCGTTTGTACGTTTCTGGAAGTACCGACCGTAAACCGAGGGAGCCTGGTCGCCAGGTGGTAGGAATTGCAGCATGAGCAATTTGCGAACATTATCCGGGCGGAGGTACGAAGACGTTTGGCAGCGGAAGGAAGGACATTCTTTCGAATTACGTCGTTGTTGTCTGCCAGGGACGAAATTGCATTATCGCGGAATTGCTCGCCCCGGGGGGAGGCGAGAACGCGGGGCCGACGTACGGGGGATTCATTTGCGTGGTGTTTCGTCGTGGAAAACAATTACCGAGACATCAAAAGGGGGAGAGAAGAGGCGAAGAACGGCGTTGGCGAGCGCGAGGCGCTAGCTCGCGTGTGTCTATTGAAACGCGACTGTTGAAAAATTTAGCTAGACCCAGAAAGAGCTTGGGCGAACAAGCCGTCCCTTTTGCAGGTCACGACCATCCTCCTGTCTTCGACAGCTGTCGTGTAAACGTCGACTTTGAAATAGTAGCGGCCTTAGTCAACGGGAAAGAGCTTCTCCGTTCGAGTGGGGAGAAAATTCCTGAAGTTCGACTTTAATGGCGGCGACCCCATTTCGAAATAGACCGTCTATTAGCGAGGCCTTAATATTTCAAGGGTTTTACGGAATTTTTAAAGGAGTATTTCACCCTTGCCTAGCATCGACACCCACCGGAACACAGACGCGTCTGGAAAGGTGACTTACACACTTCGTGACGTACATACGTTCCCCGCTCGTGCTAAATAAATTTCGTTCAAACGCGCTCTACGAATCTCTCGCCCTCTTGCGTTCCTGTGTGAACCTCGTTACACAATTTATCGCGAGGCGTACGTCATTTAGTATGCATTTAAATGCTCTCTTCATTCCAGCAAACTTTTCTCTTTTTCCATGGATTGCCTGTATCTACGGTTTCCACATCTTAAAAAACTCACCACGCGACACGCTGTATACTTTGTGACGTTTTAAAACATTTAAAGAATACTCGTGTAGGTACAGAGTATTCAAGTTCCACTTGGCAATTTATAGTTTCCAGTTTGAAAGTCAAAACGAGGAGAAAGATATAATTAGAATTCGTAGAGACTGGGATCTAGAAATACTACGAAAGTCTAATTTAAAGGTTTCTTTGTTAAAAGAAGGGCTTGATTAAAAGCCCCTAACGTTTACGTCGGTGACAGATACGGGCACGCCTCACCTGCAGATTTCGTGCATGCTTGTGTCTGATAGGGGCAACTCCCAATCTATTTGTCGTCCATGGTTCATTCGCTCCAGCCATCGAAGTGGACGATTTATTTGATGGTATCTTATCTCGGCGACTATATTTTATACAACCAACACCTACCTGCGTATGGTGCCCAGTAAATAATGATTATCTTGGTGGCTGTTTTTACTAACGCTTCCAGCCGATGGACTTCTTCCTACGTTCTGTTTCTTTTTGCCCTGAAGCAAGGATAATGATTCTTATTTACGTCCTAGCTGTCTCTTTTCCTGTATTACGTTACATTGCGCGATGCATAAAATGCGACAGATTTCTCCTAGGAATCCTTGACTCCAGTTTCACGTGAAACGGTTCGATCACTGTTTGTCAAAGAAGCGAAAAAAGTAGTCGAACGTTAAGGGTGGAAATAGCGTAACGAGGGAGGTTGGAGTCGTAAATCTTTGGTTTCGCCCTGAGAGTATCCATCTGTTAAGTTTATCTCTAAAGGAGAGTAGCTTGACAAGTCGGCTATCGCTGATATGAAGGCACGTGGACCTTAAAGAGCACCCCTTACCTCTAGAACACATTCTCGGGTGTACGTCAAGTAGAGAGATCAGTAATTCACCCGAGGAACCAAGCATACTCTATGCAACGAAGGATTCATTAATATAATATTCAATGCCAAACAATTAGGGGAAAGTGCGGCAAAATCGGGTACGTCCATCGTCCATCTCCCGCACTTCTGCCCTAACATCTACACTTTTGTTGGACGCAGTTCTTGAATTCCTCTCGCGTGCTATAAAAATCAATATTCCCCTCTATCGGTCCATTCCAATCTAAAGAGACGATCCAGGCACGTGCCGTGATCCTATACCTTAACGGCGGCCACTCGGAGGAATTGAACTAATTCAGATGATCCGAAGTGAAACGCTGTCGAAATTAGTTTAAAAGCTCCACTGACAAAACGGTGAACCATTAATCATTTCGAGATCCCCCTGGAGCAAACCTTTTCCCCATCGGTGGACAAGTGACACTCTTTTGCACGCGGACCGTGGCGGACGGTGCAAGCGGGGCGAATTTTCGAACGCGAATCAATATGGCACGCGTCTGCAAACTGGGACATACTTGCCTGACCCGCTGCTCAGCGTGTTCGCAGCTTGGTCGCGGTAAACACCGACACACCAGGAGCAAGCTGAACCGACGTCGCGTAGGAATCATCCCCATGCCCCGAAGGAGCCGCTCGATCTGACCGAGGGGAACGACGGATTTATTCGGGCGGCGTTTGTCACCCGGGCTGGATCGATCGCAGGCTTAAGGTAAAACCATACCAGCCGGCGTAGAAGAGCATCACTTGTGCTCCGCCAGATTTATGGCGTTATCGAGCAGAAGGTTTCACGGGTTTCGAACTCTCCTAAGACGCCGATCTGGCCCGCTGCTACTCGACCGGGACCTTATCCCGATTCTTCTTATATCCCACTTTGCCCGACTGCGCTCGTCATCGGGACCCGCGCCGGGCCGTGCCGCGCCGCCTCGATTCGATGTCGACATCGATTTTCTCATAAGAGTTCGGTGAAACTGATACTCGAGCCCCGGGAGTGTCCCGAGTCCTTGAATCTCGCCGCGGAAACTCGTCCTGCCACCCTTATCTCGCAACCCCCGCTGCCCTTGGTACCGTGCGCGCGCCCCGTATCGTTCTGGATTTTAACAGAGCGGAGAATGACTATCGCTTCCGCGGTCGCTGGGTATTTGCTAAGTGTTTGATAAGGCCTGGTGCCTCGGATCGTGTCAGATACGATTTAAGGGGGTCTTTGATGCTTCGGGTACGCTTTCTTCGGTTAATGATAGAACTTTAATAAGGTGGAGTAGGGTTACTAAGGTAGTAAATCACTTAGTGGATTCGCCAATACTTGTTCTCCGATAAACGATCAAGAATTCAGCGTGTTATCGCTGATTAATTGGACTCCGATGTGAATATTGAATTAACGCTTTCTCAGAATTCCGTGTGAATCTCCGGCCAATGGCGGTGAGAATCGGAGCAGGGGTATAAATAAATTCTTGACTGAGAATCGGACTGAGCTTGTCAGCAAGCGGGTCGAGGGAAACTTTGCGCAGTAACGTCGAGTTCATGATTCCCAAGACGTGCAGAACAAACTATTTTGCGGGCTCGAGATAAATCACGCCCCAGACTTCGTTACAAGAAACTTCAGCTCCCCCCCCGGTTGATTTTGCATTTGTAGCGATATAACAAGGTCTTTGCTCGTGCTCGCCGTTGTTAATAAATATCTCCCGTCGATATCTCGGGGGTGGCGGGTGGAAATTTTGTTTGCGCGAGAAGCGATTGTTCACTCTGAACCGTAAGAACGGAACGAGGTCGATAATCATCCAAGAATTCTCAAATTTTCTTTCACCGTCCTGATCCATTTTATTTTTCATGTAACGTGAAAGCTTTTCCACGAAATAGAAACCCTTGAATTTTTCATTCGACGAGCTGAAATGGATTTCGACAGTGTATTTTTACGTTCTCGGTTTCAGTTGATTCTTAACATTTTCGCTGACACTAGCGAAGATGGTGATCAATGCTCTTTTTAACCGACTTCAAAAAGGAGGAGGTTATAGATTCGACCCGTATGTATTTTTTACGTTTGCCCCCGCATAACTCCTAACCGATTTTGATAATCTTTTTTTTTATTCGAAAGAGGGCGATGCCCCGGTGGTCTCGTTCTACACTGCATCAATATTGGCCCAATATTCTGCCAGTTCTGGTTAATAATAAAGACTATTGTCACCTAATTATTATGTTATGTAAATACACGCATATTTCCTAAGCAAGTTGTGTCAATATATATAAAACTAAAAAGACAAAAAAACTTAAAACCGACTTCAAAAAAATAAAAATGCACTAAAAAGTAAAAAACAATTTAATCCCTTATTTCATCTGCGACTCTCATATTTTTTAGGACGGCGTCTCATCATTTGCACTGTGTAAATCTGGCGCAGACTTAAAATATATGAGAGTCGTAGATTAAATAAGGGATTCAATAATTTATTACTTTTTAGTGCATTTTCATTTTTTTTGAAGTCGGTTTTGATTTTTTTGTTAGTTGATCTTTTTTGTTACGGGGGGAGGACGGCCGTCGATTGTTTCGTTCATGCGTCATAACCTTTCGAGTGATTGCATCAATTACGATCTAATAATTGGATGAAAAAGGTATTTGTCAATAAGCGTGATTCGTTTCGTAATCAATCGTTTCCCGGGCACTCGGGCTGGATTCCAGGATTGACCTCCTTTCATGTTCAACTTATATTTCCTTACGACCTCTCGTTTAATTGGACAAATACTATCCCGGTCGAATACCGATGTGGATAGCCTTTCCCTCCTCTAACTCCACCATCAACCTAGAACTCCCCTTTTTTCAATTACCTTTCGGGGGCTTCGCCACCGGATAACATTTCAAATACTGATCACTTCCCTCGCATTATCAATTACAACACTCCCCAAGGAAAACCTTCAAGTATCAGCTTCCATCTTATCCCATTGCTCCCGTCCCTTGGCTCTATCGCCACAATAAAAGCACTCTCGTGAACCATCTTTAAACGACTCCTATAACGTTTCTTCGGTGCTCTATCAACCGCATAGTCCAAAACAATTAGTGGATAAGCACTTCTGAACGTTCGCGGGAGAGGCGGTCGTATTTAAGAAACGAAAAAGCTACCACTTATCCCGCGGTGATTTGAGAAAGAGGTCGAAGAATTTTCGGGCTGACAGTGCCCGGATAAAATGGGCAGAAAGAGTCCACTCAACGCTGCCTCGCTAATTAACCCTGTCGGAGTAATTTCCGATTTCCTGTCCCAGAAATGCAAGTGATACATTGGTACTATCTTTTAATCCTCGTACATCGAACTCTATTAATTATACATACCCCTTCTGCCAATCCTAAATTAAACTTTAATTTATCGAACACCTCATTAACGCACACAGTCGGCGACTGAGCACGAAAACACCGACCAACTGCCACGTAAAAAGAAAGGAGCATCATAGCGACAATACCATGCTAACCGACAGGATCAACAGTTGTTAAATACGTAAAAACTGTGAGCCCGAGAGCGAGAAACGAAACAAGACGACTATTCCCAACAGAGCTCTTATAGAATTCGTGGAGGACTCGATCTCCAGAGACGAACGTGCTATCGATGGTCGCGCAGCGACCTAATTTCGTTGAGGGAAGGCGCTATTAACCAGTCCTAAGGATTGCTCGTAGTTAATTCGCGGACGCGATGGCGGCGGGTCCTCGGGAGTAAGTCCAAAGGATCTAGCAGCCGCTAACAGCTGCTTTTGTCCTTCTCGCCTGGTGCGAATCCACCGTGGTCCTCCTCGCGCCACCATACGCCTCTTTTCCTCACGGACCATCGGCCAAGTTCGTTCGCAGAGTTTAACCAGGGCTCGCTATCGACCTGACGAGCAACCTCGGCGTCTGCGTCGGTGTCTGCGTCGCGCAGACGCCCCAACACGGGCCTGGTTCTCCAATCGATTTCAGATTTTCCAGCATAACGAGGCCGACTGCTGCCCAAAAATTCCTCTACGCGCGCCGCGCCGTTCACCCTCGGCTCCGCTCTCTTCCTCTTCCTTTCCCTCTCGCGCCTCTCTGTCAACCCGTTGCCGCCCTCCTTCTCTCGCGCCCGGTTGCTTGCTCCTCTGTTTCCCGTTCCGGGTTCCCCGACGGGCCGAAGTGGCCCGAGATCGATCCCCGATACAGATAATTGTGTATCCACCGCCGTTCCGCCCATTGAAAATTTCGTTTCCGAACGTCCGACGCCTTTTTCCCTCCTCTCCCACCCGCCGCCGTGGTCCGCTCGCCGCTCTCGCCCGCTGTTCGCGCGTAATCCGGCGGCTCCTTTTATCCGGCACACGTAAAAGAAATTCGACCGAGAATAATGCGATCCGTGAAACGAGCGCGCCTGTTCCGCGCGTGACGCTTCGCAAGCGAGAGGTCTAATTTAACTACGACAAGAGAGAAATGCACTTTGTATTAGACGCTCCGGGGAGCGAGATAAATCGTTTACCTTAGGCGGTTAAACGCGCCGAAAGTTTGTGTAATCCGGCAGGCAAAAGAAGGTTGAAACCAGTGATCCCTTCCGGCGATTTTTCATTCGTGTTTACGTTATTTTACAGAACGTCGAGCGGCCTGTCGACAGGACTTTTACTCACGGGTTCACCCGAGCGATACCAGACTCTACTCGATACCCAATATTAGTAAACTTTGATACTTGATGCCTAAACGCCCTTGCGATTCGAAGACGTAGTTTCGCGAGGTTTCGACAGCGAGGCACTGGACCAATCGACAGAACGCTATCGGTATCCGATACTCGAGGCGAGGACGGGGAAAATAAACAGAAAGGGTCGCGCACGAAGGGTCGGTCAGTTTCGAGGAACTGGGAAAATCTCTTTCCCTCTTTCCGCCGTGTCCCTTCGCGCCACTTCGCCTGTCCCCTGCTTCATGTTTCGGAAGATAGTAGAAACGTTCCGATTATGGCCAGACGTGTCCCGCATACATCCCTGCATGTTTCGGCGGCGAAGTGATCGCTATCGTTTCTCCTTTACCTGCTATCATGATCCTGACACGTTTGACCCTGCCCGGATCGGCGGCCATATACGCCCGAAAAGTGCCGCGGGATTTTCCCGGAAACTACGGGGCTCCGGTGAATTTGTAATACAAGGCAATCGATAGCGGAGTGGCCTCTCGACGCGTCAAACGGAGACGCGATCGGGTATCGAGTGTGCCGAGCACCGAGTCTCAGACTTTCCCAACGCACAATTCCCGTTGACCAGACCCCCGGAGCAGCCCTCGCCCATCGGAACCGCTGTTTTTCCAATCTCCTCCCACAGAAATCGTACGTGTGTACGTCATCTCGCGCACGATCCTCGGACGAGCTCGTAAAAGGAATCGGGAGGCGGGACGTAAAGAGACGGGCGTTCGAAAAATTCTCCCCATCTCCGTGGACGCCTTGCGCGCGGCAAGCTACGACTGCGCTTAACTTCCCCCAAGGCAACGTTTAGCTTCTCGTAAATATTCAGGCCCTTCGAGTGGAGCGTAACAAACTTCACGCTAGAATTTTAATTCTCAATATTGCCACGGAATGTCAGATACCCGCCTCCTGCAGCTCCTCCTGCGCCTCCTCCACCGACGCCTCTCGCGGATATCATATGTCCGCGCATGTTTATGCATTTTTTATTTGCATCCGACTCGCGATCCGATTCAGGGTCACAATACAGCCCCGTGCCCCGTGTACGATTGCGCGCAACCCCTGCCCCGCAGCCTGCCACGGAAACTCTGATTGCGATCAATCAGCTTTTGCTGCTTCAGATCTTCCGTTGGAGGAACAATAAAGCTGACGCTCGTCAAACGCGTCGCTGACCTCCTTTGTACTTTTCCCGTCATTGTTTACCAGCGGCGAGCACCCCTCTCGCTGTTTCGTCGTGTCGTTCCGACCAACGCGCACGCGACGATCGTTGCACGGATCTTGGCTTTTTCCGTTGCTTGCGCGATCGACGTGCTCGGCTTGATTTCCCTCGGCCGCGACGGGGCCCCGGGCCTGGCCCCACTTTTCCAAATGAACCCGTTAATTTTTATCAACTCCCCGGGGAGGGGTGGTGGCACGCTAGAGAGCGGATCAGGGGGGAGGGGCACCCGCGAACGGAGGGATGGAAATTCAATTTGATTCGATTAGCGGAAGCGAGGGGAACAATTGCGGCCGTGCCTCGAATTCTCCAGTGGCCCGGCGTTCTCCATGATCGCGGCGCCGAGATTTCGATAGTCATTCGATACCCGCCATTTGGACCGAGATGGACGTTTTCCTTTCTTCGTAATTGATAGGGGACGCGGTAGGGTATATAGGGAAAGCGTCCAGAGCGGGGGCGCTGTTAACGATTATTCATGAGACGATAAGGTTCGATTGATTGATAACGCTGCGGGACTGTCGATACAGCAAGCAGCAACGAGAGAAACGGAATGTCATTGTCGTTCGATAAGAGGATTATACACGCTATCGGGGAAGAGAATTATAGAGGGTAGAATGTTGTAAAATGATATGAAATGCGGTAGCGCTTGGGACTGAGAGATGCGCAATCGTAGATATCGTTTTGTCAACAGCAATAGCAGTCCTCGAGCAGTCTGTCTACCTTCGAAAACGAAATATCCGCCAGAAATAACAATCCAAGGTATACGGGATTTCCGATGCAAGTTTTATATGATTGGAAAATATTGCGTCATCTACTGTATTCCACTGTACAAAGAGCTCCGACAATCGCATCGTTCAGATCTCATTTGTTTGCAGTCTGCCCCGTCTCGCAAAGGTACGAGGCGGCTTTTAAAGCACCCTGTATAAAGTACAGTTTTTAAAGTTTCATGGTATTCTAACGCGCGAACTTGATCAATCGACCACGAGAATTAACTTCAAATCCTCTGCTCGTCTATTGAATAAACGATGAAGTTTCGGGTGACGCGACATTGTCCCCGCGAAGCCAATTAAATTCCTTTTTTCTACCGAGGGATCGATAGTCGTCTCGTTTAGAGTCCTCCTCCCCTCGCGTCGCCCTCCGGCGACGTTTAATATTATTAAATTACCATTCGGTTTCACCGTAAAGACACGTACAGCGAGTTTCTGTTTGACTTCGATTTAAGCCCTCGCGTTCGTCCACCCTCTGGCGCTAGCGAAGTATCCTTTTAATAATCCACCGTGTTTATAGTCCGCCCGCGATACAGTTCGGGTAAATATCAAATTCGCCGGGAATAAGGTCGACAGATATATCGTAACGCTTGCTCCCCGTAAACAAAATGCTTTCTGGACGAATAATTCCACCGACCTGCTTCGGAAGGGGTGGGGGCCACTAATTACCTAAAGATGCTATCTCATTCACGGCCAACCAAGTAAACATAACACGCGGAATTCATCTCACTCGGCTCCATCATGGTTTATCTTAAACCGGAAACTTTCATCGCGTACACGTTACCTATTTCATTTAATACCATTCTCGCGAGCTTTTCAAAACTTGCTCGGCCGTTGATAACGTTCGCCCCAATTTCCAGCGCTCTGCGCCCGGCGCGTATAAACAGATCTCGTCTTGCAAGAGTATACAGAGCCGCTATTTACTTGCGACCCTCCAAAACAGAAAGGAAACAAGAAGAACAGGGAAAAGGTGTCAGTTTTATTTAATCAAGCTCCGTTTAAAACGTCAGCCGAGTCCTGTGCCTGCTCTGCACGGCTCCATACAAGGCACTTACACGGGGCTGGTCATAATCGAAGGGGTTGATTGACTTCCGCTGCGAAAACCGCGCCTCGAGATTCCCTGTTCCCTGAACGCCAACGATCGGTGACGCGCATTAATCGCCGTTTCTTTTCCCAACGACCGCAGGCGCGATCAATTTCCATCAATCGACCGGATTAAATGAAACGTCGATCGCAAATCACATCGAGAGCGGTACGCCTATTACGTTCGCTCTGCCCCCTGCGAGCTTGACGAGCCCGGATAGGCAGAGCTCGGGTCCGATATCGCCCGTCGCGGTATTAAATCTCCATTGCCCGTGGGTGGCTGTCGATACTTGTGCATTACGCCCGACGGTCTGTGTATTCATCCGCCCGGCACAATTCCTACAGCATAAATTTCCTTTGATCCGACCGCCGCGATCCGCTTGTCCCCCGAAACAAGCTGCGACCGTTCGAGCCTCCTCCGCCCTCGTTGCGGGCGCGGGGCAGATACGGCGCCCGTTACACGGCCAATCACTGAGGGGGACAGAGCAATTCGTACGGTAAATTAGGTTAAATCTGAATCTTGGTGGCCCCGTTCCCCCGCGGGCTCCCGCCATCGATTATCCAAGCGTGCTCCTCCAGCCCCGTTCCAGCGGCACCCAAAGAAAGGGACCGAACGGAGAGGGTGAACGGGACGCGGCCAGTGTCCGGCTCGGCACGGAATACGGGCCGGTGCACAGTGGCGAATTTGCCCGAAAAGCTGGCCAAAAATCAGAATGTAAAAGTTTTAATTTTGCTAAATCCAATTAGTGCCATTTATTTATGACATATTTGTGCATAATTTCTTACTAATGTAAATATATAAACTGCAGCCCTTGCTGAGATGTGTCAGTTCAAAGTTGACGCTCGAAATTTTAAGGTCTACTTTAAGATTTAGTTTCAGATTATCGAGTCCAGCTATCAAAATAAACATTATATATTGTGGTGTAGTATCATATACACTATTATTGTTTTAAATGTGAAGTCTGTAAAAGTTCTTATAAACAAGTACTGAAAGAATATTCATTTATTGTTTATTCGTAAGCAAAAAGTTACAACTCAAGCGAGCTCAAGCACCATTCTTTTTTTTAAATGAAAGCTCAAGGTATGCACTTTAAGACCCCGTTGCAGTTTTTTGCAACAAATTGCTATTTTGGCAAATAATCTCATTTTTGTGTACACTGATACGAGTATAATTTCCGATCCATTCAGTCTTTGCATATACACGAGTATATTATATTATATTATTCTGTATATTATGTATCGGAGTGAAGGCAAGTGATTGCATTGCAATAAATAATTGAATACTGTGCAATTAGAAATTCGGAAGTAAAGGTGTATTCGGGAAGATTTACAGAAGTGACGTATGCTACAACGCGCAATGAAACTCATTGATACATAAAACATGCACTGTTCACCTACAGATAGCACTTTCATCAGATATTTATGCGAGTCAAAATAAGACGGAAGTTAATAGTGACAACATTGCGGTTGAGCTCTCACTTAGTAATTATAACCACCGTTGTATATTGTCTCATACTATCTGTTTCATATTTCATATTTCGCATTCCAGATATCATATTTCTGTTGTATGTTAGTATTAGTACACGTAGTGCTAATATATGTTTAGTTTAGTTTATTTATTTATGTTACGGTTAGGCCTACTAACAGTTTGTACTGCGGCCTCGCCTTTACTCGCCTTTACTTTCTCTTTATATACTATATCATGTTTTACGAGTAATAAAGACGAAATAATAATAATAATAATAATAATAACGTTTAAAATTCCGCAAGAAAAGCATCTCGTTGATCATCAGTGCTATGTACCAAATGTTTATATAAATATTTATGTATAAGTATGCGATATAATAATGTTAAAATATATACAAATATTAATGTTTCAGTAATGACTGCGTAATTATTTGACTAAAAACTACAAACCACAATACTTTTAATATTTTTAATAATATAATTATAATTAAAACAACAAATTAAACATTAAACGTTAAAAAATTATACTTTTAGCTTCTTAGAGTTATATTACAATAAAATATTTTAATAATTTGCACGGGAATTGCAGATTCATTTTTGGCCAGCTTTTCGGGCAAATTCGCCACTGTGCGGTGGGAAGAAGGATCACTGTGGGCATTCACAAGCGACGCGGCAGTTCGTCACCTTATATTTGTATAAGAAACTCGAGCGCGAGGGTCATCGGACTCGCATCGAAAATGAAAATTGAATGTATTCCCGTGGAGATGGAAGTTAGAGGGATGCGTTGGTAACGTTCAGCGACGGTCTCGATACATATTTCTCTGCAGCCGTCTCACTGCTGGCGATCGCTGTTTTCACCTCCCCTTGGTCCCGGCGCTAATGATAAAAGCAAAAGGATCGCGGGCAAACTGAAAACGTTGTCAACGTGGCCGGCAAAAAGGGAGCCATCGTCTTGGTACGTGGCTCCGTGGGAGAAACGGACGTGGCCCCGCGACTCCGACGGAGCCAAAAGAAAAGAAACGGGTGCACGTACTCGGCAGAAGAAGTGGCGTTGCCCATTTATCGGGACGATTTACCGCCCTACCATCTGCCCCCTCCCAGCCATGCCACCCCCGATTGTCCGTGAATTCGAACGGCTATATCACCGGAATTTCATTTCTGTCCGACCGCGGGACATTACCGTCCGTTCGTTCTGTCGCACGAGTTGTGAGAGATTTTCCTCCACCCCCGTCATACCTCTCCCCCTCCCGCGCCCTCTTGCTTCATGGACCACCAACGAATTCCGCGAAACGACGTACTCGATGGCCAGCGAAAGGCCACTCGTACGTTTGTCGGAAGCCCCAGGCACGCGGGAGGGCGCGATTGTTTAATCAGCGATACGATCCCCGCACAGCCTCGCTGCACCACCCCCCCGCACGGGCCTCAAACGTACTCGCCAGATATTTCACGCCGATCCCAAATCCTTCGGCATAGTTTGCATGTACAACTTCGAAGCGCTGTATTCAACGTCAACGCATCATTGCTCGGAAGTTATAAACGGCTTACAGCTTCGGAGAGGCACAGTCAAGAACCTGCCGCAAAGAGAGTGTAAGAAAATAGCCACGGCGCTATGGGGCGTAATAACGATAATGAATAAATGATGAATTATACAGGCGAATCGTTACTGCACCATGTTCAAGCAGTATCATCGCACTACTCATATCCACTCTACGAAATTACATACACGGTTCTTCCGCATCCGATCTCCACGCGTCTCGCGCGTCATAACCGTACCCATCATTACGACTAATTAATTCGACGGATCATCCGCCGATTCGTGATTGTCAATGCGTCCGCGTTAATTAACGATGGGCGCTTAATGGGCGGGCTGCGGGTGGATCTCGTAACGTTCGCGTTCACGGCTGGCGCGCGAAGCGAGCTTAGAGAAATATTTTCGGGAAATATTGCATTAACGGAAGGATCGCCGAGGCGCTTTGTTCCCCAGGTCCTTCGTTAACAGGTTCGCTCCAATTACGGCCTGTGTGTGCGACCGTGGATGAGCGCGCGCGCGCGCGGGATATCCTCCCGTTTCCATGGCAGGTCAACGACGAACGCACGTAACGGTAATAACATCGTGGTCTATGACGATCTGGATTACAGCGGCGATATAGTGAGCGCCAACCGGTCCGATGGGGAACTCTCTCTACTTGCATGTAACACTCTCGTGTCTGAGCACCACTTTGACTAGGATCGTAAAGGATAACGCGGCCAGCGAGCCAACCGGTTTCAATTTCTCGCCGCGCGTGCTTCTTTCTACCGGCGTCAACGGAAACTGTTAAACAAGCAAACAGCGATACAGATATACCGGAGTTCTACTTTCACCCCTCTAATATGGAAACGGGAGAATTCCAAACGGGCCTCGTCGTTCACTCCAGTCTCTCAATTACGATTGACGTCATCGTGACCGCGCGCGCCGGCATTCCAAGCCGGAAATCGCGCGTCGGTTTTCCCCAAATTAGAAACGTGCTGCAAAGTCCACCAATAGCTTTCGGGGAGGGTTATGCAAAATTTAGAAAAAACCGTCGAAAAATCTCCGTCAACTGCGACTCCGTACTAGCTGTATTCGCATACTTCCGAAAGGAGTTCCCGAGAGGGGGATGCAGTTCGCTTTTGGAATTACGATTAGCATTAAGATCGCAGCGATTCGGTGGAAACTTAGAAATCTGTACGAAATAGGAGTTGGTAAACTTCCGGGATGTTGCACCACCGAGCGAAACGGAAGTTATTGAATTGTACTTAATATTTTCGTGCCCCCAGCACTCGGGGGCGTTCGGTATTTTCATCTTCTACTAACAGTTTGATCTCGTTCGAAGTATACTTGGCACGTTCCAACTGTGCTTGCGCAGTATCGCGAAACTTTTGCAGGCAGCAACTTCGGGCGCGCCTTTTGTCTCAAGTGGCCGACCTTTAGTTTCACGAAGACACGTGTGTTTGCCGGCGAGAGTTGGGAAAGTGTTTAGACTCCAATTCCGCGTGGAAGGAAATTCTATCGCTTTCGATAAAAGTGATATAATATGCCAGCCGCGAGGACTTCGGCCGGCTTCCCGCATGAACGACGTACGAACGTAAGGACGCGGCGCAAGTCGCCTGTTCGCTGCGCGCTGTCTTTACAGGATCGTTTCAAGGACTGCATAAGACGGTATAAGGTAGATACTTATTATTTACTGTCAGGTATGCTGTACATAATATTTCTTTTGCCTTACAAATATTATATAAAATTACAGTCGATCACGGAGAGTAACCCACGCACACCGTCTCGCGAACGCACCAATATCCACGCAGACAAGCGCGCACACACGCGCACGGCAGCCACACACAACAAGCGAGACTCGCTCGCACGCTCACACCAGTAAACGTTATTACAGATTCGCGGATGAAATCGGCCAACCATCACCTAGACTCGGCACAGAGAGACACGCGCGCATTACACTTCAGCGATGCGCGTTCCCGTGAACGCAGCACGAATTCCTATTCCCCTTCGATTCCGGCGTTTCGCGTCGCGGGATCAAGCGAGAACGGTCCCGTTAGGAGCAGACAGTCCCGAGCCCGTGCCAAGTCACGCGTAACGCACGACAGCTTCCTCCTCGTCGATGTTCCATCGGTTAGATATTCCTGTCTCTCGACGGCTTGTCACTCGCGAATAGAAGAAAAGCGTATACAAGCCTCTAGCACGTTTAGCGCGCTCCTGCGAGGGGGTTGCTTATTCTAAACGTATCTCCGTTGTCGCGTCAACTTCGTAAAAACGGGAACAGGCAAGATGTATTCGCGACGCGTACCGCTTTCGGACCGTTGCGTCATCCGGCGTTTTCTCGGAGGCAAAAAGGAATGGAGGAAAGGGGAACCAAGGGAGGGGAAAAACGCGCCCTTTGCAATCAGGGCGCTGCCCGGACGTTACGCTGGAAGAAAAACATCGGTCCCCTGAGCAAGTACGAGGCGCGGCACGGACTCTTGTCCACGTTTACTGCGTGCCGTCGTTTTACGAGGGAGAGGCGGAGGGACGAGGAGTCCCGCGCTACGCGTCACCGTGTTTCGATCGCTCGTTTTTGCTCGGGCGCTGGTAAAGCCCGCTCGGTTCGTTTCACGCTGTTACGCCCGCTGGATCCTCGACGATTAGGACGCGAATGTCGGCCGCGGACGCGAAAAAGCCACGGTGGCAAGAGTCGCGAGAGCGGGGGTGGCGACCGACACCGGAGGGGCAGCAAAACGAAACGAAAGGCAGGAAAGGCAGATGCCACAGGGCCGAGGGAGACCTGGCCGGCGAGCAATTATCCGCACACGCGGCCAGAGAAACGTCTGCTCCTAATACGCGCCCATGGATTCCCATCGAATTCGCCGAAACGGCGACCGCGAGGTCGTTCCAAGCTCCGCGTGCTGGGAACGACCCATTACAGGCGCAGCAAGTTTTTAAGTCGCAAGTTAAACCGAAGCCCGTTCCAAGTTACGCGAGGCAGCCGCGTCTCGAGGAGGGACCACCGCACCGCCCGTTACCATACGACGCACCGTAATCGTAATCTGTCCCCACGGTCACTCCCCGAAACGCCGCTGCCTCGCGGAACTTCGAATTGATCGATCGTTCCTCCGGAGGCGTCGCGTTTCCCCCGTTTCCGCGAGCCCCGATTGACGTTTCCTTCGACAACACGCACACACCGTGTACACGAGGCACTGGTGTCGTGGCTGCAAGGAATAGAGCTAGGTTGCAGAGCTGGCGGATGTCAAAGACACCGGCGAACTCGGGGGTTGAGAGTCGAGAACTTAGGGGCGCGTTCTACCGAGACTTCGAGCACCAGTGTGTCAAGTCTCTGGGAATACCAAGGTAGACAGGTGTTCTGGGTCTATGCGGCACTGTAACAAGTGGTCGCAAACGTATTTGGCATCGCTAAAATGTTCCTCGACTTACTATATTCCCCGCACCAGGACACGCTAAGATGTCAAGTCACAAAACTGTCCGCGGTGAATGTTGCCTGCCGTCGTGGAGACAGGGTGGCCGAGTACAGAAAAGATCGGAGGGAGTAGAATGAACGTGGGGAAAGGAGAAGAGTAACCACAGCAGGATCGTGGAATCGTTGAGATCCTGAGAAGTGGGATGGAGCGGGAGGCGGGAAGGGAATCGAAGTGGATTCAACGCTGACTCGCCACAGGAAGCCACCCCCCCCCGTTCTCTTCGTCCCTTCACGTGCCTCGCGTGTTCCTGTACGTATCACCCGGATGCTGCTTTTCGTTCATAGGAGCACGTGATCTATCTCCTACACGCGATATGCTCGTCTCGCACCAGTCTCGATCGAACGACGAAGGAACGGCCCGCCCGTTTCGAGATTCTCTGTTCGCACATACGCGACTTCCGCGCGCGTACATCGCATCTATACGTTGGCACACGTACGAACATAGAGGTGTATACGTACGCTTGTATGATCCGTAACGTACATACGTCCCTCGCAACCAGCATCGCCATGGCATTTCCCTAACCCGCTCTATGATATCACACGTACACGCTCACAGTTTGTTCGAAGAAAAATAACAGGTATGTATTTATATATGTATATGTATAAATACAATGAACGGGGCGTCTATGCTCGACGTGCTATCAAGTTTCACAGGTGGCTACGAACGCGTACGATCCTACGTTTCTCCTCCATCGTGGTCTTCCCGGAAAAAAGAGGCTACTCGGAGTATTCGAACGGCGGATACTCGCTGACGAATGTCGCGACGAGGGAGGAGAGGAGGCGACCACGTACGAGCCTGGACACCCCGATCACGATCGTGCTTAGATTTTACGCCACAAGACACAAACGGGAAGAGCGTTCAGTGCCGCGACGTTTCGGTATAATCGTTGAACGATCGGCATGATTCAGTTCCTTCGTTTCACCCTCGATCGACACCAGACACCTCGGACCTCGGAATCCCACTGAGACGCGTCCACCTTGCTCCGCTATCTTTGCCACGAAAGAATGAAAAGAGGCACAAACGTATCGCGAGCACTTTCTATCAGCTAGACAGGCTTCTTCGAGGATAGCACATCCGCTGTTCAAACCTACAACCGTAATTAGCGTGTTTCAAGAATTCAGCTAGAATGGAAGTGATCCTCTCTCCTGTGTGTCCTTTATCGTTTCCCTTCGTACATCCTACCTCTTTCATTGCTCGAGCCCCCAGGGAGCAGCAAGGTCGACGAGACTCTGAGCTTCCGCCTCGGCGAATACGCGCGACCGATCCCGCAGAGAAGCGTTTCGCGAAACGTCGTGGTGAATCAAGATCTCGAAGACGAAAGAAAAAATAGAGTGGAGTTGTGAGGACCATCGTCGCCGCGACTCCGCGCGATGAAGCTACGTAGGACTTTTCAGGGGCGATATTGTCATGAAGAGTTTCTCGTCGCGCTACTAGTTTTCTGCGTGCCTTATCGCCTATTTACAGCCCCTGCGGCCCAACCGTCGGGGGAGAGTGAAAATCTCAGAAACAATTCGATCGCGATCCCTGCTTCACAACGATTCCACCGCAACTTCGCGCCCATTGTCCGCGATTCTGTTGCTTGCCTCCCCGTGGGAATCAATTGTGAAAGGAGATCGATCGACGACGTCGATTTGTCTGGGATCATTGAAGAGCGGTCGGCTCGTGAATCATTTGGAAGCGCGACACGAAATTCTCCCTCTCCGCCACGCGAAAACGATGGGGTCGCCGAGGGAATCTTCCCTTTCCATTTCTGCACGTCGCCGTGCTCCTTTTCTCGCTCCTCGCACCTCTTAATCTCCCTTCACGATCGAGAATAGTGGATGATAGTTTTGTGCGCTCGATACCCGCGCGAAGCACCTTGTTTTGTTGCAACAGTAGAAGCGTATAATGCGTTTGCGCGAAACGATAATTTACAGATTAACGATTAGCTCTTATTCATTACGGTGCGAGACTGCCCCAGCTGCGCCATGGCAGAGTCTCTCTAAACGGTTTAACGTCTACTAACGCCGCGGCGGGCGTTCCCTAATAAATTTCTCGAGGGGAAAAACAGAAACGTTGGCTACGGGCGACGCGTGAGCGTCGACGATTCAACAACCGATTCTCAATAATAAGGGACGACGGACTAGCCGGAACGGAAATCAACCTCCTTTCTCAGTCAACCGTTTTAACACCGAAAATCCTCGACGAAACAACGAACAGAGGCGTTCGAAACCATTCTAAGACACTTAAGGACACACTTAAATCAACAGTAACAATTTCAGTATAAAAGATCGTTTAACGCTAATCAATGATTTGCTCTTTTCGTGTTTGCGCGTGTATTGCCGATGGAAAGTTTGGGCATGCCTACCATGTAAACGAGATAAATGGAGGAAATGAAAAGGGGGACAAATGGGAGAACGTATCGCTGCATGAATGGAACGTATCAAAATGAAAAAGAACGTCGAAACTGTGGAAAGGCAGTGTTTAAAACGAAAACTCGCTATCGAAGGAATACATTACCTTAATGCTAACTTCGTCCTATGGCGGAGCAACTAAATACTTTTTAAGTAACGTACAACCCAAACTTCCAAGGGGCGATGTGGACGTGTGTCTGTGTGTGTGTGTGCTTTACTAACAACGAAAGTTTAAAAGATTGAAAAGCACGATTCACAATGAGCGAACAACTATTCTGAACATCGACGAGAAACCACTACCGATGCCATGGTTTCGAACACGGCGAAAGGGGACAACAATTCAACGTTAAAAATCGCATAGTTCGAACAGAACATCGCAACTATCTAACTATATTCTAATATCTCTGTAAAAAATCGATCAACCGTAAAACAAAGAGTCTCAGCTCGCTTCGTGCTTCGTACACTGGAACTCCGATGACCGAAGACGAGCTTAAAAAGGAAAGGAAACGACACACGGAACACAGAAACGGACAGTTAAAAACAATCGTCGCCAATTCGGTCATTCTAAAACGAACGCAACACGAACACAGGCTGTCCTATTTTAATCGAGCCGCGCGAATGTCTTTCATATGTATAACAAAAACAATGTCCTACAAATATAAAGTGCAGGCTATCGAGTGGGGTGTCAGAGCGGTTTGAAAGAAAAATGGGGTGAAACAATTTGAAAGGATCTATTTTCAGCAAAAATAGGCAAGTAATGTTGGGGTACTGTGGAATAACTAATTGATCCATAAAACCGAACTTGAATTTTTATGTCACATGTTATTATTATTAATCGTCTTTATTACTCAAAGAACAGATCTGTAGAGAGATGTTATATATTGAATACTCAAAAGTACCCATCATTACTTTTTTAGCAGGAATCATATGCCTCCATTACGTTACATTGTAGCTTCAAGAAGAAAGACATTAAAATACAATAGCCAAGATTATTAAATGTCATTCATTGAACCTTGCCTCCCAAATTACACTACCCGATTTAAATGAGCACGGACGATTTTAACTAATACAGTTCACCTTCTTTGTATTTCTTCTGCAATGAGTATCTACAATGCGGTGAGACCAAGTACATGATTCCACTTAAAAAAATACAATGTGCACCTCAAAGTTTGAAATCAATCGTAGAGCCACATCCGCTAAATAATGCGCCCTGTAAAATCCTCCAACTTTCAAATCTCTGAAAGGTTCTCCGGGGTGGCTACAAATTTCGAGACTATTCGCGGCAATCGGTTAAAATAGGTCAGCCTGCGTGTAGACTTCGCGAGTCGAGAAACGAAGAATAGAACGCTTTGGAAGAACTAGCCGCGCGCCTTTTTCCGAAATTCCCGGCTTAAACCTAAGTCACTTGGGTAAAAGTCACGCGCGACCCAGTCACGAATATAATTTCAACCCGAGAAAGAGCCGATCCCGATCGCATCGTGCTCGGGGTCGTTCGATCGCGCGGCGGTAAAAGGAATTTGTACAGCTCGGAACATAGCGTTTCAAAGGCTCTCTTTTTTCTTCGCGGATCCCAATCCTTCCGCGGCAGGTTGTTCGAAGGGGAGATTGACCGGGCGCGCAACCGCGGTGGGGAAAAAGAAACGAAATCTCGATGAAAACCGCGCGCACGCGAGGCTTAATTAAGCGCCGTCCCGGGCGCAAAGGTCATTAACGGTGAATGGAGGTACATTGAAAATTATCTCCCCCGTAACGGGCAACTTTGGTCGTTAATTAACAAATAAAAATTGTGAGGCTCTTTAAATTACGCGGATGCGTTATGGAGCTGCATGGGAATTGAAACGCTTCCACGGTCGACTTAATATTAAAGCGCCGCGATCAAAGAAAAAACTGAAGGAAGAAAGGGGGCGGATTTCGCTTAAATACTGAACTGCGCCGTGGATTATGTTACCTTTTAACTGTTCACGCGAGATAAGAAATATGGTGGAAAAAATGGAGGTTCTCCCCTAACAAGAAGAAATATCTGCGCTTCGCGAGACACGATTCTGAAATTTCTAATTCCACCCGTTTCCCTTCGACGATTTTCTCGTCCCTTCCTCCGCGAATTGTTAGCCATTCATGGCTGGCGCGTGGATGCGCGAAAGAAAAAGAGAAATGCTAGATACTACGGAGTGTATTAAAAACGTACAGAGGGGTGGAGGGAGGGGGATGAACATAAAGAAAGCGGGAACTAAAAAAAGGGCACTGGACGACAGGGGGAAACTAAAACGAAATCGTAATAAATCTCAAGTAAAAAAAACCGTCTGCTCAGTCCTGTGCGCACAAAATCTCTATATATACATAAGTACTCGTATATATATATATATAAATGTCCTCCATGTGTATATATGTATACACGTTCTATGCGTGTCCTATGTCAGACATGTTTGTACATATGTATACACATATAAAGGAGAGTCTCTGCATGAATGAAAGTTAGCCTAAGTAAAAACCGACTCGATGGAAACGGAAAAAGAGAAGATAATTGGCAGGCCCTGTGTGTTTGTCTGTGTGTATGCGTGTGTTTTATGTATATATATATGTATATATATTATCCACAAATAGGCGTGTGTAAGCCCTATACGCGACGAATATCGACAGTAGAAATATAATCTTGGTAACGTCTCTCGTAAAGTTAACAATAATATAACAGATTATTACGAGATGCTCATAATGTTATCGACCGTATATAATATGTACAGAAGCTACATTTTGGTTTCCTCTTTTCCCACTTTATGCGTGACTCGGATCCCCCCGCTGGAGGAATCGATCAGCGAATCGATAATCATCTACCGACGAGCGAGTATTTTTATAAAAAGAAGATGTCAACGAAATGCTCGATAAGAACGATACCCGACCAGGTGTACCTAGTTATTCATTCCCAGGGCTTCTACCGCCCTGAGACACCTGCTTCCCCTCTCATGCCTGTACATCCCGCTAACAAAGGATATACGAATGCATTCGCTGCTAGACCAGTGATTGTCAAAAGAAGTGGTAGACTTATAAAATACGCTTTCGCAATCCTTCAAGGAAAAAGGATCTACTTCGGTGTGATTCACGCAACAGTCTATAAAATCTGTAAAAGAGTGAAAACTCGAACAACCGGGGGAGGGATCGTTTCTTTTCCCTAATCGAATCAATGAAAAACATGGAGAGAACAAGAATTCAAATGCGACTAAATACTCGTAACAACAACGAATATCCTTAATTATTTTTCTTTCTTTTCTGTTCTTTTTCGTTCTTAGAAGATAACCACGACCCGTACGTACCGTACCTTCCACCCTAAGCGTCGATCGTACAGAAAACGAAAATGAGACGCGACAGACCGAAATGAGAGATATTCTTATCACGGAATACCTGCGATGTGACGCGTTGCTTCGATGAATCTTTCTCCATAATCACCTAGCCTGATTGACAGTCTTCGATAAGAGGAATGCATTCCAAGAGAAAAATAGATTGTAAAATGAATATTTAGAACATTTTCACGTGAATAGCTGTATATGCTCGCGTATGTTTTATCATTTTGTTCATCGTTCATTAGAAACCCTCTGAAAGCTTTGCGACAGAGTGAAAAAAATATATATATGTGTGTGTGTATGTATGTGTGTATATATATGTATGTGTACGTTTGATCGGATTATCAGCTTAACTTCGCGTGGAACAAATTACTAGAACCTACCTAATGTCGTGTTTACTACTTATTTAAATTACTAGCGGCTTGCCGATGAGACCAGAGGTAAGACTCGTCGATTCGCTGCCGTCAGTCGACGCTTTCACAGCGCGTGTGTCATGTTGCTACATACGATTATCGATCATCCTCCGTGGTAACGTTTCCCGTCGATGGTCATACCATTACCATGTCCTCGTCGACGCTGATGATCGTAGGAAATGCATTGTCCGCGGAACTTTGCCTCTGAATTGGTTTCTTTCTTACCAGCCCGTCTGTTTAACAACACGCAGGACAAACACCGTTATAAAATCATCACATCGGCTAATGCTATTCGCGGATTCACGTTACGTGAAAGTGAATCAACTTGCCTGCAGAGGGTGGAAGAATATCCTCGAGAGACCCATCGTCCAAGTCGTTGGCGGATAGAAGTAGGTCATCGTCGGAAGATGCTCTCGTTAAGCTGGGGAGCGTGGAAGTTAATAGGGCCTTTTCCTTCTGGATCTCCTGTATATGGTCGACAAGGAGCGCCTCCTCTTCGTCACCTCGGTCCCTGTCCCGATCCGTGGCGCCGCCTCTCACGGTCGCGCTCGGTGTCGCCGCGTTCAATTCTTCCGGGCTGAAGATCTTCGACGATCTCAAGCTGGACAGGCGATGTGTCGCCGTGTGACAGGCAGACTCCAGAGTATTTATGTCAGCCAAGGTTGCTCGCACTACCCTCAATTTCTCCTGGACGATCGTCTCGACGCAACAGGTCTGTCTGCCGACGTCTTGCAACGAGTCCTGTGCAGGCAGCGTCCTGTTCGTCCTCAGGATGCACGGGGCGAAGACTATCGCCAGGGCTGACGGGGACATTCGATTGTCGATCTCGTGGAGGGCCACTCTCGCCAGATGAACGATCAACCGTTCCATCAGGTCGAAGTTGGGCTTAGGTAGCTTCTTCAGAATGGCGAAGAGGGTGCTGATTCTGTCGCGCGGGTCCGTCAGATTGGCAGCGTGCAGGAAGTCGTCGTAGTACTCGAAGGTTAACAGCGGCTCGGGCATGTCCCGAAAGAAACTCTTCAACACAGCCGCCAGCACGTGTACTTGGTAGTTTTCAAAGTCCACTTTTTCCAGATCACCCTCGTCCATTTTCACCTTTAACTCTTTCACCTTGGAACTGACACCGCTCTTCCGGTATATGCCCTCCGTGTAGAGACCGTGCATCTCTATGGTCGTGATCAGCCGATCCACCACTAATGGTACCTTCCCGTCACCGCAGTCCAATTTGTACAGAGGCACGCCGAACACCTTCCGCGAGTTCATTTCGTGCAGCGAGGCGTCTTTCCCGCACTCCGCTGAGGCTTTCATGTAGCATTTCTTGTGACACGTTAGCTTGCAATCTAGAGGTACGAAGACGTAGTGAACAAAGAGCGATAAGGAACGCGCGAATAAACGTGAAAACTTAACGATACTTACTCTGACAGACGAGTCCCCTTTCGATGGGCCACATAAAGAATGACGTGCACACTTCGCAGGCTGTTGGTATGTTTATAATAGTCAACTGGAACATGTGGTTACCGTGTCGCGTCGGCTCCTCCTGTTTCCGCTTCTTCTCCTTCTTACGTTTGCTTTTACTCTGTTTCTCCGGCGCCTCGGTCTTGACTATCGTCATAAATTCGTTCATGAACCCTCTGAACGCGTTCACCCCCATCGTCACGGGAAAATCTTCGCTGGTGTTCTCTTGCTTGCACACTGTCTCCATCACGTGCAAGAAGTTCGCTATGAGATCAGTGTACTTGATGTTCCCCTCGACGCCTTGTTGAATGGCGACGCTGTAAGTGATCACGAGATCGTCTTTGAATTTACGCAGTGCCTGCTTGAACACGCGATCAACTTCGCTGGGCTTCCTGCCCTTCTCTTGCTCCTCCATTATGTAGATCTTCTTCGTAATGAAATCCTGCATCAGGGCTAACTCCTTGGCGTCGGATATGATCTTATCCGTGCTGTCGGAGAAAGCGGAAGTGCCGGTCAAACTGAACTTGGACGTGACAGCTTGCTTCGCCGCGTCGAACGGCGGTCGCGGTGGCTTCCTGTTTTTTCGTCTTCCCGGAGTGTTCGCCAGGATACACGGCATCTTAAGTACACCGCCGTTCTGGATACACTTCACGTGGTACAGCTGCTTGCACTCTATACACTTGTACCCTTGCGTCACGAACGCGTCCATCTTCTCGTGGCAGCAAACGCACACGTCGTCTTTGGCAAATCTTGCTACCTTCCTGAAACGATGGCCGGCTAAAGTGAACAGATTGCCTTTCCACTCCAACAGGTTCATTCCAGGCGCCAGCTTCAAATCATTCGGGCTCGTATCGGTGACAGCCTTGTCGTCGCCGAGGCCTGATATCTTAGTAGCCGGATCCGAATTCCTTCTCCTTAATTCCAGAGTCGTTATAGCGTTGGATCTCATACGCTTGCCAGGTTGCTGAGTTTTCGACGCGGATTCGCTTTTGTTCACCGGCCAGTCCGTCACCGACCTCGACGCAGTTTCGTGCGGGCTATTATCCTTTCGGGTCCACACGTTCGTCGACTTATTTAAGTCGCTCTCTTTGATCGTGCCGAGAAACAGGCTCTTCGATTCTCCGGTGTTTGTCTCCGACACGCTCTCGCCCATGGACCGACAATGAAATTCTCGAGATGGTCGATTTCTTCTTGCGGTTCTAACAGGCACGTCAGGTTCGCATTTCTCCTTTGGTCTGGAATTCTTCTCCTTGGACGATGATCCCTTCTGCAATGGACTCTTCAAAGCATTTTCATCGTTCACGGTATCTAACTTAGACGTATCACCTTCAGAGTTCTGCCTTCTCAAGAAACCAAAATCTTTCATTTCTTTGCTGTGGCCGTACGCCTGGTCGCGTCTGATGGGCGAAGCTGGAACGCTTTCTATACGATCACTCGGTACGCTATTGTCGCTCAATCTGCGCTGCTCCCTACCCGAAGTGCTTTCCATATGAAGGAAACGCTCGTTTGGTTCCAGTTTCACGTTAAAATTCGATGCCTCGATTGGTTTCTCATGCTGTTCGAATATATGATCCGTTATAGTCTTATAGTGAGAGACGTTCGGAGAACGAGTCAGCGTTGACTTCTGGGGACCACCCATCAAATAGTCGCTATAGTTAATGGACGAAACTTCTGCTCTACGACGCCAGACATCTGAATTTGGACTATGGGTTAGGTTTATGTTAGACTGATAATATTTCATCTCTCGTGGACTTGGGAATGGGGGTGCAGTGTTAAAGACAGGCGGGGCACTTTGCACCGCGCTTGGGGTCTCTGTATCCGTTTCTCCATCGCTGTATCCTGTCGACGAACTGTCCGCCCGTTTACTGACGGACGATAGCCGACTGGATGCATTCACCAGATTCGTGTTCACCGTTACTCCAGGAGAATGGTCGCCGCGTTTTGTTCGAGTGCTCGGTACGAGTTTGCCGCAGGAGTTGTCTTGGGACTCGGAGCTGTTAACGCTGATCTGAGACTCGTAGCTTCTTAAACTGGTCAAGCTTTCCAAGCTGCTTTTACGCTCGTTAAATTCTTCGGAAGAGTAAGGTTCTGCGTTCTTCAGTATCGCGCTGGACTCCTGCAATATTCTTGCGTTTGGTGTAAGCTTGCGTTTAGAATACGTCATACTCATGTCAATCGCGCTGTCCCGAAGTACGTTCTCCACTCTGCAAATTAATATGCTCATTTAATTACGTATTCGGGGAAATATAAGCTGCAAAAAACTGAGCATCTATTTACCTTGCTGATGTTAGACGATTCTGCGACTCCGTTTTGCGAATTGTACTGTATTCCAGGAGCGTATCTTCCGTGAGTGATCTGAGCATGAAACAGAAATGTGAATATAATAGTGGTGATTGTTTTCATGGATATCTTGTATAAAAGAAGTAACTCTCTGTAAATACATACTCGTCACTACCCCTGAGCCTTGAGAACACTTTGCTGTTATCATAGGCAAGTTCTCTTTGATCTTGAGCTTCTTTATACTCCCCTACTTTATCAGTAAGCAACTTCTTTCTCTTCTTCAGATCTGCGAAAGCCTTCCTTGCGCTGTTACCACGAACGTAAGTTTGAAAGGCAATCACAGAGCACTTGAACTTCTTGAACCAACTGTGCTGCCTGTAAGCTCGCCAAGCAGACTGAATGTGAATGGCGGCTTCGATTCTAGCGCGTAAAGCTTGAGCGTGCCTCTGGGCAATGACCATTCGCCAAAAGGACTGTATTTGTACGACTGCGTTTTTCAATCTGAGGAACTTGCGTCTCTCCAAACAAGCACGGAACCATTTCTGTATAGTCGTGATGCTTGTAATGATCTGTTGGTGCAATTCTATGTCTAATTTAATCTTCTCCGATTCTCTGAGGAACACTTTAGTTGTACCGAGTTGATAATTGTCTCTATTGAGATTCAGCGTCAGCAAAAAATCTCGTACGTCTGACTGTGAGCTTAGCAAGCCCTTGGGTAGCAACATTCTGTACAGCTGAATGAATTCTTCGTACGTTAATCGAACGTTGAAACCAGCTTGTCTTATTCTGACGGTCTCTAGCATCCCTGTATACCGCAACTGCCGTTGCACGGTCTCCTCGTCAAATTCGTTTGGTACCTTGTTCGCATTGCTTTTGATGCATCTAATGAAGAATGGATTTGCTTGATTCAAAGTGTCCATCAGGCTGTGTAAACTCTGCTGGAATTGTGCTGATACTGTCATGGGTTGTTTTCTCGCCTTTCCAGGTCCTGTGCCATAACTCTGCGTTCTTCCGGCAAGGGTTTTTACAGTTTGGAGATTCTTTAAACCTTTTTTACCGCGTTCTCTCGGTCGAAATGATTTGTTCTTCCTGCAAACGTGTTCAGTTTCAACGCGTAAGTATTACGAAATACTGTGGGGGATTCCTTTTCCCATTTTTTAAATTCTCGTCGGAAAAGATACAAGTTGGAAAAGAAATAAGGTGTCTAGATTTTTGCATATGTGTACGTTCTCTTTCGTTCTGCGTTCACCAATTTAACATTGTTCCGACATTACTATTTTATGTAATGCAAAAACAGGAAAAGGAGAATATGTAATTCTTAAAATGAGATAAATGGCATCGCAAAGATATTTAACAAACATACTATAAAATCTAAGTAGCAAACACTTAGCAAAATGTTATCATGGTTTATATGACTAGATTATGGCAGCAGATGTAAGAAGCATGTGATAATAGGATTAACTGTGTACAAAGATAGTCATTAGCAGATTCTAAGAACTCCTTAATAGTATAAAAGAAATGCTACCTATTTCATTGCGCTAGATAGATGCATAACTAATGTAAACTATCGATGTTAGTAACAAGCAATTTGCATGTTTTACGAGCCACTAACTGCAGAAGTTAATTCCTTCATTGCTACATAAATGGATGATTTCGTGTTAGGTCTTGTTTCTCGAAATATTTAAGCAAATTTTATATCGTGCAATTGTTAGTAACATAAGCCGTTTTGAAGTAAACATGTTTGCCGCACTCAGCAGCGTAGAATACAAATAAAACCATTACCGATTGCAGACATTAAACAAAAATATTGATCTCTAAGTGTTCTTTAATCTTAAACATATATGACGTAGAAATGGGCCAATTGATTGATCCCCATTTAAAAAGGGAGAGAACTACTATTGTGAAATCAACATGCATCAATTATAGATAATATTATGAAAAAGGAATCATTAAAACGTGACAAATAAGGGATAATGATCGTGAATATTATGGTACACCAAACGAAATGATCTACATGACACATTTTTAAAAAGGCACGAGAGAAAACTCTATAAGGTACTGAATAATTGTGGAAAGCTGTGGTATGACTTTGCATGGGAAGACCATTAATATCCTATTGAAATGCTGTTACCTATGGAAAGAAATCCTCCACCCAGAATCACTATAGAGCGCACACTACCTTTATATCGTAGAGCAGTGAGTTTTTGTAGCTTAAATTACAAACGTTATTGAAGATTAAGTGGCTGTTGTTTACATACATGACTATTTGATTAGCGCGTTCCATGACGTTTGCTTCGTCTTTTGGAAGCACCCTCTCTAGCGGAGTATGAGTGTCTCGTCTGAGTTTATTATTACTATGAGGCTGGTCTTCCCTGCCCCTTATTAAGTAACCCTTCATCGTGGTTACGTTTGATGGGTGTTGCGTTTGATTAATGTTTCGAAATTGTGGCCACGACAATCGGTTGTTGTTTACATTGTCGTTGTTTTCGAGTTGTATAGAAGATAATGTGGTAGTGGGTATAGTTGATGGTATACAGACACTGCGCTGCTTCTGATAGCTTGGTGGACGATTATGTTTGTGCGAACTGAAAAAGTCTCTCATGCTTAGTTTTTTAACATTTTGTTTTCAGACAATTACGTACTAATTATGTTGTTCACTATCACATATTTAGCCAGAGCCTTCAAGTTAGTTAACGACTTTGGAATAAAAGACGCGGTTGTCGAGTGTTTGTCTCATGAGTGACTCCGATGGAGCAATGCGAATTTTAATGATTGGTATGAATAGTATAAATAAAACGTTATTGTTGCATTGTTCATCATGCTCAAGTATAACGGCAAGTAAAGAAGTATATCATCGAATGACAGAATGTAATTGTATGGTGAAAATCATGAAGATTGCACTCTAATCACACTTAATACAAAAGGTGCATACATAGAATTCTAGACAGTATTTTGAACACACAAGACTGGGAAGATTGTATGGATTTACAAGTTCATGTGACTTCTTATACTGCTGCTAAAGTTATTGAAATACGGACTTCGTGTGTTTTTAATGCAATTGCGATGTAATGCTACGGATAAACATTGTAAATCCATAAGACACCTTAGCCTAGCAGAATGGAAACGTTTGCCAAAAATGACACATACAGTGGATCAAAAGACCACTTACGCAATTCGGTTAATAGTTAGATTGACGGTCGACAACGTCACAAGATGGCTACAGGGACAAAAGACATGTGGCCAATGTAATAATTAATTGCTTTAGTTGTAAAACACATAGGAACTTCTTCAGCTTGATGCATATATTAACGCACAACGTAGAATCATACTTTATACGGTGATATAGTATGCAGATCAAACATATTAAAGAAAAAAACAAGCACAGCAACATCGGCATTTGTTTGTCACGATCATTATTAGTCAACTAACCAATGTTGCTCTATCGTGAATATACAAGCATCTTAATATGTCTCGAGTCACCCCTTTGTGAGAGTAAAAATCATATAGAATTAAAAAGAAAAGTAATGTATACCTTATTAAATTCTCGTTCGGCGTCCTATACCTGTTTTGTACAGATGTTTTCGTGCCATCGGCTGAAAGGAAACATAGGTGAACACCGTTATTGATGGAAATTATATTACATTCGGGCGTAGAAAATAATGGACACTCTACCTCGGCCATGCCTGTGAGCTCGACCCGCTTCTTGGAAAGCGAAATGAGCCCGAAAAAATGCTCGAAGTATCGCCCATCTGAATACTGCAACTGGATCTGCACCCACTAGCTCTCGAACAAAAGCGAGGGAAGAATTTTTCAACACACCGACCACACCGTCAGGTCGCATCAAATCCAGATTCTTTTCTCTCATATTGGAAGCTTGATATTTCACAGCCCCCGCGTAATGGCGTACAACAAAGGCTGCTTCGCGTCGTTGTGGTGCCTCGTAAAATGGATTGTCTTTATGTACTGAATTAAATTTTTGCAGGAGTGTTTCATTCGTTGCGCCCGGAAAGCTGTTAGATATTTTTAACGTTTAATAAAGTATAAAGTATCGATCGGTTTGTTTAGGATAATGATAAAACCAAATATTCACTTGCACTGGTCATCTAAGAGACAGAGAAGGCCATTTGGTTTTCCTTCTATTAAATTTAAACAGCCTGAATTGTCACTGTATCCTATGTCTGTCCATCTAATCCCCTGCTTTCTGTACTCTCGTTGTTCATATTGGAAAACGTGTTGGTTGAAGTAGTGTTGCAGTTGCTCGTTTGCATAATTTATACATAATTGTTCGAAGCTATTGCACGTTTTGAAATCTTCGAAACCGAAAATATCTAATACGCCTATACTATTGCCTTGATGGTCTCTCAGTGTATCTTTCTTCGACAGTAAAGCGTGATTCACCTACATACGAAAATTTTCATACATTTCATTTTCATACAATTCTATTCGGTGCACATTCTGAAGCAAAAGAAATAACATCTCACCTGAAGCACAATCCAATCAAACAGAGCCCCGTACAAGCATTTGGCCATTGCATCTCTTGCCGCAATTGCTTCTGGAAGCCTATAGTTAATAACTAACGTTTCCCCAGAAGCCCTTGCACGTTTCGCGGTAAGTGCGGCCAACAGAGTCTCTTGTTTCACTCTGAGAAGTTCGGATATTAATGCAACGACTTCAGGATTCTTAACTCCTACAGCTTCATCGTGATGATGATAAGATTTTCTCGGCTGAAATTCGACGTTACCTGAAACAGTAGTAGAGGGTTAGTTTACTGTAAAAGCTATTAAAATATATTGGCTAATCACCGAGTAGAAGAACAGCTGATAGAACCGCGAACAATCGCCTCTGTTTCTCCGGCGTGAATCCGACCATTTCCATAGATTGTTTCAGTCTTGAGAATTCATGTCGCTCATCGATATTTTCAAGTCCATAACAGCCACTTTTATTTAAGTAATTATAACGATCACAATTTTCTAAATGCAGAAGTTGCTTTTCTTGTTCACTTGCCCCAGCCAGGAGATAATAAAATACATGGTAATTCCTTTCGTTCCTTCCTTGGGAAACTATTCTTGATTTCTCCAGAAGATACTTTTGTACAACAGCCCTGAGAATTTGACAACAGATTTCAGAAAATCATCCCACCATGGCCATCAACGCCACGCAAAACTCTATACCGCATAATATACATTAGTCTTACCCGTGCACCATTCCATTTTCCTTGTAATTCACTTGTATGAATTTACCGAAACGACTGCTATTGTTGTTATGCGCAGTTTTCGCATTCCCAAACGCTTCTAACACTGGACCAGCGCTGAGTATTGTCTGTTCGACGCCGCTACCGTGCGAACCTTTCTGACTAAGGGCTGTCAAATGGTGCAATAGAAAATTTGTCGATTCCGTTTTGCCCGATCCGCTCTCGCCGCTAATAACAATGCACTGATTTCTTCTTTCTTTAAGCATACAGTGATAAGCCGCATCAGCTATGGCAAATATGTGCGGAGGTATGTCTGGCCCCAATCTTCTGTTTTGATACAGTTTTACATATTTTGGATTATAGATAGGATAAAATTTAAATGGATTCAATGCGATTAATATACTGCCAACGTAGGTGTATATATTTCCAGCTAAAAACCTAGCCCGAAGGTTATCCAACAGAGTTTGTTCGTTAAGGTCTGGAAGTTGACACAGATCTGGGTACTCTTTGTCGCGTGGCTGATACAGGAATCTATTAAAATAATCTTTTAGGAGTTGTGGATCCATGGGAAATCTACTATCCGACCATAAATCTGGTTGCTTCTTCCGCAAATAAAACCTAAAGCAAAACACGTTATAAGGCATGCGATATTATTATCGTACATTGTTGCGCCAACATAGCGTTTCTATTAATGTACCTGTAATATTCTTGTTGCGCCGCATTCTTGGGCCATAACAACATCAGCGCAACAGGGCACTCGGTTGGCCCGAGTCTTCTTTCTTTACATTCTTGCCCAACAGAGTTTCCTACCACTTCTGCTAATTCGTAACCATTCGAAGCGGAGGCATCGATTAACCCAAGTCTTTCAATGATGCATTCCACTATTTCAGCCGACGAAGTTTGTTTAGTAGCTTTAATCGACAGTGCTTCATATTCTGGGCTCCATTCACCCACAAATACTTGCACCACTCCCGAACCACTGCCGTCCATTTTTTTAACCCTACAAAATTCAGAAGCGCACGAAAATAAAAAGGTCCCAAAGATTTTTGTACACACGGATGTCATTTTCAAGAAATCATTTTACCTTGTTATTAATAGGGTTAACAAATGTGTCCTCTGTCATCCATGCAGAACTTCAAATGTATCGTTTCTCCTTCTTTCTGCTTCTCAATTATATACAGCCACTGATACAGACGTTTAAAATAACTTTTATACATTTTGTTTAAAAGTATTCACTATTACAGTCTCGCTGGTTACTGGATTTATTTACAGGTATTGTTTACATTAATCTATTCAATTCAATTTTGTCAAATGCACTCAAAATTCATAAACTAAAAGACCTTATTTGTATACACCATGTCGAGCCTTGCACACGAATCGGTTGAACGCAATAAAAAATTGTTAACATTACTTCTTTTCCATCGCCGTGCATAGTATACAGAAATAGTAAAGTATCTCTAAATCTTCCTTAAAGCTTTCCTTTAAATTCATTATTTAATTTGATCAGTAGGACAGAATACCGTAGAGTATTGTTATCGTCTGTTCGTATATTTCGCTTTCGGTATAATAAAATAGAGTCATTAAAATTACTTTACTCTGTTTTAGATTTATATATTCAGTCAATTTTATAGATCCTTGTTGATTTTGTTCTTTAGTAGCTAGAGTATTCTCAATTCATAGATCCGTGCGACGATATTTAATTCAGGTATCAGGTATCTAACACCGAACGTCCAGCGAAATCATTCTGACAGCTATTACAGTTTATCGTGACATCCGCCACATAGTTCGAAAAGAGTGTAGGTGTGCTATTGTTGGCAGGCAGTAACTCAGTTTCTCCACTGAGACAATAATCCAAGGTTCTCAACGCTTCGCAAACATTCCGATGCCTCTTGAGTATTTCAATGCATTTATTGCGGAAGATTACAGACGTATTTGCATTTGTACGTGTTATAAAACTTTTTGTGCGTTAAGGGAATATCTTATCTGGAAAAGAAAGATGCATGACACCATCAGCGTTTTCCAATCAACAGTTTGTTGTATCGCACGAATAGTCGCACTCCCTAATATGCTGAACTCGCTACATTAAACTGTTATTTCATAAACAGCGGAAAGAACTATCGCTGTCTATGTCCAGAAGTTTATTATTAACCGTGCCAGTATCTCGAGCTCTCTGTCTAATTAGAGCTGAGCTTTACATTCAAACATTCTGTCACATAAGCGGAGACAATATCTGTCAAGTGGCGTTGCACCAAGATTCGAACGTGTCCTTTGTTACTCGAAAAAACTCTCCCTTCCTTTCCCACACTTTTTTCCCCGATTAGTGTACGACGGAGGAATTTAAAAATACTTTTAGTACACGACGTGCCCTCGTCTCTACCGGTAATTTCCTCTATTAACGAACAAGCGTATTTATCGTGCCGCGAGGAGGAAGAATGCGGCGGGATGTAACGAGGTATCTCCAGCGGACGCTAATCGTAACACGTCGATCATTCGTCGGATACACAAAGGATTGCGAAAAACGACACACGTTCCCGAGATACCGATTGCCACGGACCTGACGGCTGACATTCGCGAGAGAACCGTCTTCTGACGCCGATTGGCGGGTCATGGACCAATACCACCAATCAGCGGCGATCAGCGAGTGTGAACGTCAACAGAGAGTAAACCGGGCTTAAAGACATTAGGAATTTCTCGTCCAAGCATGACACTTACTGGCCGTTACGTATCATCGTTAAAGAATGTAATGAAACCGTGCAGATCTGGCTGTGGAATATGGTCTGTCCATTACCTTCGGTGGCTGATAACAAGATGCTCGACGTGACACATTCTCACGGATCACCAAGCTCCCGCATACTTGGGCATACTTCCGCGGGCTTGGGATCCCACTGTAAACGCACTGCCGTCTGTTCACGATCCCTGGCCCTCTTCCACCCCCGTTCGCTCACTTAAAACATGTATTCCCCGTTTCATCCGCCGTCGCGGAAACGTACTTATTCGGGGAACGGGTAGGTGCAACTGTGGCCCCCGCGCACTCGACACACACTGTCCCTCTGTTTTCTCGCACTCACAGAGCGCACGTACAATACGGGCGGATTGACACTTCAGTAAACAAGATCTATTGCCACCGATAATTCCGCGCCGGCTCCGTGGCCGCCAGTCCTCCCCCAAATCACACCAATATCCGCGGCTAATCGTGTTCCTGATTTGATAATACCGATGACACGGATCACGGGCCCTTGCCCAGTTTATCGTCCTTCGTCTCCTCTCGGGATCCTGCGTCCCGATACGTCCACCATTTCGATTTTTCCGATCACGTGGGACGCAACGTACATCCTGATTGGCTTATCCCACCTCACCACGTGACTGATCGCTACAGCAGCAACTTCCATTGAAAGAGGAAGATTGCGTTTAGAGCTATCTGTTGATCGTTTTACGAAACCTTTTTCAACAAACCACCAAACATTTATTCTTTTTATGTCGTTTTCACGTTTCTCAACTGCAGCAAAAAATTTCTCGGGTAAGTACTTTATTGTAAATGCGACATTATTAGAATTGGAACGTGTTTATACTTTTATCGATTCGGAAAGATTTAAATGTAAAGCAACCTCTTTCTACTATGCAGGCAAAATGAGAAACATGTATGCTGATTGTACTACAGATGAGGTATTGAATAGACAAATTTTGTTGTTTGATAGATCCGCTGCTCCAGAGCCATCTTACCATTTGCGAGTCTGAGTGGAATTCGATCGCAAACCTACTAGTGGTTAGAATTGAAACTAATTTTTACCTACACACGGAAATGCAACAAACCACAGATCACAGACACAGACGAGGTATAGGCATCGACGAAGTATAGAATAGACCTATCACCTTATGGGACTTCGTGTCACCACAGACCAGGTATAGGATAGACCTATCACGCAATATAATTTTGTGTCACACGCTCGGGGGGCTCGCGAGCCCCCTTACCATTTTCGTGTCACGTGCAACGTTACCGGTGAAGTCTCGACACAGATTGTAACGCTACGCGTGGTAGGAATTAGAATTCAAAAAGTGGAAATTTAGGCCATTCGCAACCCGCGATTTACAAATGATTCTGTTAGAGTAACAATTTAAAGATCGTTTTATAAACGTATTGCGTCCAACGACCGAGAAAGAAGGATCACAACAAATCAAGAACACATTCGCCTTTTAACCTTGCTGTCGTATTCGGGTTTATTAAACGCAAAATAAATTTATTTATCATAAAAATTTATATAAACAACATTATTTGTGGAAGACATGCTTTCACGATGTAACGTGGAATACCACGCCAAGGAATTGTACCTTGGTATGTTCAATAACGTGCTGAAGCAGAGAGGACTTTAAAAATCGTCAAAAACCCATCAGTTCGAGTATTTCGCTGAAATATTCCAATTTGCACTTATCCTTCTATCTTAACACTGTACTCGTTGTACATGTTCTGGGCTCCGGTACGAACAATCAAACAACATTCCAAGTTACATTGTACCATAGTATTGCAAGTTGAAGAAATTCTTATATGTAATTAGAATACTTAACAATCACAGCTATCAGCTCGGTTCTCACCGATTACCAGGTCTCACCACGAGGAGGTTGCTGCGTTTCGAGACCCGTAGGGAGATAGATGGAATCAAAGTTCCATCGATCTCCCTGTACATGAAACACTACTAAACCAAAGAGATGGATGGACACACAAAGTTCCATCGATCCCTTAAGTTTATATGTAGAATCTAGGGAACTGCCAAGCCATCACTCGATTAAAAGAAATTCAGGAAAGAAGGAAAGACGAACGGTAAGAATGAAAGGAGTATTGGACGGCGCAGTTTCTACCACCCTGCTGTCCGAGTCGAAAGGGAAAAGCGCTCGGCGCCTCCCAGACGATGCCTCTTGCACCGTGCGACTCGCCAGGAGCACTAGCTGTGACCTGACTTGAGCCGACTAACCCGGAGACTGGGTATCGGACCGGGTGACTTACGCAGGCAGTATACCAAAAGGTACACTCCCTACGCCCGAAACTTTTCCCTTTCGACAAGAACACCAGAGGATGAAACCGATCCACCCATACCGATTCCATGCTCAGTCACTTGCTTCCGGAAACGGAAACAGCGGTGACCTCCTCATCCGAGATGAGGAGCCAATAATCGAGCAACAAAGCTAATGATTTAGTGACTACTTCGCAATTTTACACGGGACCTTAAATACTTCATGTTATAATACACTTTTCACTATCACTTTTCACTATTACTTTCCACTATCACTTTTCATTATTACTTTCCACTATCACTTTTCACTATTACTTTCCACTATCACTTTTCACTATTACTTTCCACTATCACTTTTCACTAGTTTCTTTTTAAATATTTTATGTTATTAAATCCATTCCCCGCGTAACGGTGAACCTGAAAAGCTGAAACAATCAACTGCTTTATGTTAGTAACGGTGTGGTCGGCCTGGAAGGAAATTAAGCAAAAGCTTATTGAGTTGGAGCTGATCGAGATAATTTCGACCTATAGAAGAGCACGCACGAGCATGCAGAGCCATCGCAGAGATAAGTACATGAAGGAAAGAGCAGAGAATGTAGACCCATCGATGAGATGCATGACAGAGTAACAGAAGTCATACAAAACCATCGAAGAAATCGACGAAACGAAATGAATCATGGACAACCATCGAAGAAATCCACGAAATTAAATAAATAATGCCAAACCATCGAAGAAATGCATGAAGTAGAATAAACCATGCAAAACCATCGTTGAGATACATGAAGGAGAGCAGGGAAGTAGAATAAACCATGCAAAACCATCGATGAGATGCATGACAGAGTGACAGAAGTCATACAAAACCATCGAAGAAATCCATGAAATTAAATAAATCATTTAAACCCATCGAATAAATGCATCAAATAATCATGTAAACCCATCGAAGAAATGCATCGAATAAAATAAAATGCATGAAATATGACAGATCATGCAAATCCATCGAAGAAATACACGAAATAGAACGACTCGCGCAAAAATCCTTGAAGGAATGCATGAAATCGGACAGATGATGTAAAACAATCGAAGAAATCAGTTACAAAGGGAGGAGAATCAGTTCTGACCTTGGCAGAACAATAAATATTTAAATGGCTTAACGAACCACAAAATTTCATCGGCACCAACCGAATAAGGGTTGTAGCAGGGGGGCAGGGGGCAGGGGACGGGGGGGGGCGGTGGGAGAACCAGGGTTGAAACCCTGAACAGGTCCCCGGACGTCCTCCAAGCTCGGAGGACCGACGACGACTGAGTACATCGAGCTCCGTGAGCTCCCCACGTAGACTTCGAGAAACGATGTCCCCCGATCAAAACAAGGACGACGGTTATTTACAACTGCGAAATCCAACGAATTCTTCGGTAAAAATGGATTTTCCGCTAAAATATCCATTCCAGTGGCTATTGCTATGACAAATAATGTTAACAACATTTACACTAACCGCCCGGTATACATTATTATTAACTATGATCGATAGAACTCGAGATATCAAGCAATTAGTAGCATTTGGCCTTGGATTTGTTTAATCGTTCGGTACATTAATGTTAATGCTTATACATATCACATAGTATTATTTATAATGTATAAATACATTTTAGTTGAACCTGGTGTAAATGAATCGTTGCGGGAATATTTATAATACTTCGTCGATGTTAGTAACTAAGGGGGACAAACAAGTATGTCACTCATATTTCTCCCAGTAACAAGTATATCTCAACGGAATCCTGTTAAAAGAACTCCCACATGGTCCAGTAATCGATGAAATTCATGCACGAATTGAGAAATTGTGAAATAAAATTTTGTCTAGCCCTGCTACAACCCTTATTCGGTTGGTGCCGATGAAATCAGTCACACGCTCGGAGGGCTCGCGAGCCCCCTTACCATTTTCGTGTCACGTGCAACGTTACCGGTGAAGTCTCGACACAGATTGTAACGCTACGCGTGGTAGGAATTAGAATTCAAGAAGTAGAAATTTAGGTTATTCGAAACCCGCGATTTACAAATGATTCTGTTAGAGTAACAATTTAAAGATCGTTTTATAAACGTATTCCGTGCAACGACCGAGAAAGAAGGATCACAACAAATCAAGAACACATTCGCCTTTTAACCTTGCTGTCGTATTCGGGTTTATTAAACGCAAGATAAATTTATTTATCATAAAAATTTATATAAACAACAACATTATTTGTGGAAGACATGCTTTCACGATGTAACGTGGAATACCACGCCAAGGAATTGTACCTTGGTATGTTCAATAACGTGCTGGAGCAGAAAGGACTTTAAAAATCGTCAAAACCCATCAGTTCCAGCATATCGCTGAAATATTCCAATTTGCAGTTATTCTTTTATCTTAACACTGTGCTAGTGTTCTGGGGTCTGGTACGAACAATCAAACAACATTCCAAGTTACATTGTACCATACCTGTACCCATTGTGCTCATACCTATTACATAGTATTAATTAAAATATATAAATACATTTTATTTGGACTTCGTGTAAATACTTGCAGGAATATTTTTAAAAATATTCAGAAGAATAATGTGCTTTCTATAGACGATCATGTATAGGATTTTAATTAATTCCTCTTGCTGGTAGGAAGGGTGTATAAGGACCGCAAGGGCTCGGCTAATTAGTATACCCTTATTCAAACGTTTAAACAATTTCACAGCAACTTTGTGCAGGACTTTAGAGAACTAGATTTACTGTCACATTCTACTTTCCAACGCACAGATTTCACTCTCTCGTCAATTAATTAAGTACTACATAATTAATAAACCCACATAGAAACAGAGCCGTGCGATTCTGACAAGAAACGGATATCAGGATATGAACATAGTACTTCAACTATTTAAATAAAAACAGGACGAAGTCATGTAACAGCGGGTGGCGTGCTACGCCACGGTATTCATGTTGATCGATAAAAGGTTCGAATCTGTTGATGTTCTACATCACTCTCGCGTTGTTTTTCCTTCGACGGGCACGCCATTTCGAGACCACAACGATCTTGTGCATTTTTCAACGAGCCAATCGCGTCGAATGGAAGCAACGCCACCGGCGCGGGTGTTCTATAAATCGAAACAACGGTCACGGAATTCGCTCTGCGAGCATGAGGTAATAATCCATTGCGATCTGTATTGTAGATAATTTGTTATACGTTCCGTTCGAGCGTTGTTGTTGTCGAATCAGGACAGTTCGTGTCTGGATTCCTGATCGATTCGATTAACCGGCGTTTGTTAATGCAACTCGACTCCTCAGGGGCGGTTCCAGAGTAATGAAATAGAAAAATATTGTGACATTGCGTATTATTCTGTATAAATAATTAATGTGAATTTAATTATTAATTTAATTATTAATAATTAATGTGAATTTAATTATTTAGGCTATAGTATCAGATAGAGATATTAAAATATCAATTACGAGCAAATTTTAAATCTTGTAAAAGAAGGTTAAAAAAATGTACTTATGTACTTTTACATATTTCGCCCCCTCCAAGAAAGGCTCCTGAATCCGCTTCTGCGACTCCTACGCATTCCTTTCACGTACCGGCGTAACACCGTGTCCCCCTGCGCTCGTATGTACGTACACGCTTTAAACTGTAATAAAGCATACCATCGATACCGCGCGACGGGAGATGTACGCGATTTTGTATCGCGTTTAGGTAATCCGATTTTCTGGCCGCAGCCACCCCGCGACACGGTATATGGGCGCGCCCCTTTCGCATTGCATTACACGATACACGTGAATGTAATTCACTATTGTTACAAAGTTATCCTGTTACTTCGTGCCACCGTGCCGTGACACATGCATGCGTATAATGCGGCACACCGTTGCGAGATACACGTGTATCCACCCGCTATTCATCGTAGGACCAGCTTAGAGATAGTTACGACTAATTAGCGCGCGCCAAGTGCCTTTCTAAAATCATGACCAATGCTGGCAACGCGTAAGCCGATGCGCTTGTCCAATTAACAATTTAAATCTAACAAATCCGTGCCTGATATAGTACGCGCCATACAATATCAACGAGCGTATCAATTTGTTGGCCGTGCCGAATCTAATTACCCGTGGATATTGTCGAGAAATGATTAATTTCGATATTCTTTTGAAGATCACCCTTTTGTAGGATGTTATAAGGATTATCGATTGCAAAATGACTTTTGCCTCTGCTCGTGTAGGGACGGTGCTATTGTGATAAACTTCAGTCGTCAATAAAGCACGAGCGCTGTTTTCGCGATGCAGTAAATTGTCCTTATAGCGATGGAGATAATTCAACGTCGATCAATGATGAATAGACGTCATAACGTAGCGGCCGGCTCTCTCATTCAGATAGGAATCTAGGAATATAGTAATGGAATGTGATGCATGTACAATTAATGGGCGTCGTGTAACACAGAGTTTCGATATTGTCGTTGTCATCGTGTCCACATTAACGAACCAAGCTGCCCAGCAAATCAATACGATCGCCACCGCTAGCGGATTTTACGTTCCTTAGAAGGCCAGGTACGCCGAGCAGTCCAGAAATCGTGAAACGGTATGTCAGCGGTTCGAGTCTTACAATTAACGGACATTGAACATTCGGGCGATTAGTCGATCAAAATGACCACGCCTTTATGTGCAAGTGGGCGCACTCATTTACAATACCATTTAGCAATTTGCAGGCGATTAATGGGGAGTGTGTTGAATGGTGTAAATCTATGACACCGGAATCTTGACTGTCACATCTCATATTCTTGTGCTCCGGTTTGTGATTGGACCTGATCCTAGCGCCCACCTTAATTGTTTCCCTTAATCTGTCGTTCGCAACGAAGTCGTGGAAATGGGGTTCGCTGTAATTTCTGGCCTGGGTATCGTTATTAGGTGAGCGAAGATCACTTCTCGAAGCACTGGTACTGTCAGGGAAGATTCTCGTGGTAAGGATTGCGTTGATGACCGAAATATCCGTGCGTGGGTTTAGAGAGAGCCCCGGGGAGCTCATAAAGGTTCGATAGAGACAGGGAACAATTCAATTATGATGAAATAGATTCAAGTGACTTTAGACCTCTCCTGGCGCCGTGGCATGTATCTGGGATTGTGTTAGCAATTCCGGATGGGTCAGGGAGGATTTGTGTGGGTTGGATGTAGGCCAGGCAGGACAGAGTTACCCCTGGCAGTTTATTTTTTGAAGCCAGTTCAATTGGATTCTGGCGTATAAATACATTAAGGTGTTTTAAGTCTGGAAGTGTCAAAGTACACAGGCGCGAGATGCACGTGACGCTCGCGCGACACTTGCGCGACACTTGTACGTTGCAGGCAAACCGCAGGGCAGTATTGCATGCAACCGCTGGTAATCGAATTACTAAATAAAGCTGCAACAATACGGACACACCATTCAAGGAAAAGGCAACGTATCACAATGGAACCCAGGGAAATCAGCGGAAGAAACTTCGTTGGCAAAGTTTCGTCAAGTTGGATGAAGAAAATGAACGAAGCCCGGTTTCCATCGCGAGTTTCAGTCTCGCGGAAGACCACTTGGAACATGCTCCGAATATTAATCAATTTCTTTGTCCAACCTTCCGTCCGTAATTCGTCGTAACGTCAAGCGTAAGTTCCATTGTGAATTCCATTCTAACATATTCCTTTTTCATATTCTTCGCATTTTCAAATGAAAAGCAAGGAGATCCATGCGCCTTTAAAGGCAATGCTTGTATCGCGATGTGATTGATAGCGCCACTCGATATGAAATCCTGCATAATTTTCCTCGTTATTACCACGCTGAGGAATATTCTCGATTCTCTCTTTGCGATAGATCAGAATGTTCTGGAGAAATGGCGAGGGATTTGTTTTATCTGGCATGTTTGCATGGCACGATCTACCTGAGTGTCGTTCCAGCAACGTTTATAACGCGACACCGCGTGCCGTCCGATGTAAGGGGGCAGTTTGGGGTAAAAATAGACAGGAATAAGACGTTCCCGAGTGACAGTCGGGGCGCAAGGGGAACGTTTGTGTATTACGTCATCCTTGCACTTAGAGGCGGCAGACGTGGGCGAGTGATCAGATGTCGGGGCAGGAGTTGAGAGAGGATCCCGGTAAAATGGTTTTCGTGTGATGCCTGAAACGAGTAAGCCGACCACCGACACGACGCATTGAAAGCGAGCCACAAAAGTTCCGCTTTTCTTCGACCGTGCATCGACTACTTTTCAGAAATATTTTCCTCGGCTCGAGCCACGAGGCTCGACTAGCCTGTTATATGGCTGGCGAGGTAGGTATTTATATACAGAGCTCACGTAGGAACTATATTCGGTCGGATGGTGATTGTCTATAGGCCGCAGAATTATAAGTACCGTGAATAGACTGGAGCAGAGAATTGGAAAAGAACTTGCCAGGCAATGTTTTATATTACATATCGATCAGCGGTATGAAATATTAATTACTGACTGATCAAACATTAAGAAAGGCGTACATATTTCATATATGTAAATCTGAGAGCGGTTCGAAGAGAGTATAGGGGGATATGGGAAGTGTATATCGATAAGTACAGGGTGTAGCATATCTTTTATTGATAACAGGACGGCGTGGAAGTATATTTATAACCTCGGCTTTTAAATTAGCCTACATAGCGTCGGCAGTGTTCTCTGATGAGAGATTAATTTATCGTAAGTGCATTACATAATCCACTCTGCTTATATCAAATATCCTACGCGACGCATAAATGTTTATTCCCCATTCGTAGCCTGTTATTTGTTGATTCGGAGGTAGAACATGATGCGTCAATAGTTATATCGGTGTAGAAGCTATGCATATACATAGAGTTAGTGGTTGCTGGACCCGAGCGTGCATAGAATGCACCGGCGAGTAGAATAGCCGCGGAGGAAGGGAAACGAATTTACAGTAGTACAAGTCAGCATTCGATGCGCCTGCTAGCTAGGGAGTAATGACCCCTCCACTGAAACATCGCTATCGTAGATCTGCCCGTTTCGACTGTAGATGCCAGATAATTAAGATTCGAAGCTCAAGCAGAAAGTAGGGCACAGCGTAAAAAGGTTGTTTCCAAAGGAGATTATCATCGAACTTTGTAGCACGATTATGCCCTAGGAACATTATTAGTCTGCCGAATGATGTATCGCTCTATTTCTGATACAATTCGCAAGAACTGAAAATTCCCGGCATTGCGTGTCCCCCGACTCGTTCAACTTCACATTACGGCCGTTTCTCACGCGATGCGCGAACGCCTCACGTGCACCTATCCCGACGAACCAATTCTCTATCCAAAATGCGCGCGTTCCGAGCACACCGAGCCTAAAACGTTATCGATTACGCGTAAGAAACATATTCAAAGGCCAGCATATAAAACAGAATAGCCAAAGCTTTTAACGCACAATTTCGTATTAATGTTCCTTCCTCTCGCTAGTTAATCTCGTTAGCGCATACGAAGGAACGTCTCTTCGCACAAGTTCGGGAGGCGTCTTAAGCCGATTACATAACGCTGTGAAATTAATTGAAAGGCGATGGGAAACCGCTCGAACACCTTTTCCCCGAATCTTGATGCCGCGCGCGGGGATATAGCGGCGGGACTATTGCTCGTTGCATTCGAATGGCAGAATAAACGGACCCGTTAGAGTGTAAAGTGAAGGAACGGACCCATTAAGGGGGAACACCACTGTGGCGGCCGAAAAAGTAAGCCATCTTTGAGAATTTTTTTCAGGAATAATTTACAGTTTTCATAGAATGTTTTTATTACCTACCTTTAGTACGCCGTCTTAAGAATATACAAAAAATAAATAAATAGAAAAACGTTCGTAAATTTTAATATATTAATTAATCTTCTAGACCCCCCCACGCGAGCTGGTCGAATGTGTAACTATGGAACAGTAGGTCCGAAATCAAATTTCATTTTTTTTATATAAACTATATGAGTGCAGTTTCCGTTGTACGGTACCGATTTCTTAAACAAATATTAATATATTAAAATTTATGGATGTTTTTCCATTTATTTTTTTTTGTATAGTTACTTAAGACAGCGTACTAAAGGTAGGTAATAAAAATTTTCTATGAAAACTGTAAATTATTCCTGAAAAAAATTCTTAAAAATGGCTTACTGTTCTACCGTCACAGTGGTGTTCCCCCTTGAAGATACAGATTCGGAGCTGTGGCGCGTGCCCCGTTTAATCAATTTCTCCTGTAACGTTCCACGTGGGGATTCCTGTGCGCGGAAGGCGTTTAAACTCTATCTGGCACGATGCCTATCGCAATAATTAACAGCGCGTAGAACGCGGCTGCGTATTGCATCGCTGACAACGGGGAGAGCCGAAGAAATCGTAGAGGAATTCGGGGTCTGGCGAGCGGCGCGAGAGGGAGGGCGTGGAATGGGGCATCAATCGAGCGCGTAATCGCGGACAGAAACGTCGAATTAGAAATGAGGAAACAATCGAAGCGAAATGCACGGCAGTTCCGCGAGGACAGCCGAAAGGGGTGGCTGATTCGTGGTTGTTCGTCGAAACGATCGGCCGCGGTCGGCGTGGCTCGCGCGCCTTCGCCCTTATTCAGCGCCGGCGCTATGCCACCCGCTTGACGTAGCAAGATGGCGGCGGCGTGTCGGAGGCGTCTCCGTCCGCACAGTGCTCGACGTCGAGCAGTCCGCGTACGTTCGCAACAACGTTTCACCGCGCCGATGTGGTAGCAGATCCGGAACACCGCGTCCACGGTGCAGTGACCGTTCTCCGTATCGTAGATCGACGCTCAGAGATACGGGGCGTGCAAGGACGGGACGTCGCGCGGTGGCGATCAGTGCTAGTACGAGTTTATACGTATAGAGCAGTGGTGAAACTCGGTGGTCCGGTTCGCGACGTTTCCCGTTCAATTTCTCTCGTGGTGCGCGTTACCATTACCCACCCCCGCGTGCCCCCTCGCGCCCTCGTTCATCGCTCTTCCTCCTATCCTTTTCCCTCCGTTTCTCTCTCCTCGTTTCTTTCTCTACCTCTCCCTCCGGTTTTGCACCCCTTCCTCTCGTCCTGCCTCTCGCTTAACCAGCCTCCCCCGCAAGCTCGACCCGTGCACGTACGAGAGCACGTAGAGCTTGGCGCGTTCCTTATTTCGCTGTTTTCCCCCCTGGTTCCGTTTCGTTCCGTGTCCGTTCCGGTGTTCCCCTGGCCGGGCCTCTGATCGCGGTGAAATGCTGGTAACCGGTGGTGGCTCGCGGCGGCTGCAAGGACGAGGCGGGTGTCGTTGGTGTACGGTTCCTTGACGAGCACGGGGTACGTGCGAACCGGCGCATGCACTGCAGCCCCTGCTACTATGATAATAACGAGAAAGGTGGCACGGTGGGCGCTCCTCCTGAAGCGAGAGGCGCTCGGCCGAACCTACGGTGCACAAAAGTGGTCCGAACAAGCACCCCGCGGTGCCACGGCGATGCTGCCTCGCTCCACCGGCCGGGTAGATGACAACATCCACACCGACACCGACACCGACACCGTGCTGGCCACCGACCCTCAGAGGACCAGCAGCCGCGTCGCGTTGCCGCTGCCGTTCCCGTTCCCGTACTACTACCACCACTACCGCCCCTGCTACCCTCGTGCTGCTGGTATCGCCGCCACGCTGTTAAGCTCAGACCGCTGCACGTTCGCCGACCACGTTCGCCGCGAGCAGGACGACACTTGGCCCCTGCCAATCGCGAGGATCGACGAGACGCGAGCGAACCCGACCGACAGTCTAATAACGCGAGCAGCAGAAGCAGCATCGACCGAGTCGAATGTCGAGGAGCAACAGGAGGAGCTAGACGGCGAGCAGGGACAGGAGAGCGTGGCGACAGGTGCAGAGGACGAGGCAACGGATCCCGAGAGCGTGGACAGTAACCGCCTTAGCCGGCAGAACGTGCGAGGAGCACGGCGATTTTGCGCGTGACCAACAGCCCCTCGCTGTTACGAGTCCGATTCGCACGGTAACCGCAGGTTCCGTGTGACGACGGGTCACGGATAGAACGGAACCCCTCGTGGATAACAGTGAACGCGACACAAAAAAACCACAAACACAGACATACATACACACACGCAGGCACGCACACACACACACACACACGTAACATAGAGCGCGGCTAAGTAATTAGTCGTTTGCTATCGGTCAGCCCGGCGAGATTCTATCGGGCTCCTATATACTCAGAGTGCCGGGTGTTACGGAACCAAGTACGCGCGTGATCTCGGTGTGGTGGATGGCCAGCGGGCCGAACGGAGTGCGCGTACCGACAGGAGCCGTGAATTGATGCGCTCGGGTCGGGCCTGACGGAGCCCCAGGGCTGGCGAGTACGCGCGAACTCGCCGGTGCCGAGCAAATAAAAGGGACAGAGGCGTCGCGCGAGTGGCTCGCCTAGATATACACGTATAGAGGGGTGAGGAGAGGTATTTTCTCGTTGTATACGGTGCACGCGTGCCGGCGCGTCCACGGAGACACTCGTTGCGAGAAAGGACACGCTTGTGGCGCAACGTAGTCCAGCAAACAAGGGAAATAGAGAAATAACAAGAGCCAAGAAACGGGGAGAAGCGTTGATATCGACTGCCCGTTCCATTCGTACTCCTGCTCTGAAATTTCCATTCGTGTAGCGCCATATCGCGACACATATAGTATACATATTGTACCTTTCTCTGTCTCTCTTTCTCTCTCTCTCTCTGTCTCTCTCTCTCCTTGTCTCTTTCTCTATCTCTGTAATATTTACATATATATACTTACCTATTAAACACAGCCATACATACATATATATATATATATATACATATATGCACGTATAAACACACACGCGTGTCTCTCTCGCATTTACACGCCATATACGTGGCTACCAGGCGCACAGTGCGAACGAAAATAAGTAATACATCGGTGCGGAAAGGGGCCTTTACGACATATACGCGAGTGTGCTCCTTCGATCCGGCGTCTCCCTCGTTATATAGCTGCATCACTTTCCTACGGATCTCCACGCCGCCCCACGCCGCGCCGCGTCAAGTGCCCGCTCGGCCAATTAACCGAAACTCTCAGCGTTAAGCCGATCTAACCGAACATCTTCGAACATGTCGCTGCTCAGCGTTACGGGTGAGTATTTGTACTATCTACTTATATCACGCGTTATTCTTTCTTCCGCTCTTCGGTTCCGCGTGTTCGAGGCGGCGAGACTAGAGCGCTATTCCTTCGGACGAAATTTTTGTTGCTCCGTAGATGCAATTTGGAAAAGAAGCATTCCATTCATTGGTGCTCGAGAAGAATCGATATACTTATAGTTAACTGCACTATGTAACTACAACTGTATACTCAACTATTTTTATTGCCATGGCAAGTTTAGGTTTATTAAACCTGGTAATGAAATCGATAACAGATTCCTAACTCTTGATCCGCCTGTCGCTCGTAAGGGAAGAATGAAAGGGATGCGATCGCTAATGGGAGGTCATCCTCGTACTATTAAGGATGTAATTTTACGATGAACTTTAAAGGTTAGCGTTATCGCGTGGACATTCGCCGCAATTGTTTTTTTTTTCGCGTAATGCTCTCGTTGTTAATTAGAGTATTTTGTTCCGGGTCGGTTTGCGCGAAATCTTCTGAAAGCCCGTGAAATACAGTTATAGAGCCGGCGATAAAGTAAGGTTATAGCAGCGTGCAGGGATGGCCGCCCCAGAACGGCTCGAATATTTCACGGCGCCCTCGTCAGATTTAAAACTTCTTCCTGTTTTTGAATAAGCTGTTCGAGGATACAGAGCAGTCGGTGTGCTTGCAGGAGTGCAGAAATATTTAAAGCGCGGGCCGGTAGTAGGCGAAAGCAAAGTTTTCTAAGACGCGTGGACAGAATGTTAAATAGGACGTGGAGTTGCGAAACGGCTGTACATCTTAACACTGGCAAGCAATATTTTAGAGCACATAGAAATTCGAGTTCCCGCTGCTGCAAAATTTTAATTTTTCTTCTCCACAAGCAGCAGCTGTTTTTCATCAGCACCTTGCTGCCCTTGTTGTGCCTCGTATTCGCAACGGTTCTTGACATGTATTTCGTAGTCCCACGTTCTGCTTCTCTTACGTAAAATGTACAAGAACTATGTTTTATATGTATAACTGGATTGAATTATTACATTTTCCTTAAATTAAACAACGTTAATGAAGAGAACTGTAAAGCGAAAAATAATATACTTTGAAGGTTGTAATTTAATTCGTTATTACGTTGGAGGCATAAAGGTTCTCCGTTGGAGAATTATAAGACCGAAGTGTACCAGGAAAGAATCCACCGCCAGTTCCTGAGCGGCACGAATAAACACCTGAGAGGCCAATCTGATATCTCAAAGCAGAATTTCGAGCTTAGAATCAGTTTAATACTAAATTTTATTGAACTAGTGCTGAGTTGACTGAGAATTGGAACTGTCTTTGTTAGGAGATTGTGTAGAGTTTTTAAGGCTACATATAACAACAAATTTCCGATTGTAATAATATATAAACTGAAGGCACGAAGCAATGGCACTTTGAGGAAAGTCTTCTTTCGTGCGGGAAGTCCTTTCTACGAATGGGTCAGATTATCTTCTATAATGCAGATGACAATTTGCTAAATAGCACTTCTTACGTATTTCTACGAACAAGCGAGGTTTACATTTAAAACAGCAGCTACGCAGCTTTTCTGTCAATACTTCTCGCCGCTCTGTAACTTCCATTTATCCTTATCTACTCATTTTCCTTTGTTGAGCTCCGCGAACGAGTTCTACTTAGAAAAACACTTTTCGCGTGAATAGATTACACATCGAGATAGGTGCCTCCATTTCCTAGCAAATGAAAGAGGCACGTAACGTAAAGCAAATTTGTTCGACCGTCGAGTATATTCGCCTTTATTTTTCGCGCAAACGATGGGAATATAGGTACGGGTAGATGGTGAATTAGAAACAGAAAAGGGAAACGTAGAAACTTTTTAGCAGCTCAATGGTTTCTCTGCTGTATCGTAGGACATTTTTATTTAATCGCGCGGATTATTTCTGAAGTTCAAATTACGCGTGGAGCTGTTCCACGCAGCAATTACGAAAATGATCAAAGTTGAGAATTGCATTTCGGACAACGAGCGCTCGTAAGGTAGATAGGATGTCTTTTTTATTGGAAAACCATTGGAAGACGGTGGCTAGGGCGGAGCTGGACGTAGTGTTAAGAGTCGACGTGATAATTTCATTGGTATCGAGTAGCACGATTAGGCTGGCCCTCTTTTGTTTTAGTAGCTAGACGTCGGGGCATGTTCTCCTGTATTCGATTACCTACCCAATAGAATCTAATCAATGGTTAACCTTTGCACCAATTATTAATCCCTTTCCTCTTACTAAACTAGCTTCAAGTGTCTTGTTTGGTTAAGAATACATTTGACTAGCTGGATTTTCCCATTCACACTATATCTTTATTTCCCCACCAGGTCATAGAAGAATTCCGTTTTCCAATATTTATACGGTTAGCGAAGCGTCTGGGATTTTCTCTCTATTCCGACTTTTGTGCTCCCAGCTAGCACGGCCTGGGCATTGAACGATTTAACCGAGTAGTATAAACGACCAAGAGAAGAGTTGCTTGAAAAGATATTTCTGGGTTAGGCTGGCTCGACCGTTGTCCACTATCGATACTCTCTAATGTGACTTTCGAAGTCCCGTAGCCATTGAGTTCGTGTCCTGTGAACGCTAAAGTTCATCGATCTTATTCACACGCTGCCATATATACGTGTATACGTATCGAGGTGCGTGCTTTCTTCATAAATCCTTTGTCGAGTGGTACACAGAACAGTGACCCTTCAAGTTGTCGTCCTCGTCCCTACAATCGGTCTATGCAAGGAAGTTTTCACGGTGCCCTAACGAGCCCTCAACGAAGCCCCCCGCTCGCCACAACTGTCAAGCAGTTTGTAGTCAACGCGTACATCGAATTACAGAGGGAGCAATGAGATGAAAAGTGTCCCTATCCGTTTAACCAGGCGCGGAGTGTCAACGGTGACGACAGTAAACCCCGATCGATGAAATTCTCGGTACCAGCGTCCACGCTTTGCCCGGAAAAATCAATGTGCGAGCGATGTGCCTGTAACGAGGCATCCCGGTAGCAATCCTTTCCACAAACGGAACAAGGCTGAATGGTAAGAAGGTATTGACCAGAGTAATTCACGGGTAGCAATTCTCGATGCTTATTTTATCGCTGTCCCATATCTAGTCATAAATATCGTCGGAACACCTTCCCTCCCCGGAACTCATCCTGTTCATCTAGGCACGTAGACGCACGTGCACGGATCGCGTAGGTGTGTTCAGGTGGCAACGTTCCTCTGGCCAGCGGTATGCAGTCGGTGGGTACACTGATAACAAAGCGTATGAGTGTTCGCCGTCTATGTCTACGGGGTAGCAAACCAGAGAGAGGTAGAGTGAGAGAGAGAGAGGGAGAGAGAGAGAGAGAGACAGAGACAGAGAGAGAGAGAGAGGGTGGGACTAGATGGAGGAAGAAGGAAGATAGAGGAGAGAAGGAGTAAGAAAGAGAGGGAAAGAGAGAGAGAGAGAGCGAGCGTAGTGCAACGGTTGACCCCGGTACACGGGGTCATTCCCTTCTTCAACCACCGCCAACCCCCACTGCCTCCGGTTCTACCGTTCACCTACCCTCCCTACTACTGCCTCGCCACCCCTTCTCGGATCCTCCCCGTATCCTCCACCAACGCTACCATCACGACCACGCAACTCCCGGCTCTCTCCTCTCGGCTGCTTGCTTGCTTGCTTGCCCGGCCAGCGATGTAGCTACGAGGTGCTACGGGAACGTAAACTCCTGTGCATACGCTGGCTGACAAGGACGATCTCGAGCGAACCTCCACCTAGATCTTCCTTTGCCTGTCAGCCCGTAAGACAGGTAATAACTTACGAGGTGTTTGATTTATGGTAATGTTGACAGGGACAGGTTCAAGCGCGTATCGAATGGCACGGCACGGCTCGCCGCGAATCCAGCCAATGACGTTGCCGTTAGGGTTAGCGGAGCATGATTACGAAGGCACATTGGTACACGCTGAAAAGTTAGATGGTTACATCTCGGTTTCGCTCCTCCGTCAAGTCGCAGTAGATTATTCTAAGGAACTGGTGATTTCTTTCTCTGTCGATCCGCTTGGAATAGATGGGAAAACAGCGTGGATAAGTCGGGAAAGATTAATAGGAGAATCCTTCGAGTTTCACAGTTCCGGAGATTGCACGGATGAAATTTAAATGTAACTAGAATTTATGTCGGACGGGATATGCATCGCGCCGGTGACTAAGGCTCGCGTGGCGGCTTTATTTATTTGCCAGCGTTGTATTGACGATCAAAATAGGTCGGCCGATTCGGTGAAAAATCGATGCCTCGCTCCTTCGCGACTGCTACCCGAGGATACCGTCTCGCGCCGCGAAAGGCAGTCGGAAATCACGGTTTATTGCCAGAGTAGATCGATCCTCTGAAATATTGACGCTAGAATGGAGCGGCATCGATCGAGAATCAAAGATCACGGTGTCGAGTGTATTCGTGGGTAAGTGTATTTTTTACTCGCCACGGCGATCCAGGTTATTCGGGTCACCTCGAAATCCAAATACGTCGGGGGAAACGAGACTAATAAACGGAATGCTTTCGCGCCGCCTCTGATTGCGAGCGCCTCGCGAGTTATTATAAAAATGAAAGTACAGAAAATGGGACACTCTGGAGTAGATTTTCTTGGGGAGGGCCGCGTGAAGGAGCCCCGTTAACTCATTCGTGATCGTGTAAGTGCGAATTCCTGCCGTTTCCGTCACAAAAGACCTCGCGGCCGCGACAATGGCGGCCTCGTGAAATCTCAGGGGGACGGGAGGTGGTGAGGAACAGAATAGAAAGAGTCCCACGATAACGACATGTTATTAAAAAAAAGAAAAACGAAAGAGTAACTTGGCGTTTGGTTCTTCAGGCTTTGAGCTCTCGTTCCCGATTGATCTTCCACACATGCAGTCGCTGTATTACCATTAAAATGCCGCGTATATTCAGAGGATTACGCGGAAACGAATGAGTACTACGATCAAGAGTATATTAATATTTCGCTGACGCGTTATTCTGTAGATAACTCTGCCGTTGGTAAAGAATTCACGTGCTCGGAGGGTGGTTTTCGCGTCGCTCTGTGTACATATCTCTAAAGTGAATGCGCGGAAAGCGGAAACGTTAGAGCGTCGTTCGTTGATGAATATCGTTTGAAATATACCTACTCGGGCAATTTGCTGGGCGTTACATATAGGTATCGAATAGAAAGAAGGATGATACGGGAAAAGAGTCCAGCTACTGTTTACTCGATCTATTATACATACTTATACCTCTTACTCTTTTTTCCCCTCATGCTTCATCTTTCTTCCTCGTCTTTGTTGTATACTCAAAGGATTCGCGCTCGCAAATACCCCCGCGCGCTCCAGCTTTTTCTTCTCCATTCGCTGCGTATAATATTTTCAATGACAATGTCCCTGCCAGAGACCTACTTTTTGCAACTCGCACTTAGAAAGGGAACACAACGTTGCATTTGAACGCCGCCGTTTTTCACCATGTCGTGGAAATGTGTCATCGTTAATGGAGATGCATCGCCTACAATAACGAGGACAATCTATTTTGCACTCGTAAAGGCCGGCCGAACTTTATTTTGGACGGACTTCGCGCGGAATCGTCATCGCGGGTGTTCCATTCACGAATGCTCCGGTAGATCTGGAACGATTGGGAAACAATGTTACTAGATTCAGAGCATTGCTAGGTGAATATAACTTTCCCTTGTCCTTGTTTAACTCACGAAGGAATTAGAAACGATACAGTTCCTTTTCTTAATTCAAATGTCTACGCTTTCTTCGACGATTATCCTAATCCTTTCCCCGTATTTTCCCGCCACACATCTTGCCAACATTCCCAGAAGCCTGCCTCCATTTCGCCACAAATTTCCCGGCCGGAGCGAGGTGGTTTTGCAACGTGATTTTCACCGTGAAGTGCAGCTTATTAAAATACGCTATAGTAACTTCTTTGTCGAGGAACGACGACGGGTTTACTCGATATCCGATATCCTCGCTATTTATCGAAGACTTTAATTCCACACGCGCTGTACAATGCGAGTCATAACGGGAATATGAAATTGCATTTGCATGCCAGTTGCACGGGCCTTGTAAATGTTTCGATCCCGTGAATTTCCCTTGGCGGAGCCTTCACCGTCCGAGGAATGTCGCTTCGACGCCCTGGCATATTATACCCCGCTTTCTGTTATTTCTTCTCGCTCATCGGGCTTGAACGTTTCAGGTGAGAGGCTTCGTTGCTGATTCACGGTATCCTGCGCTGCTTAAAATTTCACACGTGCAGTGCGCGCGACGGCACTCGCGCATACACCGGAGTCTAGTCGGCTGCTAGGCTCCGTCCGAATGAGAATAGGAAACGTTATCGAGCACGGAAACGGTTCCGCGGTTACCGCTCGCAAACGAAGGTAGATCTTGTCTTTCGTGGCGAACGATATTTTCCGGGCATTCTCGCCCAGCCTGTGTAAAATGAGACACCCCACCTTGTCCGATTGTTCCCTTCGTCGAGAGTGCTTTAAAGATATTATCCTAAATGTAGTACAATTCCATCTCTTCCACTAAACGGGAATAATTTATGCACGGAATTATTTCTGATCACGGTGGAGAAACTTTTATGCAACGAAGGCTGTTAAGTTTACACTTTCTGCCAGAGCACGTCCTTATCTGCTATCACTGTGACGTCAAGCAGACGTAATGACGGCATACAGATAGATTAGAAGTAGATACAGGGGTTTGCTCCAGGATTAGTCAGCCACGCTCTTCAAAGCGTACTTCCACTCGTATACACCTCGACGTACGGTTATTTCCCATTAGGTTACCCGTCAAGAGTTCACGGATCGTTTCTTCGCTGAGCCACCGCGCTCCGAGGAGGCACCAAAGGCGACGAGGAGTAGCTTTGCAGGTCAAAAATTGCAGCTCGCCGGAAGGTTGGACCACCTCTTTTCACGCCGGCACCCGCAGCTGGCTCAGACAATATTTTCGAAAAGCTTTCCCGCATCCTTGCCCCTCGTCCCTCGAGGACCTCCTTCGGGTTACTGGCTTCTGTGTAGTCCACTTAGGTTGATTGAAGGGGTGGGCTCGCGCAAGCAAATAGAAGGCGATTTCGAGTGGCTGCCCACTAAAAATAACGATCGGGCCCGGGTCTAAAGGTTCCGCGCGTCGCAGAAATTTGTGCTTGTCTTCGCCGGCGAGCTACCCGGTGGCCTGGCACCGATGATACCGGCGGGAGCGGTGGACCCGCCCGGAATGAACTTTAGGAACGCTTTGATCTAAGCTGCCGTTGGCACTTTGTGCCCCTTATATCGTTGCCCCGGCGCCGATATATCAGGATGCCCTGAAAAGGTATGCGCTCCAAATTGAACAGCCGGTTAATACCGCGTAGATGCACGACAGGTGGTTCGACGAAACTTGGAAATTCCTGCTTTTCGGCCCCGGCGACACGCGAATGCTCCATTCAGGGCATTTTAAAACATGGCCCGGCGCGCGTTCGCCGCATGCCTCGCTCTCCGGCGTTAAATACTTTGTATAATGGGGGAGATCGTTTGAAGTAGCGGGGACATTTCTTGGGGTTGAGAGGCTTGGTCAGGAAACTGACTATTGAACAGTACCGTGGAATGTTGCTGGTACAATTTCACTTGGAAGATTTAGGAGACGAGGTGTATCGCATAGTCAGCCTGCCTTAGGCCTCTCCCGCTGAAGTCACTGCGCGTAGACTTCGTATTTTCCAAATCTATGAACTCGTTGTCGTGCTCGCTTCCCATTCGCATGCTTCGATATCGTCAAACTACGGAAGTAGATTTTGCAGACTGTTCCACGTGGCGAATAATGTCATGCAATTTGCCACGGCCGCGATCCTCCAATTGTGCATAGAGTTTAATGGCAGAGTGGCTAGGGTTTTTCGTGTCGGGACCATTTTTCTTCGGGGCACGGAAGTCGCACGCAAAACGGACTTTCGCCAGCCTCATAAATATTCATTCCCTGCAAAATTGTCTGTGGAAGCGGTGGTTAAAACTCCGCCGAGCATGTCACCTATTACAATTGCGCATACATTCTCATCTAAATAAATAAATAGATTTCATAAGGCTCCTGGGCCGTACAGATGTAACCCGTTGCACCGGCGCAACGCATTTCGTCGGAAGGAACGCAGGTGATTAACAAAAGGAATCAGTAATAATTCGTTACGTTTCATTCCATGCATAATTGTCAGTCATGCGTCTATGAACGACGGGATACATCTCCATTTTCAAGCGTTCAGAGCCAGATAACTAGGTATCGTGGGGTTTTCAAGCGGAGGGGGTAGGAATCCAATATGAGGATCCTGTGGGAGTTTGTAGCCGCAGGAAGGATCTTCCTTGGTTAAGGATACGAGCATCGTCATTATAAATGGGGTGCTTTGAACCCGCGGAGGGAGCAAGGCGGGCTGAAGGAAAGAAGGAGACGGAGGAAGCAATAGCTTGACTGTCACCAGACAGCGAAGTATGGATTCTCTCGTTCCTTTTTCTCTCCTTTCCGTTCATCTCTCGACCCTCTCTACCTTCCCACCTTCTCATCCGGTCCTCCTCTTCCCTCTGCCTTTCTATTTATTTCCGATAAACGGGGAAAATCCAAGACGCCCAGAAATCAGGATCCCTGAAAGGAAATTTCAACAACGCGTTCGCCAGCGCCGAATAGCGGAATAGTGTTATTAAAAAGCGTGCATATATTTTAATATAACATAGAGGCGTTAATCTAGGCTCAAATTAATCTTTTACTTGAGCCAGAGATGTCTGTGCTCGACGCTGCCCATGATAAAAATGCAAGATTCGTTGAAAATACACCATTAATTCTCTGGATGGACCTGAAGTAGAATGGAGAGACGTTTCCACTTGCCTCCCCGATATAATTATTAGAAGCCGTGCGTTTATTCCGCTAGTTCCCCCGGAACCGCAGGGCAACGAGTTTCCACCTTCCACGGCTCTTCCCGTCGACACGTATAAGGTTCTCGAAAAGGTCGAAGCCATTTACGAGACGGGCAGAGGAAAGCGTAACGGCTTTCCCTTGTCTCCGCCTATCAGCGCCGATCCATCTATTCAGCTTGTTCCGCGAAACACGTCCACCACGTCATCCGCCCTCGCAGTTCCGAGTTGCTACGTAGGTCGTGTAATTTTCGCGTGGTCGTGCCGATGCACGTGGGGCAACTACGTTGATGGTTAGGTTCATGGGGTAGCTGGCAATCGAAAATTCCATGAGCGAAGAGAGCAACGTAGGCGGCCAGGTTCACGTGCCGGCGAGGGGGGTTAATTACGCGCGAAAACAATATTATCGAACGAATTATCGGACAGGAGAGAGAAGCTCCGTTAAGTGCAGGTCCGACGGAGCCGCTCGTTACCAGCCTCCTCCGCTGTAAATGTACTTGCACGGTATAAATTATTTAGGCGGACGGCCAATTGCCCAGATTCAAGGGGACCTCTGTTCCCCCTTTAAAATTTTATCCACCGTCCCTCTCGTGCCTGTTTAATCGCTTTACCGTGCGCTGGTTTGACCGAGATTTTGACTCGTCGTCGAGGCGCTTCCTTCTTCGCCGTCGCTTCCCAGCCTCTCTCCGGTTCAAAGGAATTGTAGACGCGAAGCGGAACGCTAAGCTTCACCCGTAGGATCGGGGCGGAACGATTAAAGATACGAGAAAGGTGGACGAGCGAAATCCAATGGTTTTCAGTGCTCCAGTTTTTGTTACGTTATCGTTATGGATTTATGTGTCCGTGTGCAGTTGCGATGCTGCTAGGTAGCTGTTCCCTTTTAATGGAACTCTATATTTTATTGTTTCGCGTGGTTCTACGCGATTTGATGTTTCTCCGCGCATTATTCTCTTGAAAATGCAGTTGTATATGTGAAGAGTGGAAAGATAACGGAAAAGAAATTCTTGGCGGAGGAAGTAGGTATAAATTACGCTTTGGGCTAGTTTGCAGATTATTCGGTGTTACGGTCCGATCTTGTAATTACTTTTGCTCTTGTTATCAGCGGGCTTCCCAGCGCTAAGTACTTGCATAATTTCCCGCGGTAATAGGCCACAGCTTATTACCACAATATACGCAGGACTTTGGGGAGCTTTTGGAATATTTATTGCGCGCTGGCGTGAGATGTTTATTGTGCTTGAGTCAGGCCATCGAGTCGAAAGATGCGCTGAACATTTTATGGCTCGGTAATCTTCCTTCCTTCGATGCACACGCCCGCAGGTGGGCGACACCCTCTTTATCGCGTATATCCTTGAACGTCACTGCCAAATCATCTCCCGATGAGTTTAATCGAGGATTACAAAGATAATTCAAGCCCTCGCAACTTTCGAATCCAACACTTTAATACTTCGCTTGACACACGGCGAAATGGCGTTCTGTAAATTAGCCTGCGGTAGTTTATACACCGAACGCTTGATACTCGAGGGTTCCATCACGCACGGGACTCGTTGGATGTGATATCGATTTGTCTTGGTTTACGAGTCCAACGACCGATATTAACGAAAACGAGAGAGAGAAAGAGAGAGAGAGAGAGAGAGAGAGAGAGAGAGGGAGAGAGATCTCCGAAAAATCCCTCCTCGCAGGGCAATTTATTGTAGCGATAAAGGCAACTTTATTTTCCTCCTATTCGCGCTATTGATGACTCTGCCCGAAGACAAAGGATTTATCGATCAGTCGGGCACCGAATACGATTCTTCATCAGTCCACGTGAAATCGTAAGTTTCGTATATGAGATATTGGATTTCACGGTAGAAAGAAGACGGATACGAGTACGCCTTGATTTACGCCTTTCGGGAAACGAAGGGAAATGTAGCGACGAGTGATAGGTATTGAATGTTACGTCGTCTATGGAACGTTTTATTGAGCAAGGAAACGAACGATCCCTGATTGATTTTTCATTTGAAAGAAAGGAGTACGTATTCTATGTATTACGAAAATCACTGAATGATACCGTTTACTCTGCTATAGAGCGATTGAAACTTCTCCAAGTACCAGGCCACTAATGCTAAGAATGGGAAAAATGTGGTAGTTGGGAAGTTACGAAGTGCAAAGGATGCTCGTATCGTTCAATACCGAGCCCTGAATAAATTAGAATCTCATTCGGGGGGGCATCAAACTGTTTGATTTTATCGTGGGAGGAAACGGTCGGGTTTTATTGGTTTCCGAGGGGTTTTAGGGGCCCTTAGGATAAAAAGGGATAAGACATCATATCCGTGATCTCGGGAATTCGTTCGATTCACTCTTGGAGGGCGACGTATAAATCGCGTGTCATCATTCCAGGCACGAAATGTAACGCAGCGCAAATTGTAATTACGCGGCCCCACTTTAATCTATTTCCACCGTCGCAATTTTAACCTTCGGGGATACTTCTACAATGTTTTACATAGTTCGCCGAGGTGTGTAACTCTGCGAGCTTGGAAGAAATTCCCGATACCATCGTGGCAAATAATTAGCGAGCACGCGACGCTGAATATCTCAGGATCGTGTTATTCCAGTTTTCCGTTTCTTAAAATACGCACGCATGCCGCACCAATAAAGCCATATGTTCACTTAAGGATGATTCTGGAAAAACCGTGATGGACGATAATCGCAAATATCGTTATCTTATCTTCCTCGTACGTCGAGTCTCGGACATTTAGAACGCCATTGAGTCAGATTTATAGCCATTGATCGTTCCTCCCGCGCTCGCAGCGTTCGCTGGTATCTTTCTTCTTTAAAAAAATCCTTTTACGCACGAGTTGTACAGGAAACCTTCTTCTTCCAGCATTTGCTTAAATAATCTATAACGAAACTGGTTAAAAAAAATTAAATTTTCAGCTCGTACGTGTATATTATTATTCGACGTAACGATGATAATCTTGTTAAATTGATACGTTGGATATACAGAGTGACGGATGGAGTCGGTTTGATATTCGGTTCGCAGCGAGCCTGAACGGACGATTAATATCGCAAATCAGCTTAAAGCAGCACGACCGTATTGCACTATTGATTCCACTTAATGACTGCAGTCATTAATGCCTGGCGGTAGTTTCATTGATGACGAATCGTCGTAGAAATCACCGGCAAGATCGTCAGTGGAGCACGTAACTTCGCTACTCAAGCAATTAATTCGTTCCGCAGGGTACGGAAGGTACCTTTGATTTATCTCGTTAGTGATTCCGTGATTACGATGAACCTTGGCCGCTGCACCTGTGTCTGGATACGGGGGCGAACTCAAAGGTCAGTAGCACGCTGCAGAGATCTTGCGAAACTTAACAAACTTGCTGGAAACGTTCTTCCATCGCCTGATTTTCGTTACACTATAATTTCGCGGGGGAGCAATTGCAGCGTTAACGAAATACGATATTACGCACGTGTCGCCTTTATTACCATCTTTCGCCCTTTCTCTCTCTTAATTGCACAAAGCGATCTAAAGAAACGTTGGAAGAACCTCCGAGGATCTTGCGCTCGTAGAAACAGATCTTCATGGGTACCTACAGTACTCGCGAAAATTGCATCACTAAATCAGAAAGTTGCAAATTCCCTCCAGGCACAGTTGATTTGTGGAGCCACATTAACTCTTCTGCCCCTTTTTATGCCATCTTAAATAGTTAAGTAAAGCAAACTCTGGTTCACGTTTCCACCGGCGTTTGTTATTCGCTTTCGAGGCGGCCCAGCTCTCGCTTTTGCCGCCGCTTTCTTACACTTCTTGCTGCATATTTGTAGTCGATAGCGGTTTCTCCGTCGCAACACGGCCCACCGTAATTTTTAACGTCCCTAAAGCTTTCTTTGGGTTGCTTCATTTCCTAATCAATGGCTTATATAACCAGGCCGCGTGTCTTTATTCTCCCTTCGACACTGCCTCATTAGCCTTCTCGACTCCCGTCGTTCTGCTTGTCTTTCGCGGATGCACCGAGCACAGGGCTGTCATACATACGCGGGCAACGTGCTACAGTCTTGCAGCATCGTTCGTACGTTTTGTACATGTCGGCTAATAATCCTTGCCGTCATGTGACTGCAGAAAGACGCTGTTTCTACGAGGAAGCAACGACAAAGCGCTCGCACGCCAACGGACTTACGTATCGTCGGAATCTAATAAGGGAACCTCGCTAGGGGATTCCTCCGTTTTTACATGCTCCCCTGTCCTCGCGCTCCTTTCCCTCTTTCGCATTCGACGTTCTGTAACGAGCGTTTCCAGCGCACGCTCTCCGGACGACCAGCCGCTCCCGTCCTTTTCGTATTTTCGCAGCTACTACGCTCATCGGGCGGACTGCGCGAACAGCATTTCTATTGAAATAGAAACCAGATAAGGGAAATGTGGAATGCCGCGCGAGAAAGATCGTTCATTCCTCCTTTTATTGTCAGCCGGAGAAAAAACAGGCTGGCCCGAGCGTTCGAAGTGAAATTCCTTTGCCAGCGGTATTTCCTAGGCGCACACTGTGCCGCGCGCTGTTCAGCGTCGCGAAGAATTTCTGGAGAATTGTCTCGGCGCTTGGAACAAGCGCAGGTGTATTCTTTATTACCCCGGAATAGAGGTAAGAGTTCTGCCCGCCCCGAGGTCCCTCCTCCACTATTCATCTCGTCCCTCAAAACACCTACATTGGATCGCGTCAGGTCCGATTTCGTTTCGTACTACGTATCGCGATAGAAGATTGACGGGAAACGTAGAGAGAATGTATTTATAGAATTACGTGATACGATCGATAAGATACGCTGATATGCATACATACCATATCCCACCCATGGTAGTGACACATGGAAACGAGGGAAAGCTGTAGCTATCGCAACTGAACTGTGCGGAATTGCATTCTTCCTCTGTTTCACCATTCATCGTTTATACTACTTGCTTCCTTATCCATACCACTGTCACTCTGTAATTACAGTGGGCGCTGTCAGTTTCCTAGTAGATTCTCCTACTTAGTCAAGGTCAGCGTCTACCGTGCCAGCGTATCGATACGTATCAGAATCCTCTGCAGAGACGATGCATCGTCATTTCATACACCGGCGTAATCACACGCGCTCCTTAATACTCGAGGAAACGATTTCCCCGGAATCCCGCGCCATGAATTCGAAATCTGTTTCCCGTCGAACGAGGACCGAAATCCAGAGGCACTCGAGTCTCTTCTGGTATCCCCGACGAGGGGGTGGGAGAAATCCTTATCCCTCTGGGGGATTCTCGCAAGGGTGGATCCTCGACGAGGGCACTTGAACATTTTCCACGCGAGACGATGCAGGGTAGGTATCGAGGGAGACGCACGACGGCCATCGGCGGATCCGCGACGGGGCGGCTGATAAGGCGCGATAAGGTATCGGATTCACGCGTCACGTAAATATTGCCTCTAATATAGCCGCGTTGTAAATACAACGGCGGCTAGGTTTTACCGACGGTGTCGGGCGACATGTTCCACGGGCTCCTCGGCTCCCGTCACCGCGCCGGGCCGCGTTTTCATGCCATTGAAACGCTCACCGCCGCGGGGGAGAAAAAGCATAGGGTGGAAAGTATCCCATTAACGTGTGCACGCCAACACATCACCGTCACCCGTGCACAGACGTGCCAGCCGTGGGACAGATACAATGCGGGGGACGCGAGCGCGAGACAATGACGACGGAGAACGCCGACAAGAACTTCTCGACTGGTATTCATACGTAGACGCCTATTGTCTCGAGTTGTTCGAAGGCAAAAGACACGGCACGCGTACTAACTTTCGTGCACACCCGTACCAATACATCCTCCCCCCTTAGCCTCGGCATGCTTTTCCATGGAATCTGCCCGCTCCTCGACCATCCTTCGCCCCTACTTTGCGGTTTGCCACCATCTCTTCTTGCATCGTGCTTTTTAGTTTATTACGTTTCGGGGGTGCTCCCTTTTTGTCCGCGGTACCCGAACGCAGCTTCGTTTTCATAGCCCTTCCGTGCTCGTACCGTGAATGCACTTTAAGGGCCGAGGGTGCACGTGTGTTCCTCGGTGCGCCAATTCTTTCGAGGCAGGTTCATTCGACCATACGATGCGGGATGCGGGATGTTTTTCATTCACTTCGGCGACTGTTGCGCGCTCATAAATTGTCTGGCCGTTTCCCCGGGTCCCCTTTCTTTTAAAGTATACTGCATTTCCCTTCCATTTAATAATTTCAGTCTCGATTTACCGAATAGTCGAATTTTTATCCGCCGCTTCCCCGTTGCCTATTGGGTTTCAATCGGCATCTGGCCGCACGCCAGCTTGTATAGATATCAAAACGGCGTCATGTACGCGGTCGAGGGTAATTTTAAGTGGCTCGGGATAATTAATTTGCAAAAGAAAAGGTAATTAAGTGATATGCACCTGTTGGTAGTACCCGGCGTCCGTTTGTTGCCGGGCTTTGAATACATATTTACGCCAGCGATGCCGAAATATACGGGTCTTTTAAATTATTGCTTGCCATCCGGTTCACTGATATTGTTCCACGGATATTTCAGCGGTAAATGGGAGTTTTTGTGCGCCGATGGGGGCAACGACTCTCCCCCGGGATAAATATTATGGTTTCTCGTTTAATCGATGTCGCATTCTCTTTATTTCGTTGTTACGCGTTCGGTTCCAATTAAAGTTGCTCTGTTGAATTATTTATGAACGAATGAGCAGATACTTCCTGTTACATGAAGCAAAATTGTAACGGGCAGAACTGCAGTATTCTTCCCGCCCGTGTGTTTGTAATTATTCGAGCATTCTTTATGGAATTTGTGTATGCAAAATTCATGTCACGTGTAAACAGATTTAATAAGAAGGAAGAACTGCGGGCTCGAAACTTTAGCCTCTCCCGTATTTCATGCACTCGTAAAGTCACGACTTCTATGAATTGCGAGGACCGTCCGTGTCCACTTCACCTATTACATTATCACAAGAGCGCGTTACGTGCAGTCCAGCGATTGTTAACACGGAAAAATTAGTATCGAGATCCTTTCGTGTCTCCCAGTCCTGTATTGAAACGCTCGAGGTTATCGTTAACGCACCATCTACGAATAAGCTTATACATAATTCGTACGTTTGATTAAAGTAAAGTTCTAGACAATGTCCTTGTCAGATAAAATTGAACTGTCATGGGTACAGCTGATGTCGACACAAGCAATAGAAGTTTGATTCCTTTCTGTGTCACGCATGGAGATCCGTTCCAAACCTGCTCCTTACCACGTAGGAACGTCGACTATCGCATCGGCAGGGTGCACTTTTTCGCACGATAGAATAAAGTCTCTCGATCATCGTCCTACGACAGTTCGGATTACACGCTCGCCAGCGCGTGCGACTACTGTTCGCATGTGTACCATGGCGACTTGGGTGAAGCCATTCTTGTGTGTCACAGTTAACCTTAGGCTACTACTTGCTCGTGAAGATTCTAGCGCGATTGTCTGGCATTTATTAGTACAGTTCATTGCTTCGAATCTCTCCTGGCTTGGTGGATTGGCGTAACTAGTTAGGGGGCCGGGTGGGCCTGGCCCCCCTAAAATGCGGATTGGCCCCCCCAAAACTTGGAATACCCCCCCCATAACGTGGAATTAGTGTTCCTGATTTCTCGATATTTTTCGCATCTCGAGAAATGAGAAATCAACTTATATTTCTCGAGAATTCTCGAGAATTCTCAAAAAATTAAAAAAACATTGCAAATTGTATATTTTTGTAATAATGTTGATAATATTTATCTAGATTTTTATTCGGGTCTAAGTTACACAAAACTTGTGTAAATGAAAAAACAGACATTAAATATAATCGATAAATTTATTTATCTCATACAAAATGCGAGCAAGGTGAAACATTACTGTTTTGTTTTAAAATAGTTTTTTAAAAAGCACAATGCGTCTAATGTCGCGTCAGCCAATCTACTTCTTTTCTTTGTGACAAAATCCGCGGCTGTAGAGAAATTTCTTTCATTCTGAGTGGATGTTGGTTTAATTGTATATAGGGCATCCAAAAGTTGTAAATTTGATGTGCTTTTCCCAGTGGACTCAAAAATATGGAATTCCTTTGCTACAGTCCGGAATTTATCGTCTCCTTGGTTGACATTGAATTCCTGTAGGTATCTGCGATTGATAACTCCAATTGTTTTTTTAAAGGTAATTCAGTGTCAAGATCTGTAAGGTTTTCAATATTTTCAGGAGAATCGCGGTTATTCTTATATTCTCCGAAAAGTCTACTTAGAATTTGTTTCGTCGCTTTATATATGTCTGCCTTGGATGTTAAGTGGAAAAATGCGCCCTTTGAATCTTTTTGATACACAATTTGAACTACATAGCTGAAAATTGATTTCTGAAAACAAATAGGATTTATAATAATTTTCCTACACTTAAGTTTCTCGAGAAATACTGTAATTTCTCGAGAAATGAGAAATAAGAAATTATAGAATTTCTCGAGAAATTCTCGAGAAAGAATTCTCGAGAAGGAACACTACGTGGAATGTCCCCTGCCTAGAAACTGTCAAAATAAGCAAAAAACATTCGTCCGTTAAATGATCAATATTTTTTTATCCAGTTTACTCTTTGTTTTAGTGTCAAAAATACTTAGGTAAATGATTGTTATAAAATGTGCATGTATATAAAGATTTCGTCTGCCCATAAAAAAAGAGAGCGAGGGAGAGTCAGAGGGGGGAAATGGGGTCTGGCCCCCCCAAGAAAAAAATCCCAGTTACGCCAATGGCTTGGTGGAAGCCAGGCTGATCAGCAGGTGCAAGCAGGTGCGTGGAAGGATATACCTACACACGAGTTGCCCCGTGACCTTTTCGCCAGAAGTGTGTTAAGAAAAGATCCCTGTCAGACATCTACGGACATCCACCTGTTCGAATGTCTATTTACCTCTGAACAACATATTCTGAAGCCATTACATCCGGTCGGTCTTTCTCTTGACACAACCTCTAGAAACGCGTCGGTTCAATCGAGCAAAGGAAACGTAGGGATTCGGGGCGATCGGAGTAAAATGGTAATCTGTGCGAAACTTATTTCTTGATTTGGATGTGTGACGATGAGGAATCAAATGAAGTGTGGATCTGCCATTGATTTTCAAGCACTTATTAAATATTAGCGAATGAAATCGGAGCAAGGATACAATTGTCGGTTCGCGGTTCGATCGATAAACTAATTGACGTGTGTAAAATTGACCTAGAGGCCCCTTTGAATCTGAACAAGTCTAATTGCGCCGGGGGCTTTAAGTCTGTTCGATAAAACGTGTCGAAGCAACGTCTCGTTACAACGTCTGGCCGCGTACACTGCCTTTCATTACGTCTCCGTGTCAAATTCCGTGTACTGGCCGTAAGGGAGTTAATCAACGTTAACTTTTTACCGCGATAAGCGTAATTCCCCCAACGGCGTAGTGGTTGACCCAGTGAAATATTGACTTTGTTGCTGGTGGACTAACACGACACGCACTGGCACGTGAAGTAGCATTTTCATATATCGATTCATGTAAATCCAACGACATTTTCAACCTGTCGCCGCGATAATCTACATTTATGTCGCCGTACGCTCGCAGAACTTACGTGCAAAATCCTCGAAGGAATTTGACACGTTCAGCGTTTGCAATCCTACACCTTCGAGTTCGTTTGCGGCCATTCGTATTTATTTTCCCGCGCCCCTTGCAGTTTGTTTTCCACGGGTAGAAAGAAAAATAGGGCAAGAATTTTTCCATACCTCCGGCATTGAACACGCAAAATATGGAGTCGGTCTCCCGAGGCACCGTACAAATCAAAATACTCGGTCCGGGATTGAAACGGGGGAGCATATTTTCATCCAGAGTGCCTCCCTTTTTCTGATTATCTTCCTCGGTCACCAGCAATTGCACGAATCAATATCTCCACCGTATATTTAATTTTAGATGGAGTATTACAACCCTCGAGCCATTGTCCACTATAGCGCACATTGTGCATTATAGCGCGTGTCCGTTTTAAGGGGCCAGATCCTGCGCAAGGAGCAACAGCAGTCGCAGCGGCACTATTGTTCCCGAAATAACCCTGGAAAGAACAATTCCGCCAGAGTCATTAAGACGCGGGCAATTAAGATATTAACGAGTTCACGGGTGGCGCGATAATTATAATTTCACATGACCGGATTGATTACTTCGTTAGCGGGTCATTCCTTTTCACATCGATACGAGAGCAGTCGGTCAAGTGGATTTTATATGTCGCTACCGATTCTTTTTTCCCCTCGCCCCGCCCGGCCGCCATTTACCCGCGCAAGAAATGGAATTCCCTTCTCGTGTTCGAATAGCTTGATCGGGCCGTGTGCGCGCTCGTGTGTGTGTGTGACTATCTGTCTGCAGCGCGCTCGTCGAATGCATATATGGAAGCCGTTTCAAGGCGAGGCTCATTGTCGTTGAAGTGTCGCACGTGAATTGCGGCGAATTGATTTATTCAGATGGTGGATGTTGAATGGAAAATCGCGGAACATCGAAATCGAATTCACGAGCTGCGGCTTCAATTTCCGCGTATATGTCTCCTCGGTCTCTGGACGTGGTTAAAAGTGGCCGGTATTTATAAAGCCGACGACGTGTGTCGAGGTTTCGCTACGGTCAAACAGGCCTCTATAGACTCGAGAATCTTTCAATCTTGGTACAGCTCGCTATTCATTGTCGCGATATGAGGAATTGATCCCGAAGCTGGACGGGGGTGAATCTGTGATAGGTGGTGAGTCGCGTTGCAGCTCTTCGCTGATAGGTCCATTGCCAGCATCCCTCTTTAATCCTCGCGTGCATCAATTTTCTGTATAAAAGCAGTTATATCGCAGATATCAGTCTTACAAACATTGAAATTTGAAATGAACGAAATGATGAATTTGGGACGCGAAATACCGTGGACGCGTTTAAACAAAGCACAATTAGGTACTTCTTGGCTCTGGTGATTTTTCTACCACCGTCCAATCGACGCGACCGATGCCGGGTCGGAGGGGGCGAAATGAAATTACCCATTGGCCCGTTTGCGTTAAGACAAATAAGTGGAATAACCCAGTTTCGTTTTAATTGTTCCGAAAGTTCGGCCGGCGTACGTACAGTATGCTTTTAATCGAGCCGGTGCGATTTAATTCCATTTACGGGCGCCGGACCCGTTTGCGCGCGTTACACGCAGCTGATTCAGCGAGATCAAATGGCTGGCCGATTGCTAGCATTATCCCTATCACGGGGCCTTGTAACCACCAGCTCCGGAACGAATTGCTCTCTGACACGGCCCGTACCTTTTCTGTTGCAGTGAAGAAGGCGCGGATCGTCTGCGAGGAAGGTTTGTATCCAGAGGAAGGAGAGACGAGACAGCGGAGCAGGAGAGGGATCGATTAAAGGATTTAGAACGAGGAACAACCGACTGCGTCTAGTTGTTCCTGGCTGGTCCTCAAAGCTTACACGAGCGTGGCGCGAGTCCCCGTGCAAACTGCGAACGATCCGTCGCGGTCGTTCGATTGTTCCCCAAAATTGGAATCGAACCCCGATACTTTCATAAAACGGAGCCCCTGCTCACGCTCCAGTTCTAAAGGCCGTGCAAAATTTGTTGCACTCCGATTGGAACCGTTCCAAGTTAAAGGTTGTGTGACTCTTCAACCGGAATATCGTGATGTTCTGTTCATGCCGAAGTAATTTTTCCGCGGCGGCGGGACAGAGATCCCCGCGACATTACAAATGGGCGCTTTCTCAGAAGCATTTCGTTCGGGGGAGGATTTTTGGTCGACGTAACTCCGTCGGCTCGTCTTCAGACACGCGAATAACGCTCGCCCCGTTTCTCCTTACCGTATCAAGTCCTGTAGCTTCTGTCCTTGTCTATTTTTCACCGAGCCGCGATCGCTGTCGCGGGCAATTTTGTCTCCCCTTTTCGTACAGTTATTATATTAAGAGAGAGCTTGTGCATTCTTCGAACCATCGCCCGCGCGCGTCACGCGATCAGCTCGACAAGCGCCGGAGCTTGAACGCTCGGCTCTGAGCGCGCGGGAAATCATTATTCCGCGTTTAAATCGCGCTGTTTCGCATTCGAGGATTTCCCGGTTTCCAACGGGACGCGATATCTGGCCGAGGCAGCTTACATCGGCCGGAAATATCGTGTTTTATTTCGAGGCGAAATAATCCGCTCGGCGTGGAACTGGAAATTAACCACCGTTTCCCGCGACGTCGCTGTTTCTGCTTGTTGCATTATTTCAAACGCCAGATACGTTGCGGCGTGTCGGCGGGCGCCTTTTATAATGCCACGTTAACGTTTAAATTCTCCGGATCGCGGTGTAATTTCCTGTTACGTCCGCGATGCTGCGTCTCGCATTGTTCCGCGCCGTGACAGACGAGAGCCTTGAGACTTCAGTAACTTTCCATTCATATCGCGCAGCTTTTTCTGTACCGCGGATGCCAGCACGTGTGCTGCTCGTGGCGAGCTACCGCTCGAGATAAGCATTATTTTTCTCGATGCGCCACGTGTCGGGGATTGTGGATGCGACGAAATTCTCACAGCGACGCGCAAACGCCTGGGAACGTTAGAAAACAAGTACTTTCGATGGGCCTGGGCGTGACTGGATTGATACGATATGTTGTAACGAAGCTGGGATTAATTTGGATTCTCCTCTTTCATTCTTTTCTTCTTTACGCTACGTCGGTTCTCTCGAGCGAGCTAACAACGATAGACGCGATAGGGACCATCGTCCTAGATGCACAGAACCAAACGCGGAGAGCTGTTTGTATTTGGTTCGCAGAACCAACGTTTACTTCGTGTTTCCACAATTCTGTGCAACGTCTTGGGGATTAACGCGATTGCTCCGTCAGTATGTGCAGGCTTCCGCGAAGCCTGGCTCTGTCGATATTTAGTCCCACGACGCTAGGGTGGCTCCCGGCAGTACCGTGCGGCGATGCAGGTAAACAGATCTGAAAGTCGTTAGAAGATACGTGCTGCCGAATAAAGAATCGGCTACAGGCACTTTAACGCGCGGGAAGAGAAATTGTTTCGGGGAGTCGCGATTACAGGCAATATATCACCGGAGCCGGGCATAAAGCGTCCCTTACGCGCCACAACGTACATAGCCGCTGTAAATGCGCGCGAGATTTCACAGGGAATAAGGTCTGAGGCGCGTGTTTCAATTACACCAGACAAGCCGGCGCTCGTGACTGTCTGCTCCAATTAAACGACAGCCTCCGTAATCGTCATTAATAACTCGCTTAGCAGCAATTATGTTAACTGTAATTTAATATCCGCCGATAATGGGAATCCTCCCTGTTCCGCAAAGCAGTCGGAACGCGTACCAGCGCGAACGGGATCCGGCATCCGCGGGACGCCGAACAGTCCACGTCCAAACAATTGCAAACTTTCCTCGACTTCAATCTTTCCGAGCTCCCTCGATCTACGATCTCGTCAACCGTCTTTGCCGCTGGTCGCCGGCCGAGCAGCTATTAATTGGCTCTGTTTAAATGCTGTTTCGATTCGGTAACCTTTACCCACCGCGTCCCACCGCTCTCTATCTGCCGGGACAGTACCGTTGCACACGAAGCAAAATGTCGGGGGTGACGGGCGTGTACCATTGGTGCGCGCACGTCTGCTATCGTAAAGCCTCGTTCGGACCTTTTTTCCACTGAGTTATCGGGGGCTCGCAGGTCGTCGTGTACGCGCGTGCACTGGCCGGCGCGGGCGAGAGCTTATGGAGCTTTACGGTTCGCCTGCAGCGCTTCCTGGCCGGGCAGAAAGGGACTCTCCGTATCCTTCGTAAATTGAGAAACGATCGCAGTTTCCACGGGAACGTTACGTCCCTATATACGTCCGCTCCCGTCCCCTTATCGATTCGGCGCCGGCTTATAAATGTTTCCCGCCGCGTCGTGGGTTGTTAGACGGGTCAAGCTTCGAGTGATCATTGGAGAATATTCTCGCCGAACGGCAATACCTCGTGCCCGTTTAATTACGCGACAGAGGGACACTCCGGAGCCCTCCAAGTTTCCATAAATAACGCTTTAATTGTCCGCGGAATAACGACGCGCAATAGAGACCGTCACGCTGTTCGATTCTCATTACGAACCGTCACAATTCACCTTCCGAGTGGCAACAGCCCGGTTATCCACGGGAATATTTCATTATTTGTTTCGTCCAAGGTGCCGCAGCCACAAAGGGGATGGCGGTGGTTCTCTGAAATTAAAAGATTCTTTTTTCTCTTTTTTTTTATTATTTATAACCGCGCGCGCTGATGCTGTGGCGACGGGGGAGGGCTACGCTGGAAATGTAATTCCGCGGTGGTCGCGCAGCGCCGTATATTAATTAATATCTCGGCATTCACGGGTAATAAGAGAATTCGCGTGCGCATCGAGAGCAACGATTCAACCGCGCAGCTATATTTAACGCGGATTAAACATCGTCGAATCATTTATTCACATTATAGGCGGACGAGAAGGTATTCGTCAGAAATAGATACTCGTGAGCCCAGGCTCACCGTGCGTTTCAACCGCCGCGGAAAACCGTGCTAAAACTGGTATGGATCCTAGCCGAGTAACATTTAATTTATTGGTCGCGCGGGGTAAATCCCGGCTGATCCAGCCGTAAATAATTTTTTCCCCCGATACTCCGGTGCCGCCCAGTGATCCAGCGCGTTTGTCAACGTCGACATTCCCATTTTCGCGGGACGGATTCCTTTTACGGTCGTAGTCTCGTCCCCTTCGCGCGATCAATCGGAGTCGAGCAAGCTTCGCGGAACGGTTGCCCCCACGCTCGTGAAAGCGAGACAATCGTCGGGATCGCAACGGCATTCTAAACGATCGACGACGATTTACAGCGGCACAGTTCAACTCCTATGTAACACTGAAGCTGCAGAACGTGAAGTCAACGACAGTCACTGTGAAAGGGGCCAATCCATGCTGGGAGCAAGACTTTCTTTTGTAAGTATACACGCGCCGTGGCCCTTCGCGAACCGAGGGGTAGCGATCCCGCGACCCCTCGGTCCCGCAGAGGTTCCCGAAGTTTTCCCAATAAAAACGACAGAGCTACCTAATTACGATCGATGGGTCAACGGACAGGGGAAGCAAGCGCAACTTTGAAATATCGAATTTGAAATTCGATTTCCAAGCTTACGATTTGATGGTACACCCTCGAGTGTTCTACGTTCGAGAGAACTTTCCACCCAGCTGGGTAATACCCAGTGGCCGGTGCTGAATAAAAATGATAAGGGAAGACAGAAATTGTGGAGCTCGGAGTGTGCGCGTTATCGGTGCCGCCGTTCATTACTGAGTTTGCGTCAAGGCTCGGGACCGTGGAGTTTCGCGATCGACTATCGAACCCCCTTAAGAGGTAATCCGATCTATAGCTGATATATAAATAGGTGCTTAGCCAGCACAATGGGATAGCGCGTTCACGATAGCGCGATTAGCTAATCGCTGGTTATGTTTCACATTTTAATCTTTTTTCGTCACCCTCCCTCCCCCCCTTCCCTGATATTTTCCGCTCGCCTTTATCGATTTCTTGGTTCTTCGAGCCGACGAAGCGGGCTCGCTTTTTACTCCGTGGTATATAATTATCTTTTATTAATAATTTTGTTGTTGCAACTTTTCACTGCCATCGCTTTGTCATTATTCAGCGGCTAATTTTCCCTATTAAGGGAATGCGTAAGTAAGACAGAATTTGAAGCAGTTGTCTTTTACATCGTTAGCCGATCTTCGCCTCTTTGCTCGAGGAATATCGTGATCCTTGAATGGAAGTTAACGCGACGGGGTAAAGTTGACGATTTCGGTGTTCGTTATTAAAGTATAATAAATTCGTGAATTAGAGGGCGTTGGTAATTAATAGGTAATGACCGGCTCGTGCATTTTCATCGGGTGATTATTAATTTCATTCCGGGGGCTACGTTTTTAATCACGGTTGAGCGTTTTCGTCGCTGAGGCAAAAAATAAGACCGCGTCAAGTGCTCGGGGATGAAGAACGCGGTATCGATCGACCGTGGAAAATATATAAGAAGGACAATTGCTAGTCGCGGCGGAGGGAAATAGGAGAATTTTGGACCTTAGCTCCCTAGTATATCCCTACCGGCGCCTGTAAATCCTTACTTGCCAAGTTGCGAACCTTTAACCTACTTCTCCCGTGACGCGCGGCTACGTATACCCGGGCCGCTTTTAAATCGTATTTATTTAACCTGTGACGAAGTAACCCCCTAAAAATAAGAGCTTCTCGGGGTTGTACCGATCAATTTCTCCCTATTTAGATCACTTGTAACCGACTGTACGTATAAATACCAGCATCTGTACATACAATTTTCAGATGTCATTCAGCTGATCAATAAGTCCATTCAGATTTCTAAGGTATGATCCTCGCGAGCAGATCGAAACATAATTGTCTAGTCAACTTTCGTATATACAAGTATTTCAACAATCCACGCTCGTTTCTCGAACGGACTCATTACTCAGCTTGATAGATGGTCAAACGACCTATATTGTCAGTTCATTGTGTTCATATGTCTCAGCCGTTGTTCTCGGCATTGAAATTTACAAGCACAGTCGCTCCTCTAAAATTGAACACCGAATCCCTCTGTTATCTAGCGAAACGAACGATATGAACACGGGCCTTCTGGTGGAGGTCTGGTGCAAGGGTTTCCTGTGGGATCGTTTCCTGGGCTACTACTACGTACCGCTATCAGAAGTGTCCTACATGAATGAGGTAACGTCTAAACAGTCCTACAATACATCCAGCACGGTATCGACAGGGAAACAAGAACAACAACACGTATCCTCCGACAGCATGCGCGACACGAACAGCAATACACAGCCACCAGACATCACCAGCACGGTACACTAATTGATACATGCACGTATAGCTAGATTCCCCCTTCTTAGCGCGCCCTCGCTTTTGGATTAATTCTAGCCGCGCATCCTCGCGCTGCCGTACTTCCGATCCTGTCGCGGCGAAATCACGAAATTATCCACACCGGCAGAGCTTTCTGTTATTCGTGGACGTCGATTAAGCCCGGGGCCGATACGGCGTGGCACGCGGAACGCTTATCGCCGCCGGCTGGATCTGTCTGCGCACCGCGACGTCGAATTTATCAAATCACCCTCGATCGTTATTCGTCATTCGCTTTATATACAAATAGAACGAGGAATGGGGCAGAGGCACGGTAAAGAAAGGGGGCAGGGGGTTCACGGATTGTCTCCTCCATATAGAGCAGGTTCCCGAGTGGTTGTTCTTATGCTCATGATCCAGTTTGGGGTAAACGAGGTTCGCAGCATTCGAGATTTACCGCATGAACGTGTCGCTGATCCCTAAGCAAGTATTTCGCAGGTTTCGTGACGCTTAAGCGCTTCGAAGGAACAGTATCTTACAATCAATCTAGATCTACCTTTAAGCTACTATAAAGTGGAAGCACGTCTACTATCAAACGTTCCTCCAGCTCGCCAATAATACGATACACCGGGGAGAGGCGACGCTATTGTTCAACCAACGACTGTAATTTCTTCCTTTTGTATCGTCAGACTGCAAGTTCAGTGTGCTTATGTGTGTGTTCAGCTCTCTGGATTTGGTAAAAAAATTCACTGTTCCCTGGGCATTTAACTTTCAAACAAACACGGGGGGTACGTTTTTTAAAGGGATGACGTCGCGGAGCCGCGAACAGTCCCCGGCTGCGTGCTCTCCCTTCTGCGCGGTAAAAATACTCGTCCCTTCACACTGAAACGGAGATTCCGGGAATGTGAACACGTGGAGGGTGGAAGAAGACCGCTGTATCGAACGCCGCTAAAAATGTCGCGAATTTTTTATTTGCACCGCGATGAAAATCGACGACCAACCCCCTTCAGCTCCCCTCCCGTCATTACTTCCTCGGTAATTTCCGCGTGAATGGCAGCCACGGGATCGCGCTCCATCGAGCATGAACTTTGCTCGATTTTGTAACACGGAGAAAAAGAGCGTGGCGAAACAGGGGCGCGGGCTAAACGGGACATGCTCACATGCTTTAAACGGCGTCGCGTGCGTGCGACCGATCCGTAAACGTTGCCCGTAAAGAGGAGAGTCGTATGTGCGAGGGTGGCGCTTAAAAAGTCGCAATAATTTCGGTGGCACGGTACAGTTACTCCGTTAGACCCTCTTGCAAATAACTTCGCGGGGAGACCTGTGCTGCGGAAATATTTCGACTGGATATAAATATTTGGAGTGAATACTCATTCCTGGCACGAAATGTACTGTGCGCGCTGTAGATAGAAGGTTTTATCGGATAGTCCTTTTACGTTTTTTCACTTCCCTCTGATATGAGGAAACAGTGAATGCTTTTCAGTTACAAGTTCCACTCAATTATTCGTAGCTGAACGATTATTCTAGATATCCCATGTGGACGTTCGCGAGTTTGCGGTAACAGTGTCTATTTCTCTCGCTCGCGAGTTGGATTCGCAAAAGCGTTTGTCCTGTTCTGGCTCGGCCAGTAGTGGCGCGTGCATCGAGTGGAGATCATCGAGACCGCTCCAAGTTCTTGCCGATCGAAATACGAGCATCGTTCTGGCGCTACAAGCGAAATGAAACTGAAACGAGTGTTTACAGATCGAGCAAGCACCGGATCAATCGACGCCAGTTGTACGTTCGATGGGAGCGTATAGCGAGCTTCGGGTTAGCTTCCATGATGTCGCGGATGCGACGTCGGATTGGTCTCCGCCGTCGGTCCAAGCCGGTCGATAATGCGATTACCGGTGGGCACCGCGTTTGTTTCCTCCGTGACCGCCAAATAAAATGTAATATCTTGAAGCATCCGTCCGCTCGTTCAATCGAATCGCTGGCTTATCTGTTTCACGGGGATTAATTTAATTTCAAGCGAAAAAGCTTCTCTCCACTTTCCTTGCGACACTGTTTGCTGAACTGTTTCATGCGCGGAATCGAGAATTTTCGTAAATCAGTTTTGTCCCACGCGTTGTTCTTTTTCAACAGCGAACAATAAACACTATATTTAATCTACTATTCCTTATTTTCTATTCCCTTGAAATCGGTACCTTAAATTTGTAAACTTTTGCGACCCTGTCATTGATTGAATCGCATTCGTCGACATTTCACGCTGGAACACATCGTTCCGCGTCTCAATCTTCGAGCCGGGTCACGCGAGACTGATAAAACTGATTCCGAGATCCTTCCTTTTAACCTGCCGTCAATTAGACCGTCGTTTCCCAGCGTTGGCTGCCGTGACGAGCTGAGAGAAACGACTTCCTGTTCCCGGGCCACGGCCGTTTCCCCGTCATCGGGTGCATTACGCGGAAAATCGGCCGCGTAGCGGGAAAAACGATGGAAGCTTCGCGATGAACTGGAAGTCAAACTCGTAAAGGAACGAAATGTCTGCACGCAAAGGCGCCCTCGTCACCTCCTTGCAGTCAAAGGAACTGCTTTCATTGTACCGCGCCCCCTCCTACCGCCCCCGCCGAATATCCAGGCTATTCATCGGCGATCGATCCCGTGCTCGAAGAAGAAGCAGTTTCCCGCCTAGGTGAACGAGAGGCCGAATAATTATCGTCGGAAAATTGAGAAAACCGTGTCCGACGATGGCCTCGGCGATTTATGGCGCGGCCCGTTCACCAGCCACGGATTTACAATTCATATTATGGTAATTCTCCCTATTAATAATTAGCGTCGGGATGTTAATGCCGGTTGGAAACGTAATTTCACTTATCGCGCGGTCCGTCGGCGGTTTCTTCGTTCCGCGGAGTACACGGTCCTGGGGAAACTCTGGCGATATCGATTCGCATATAAAGTTGGCCGCTACTTAGAAGTCGTATGACAAATTGGTCGCGTAGAGCAATTTCGCTCGGTGAATGATGCCAGTCGTTCTTTACGTAAACACCCACTCGGTGATCGCGTTGATGCATCTTTGTGGGCGAGAGGCGAAAAAAAGAATTCCGTTTCACCAGCGTCACTGTGTCCCCGTTCGCCACGCTCCTTGTAGCTTCCGCGCTCGTTAAAGACTTGGTGATTTTTCTTCAGCTCGTTATGCGAAGTTGACGGTTTAGATTGGCAGTACTCCGCGGGACATCCAGTAATTGTCTTTCCCTCTAGTTTGCACGTTTAAATTTTGTTCGTCGAAGTTACCCCATTGAAAATCAGAGAGACCCGTCTTCCTCCAACGGCGTCTTTGAGACAAAAGGTGCGAAAGCTACGACGAAATTAGAACCCGTCACCTCCGGAATCCTCGGGTCGTTCTACGAGGTTCTTGAACCCCTTGGAGCATTTCTCTGGAAAGTATTTCGACCCAGGGATCCCTTTATCTTCCATTCTTTCTTCATTTGTGAGATACGGTCCACTGCACCTTCATACGGCGATAGAAGGGAATTCATGCTAATTAAATTGGTCGGCTTCTTTATCTAAGAGGAGACCGGGGGAGGAGGTACGAGGGCGTGACTACCCGTGCATCCCGCTAAGTTTCCCTTTTCTGCAATTTAAATCTCTACGAACTGGCTTAAAGAATCCTTTATTCTGTTGCCGGGTGGCTTCGGTCCGTTCGTTCGCAACTCGTCGCTCTTCAATTTTCGAACTTCCCGTCTGTTGCTGGAAATAGTACACGATGGGACGTGAGCGTAATTACAGAGGTGGATTAAATGTGCGAACATAATGGGAGAAATTTCAATGCGTTCGGGCTCGCAGGGAAGCATTCGGTTCATTGGATTCGCCGCTACCTTTCTCGGAATTTGGACATTACCTGGTCGGGTATTGGGTTTAGTTAAAATAGCTAGTCTCATCCGCGGAACGGTAAGGTATATTATTATCGAAGCGTGGATTCAATTTAGTACGATCATGGAAGCTGCCGGTTGACGAGGTCGACACCAATAGCCCCTTTAAATAGGACGTTACGCTTCGAGCTCGTGAATTTCAAATGGATCCGCCGGCGAGCCGGAGGGGGAATCGGACTTGGTGAATAGGGGGGAGTAGAAGGGCGCGAGGCACGGGAGAAAGTGAAAACCGGGAGGCCCCGTTTGTTTTTTCCGCACGAAGTGCACCAAGTGCATCTTATCTTTCGACGGAGGGTCGGGCAAATTAAATTAGAGGGCAGCCTTACCTCGGATAGGGGTGCAATTCAGTCGCGTGGGGGAGGCCACCCCTTCTTTTTATACACACTCGAATAGTCGCGTCACTCTTCGGCCATCCTCTGCAACCCTCTTGCAACAGATTCGTCGTAATCTTCTTGTAAGCGTTCCGGCAAACGATAGGCTTTAATGTTACGACACGCGACTCGTTGGCGATGCCAGTAAATCGTCCCTTCTCATTCCAACATCTCGGAATTCTCGATTAAAGAGTATCATTGAACATTTTATTCGTGCTAGACAGCTTATTTCCCGGGAAACGGTGCTCGGAAAGAAGGTTTACTTTGCAGCGCTTCCTCGATGGGAGTCGCTCTCTTATATTAAACGCCCCGACGTTATACGCGACGTCCCGTCTTTACGAGCGTATAATGGCCGTCGTAAAATAACAGGAAACGCGGAAATTCGATGCGCCGAAGGCGCGACAGTGCTCGTTCACGTTTCGAGTGGAAGTTGCAAAAATGGTGTACGACACCCGCTCGGGTCACGGGGAAGGGCGGTGGGCATTGTCGTTGCGTCTACTAGAAACTCCTCGAGGTATCGGGCAAATTGAATTACGAGTCGGCGTGGGTGACGTACGTTTCAAGGGTGGGCATGCCTTTTGCTCTTCTTGACTCGATTCAACTGGAAGCTATCAGCCACCGCTATCGCCACCCCCTGCCGCCGACCACGTTATCCACCACGGTTCCATCACCATCACCGCTGACAATTCCCGAGTCTCTTCTGCCCGTGACGTCACTTGGCGCATAGCCAGCTCCCAACGCTCAATGAAACAGTCGGGGAAGCCAAGGCGACGTGGTTGACGTAGCTTTACGTGGCGTCGACGTTAAGCTGCGTGCACACGTTCGCGTTGGACTCTGTGGCAACGACCTTGGCAGGAGATTTCCTGGATTCGTTAGCTAGCGTCTCCCTCGCGCGAACGTTACGATGCTATATACGCGTCGCGCCTCCGCAGTCGATTAGCGAGCGGGGAGTCGGTCGCCGAGGGAACGATTTGGTCCAATGGAAGCTTGGAAAGCTTCCACGCTTGATATTTAACGTTGCATCGTGGAACGGGGTGTAATAATAGGGATAGCAGTAACGCGTCTTCATTGCACCCTTACCGAGTGCACAGCAATACGGGGTAGAGAAAACTGGGCAACTGAGGCTAGTAGTGACGCGAAAAGTGAGATTCAGCGGGAGAAAGGAAACTTCCGCGCCGTTAAGAGTAATTTTGATGAAAGCCTGTTGGGCAACGCCGGGCAAGAGGAGTCGAGTGATACATATTTCTGTCTGGAGAATCGAATGGGAGCACCTTGGCGGAACGGGCTCGCACAGCTCGCAGCTCGGAGCTTCATCGTTGGCGCTTTCGCAAACACGCGTGAACGCTGTTATGATCCCTCCCACTCGCTCTTTGAAGCGACACGATCGCGGTCACGGAGAGAGGATTGATGAATCACGGGCAAGCTCGTTCTTTCATGTTTCTGGACGATCGATCGACGAGCCTGGCGCTCCAGCAGCAGCGACGCTCGCGGAGACAGCGACCGGGGGGGTAGGGGGTTGCATACACGAATCGCGGCGGGGAGAGAGAGGCGAAAAATGGGGAATGCTGGCGGGGAAGGCGGACGTGTGAAAAGGGGACAGAGGTAAATGAGAGTAAATGAGGAATGGTGAACACGAGGAAGACGACGAGGCGGATGTGAGGGGCACGTACGCCGCGACGGAGGGGGGTAACAAAGGGACCGTGGCGGACAAAGGAAGAGGGACGGAAACGAAGAAGGGCAAACAGACGGGGGAACGAAGGGAAGGGCGGAGGGAAGGAGGAGAAGTAAAAGCTGAGGAACGAAGTGAACGGGCTCGGGAGCCGAGGCCAGGTTGCTTTTCCTGTTGCGAGGACAATCTGGGTCAAGCCTGGCTTAAAATATTCATAAAGCTGCACGCGAGATCCACGTACGACCGGTTCGATTCACATTAGAAATGCGCTGACTGGGGTATGTCAAGTAACTCTAGAGGGATGACGATGAGACATCGCCGCTGATTCGTCCTCTCACGTGGTAGTGATCCGTCGGGTAACCGGTGTGTTCGTGCACACCCACTCGCCTCTGACAGAGGCTTGACAAAGCTCTTACCAACACCCTCCGCCTACATTTTCCTGTCCCACGCGGTGACGGTCTGCCATTTCTGGCTGCTTCGGGGCTGCACACGTCGCGACCGCGATGACAACCGGCGACGAAAGCTTTGATTCCACGGGCCGGGGCCGGGTTCCACGCGATGGGGGCATTTCAGGTGGGATATCAAGGCAGGAGCTGTCGCCCGCTGAAAATGAAAGTTCCACCGCGATAGGTGCACCCTCGGACTTTGCTCGTTCGACGCTCGCTTTCGGCGTACGTCGCAGGCGTAATATTTCAATAACTGGGGCGATGCGCTTTGTCTGAATAGAAAACGGATTGCCGGCGATATACGCCCGTTCGTCCTTGCCAATCGGTAATGCACACCGTGAACGAACCTCGCCGCGCGGGAGTATGAATTAAAACTGAATAAGCTATTGGCTCGTTATACCCACCTGACCTACTACCGCCGCAGCAAAAATAATGCCCGGGAAGTGATTCGACGGGCACGATAAGAAGATCGATCTTCCGGCGATTCGAGTTTTCGCCGAGAAGAAGATTACTTTTCGGAATTTGCATTTTCATTAACGGCTTAAGCCTGTTGAAGAGTGCTCCGCCAACAGTGCCATCTCACCCTTTTCCCCCGTCCAACGGAGACGACTTCCCGTTAATCGTGAATATTCGAGAGTTTTTCCAATGGTCTGAATGGCCGGATAGAATTAAACGCCGAGTGGATCGTCGTGGGAGTCGGCGCCAATGGAAGAAGAGAAAAAAAACGACAAATTATCCAGATATATAGCGGGCGGGGTATAAACATCCCGTAAGACGGAGAAAGGCGATGGGAGGGATGGAGGTCAGGCTATCTCTCAGCTTGATGGAAAAAGGATCCAGGATCATCTTCGTGATCCATGGAAGATCTCAGGCTGATGGATGATTCCTTGCTAGCCAGCGAACGTGGGAGAGCAAAAGGTAGTGGAGGATCGATCGACTTCTCCTCGCCCCCGTCTTCTTTTATTCCACCCCCGGCTCCTTTCTTTGCCCAGCAAGAAAAAAAAGGAGAGGAGTGGATGGCTCGAAATCGTTTCTCTAATCCCCGAGAAATCACGTCTGGTCGACACGTGTTCGAGGACTTCTCGTTGTACGCTCGTTACGAGGGTTCCCAGCCGATCAAACGGGGCTTTGTCGGCAGGTCAAACGTTCCGCTGGATTTTCATTTGTACCGAGCGAAAGGGGTCGGAGTTACCTGTTTGCTCATCACCAGGGGCCTGGCGTACCATCGCGTAGCGAATTGTTGACTGGAGAAATTGATGAACGACCGCCGATTCAGCCTCTCTCCTCTCCTTTTGTCCGCTTTTCCTCTCGCCGGACGTTCGTTGCTTTTGCGGGGGACCAAGCTGGACCGCGGACGAGAGTTTTATTGGACAATCGCGGTTAATCTTTCCACATCTGTCCACGGCAATATCAATTTCCCAGAACCGTCCGGTGACAGGTGTTTGAATAATTAAAGGGGCAGGGTTTATTCGACCAGCGAAATGAGAGAATACGAAACACTCTGAACTCTTTCGTTTAGTAATCTTGACTGTCATTTTACATATTCGAGTCTAATTAGGAAATTTATTAGTCACATTCGTCATTTATCGTTAGAGTTAATTGTATACACGAGGTAATCTGCCACGAGAGGATCTCGGAATTGCAAGCAATTTCAATTCACCGTTCAATTAAGTCTGCGCGTTATCGTTCGTCCCCGAATGATTTGCATGCCTCGTCAGCCCGGGGCGAAATAATGTCTGCGCGCATGGAGAAACGGCGTTGCACATGTCAGACAGATCGTCGGTCTTGTCGTCCGTAACAAATGTGCCTGTAAGTAGATGCAGGCCTGCTAACGTCAGACGTAGCAGCGCGCGTCTTCGGAAGCGCGTGATGAATATACGCGTGCTCCGTTCGAACAGCTCACTGCTACCCTCCGGGCGCCATATTTCCAACGCAGTTTCCATCAGGGCCATTCCCGGGTCACCTGAAGTAGCTTACCATTTACATAGCCCGGATTCATTAAGCCATTGGCACAGATTAATGTTCGCTCGATGACACCCTAATATCGCAAGGAAATAAAACATCTTCGCGGAAACTGCGATTGCCATTTTCCAGATCGGTCGTTACGTTTCGTATTGCAACCCGGTCGTTCCACCAGAGACGATAATTCATCGCAGCGAGGAATGCGAGTACTAGAAAGTGGTACAAGGGAATTCCCGATGTCTTCATTAACGCGGTTCTTAATTTCTAGACCAAAGCGACGGGTGTGCTGTCATTAATACACTCCAACGCGTCTCCTCGAGCAGAGACAAGGGAGACACGGGAATCGTCGCATTCGTCAGCCTCGCGCGGCGAATCCGCGCGGCCGTTCGTAATCATTTCTAGGCTGCTGGAGAGTCATTGTGCCGTCGGCCCCTTAATTGCGGGGGCGTCTTGTCCCGTTCGCGAGGTATCCACCCGGCCCCGCCATCCGTTGCGGCTCTAATTCGCTTTTTGTCCCGTCGCGACACCGTTGCGCGAGTCTTTACACCGCGACAACTAGCGGCTCGGGAAAAAAGATACAAGTGTCGGGGGTAGAGGGCGGAGCGCGATAGACGCGAAACGACATTAAGACACCGTGTCGACAGCGACGCTCTATCGTCGCGTCACGCGTAGAAAAGTGCCGGCCTCAGATGTTTCGCCTTTCTATCAACCTTGATCCCGCTAACGCGTACTTCATCGTGCTCGAAACTGTTACATGTTGTCTCGTGATTGCTTTCGCACAGGAACTGTGGTATTGTGCTGGTTACTCACAATAGATGTATTTGTCGCCGAGATTAACAATAATAGTATAATGCAACTGGATGCAGCATTCGAACAGACTGCGAGGCTGTATTATGCCGCGGTACAATTGAAACTTTACGCCACTGCATTGATTAACTGCGAACAGACGACTGTGTGCAAGACTTCTCGATACGACTCTGATGCACACCACGAATGAGCCTCGACTTCGAAACGCATTATCTTCCACTCGAAACTGCCGCGTGTATTTGAAGACTTATTCGTCGAGCCTGCTCCGTACGCTTCTCTTGCTCGTCTACACGCCACGTTGCATAGGAATTTCATTGTTCGCGACTAGAATAATTCTTCTGCCCTGTTTCCTCGACTCTGCGCATATCCATTTCCAGCTGGGGTGCTAAAACTATATAGGTACGTGATCGTAACGCTTCGAGTGGATACAGAATACAGAATCGATCACGCGCGGTCTCTTACTTATTTCGGGCCGTCCTGCCGTCACATGGGCTAGATGACACGGACATCTGCATTATTGAACCAACCTGCGAACATTCCTGCAGCTCCAGTAAATGGATCTCGATTTGTTTGCACTCGTTCGCGTCATATCGCGCAACAGGCTCTTGCGCTAATATCGTCCGGCTGATTCCGTTAATCTTCCCGGCGACTGTTTGCCAGTGGAATCGATCCAGTTCCTTAGCGAGTCGAGGCTGTTTAGCGGACTGCAGACACGCGAGCCCGCTGAAAGATCGTTCCTCCTACGGTTTGTCGGTTTTTAAGAACCAGGTTTAAAACCCGTTTTTTTATATGAATTTGTAAAATTCAGTTATGATCTCAGTTATCTTCATTTTTATTTATTTATTTGGTTTTATATAGATAGAGTAGATTTTAATTTGTTGCATTTGTGTACATTCCATAAATATTAAAAAAACTGAACACTTTGTAAATTAGGTAACTACATAGGTATATTTATTTTCTATTTTAATTATATTTTTTTGTGAACCGGTTCAGCCGGTTTTGGGGGAATAGTGGAATTCGAAAACCGGCCTTTTCAAAAGTCGGGTTTTGTATAAACCCTGTGTCCTCCGGCGCCGGGAACGAGGCGTGTAGGAAAAGGAAAGAGCAAGGGCGAACGTCATCGAGCGGAACGATAAATCGAGGGAACCTCGTTCCCACCGCGGCGAAGGCTAGTGGAAAAATCTTATTTATCTGGACGCCTGATGAAGGTACATATTGGCTTCGTAAGTGGTCGGGATCAATCAGACAGCACGCTTCTCCGGCGTGCACGGCGGTAGGCAGGTGCGTCTCCCTCGTGGCTGGCAAGCCTCATTCAGCCTCTCAGTTCTTCTCGCATGATGGTCGCGATAATTGAGCTGGGTTGCTCGGGATGTGCAATCAGATTGAATCCGAAGGGAAGGGGATGGAGCAGCCGTGCGTCACACCAGTCCCCGTGACTGCTAACCTAATTCGCGCCTCCCTGGTAGCACCCATAATCGCGTCGAATTAATTGGAACGAGCCTTCGCCGGCGGTACCTGCCTCTGCACTTTTAACTTTTCCGCCCAGAAATATCGGCCACCTACGCGGTCGCCGGTTCCTCGGCTCAAGGGGTGGTTATGATTTTAGAACGTCCGCGAGGAGGCGGACAATGCTATCTGCGTCATTGGCGGATCAGTTTGGGAAGCTTGTTAGACACGCGAAAAATTGTGGGACGGGAACGATCACGCGTGCAAAGGTTCGTTAAAGTAAAGGGAAGGGAAACGAGAGGTGCGCGAGTTGGAGACGAAGATACCCCGTAATGAGCAATTATTCGTGTAGCCCCTACTGCAGACTTCACCCGCGGGCCGAAGAAAAGACATTTTGATTAGAGCACGTTCTTCGTCCACCGACGGTTCTCCTTCTTGCGCCAGCCGCCCCGAGCCCAGTTCGTCCGCTGCAGATTTCGCTGCTTTTCATTTTCGACGCTGGAGCAACGTTTTCAGCCTCTCGGCTTTCGCACGTCCAATTTAGAAAATTAAATTCTACGTCAGTTGAGATGCAAGGAAAATCAATACCGCCAGCTCGCGCCGTTTTTCGCTTTATTTCGCGCGGACATGACTTAGCGCCGTCTTGATGGCCGATAAATTTTCATAGGAGGATTGAGGTGATCGTTAACGTAATTGTGTTTTCCTTATCGATCCGCGCGCGCGCTCGCGGGGATGAAAATTCCGGGATAGGAGGCAATTTCCCTGCGTAAAGCGGTTCCCTTCGACTTTGTCCGCTTTCAGTTTACAATGGGCATTGCTCGGATCGTTGGTAAAATAACTCTGGATTAAATCCCCGCGGTATTCCATGCTCAGCGAAGTCGCGCCGAAGCAGCTCGCATATTATTAGAGACAGAAACGGAGCCAGTATGGGGGGAACGAATTAAATGGTCAGATGAAGTCCTGATACGTTCATATTACGGCTGAAATTCAGGACATTAAGCAACGTGACCTCGTGGTTTAATAGCTGCGTGAATAACGTCCGTTTATTGACGATAAAATAATGTTGATGCGTTATCAGGCACTTACTCCGCAACGTTCCCGAGGTATTAAAATTCTTTTAGTACACTGCGATGAATAATAGTCACTTTCGCGTGATTATGTGACTGAGGCATTCGTGTCAATTCCTGATACGAAGTTATGTATGTACAATCTTGCGAAAGCTCCTAACTTCTCTTACTCGTATCGCAAGAGAAATTACTTTTTAACGACGCATTCGTTATAGCGTCTTTCGAAATTGATGCGACATAAAATACAACGTAACGATTTCACTGACTGTTCTTGCCGCAGCGTTTAAATTTTCCACGTATACACGCATCGTTGCAATCTTCTTCCACAGGGCGAGCAACCCTTGCAAGGTAATTGTCTCGTGAGAGTATCCTCGGTCAGAATTTTCTATCTAATAATAATTAATTCTTAGTAATAATTAATAATAGCATTCAAAGTAAAAGAAACGGGAATATATTCAAATAATAAATAGTCGTAACTCGATTGGAGAATATGAAGAAGGAAACGTATTCTCGATATGTATTCGTGGATAGCAATTAGAGGTATCCATTTCAAACGATTGAGTTCGCAAAGTCGCCTATCGCGTTACCGTTCACAGTTAACACTGCGAACGTGGATTCTTGTTGACGGCGAACGCTAAGCAGAAGTACGCGTAAGCCTCGTTATCAAAGATTCTCATTAGCAGCGGAAGTCAGCGGCGCAAAGTAACGCGGGAACTGAGGCAAACTTTCGGTCGGATGACACAAAACAATAGGCACACGAGTTTGCGTGACAAACAGGAATCGTGTTGCACGGTAGTCTTTAACAGACGGGGGAAGCGCAGTTTATTCCTTCTTTTCATTTTCGTGCAATGATAAAGCGCAGTTTTCCTTCCGTTTGAAGCAGAGATGGCGACGTAAACTCGGTTTTAAACGATAATGTGTATGAGTCACAAATTCGTTATACTCGTCATTTATTAACTATTCGAAAAAGAGGCTCTGTTTATAATTTTAAGTTACCAGAGAATCTTGTTAATCTTTGCTTTCGCAAGCATCCGCGTAGTCGATACAAGTTACTCGATATTTCTACGTAAAAGCTTCCATCTAATATTGAACGTATTTGAGAGAAAACACAATTTTCCATCGGCTGCTGCTAAAGATACAGTGCATCCTCTTGCTCGGTTTAAATTGCCTTTAAATTATTCACATTCGAGCCTGTGGGTAGTCAATATTATAAGCTTAACTCGCTGAGGTTAACTACGAATACCATCCTGTTCGTTTCTTTATCCCTGGCCTCTTAGTACTGTTTCCTTTTGGTGAAAATTGTTTCTAGTTTTGGAGTCACGTGTCTTCGAGACGCCCCCCAAAAAATCTTAAGAATTCCGCCGCGTTGATTGAAAGCATGCAGCATGTTTCTCAAACTCGCCCGGTATGCGCTATGTTCAAAGCTCGCTGGAATTCCTTCTCCACGGTCCTATTATTCTGGCCAAATTTTTCAAGATAAACAGATCCATTCTGGTCCAGGGACATTTGAGAAATTTGTTTCTTGCTTTCGGCGAACCTGCCCCGAAAACAATCCCTGTTTCCGCCGAGAGACGGAACACTGGTACTCCCTATTTTTCGCCCCCCTAAGCTGCATTTTCCTCGAGAGCATTATCGAGTAAACAAGGTCGAGCTTCCTCTCGTCTCTGACACTTTTGAGATTTTCGTCGAAAGCAACTGGACTCCACACGAACGAGCTTCTTTACGCCTCTCAGTGTGATTTCGTTTCATGTTTTTTTTACAAATGATCTTAATTCACTGAAGGGGAAGAATTCTGCGTTCGCTTTAGTGTCGTAAGTTTCGATTGTCGAGGTGGGTCGAATAAGATTAGTTAGGTCTAGCGGAGAATTAAGCGCAGGGTTCGCCGAATAATTTTTTAACGAAACCGTGGATTGGATGTTCCGCGCGCCGTTAAGTGGAGAAGCTGACCTTTAAATATACGAATAGATGGTCGAAAAGGATCAGGCTCTGGACGTAAAACTCCAAATTAACGGGAACAAAGGTCTCGCTCGAGCGTGATTGATTCGATCGTTCAGCCGTCACCAGGCGTTTAAGCCGCAAATCCGCTGGAGCTTGAGGTTGCGCTTTTTTTAAACGGCCAAATATATGGAGGTTTTACAGCGCTGCCAATTTCGACCCGGGCAATCCATCGAGTTCTTTACGCTTCCGTGATCGCACACAACAAATCCATTTAATTTGATAACGACAGCGGACCGATTGTGGTTAATTTTAATGATTTGTTAACATTTCAACGTCGCCCGGACTCCCGCGACTGATCACCGTTGCGGATCATCAGTTCGATTTGTACCGAAATCGCGGCGCAATGAATTTCAACGTGCATATTCGCGACTACAGATCCGCAGAGATATTAAATGTTAATCGGTGTTTTCATCGATCTTTCCTGCAGCGAGTTCCGTGGGAAATTCACGGTTCAACTACAAAGCAGAACATCGCTCGCGAAATAATCGACGATTTTTTCCGTGTCAGAGGGATCTGAGTAGAATCGGGCGGCTGCCCCTAATTTAATACCACCGTCAGCTGTCTATGCTTGATACGATTAATAAGCTTACCAGGCGTTTGTGCCTCGCTCGGATTCGGGGAAGAGTAATTACCACAGTCTCGCGAGACTATCGCGTGTACGTCGGTCGAAAATCAACAGCGGGGGGAATGCATTCCGGTTAGATACAACAGGTGCAAGCAGGTGTCTTTGCTTGGCGTAAAAGCAGCGCGGCAAATGGGAGGTAGCATCGTAATAATCCAATTGAACCGGATTTACGTTCCTCCTGTTTCCACTACGTTTGTACCGATACACGGTGTTACCGACTCCGCTGCTGTGCACCGAAGTCGCGAGGATACCCTATAACGTTTAATTCTCGTTCGCTCCGTGGCCATAAGCGCGTCGATACGATAGCAGCGTTCGAGACCGCGCTCCCAGGCCAGAGGCGTGAAAAGCCGCGGGCGTACATCCATGAAACTTTAATTCAAACTTGCACTTCGTACGCGAGCGGAATTGATATTGGTGGAAACAGCTAGATACGAATTAAACTACTATCCTCGGCGGAATGGTCGCCACTGCCTTCCTTCGGTCTGCATAAATCGGTTGCCACTGTTCCCACATTAACATGCACCGCTGCTCGAAACTTGCCACCGTGTATCCTCGCCTCCCACATTTTTCATCTAAGAATTCCATTTGATTCTCAGCGAGCTTCTATGCTGGATTCCTACCTGACGTTAAGAAATTCCTTTCGCCACCCATCTCTCCAATATCATCTGCGATTTATCACAGAACGCATTCAGATACTATTCCCACGCATCCAGGAAACGTAAACGAAACGTGCACCCGAACCTTTAAACAGCTTCCAAACACCGACGCGCCCCGTGGAAACGATATTCCTCGTAATTATTTTAACCACGCGCAGGAAAGTTCCGGTACAAAACGAATTTACCGCGAGACCTAATTTCTGGAGAGGGAACAATCTGGCCCAATCAAGGGATGCTCCTTTCAGGATGAGAGTGTGCTCCGCGGGTGAAGTTAGGACGTCGCCAGCGCTCACGATTCGTTTAGATCGAGGCAGCCGCTGGCGCGGCTAATTTGTCAACAGTGATCCAGTTACGAATAATTAAGACGAAACGCCGTTGCCCGCGGAGAAGTACGGCGCGGCGTTCGTTCCAGTCGTAAGTCGCGGGCGTGGGTGGCGGGCGAGCGGCGAGCAGCTGCGGATAAAAGAGAATTGCTTTAATTACGGCGCGGCATTTGCAAACAGCCGTGCGTGCACTCTGATAGCCATGGTTCGCAGCTCATTTCTGAGAGTACAGGACGGCGGGCGCGTGGAAAAGAGACCTTTCCAGAATTTATGTATGTACACGCGTTATGTGCACTCGCATGGCGGTACATGGCCGTTACTAGTCCGCGCCGTTGCTCCCGCTGCCGACATTTAATCCCGTGCATCCGGCAAAGAATGCTTTCGACGAGCGTAACCCGCCTTACATAAATTACGAACCCTACCGCTCCCTCTCGGCCCTGTATCTAATAATCGCGGCTGCTCGAGCAGCGAACGCACGGCGAGCCTGGGGCAGAGGCTGCTTAACCGTAAAGGTGAGATTGTTTCGAGCGAATTACGCTCCGCGGGCGGGGAATAATCGCCGGCGAGTAGCTAGCAATCCTATCAATTTATTCATAGCGTTATTTAGCCAGAGTAGGTAAGATACTGTTCGAGTGGGCCGATTGATATTCGGCGCCGCGGACGCTGCCGAACCGCAATACCAATTCGCCGGGCCCGCGCGGTGATTGGAATTTAGATGGAACATTAGCGGAAATTTAGCGCAGTAACGGGCGCTTGTTTATTACAGGTACGCACGTCTTCTGTTGCATTAAACGCGTTAATCCGTGCCGGCAGTTTGCCCGGGAACGGCGCCGATGATTCCAGCCGAGCCAGAAATGTAGGTCTTTGACACAGCCGCCGAGGATGCTGCAGCGGAATTTTGTTTCGAATGTTTATATAACGCAATATGTCGGGATTGTGCCCCTGTTGAGCTTCGATTATGCGCGTCTCCGTCCCTCTGCGCTTAATCCGTCGAATTATCGCGTAACGGGCGTCAGGGCGGAAGTTCTCACCGCCGATGTTTCACGTTCCCGATTCTGGATTTTGCAGGAGGGTTCCGGGCAATGGGTCAGCCTGGATTCGGAGCTCGAGATGAGGGGCGCCGACATCATCGGCACGAAAAACCCGACCGGCCACTCGCTCCTCATAGACTGCCGTTTGGAGCTTCCTTTCGGTAAGTCAGCAGAAAATTCTTCTTATTCCACGTAGAAGGATAGCGATGAAGCATGCCTGTCGAATGTAAGCGTACGTGTCCGCGAACGTATGTGTACCCGCATCGTAACGATAAATGAATAGAAAGAATGATATCGGTAAATGGGAGCTGTCCGTTGGCGAAATCAAGCGCGCTTTCACGGGTAATAACAGATACCACGCAGATTTCTTTTCATCAATCGAAGCTTAATAGCCGGTGTCGTTGCGCGACCTCTTCCTACGCGCCCATCAAACGGAAACCCATTACTCGGAGGTTACTAGTTAACGAGTGCGCTGGGTTCTAAGCAGTGCTTTGAAAATCGGGGATGTCGGGTCGAGAATCTTTATCGATTAATTCCGTTTCCTCGTCGCCGATCTATTGTCTGAACCCGCACGGCGCCGTCCGCCTGGAATGGGCTCGATTGACTGGAAGTAATCGTACAATGTTTGCAGATGCGAGGAGTTTGTCGAGATCGTGTTTTACAATTCAAATCCGAGTGCGGGCAAAATTACAGCCAATGCGTTTTAATTTTATTCCACGGTTTAATTAAACGTTCTTTGGAAGCCACAGTATCGTATCCGTTTAAACAGAAACGTTCATCGGTCTCGCGTTTGCATAGCTTCAGATCCTGTGGCGATCGTTTAAAGATCTTCCTTACCCCGGCGCGGCAAAATTGTTTTATCAGCCGCCGTCGACGAGAGTTATTCGCACGATCGATTCCAATCGACGCCTGTGTGCGCAGCCGACAATTTCGACAACTGTTCGGAAGCCAACGCATCGCCTCGTGATACGTTTAAATCCGATAATCGATAATGAAGATAATCGAGTGCCGTATTTTCGCCGCGCATTTCGATCAACTCCTCTGATTGCCAACATTTATATGCACGAATCGGTGGACTCGTTCGTTTGCGTTACCCAACGTAAGCGCCATAATTGCGCGATGCATGCGAGGGAACCACGGCGGAGCAGAGCCGACGATTCGCCGGCTCCCAAAGCCACGATCGCTATTTCTATTCATTTATCTATCTACCCCAACCCCTTAAAAAAAGAGTCTCACGAAAGGATCATCATGGTGCACGCAATATGCGCCATGCTTTCCACGCGATTGTGACGAACGGTGACGCGGGAACAAGTAGATTGCTCTTTACTGTGCGAGACACCCTCGGGTCAAAAGCGATTGCCAAAAGTATCACTGTCGGTCATCATCTTCCTCGGACCATTGAACGGTTCGGGGCACGATCCGATAGGGTCCCCGGTGTCTCGAGCTCGATCGTCGTAGCCGGACGGCGTAATCGACGGAAACAAGCTGTGGCTGTTAAATCGGCTGGGGAAAGAGGTAGACGGAGCGGTTAAACGAGGAAAGGAGAAAAAAGAATGGTAGTTGCGCGGAGAGGGAGGGCTGAAACGCGGGGATGCATCGCGGTGGTGGATCCAAAAGGGTCGAGTGAAATTGCCTGGCAGTAACCAGGGGCACTCGTGTAATCGAGGCGATAATGAAATGCCAGTGGATCGCGGCGTTTCCTGTGATCGACGTAGATCCACTCGAGGGGAAAAGAGAAGGCAGAACAGCTCCTGGCCCCTGCCTTCCCTCCCCCGTAACCCGGGTCCACGCGCTACTTCGTCCGAGTGGCTCGAACTTTTAATTGAGTACGTCTAGAAACTTGTCCAGGCTTTGGCTTGCCGCCTGTTCGTTCCTCTGTCGAGTATATTCGCCAGGCCGCGATGCTCCTCGTAATGCCGTGCGAGCGTACCGTACGTGCCTCGAGGATTATTTCGACGCCTGAAATTTTCTAAAGTCCTGGAGAGACGAAAGAAAGTACGGGAGGAGACGCGGCTCCGCGCTGAATCCCCGGGTCGAACGGTTTTCAAAGAAAATAGAAGGGTCTGGGAAGTTTCGTTCCTCCGTGCTTCTACCACTCCGCTTGTCTGCTGTTGTAACAATCTAGCTTCGTCGTTCGACGCCTACCCTCCTGTTCGCGTACACTGAAAAATTAACGCGATAGAAAGAACGGGGTTCTGGCCAATTACTTTCTCACTTGCCGCGGTTCGTTCCTCGTTGTAACGACGTGAAAGTTCAGGAGCGACTTGCTGAACCGGGACGCTGCAATATTAAATCCACCATCAACGATTATTCGCGACGCTTTATCTCGTTCCGGTAGGTACGCAAAAGTTCCCCGCGTATCGGTTTCATCTGATTTTAACAGGAGTTTCCTCTCGTGAAGTATGTGCGTTCGTAATCTATAATTTGAGGGTGAGGGGAGGTTATCGGGCAATGTTGGTTCTCCTCATTTAATAGAAATCAATCTCCTGGCTAATAGTTTGATATTATAAATCCCCGATAGTACAGGGGATTTTTCTGAAAGAAGCAACACTCTTTTATCAATACATAGAACTCGGTTTAAAATTGCCTCTTTCCAGTTCGTCTCTTTACGAGTCACAGCTTTCTTGATCTCGAGCGATCGATGTTAAAGCAACGACTGACTTTCGTGACAGGAAGGAGTACCATTGCCATGAACGCGTTAATCTGATTCGTTGATCAACCGTACGCATTGCGATGCAAACAGCCATGCATTATTTATGGGGCAAGCCTGAATAACTGCGGAAAAATGGAAATCTTACTTCTGCTGGCTGAGGACGTAGTTTCCACTGATTTAGAGCAACAGATAAACGGTATTTTTAGAGAGACAGCGAGCGTATGGGCGCAGATAATTTCGAGGATGTGAACGACGCGACGGTCAACGTCTCGGAGGGTAAATATTGTGAGAAGAAGCGCATTTTCTGATTCCACCTTGATTCGAGGCAGCTTACTCAGCCGTTCGATAACTTCGATCACGGCTTTCCGCAATCTATCTACCTACTTTCCTCTTATTTCCCTTCCAGTAATATCTTCAACGTCGCGGCAGCGGAAAGTCCACCTTCTCTTTTCGACTTTTGACTAGTAACAAGTGCGCGGAGGCTTCCGTCGAACATTTTATTCCTGAGGGATAGGATAGGGAATGGTTCGTCCAGTTCCCCGTTCCCGGAAGTGGCGTGCTTTCATCCATTCTTCGGCCACCGGCACATCAGCGATCCATTACTATCGATCCTTGCCCCTCTCGAAACAAGGTTAACGACATGTTACGATTCAGCCACGTTTTTTCGTTGGTACTCCAACCCCTTAGAGTTCAGTCACGCGAGGAATAACATTAATCCTATATTTCATAAATATATTTCATAAAGCCTGAGGCCAGGAATTCTCGTTGAAATTGGACAAAGTTAAGATGGGCACATATTGCGAATAACCCGGATCGTAGTTGTCATTGTGTTGAATAAATCATTTCTCGATGCACGGAAACACTAAGCTGCACTTTCCTTGTCAGCATATTTAACTTGACGAGTCGTCCGAGCATCGTTTAAAGCTTCACAATTTTTTAACCGTCTTTGCTGTCATAAATCAATGTCCAGCTTCTTCGATCGCCGCTGAGAAAGCTGTCGATGGAAAGTATTCAGTAATATCTTCTCGGGGAAGTTTCACACGTATACGTGGAACACTACCGCGCTTGTATCGTCGTGCCGTGGAAACTATACTTCGATGACTCATTAAAAAAGTTTGAACAACTTTTTTCATAACGCACCCGTGAATTTTTCGTCAATACGAGACGAAATAAAAGCGCATTGCGGGGGAAAGACACGTTGCCCGCGACTAATCCGCGAATTCCTCCTCCCTGTGTACGGATACGGAAGAGAGATCTGTTTGGTTGGGCGAATTTTTCCGTTCCAAGGAGCTCGTTTCGGTCGGCGGGGTTTCTTGACGTAAAGGCGCATATTATTTTTCGCCACGCGATGCTCCACTTGACCGTGTTGCGAAATGAGGAAAACGAGGCCGTTTATAATAAACCTACCGGCAACGAAAGCCCACGTTTTCACCTAGCAACCTTTTTTTTTACCCGGTTCCTCGGTTTTTTTCCCTCTTTCTCATTTTCCCCTTGGCGTACTCCTTCGGCCCTCCCCGATCCGCGCCAACTGTTTTAATGGAATTTTCGACGAACACTGAGCACCGTTCCTACCATTTACCGCTTATTCCTCATCGACGTTCCGTGGGTCAAAAGAACGGCGGTGCTGCTGCAAAACTATTAAGCATGTCGCGATGAAGGAGAGGATATAGAAACGTCTATTTCTCTGGTACTTTGGTAAATCACTTTCAGCAGTCTTTGACCAAAGCTGAGTTCAAATTCTAGAAGGTAGATCAGAGTTATTATAAAATTGAACTTTCACAACTTAACCCCTGGTTTCTTCTATAACCCACTCGCTCTGACCTCTTCACCCGCGAGCAGAAATACGTCAAGCTGAAACTTCCTTACGCGAGCAGTTATTTCGGACACTCGGACAGCCGAATCGCGCCTTTATAAATCGCTGTTCTCTTACTCGATGCATTCAGGCCCAATATCGAAGCACCCACGTTACTCCCTTCACTTCAGACACCCGCCATCCAGGATAAGATCTGCTCTCGCGAAAGAACCAAGTAACCCGCCCCTACTCGTCTCCTCCCTGTCCCCTCTATCTTTCCGTTTGTTTCTTTTGCGTCTCCACTCCACCAATCCGCCCTCCCTTCTTTCCCTTTTCATTGCTCTTGAACATTCAGGGAGGGATCGATCTGGCCGCGTTCTGTTCCCTGTGTCTGCCTTCCTCTCGCCCTACTCGTCGTCCTCGCCTCGTCTCCCCGTCGTTTCGGCGCACAAAGAGGAACGAAATAAGTATCGGAAAATAGGTAGAGGGAAACTGCGTGATACGATCAAGGGAGCCCGGGGAGTCTGTTTATCGTGGATAGTATCGACATGTACGGCAGAGGCGCGGCCACGACGATGAAAAAGTCAGATGATTATCCGTCGGTGCTCGTCGCTAAACGGAATGTTTAATCGCATGATCGGCAGAGAGGAGCTTGAGGTCTCGTAAGTGAAAAATTGCGAGTCGCGTGATCGAGCTGCTCGCGGTAGGTTTTATCTGAGCCGATAAAGCGATTGGTAGCTTTGAGGGAGGGCTCGGCGAACGGAATCTCATCTCGCGAAACAACCTGGGGAGTTTTCAAACCCCAAACGAAATGGTCCATCGCTGATACGCCCTGAAGCAACAATATGCTTTTCATTAATGTTTGTCGAATTCCCTGGTCGTGTCCCCGAATTTCGTCGACTGGGCAGAACGATTTGTTACGAAGATGCAGAGGCATGTAATACAGGGAGGAGCTTTCTAGACACGTTCACGTCGTTCTACCTTTTTCCTCGAGCAGCATAGACTTGTACTCGCCGGTGAAGTTCGATCGAAACAACGCGAGCAACTATGTTTGCCAGAAGTTGTAAGTTACGTTGTTTCTGTGTGACTTCTCTGTAGTTATTATTGATTCCTCGATTCCGCTTTCGTGCAGCGGCACACGGACGTCGCATAAATTATGTAACCGGCGGTTTATAGGTTCGAGCAAACAAAGGGACAGTCACATAATGCGATAGTTATTACTTTCTTCTCTGAAAGGGAAGGGGGCGAAGAATCGTCATGGGTCGTCCGTGAAATTACGCTTACTCAGAAATGTTCGTCGAGAAATGTTCATCCGCAACGGGAACCCGATAGGGGCGGGGAGGAGTTCAGCCGCGAGCGAAACGAATACGTTAGAAAACGATCACTTTTGGTAATCGCTTGCACGCGAGAGGTCTCGAACGTTCAAGGGCTGAAAGAATTAGGACATGATCGCCAATCGGATCATGCACGAACGACCGTCAGTCTGATCAGTCTCTGACCAATCAGGAAAGTGCGAACAACGAACGAGATGGAAAGCCCTGCTAACGAGTGAAACGGCAATGCAGTTGCGAGCAGCCCGGCCCATGTGTGGCTCAGGTACCCTCGTCAAGATCCTTGGTCCTGATCGTAGGACCGTCCTGGATTTCAGGATCGTCCTTGATCCCGAGATCTTCGTTTCGCTTAATACATTACATCCTGGTTTCTTGACCAATGCATCTGACTTCCACGTCACGTGGATTTCTCGTCGATCGTGCGGTCGCGGCGCGCGCTAGGCTAGCGGACATAGACGCGGTTCATTTGACGAGTAATTTCTAATTAGCCCCAACTTACCCCGGAAAACACGAACAGAATCGTGCAAAACGCACCGATGTTTCGATTATGCGGGGATATCGTAGTTCCCCCAGTGCTATCGCGTCGATCCCGCCCCCGCCCCTCCCATCTCCCGCCGTTCTCGAAATTAGCTAGACGAAACTTTGGAAGCGAGTCACGCGTTCACGATCCACGAGAAACCGAATCCACGCTGTTTGTACGTAATTAGCGATAATAAGCCCCTTCTTGCTCGTCAGCCACTGCACCTGAAATTTTCTACTACGATTCTCAATCTACACCCACCCTCCACCCACCGCCCACAACCCCCCACCTGTGTTCTGCTCTGTCTTTTCGTTTCTCCCTTTTCTCTTTCTCTCTGTCTGCCCGCCCTCCACCATTTCAGATCGAGCTGTCGTCGACGATTGGTCGGTTTCGCGGCGGATATCGAAAACCGCTTTAGATATTCCCGGGTAAGGTCTGAGAGCTGAGGGGACCCATCATCGTTAATCACGGAAAGTTATGCATTACCTTCCGTCGAATAGAAGAAAAGGGAATCCCATGGAATCTCGGACTTGTGTCTGGCCTTATTTATAACGGCCGTAAAGTATGTCGCGCGACTTTCGGGGCAGGCGCGTTTAATCCGGTCGAAATATGCTTCCCGGCGACTCCGGCGTGCCCCTTGACAGGGCGCGTACACTTTTAAGACAGTCAAAGTCGAGCGGCAGTAAAGCTTGGCCAAGGGAAGTGGGATTAATTAGAGTTAAAGCGCAGTCGTGGTCTTTGTCAATGGTCGTATTTAGTAACGCAATATAAATTCTGTGGAAAGGCACGCGTATCGAGTGAAAGGATTTTTACGACTCGACGGTAGGTTAGGTCCGGGTTACAACCTATTCGACGGGGCAGCATTTTGGGTCGGATTTTAGGGGCGTGTAAGCTTCGGGGAGAGCGATCCGGAAGCACGATCTCGTTAAAATTGAATCAATGAAAGCTGATAGTAAAGCAATTCCGTAGCGACTGAATAATTTCGAGACCCGAACGCACCGAGAGCCGAGTTTCCGTCTTGAAAATCATATTTGGGCGAAAATGTCGGCGGAATGGCGGGATTCTATTAACTAAATTGGCAAACGTAATCAGAGGAATTACATAAACATGGTTAACTTCGTTCGGCAGTTCGATTGATCGACGGGGCTGGGTTCCCTTCGGCGTCAGAATTATTTTAAATTCACGGCGTTGCTCCCCCTGAATGACATACTTTCCCCAGTTTTTTTCTCGAGGCTTTGCGTCACTTTTTCCCGTCCCCTTTACCGCGAATTTCGGTCTCTCGGGTGTTCCTTGTCCCGTACACGTGCACTCTCTTCGAGACCCTATTTCATTAATTTAATTGTAGAGCCCCCTTTGAGCCCCCTGTACGTGCGTGTTGGACACCGCCGGATAGTCACGCTATCGAAACTCGTTTCGGTCGTTACCAGCGCACTTTGATACGATTTCATGCTTGATTAAACGACTTTAATTATGCCATCAACGTGGCCGCGTTAGCCAGAAAGAGTTCTCAGCCGCGGGGATCATCGGCCACCCGATATTCGTCGCTATTATTTCTGTTCCATCGTCTAAAGGGATCCACGAACTTCGCCGCTTGTAAAAAAAGCGGTCCCAAACTCTTGCTCAGTGCGTGATAGTAAAATTCTTTGGAATTTTTCCTTCGTGAGCTTGATCGTGCTGAATTGCAACAAACGCAGTCGATAAAAACCACTCGAACTGCCTTCCGAATTGATTGTGTCATTGTCCTACGCGAAATAAAAGTACAGAACCACTTTTTCGTGGACGGCAAGGTTCACGACTCCACGAATTCCTCAAAGAAGTATGCCGTATGCGAACCGAACAATCGTTGATCCTCCAGAAAAAAGGACACTCTGTCACCCCGTGCACAGCATTCCGTTCCAAATCGAGTCCTTTCTGCGAGACGCCCGCGAGCCAAAGTGCCGCGTACGAATTCGCTCAAAGGAATTGCGTTTGACATGTTGAATGTTTTCGCTTTCGCGGTCCTTCTTTCTCTCTCTTCCTCTATTTTCTCTCTCTCTCTCTCTATATATATATCTGTCTTTTTGGCGAATGTCGTTACGAAATCTATCTTCTCTGCTTCGCGATGAAAACGGAAGGGACCAGCAACGCGCGAACATAAAGCGTTTGCAAGCTGCTCGGGCCTACGTATCTTGCTTTTTCGAATCCCTTCCATTCAGAAGTTCATTAAAGCGCACACACACACCGACACACACCGATTACACACTCAACAGTTCGATCGAAGTAGCGACCGAACGTTGCGTGCCTTTTTTTGAGAGAAGCACCGTGTTGTGTTGAGTGAAGCACGTAGTGAAAGAGAACTTCGTTTGATCCCTCTAGGAGTATCTAATTAGGATAGTAATGAGTTGCGATGAGACGAAAAGGAAAGGGCTCCCGCCTCGGATGTCGGCCATCCAGTCGACACTCGGTTTTACGCCTTAGTTGCCGGTGATTGGTGCTCGCCGCGCGCTTACTCGGCGGTCAAAGGATGTCGTCTCTCGGATCCGGGGAAAGACTTCATTTGCGATTCTATCGACGTTCGTTCACGCGGCGGATTATTACGCGTCGCGCCGTCAAACGAATCGGGTCGAGTGATCGTTTAATTTTCCTCGTTCCGAGCGCTCGCCTTCTGTTTCTCTTCTGTTCGCCTCTCGCTTGCCTCGATGGCCGTACGACAGCCGCAAATTCGTTACGCTTAATCGCGGCGCGTCATGCGCGCGCGCGCGCGCGCGCGCTTTTGATCCTTTAATTACATCAGCTGCGCGTAAACGACGAATGGGCGATTCTCCGTTCAATTGGTCGAAATTACGTTTGAATCGGCTGAGGCCGAAGCTCTCGGAGTTCTTCCTCTCCATCGGGGAATAATTTTGTTTCAAGCACAAACTCACCCCTTTTCGGAGCACCATAATCGCACGTGCACGCAGTGGCGCGGCGATAGCACAAGAGGGGGGAGGGAAAGTAGACGAAAAAGAAAACGAACTAAATAGTAAAATGATAACGAGAGGGAAATAGATAGTCACTGTCGCGGCAATTGTTACCCCCAAGCAAGGGAACCGTCCTCTTTTCTTCTTTCTTACTTTGTCGATGCAGAGCATCATGTCGAATGTGATAGTAAAAAGAAAACATGTGAAAAAGAGGGTACCTGCAGATGCATCGAGCTATGGCTGCGACACTGTAATCAGTTATCAATTGTCTGTAGACGTTTTTTGTCTCCTTTTTTACTTCCGATTTCTTTTCTTGCTCCTGTGTTTTTGCTACACGGCTACTATACGTATTACTGATTGATTTCAAACGACATCGAGGCTCGATGTAGTGACACCTGCGCGAGTACGCGATTCGTTAGACGAGCCGCGTCGGGACGGTGACCGGGCAAGTCGGGCTTATCGCCGACCCGTTCCACTTTTACAGCTATGGCTCCCGCCGGTCCAAGTAGAATGACAAAACCCTTAGCTAGACTTTAATCACGCATGACCTAGCATCGTGAACTTGTGTATTTGTTCGTCCGTTCTCGTCTTACTATAAGGATGGCCGTAATAATCAGGGAGCAGGACGGGGAGAAAATATCGAGGCAAGCCATTATTTCATTTCGACGTGGAGTGCGCCGTTATTTGTAGGATCGCGTTAGTCTCCCGCGATCAGAGTTACCTTCTCCAACGATACATGCATCGTTCTCATTAAACTGTCCGTTCGGTGGATGATAGAGTACCGAAGTACGTTTCAAAATAATCGTACACGTTGCTTGAAAGGAAAACGCGCGAACAGGCAGCGCTGATCAATCAGCCTGGATACTTTACCAAAGTTACTTAATTAACAACGCAGATACCTGGAAGATATTCCACTGCATCCAACGTTGCTTGAAATCCAGGGTTATTGCACTAACCGTTATCGAGGAAGGGCAGGAAACTTCGAATCCTCCAATTCTAATCAGAACGCTACACTTCTCCTAGCAACTAACGAATGGACTCTCAGAAAACTACCCAAAAGATTCATGGAAACTCGTAATCTGGGACATGAAAGTATCATGGACCACATACATCTCTCTTACCACCCTTAACAAATGGGCGTGACTCTAGAGAAGATCGAGTACCACAGACGTCTGTATGAACACTTTCCTCGTTATTCCTGCGTACGGCCTGTGTCGCCTTCTTTTACGTCCACGTTTTACAGCGGTCTTTACGGTGCAGCTTGTATAACGGGTGGAACAAGTTGCGTGTTTGTTACTTGTTGTTCTCGTACGGAGACTAGCGGAACGGCGCGCGCGCGCGTCCACCTCTCCTTAGTGAAGCTGCTCCAATTTTTCCCTGCGGACGACAAAGTTGGGTCGGCAAAAATAGACTAATTACACGCCTTTGGCCGGCTAGCGAATCGTGCAGACGGTCTAACGTGTAAACCGGATGTACGAGATTAGAGGTAAAGGTGGCGCGGAGGGTGATTAGCAGAACGGAAACGAGTTTCCAGGGGGATTTAAACTTTCCCCTACAGTATCTGGCCGACGGTGTGCATACGGGCCACCGTTACTCTTTCGACCCGAAAGACACGCATTAATCCGTCGCTGGGAAGGGATAAAGCAATAGCTGGCGGAAGGGTAAAAGGTCCGGAGGTTCGCGGCGATTCTTGGACGACGGAAGAATACTCGTTGACTTTGAGACGATTAAAACATTGCCCGTCCTGAAATATTTGCCCATTTAGTTTCAATCCGTCGCGGATAGGCTCGCATTGCGATGGGAAACATAGAGATTCGTGAAACGAATGGTTCATATCCAAACAGTTTAATATTTCTGTACGAACCCCCTGCACATCAAATTTCAATTGCAGTTCAAAGCGTTAAATACATAGATATATCAGCGCAGTGACTAGAAGCAATCCCATCATCCCGGACGGTTCCGCGTTGACAATTCTCGCCCCGTCGCAAGCCCGGCGAGACAAAGGAAAAACGAACAGGGAAAGCTCGGAGCTCGATGCTGAAAGAGGGAAACAGTTCCATTCGGCGAAGACGCCCCGGGGGGAGACGTCTCCTCTTCCCGTCGTCCCCCCTTACGAAGTTTGTCAATATATCGAGGGCCAGCTGTTACCGATTCGGCCATTACCGTCGCTCGTATCGCGTTTATATCGAAGGGAGGGGAGGTGGGGCGGGGGGGTTCGATCGCGAACCAGCGGGGAGCATCGCGGGAAACGCGAGAGTGCAAAATACTTTGATGGCTCCCTCGCGCTCGGGGAATGGAATGCTTCAAGTGCAGCTAGTAGGGTTTTTTTTCTCTTTACTTTAAAGAGACGTCCCGGTGCCAGGGTGGAGGACCCCGATGCACTTGGCACGCCGGTGAGACAGCGCAGGAGGGGGTGGGTGGGGGGGGCAGGGAGGGGGCTTGTGAAACCCTCGCCAGCAGGGTTGGAGGGTGGTAGTGGTGGTGGTCTCAAAGAAAAGAACTACTCGCGCTGCCGAGACGCTCTCCTGCCAGGGCTTGACCCTTTTTTTAATTGCATCCAGACCAAAGTTAGAAACAGCGAACGGTGCCTTCCTCGAGTGAAGACGAGAAAGAATATGTATACAGATACAAGTGCGAGACGAGCGGGACAACGGTGCTGCGCCGCTCGCTGGAAGGAATTATACCGTCGGAGGAGACCGCGGGATCGTACGTGTCTCCTCTGGTGTTCGAGCACTGGAACGAAAGGGTGGAATGCGAAATATGTGGGTCAGGGTCGTGGCTCGAGAGCATCGAATTCGTTTCCTTTCTCTTTTTTTTCCCCTCGTTTTGTCATCCTTCTCTATTTTTTCGGCTCTTAGTTCGAATCCCGGGTTTAATGGGCTCGGGCCGTCGTATCACGCTCCTGATATTGTTACGAGAGATTCTTCTCGGGAACGGGGATTAGGGATTCCAGACGCGGTCTCCTCGATTTCAAAAGGGCTTTCCCGGTCTTGATCTTTATCGTTCATTAACAGTTCGTTCGCTCAATCGTGCTCCACGGTAAGCCGATGTAATTATCTGGACTCGTAATTAATCGAGGTACCTGCGTTAAGTTTATGCTTGGTTCTGATTTTTTGCATTTAAATTGAAATTATTAGCGGGAGTTAATTCAGTTGATCGATTTGATAAATAGAGTTTAGAAAGACTTGATGAAATTGGTTGTTAGAGGATCAGTTTGTGCATTCGAAATTTTGTTCTGGAATGTGGACAGGATTTTTCCATGCTTCACCTGCGATTTTATGATTACCACGCGCCTAGGTTTGCTGAATACTAGCTTTCTTGAATGAGTGGTTTATCGATTTTTCCGAGTGACATACGAGCCCGAATGCCGACAATAAAAGTAATATTCGCGTGACTGAAACGCATTGGGTGGCGCAACCCACATACGGGGCACATTTCTCCAAAGGGGATTAGATTTGCCGAGAAAGTTATTAATAAATATGCACGAGATTCATTTACGAATAATTATCATTTAATTTACGCTACAGTAAATCAATCTATCTTTTGAATGATATTAATCACACGATTCGTTTTTCCTTCGTCTTCCAACCATTCCATCGTTCCGTCAACTTCTCAACTAATTTTCATACCTGCGATCGTGGGAAATAGTTTCTTCCATTGCTCATTCTGTAACTTTCTACTGTAACTTTCTTCGAAGCGTTTAGTTGCGCTTGATCGATAAGAATAGCGCATAATCGATAGCCAGTAGAGAACTAGGTAGACCAAATAAATATTCCATGCGGAATTTTCTTAGTGATTCTACTTCAGATAAGAGTAGCAAGCAAAATGGGTCAGCGACGAAAATAATTCAAATCCTCGACAGCATTGTTAACATTATTAGGGCATGTAGAGAATAAATTACTGACCATTTTATAATTCAACAAGAAAGCTAGTGGAAGAGCATATTTATATACAAATATTTATTTTTCATTTACCTTTAAGCATAGTCCACAGTCCGTGCCCTCTCGTCTACACGCGCATAGTTTATTTAACGTCTGTCGTAGAGGATCAGAGCTTTAACCCAGATTACGTTACGGCTCGTGCATAATATAGGCTCGCGTCGACTTGGTTGTGTCTACCTTAGCCACTGTCAAGTTTCCTATATCATTTTTACGAACACCACTGTATGTAACGGGCGAGGCCTACGCACGTCACTGACCATAAGATTCATGCTACTTATATCAGTATTGTACCTTGGAGCACAGTAAACAAACAGCTATACTTGCCACTTGACTGCAACTGCTTGTAATCGCCATTCACTTTATAATTTACAACTTAATTCACGTCCATACGAGTGTGAGTCTGTTGGCCAGAAGCGCAGAGTATCCGAGGGATGGTATCCCAATTTATGATCGGCAGTGTACGTAGTTGCCACTTGGGTCCTTAGTTGGCGAGATTGCTTTCGTCTCCAGCTCGAACATCAAAGTAGATGCTCAAACTTCCATTGGGTCAAGTCAGCGGTGGGAATGATCAGACAAAGATCAAGCCAGAGAAATTGATACACCCCATGCAATAGAATATCGCCGATAGACGTCGGAAACTCCACTCTCGTTTCGTAAGCTCGTCGGGAAAAGGGGTTCGACGGGATTCAGCTGGTTGCGTAATAAATCGTTCCTAAGCTCTGGAATCACCGTGCCGCGCAAGATCCATCCACTCCTCGTTACAAGGCATCCCCTAACTCTAAAGGATGACGCGATCTATACATCATTCAGCTGCGATATTAATACACCGCCGAAGTGGGCTAGACCACAGGTCAATTTACGGGAATTAGGATGCCTGCGCGGCATATGATTATGGTTCGGGATAGATTAGATAGAGGCAAGGCTTGGAAATTGTGTGTGCACTTTTGCGAATGTCACGGGCCTTGAACTGTACACTTGTCTAATAAGAGATTCAGTCGTGATGGAATATATCAAGCACACATTACGTACCTCAGGATCACCGAATGAAAATACACAGCTTCCACCTTAAGAGGCACTGTTGAAGCCCCATCAGTCTCCACTGTTATAGCTCGACACTTCCTAATGGCGGGTTACAGTGTCTCCGATGCAGCGAACCACCGCGTCGCAAAACCAAGCTGCTTCGAATCCTGGACCATAAAACACCGTTACACCCTGATTAATACCATCCGGCGTCGTTTACAGAGCATTTTGCACCGCATAACTTTCAAGCAACGTGTACGCTGCTCGACAGCCTCGCTGATGCATAAAGAACACGCGCGACACGAGTTTCCTTTTAAGACGACGGGCAGCGCTCGATCCGTGCCATCGGGCGACCAAGAGTCCACGCTTTTTGCCTGCGAGCTCGTTAGAGACCGTTGGCCGTCGCGCAATTGGTAGATACGCGAACGAGCCGAGGTGCCATCCGTTCCCCCCTCGTTCTCAATCGGCTACCCCCCGTGAGAACAGAGTAATCGGGCGCAGATTAGAGACAGTATTAGAGATCGTCGAGAATTCGCGATTAACCATTTCCCCACCGATGTCTATCTTTCCGAAAGACCCCGAGAACACGGAGGCGGCGGATCTGCAGAGGAAGCTGGGAATGCTGAACAACATGATGGACCAGGAAGCACGAGCCGAACAGGCACGACGACAGATATTGTACAATATAGGCCACTGTAAGTACACGACAAGTTACAGTTTAAGTGGCTGCTGTTTTATTCGACTACTCTCCGACACGGAGAGGAATGTCCTCGATCAGTTGATACTCTTCACTCGATTACTCGCGCGACCGACGGCTGCGCTAACTTTTCAGTTTCTTTGGTTTCGCCGCGGCTTATTGCACGCGTGCCTCGCGTTTTCTATTAACGTGTTTGTTTTTGCCACGCAGATGAGCGGGACTGCGGATTTGAAATAGTTAGGGTTAGAAGAATCTGTTGCGAGGCACAATTGAGTGGTTTCAGATACTTTCGGATGTGTCTGTATTTTTGCGGAAATCGATGGGGAGCTGCATTGAATTGGGTGTACGCGTGAGAGCGTCAGTAGACCCAAATGTGCATTGCCCCGCAATTGCATTTCGTTGCTGCACGCATGCACGGAAATGCATAACGCTGGTATCTGAATTGGGAGGATCTGAAACCGTTCTGAACTGCCGTGGGGGAGTTTCTTTATATTCTGACTGCTTCAAAAGTATACCCCCCCCGTTCATTTCTGTGCGACAACCTGCATATTTTTGTCCTTATGACAATTGAGAGTAAAGTTGTTTGGTTGCAAGTTGAAAATAGCCACTGCGAAATGTTTCTAGTTAAATTCTCTGTTAAATCTAGTACGGTGCGCTTGATAAATTTTTACGTTCCATCGTGTAGAAAAATACCACTGGTGCGTGTAAGGAACTCATTAGTATGCCTTATGTTAATTTTATATACGACTGTAATCGCGATCCTGAATAAACGCACTGGTGTCGCGACATCGCTTATTTGACACGTCTTCCGCGGCATTTTTTATTTACGATTTTCAGACTAAGTTCACTCGAATACTATTTTCGTGCAGCTGGCGGAGGTACTGCGTTCCCTGGATTTTCGCTTAAAAATCAACCCGAACGTAACGCTAGTCTTTTATCCGGCGTTGGCGGCCATAAGAACGCTTTATGCAGTTGCAATTGCAGTTGCAGTTGATATATCCGTGCAACAAGCGTAGTACGAAGCGTCCCAGCTATTGTGGTTATCGACCATTCGAGAGTTGTCCGTAACATTCCCCTAAAAATTCCACCAACCCCCCTACCCCCATTTAAGGGTATCCCCCTATCGATGATCACTAAACCTTTGGCATGACAAAACATTCATGATGCTTCGTTTTCTTTCCTTTTCTTTTCTGTAGAAACAATTATCGATTCTGCTACTCTCCCCGTTTGTGGACTTCCATTGTTCCCCGAAGACAGATTCTCAATCATCTAAGTGTTAATCAACGACTAGCATGATCATCAACTATTACCATTTACACCCCGCTGTTGCACTGACCCCATTTTCGGATTCGTCCAATATCGACCAATTCTGTACCGGTATATCCTCGAAATCGTCGGGACGACGGAAACGAGGGGGGCCACTGTCACGCGCGATTAACATTTCCTAATCGCGCTCCTCGATGCCGCCGTTTATCACGCGGAATGGGGCGCAGATGAGAACTCATCGTGGTTCGTTCTAACGCCCCCCTCCCCCCTCCCCCTTTGGAAATGTTATGCACAGATGGGCCAGAATTTTCGACCGATTTGTTTGCTTTATCGTCACGCGTGTGTTTACGTTGAAGGACGAGAATGTTTTGCTTCATACACGGTTTCAGTTGATCTGTGGGAAATATTGTGATCCCACTTGCACGGGCTGACGAATTATTTCTCCGTGCTGAAAAATTCTTTCTCCCGGAGGATAATTACCACGCCTCACGATTGTTCCAGACAGCTTTGCCCCGTTCTGTCGTAACTTGAAATTTTAATTGACTTTCAGCGGGATACTCGGAGGATTCAGACTATACGTCCGACCTGAATTATCCAGTAGGCGGACAAGGTGCAAACAGCTCGGCTTCGCAGTTTCGAACCGCTGCCAACCAATTGGCCACCCCTCAAAGATCCCTCGAGACCTCGAGAGAAAATAGCTACGAGAGGGATGATCATCAGGTACTAAATGATCGATACTTTACTACCTCTGTTTATTAACTACCGAGCTCCGAAGCCCTAATACCGTCGGGGTCGTCGACATCTCTTTGTCAATTTATTAAACAAAACTACATGTACAGCATCCACTCCGATTCGAACGTTGCGATTCTCGGTTCAAAAAAAAAAAAATAAAACTGTCTTTCAAATGAATAGTGAAAAAGCTTCGGGAATATTTATGTGCAATAAAATAGAGATACGAAAGATTTTCCAAAAAAGAAAATTTGGTGTGTCCCCAGATTCCATCTACAGTTGGAGGAAGACTAGCTCCGAGTAATTATAGAAGTTACGGTGGATCGAGCCACAGTCCACGTTACGACGAACCGTACCCCGAAGAAGGTCCACTGCAAAGGTATTCTCAGTCTCAGCACGCTTCAGAATCTTCCGAGCCACTATTCTACAATAGTAGACCAAGACACTATAAGGAATACAGGTATTTGACATTTACGAGCCTTAAAAACCAGAATGCACATACGAAATCGATGTAGAGTACCCTACACGCTACAAGAAGTAGCCGTTACCTCTTACAGTAATACTTTTTCGTTTACCGTGACTTCAAATGACAATACTCGAAAAGCTACAGCTAGTTATTCCCCTTGTCTACTTCGCCCTCTACTTCTTCTTCTTCCTCCCCCGTCGTCTGCATTGCAAAGATATTAATTTTAATTGAAGAGAGACGAGGATTAACAGGGCACTTTAATTACAAACATTCCCAACGCTTTTATCTCTGCAAGTCCATTGTCGTGTATTCGCTGCACCTGGTACACCTGTTGTATAATTGCAAAGTGAAAGTTTCCCGCACGGCCCTAGCCGTGAATCGCGACGTACTTTGAAAAAAATCGTTTATTGTTTTTTGCCTGATTTAGACGACGGAAGCACACGTGGGATTACGAGGACAGGTACGAATTAAGTACGCCCAGCAGTTTTGTGAGAACGCTTCAACGATTTTCATCGCATACCTACTTCGCATTTTCGACCGTTAGCTCACACGTTTCATATGGCATCTCTTTTTTTTTTATTCCTGTCACTGGCGTGCCACGCTGTTAGTTTGAATCCTATGCCTTAGCGCACTGTTCAAATAGCTCTTACATATAGAAACACTGCACACGAACAAGACACGTTCCATCACACACTAGGATATTCACGTTCTGCGCTAACGCCTCTCGCAGAAGAGCAAAGGAAAAGACATTCGCACGCGCATTTAGGTAAACCACACGGAATCGAAGTTCCAGAGGCAATCTAGAAAGCGTTGCGATAAAACGATAATAGTCCGCGTTTAGTGGGTCAAAGAGAATGGCACTGATTATCCACAGGTAGTTGCATGGCGCAGTGTCGTTGCAGTATTCGAGCAATGGGAAGATCTTTTCTCAACCATATCATACTTGCAGCGAACACGGTCATTACACGGGTTATCTCGGATCATTTCATCTATGCTTCTATCGTTCATGCGCCTATTATCCCGGCCCTGTTTCACTGGTGATCGATGATTTCAGCCAAGACGGCTGGTACAGCGAGGGTTACGACCATCATGGCACAAGAGTGGACGACGCAAGGATCTACAGCGACACAGAGTACTATCCAAGCACCACCACCAGCTCTTCTAGACGAAGAGGTAAATACTCGTATAGACCCCACTCGTGGAAATATAATCGCGAAAGTTGCCGATTCTATTTGAGGATGCTTGAGTCTTGCTATCCCACGAAAATAGCGGAGATGTTTGAATTTTTAATCGAACATAACAAATGCACCTCCCTGTACGAAACACGTTGCTTATGAAACAGCAAAGGGGCTCGAAAATATTGAAATTTGTTTTGTTCGTGTGCATAAACAGGTCCTCACAGACGGCCGTCTTTGGAGAGGCAAATGACTCTGTACGACGAGCACCCTTACTACGCCGATGAGTATAGTAGCGATGGACGAGTGGGGAAAATGAGTGCCACGTATCCAGAATGCCAGACGGACATCAGATACAATGAGTACTACGACAGCATCGCGGGATACACTTATCAAGATGAAAGGTAAGTCTCGTGAATGCTATCTCGTTCTCTATTGAATCCCGCGCTGTTATTAGCACGATGCGAGCTCAGTTCTCGATCTGACACCAATCTGATGTTGCACGTGTCATTAGGTACGGTCAAGATGACGAGGACAGACAGTGGGACAGCGGAGGGAAGTGGTATTTAGGGACTAGTACCTATTACGAGAACAAACGGAATAGAAAAACGCTTCCACAGAGGCCTGCATCTAGTATCGGCATTCATCGACCAGATTACAGACCAACGGTTACCAGACAACGCAGTTATGAATCCGAGGAACTCAATTACAGGTACTATCAGAGGTTCCTTCTATCCCTTGCTTCCCCTCGTTTGCATAAACATACCTACGATGAACTCTCTGCGGCTTTTGTGGTGTGGATGTTTGCATGACTGTTAGTATCAACTGTGACGCTTTGGTAAATGATTCTGCTGCTTCACTAGCATCATACTCGACTGACCAGAGATTCAGAAATAGCATTAACGAAGCGTAATGATTATTCTGTGAAATTACATCGTTCACGGTTCACGCCCACGATCTTTGCGCCTGTCCCTTGAAATAGAAATTGATGGGCGCGCTGCAGCATAACGAATCTTTGTTTCGTGTTCGCAGTGACCACAGTACTAGTCGTCGGAAGCCGCTTCAGCCTCAACAACGACCGATATCTCGGCAAGAGGGGACGGGAAAGAAACTACCCCCGACGCCGACGCAACCAAGCAATGTTATTATCAATCGCAAGCTCGTCTCCCTACCTGCTACACCTAGCAGGCAACTGCCAAAGACTAGAACACCCTCCGAGGAGAGCTACAACAAGTCTGAATACAACGAGGACTATAATTATGCTTATCGCAGCCAAGATAACTTACCTCAGGATACCTATATTGACAGCGTGTACACCGAGCAAGGTGTATACGACCCGGTGCACGCATCTGGCAAAAGCCAGTACGCCGGCGATGGTCAATACGGGTTCGGTTACGCGCCGCAGGTCGACGACCAGTATAGTCGTTCCTATCAGGAGCCACCTGTCCAGGAAACGTATGATCAGGCGTACCTGCAGAACACGTACAAGGAGGAGTTCCAAACGCCTTACGTTCAACCGAGCACTCAGGTCTATCAGGAGACGTATCAGGACATGACATATCCAAACGCCAGCCAGCCGAACGATCAGTACACTAGCCAACCGAACGATCAATACAGAAAGACCGGGCCCGATATGATAATCGAGGATAACTATCCGGTAATGGGTTACGAGCAGAACAACGTGCAGTACCAGGACCGAAAGAAGAAGCACTCGTACGAGGATGAGTCGTATCATCCAGAGCAATACGATTACAGCGCGTCTGTTCCGTCGAGCGTGTACGACCAAAATAACGTGACGAACACTTACAATCAGTATCAGCAGGAGCAATACGATTCCCAGTACAACATAAACACGTCGACCGGTTTTGAGAAAGCTTACCCAGACACGTACAATCAGGAAACGTTCAACAGAGACGGTTACGATCAGGACACTTTCAACCAGGAGACGTATGTCCAGGATACGTACCAGCAGGACGCATATAGCCAGGACGTGTACAAGCAACCTGAAGCTTACAAGCAGCCTGATACTTACAAGACACCGGACACTTATAACCAGCAAGACACTTACATCCAACCGAGCACATACGATCTGCAAGATACTTATAACCAACAGGATACTTATAACCAACAGGATACTTATAACCAACAGGATACTTATAACCAACAGGATACTTATAACCAACAGGACATTTACAACCAACAGGGCACTTATAACCAAGAGGAGACGTACAATCAACAGGATACCTACACGGACGTGCCCATTACGTCGCAAAGTAATTACGACGACACCTACAGCAAGCAGAAAGAATACGCTGATTACGAACCACCCTACAGCAAAGAAGACACAATCAGCACGACGTGCAAGACTGACTACGAGGATCAATACCAGGACTATCCCGATCAATTCGACGAGTCATACCATGACTCTTATCAAGGATCGTTCGAGGAACGAAGTTACAAGGACAGCCCGTCGGCCAGTACAGAAAGGAGAGCGAGCGAAATGCCAGAGTTGTCTATAACAACGCCGAGAGGCCAGACGAAGGCGAACGGTTACCAATCGAGCGAATCCGACTACTATTATACCTCTCAGGAGAGCCCGGACCTGTCGTCCACTGGGATGACGAGGAGGAAGAAGCTTGAAAGACAAGAGCCCAGCCCGCTGGTCCAACAGAACACAGACTCCTTGGAATCCAGGGACGACGAGCTGAAAGAGTCACTCGATACTGCCGTGAGTTCGATCAGTAGCAGCCAGCAGAAGAAAGGTATCAGCGAGTACACAACGCCTAGCGACTCCGCCTCTGGTGCTCCTACTTACATCGAGTCTCCTCCGACCACTGTTCAGCCTGTCACCACAATGGTCAACCATGTGACATCGAATCACGTCTCAACCAGCATGACGGTGACAGCGATGATGCACACCGCGACCCCGGCGAACGGGAAACGGTTGACGCGCACCGACTCCTACCACGAGGAGATGATCGAGGACGAGGACTATCCAGAGATCATACCGAAGGAACCGCAGAGGAAGGACTCGCAGCTGTCGCATCAGAGCCAGCTCAGCCAGCATTCGTCCCAGCACTCTCAGAAACCAAAGCTCACTAGAGGCGACTCTTACGCTTCCGACCATTTCCCCGATGAATCGTTCAGCAGGAGGGACTCGTACGCGCAACCGGCCACAAGGAAGGACTCCTTCTCCTCGACCACGCAGGAAAGCTTCAAGCCACCTCTGACCAGGACCGACTCGTACCAGAAGAGGGGCAGCTATAGCCAGAACTTCACTACACCTCAGCCTATCTCCAGGGCTGAGAGCTATCAGCGTGGATACTTCAAAGACCAGGAGTCCATCGAGGAACCGGAAGTGACATTAAGCAACGCGGTCAATGACGATTACAAGATGAGGAGCGAGTCTCTTGAAAGGTAATTTATCGTGTGCGTTAACGTTACGGGGGTGCTCGTGATAATGGAATTTGTTTGTCACTGTTCCCGTAGGTACGAGCGAGGCGATGAACCGATGATTCGTAGCTCTCGAGAGGGCTCGTTAATCGACACGTATAAAACCTCACCGCCCATGTCGCACACCGACAGCCCTCGTGGTAAGATTGTGGTTAACAGTTTTTTGATCTTGCAAATAGCTTCGGAGCTGGATTACAAATGCTACAATTATTGGTGCACAGGGAGTATAACGAAACAAGCATCGTTGGAGGAAAGTGTTCAAATGGACACTCCACCGAGGAGTCCACCGGAACCACCGCCAGACGAGGAACTTCTCGAGATGGTTGGTGCTGTACCCGTGCCTACGCAGTTGAAGGAACGACCGGAGATGACGGCGAAGCAACGATGGCATTGGGCGTACAACCAGATCGCTCTTCAGCTGCGGGTGAGTCTCATGACAAATCATTCTGCCGTTCGTGATTAATCGCGATCAAAGGGTTCAAGCTCTGAATGATGAGAGCGTTGGTGGACAGATAAATCTTGGAATAACATCCCTCGCGGACCAAAAGCAAAGACAGTTTCGTACAGACCCATCTTTCATTGAGAGAAATGACATTAAGTTTCAACTCGATAACGATAGATTAGAGTACCTACTATCGAGTAACAACGAGGCGAGTCAAAGCTGGCTATACGTGGTTCGAGGGAAATGGCAATAACTTTCCATCTCATCGGGACTGTAGTCAACGACCTCACTGGCGACCTTCCGAAAAATGCGGCGCTCGAATGCCGGCGACCCGCATTTCTCTCTCGCAGTCCTTCGCAGATACAACGCTGGCCTTGTCAATCATTACCTTCACGGCGTATCGATTTGTCACGTACGCATGTCGGGATCGGAGACTGCATCTACGGGTTCGGTAGTTTATCACCTGTATCACATGTCATTCATCGCCGATAGGAAGGTTGCCGGGAGTCCGTTGATCTCTGCCGCTGGCTGCCGGTATAACGAAACACCGCACGCCAGTTTCGCAAGCCATACACATGTGTCTAAGTCACGCGAGGATGATTTACGACTAGCAACTGATGCACTCGCAACAAATGAAAGTCTAACGAAAACGCAAGCAGTTTTATGAATCCAGCTGCTACAAGTCATTTGCATCTTCGAACCAAGGCTCTTGCTATGTATTATTTTTATCGTATTATCGTGAAGCTAATGGAAAATATATGCGCGACGCAGCGGCTGATGGTAAAGCCACGCGATTTAAATGCAAGTCAATTAGTTCGGCTAGCTTAGATTTTATGCAAAACCTGATTAATTCCAAGGTATTATAATATAAAGCAGGTCCGTGGGTTAGTTTCATGCTCCCATAATCATGCGGCCGGTGCCTCATCGGTTTCATCGTAACAGAAAGATAATGTTAAGCCCGTAGTCATAATTCGAACCCTAACGACTGCGAAGCGAACATTAATCAGCTAATCGTTACGGTCGTCCCAGAAAGCGAGGCTCCCGTACCTATAAATTGCGAACAATACGCGTCTCGGTATCATGTTGGAAATAACAGTCCCTATTGTTATCTTTACGAGCCGCTGGAAACTGTACAATGAATGTTCATTAAAGTTTTATCGGGGACCACGGGAAAAATACGAGATTACGTGCACACACAGCGAAGCGCGATCCGGGAACGATGGTACGGGGACACAGCGGATCGTTGCGATTTATTCTCTTGGTTCGACGAGTCTCAGAGCGCGACACGGTGTGGGTGGGGAAAAAAAGCGTTTGGAAATCGAAGCCCGGCGACGCTGGAAGGAATCCCTGCCGAATAAAGTGGACGTTATCGGCCCGCCTCGTCACCTTGAAAATACACCGTGCTCGTCAGCGTCACCGAGTGCGGATTAACACCGAGTGACACGAAACTTCCATTAACGCAGCCTTGTCGTCCGAATCGTGGCACCCTAAGTACGCACCTGGCGCGCTCCTGGACGCCCGTCGTAGGTCGATTAACAGCCGAGAAACTCGCCTCCGCGATGGAAAATGTAAATTCGCCGCGCCAACAGCGTGGACCAAGCTGCTGGCCGGCTGCGAGGCGACCACTGTTTGTACGGAAAATTGCTCCAGAATGCCGCTGGCCACGGATAATTTGCATTCCCCTCCGAATCGATCAGGAAAGTGCAACGCCTACGCCGCCGTTGCTCTTGACGCCGCGTCCCCCGTCGTTGCGTTTAATTGGAGATTTAATTCAACGGCGACGGGATGCGGTAATTCAATTTCGAATGGACAGGGCCAACCGTTGGGAACAGAACTGGCTGGGGCAGTCAAGGGTGCGAAGGGTGAATGGGGGCTTCATTAAACGTGGAGTGTTACGATCGAAAACGACGAGGCACCGTCTAGGAATGAAGGGTCGAAGAATAATTTCCGGATGTATGGTATTGATTTTCTATGCCTGTGGTACTTTTGACATCTCCGAGTACAATACGACTCTTCTGCGACCCTTCCTTCAGATCACGTAGCACGCAGATCTATTGGTCCTCGGTAGGAGTTCTTCAAAGTCCTGCATTGTTCATTAGCCGGCTGAAAATAATCTGAATATTGTTCTAAGGAACTCTTAAATGATTCTACGCCAGATGACGTACGGTCACTTTACTTCCTTCGTTCCACAGTTTCCTGCCGCAAGGAACAACCGGGAAACCGTTTATCTAGAAAGGCTCACGCGGAACGAGCCTTTTTACCAACTGTAGCTGCAAAGCGAAGCGATTTGCAAGAGCTCCACAGACGTCGGAGACTGTTACCTTTACACTCTATTCCGTTCGAGTCGCTGAAATGGCCTCCGCGCGTAGACACCTTTTTACCCTCGATCGCTTCTAGCCCCAGGTCCCTTGGCGTTTGCTACATATTTGACGAATTCCCCTTGACCGTCTGTTTTATTGCTCACATAAAGATGCACTTTCCCCTTACCGGGCTGTGCTGAAGCTGCACTTTATTGGATCCCCTCGGGTTCTCCATCGTCTGCACGCTCTGCACCCGATCTTCGAGATTGCCTTTGTACCGAAGAGTAGCCATAGTACGAGTCACTTTTTTCTTCAGCCGAGTAAAATTCTAATTTATCGCGCAGGCTGAGTCACCGGCAGTCAGAACTCGAAGGCACAGCACGTGCCTCTGGCCCATGGAAAATGTCCCCGCGTTCTTTTTTTCCGCGATGGGACCTCGTAGGGCCACAATCTATGTAGGCCAGTCGGGCCAACCGCAATCGGAAGCCCGTATGCCGTCGCGGCGACGTACGGTTGGCGGTATCACCTTCGTCGTCAAGGTCCTGCCTCCCGCCATCTCGTTATCATCGCTCGCCACTTGTCATTACGAACGAACTTGGCATCCTTCAGTATCGTAGCAGTTCACCAGGGACGCCGGCCGCGTAAAACGATCGGGGTGGAAGAAAGGTTCTGTAGCTGGCACAATGGTCGCTCGTTTCTCCGGTCCACGTACAGCGCTGTCTGCATGGGGTTTTCGTGGCGCGAGGAGGACTCCACGCACGCACACACACGCCGGTGAAAGCGGAGAAAGCGACACTATCGATCGTTATTAGGCTTTTATTAGACGGAAGTGTTGTCGATAGCTCACAAAGGGTACATCTGCGCGGGGGGTCGTGTTAACTTAAGTGAAAATATCACCAAGAGGTCCGTCAGCAGCTGACCACCTTCCTTCGCCGTAATTCCCGCACGATCTATCAGAGAGTCTGATCGTGCTGCTCCTCGGAGCAGCATGCTCGTCTGTTCCTCCGGCTCTTGCCGCAAGCATCGTGGTTCTACGCTGCTGAAGACGACACGTTGCAACGACGACTAGTGACGCACGCGTGTTTCATTGTGCCGAGTGTTACGGAATTTTTAGACTAGAGAGCGAGGGAGCTCCAGGAGAATTTCTGCGAAATAAATGGTGATATTAAATTCGTGAACGATAATACTGAAGAACGAAGACGCTCCAAGTGGGCGACCCGCGTGTTCGAGGACAGAGATTGTTGGAATGTTATTGAGTAATCGTTGCAGTAACACGGAAACCGACTTGCAAATTGTAGCTTCCGAAGTTTGATAACGAGCGGCCGGAAGGGTTCAAACGGTGCGCCGGATGTCACGGTATCGCATGGATAATGATATCTTCCGCGTAATTGCCAGTCGACACGCGGCGATCGTGAATATTTTGTCGTGAGCTGTTAACTCTCGATACATTTATCTAAATTCGATCTGACAACTCAATACTATAAACCTACGAACATTGAAGAAGTGCAAAAGAGTTAATTCACAATGGAGATGCGAGAAAAGTCCACCGAGTGGGCCCTGCTGTTCCCCTTGAAGGCTGGCTTGTTCGCGATGAAGTCGTCGTTGTCCTCCAAAAGCGTGAATCGCGAGAAAGAGAAGATGGCGAAGAAGAATCAGTTGCTGCACCCAAAGATCCGTCGAGGCTCCTCCTTGTCGGACCTAGACAAGCTTCATAGCAAGCCGATGTTGCCAGACGTGGTCCGATCAATGGAGAAGTGCTCCGAGTCACTGCCACATTCGCCAGCTTTATCGAGAACGAATCTTCAGCTGGGAAACATATACGTGAGAGGCAGCATAGGCGACTTGATGAACATGAAGAAGTACGGTGCATCCACGTGGAGCGTCAGAAGCGAAAGTTTGATCGCCAAGGCTGTGCCGCTAAGCACAGTGACCCCGAGGCACAGTCCCCCGGTTGAGAAGAGTATGGAGGATCTTGAAGACGAAATTCAGGAGGAGTGCCATGTCCCCGGGAAGCCTCTGACTTGTGCTCAGAGAACGCAGAGGCTCAGCAAACTCATCAAGAAACAGAGACGAATGATGGTCTTCAGTCCTAGAACCCTGAAGCGAGATCTTGTAAGTTGAGACGTACTCGAAGAGGACGGAATCATTGACATTTCAATTTAAATCCACCATCCACAGTATCTAGAAAAGTAATTCCACGATTGAGGACAGTGCAGAGTTAATTTTTATGACTCCTTAGATGCTTTCAGTCGCGGTACTCGGCGAGAAGGCTTCCCTTACTATTTTCACATTGAAGTCGTTGCTACAAAGGCTAAAATTTATAGCCAAAGTAGAGAAATTCAGATGTAGTTACTAGCAAACCGTCGATAGGCACAATTTTTGGTAACATTCTCAGCGATTCCGAAATTCAACGGGCTGTTTATAAAGCGTGGCAAATGAAATCTAGTTTGCACACGCAACTTCGTAGCTGTTCGTTTCGCTACCGCAAATCGTCCACTTTACGGGAGCAAGTTACGAGATTAAAAGTCACGGTTCCCAGCTGCTTCTTTTCCTTTTGTGGTTCCTCGACGAATTACGAGCGGGTTCTAAATGGACAAAATATGTACCGCGGTCTTGTTGCAGCTCTCGCCTCTTTAAATGCGTGACACGTGTGTGTATTAAGTTTCCTGGGGTTTTCTAAATTATGCATGAACCACGTCGCGCAACGATGTCCGTCTGGTTTCGATTCCGAGCATTGTATACTATGTTCTCTGTCGCGGGGTGTTGATTCGGGGGTTGAAGGTGCACGCGGGGTGGTAAAAAATAACATTATCGATCGTAGACAAAGGGAAGAGGGTGAGCTAAAGCTAGAGACGCCTCGTTAAACTTGAAACAGCTTCTGCAGTCGTGGTGAGAGACACTTACGGGGGTTGAAATATTCATGGTACATCCACCCCCTTGCTCTCCGTAGGTTGCTCTATCGGCAGGTGGCCTGCACTCTCCTCTCATCTCAGCGGCTGTTGTCTCGGACAACGCTCCTTATCCTTTAAGGAAGTTGCTACTTTATTCGACGGAATTAGCCGGAGGAATGTAGTGTATTACTCTTGGAATCGTTAGAAATTTATCCTCACCGTGAAGCCGACTGAAATGAATAATATCAGCAAGACACTTTGGAACTATCCGAGCCGCGAGATTATCTTGTGATTAAGTTTATGAATCCTCTTGGAAAGTTCTTCTTGATCGTGAAACTAGTTAACTGGATATTAAGAGATTAATTGAAACTGTTTCTTGATTAAGGTTATACGTTAGTGGGCAAATCTCGCGTTACGAATGAAAAGTGAACGACCACGTATAGGAGATGAAACAAATGCGCACCCAGAGGAACATGATTTCTTGATCTCTTCATCTTCGTGGGGAAACAAGAGGTCAGAGATTCAGCACGGATCGACAGTCAATGTTACGTGGTTCATACATAATTCTACCCTGTTCCCTTTCAACAAAGAGAGTCGTACTTTGGAATTTTCTTTTCTCTCTTGGTTTGCTTTTACGTTACCTATCGATATCGTTCAACACGTTACAATTTAAGTGATGCGGACACGTTAATATCAATTTGAAGCCAAGAGCTTTCTCCACCTATCCAGAACGGTTTAATTTAAACTTGTCGACGGTCGACGCTGAGGAATTTGAAATTTTGAAGCACACTTTCCAGTGTTTTCAACGTTGCCTCGTAAGGCATCAAGTAGAAGATGAAAGGGGCGGAGGCGCTTGAAATCCGTCGAGACTGTAGTTCGAATTTTTGAAGGGACCCTGAGGTATCCTAAAGCGAGTCCACGTCGCTTTACCCTCCGCTTCCAGGCCACTGTCAGAAATCTGCATATTTTTGTGCAGTCACGTAGTTACGTTAATTCCCGCCCTTCTCTCGACGCCCGCGATCCATAAACCAGCCACCTTCGCTGAAGCTTTTAATTTTTGTCCCCGGTTTTCTGTTTACTTTTCGGCCGGCCCACATACAAAGAGAATTTTAGAAGTTCCTGCTGGTGATACGCGGGAGATGGAGATAATGCTCGGGCCGCGGAAAAACCGTTGTGTACGCAATGGTACAAAGGCGGCTCTAATGAACAAAGTTTCTTCCTTTGTGGGAGTGCACGCGGCGAAATGGAGACGGATACCTACGTAGACGGAATATTACCAGCTATCTGTTTCCCTCCGTTATTTTACCGTTATCGGGGATTGATGCAACAATCTAGAGTCAAAAGTGGCTAAAGAGAGCTGAATATTTTCGATACACGTCGAAAACCGTCGCCCACTTTTATAACGAACCTCGATTCTTGCTTCGTTATATACCTACTCGTGAGTGTTTCGATACTCGTTGAAAACCGTCGCCCACTTTTATAACGATCCTGGATTCTTGCTTCGTTATTCCTTTATCTTGTTGTACGTATACTCGTGAGCATTTCAACAGAAGGCGAAGTATGTATAGACGCAAGCTTAAACACTTGTCATCGCACAGTTAGCTTCGATCAATACCACATTGAGTTCTAAATTCCAAAAAGAGGTCTCCTTCACTCTGTAACAATTTCGAAAAGGGAGATTCGCCTTTAAACCACTATGCCTAGCACGAGCTTCTATTATAGTTTCGTGAGTGGCCAAGAACGATCGCATTTGTCAGCCCCAATTGGGTTGCGTGCATCGGCCATTTTTCCAGCGCTACATTTCCGAGGGAAAGACTCTGTCGACGGCCTGGACAGCACAATTGGTTAGGTCAGTCGTCCGTTAAGCGAAAGATTTATTCTGATACCGATATATGCGGATCCCAGCCCAAGCGTTCCGGCCCGCCCTTTTCCCGGCAAAAACAAAGGGGCTTGAAGAATCGGAATTTATCGTCGTGTCGGCAGTACGACGATCTTCTTCCAACCGATAAAGCCGCAAAAATATACGTTGCTCGTGTGGCATTGCGACTGCTGGATACCATTGTACCTGCAGCTCGGCTTCCCCGGGAGAAGCTGATATAACGCGCGCCAAGAGGATGTACGTGCGAGAAAGTTGCCAGCGAGCGATAAACTTCGATCCTGCCACCTGCGCACTTCCGCCGTTTCCCAAGGGGGAGCAAAAAAGGAAAATCTCGGGAGCAACCGTCGCTGTGGTTTTGGTACCACCAGCCTGCTGAAAATCTGCTCGCGAGCTCCATGACAACGTGAAACGTTTGTCGTAGCGTTCGCGGCTTTTACTGAACTCAGTAGTCTGAAGCCAAATACTGAAAACTAAATGGAACAAATGGAACATTAGCAAAATTTCCAAGAGGAATGAGAATTTTATTACAGATCTTTCCCTGTCAGTTTAGAAAATATCTCCTCGATTTCAAAATACTAGACTGTTTGCAGTTATCGTACTTGGGTGCCTGCACCCTCAATCAGGGCCTCTAAATACAGCGACTATGTGCTAAGATCAATTTCATACTCGAGTATGCTCTAGTGGAGTGTGAAACACTATTTATCGTGCCACGCATAAAGCAGCATCGACGATCGAAGAACACGAGCCCAGAGCGTGGGTGATTCCGTGGATGAACACATTGGTAACAGTGTGCCTTGGATCGATGAGGAAGACGCGTAATTGAACGCAGTACCTACACACGCTATCGGGAACGACGCTCTGGAAGACGAGGGACGCGATAAGGGCCGTAGAAGCGATCAATCTCGGATCGACTGATTCTCCGGCTGGCTGAAGTCGGTTTGTACAACTCTTGAAAGCGCGGGTAACCCTCTGGGCCCTTGTTAACGCTGGCGTGATTGACTTTCGGCTATTACCAAGATCCCACGGTAACAAATGAGCTTTCGACGAGGCTTATTTGTCAGTTAGCTCTGCAAACATTGTTAGAGCCACGATCTTGATAGATTAATTACTCTCGATGTCAATGGATATTAAAACGAACCTTTTCGTCGATGATATCAAATTACTAGGTACTTTTCATTCTGGTTTAATTGGACATTTCATTGTATCATCGACAGACTATATTTGCTATCAGAAACGAAGATTCCACCCTCGATAACCATTAAATAGAACTTTCCATTCAAGGTTACTCAACATCGACCATTATTCTGGTGAAAAATGATACCCAACAACTTCCACCGATTCCATTTAACTGTACTTTAACAAGGTTTGTACTAAATCTTGTCCCTTATTTAAGAAACTTTTCATAACGCACTGTAAATTCAGCGAGCTCGATGAATGATTCCAAACGCTTCTGCGCGGTATCCTTGGCAGGCGCCATCACGGACACAATTCCGTTTTACCTTTGAGATTTGCCGAAGCAGGGGGAATATCTATCGCTGTTGCCTGGCTTTTTCTCCTTCGAATAAATACAGCGGTTCTAAAGGGGGTTCCTTTCAATTTGCAAAGGTTCCACGATTTCGTGTTTACTGAAGAGATTGCCCTGTGCAAAAGAAATTAAAGGAGGGTCCCGTGGCCTGTCCTTTTGAGGATGCTCGTATCTGTTGAATCGGCCCGATTGGTTCTAGTCCAGATCCCCGGAAACGTTTCCCCTTTATCCGTTCCGCCAGGCAAACGAGACGTCTGTCTTTACCCCGTTGCTCTCGCAATATTACCCCGACCCCTCCGCTGTCGGTGGACAATCCTTCTACGAGCCCCTGCCGCGCGATCGTATCAAGGATATCGTTTCCTGCATCTCCGGTTCGAGGATGCGAGTTTAAACCCCTCGATTAAATTCAACCTCAACGAAATCGTATTCAGCGACGGGAAGCGTAGCTTCTCTTTTATCCGTCTCGCGTTCTGATGCCACCTGCTGGCAAAGCTGCTGGCTGGATGTGGTCGAACGAGGCGCGATGTATTCCAGCCGTATAGCTAAAGGCTCTGAATTCTCTGGGGATATGTTGAATACATAGTTATTGAAGTATCAATAAGTTGTTATTGAAAAGAAGAAAATAAAGAAGCTTGTAAAGGGAAGATTCTTCTACTATAGTATAAGTTGTTGTAGCGTTCAACTTTTTCAACTTGTAGGTGGTTTGTCTGGTGATTCATTCGACGCCTAAGGACGTAGTTGCGATTTTAAATTTCTATACGCGAAGAAGTCGTTTACAGTAAATCCCCGTTATGAGCCCGACGAACGGGCCTGGCGGCGAGCTCTTAGTGGGGTACGGACATGATTCGGCGCGGCCAGTATGGCTGTGTCGACTCTTTCGTTTCCTCTCGCTCGTTGTCGGGTACTTTCACTTTCGTCCGCAGGCTTCCAAGAAATGGTGGGGATAGTCGCCGGGTTGTCAACGGGAGGTAAAAACGGGCTCATAACGGAGATTTACTGTATTCTGCTTTGCGCGTTCGCCAAGCAGAGATTCATTTACACCACGAAAATAATACTTCTCTCCTCGGGCCCGTTTTATTCTACTCATCCGTGCGCCGTTCTCTAGCACATGTTTCTAGAGACATTTTCGGCCTCGCAGCCCGGCGCTCATATTTATTCATGAGTACCGACGGAATAATTAAAACGGCCTCTCCCGCCTGTTCATATTTGCAAGCGGGTTTTGTTGCGCTCATCGTGGGCGCGTTTAAACGCGGTTAATTGCATACAATAATAGACCTGTCGATGTCGTTTTTCTTTACGTTTAGACGATCGTTCCCCCTTCTATTCCATCGTGGTAATGACATGGCGATTGCTTGTTTGAGGTCGTTCCCCTCGTCTTAGTTTCTGTATATGAAAGCAATTTCGAATTGATATTGCCAAATTTGTGTAAACTTTAAGGTGTTAGTTCACTTTCTTCAGATTCTATTGAATCGATTTTCGTACTGGCTTGATTTCTTCGAGATTTCATTAACTTCTTCGCAAAGTGATGTCCCGCCATAGATTTCCTACAGATTCCCAGCACTTGGGAGATTTGTGCGATTTCTGAATTACTATTACATATCAATCCTCCTAGAATATATACCCGGCCTTAGCTACCCTACAGATGGTTCTGACATTTGACTAATTGAATGTGTGCCGAGTTCCAAATGAAACGTCCTTCACGGCGGAGCTTATTTGACAACGCGAATGCACGAATTCGTGTGCATTCAGTTATCAATCATAATTTTAATACATTACGTGCGTCGGAATTATTATCGAACTTCGCACCGCGTGCCGCTGTAGCTGCGGCTACGCGCAAGTTCTCGTCTAACATGGAATGGTTAAGAAATTGAATTACGAGCTATGTAATGTGAAGCGTACAATACAATATTGTGCTAATACCTTATCCCATTAAACGTAAAAGTACTATCGTTTAAAAAGCGAAAGGGTCAGTCGAATGAAATTGTCCACTACGGCTGTCAATATCGAGTCACACTATTTGCATATTCTACGTATGTATCTTAGTCATCCTTAGTTTTTATTTGTACCTATAGATGACAAATTACTCGAACGTACAGGGTAATTTATTATAGCAAGGTAATCAACTACCATGCATTTCCAAAGGAGAGAGAAACAAAGGGAAAAATCAATTCCATGTCAATAATATGGAGAACAAGTGGCACACAACGTCACTATATATTACGAGCATTTGTTACTTCTCGATTAATACACATTTCACCGTCTCTCGATTCAAACTTCATTCCCATTTCAAAAAGCTAATATATCATCGACCATTCTGCGCGCGGACTCCATCCGACGTCGCACGATAAACATAATTCTTGTCACGGTGCATTTGCATAATCTGGTATCTATCTTTTCTGTTGCAGGTGAGTACCAATATTTCTCCAATCTGTTCGTGGATCGCATCGATCCGGCGCGCGAAATCGTTGGTCGCAGGTGAGTCTTATCTCCGCACGATGCTTTGCCCCGCAGTACGATAGGCGAATACTGCAGACAACCGTATTATTACGATGTTGAATAAACGTCTGCCACGCGATAGCGACGGTTTATGCGTCGATTCCGAAACTCTCTGTGAAAACCGTGATACGACATGGATAACGTACTGCCTCGCGAGGATAAACTTCCCAGGCAAAATCGTTAAACGCTCAGCGCACCTAGACGTAAAGATGATAAGGCGATGCACAATGCGCCGCCGGTAATTTTGTTTAATTCCTCCAGGGTATCAGCGTAAAGCAAAGCTTCACTTCGCGACACGTCGCTGACAACGTACTCTCGTGAAACTGTAATTTCGCCCCTTTAAAGGTGAATAGTTACATTACGAAGTTCTGCGCGAGAAGGGGTGGTAATAGAATAATTACGAATGCTTCCTGTTCGAAGCTGTAGCGTGTTTTGAAAAGAGGAGTATACCGTGTCTCCAAATTGGTGCACGATCACAGGCAACGACGTATTTGTTTGAAAGTACGTCGGGACAGCGTCAGATACATCGAGCTCGCCTAGATACATCGAAGGTGACGCGTCGTCGGTGTGAGATTGATTAAATATAGCCAAGCTGCAATGCACTTTATCACAGGCATTCCTTTCCATCCCCGCCCATCCGACATACGGAGATGGAAATTTCGACGGTTTATCACGGCCTGGAATTATCGAAAATTTTTTAAAGATTTATGGACACCCCCGCGGAATATATACATCGAGCGGTGATCCAATAATTCCCCTTCCCACCAAATGTCGCGATAGCAATATTTTTACGCCGCCGAACGAGCTTTATCTCGATTCAATAAATTTCATGGATCCCCGCCGGTAATTCGATAACCGTTACTAGGAATTTCGAATAGTTACCAGATCCCATCAGCGTGTCTCGCATTTAACGACGATTCGCGATATTATTTACGCTTTAGGAAGAGATAAAGTGACGCAATTGATGTAATAGGTACATCAAACACCGTACCGCTACGACAGAACATAATGCACAGCATCCAGGAAGTGGCAGTAAATTCGGAAAATGTGTTTAAAGAACATTTCACTTTATGGGGTCGTAATCACGTTATCTCCAACCTGTTCCCCCCAACAATAGCTGAGCAAAACGTGTACTTCAAATATGCTGACGGCTATGTTTCATCGGTCATGAGATTCACGCGAAAATTATTTCGCGCGATCATTTCCAGAATTAGGATTAATTCATTGACAAATGTCGAGAGATCAATCTAGCCAGTCCCATGACAAATTTAACGATCCCCGTGTGCCCTGCGCTCTCCATCGTGCGTTCGGTTAACGATACATGATCGTAGTGTAATTTTCGTTGATCATCGCGGTGCACAGTTGTTTGCGCCCTCACGAACGCGAAGCACTCCTTCTGCAGTCGTTAACCCGCGGAAACAGTAGGCCATCGATACGACCACTGACACGATTTACATTTTACACAGCATTCTGCTCGCTAATTCGCCGTTAAATCCGAGAACGTGGTCTCGGTTTACCCCGATACGAATACCAAATACACGATTTCCGCGGATACCTACCATCGGTGGATGGCATTCAGGGTCACTTTGCATTTCTGCTTAATTGACTCATACGTTCTCGTTCCCGTTCTTGGTTTAAGCTGGGCAATCGCAATTCGACGAGTTCCGAACTTTCCACATCGGAACGATGTATCTCTTTTGTATAAAGAAGCTTTCATACAGATTTCACAGATTCCCTCCTCTATTCCAAGGGAACAATATTGCTCCCCCTTTGTAGGTCCTCAAGGTTTCACTGGTTCCGCTACCGTCTTCACATTTCCCCAAGCATTCATCGTTCCTGAGCTACGCACTTCTGACGAGCGCTCTCTGCTCAATTTCGAAATTGGTGGCTCGTGAACGTTGACTTAATGGGGGGTAATTTAAGGTCGGGGGCTTAATGGTTACGAGAAAATCGACCCGTTGGGACTACAACGGGGAATAGAGTTATGAGGACGGAACAGGGGTGAAAGGACAGGATATGAGGGACTCCAGTGGTATTAAGCGTTGGCAGGTTCAACAGAGATTGTGGAAGTCGCTCGACATGGACGCCAGTAATTATTCACAATGGTTTATTCGAAAGTCCGTCATACAAGCAGGCACGTGTATCGTGCATGGCCAGAGGTATTCGTAATCGCCCGTTTCCATTCACTCTTTCGTCTTTGTCTTCTCCTTCTATCTTCCGCCGTGTGCGCCAGCCGAGTATTATCCGAACGCTGTCACCCTTTTGATATCACGAAGCGGATCGGGGGTAACGATCGCCGTATATATATATTTTTTTGGATGAAGCTTCCCGTATGAAGGGAAACGTGATATGTCAAGTGTGATCACCTTTTTATCTGGCTCGCTGTTATCGAGGACACGCGAAATATCAAACGCGCGAAACGGTAACGTGTGGACGGCTGTTTATCCTTTGCACACTTGGAGCGCTGGGCTCTCTTGGGGTGCGAAAGGGAGTTCCCTTGTTGGCAGAGCGGGACTTCGTTTCCCAGAACCGTCGCCGTAAAACAGAGCCCTTTTTCGATAAGGTTGCTTCGAATCCATCTTCATCCATACGGAATTTTATGAGCACCACTTACTCGTATATCGTTCTCGCCGTCGACAGGAGAGCGATATATAAAAAACTTTTTTCGAAACATTTTTCTTCATCAAAAAAGACCTTCCAGAAAATAGATCAGGCCAGAACGCTTGAAAGCCACGATCGCATGGGATAGATAAAGCTTTAAAGCAAACTTACTGCTATAAAGTGGCGTGCCCTGAAGCTGCCCCTTCATTTCTTTCGATTTTCGTGGATTGCCTCGATGAAAGAAGTTACGCGAAGTAAAAGCAAAGAAAGACTATACACCGCGTATATATCTAGGATACTAGCCTTCCAAGATCTAGCATATTTCTATAAAACCACGGCGATAATCCCGTAATCCCAACGGAATATACACACGCAAACACGTTACAGAATGCAGGTCTCTCGCCCTCTCAGACTACCCACTGTCACCGATTCCTAAATTCACTCGCAAAACTACCCAAGTGTCTGTTAAGGACCTGCTCCCACTAAGGAGCTTATTTTCGTGAAACTCGTAGCGCGCAAATTGTTCGCGGACACTGAAAAACGCAGCGCCAAGTGAAAAGTGTCATCCGATTCTTGTGACACGCGAGTGTTGCCAGGGCACAGTTGAAACACCCGCGGTAATTCCATTTGTCCCCGTGTCCTTGTCGTACACCAGCGCGAATGATCGCAATTTTGGGAATTGACAGGTAACGGGGCTGAATCGCGTGCGCTTAGAATGGCACTAATTCCAACGATCGCCGTGCACCGTCAGTCACTCGATCATTATTCATTACGTTAATTCATAGGCTATTCGATCCAGCGCCGCGCCGCGATTATGCGCACGGGAAAGTGTAAATATCCGACCGATGGTGGCTGCGGTTTAGCGGGCGCGCGCCGACCATCGGCGAGCGTGCAGAATCGGGGACGGTCGGCGATCCATGAAAGAACGTAGCGACGAGATCGTTTGAGTGGAACCGCGTTCAATCGGCCAATGAAGATCACTAATTCAGAATGATCACGCTCTGGTCGTGGCCGCACTTTATCAGCGTCGAATCACTGCGGTAATTCCGACCAGGCGAGCCAAGAACGATCCACTCATTACGGGACAATTATGGCATAAACGCGTGGATCCTTATACGCGCCATTTGGCTCCAGTCCAGAGACTATGAATATTATAATGTCCCTCCAGCAGTCTGTCATGTCGGGTCTATATTACGTCGAAGCAGCCTGGGCGAAATATAGGTCGGATTGTAAAATATCGAGGTAACTTGTCCAGTGAATTTGGAAGACGAGCACGTTTGTACCGGTTCGCCCTCGAGTTACATTCATGCCTCTGTAGCTTCACTTTTCTAGGAGGCTTTTCAATCGTAGAATTCTTTGGACTAGTGTGAGTCCAGAAGCAACGAAATCTGCGCGTGAAATCCAAGGGACTCTTCGTCGTAACGGACGCCAGTTGACAGGCACTTTTTGCCGCGTAACAGGCTAACGCACGCGCTAAGTGCACCTGTTACTATCGCACACGTCGTCCCCGGAAATCAGCGGCTCGTTCCGAGCATCGGTAATTGCATTTACCGGCAGTCGAGCCACACTGTTCCGCCGATTTGTCTCGTACAATTTGATCGAGGCTTCATTACGGTCTCCCAGCCGTACACCACCGTTTGGTTTCATTCGACGACGAGCCTGCACGTACATCCGGCACGCGAGCTTCAACTGGGTCTGTCGCTCGACATTCTCTCGAATCACCCACTGGACTTGTCGAATACCCGCAAGTGTGGAATCCTCTGGACCGTGAAACTCGTGCACGATGCCTCCATGGTGTCCTTTCACCGATGAGTTATTACAGCGACGATCCTCGTGTACGCTCAACCAACTGGCGTACGCATACGTTCAACCGTGCAGGAAGAGTGCAATGTGTCTCTCCTTTACAGACACGTATCTGGAAACCCTGTAATGGATAACAGAGTATGTAATGGTTTTAGAGAAGTAGATTCAATCTCATGCATATCTAAGGCAAGGCTTCTTATCCTTGCTGAATTCAGTAGTACAAGTCGGTATATAGTCAGTCAATGAGTCAGACGTGGTAAGAAAGTCGAAACCAGGAATCTTCCACTGTATTTATTGTGAAAGAGAGTCTCGTAAATGGACAATGAACTGTTCGGATTACCAAATCAGGGTGGCTAAAACGCAATCTTCAAATCTTTCATCTGCCAACAGTGAATAGTTTCACAAGTCTCATATCTTTCAATGAACGTTCTCCTACCATTCGCAGTTGACTCCGTCCCAAACGCTCTCGCTTACGATACACGCTGTATCGAAATTGCGAACAACCGTTCCTCCCTCCCCTCTTTATTACTAACACCGCTATCAGAAATGTTTTATTACTGGCGTCCTGGTTTTTAGTCGCGTTTAGCGAAAACTCGCGCTCCTATCGTTGGAGCGTTTCTCTCCCCCGATTTTCAGTCGAAAAAGCTCGGTCGACAATTCACTGCCGGCAGATGCTCCTTTTTTCCTAGCCAGGCTTCAACGATACGCCACCTTTTTTTCTCTCTCTCTCTCTCTCTCTTTTCCCTTTTCTTTTCCGTGGTTCATTCCGTTGGTGCTATTGCAGTTCGTGGAACGCACGAAATGCGACGGCCTGCAGGTCCGCAGCAATCAGAGAATCGGCCTCCGTCGCCCCCGGTGATTTTCGTGGATTCGGGGACGACGGCTGGAATAGGACAGCGAAAACGTCGGTTGGAGGTCCCTGGAAAGAGCGACGACGACAATCATCGCGTTCCACGCTGCTTCTTCCGCGATTCGCGCCAACCGTCGCGGAAATAAACGACTAGCCAAGGCGCCGAGGATGTACATAGATAAGATCGATGATATGTACGCAATTTTCTACCTTCTCTTCTACTCTGGAAGATAGGCAGTTCTGTGCATCGTTTTTGATGTAGTGGAGGTTCAAGATTCTTATGCAATTTCGACTCGAACGTGAAGAATTGTTCTCATTTATACTGAATAGGACTTGGGAAGTATAGTTTTTTAGCATCTTGTGAAGGATGGGAGAACTCTTGCCTCTGGCTTGGGTTTGTTTGATGTTGTTTAATGGCATACCATGTTAGTGTGGTGATTGGTAGGTGTTTACGGTATTTTCTTGAAGAATTTTAATTGTTGGACTTCTGTACCCTGCACTCCACGAGTGTCTGCAAATGTTTGATTCCATGGCATTCCTGTAATCGGATATTCAAGCTCTGTACTGCGGACTACTAACTTCCACCAAAGTTGGCGTAGATTCTTGGAGCTTTCGTAAACTTAAGAACCGAAATGTCGCGTACGTTTAAACAGAAGAACGCTCAAACATCGTTCTTCGTCCGTCCGGCTCCCGTAAAGTTTAGTCGAATTGGAATGAATAGTTTTGAAGTGCAGGCGTCGAAGCACGAAAGCATCGAAGTACCGAAGTACCTCCTCCTCTTGGGCAGAATAATGGCTCACTCGATAGTACGCCGATGGAAAATGAACGAGAAGTTTGATGGAAGAGCCCGCTCGGTTCTGCCTTCTCGATATTCCAGCTGATTTTCAAGCACTACTGTCGATCAATTACAGGCAGGGTGATCGAATCACAATCGCTGGACGCTTGAGCATAAATACGCCTTCGCATTGATGTTTGATCGATCCCCAAGTATTGACCCTATCGGGAAATAAAAACGAAGGGCTGACATGGGGTAAAACGGTGGGGTGCGCTGGAAGAACAATTTTCTACCTGATGCGACGCAATTTATCTTCGATATCAGGGAAGTAAGTCCTGACTTCATTGATCTGGAAGAATTTGATTCAAAGTGTGTAATTTTTAAAACAGAAATGCTTTAGTAATGTAATACAAATAGTGTAATTGTTATATGCCTAGCATTATTCCCTATGAAACCCCTTTCAATATTCCCTTCCCACTAGTACCTACACTGCGAGTAGCTAGAATTAATCACTATTGCTCTGGGCACACTAACTCAACCGTAATAAAACCTCCCCCTAAAAATGCACCTACAACTACCAGAGACCCATCGTGATTACGAAACTCGAGTAAAACCGTTTCCATTCCCAAGGTTTGCTGCTCACTCGAAATTTCATCAGTGGCTTTCAATTAACGGTGTCGTATGAAAAGGGGCGAATTGGGGGAAGGATGCTGATCGCTGCTGGATCGTTGCACGATCGAGCCGATCGAATTTACGAGTCCGTGGCGTTTCGTATTATCTGCCTGGTTCGCGAGCATCTGGAACGGCGAATCACTTCGCAATATGGAACGCGTTCGCTATCTCAGCCTAGGCTGACTCTTGCTTTATGCAAATGACTCGCTCGGCCAGGGGAATCGGCGAGTTATCGAGGCCAAATCAAGGAAATACCACTACCTTCTCCAGGGATCTACCAGAATCTTCTAATAGAAATCATCCACCGCGAGGCATCCGCTCTGTTCTCCTTTAACCGAGTACACGGTCGTAAATTGAAACGACGTTTTCTGGTCGCTTATTGCCCCTTTGAAAGTTACGCGAGCAATCACTGCAAACACGCGTAAATATTGCTCGCTTTTAATCGAATCTCGCGGGACCGGAATCCCACTTTTAATTCAACGTATACATCTGAAACGGATCTTGGCTGATCTTCGATCTCAGATGGATTGGGGAGTTGTAAAAAAACAAGAAATATCTGTTCCTACGAAGGTAGATAAAAAACAGACTTCCCAGTTGAAATTCCAGTGAACGGATAGCCGCTGGAGAAAATATATTCCGATGCATCTGTGCGTGGTGCAGGTTTCGTTCAACATAAATCGTCCACCGTATCTCTGCGCGTGTAAAGTTTACATCGACACGCCACGGCCTAACCATACATCATAAATGTACGATTAATCGCGATTAGCTGGCGAATCTGCTTTGAATATGTATGAATCGAATATCGACCGTGAATTAATGAACCCATCGGTTTCGATGATTTTTAGGCTTACCCTTGATTCGTGTTGATAAAATTGTATCAATGGGGTTTTTTCACTTTCTACTATACACTTCGTAGATTCAACAAGTTATGTATTATGCTTGCAGCACGTAAGGGGTACGTTTGTTTTAAGTATTCTAAAAGTAGTGTAACGCTCATTACGACGCAGTTGTTCGCCCGAAATCTATGGCCGATCCCTTACCTACACGCTCATTTGGCGTGCATGTATCTCACTTAATTAATAGCTTCGAACTCTCGGAAGTTCAAGTCGCTCGCCTACTGATTTATTCATCAGGCAATAAATTTATTTCCTTGCGCTCTAAGCTGTTTACGTGTGCATTTATGTGCCGTACCATCCACTTGCTTCGTTACTTATTCACACGTCTATCGTTGGATTTTTCATGCACATGCTCCTTCATTTGCGTACTTTCCTAGCTGTTTATCAAGCATTCCAGTATTTCATCGACCTGGTAATTTATTCTCCCCACCGGTTACCCGTGTATTTATTTTCCCTCGTTTCCATCTACCTGCCTGTTTATACATAGGTACGCTCCGCGCAGCCGCCTCTTCGGCAGTCCAGTTATCAGATCGTCCCTGTTTAAAACAACAGAGGGGGATGTATGGAAAATAATCCTGAAGCACTAGGATATGTAAATCCCCCTTTCGTGTCTCTCGAGTAAAATTCACTGATACCACTTCCCCGCTTAACTTTATCCACGTTCTACGATCTTCTCATGTACTGTACACACCCTGGTCGCTTCACGATGGAGAATTTCGCGTAGCATTAATTAATTCGCTATGTGTGATTTGAATTCGTAGGTACTGGTATTCAAATTTTGTCCCCCGTGATCGATGCGCGGCAGTTCCAATGAAACGTGTTGAAAATTCACAAAAAAATCGTCGAGAGAGGTAGCGCATCTTTTATTTCGACCGTGCTGGAGAAAGTGGATATAAATTCGGTGGACCGCGTTGATATTCAAAGTTTGTCCCTTGGCCACGCTCGGACTCGTGCAAAATCTCGAATGGATAACGCCGCCTGCCGTGCCGACAGCCGTGCGATCGAGAAGTAAGGATTTCCACGTACCCCTTTTTTGCCTGAACCTTTCTTTCTCGCGATACGTGCTTCCCGTCGAGCGTGCTTGATTAATTGAATCGTCAGAAATGCATGCACGCTCCGGGCGAAGGAGCGCGGCAGCGTGCGGACTTCCTGCAGTTCGCGAGACAAAGTCAAGGAACGAACGATAACTTGACGAAACGTCGTGCAGGCAAAGACGAATCGATGAAGCGGGCAAAATCGCCCGTTTATACGAGGAAGTTTGGTCAACTTAAAAGTTTCAGTCCACCCTCTTTTGCATTCGCTATCGGGCCACATCTTAATCTCCCCCGTAATCCAGAAAGTAAAGAACAGATCAAGTTCACTGACACGGGAGGTCTAATTCCATAACGTATTTCCCGCTACTTGCAAATTTAGCCTTAATCCATTGTTATCAGAGAAAAACTGGTCTCAGGCGGAATTCAAGAGTGATTGCTTGAAATTTCAATCTATTCACTGTTCAAGCACAGACCATCGAAACTTCTCTGCGAGTTACGTCGACTATTAATTTCAAAATCACTCAAACGAGCTCCCGCTGCTTCCGACAACCACCATAGTCGATCCATTTACAGTTCGCGCGCTTTTTGATGGCACTTCCTTCGAAGGAGAGCGTTAACAGGCAATCAGGCGTGGCCAGAGTACAACCACTCACAGTATTATATCGGGGGAAAGCTTGCGACGGCAGAATTTCAACGTTTCGAGTCAGGATTCCCTGTGGAACGCAAACAAGGCGTCTTCTCCGCGTTTTGGGCGTGGATTCCTCCTGGAGCGGAAAATCGGAGGACTGCAGGGGGCCGTTCGCGAATTCATAACTTCCTTGTGCGCCGTGTCTCTGGCTGTGTTCGGCAATATGTCAGCCCGTCGATCGCCAGTTGTGCAGAATCGATTGGTGCACCCTCCGAGGAACTTTGCTCGCAGCGAGGTGAAGGGACAATCTGGCCAGCGGAGATTCTATACCCAGACGCATTCAGACGGATTGATTTGCCGCGGCGAGCGAACTGAACGGCGCAGAGTGCAATAGATCAGCCGCACGGCCGTAAACGACCATGCTTGCCGAGGCGGGATCAATTAATCGAGTCGTTCGGGCCTGAAAAACAATCAACCGCGCAGCCCCCGCTCCGCGATAGAAGATTCCGAGGGAGCGGCGTCTGAGCCAGCTGATTTCCATGAAAAGATTCTCGGCTGATAATCCTCGCTGGCCATAAATACTATGCGAAACGCGTTTTAGGCTAGAAGCGTGATCTCCAAATGACCGCACGTATCCCTAAACTCGCCAGGGCGATAAAACGGAGGTCCGGAAGCCAGCAGAAGACGTAAAGAAGTGTATCGAGATGCGGCGGGGTGACGGGTCGAGGATGTTCGACCTAGAAAGACGAACGGCTGTCGGTGGAGAGACAGTAATAAAAGCGACAACCGGGGCTTTTACGAAGACAACGACGCTAGAGCAGTTACACGTATCTATGCGACGCGTCAGCGAGTGGATGTTGCCGCTCTCCTCCGCCCTTCCCACCCCCGCCGCCCGCCATAAATCGCGACGAGCAATAAGTTGTCCCTCTTTCTGCTTGCTCGACCCGCTTCCTTCCTGCCCGGCGCCGCGCGTCTCGCTTTAGCAACGAAATACTCCGGTTTCAAACGCTTTTAAGTGCTTTCCGCTGTTGCTTCCCAACTGTCGAAAATCTAGCCGACGTATATCCAGCCCGCCCCTCTCCTCTCTGATCCGCCGGAATTCCTTGACAGAAAGGAGCACACGCTACTGGTGAACTCGCGAATGCTCTTTGGGAATCTCGAAGATTCCTTCGCCGACGACTCAGCATCGCGAGAACCGGCGGAACGCTCGTGCCTGGTGATCATTAATTCATTCCGTGGCTCGTCGAAGGCATCGCGGGGTCCTGGGGATCAAAGGGTGCATGCCGGTCAGCTGACTGGTGTTGCCAACAGTACGGCGAAATAAGGCGATCGTTGCAGCTTGCGAACACTTCGTTCTTGGAGGAATGCGGACGTTGCGGCACGACTTTCAGGAATTCCTCCTTGTTCCGCTGTTGCGGGCAGCTTCTTTTCTGGCAGTGATTAAGGCCTGTGTAAAGGTAGTGGGATGTTCGGTTAGGGAAGGGTTTGGGAAATGCATTGAGTCATCTTATTTTTGAGGGAACAGAGAATATATTTGGGAGTTTGAGCAGAAATTTCTGTGAATGTCTCGGGTGGATCTTGATTTATAGTTTAGATTTGAATACCAATTGGAACTTCGTTTGTAGTTCTCATGTCATTTAGGATTTGCATCGCTCCAGCTGAACTGACTGTAGAAGCATTATTGTCAGCACTGTTCTCATGTGGCAGTGATATATTCGCGATTACAGGAAAACGTAGCTGGGTACGACTTCATCCATGTTGAATACTTAATACCAAGCGATCCATCATTGTAATCGACTTGTCCGTGGAGATTTCCACTATCATAATGCGGTACCATAAATTGATTGTCGATTATCGTGTTATCGGACATCCAAGATGAGGCGGACAGCAAGTGGCATCGTGTGTCCAAGCTGGAGATAATATTCAAATGAGACTTGGACGTCGATTTTTTTATTTCTAGCGGCCTTGTTTGGTGTCCGGCGTCTGCTCTCGCATCGACAAGCGAACAGAATGATTGGGAATGATGTAGGCTTTATACGATGACGGGAGGGTGCAACATAGCGGCGCGTGCATACGTGTTGCGCTGCGACCTCTTGGCACATCTCCAGCTTCGCCTCCCCCTGTCGTTTTTACCGCTGGTAATTGAAAGTTTGTTTGAACAGCCAACGGGCCTGAACAGCTTGAGCTCCCAACGAAAGTGCGCGACACGTAGGCCACGGGTCATCATTCGAACCTAAAATTTATAACGACGAAACTTGCGTATTCCCTCCTATTATTTTCGCCTTCCTTCGAGCGTAGCCTCGCAAACGAGCACGTAGGTCGTCGGCAAAGATCGATTTCAAGCTAGCGAATCGTAACCCAGATCCGTCTCTTCAATCACCATCGATTTGGTCGCCTGATTTTCCTGGTTTGCTTACTGAAAATAATACCCTGCCCCGTTACTAGAACAATCATTTTACGAGTAATAGAATGCCTTTACATTCGTTAAACGCTCGACGAAGCAGATTAACGGGCGGACCGGGATAAATCGCCTGTATCACTGTAACGAATTAATTTACAAGTGTGCGGGATGCTCCGCGAGATTTCCAGGGATTTTCCGCGCACACGCCCGTAAAATGCGATGAAATGTGAGTGCGCAGTATTCGCGCCCAAAAACTGCAGAGTACATTCAGAGTAGGGGAGCTTAAATTCGACGCTTTTATCTGGACTTTTGTGAGAGTAGCTGGTAGGTACTTTGATGCAGGGACGGGTGAATGGGTCGAAAAATAGGTGTACACGATGCATAGACTCGGATAACCGTGAAAATGCGAAAGTTTCTCACACTCTCGGTACTCCTACTTGTAATAAATGGTTTAAATTCCCAAAGTGTAGGCACTATGTGCTGTGCCCTTAATTTCTAGAATTTTGAATTAGAAATTCGGAACAGTTGCGCAGACTTTTTATTGTGGAGTCTATGAATCAACAGGGGGGCGGTTGGTTAATTATTCTAGCATTAAAGCTGAGTAAATGGAGACAATGGCGATTGGTCTCGAAGCGAGAGATTGCTTCCCCCGTGCAAGGGCGCGCGGAATTTCGTGTTAATACCCGAAGAACGCGATTAGATTGAAAAGGTATTTCCAGGGAGCAGGTACGCTGCATCTATCGCATGGTTGCACGTAAATACCGCGGTATGATGGATTACGAGGCCACCAAAGCGTCAGAGATTTTTGAAAATATCGACATCGCGGAGGTCGGTGAATCGGGAACATCGATTACTCGCGTCAGGGGGCCGCTGTACAATCCAAATATGACTATTTTGCTTCGCCGTAATGAATGTCTCCATCCACGCGCGAGGAAGCTCTAACACGGCGGATATTGAATGCCATTATTGCTTCACGCTTCCATTACCTTCCTTCGCGAGTGATTTACATTTTCTCTCTGACTTCAACGAGTTTATCGTTTACGTTTATCTGGTCAGCACGAGTGAAACTTAGTATATCTCTCCCTTAATTCGTATTTCATACTTCACTCCACGAGTCACGGGTCGTTCCACTGCAGTCTGGCAATATAAGCCTCGTAATTAGGTGAAACAGGTAACTCAGAATTGTGACGGCGTGTTTTAGCGTTGCCAGCCACGATTACGAGAAACTCGTCGGTAAATGAAACCATTTCTGCCAGTTTCTCGTCCTTGAAACGGCCTGTACACCGTTCATAATTTATTCCTTGCCCTGGCTGCCACACAGCTACCACTGTTACCGGCCACTTAGCGCCATTACATGCGCAGTCCAGCTTTTAGCATTTACCCCGATCTCGACGTAAGCAGATTCCTTTCTCGCGAGCTTCTTTTCTCGTTCCTTCGTGTTTCTCCTCGTCCGAAACCTCTTCCCGAGTTCTGTTCGCTTCTCCCTGGGGCTGTTTTAGCCCTAAAATCTAGTGGTTCCAGTGGTCGGTATTTAAAATTCTATTTCTTATATACAGAGAATTTTCAGATTTCCGCCTCCACTCTCTTTCTCTCTCTTTCTGTCCATCAAGCGAGCGTGCTGATGCAGCTCACGCTCCGCAGCCGAGTAAACCGCATTTCATGAAAAACTGTGGTACACGCTACTCCTGGATAATATATTACCTCGATAGATAATGGTGTTTATTCCTGTGAAACACAGCACTCTCCGAACAGAAACCTTACGAGGATAGCTGTGTGCGTTTTAATATAATGTACTACCCCGACGAAGGGTGATATTTGTTCCTTCCAAGAGCAGAAGCTCTGAATTTACAGTCGCGTATTTCCAGTTATAATTTAATGAATGTTAGAGTGGCAGATGTTTCTCGTGAACGTTTTCATTTATTTGTCCCCCCCTTCGCTTCTTTTAAGCGGCCGCGCTGGTAGCACGTGAACTGTAAATAATCACGCTTAAGCATAACAGATGAAGTAAAATCGTGCGCCAAGGTACAATATTGTCGTCGTTAAATTTATATTGATTTCGATGGCGTGTGTGTATGTGGTTGCACGGTGGGAAAGTATGTGTACCGCTGGACATACTGGGCAGATAGAATGAACCGTGGTTTTCCACTAGGGTTGCGTTGTTGAAATTTCAACGATTTCCCTAAGCTTCCTCTCCACCAGAGAGGCACTCGGTTTGTGCGGAGCATCAACCTCGGGCATAAAATATTATCGAGTTTGAACGATAGTCGTTTTTAAAAGCTGCAGAAGCTTCAACTTCCCCTGTGGCCGTCTACCAGCAACCATTAACATCGCACCATTTGACCCGTTTACTTCCTTCTTCGATATTACATTTGCCGCTCGCCCGAGAAAGAAACTGAAACCATCGATACGAAGTAGGCGACTCCATTAACGAGCAAGTCCTCTTTATTCATCAATTCCATCAATTTTTCCATTGAAACAAAAATATATACATAAATGTATCCAGAGGAATGCTTAATATTGAAATTCGAAGTACTTTGGACAATGATTTATTCAGAATTCGATGTATTATTAACTTCATTAGTAATCTTTATGAATATGGGGATTTCCGTTTAATTAATAATAATAATAATAATAATAATAATAATATGGAACTGTGGAATTATTGTTTCACGCAAGATCGGACTTCGTTGCATTCGACGTAAAAATAATCAAAATGTCATGGTGGATAATGGCGAAGGACAAAACACAATGTATTTGAGCAGATGTTACTTGCATCGCGATGATTCTTATTATCACATCCAATGGTCGAGAATATTAATACAGCCGTCGTTTGATAATCCTCGATAATAAGTGGTAATAATTTGTCCCTGTCTATGATTAAATCATTATTTAGACTAATCTTGCGTGGATCGTGCTTCTTTCCATCGCCATCGAGAGGGTGAAAGGTTGGCTGCCACTGACAGAGCAAAATGTCCCTCGACCATTTATTGACCCCCTTGACCTACGGGCACGACCGCGATTAATCATCGAGCTTTCGTGAGACTGCTAGTTTCGACTGTCCAGAGAAACCTAAACCAAACACCGCGAATTTTTGTTGCCCGAAAGTCAATCGACCAGGCCGCTAACGGTCGGAATCGTCTCTCGGTTGTTGACTCTTTATCGACTCCCGCACTTTGTCCCAGCTGCAACAACAAATCTTCCCGAGGAATTGCTTTTCCGTTTCCACTTATATCGAGCGCTGTCGCACACACAACTGAGAGATGTCAACTTAAGCTGGAGAACGCCAAGTTCGGAGCAACTATTTTCATTCCCGACGCTGGAGTTGTTTACCATATTAAATGCTCCTGCGGTAAAAACACGATTTAACTGCAGCAGAATTAGTTCCCCTCAGTTATCTCCATCCCCTCGCAACCTTTTTAACACTACATCATTTTTTGTACAATGCAATAATATAACCTTACTTTCGATTGCTTAATAACATCCAAACTGATTCGTTTTCAGAGATCAGCGAAGCACATACATTCCACAGCAAGAAACAATTGACAATCTTTACTCCTGCATTCTAACGCCTGCCAAATTGCTCACGAACGTCAGCTTTATTTATATTCTCCTCTTCTTCTCATAATGCAATATTTACAGTGCATTTCTCTCTGGACCAACCCCTCGCAGAGCCGGAGACAGAGGTCGAACGCCACGAATGAAGCTCATAAACGCGCTCCGTGTTTTATAGTCTCATATAAGCGTATCCTGTCTGACCTTCGATCACTATTATCAAGCCGCGTGTGGCCGGCGATAAGCCAGTCCACTGTTTCTTCCTTATTCTCCGCGATAGCATCACCCCTCGCGTCCCGTTATTTCCTCGGGTCGAATTTTCAAGCGCACGCGAAGCAGAAATGCGCAACGGCGTTCGACGTTCGTTTCAGGTGACAGTAATCCGTACGAGAAATAATTTATAAGGCCGTTGTACGTTATGATTATCGTTTCGCTCGCGTCCTGTTATATACAGGAAAATCGTCTGCGCGAGATTAAATCTCCGCAGAGCCTGGATACCGCGTACGCGATAGATTACGGAAATGATGACTAACTCGCATTGCCGTTCTCCAGTGTTTTTTATAATTTAAAATACGCGCAATAACGAGTGTGAACGAAGGGGCATTGCAAGTGTTTGTGAACTGAATGTATTAGTAAGGCTTTTGAAAAAGGCAGTGAAAGGTAAGCTTAAATATGAAGGAATTGAGCACTGCTGTGATAATAACGTAGTATCAGTCCAGCGTTGTTATTACATCGTAACAGTTCTCTTCCTGCTTTTTTGTTCCCTTTTCTTTGATACGCCCGTTCGAGCATGAGCTATCGCATTCTATTTACACTACAACGTGCGAATGCCTGCTCTGTGCATCGCTTCGAAGGCATACGATATTTCACGAATGTAGGTAATTGTGAACGTGTTTTGAAATACGCGCGGACGGTATTGAGGCGATCGAGCATTCAGACCTACGTCTATACACACAGGAAGTTCAATCTCCTGAGAATTCTATTTTCCTTCGATCTGCATTAGTCACAAATTACACGTGTAAACTGGCGTCTGTCGATACGTCAGCCGCCATCCCGACGGTTCGCTCGTATAGACTACATATTCGCATTACAAGAAATGCTATTTTATAAACTATTACTATTGTACAAATCGCCCTTAAATCACAGAATAACAATTTGCCATCGATGCCATAGTTTTGGACAACTATGATATTAAATTAATATTCCTCCATTCGTATTATTAAAAACCATTTCCCTGTATTCTACTCTTAGATTCTTAGAAAATAGTGTTCCAATCGCCCAAACTAGTAACACGACGTCGTGTCATTTGCTAGCCTGCATCATCTGTTATCTGCCACTAAGCACCTCGTCACGTGACATCGGATGCGACTTCAGATCATTAGCTGTCGCCTACTGTCCGACTATCCAAACAGTACTTCACACGTTGAGCCTTAACTCGGCCTTTGGCTCATTCACGAGTTCAGCGGGATTGACACGGTAGTATAATCCACTGGAATTCAACAGAAGAATACGCTGACCGATCGTATTTTCTGCAATTGCTCCGTCTGCTTCCTTCCGCTTCGACCAGTCTATGGCAACGTCACGATTGTCGAGTTAACTGCTATCGAATGACGACATCAGCTGGAAACTGTACGTGCCTCGGCCTTTTCCTACCGATACAAATGACTTTCCTCCGGTGCGGCTTGAGCGTAACGCGACCGCACGGCTGCGGCCGCCAGGCCGAGCCTTGACTTTAACTACTGGCAATTATACCCGACACGGTGTACAGGCATATCGCGCTTTAATTGCCGAAAGTTTCGGACCTCTGCGGACCTTTGCACCTGGCCTCCTCGTTAGCCACCGGTTTAACCCCGCGTTTGGCTAATCCTTTATCTGATTCTCCGTTCCGACCCCCCAGACGCCCCTGATAGCACGGTGAATTTTCTAAGAACGCCGCCTCGGTGGTAGACGCTCAGCCTTTACGCAGTTACACCTTGTAATCAGGTAAATTGCTGTAGATAACTGCCATAGATAAGGTTAGCTGAATTTTAATAGCGATGTCTGGCTTTCATAGACATCCTGACGCTATATCCTTTTGCAACTGCATGAAAGTTTGTGGGAATTCCACGTATTGCCGGATCAGGATCATTATTCCGGCTGTAGAGTCACTGTGCACAATCAGGGCCTTATTGATTCAATGTTCAATTTAATTTAATTGGACGAGTTCTTGGCTTACAGCGTAGACTTCGTGAAATCGACTTACCTACTTAGCCTGCTTCTTCCACTTCGGGGTACTGGGCTCGCGAACTTCTGTAACATTCGTTGCTATCGGGGAGCTGCGAGGATAGCTGGAAAGCAGCTTGCAAATACTTGTTTATCGCGAACGTGTCCGATGCTGTATCTCTTCGCAGGGGAGCGCGTCCCTTGACCTCGAGAGCGCAGTAAGGGAATGGCAAGGCACGATCATCGCGGGAATCCTCGTTGGCGTCGTGAAACTTTAATCGAACGTGTCCCGCGGAAACGCAGGTTTCCTGAAATACGCTCGCAAGTGACCATTTAATTTATTTATTTGTGAGTAATTCAGTTGCGCCTGACAGCAGTCTTTCCTCAGTCAGTCAAATTTCTGTCCAGAATTTTAAATCACGCGCTATATTCGAAATCCGATACTGTAACTGAAACCCTTTCACGGAAATATTTTCCCACGTCTGGTGCATTATGCATCAACTGTCAGCATTCCTCGTCTACCTACTATTGTACGGATATTTCCATGGAATATTTCCCTCGTTAATTAACATCGTGAGGGAAGGATAACCGGAGTATGATCGCTTTCATTTCGATTCTTATCTCTTCGTTCGTCGACGTTCTCCTTTTGTATCGGCGCGCTGCTTTGCGTCTAATTACACTGTAATCCGATAATGTGACACAGTTTTTTAATTGGAGCGACCATGGCTCATAATTACCTGGATAATATCGAATTATAGGAATGTAGGGCGCGTAGCATCGATCGCTAAATCGATCGTTAACTGTCGAATGCGGAGCATTCCAGTGACAAAACTTCGCCATCATTATAATCGTGTCAATTGCGATAGATGGACCGGAAGGATAAGAAAAATCATACGTCCTCACTCTTCGGCGGGGATCTTTTCAAATCGAGTCGCGTAGACATAATTTAATCGCCAAATTACGGACGAATAAAATGTAATTTGAAACGAATTTTACGCGCGATAATGATCTCTCGTTGACACGCTCGCTGCGAGGGTTAATTTTAATTGCTAGCCGTGGCGTGGGTGTGGTTTGGGACTCATATCTGTCTATCGTAATTTCTCCCAAATTGTCCGAACGAAGGTGCGGTGCAAGACACGCGCCTTACATAAATTTAGAAAATAATCAAAAAGTTTGCATAGGTTGTCACTTATGTAGGTTAGTACCAACAATACGTTTTCATTTCCATGTCACATGAAGATTACAACAATTTTTGTTTAACACTTATGTGTTCGTCAGAAGTTATTTTCCACCGTGTTTAGTGCGGCAGTAAATTGCTATCGTAAGATATTTAATAAATCCTCCTTCATGCCCAGTCTTTATAATAAAGAATAGCAATTAGTCAGGCGACCTGACGCTTCTGAAAGAACTTAGTAACGGAATGGATGGAAGGAAGGATCGATTCAGCTCAACGTTGAGCAACATCGCCCACGTCTCATCAAAAGGAATTCGCGAGCCACGCTCTGTGTATCTCTATCGCTCCTCATCAAATAAAAAGGATGCTGTGCAAGGGGACAGGACAGTCCTTTAATTTCGGTAACGATCCATGTTGGCACGCATGTGCAGCTGGCGGATCGCTAAACGAGCTTCGCCCGATGCATCGGGCAAACTAGCTCGCAACTGCTACGGTCTGCAACATAATACGTGCCGTACAATGTTCCCACACATCGTCATGGAAGTTGGCTTAGAGACGGCTTCCACGAAGAGAACAGAGGAGGGGGCGAGATGCACCCGCCGTGATGCTTCATCCCTTGCCCCTATAAAAATCGACGCCCGTAATGGCGTAATTAGCTTCCGTCGTTCCGAGAACCAAGCAACAGGGGTGGCTCCTCTTATAGGAAGTCCTCGAATAAATGGGTTTGTCCTGGGTCTTTTCGAGAATTAAGCGAACGTGTATACGGAATTTCGTTATGTAGCATGGGAATCGTGGGAATTATGTTCACCGAGGATAAGAGTTTGAAAGAGTAGAATTACTTTTATGAAATATATACGAAGTGGGAGGAATGTATAAACAGGGGAAAGTCATAATACATTGCGAAGTACGTGTGTGTGCGTGCTCTCATTCGATATAGAAATGTCCGCTCGCCCCTCACTGATACGGGACAGTACACACAAAGTTCCTCCCCCGAAGCCAGTATCTCAGATTAGGCGAGATATTCCTTGACGATACGTTTTCCTCCCCTGTGCACACGATGCTTGATAGGTCGTTGTACGCATACACAAACATCGTAACCTAGAAATGCTCTATACGTGAGGAGGAGCAGTTATTATTATATTCTTCTCCCCTCGTGGAAGGCGAACCGGCTTGCCCGTTGCGTTAAAAAAGAAGAAGGTGACCCTCGGTCCTTGGATTCATCTCGATCTATCGGCTCATATTACGAGGGCCCACGTAATTGATGGATGGCCATTGAAGCGATGGTCTCTCTGCGTAAGAGTAAATCGAGACAGAAAAGCCCAATCCCCTCCAGTTCTTTCCACGCTCGAGCCACGAGGGCTCTTTCTCTCGTCGATTAATCCAAGACGCGTTATCTCCTCGCGTTGTTTAATAGACCGGGCATTCTACATAACGGATGACGCAGAAGACGCATATACAGAAGCCAGCAACCGCCTCGTTCGATTTATCGTCCATGTATTCTCCACGCGATAGATGGTAATCCTCCCTCGACGGAGAATTTACTGCGCGATAATTTGCGTAGCTGTTAAACGAGGGGGTCTTAAGGGCGATAGATAGGTTCCTTTCAACTTCCTTCGAGGATGATCACAAAGAGCTTACGAACTTCCTTCAGACCTTTCTCGTGAAATTTTAAAACGATCACGTGCCTGTGCAGTATCGAGAAAGTAGGTACGGCAAAAGTGGCCACTAGGCAATAAACACGCAAGTAACAACGGTTCTTTCCTTATACGTTCTTTATACGTAGTAGGTACGGCGGAGCACACCGAACGTCCACGTAGAAATAGAACGAAGATGGAATCAATTAAACGGAACGGCAGTTTGTATCTGTTTAGGAAGGGTACAGTTGCAATTTCTGTTTTCGAGGAACCGTGGTGAATAACCCAGAAGGTGGTTGCAGGCATCTGGCCTTTGCCGCCACGGGAACGTTATTCCCGGAAGAGGAGATATATATACCAAAAAGGGATTAGCGCGCGATATTCTATGAATCGATATGGAAACAATAATGAAGCAGCGTGTTGCGTGTTGGCCCCGCCGTACACGTCGATTCGCCGTACATATTTCACGAGCACCCAGCTTTAAATGGGCCACGGCGAAGCGCCACGAAATTAAGTTTGTGCCCGAACGGATCAGTGGAGTGAATTCTTCATGAAACGGCTTCGATTCCAGAGCTGATCAGACGTACTCCACCCGCTCAGCCGTTCCTTCGGCCGTTCCGCCGTATCGCCCGAAAGGCCGTGTTATTTTCAGGACGCGAGTAGTCGATGGCGAGAGGGTGTAGAGGCCAGGCTCGATAGCTCTCGCCCAGACACGACGCGAGGTGCAACGTGTCTACTTATCAATATCGACAATGTTTTAGACGGGAACTTCGCAGACTTCGAAAGTTCCGAGAAGCCCCGGCGAAACCGAGTCGCGCAAAAAACTTCGACCGAACTTTTCAATTTGATTCCGCCGTTGGGCCTTTCGAGTTTCAACACCTCGATCGATGCTTTGAGTAAACCTCGCTACTTTAGGAACGGCTGGAATAGTGTCGTTGAGAAAATAGATATTATAAGTTGGGTATAGCGAGCAGTGTAGTTTGGTGTTGCTTATTGTCGTTGCTCTGGGCAAGCAGATGCTCCTCGGTATATGGAAATAACAGTATACAATGTATAATCTAGTAATTCATAGGATTAATAATTATTATGGTGTTTGCCTTAGCATAACTATCACCTGGTGTGTATAGTCTGACCATACAGAGGTTTCTGTCACTTGTCCACAGCCTGCTCTACACTACTCGCTCGTCTATTCTCTATTTTAAACGACCCGTCTGGCACTCCGCTGATCTATACTACTTGCCCGTTTATACCCTGACTTATTCCACACGTCTGACCGAGCCCTGATCCATACTTACGTGCCTAATCAAACGCTTGAAGACAACAACGATGTTATCAACCTTCCTCTTCATTCATTCACGACGAGCAGAATGCACACTCGAAATACAGGAATTACAAAAGAGCAGCGACGGAAGTTAACGCTCCAGCGATTTCCGCGGACACTATGCAGATTTCATATCGTGGTGATAAAAATTCTGGTCCAGCGCAAACCACCAGCGGCCAACTTTACCTTAAATGCGCGACGATCCTCCCACCCTCGAACTCAAACGCCTAACTTACACACCAAGTCCTTCATAGTTTGCTAAAACACAGGCGTCGCGACGTCGGAACACTAACAAGCCCAAGTTTGTCAAGCTTGATTTATTTTCACGCAGCGACTTGCTTTTGTACGCGGAAACTTTGCTCTTCGTTCGTTCTGCGTTACCTTTGCCACGTGCGCGCGAGCTGCTAGTTTTCATAATGTAGAACTTCGGAAGTTTCATCGAGAAACAGACGTTATTTCGCTAGTCCTATCACGTTACAGCCTCTTCGGCGGCTACGAAAGACGCTTGGCTAAAAGTTTCGACGTTTGCAGAATATTTTCTCTTTATATGACGATCTCGCCTTCGGTTTATGAATATCGCCGTATAGCATGCAGTTGTTCGAGCTTGTACCTCGTATAGTTGCACGAGATCCGGAAGTTATCGTCAATTTATCCTTTATGTGTTTATAGCAGTTTTCGGAGTACCATCAGAGCGGTGAAACTTTGGAGAATGGTTTGTTGAGAAATGGTCTGAAAGGAATTTCCCTTAAGTTTCTTGTAAGAAGTAGCCATAGTTCATATTTCTACGAAGTTACTTCGCAAATTAATTGATCGTTTTAATCGTATTCTTCGCACTCCAACAAAAACCTATTCTTTGCTTTCTGCTGTTACTTTCCTCGATTGCTCGGATAAACTCGGAGCATAAATTTCTTCTTAATCGAGAGAGTGCGTATTTTCATAGGAGTTTCCAGTAATTAGAATAAAAATAGTGGCGGTACGTTCAGGGTAGAGGGTAATTAGTAACACGGGGCCGTTTAATCCGCCGGGATCGGAAATTAGTTTCTTTAATAACGAAGAGAGCTCTTATTCGAGCGATTTAAGTAACACTTTCTGCCTCGCGGGCTGCGCAAAGGAAAGCTTGTAATCCTCGCGCGTGTACGCGTGCAAGCTGATTTCTTTTGTAATTGTAGAGAGTAGTGAGCAAACAATCAGCAAACTATTTCATTGCAGAGCGTTTTTCCAGTGTCAGTTTAACTGGCCGTGTTCAAACGTACGATCAAACGCTACCGAAAGTTACGGGGAACACGAGTTTAATTAAACTCCGTCGTACTATCGCGAGATTCAATTTGTACGGGGAGCGGTAATCGATTGCATCAAACCGAATCTATCATTTGCATCGCTAAGGGTAAGTTGTCAATGATCATTGGCTCCAGACAAGGGAAGAGTTTTCGGGCGAAACGGCGCTGCTCGAGTGGCCGTCGTGAAACGAATGATCGCGCGTCTCGTGTTAATGCGTGCACAGGGACGATCTTCCACGATAACTGGCGGACGTGGACGAGCGGGGTCGACTGAAGACGAACCCTGACTACTGAGCGTAGCAAACGATCCGGTGCTCAGTGCCGTACGAACTCACGGCACAGAAACATCGCGACGAGGCACCCGGTTTCACGTTCAATGAATGAAAACGTAGAGTACACGCATATGGAACGCTTCCTGCTGAAAGCTGTCCCGATGCTACGCTTTTGTATGCAAAGCTCGCAAAATAATAATCCACATTCCACCCAGTAACGTTCAAATAATATTCATCTAAAACATTCTACAGGATATTAGGTCTGAGGTAACTGTCCATTGTCATAAATATAGGACAGTATCCGTTTCCCACTACACCGTTTCACAGAAATATTTACATTGGCCCGTTGTATAGACTGCCATCTTCGTCGAACTTAACCTCAGGGGTGAACTCGTACTGGTTAACGGCGGAGAAGCGGCGAAACCCACCCCTGTACGCGATTTTCCCCTGTCCCCCTCTCGTTGCTCCCCTTTTCTCCATCTTCCCTTCCCTCCTCGTCCACCTACACCCGCACTTCTGTTTCACTTTCTCCCTTCCACCCTCCGGTCGTTTTTCCCTTTTCCACTTCCCTCCCTCTCACCCACGTTCCTCTGTCTCTCTCTCGCATTCTACCCGCTCCCCGCCTCTCTGTCTCTCCCGTCGTGCTCTTCACCGCCATTCCACCCCCCTTCCGGAAAATCAATATGGAGTGGCGTTGGTATACGACGTGGTGGTTGCTACCGCGTGTACTCTCCTCCCCCTCCCTGCCCCCTTGCATCCCTTCCCGGCCGTCGCGTCCCTCTTAGCTTCTACTCGCTTCGTTCGCGTATCTCCCGCCTCGTCACTCTCGGCCCAGCGTCGCTTCAGCCCCGCGGCGCGGACCTCCGTTCGCGCAGCGTATTTCTAGGTCGCGCGCGTCCCTCTCCTCTCAGCCTCGGCCTACCGCCCCCCTCGACACCTCGATCAAACGCAGCATGGCTCTCGTGGCGAACAGAAGAGGCAGTTTCATTTCGGTGACAGCCGACGGCCGAAGATCGGTCATCGGTAGTCTCACCGCAGCCGCGGTTCCGACCCCCGGTGTCACCGGCCGGGGTCAACATCCGACTATATCGCCATCCACCGCCACTGGTTGAATACGTCGCGTGGCTGCGCGCCTTAGAATTGCCGCACTTTCCGGGATTCTTGCCACCCGTCGTTCGCCACCCCCCCCCCGCGGGCCGGCAAATAATTTCTCTTGAGAATACGAGTGGGATCAAATCGAAAAGGGTTGGGGAAAAGAAAGTCGGTCCTTCAAGGGATGCCGGAGTACTTCGCGCTGGCTCATCTCCTCTGGCAGCTACGCCACCCTATTTTCACCATGAAGGATGCTGCACCAAACACGCAATTTCGTGTTTGAGAGATTTTGAGAAATTTGCAAGGTGGTCGAGTAACCACTGTTTCGGAAAACATCATGGGGTTGATTGTTACTGGGCCATCCTCTGTAGGCACACATCGCTCACGGTGCTCCGTGATTTTCCTCGATAATGTCTTAGTAGGTCCCCCTGTTTGCCTCTGACAAGTATCACTTCGTACTCAAGAGTTCCCTCGTGATCTTTCTTATTGTTCTAGCTTAGACATTTTCCTGGCCGCGAGGGGCGGTTGAATATAGGTTAGACTGTTGAACGGGATATGGATCGGGCGCACGTGCACGTGTCACGGCCTGTGCGATCTATCGCGATAGGTGAAGCGCAATTTTTCATTATCGCACTACGCGGATAGAGATATGCACGAGGATTACGTGGGCTTGCATGCGAGAGAGATGTCCCGCTGAATGATAAGAGCAGAATATTGTTTTAACATATTGTGATTCAAAATACTTAAATCGGTAGTTAGGGGTCATCCTTAAATTATGTAAGGCTTTTTGGAGCAGGAGGGGGTCGCGAATTTCTTACGTTTGCTTACACGAGCGGGGGGGACTCAGGTAGCATGTTACATAATATTTTTCAACCTAATTTTCAATAATTACAAATTGTATCATTATTGTTCCGGATAAGTAGTTTTAGTTTAAATTTCCCGAAACGGAGTTCAATGAATTATATAAACCTTTAAACGAATTTTAATAACTGAAAAATTTAAGTGTAAAAAATATTACGTAAGGAGGGGTGGGAATATCAAATCTTACGAATTCTTATAATGGGGGAGGGCGGGGGTAAGAATTCATAAAAATTACCCTTACGTAATTTAACGACGGTCCCTTACGTAGATTAATTGCCTGACCTTATTCTTATTGACTGACTTGCACTACTACCGTGAACGCATCTGATCTTGCCTGACCCTACATCGGTATATACCACTTCGCTAAAGATACAGGTCCGTGTTCGTCTGACTACATCGTGACCCACACTACTTGTCCAGTCGTGACATAACAGACACAGCTCGACTGTCTATGTACTAGCCCATACCACTCGCCCATCCATTGAGCACTCCACTTTTCTGACCACATACTGACCTATTCTACTTGTCTACCGTACGCCAACATACATAATGTTTCTAAAGGTACGCCAACCTGTGCTACCTTACCGACGGTTCATTGACTTATACTACATTTTTGACAATGAACGCTTCCGTCCTATGTAGTTGACGGGACGTAGTATTGGAATGCATCCAGGCACGTCGTGCGTTAGGAATAATAGCCAAGCGTTACGTGTAGATACGTCAGCGATAAAGGGAACCGTCCTCTCGAGATTTTTAATAAAATTCCGTGTAGCCGCCTGCATAAATGCGGGGCGCCGTAATCCGTTTGCGTATTCCCGAGGATGACGCCCGAGAAAAGTCTGCATTTTGAAAGCGCTTTAATGAAATGTTTGGAGCGACTTACGCGTGGGATTAATAAAGCACGGGATACTTGAAAATCTTCCGCCTCTTGCTGGTAAATGCACACGAAGCTTTCATGTCATATGAAATCATTACAAGCGCGTAAAACCAGAGGGAAACATATAATCACAAAGAATAATGTATATCGTAATAGAAGTCACGTACAAGGTACTCAACCTCAAACCATCGTTCTAAAAACAGACTGTCCCAAAAAAGCCCGATTCGAGCACAAGTAATCCGCTTTCAGCTCCTCCAATCTACCCGCAAGAAAAATACGCACCTTGCCCGAGACGAGAGAGCAGTTTCACCAGGCCACGGGGCAGGACCATCGTAACCGCAGCGAACCGCGTTTAAAATTGGTTGGCCCCCAGACGCAGAAGGATTGATAGCAATCAATCGATGCCCTTCCAGTAGCGTACCACTCATTCAACACCGTTTCCATCGCGCAGCGCGACTCCTCCGCACGTTCTCCGTCGAGAATGCTCGGCCACCCTTAAACGCGGCGGGACCTGCTTCGGGACAAATCGCCCGAAAGGAGAACTCGAATAAAACAGAAATTCGTCGGAATAACGCCCAGCTCGCGGCTGTCTGTCCAGAGGCTCCCTCTCCCCCTCCCGCGGTGTGGAAAAAAATCGACCGCCAGAATTGCAGCGAGGCAATGGGGGGGTCGATGGGCACCCGTGGCTCGGCACATCCCTGCGTCATGCGCAGTGCCGTTTGATAAGGGGGTGGTGGTTTCGTAGGGTTGATCGCCGGTGGCGCGGTTGAGCAGAGAGGGTCGAGCAGGTATCCCAGCGTGTGGGAAGGAGGGGGTAGCGGAGGCGGTTTAGTAGCGGAGGTACACGTTGTGCCAGCCGGCAGTAGCGAGAGCCGTGGTTAACGCGGGGCACACGCCCGGCGAGGTGTGCGTGTGCCAGCCTTGCCCCACATTCGCAGACCGAGTCGCGCGTGTTTCGCGTCCAGCCGGCGCGGCGTTTCAACGGCGAGAAGCCGGGGATGGTAGCGAGGAAGTGCCGGCGTCGGCGTCGAGCAGCGTCCCGCCGGCGACTCGCGCGACGGCGCTCCGAGAACGCCGGCAAGGCTTCCGTGTGAACGGCCTCTTCTCCTCGCGGCTTCCACCGCAGACGCCGACGACTACGACGACTACGACGACGACGCGGAGTTTCCCTATTGCTCGGTGTCGGGGCCGACATAGGGGTCGGAAGCTCGTGTGCGTGCGTGCCCAATAACCGAGTGAGTGCCTGCGTCGAGGGTGAGTGCGTGTGTGCGTGGTTGCGCGTTACACCGAGCCACCGATAGCTGTGGCGCGTACGAAGCCACGGGGATAAGGAGGACGTGGAAATTCCGGATGTAAGTTGGTGGTCACTGGGTGTCGGGAGACAACGCTGTCACACCGACGCCGCGCCGTATTCCTCCCGGAGTCGTTTCTGTGAAATACGAATGGAGGGCCTCGAGCCTCTGGCCCGCAAGGCAGCTGCCGAACTGCGTGATCGTGGTGCCCTGTGAGTGCGGGAAATGTGCGGAAATTCGGAACGGCGAGGGGGAACAGCGCCCCAGTGGCGTTGATCGATTTGTTTGGCGTCCACGATCGACGGTTTCGAATTTTCGAAGCTTCTGACGGAAAGGGGTTGCGACGCGGCGATCGGTCGATGCCGAGGCGGCTTCTTTAAAACGCGCGATTTAAAATTCAAGCTACAGGACCGCTTAATACGCTGCCCGCGACGGTTCGCCCGAAACAAAAGGAGCTGGCGGTCGCGACGTGAGCCTCGGGAAACCTTCAGATTATCTGTCGCGAATTAAAATTCCAGCGGGAGAGAAGCCGGTCGGTGGAACGCCGAGACGCTCTTTGAAGTGCGGGAATTTTCTGGCCGTGAGTCGGCGGAGCTGTAGGGGTGGAACGAGTCCCCTTTGCGGCCCAGGGGAGACCAATCCCTGATAATACGAATTCTCCGCGTTTCTTCCATTCGCCAACTTCCACCGGTTTGGATCTCCGCGAGAACGTTCTTTATCGGGGAAAGTCCAACAACTCGGGAAAACTTAGGAACAGGAACGCGTGAGGCGAATGAAGTCGGCTGGGATGCTTTCCACGACAGTAGCTCTCATTTAACAGGCCTGCGGATGTCGTACGTTGATCACGTTTCCAAAAATTCGTACCTTCGCCACTCGTTTCCACAAAATTCTCCCAGTCTGCCTCTATTTTCATCGTTACGATGCTTCAAGTTCCGAGGAGAATGCAGGGCAGTAGACTATTCGACAGACTAGGGGAACGTTTTCTAGAGGAGTCAAGTGGAAAGCACTTTAGGATTCTGTGGGAATTTCTGTTTCAACGATACGTGATCCTATCAACAGGCCGGGAAACTCGTGGGCAGGAACGATCGTTTCGTTGCACCGTCCTCTGTAATAAAGATGTTCCGCAATTGCACCCTGGAAATTGGTTTAGCAGGTCAATAGCACGTTAGTTCGGTGGTGAACAGAGCCACGCGTTTGTGCTCGTTCGACACTGGAGCATTTGGAAATTCCCATTTTGTCGGTGGTCTGACGTATCGCGCGGCTGGCATAAATTTTCGAAACGCTTCCATTGCAAAGACTGAGCACGGTTTTAACGCGGAATTTCGTTGCAGAGCTTCGTTACGTCAAACGGACCGCTTCTGTTCGAAATTAGCTACGTAACCGCGCCTATATAGAGGATGGTTCTCGTAACGATGAAATTTTAGAGTGTACTCCTCGAGTATAAAAGTTAAACAGGACTTTAAATCAACCTCAATTTCGCGAATGACACATTGCAATTTTTATCCAATAAAATTGTATCACATAGTATCTCAATCTCAGTTGCAACTGTCTGACGAATGGAGAAGAGTGATAGTTGACATACATCCTCGTCATTTACTTCTACAAACTATAAATTTCTATTACTTCCCTCAACTCCAACGTGAATACTCTTTCACAGAGTTTGCGGTACGTTACCACATTGTTAAAGCCAGCACATCAATCTCCTCGCAAGAATCAACCCCGTATATTATCATGCCGACCATCGTTCCGCCATCAGCTCCAGAAAATTTCATTTCGCCTAGGTGCCCGTTTCTAGACGCATTCGCGGAACTTTCTTCACGCGATACACGCTGCTTTACTGCGAGATAAAGATTTATTTGCACGTTAATGGGTTGCTTTCGCGCGGAGACGCGTCTTCGACGAACGAGTAACGGTAGCACGCTAACCACGACGACGTCGTGCGGCGGGTGCGGGTTTTGCTTAGGGAGCCCGACAAAAGGTGAAACCGGCTAAAAGCCTCGTTCGGTATGCGTGGGACGCGAAGCAATATATTCGATCGTGATACCGCGCGCGATCAATCGTGCCATGTTCCTTCAGGTCTGAATTGGAAACCCCCATCGGTTGTTTCGCCGACAACTTGATGCTCCCAGGGTGTCGTCTTAAAGCTGGATCGTCTGTGTCCGTAGATTACACTTCTTCCGTATGGTGTCCAGTCACGTCGTATCGCTCGACAACCGAACCAATGGAGAGCTTCTAAATTTCTTACTAGCGTTCTCCCTTATCGCGTCGAAGCAGCTCCGCGAGTAGTATCAGGCTTCCGTTAACGGCGGGCAGCGTGCTTAGTGGTAAAAGGAGGACGATCGCGCAAAAGCTCGCGCATCCCCGAATATCGGTGCCGCCACGTGTTCTCGTTCTTACCTCGCGACGTGTCCCGCATCACCGCGTGAAATTCCATTGCAGAGGGGAGGCGTCACCACCAGGGCCTGGCAGGAAGGGTGTTTCCGCGACGCGTGCATGTAGAAGTGCCGGAGAATCGGCGAAGTTGACGGGCCACCAAGAAGCTCGCGAGCGAACGACAGAGGGAAGAGAGGATGCAGCAAGCTGAGAGGAGAAATTGAATCGAACGCGTGGGAACAGGCCGACATATCGACTGCAAGAGAAATACGGGGTTAGAGCGAGACGCAGGAGCTTCGTCGACGATCAGAAACGAGAAGTTAATAATCTATCGATGTTCGACGTGTCCCTGGATAAAAGCGGAGAGGAGTAATATTAATTCGTGGAGCTATTCAAGTCTAATGTTTTATCTACTCGTTCAAAGTTTAAGCAAAGATTCTATGATAATATTATACCGATAGATAATTAAGGGAAGCGCACAGGCGCGGCGTATATCATCGTCGAGGGCAACGGTGGAATAGGCGGGTCCTGATATCGAAGAATAGGAGAGAGTGGATTGAGGGGATCGCCAACGAAACGACCAAAACGAATGCTGTCAATTACTACACGAATCATCGGGTTACGATATCGCCTAGTTCAATTACTACTGTCTAACGGTTTAAGCACTATCTTCTGTAGCGATTCATTGAACCTACCTCCGGCTAAGAAGGATAGAAAGTGAAGCTTACAACGAAGGGAAAGGGGTGGCGCGGGTCGTTGGAGTGGAAAGAAGAGGAGAGAAATAGAGAGCGGTAAACGGCCTACAAACGTATCTAGATATAGTGCGCGGCGGGTCCTCGACTCGACCCTTCACACAATGGTTGTACCTGGTTTAATCTGCAGTTAAGACTTCGCCGTTGAGAACGGAAGCCGCTTCCGCACCATTCCGAAGGTAAGCGAGTAATATAATAGTTGCGTCGCCCGTTATTGTTCTATCGGCGAACCGAACGGGCTGGCGATCCTACAGTTTCCATGGTGCAGATCTCTTCCGTATCGAATCGAGCTTTCAACATCCAACGAGGATCTACGAGGCTGTTTACGAGAGAACTCGCCACGGTATCCGTGCCCTAAAATCGTCCATTTCGTTTGTTTACGACTGGACGTCTATCGGCCCCTGTGAACGTACCTTGTATGCGAGTTCGACCGCGATCTGCTCTCGCACAGTGCATAGAAGATTATAAAACGAAGGGTGATTAGCATTCTACTGCAAATTTACACACTGACATGCTGTTTGCATTGTTGCGACCAAGTCCCACTAATTGCACACTCATAGAGATGATTGTCTGTCTCTTCTCATTGAGTCATGAGTTGTAATTTGATGCAACTCTCTTAGATAACGTAATCAATTACAAATTTGAACATTTATTAGTTTGCAAGAATAGCGATTTGGCTTCATAGCTTCTTTGATATACATATAAATTCTAGAAGAACATTATTCCCTTATTCCTTATTTAAACGAAGCTTGCAAACGCGAAGAACGGGTTAAAGATTTCGATCGTCCTCGCGTTGGTTAGCCTCCATCTTCGAAGCAATAAAACAGAAACAGTTTGTTCTCTCAATACGTGATGAGAACTTCAATCGTCTCAGCCTCCGTTTTAACAGGGCTGTCTCCTGTTTCATTGGTGTCCAGTTCGTTCCGTGTGGTTGGGTCCAATTAACTTTCCAATCGCGTTACTGTAGCGCCAGGGGTAACAGACGTTTTCTTCTATAAGGTTTCTGGTAGCTTTCTCATTGAAAGTCAACAAGGAAACTCCGCGTGACAGCAAGCAATAAAACATGCAGTCTCATCTGGTTCACCGGTTCATCGTTTCAGTAGAGAGTAACTCTCTTGGACGTTACCGTGTCAACCTTTGATTAAAGTTTATAAGAATATTCGAGACTTTTGAAAGAAGATTGGATAATGACTCGTGAAAATGTCCGTTACAATTATCGTCCATTTAATGTTTCAAGTTTTGATTTATTTAAACCATCACGCTTGTCGCCCTCTTGAATTCCAATAATTGTGTAATTTTAGCTCGACGAAATTAACAGCCGTACCCCAAATAGTAAGAACTAACGTAAAGAAGAAATGAATGTTCTATGCAAGACGATTTCTTTGAGGAAATACGTTCGCTAGAAGAATCCAGACTATTGGCCAGTGTCTGTCTCCATCGTGCAAGAAACAGCGCCGCATTCCGGCTCCCATCGCGCGATTTTAAGAGACCGTAGAGTGAAATATGCCGCGGAAGTGAGCGATGTTACGAGTCGACAGCTCACTTGGACAATTGCCGCTTATAGCTATAAACTTTTGACCAGTTGGCAGTGGCAGACACTTCCGGCAATTTCCTGGTCGCATCGCGTGAGAACGAAACGGTTTTAGGAGTTTCCCCAGGAAGACGGTTCGCCCTGAAAAACCGTCCGAACAAGTGCCAAGACACTTGTTGACGTGGCCTCCCTCCTGCAGTTGCCATCTGCTTCTTGGCTGCGCGTGATCAAGTCTTCACGTTCCCAGCTGTCCTTTCTGCACAGTAGTCCTCCTTCTTTTTATTCTTCGCGGTAGATGCGAAGGATGTACGATGCCACGAATGAGCTAATTATGAGGGACTGCGTCTGATTGGAATTAAGAAAAGTAGACGGACAGAGAATAAATCGGATCAAAATCTTTATTTAACCTAATCTTCACCATCTCGAATATTATTTATATCACGAATAATAAAGGAAGATATCAATTCGAGGAATCATATTTCACAAAGTGAGAGACAGTAGTCTGACCACTTACAGATTTCTTCTCTACTTTCGTCTATAGTTTATGCAGAAATTAGTGTATAGCACATACTCGTTGATCTATGCAACGATTAAAAATTTATCATTATGGATTACCATTGACCAGCAAGCAACGAGATTAATGCGCACGTAATAATCGTGCACTAACGGGGCCGATCGTTTTTGCTCAATTTCATTTAAACGAATACTGATTTTAATCCACAAGTAGCTTGCCATTATTATACAAAATTTCGCGTAACAAAGGCAGCATAATCATATCGCGATTACAACAAACGTAGGCTGCACAAGAATCCTATAAAGAAAATTGCAAGCTTATACGCCGGGCAACTTACTATTCCCCCAATATTGCGGTCGATATTTAAATTCCATTGCTTCACTGGGTGCTGTAACTCCTGTATCTCAGCCTGTAAACCTCGATCTGATCGCTCGTGGAACAAGGATCGAACGAATTGCTCCATCGGGGCGTATTCATCGAGCCCCGCGATCATAAAAATCAGTCGGACAAAGAGGTTACCTAGCAGAGGTGGAAATAAACCTCTCGAGCTCGTTTCAAGGGTTGATTCGTCCGATAGTAAACCTCTCCATGAAAAATTAAAACCTCCCTTCCGATGCTCGGGCTGGGTAGAGATAATCGACAGAGCAATGGAGGTTGCCCCTTTACGAAAACGTGGCTGCGTTCCAATTTCTGCTCCGCGCTGCTTAATGCTAACTGGGATTCCACCAGGTCTCGGTTATTAGCAACACGAGGGGATATTAATTATCGTGCAAATCGTAGGAAGTTGGCCAAGCAGGATCGACGTTCGGATATTAACGCCGCAATCGCGGTATCTTGGTCTAGGTCTACAGTTACCTAATTAGGAGGATTCGTGTCGTTCTAACGTGTGACGCCGATTTCGTGGATCGAAAGGTCAGGTTATTGTGCTTGTAGCCAGTTGTACCAGAGTATCGAGCGTGTCTGTGGATAAATGGTAACAGTAGACGTTCAAGCTGTGCAGGATGTTCGCGTTCGAAGATACTTTGCACTTTCTATGCACTCAGTCAGATAAGAAATAGGCGATATCCGTTCCTTCGATATTTCGATTTTATTGCACCCACTTCTTTGTACCTTGCAATCCAAGGGAAATACTTACCTCACTTTTCGATATAAGACACTCCTGCTGGCCAAATATAGGGTTTAGAATATGGTTCAAGATGGGTTATTGAAGTTTCATAACATAGCATTCGGTAAAACCGTAGTGAAAGCAGAATCACGAAGTTGAAAAGTATCCGTAGTGAGACTCGGTAAATCCTGTTATATCCACCTTGAGTTTCCGAAATCCTTTTCTTGAATTGGTAAGCTTCGATGAAAAGAGATCTCGCATCTGAGGAAAGAATCAAGCTCCTCCGTTGAAACGTGTATTCTGTTATAGTAGCTACTAGTTGCTGTCGCGTGTCCTCGTCAGCAAGTTTTAATTCTCCCGAACAGAAAGGAAGGTACCGCCAATAGAAAATTCCTCGTGTTCTCGTAAATCGTAAAGCATGTTAAATATTCAGGCAGCAATGAAGGGACAACGTTAATAGTTTCGGTTAGCCAACAGTTATAACTGAATTACGAGCAGGCGTGACAGTGAATAAGCCCCGTTTGTGGTCAGACAACAATGCAGTTATTGTGCCAGGGGTGGAGTCGCCAGGATTAATGCAAAATGCATAGACCCTGCGTTCTAACACGCGGGGCTAAACTCTATTAACACAGAAGAATGTTCAAAGTCTCCTGTAACCTTTAATCAGCGATGCAACTAACGTACCAAGCCCTTCAGGTAGTATTTCAATGTAAAGTATAAGAGAAAGCATCTCCCGGTCTCATTATCTTCTTGCCGCGCTGTTCAATGTTTAATGAAAGAGGGGAGCTCTATCGCAAATACCATCAGCATGAACTGCAATTGCAACTCGGTTTCTATGTTCGGTAATTACCCAGTGCAACACTGATGAGGCAAAGAGAGGCTTGAGACCGTACCGCCTTACCTCAATCGTTCCTTCCACGATAAATTCAACGAAAAGGAGATCGATACTGTCAGTGTCCGGGGGTACACTCCAGACAGAATATTCATCAAAGAACCACCATTACTAAGGCAAATATCTACCAACTTCATATTTCTGTCTTTATTCAAATTTAATACTGAAAACTGCACAAGCACAACGATTATTCATGTAGGAGTTAAAAAATGTAAGGAAGCAAGTCAAGCTCAAAGTCCAGAGTATCTATAACCAGTCTCATTTCTATCTAAAGCATCTCTGACGATCCTAAATCTTATACATCCTTAAGTACAGGGTCACACAAGAAAGGTGTTAATAGTACACGCGGTCTACAAAAATGTAAGAGTCCTCTGCTAATGATCTCAAGCAACTTCACAAGTCACTCGTATACCCTCAATTCTCCAATTCAGCTACAACTCCAAGACTCCTAGAGACATCCATATTCCAACCGTTGATATCCACAAACCACGTTACCTATCACGAACGCCCAATAGCAACAGTACATCCACGTGCTCGGAGCGTGTAATTGTTGCAAGTGCATCGACTGCGCCCCGACGATAAGGGCGAAATAAGGACGGCCGCTGGGGCCATCGTACTCGTTGTCTGCCTAGCCCACTGCAACCTTATCCACCTCGCAACCCTCTGCCCTGTTTTCCCTCTCGATGCAGAACGAACCTGGGATGATCCAGCGAATTTGCAATTCCGCTGCGCGTCTTAGGAGATCCTCGTTCCCGCTTTACACCGTCGTTTCGTTCGCATCGCCGTCGTAAAATTGAATTCCCACGGGACGCAATTCGCCCGAAAGCATTCGCCGTTTTGCAACCGAGACGCCGGCACCAGTCTAAAATCGTTAATGATTTTCTTTCCGCGCGTCGTAGCTGCACGAGTAATTCTTCTGGAGTAGACGCGATCACTGGAACTGCCCAGCGGCAGGGGATTCGCACAGTTGGGTAGTTCCTAGCTGGTGTCCTTCCAGGGCACATCTCCGCTGAGGCGAGTCCGCGAGAGCAACAACCTTGTTTCACTTGGGGGGCTAAAGCGATTTGACGAGATCCCATGCGACGCGCCGGTGTACACATACTGCTTCGCCCTTATCCGCTCCTTCATTATTTACTTATTCTCCGTGGTAGACCCGGCTCTGCCTCGAGCACCCTCTTGTCTCTGACCTCGTACTTTAAATATTTGCAATCGATGCCGGCGAACCACGAGTCGTTGACTCCTTTGCCCCATCCTCCGTTCTCGTTCTCTTTATTCCATCGTGCTTCGTCGTTTCTCATTTCCCTCTGTTCCGCTCTCGACCTCCCCGCTGCCTTAAATTCTCTGCTTTCCTTAGCGCGTTACAATGCCCTTTTTTCCATTCCTCCTTTGGAATACACTGAAATATGTCACCCTGGAATTCCAGCGACTGAACGCGAGACGGGAGAGCGTACCGCGACCCAGCATCCCAACCGTCGAGCGTATCAATTTCGCAGGCTTGTTCCTCGCGAAACGGGGTTCCCGTCCGCGTCTCGACGCCCCTTGGTAGGTGTCGTCGATTCACCCCCGCAAGTAGGTCGCTTGCTTTTCCTTGGGCTCCGGTCTGTTAAGCGCGGCGAAAATTCGCCACCCCGTTCACCGGTGGGTTTCCGTTCTTCGATTTTCCAAGTCCAGTGGGAGCTGCGGCGAAAGTGGTGCGCGCGATGATTCGATGCACGGGGAAATGCTGCTGCGGATGCTCGCTGGAAAGATTCCTATCGACGCTCGAGAAATATGTACAAGAATTCGCGGGATAGCCGAGGCTCGGGGACCATGATTATTCATGAAGTTTCATGGAATTTTTCTCGTCATAATTAACGTCATATCGTTTCATATCTCTTTTCCATATCTTCATTGCGCCGTTCCAGACCCTAGCTTCCTAAAAACCCATGTAACGAGGAAACTTATGTACTGCATGGAGAAACTTGCACAAAAGCGGTAGGACATATAGCAACAGTTAAGATAGCAATCTTTTCGTGCGCGGACTACGCGGAGCAGTAAAAAGCTCGTACAATTTTCCATTCCAACTCGTGAAGTATCGTTTACCGTTCCACTTATCTCTCATTTCCACGGGCATTATGGTGGGAATCCCCGCGCTCGGCTCGTTAATTGCGCCGCGACGAAACACTTTCGTTGTGGAATAATTCGCGACTAGGATCGTCTATATCAGACCTATGCGACAGGGCTAAGGGACTGGGAGGGAGGCTGAACCACGATGAAAATCGTAGCTCCGTTTAAGCCGGATATTGTTCCAAGTAATTCCAACGAGGTTGAAATTTATGCGCGCCGTACCTGTCAGCCAGCAAGATGCAGTGAGCATCTCGCGACGAGAGACGCTGCGTTTAGGGCGTAGTCAATCTAAATTAAACGCGGCGATATCGAGCACCGTGTCACTAATAAGTATCGATTAAATGAAGGGAGTCTAGACGCCACGAGCCACGTAAGACGCCTGGAATTTCGCGAATCCAATAAGGGCACACCTTCGGCCAACAGCTCCACCGAGTTTCCCCAGTTCGCGGCTTTTAGGAGTAAATAAATACCAAGGGATGGTTGTTCAACGGTTTTAGAACTTTCTTATTAAATATCATGGAGCTGCGGAAGTTCTGTGAGTTTGCTCAGCGAGATTGAAAGAATTGTGTTTGTATTGTAATCTTTGGCTTTGGTATTGATGGATGGTTGTAAGAAAACGTTGAAGGGAAATGTTGAATAACTTCGTCTACGTCCAACTCGTGAAGGGATGGAGGTTATGTAGGGGAGACCGGGGCTAGTTGATACGTTTTTCAGTTTTCAATTTTTTTCATTTTTGTTTGAATTAATTACATAATAACAAATATGCTAAAATATACTTTGGTCCTTCCTCTTTAATATATAGTAAGCGAAAACTTGAGAAAATACATACAAAATGAATGAAAAAATGTTATTTGGACGAAGGCAAAGTGTATCAATTTACCCCACTGCGGGGCAAGTTGATACTGCTCTGGGGCATGTTGATACATCTGTAAAATATCCGTTTAATGAGTACGTATTTTCCATTTATTGGGAATTAGAATATCATTGGCAGCACCTAATTCATACGCCAGACTTCGTACATCCTTAGGAGTCAACCCATAATAAATTTTGGAAGAATGCAGAATGTATTCCTGTAGCTTATCTTCTAAACTGTCTGCTAAAATTTGCAGATGTCTGGAATATCCCATTGTAACATGAGGTGTCGTCTTCTTTTTGTTAATATATCTTAATAAACTCATTTTGTCAATATTGTATATTTTCGCGCTTTTCCTTAATGATATTGAGTCTCTTTCTATTGCGACACGCGCCTTTTAAAAAATCTCTTGCGATATTTCGCCACGATTTGTCTTTTTGGTATAATTTCGAACCACTTTTCTAGAAATAAAAGGAAAAATCCAATTAAAAGTAGTGGGGGAAAATTTATACACTGTATCAACATGCCCCAGAGAAAACATATCAACGTACCCCACAGGAAGTTATTATGTACAAACGTCTCCATAAAAAAATGTAGAGCATATAAACAAAATAACAAAACTTAATTATCTTACCTTCAAAGGACTCAATGTAATGCCCAATTAATTTGAGTGATAATATTCTCTGTACCGTCTCAAGACGGATTGGAAAGTGAACACAACTATTTACTTTTTCTCTATAGAAAGGAAAACAGTTAAAAATTGATTGCTAACGTCTAGGTACACAGACGTACGCTAGATCGTAGTAAAGAATTGAACAACGAGCTTCACATATCTCGCGCACAAGGAGCTACATATATACAGTGTCGAGATAATTCGTCTGTATCAACCTGCCTCTGTATCAACTAGCCCCGGTCTCCCCTACATGCCAGCGAAGTGAATTTCTACTGCAACTGTGTACTGCGCTTGCTTCCCGCTTTGTTTTTAAAATAGTACTCTTAATGTCCTCGACAAGAGTTCACGTTAGAAATAAATGACACGTTAGGTGTCTCATGGCGGAGATGCTCCAACTTCCTTCCGCCTATCACTGCTTTCCTGTGTCACTTTATCCACGTTTCCGCAATATGATGCAGCTACCGGGTACGAGGAGGTGCGTGCCACCTTAGACTACTCATCGATCTGTACAGTTCTTCACTGTCACAGCTTGCTGAAGAATAATGTAAACGAGATGCTTGGAACTTTGGGTGAAAAAGCCACCGATATTTGCGAAAGAAACGAAACTTAGGGCTTCCTTCTACCCTCGCTCCATCATAAATCTCCCACCCAAACGATCGCACCCTTGGATCTAGGTTCCCACCATTTGCCACTCCCCCATCATCCTTAGTTCCCCACCGTAAGCTTGCGGGGTACTTCGAATTTCGATACAAACTCCAATAGCTCTTCAAAGTCAAGCAACGCACCACCGTTAATATTATAGTATAATAATATTGGTCGTGAAAGCAAGAGTACTTGTGTCGAAGAACGGTGTGGTGCTTGAGCACTGTGATAGTGAAGTTAAATTCGTCTTCGTTGAAGCTCGCCGATACACAAATGGGAAATTTAGGAGTCAAGAGGTGAACGCATCTAAGGAACCCTCCTCGCGTCTGGTTCGAAATTATTCCTCGTCTCCCATTGAATTACACGTAATAAAATAATTGTTAGAATATCTTTCAACTTATTCCAATTCAAAATTACTACTACATTGATGAGTCACATTCATCGAATTCGATTACACGTTCGAATACTACCTGGTCCAATCACACTACCTAGCATTATTTTTCTTCAACGCACTGCGCAGGGAACACCGATGGAATGTTGATGAAATTTTTATTGAATCCATCGACGCAATTTCATTGCATATCACCGCTGGTCCTTTAATTTCCAGGTCCCTGTAGCTTGATGTTCATTGTTACTTTCATTTCATTTGGCCCTTTCAAACTTCCCCATTCATCCACGCTCACTTCCCCACATTCTACACGAACAAAAGCGGTATCGAAACAGACTAACGGAATGTAATTTTTCATTTTCGACGTGGGCGGTTAGAAAATCACCAGACGGCGTCGCGTGCAATCCCGCAACATGGGATCCGCGCGCGTTTTCCGCCTGATCTCGCTGCGGACCCCGAAACACAATACTCCATCGTGGGCATTGTCGTTATTAAACGACCACGGCTCCTACCAGCGAGTCATTCAACAAAAGGGCTGACGTTCTATCCGCGGCGCCCCTTTCTGTCTCGATTTTTCCAAGCTTTATTCGCCGCCGATGCTCCCCCGCCCCCCTCGTAACGCGTTCCCCGCCGTTCGTGTTTTCCTGTTGTTTTCCCTGTAGACAATAGGGTACCAGGGTATCCCCAGAGATCAAAGGAACTCGGCACATGGTGCACGGGACAAGTGTGTTCGTGAACGCGCGCAGGCCTCCTACGCAGATTGCATTGTCCTCTCTCATTCCTCTGTACTTTTCCCTTTGCCACTCCGTTCGCTGGTATGCCTATCGTTCTCCTACCGACCGCCTGTCTCCGGCCACTTTCTCCGCTCCCCCCCTTGTTTATTCGACCATTTCGTTCGCTACTTGTTCCTTTCTCCCTCGCTGTAATCGCCCGCCACCGCCCTTTCCTCTCGTCAATCGCGTTTCACGAGCACTCGTTCGCGTTGCCCCTGGAACGATTACATCTGAAATGGGGGCGAGCGAGGCTGCCGCTGCTGTCCCTGTAAGTCGGGGCTCCTCGTACGCAGGGTGTTTCGGTGCCACGTTTCAACGATGGTTGGCATCGTTACAGGGCCCAGGCTCCCGGTAATGAAGTAACTTGTAGGAGTGTGCGATCGTTTAACATTTAGTTAGATGGCAAGTGTTACTCTGGGAGGATTTAAGTCTGCGAACTAATTGGGCATCAGAGTTTGGGGGTTGAAATGGAGATAAACTTGGTGGCACTTCAAATTATATTTATGGATACTGAAGTAAAGATAGATCGTTCGAATTGAGATATCGAGAATACAATCAACAGGTACAGATAACAGAAATGTATCGATATAGAATATAGGGCGAAGGGACAAGTATTCGTGTCACTGTAATATAAGGGGACCAGATAGTAAATGTCGCTATACTCCAGTTTAAGCCAACGATATGAGAAGTCCGATTGAATGGACGGTCCCGAGATTACAATGCACCATTGACAACAACGTTTCTTTCATCTACGCGACTTCTGATACGAAGGTTTATTCATTCCTCCTCAATGATCTTACATATATCGGCTCCTCTTGCAGCCTTCTTAAGAATCTCTGCCATTACACCATACCGAAGAAATACATTTATCACTGCTCTTGAGAAACGCGTAGATAAAGCTCTTTGAAAATATGTCCGCATAGCGAAAGAATCTCACCTAGCAAGCTTTCCTTCGACGCCCATGCATACAATACCTACCTACGTTCGATTCACCGTACCATTCCAGGCAATTCCATTTATAAATTAAAACAGGCCAACCTGTGTTTGCATTTCGAAAACATACGTCCACCTTTGTTACGTTGGAAGCACCTGGACAAACGGCACCGCTCTCTGTTATCCTCCTCGTGTTCCCGACAAAGAGAAGAGTGCGCTCCGTTCGCAAGCGGAACAAATGAAATTAAAGCGAACGAAATTGATTTTCGCGAAGTTCGCACTGGTTTTTCCATGTTCCCCGTGACGGAAATTCCTGCTGGGCCCGGAGCCTTCACGCTCACGTCAACCAGACACGTCACGCCGCAAACGGCTCGCTTTTTCCCCTTCATTTATCAGGATTCCGTTCCTCCCGTCCTCCCCCGGAATCCAGCAGTCGAGCGAACGTTTCACGATATGCTCGTCGGCGGAGTCAAAAAACGCACGAGTCACTCGTGTTTCCGGTAAACGATATCACGCTGCAGCTCGATCGTGCGATCGACTGTTCGTCTTAGTGGAATGGACAGAAAATCCAGACGGTAGTACCAGCTGCGGAAAGCTTTTATATGGGGAGGTCCTGCTCGCGCGACATTTGCATAAAAGAAAGTCCCTACGAAGGAAGTCTCGTGACGCTGATTCATGAAGTCGACACTGGTATTAAACGAAGATTAATCTCCGCGGCAGGGGGCGAGGGACGGGCGGGAGGAGGCACAGTCACGGAGCAAAAGAAGAAATGTGGATAATCCATTATCAGCTCCACTATCCGAAGTCTGAGCTGTTGGAATCCGAATTCATCTCTTTCCGCGAGCGTTGGAAAAAGGGTGGAAAGATTTCAATCTCCTCGCCTTGTCTCTCAAACTTTCTTCTTTTGCAAGGCACTCTGGCGCTTTTCGGGTAATAAGGATCGCGAGATTCGAGAAGAAACGAGTTTGAAGCTGTACTACAACTGCTAATAGTGATCATTAGACATGTAACACGTTTGAATCAGTTTTTTGTTTGTATCGGCGGTGTTTAATCTTTTTAACAATCTGCTTTAGCCGTTTAACAAAAAATCCTTTCTCAAAAATACATCATCTGATTATTCCTTTATATTACAATTTACTGATGAATCTATTATATATATATATATATATAGTTAAAATAATTTCATTTAACTTCCAATTAAATTTGTTTAATAAATATATATAATTATCACTATATTTATCCTAAATCTAGTATTTATTATCGTGCCAACAATAATTAACATTATAAATATATTATTAACAAAATTAATCCACTAACAAGCGCACGGAACATCGTCGACGAAGACTTCTTGAAACGGGAATTTTTTTTATCGTTCCCACGAGTAGAGGTTCAGTTCGGAGTGCTTGGAAGATTCGTAGATACGCCTGTACGCCATACAGCTTTCATTCCACCACCCGGAACGTCCAATATTCCCATCTGGGATTTACTTGTAAACCAGCAAGTTCCCAGAGAAGAAAACAGCAAGAAGCAAACAATTACGAGATACGGCTGTCCAACCTTTCTAATTTATAACACCCGTATCGCGTGGGGAAGTAGTTCCACGTCTCTGAAGTCGATTCGCCTGCACGCTTATCAATCTAACGGGCCCCCGCTCTTCAGGAACGATCGCTAGAGAGGCGTTGTTCCCTCCCTCGAATATTACCCACGGAAATAAAATCCACGCGGCCACGAATCGCATTAGCGTCGTTTCCGATCAGATTTCCGCGGGTATAACGGGACGGCTTTCTCGACAGGGCCGGAAACTGAAATCCAATCGTGGCCATCCGCCCCGTCGGTCGATCTTCCGATCATGTGTGTGCCTTCTTCTCTTCCGTGGAAAGTGCCGGATGCATCGGGCGCGAGCGGCCATCGATAATAAGATTTCCATGCTCGCGGCCCGTCCGTCCTCTCCTCATCCGACTCCTTCGCGTAGACATCGATCAATCCTCGGCATCGTTATCCTCGCGGGAATTTAATGGCTGCCGGGTCGACTCGGCGCGATGTCCAGGCGCCGTTCTCGCGCCTTCGCGCCCTCAACGTCGCGACGCCCTACGGCTGTAATTTATCGCGAGCCGTATCGGCCCGCACACGCTAAGAGAAAGGCAGAGGCATCTGGCTGACACGGCCACTCTCCGTCATAGTGGAAGATGGATTAAGCTAGTATCGCGTAACTGGCCATGCTCGCGCATTTTTAGAACAGCTTCGTGTCTTATTCCAGTCACTAGCGCTCGATTCTTCCCACGGGCGTCGCGATATTCCTAGCCGTCGAATGGCTCCGGATAATACCGTGAATTATTGAGGCCGAGGATGGATTCGAACTTGGGATATCGGGGATCGTTCGCTCGGATGTTATTTTAACGGGACACGGGCAGAGATGAGAGAGCCTCGCATAATGGCTGCTCTATAGCGACCCCTTCGCTTCGAACATCGTTGAATTTTTACTGGAACTGCCCAAGCGACCGGGGCATGAGATAATTTAGATTTAGTATTGCTCGCTCCTCATGGAAGCAGTGTGTCGAGTTGGCAGATCCGCAGACAGTTAGACGAGAAGTATGATGTTAAGTCAGGGCAGGCATTTTAGACCCCCGTACCACAGAGACACAGTGCTCCAAAATTACTAGTTTGACCTAAAATTTTCCTCAGACAGTCTAGCCTTAAGTATCCAATCCATAGAGGACGAACGGAGGAAAGGGACACTCGCTGGAAAACCCAGCTACTCGGTGACAAGCAGCTATCGATCCCTCCGTCAATATCGCATTCATCCCACGTCGCCGTGGAACGAACCTCGCGTATTCTGCGCCGCCCAGTTTGGCGTTCTCGCTTCGAACCATCCCTCGATCCGCGCGATCGCGAAACGTGAAACAACGAATATATTACCATTCGCCTTAGAAAACTGCACAGGCTATCGACATTACGTATGGCAGTAATCTTCCTAGCGACCATGATCTAAAGTACACAAGGGAAACCTCGGTTGGTACCCAGTCAGATGGTGCCCCGTACCAGGCCTCCAGTCTCGTCTGCTGTCAGCCTTTCCACGATAAATCGTGTGTGCACACCGTAGACATCGGGGTTGCTACCCGACACGAGGGAAATCCTCAGCCTTTCTTGGTGTGAAAGAAAGGAAACCACAGTAAGACAACCCCTTCTCCCTGGGGACTGTAACTGGAAGACTGCCGCCCCCCTTGAGCCCTTCCTAGGGAAATTTCACCCCCCCGAGAAGGGCGTAAAATGTGCCCGTTACGTCTTGTGGCGTATCCGTATCAAGCAACGACGTTACCAGAGATATGAACCTTCCACCGCGTAACCAAGATCGAATATGTAAATTGGATTCTTAGATAAGCACTGGGGCCTCTGTTTTCTTGGTAAGGAGGATGGCGCCGAGAAGGATGGACCAAGTGAGAGCACAAGAAAGGAGAGACTCGGGAATGGATGTTGTTAGTGCGATTTTTTGAAGGACAGGCGAATCCGAGGGAGTATATACGCCGGAGAACAGACAGACCGTCGACAAAGCTACGACATTTTTCAGACATTTCAGTTTACCGTCTCTATTTTGTCTCCCTTGACCACGTTACATTCGTTCCACTCTCACGATAATAAAACCGCCATCCTTTGACTTTTACGGTCGGTCGGGGAACTTCACCAACGCTGTGATATAGGTACGTTGTATTTTTTTCTAGAAAGGATACCGGGGTACTCGATAATGCCACGTGATCGTGGCAATTTTGCTGGTTTGTTATAATTTCAGGGGAATTCAATTAGTTAGGACTGCAAGTGCGGTCTCCCTTAGAACTTCCATTTAGTTGCGATCCCGTTATGCGATTCAGCCTATCATGGCGTTAATTGCTTAATTGGTTTCATCGAGTCAAAGCCAATAATTGCGGGGACTTCATTGAAATTTTGTGAGCTGTTATTGTACAGCGGAATCTGTAATAGTCAATTTGACGATCAAATCGGGAGCTTCTCTGCGCGCACCATCTACGTAGTGCGTATTTCGATAAACAGAAATCGATTTGCGTGGCACAATCAAATGACGTTACGCCGGTACGTCCAATGGGAATGCCGATATCTGATTGAAATGCAGAGTGCGACGCGTGCTCGACTGAGTTTTAATAAACAACAACTCGGGGTTAAAATTCTTTTGCGGCGGGAATCCTCGTATTTTGCAATTCAGATCTTGGCTGTTGGAAAAGTGCTACTTATCGGTAAAAGTATCCGTCATTTGCCACATTAAGAGTACAAAGTCTTTGAAAAGATTAACTCTTGCACGAGGGAGTTACTTTAAATTCTGTAACGTTACGCAACGCTGGCGCATTAAACAAAGAATTCTTTAAAGTTTCGTGGGAAGTAGAGAAGCGTTTTTTAAAACACGAAGCTCGAGCCACACTTTGCATCTTAAACTCTTATCGTTTACCCAGAATTTTTGATGAAATGCGACAACAGCTCAATCTGGATAATGAGGTAAAGCAGTAGCGTATAATTTTTTAAAAAACTGATGTATGTATTTGCATTGCATTTAATCGTAGTCACCTTTAAACATCCAACGGCGGTCTTAAGGTAGAGAAATTAGAATCTTCAAGTGGGCTTAACGAGCGGTATCTCCTTACTGGGGGGGAACTTTGACGGAACAAAAATTAAAAGACACCGACAGGAGAGGGGAAAGTAATTTCAATTAAGGAGAAAAGGCGTGGAGAGTTAAAGTGACTTTGAAACCGCTCCTTTTGCGAACTTTTCCACTACCAGGGATACGTTAATGCGGACGTTCATTTGCAACTGCAATTCTTGGAGTTTCGAGAGGCGCACGAAATAATTACGCACGCGGATATTAACGTTCCCGCCCATTTAATGTCGTTTCACTTGGAAACACGACAGCCGGAATCTGCGTGATAGTTTCGTAATGCCAAAACTGGCTTTGTCTTTAACAATATAATTATAAATTATACGTTGAAACAGCGTGATCACTGTTGCGGTAAGCTCAGTCTGGCGTGCACTCAGGAAGATCCTTTTAATTATTAACCGATTTCCATCAGACTGCAAAATCCCGAGAACGAAGATGGAGTGCCCGTATCACTTTCACGTGTATGTGCGGGTCAGTAGAATTACAGCAAAATAATCTGTAATTACAATTTGATATATCAGTTGAACATATTGGGACCCTCCGAGCGAGTTTCATTAATTGAATCATATTAACGTACTGCATGTATAATAAAATATAATTGCAGAATGAAATTAAATCGAGCCCTCGATTTTCACTCGATTCCGGATTATTATAATTATCAGTTCTCATCGTTATAGTACCATTTCTGTGCACAACTGGCTTAATCGCTTATTGGTTCGATTAGGCTTATTAGACTTAAAGTTCGACTATAACTCGTGGGTAAAACGGTTACGCAAAATTCACAGGGTAAACGGTTACGCAAAATTCACATTGAAAGCAGGAATTTATTGCTGAACCAGAGACGAGTTACAGGCGGGAGAGTTGATGTCAGTGTAACGTCAAATTATACTACGCACGTAGCTGAATTTAGATTAATGTCAGGCAAGCGTCGCTCAATTAACCAGTAAACATTTACCTCGAAGTAGAAACAAATTTCATTGCAGTCAATGTTTGTGGAATCCTTGTTAAACTACATTTAATTACCTTCAACTATCCACGAGATATTATTACTCACGATTTAACGAATACCTCGCACCGAGACATCACTAATTGTCCACCAGAAATTATAACCGAAACCCTCGAACCACGTTCCCACTCAAGTTCGTTTCATTACGTTGCCGCTTCACCGTCTTAAATCAAATTATTTTTACCCTCGAACAATCGATTAATGCTCCGAGCTCCAGCCGCGGCCACTGTCCTCAAGCGCGACAGTGCGTCTACATCTATTGCCTTAAGATGAATGATGCCACAGAGGCGACGTTGCTGGAAAAAAAGTGCAATTTCGTTCGAGAAGCTCATCGATCTTCTTTCGCTGTCTCTTCCTTACCCCCTTCTCGATGGATGCGCGTCTCGGGCTAAGAAATTGCAGCCACGAAAGACGAAACACCGTCACGCTATTAACCAACCCAATACACAGGTTTCTCACGAATTATCACTATCAAACTAAGAGACTTTTAATCACTAAACTCTCTCCTCCAGTCTCACCAATTACCTCCAATGTATACCTACTCAACATCCACGGCTCAGATAATCGAGATACTCTTCCTAGCCCAAAACTCTGTCGAACCTCCCTCATCACTAAGTCAATGAAACTTCCTCGCAATCATGCCCCCCGCACCGTTCACCAGACGATCTTCGCACGCCGTTGGATCCACTCACGCATCCAGCCACGTTCCCTCGCGTGCCCCAAAGTGATTGATAGTGTCGAAGTTCTCGCCGAGAGTTCACGAAGGTCCGTCGAAGGTCGCGTATGAATTCGCTGCCCCTTGTTCGAGCATGAATGTCAGACCGGCTTCCCCCAGGCCGTATATAGCGGCGACGGGAGGAAATATAGTAGCGATGGAACGTATACGGAAGCAACGATCGATGCACCTGTCACCTTTATGCATTATTCAATCGGCTAGGCGGCTGTCGATAATTGGCGCGGCGTTTACCTGAACGTCCCGGTTCCAGCCCCGCTACGTTCGATTCTGGTAATTAAGAGTGGCGACCTCCGGGGCACGCTTCTTCTGTATCTTGTTCCTCCGGGCCGGGCGTACGTGGATCGGATCCAGGACCAGGTAATCCGGTCACGCGTGGTTCACGCGGCTACGTGGCCGCACTCGTAATTCCCGATTCAAGTGGCCGCCTCGAAAAGCCTCGGCGATGAAGAGGCCTCGCGATGGCAAACAGAGCAATCCCCCTCGGCCGCGGACACGTGTATCTGTCAGTGCTGCGAGCACCGTTTTTCAGGGGCTGTCGTGCGTGGGAAGGGGCGGGTGATCAAAGGGGATTTACATCGTAAAGATCGGAGACAAAGACAGCAAATAAATGGGGGTCTGACCGTAGTCACTATTTCTTTGAAATTCGACGAATGTTGGGGTGCACGGAGTTAGGTGGCATCAGTTCGGCTTTGTTTCTGGTGGCGGCTTGTGGGGCGGTGAAATGATTTGCCTAACCCAGAACCTACTTCACGACACTTTATGTACACGGAATAATTTGAACGGTATACTTGTTGTTAGTTGTTTTGAAAGTGCAATTTAGACCGTGCCCCGTTTCTATTCCGTGGATATTCGCGCGTTCTTTTAGAATCGAGAATGATGACGGTATGGGTGTTATTAATTAATGATGAGCAACTTTATAGAGTTCCTTTGTTCATGTATTCCTTGTGCAGCCACGTATACGCATTAGGTACGGTATATTATTTTAGCAGCGTGGTCGAAACTGGAACGATGCGTACGTGTCTTCGCCTACATACCTGCGAACCGCTCTGTTGTTAATCGCCAGATACGCGCTAATTCGCGGAGGACCATTTCTTGACAGAGAGCACCGCGTAATTGCCACGCTAATCCCACAGTTTTGGCACAGGCTGCCACTGCGCCGTTCTAAATGCGTTAAGACAATTCGCGATATACCCGTTTGGAGCGGCAAGTGAAATATTGGAGGAATAATATCGACACAGATATAGAACGCAATTTACACAATTCATAAAGAATAATGAAGAAGAGGGTTCGAACGCTGCACGGAAATGGAGGAAAATTTATGGCAGGTTAGTGAAATGTAGCGACTCGGGACACGAGAAAAAGTATGAAGCCGAGTAACGAAGGAATAATGGAACAAAGGGGAAAGTAATTTATTGGTTCTTGTGAAATAATCTTGGCCAAAGTAGCGCGAGGGAAATAGTGAACGATATCTAAGCGAGTGGCGTGAAGCTTCGCTCCTTTCTGTTTCTCATTGTGAAACTAATGTTCCCGTATTTCAAGCGTCCGCTAATTGAAATTCAACCCTCAAGCGAATCGAGAGTTACTTGCTTCGCAACGAAAAATAACACGGTCTTAGATATTCAATTATTAGATCGAATTAAGGAAAGCAATGAGAGGACAAAGGGAACCAACGATAATTTACATTTTCCGGTCACCCACCGTGGAAATATTTTTGCGACGCAGACAATACGAAAGGAGTTCGAAGCTTAGCTGAAAGTGAACGAGAACTACTCGGTTCCCACAACTGTTTAAGCCGCTTAACCGTCGATAATTGGCTTTGCGTAACTAGCTAACTGTGGCCGTGCGCGAGCAGAGTGAAAATACGTCGGGATAAATTAACTTCGACTGCAACCATGCTTCAAATATAAAATAAGGGCTGAAAAGTATTGGCCAATCAGTTTGGCAATGTCGAAGTAGGTCACTCTTCCTTGTTCAGTCTTGTATCGAAAATAGCTAGTGTCCACATAGCTGCAACATTGCTCAAACTGGATGTTCAAAATAACACGTGAAATACAGAAAGAGAAACTAGGTCAAATCCCCATTTCTGAAAATTGTTGGCAGAAGAGGAATCTGCTGATAGAATTGCTATATAGGCAAGGATTTAAACCTCGATTTTTCGTTTGTCACATAGCTTTTTTGACCGATCGACCTTGTAACGTAGCGTCCCAGCTCGAGGAGTCGAGCGCACGGCCGTGCGGCTGAGAGTGAGCAAGAGTCCGAGTGCCCGGGCGATCACAACCGAACGAAGCTGAACCGGGCCGAATCGCACCGAACGATCGAGACGCAGGAGATTGCACGGTCTCGATCTCTGATCCTCCACCGATCGAGACGCAGGATACTGCCCGATCTCGGTCTCCGAGCCTCCACCGATCGAGACACCGGCTACTGCCCGGCCTCGCACCCCGAGCCACCACCTCCAAACCCCAGCGACAACGCAATTACGTTGCCCCCGCAAGCGACGGGATACCGCACGGACGCTGCGTATTGCGATTAATCTTATGGATTGTAAATACTGTACATAGCTCTGAGGACGAAATAACCGAAATATTAACGAACGAGTCAGTTTCATAGAACCCTGGCTGAGTCTACCCGCACAGATTCCTATCCCCGGAGTGAGGCACGTCACAACCTATTCGAGCTATCAACGGATTCTTCTTCCCTGCTTCAAAGATTCAAAAAGGGAGAAGTTTCTCCAGTCATCGCGACTTTGCGTTCAAATGCATGGCCATCCAACAAACGATATTCGTCGACGCATACTTTCCACGAAAGTTTCGGAATACCTGCTTCGGTGTCCGAATTAAACGTAATTATAGCGTATCGGTGGCCATACGCACGTTCGGCCAAAATTTATTCCATGCTGTTTCCCTTAAATTCGGGGATTCGACGGGCGTTCCAGCGTACACGTGTTATATCGGGCAATACATAAATTTTAATCACTCCCACGTGCACGCTTTTCCAGCCGCGACCTTATAATGGATGTGGGTGGTGTGCAAAAGTCATAGCGGGCGGAGTAATTCCGTACCTCTATGTATAATGAATTCATTGTCCCCTGGAATGTTACGAATAACGGGGTCATGATTGGTCAGCCATCAGAGTGTATCGATCCATGCATTAAATTCGCGATGGACTTTGTTTTTCGCACAGTTCTCTCGCTCGATTTTGGGCTGGAATAAATGAAATGCTTTCTTTGTTCGTCACACTCCACTTCTCATTGCCATTTGTTAGCCATACGCAATCAATTTTCAATTATCCCCTTATTCGCGTTCATTCACACATCTACCGTGTATACCGCAATCAATCATCCATGGACGCACATTAGCGAGTACTTGAAAACCTTCGATACGGTACAGTCGTCTAATCGCACGAGCGCACAAGTACTTACCAACTTCAAAATTGCTATCAAGCGTCGTTTGAAATACCACAGAATGGCTGCCCAATCGAGAATGTTTCTTAGGCACGTACCCGTTCCCGTACCTTTCCTTTCACGGACTCGTGGAATTCAATTTATTGCCCCTCGGAGAGACGTGCACGACTCTCTGTCCTGGGTCCACTATCTCGATAACGAGTAACTACAAAAAAACGCGGGGTTACGAATTGTCCGATTCTTCTGAGGCGAACATGCTGATAAAATTCCGCACGGCTGATGACAAATTAACAACAAACACCCTGGAACGCCACAAGAATGTACACACCTTCTTGGACAGCTTCCACGGTGTGTTGTGCCCAAGCACGATCGAGCGTGCACAATTTAATTGTTCGTCCAGGGGCATACATCGCCAAGCGGACTGCATCAACTGTCGATGAGGGAAATCGAGCGGGAAAGCGAATCAGTTGTTGGTAGGGTGGGTTCAGCGAGGACGTCGGAAGAGGTGAGAAAAGAGAAGGATGTCACGAGGAGGATAGCGCGGAGCCGTGAAAGATGCGTGGCATTAGAGCGCCGGGTAGCTTCATCATTCCGCTCGTTGCACCCCTAGTGGTCTGCTGGCTTTTCCCGTCACGTCCGTAATAACAGCGTGATTTTTCATCGGTCACCGGATTTCCCGCTACAGAAGAAAGATAGAGAACCAGCGGCATCAAGCAACCTCCCTCGGGTGGCTGCTCGAACCTCGCAAGAAAACCACCTGGCTTTCGCGCGTAAAATTCCACGCTTCGAATCACTCTTAGGGCGCACCGAGCCCCCCCGCATTAAACCACTGCCTCGTAATTACCCCCGAAAGTTTTTACTGTCACCCTTACCCTATTCGCAAACGAGCTCCGTGCCGGTGTTAATTTTATTTGGGCCTCGTGCCTCGACGTCACAATCGAAAGATAATTTAGACGCGTCTAATCACGTTCCTGTTACCTAGATGTTCTTTTTCCGAGTAGGTAACTTAATCGTTCTTAACGTTCGCGAGGCATTTCCACTTTCCACCCTCTCGACTTACCTTGACTTTGTTCCACTGAAAGGCGAGAAGGATATGCAGGTTCCTTTCCCAGAGAATTCAGAGTACCTTAAATTACAATGAATTAGTCTGCTCTCTGTTCACTTAAAAACGAGATACCAGCTGTTCCACTTTCATAGAATCGCTTTGTGCATCGTTTATATGCTTTCTGGATGAAGTATCGGAGGATATAGGAGGTGAAGTAACAGATACATATTCTTCTTCGCTTACGTCTGGTGCTCCCGAGACTCATCGATGGAACCTACGTCACCGATCGCTGATTTTCCCCCGGTCCATCGTACATCCTCCTTTTCCTTTGCGCAGCTCAAAGCGAGGCTTGAAAGACGTAAAAGCGTAAAGCCGGGGGCGAGTAGAAATTATCCTTCAGGGGACTCGTTTACGTTTCCAGAGTAAAATCTCGCGCCGCGAGGTAACGCAAATGTCTTTTGCCATTCAAATTAACGACCTGACGCGAACTTTCTGCTAAAACTTTTAAACATTACTCTCCTTCTCCCTCTCGGTGCACAGCGCCGCTCTTTTTGTCCTTTGGCTGGTTGCTGAATTACGCTGCATAAAAGTCGCGCTTCCGCCTACACTTTTAGCTGGTGATTTAATTACACCGAGGTTGTCTGACAATAAACTGGTCACTACCAAGCAAGATACTGTTTCGAGGAGATTGATTACGCTTTCCTTTGCAATTCGTTGTCTTGTATCCTTGCTTGGAATAGCAGATTGCAAGTGGGAAGATTTCGCTCTGCAAGAGAGTCAAGGGATTCCTCCAACCCGCTGCATTTTTAATTTAGTCTCGACTGTGTGGACCCAGAAGCGAGGAGCGCGTAAATGTTGCTAACAATAGCGTCCGTGGCGATTGCTTAAAACCGCGCCGAGGCTCTGCACAAAAGCGGTAGCATTCCGGAAAGCTTAGAAACTATTACGCTTGGCCCGCGTTACTTTGAAGAAGTTCAAACCACGGAAAGAAGCCCGGGTCAGTTCGTTAATCCGGGCTTCTGTGGCAAGTATGTGCAAGTTTACAGGCGTAGATTGCTTTTGAGCATTAAAGGGCTCCCTCGCTTACCTGGAAAGTAGCTTTCTCTGCGCCCTCTGAGGCATGGAGTTTTAAATGCGCCTGCACCGTAGCATAGCAGATGTTTAATTAAGCAAGTCACTCGGAAAATGACAAGTAGGAAATAAACACTGGGTGACCGGTGAATTCATTTTTTACAATGTATTTCAAAGCTTCCATCCCTTGGTTACAATTTTACAAGTGCCTTTGCGAATACATAGTTGCAGGACGAATGCTTGGATAGAAATTTAAATTATTTGCTGTAGCTAGTTTACAGTGAACGGAATGGATGAAGTTATGACCGTTTCTTTTCTCATTTCTCCATCGACTGGCAAACTCCGGCTGGGGTTGTTCTCATCCACCGTTTCGATCAATCAAGCTGGCGCGAAAGGGGAGCTCTTCCTCCCGCGTGTCACGCTTTCGGTTACAGAGTGCCTGGGAACGCGTTCTCAGTTAAAAATTGTTTCCAATTTACGAAGTGAAAGCAAACGTTTGCCACAGTTGGAAAACTACGGGCAGCTTGCAAGTTTTCGTCGGGTGGCGCGCAATTTCTGCTTGGAAATTGAGCGTTTACTCCGATATCGAATTCCATAAAAGCGGCGAACACTTTCTCGCATCAGAGTGACGACTTTCCTTTTGGTCTACGGTACAATATCGAGGACGAAGCTGAGCGCGAATAATAAATTTGTAAGGCGATAAGAAAGTTTCCCCAGCGATCGGCCTATCGATATATTAAATCAGATAGAAGGTGGTGGAACATTTTTCAATTTATTTTAATGAAGATGTAGCACCTCGGCACACTTGCTGAACTTCGTCGAAGAATGTAAGTCACGTCTCCCTAAGTACTTCATTGTGCTAACTTCAGAGCTCAAAATTAACGGAGATAGTGAATCATTGATGGGACGGATGCGCGAATTTGTATTTTTAACTAGTAATTTTATCCGTAAATCGATAGGTTCGTGTTTAACGTCGTTAAGTGTAATTTACCTATAATCGATACGTCCCAATGTAATAATAACGATTCCAGTACGGTGGTAGTCAGTCCATAATGTTGTATTTATACACTTTGAACTACTTTCGTGGAGGTAACGCGTGCACACGTCGCTCAGAAGGATTTAACTGGGTGGATGTCAATCAAAAAGGTTTTTAAGACGAGCGTTTGAAAATGTGTCTATGACCTAGTATTTATGTCGGTTGCCAGTCATTTGATAATTTATCAATGCACGTAAAAACTAAGTTTACTTTCCTGCAACGTAGAAGAGAAGGTGTAAGTATGAACCAGGGTTGTAGTACAGACCAGGTGCTTATTTCTCTGGTAAGTGGTACGATATTTCGGGAACTCAAGTAAACACAAGAAGTAAGGAAAATTAATTTGTTTCTCATACTATCTGAGGTCTGTGAGCTAGCATTTCCATCTGTTGTTCGTGCAATTTTTACATTTTTAATATGTGTTTTCCTCGAAAGCAAAAGAGTGATCCATATTTACACCTTGTCCCCTTCTGTTTAAAATGGGCACAGAAATGGTAACATAAAGTGTCTATATATGACTGTTTTCACACAACAACCTATTTAGTGCCATGTGAACACTTCACAGTGCGCATTCAACAGCACCACTTATTCCCAGGGCAATAACATAAATGAATTGTACCTTTGCCATATTACATTCGACAGAATGGATTTCTCAACGAATTTTCTTTCATTCTCGAATCGTTTATTCATAATACCAACAGAGAGGCCCATTATACTCGCGTTACGTTCAATCTCGCGCCTCTGGATTAATAGATCGGCCATCGTGCCTTTAGTATATCCCCGAGGCGAGCTCGTGAAAAGATACGGAATTATGAAAATACCTCGTCCGCCTATTATCGAGGGGGCCGAGAAACTTCCGCAGAGTTGGTTGCGTTCGAAGGAAGCCCAGCGGGGCCGTTTATCGCGAGGCTTTGGCGAGGAACAAAGAGTCGGGGACCCTTTTCTTCGAAACATTCGAGGCCACGGGGACAGCTTAATGGATCTCGCCATGTCGATAAGAAAAAGAGAATTCCGTAATTATATTCCGCGTCGATCGATCTTTCTTCTCCCCAGTCTTTTTTCATTCTCCTCTCATCCACGAAACAATCGACGGGGGTTGCGTTCCTACGGTACGAGGCCAGGTCTTTATTATTCTTCGATGCCCCTGTGTTACACCATCCTCCATCGTTATATATCTCGCCACCGGTGTAAATTGCTGGACTTTAACTTGCAAACTATCGCGATCGATTATTCTCGCTGCAACTAATGCCCGCACTCCAGTTGTCGAATCTCGTAGAAGGTTTCACCCTGATTTCAAACGATGGAACAAGTACTTTGAAGAGAGCAGTTTTATTTCGCGGGCGTAATCGTTTTTTTGCATGGAATTATATCAAGCACGATGCACGGGGATATGATTAATATTTATTTGGCGAACGTTATCGTTTCGCGCCGCACCTTTGCACGCCGATAAGGACACTCGTTATTAACCCGTTTCATATTGACCGTGCTCGAATTTATTCCCCTCGACGCTGTAATTCCGTATCATATTGCGAGATTTATCGAGCGGTAAACCGACGCAACGAAAACGAAACGTTCGATGGTTAATGTTTGCGCTTGCAAATTAATATCTCGAATTGGCGATCGGGTTTATCTCGAGTGTAGCGAAGTTTAAATGCGATACAAGTTAAATGCCCCACTCGTTAAATGAGAATTGGCTTGTGCGTGTATCGTGGCTGAGGAATTTCCGATTTCGGTTGCGAATTCTTGCTACTAAGCTTGCCTTCACCCTGTCGGCTTCAATATCTTATACTGTTCATCACTGCCCATACGCGTTCTTCGCAATTGCACTGCAATTAGGAAACGATTGTGATGGAAATTTCCCTTTGAAAAAAAATGAAGAATTGCCAACATTTTCCGCTCGATACGATAGAACAAGGAAACTTCATTTAACAGTGGAACAGTCGACCGGTCTCTTTTTATCATTCGAACCGGCGTATTCTATCTCGCGCGTCAGGTGTCAAATAAACGCTGGGAAATGGATTTCCGCGGACTTATTCATATTCCCGCTGTTTCTCGACAAGAGCCAGTACCTCGGGCTCGTCACGGAATTGGAATTCCGGTCGACGATCGCGTTCTGTACGTGCTAACGGGGAGCAAAGTGAATGCATCGCTAACTGCATCCTGTGTCTTCTCTTCTCGCGTCATCGTATCCATTACAGCTCATCGGCACCCTACATTTACATCTGTCAGAAGACCAAACCCAACGATGCAGGATCACTGGAAACTTGGATCTTAGAATGTCGAACCCCGAACTTCGTTATATCGAAACCTTAAACTCGGAATAGCTTTGAGCCCCTAACATGGAAACTGGAACACTAAGTCATCGAACTGTTAATATAAACAACTAAATTGGGACTACGGTCCATTACGAGTTGCGCTGAAGGTCAGTGATCCCAATTTCATTAACGGAGGAAGGAGGGCGATATCAGAGTCTTCCAAGTACAAGGGGTTGGAATTTGATCTCGAAGACTCGAAGCGTTGCCTCCATCAGGACACGGGTCTCTATCGACGAACCGTTGTTTTTCGAGGATTCTCGTCCGCTGAGGCAATAGAGAGCCACATACCGCGGACGACCATAAATTCCAGAACTTCTGGGCGCGACTGCAATCGGGCAGAGCCGCGGCGCGAAAACGGCACAGCCGCTATTAGGTTTACGAGGGCCGGAATGCCCGTGGGGAATGCGCTGGCGTGCACTACGTATCGTTCCCTCTCGCTGCAGATATAGGTGCACGTGTGCCGTTGATGGCACACTTGCACGGGTCGCGCGACACTTGACCCAGCAAGCATTCGCCACCCTGCGCGGCGAGACACCCCCTGCTATCGGTGCCTCTGATTTCCATCGGGAAGACCTTGCCCCATCGATGAAATATCATCGCCGCAGAAATAGCTTCAGACGTTCTACAAGTGTTCGCTTGTAGAGAAAGAAGAGCGGCGAAGTGGAAGGTAAAGAAGCACATAGAATAGCAATTAACTTCATTCTGAGCATCGCCACTGCACTCAAGTCACGAATCAATTTCCACTTCTACCTGGCGAAATCAGTTTCTCTGTGCTGGAGCATCTCATCGTTGTTAGTAGGACCAAAGACTCAATGCTCCTTCGCCTCGTGGTCAAGAGGAATCGGCCAGAAGATTCATTTGCCGAGCACACAAGGGAGCAGGGCGCAGGCGTCGATGGAAACGAAGCAGGAAGCATGATCCTTGAGAGCGCCGGTCGACCACAACGTCTCCCTGCACCGCAGACCGCATTAATTTGAATTGTGCAGCAGCCTGGCCTTGTTCGCGTGCAGGCGCTGGACCGTTGGATCCCCAGCCCCCAGGAAAGCTAGCCGCATCGACTGCGCGGACGTCCTGCTGCGAGTTTCTGAAAGTTCCGGGCACCTGTACAGCGTGGAACTGGCTGGGCGGGACGGGATGAATAAGATAAACGGGACAAACAAAACAAGATAGGATGCCAGCGAGGACCAAGACCATGTCTAGGAGCAAGATTAGCACTCCTATGATTAAAGGATCAGGGCTAGATAGCAGCATTAACAGTGTGGACAATAGACGTGAGAAAAAAGGTGTAGTAGACGGAGGATGGTTGAAGAGGATAAGAAAACGACCTCCTTGGAAGGAGGACGAGCAAGAAGGGCGGGAATCAAACGCTAGCGTTCGAACGACGGGCGAAGAGGATAAGGAACCGGCTGCAGGGGTCAAAGGGCTCTGGAGAATGGTAGGGAAGGGGTAGCAGTGGCCAGACGAGAGGAAGATAGAATACAAGTGGCGAGCGGGAAGTGGACGAAAGGGGATGGAAAGTGAAGGATAGAGGGGGTTGTTTCGATGGCTGACCATTTCGAGACACCGGGGACACTATAATGGACCGAGGCTGGGCACGAGAGCATGATCTTTCCACATTGGAGCACGTATCCGTCGAACGATATCGATCGAGTCTGAAGCGAACTAGACCAGAAATAGCGTGGCCTGTGCCTCTTCACCGCGGCGTTCCGCTGTCCGACCATACAGAAATAATGCGAGGATATCCGCCCCCGCCGCGACAGAATTCGATATAACCGTCAGAGAAACATTCTTCCGGCAGAGGCTGCAGAGGAGCTGACACGTCCAGGATGCTGGATACCGTGACGCACGGATCTCTGGTTCCTCCCCCGAATTGGCGAGTTCCTTCACATTCTCGCACGGCCGATATCACGACGTCAGTAATCGTTTGCATCTTTAAGCAGAGTAACCATCGAGACTCGTTTGAAATATGTAGCGAGTCGAGGAAAGACGGCGACGCTACTGAGAAGAATATTTCTGGCATGTTGCGCGAAGTGCAGCAGTAGGAGTAAATAACTGCATCGATGGCGTAAATTTCACCACTACACGTTGCGTAGAGGATTCGCCACGATTTCCAAGAGCGTGTAATTAACGTCAGAAGGGATCGCTTAAAGACCGAGTGCTTGATCCCAGAGGCTCTTGAAGATGAAAAACGAGGTGATATTCAAAGTGGCCGAGAGTCGACGCGAAACGAACGTGATCAGGAAAATGGAAGGATAAAAATTTAAGCGCCACGGGCGCTTAATATTCCCTGAATAATTACCCATCAGCGGGGGCAGCGAATTTTCCCGCGAATAAAATCTCGCGCGAGCATTCAATAATTGAATAAGGCAGAAGAGACTCGCGCCGTCGTTCGAGGTGAAATAACGTCTCTGCCACTGAAATAGCCGTTGTCACATTTCCCAGCAGACGAACACCCGCCACCGAGAAATTCTTCCTTAACCGTTTTCCGGCGAGGAATAAATCACCAAGGGGCACGTGAAACGGACAGTCATTTAGAGCGAATCAAATTTATTTCGGGAGGAGTAGTCTGGAGGAAAAACAAGGTTCGGTAACAGCTGGGCCGATATATTTAAGGCGACATGTCCGCTTCATCCCTCTCAGTAGTTCGCTTCACCCTTCCCAGTAATAATCGCATTATTCCGCCATATTTCTCAATCCGTGGGGGACGGAGAACCTCTCTGCTGAATCAAATATTCAAATTTCGTCGTGTAGCCGTTTCCTGTGGACCAAATTCCCGCTGTATTAACCTGATCTAGTATTCAAACAACCCAAAGAATTTTTTAATTCTAACGTACCATTCGCTGGGAACTCCAATTATTGTTCTCCGTTTCTTAATGAAAAATGCAGGCATAATTTCTCAACAAGCATTGCGATGTGGAAGTGACAGGTAAAATAATGATATCTAGATCTTCCGTACTCGAGTGAAGCTCATGAAACATCTGAATAAAATCTCGCTACACACAACATCCATCGAACACTATTCTCAGCCGCAAAGTAGTCGCGGTTCTGGCACAATAAGGGCGTCGTGTCAAGTTCTCTAACCCGCATAAGGTTGTCGTCGGCGAAGTGGGTTCGCAGCCTCGGCTGTGTTGAGATTATTTTACATCGGGCCTTGGAGGGGCCTCGACGCGACTCAATCTCCCTCACGTGAGAACGCTCCACGCGCCTAGAAAAAGGTGCAAAACTTTCACTCCGCTCGTGAAGGAGGGAGACAGTGGGATCGATAGAGCACCCTCGATAAATTCATTCCAAGTCGCCGGGGCGAATTTATTCGCCTGTAACGCGGCCCAATCGAACCGCCTAATGTATTTTTAATGCTCCGATGCATTTGACGCTCGACTTCTGGATAGCTCTGTCGCTTATTCGATACGATGACACCTTTCTTCGAGTGTCCGCCGCCTCAATGGAATGAATCCTCGTGTCTTCGCTTTAAAGGAGCACAGGCGTCGATTGGTTCGAAGAAATGTGGCCAGAAGTTTTGTCGAGCGACTGTAACGGTCGAATTAGATCCCGTAGACTCTTTTTAAGTAGCGACTACGGAACTTCTTCCCTCGAATAGAAAGCCTGAATGACAAATAAGTGGCGAGATATGAACGTTGCCTCGACGGATATTAAAAACTACTTACACTTGGGCGGTAATGAAGTTATATGAAACTGATTGCCTGGGTTAAAATTGAAACGTTATTAAATCCTGTTTACCAGAGCGTAATAATTTGCGAGAGCAAAATCTCGGCGAAAAGTTGCGCGTATTCAGCTCGGCGTTCTGAGCTGTGCTGGAAGGGGCCGCGAGTTCCTCTAATTAGTTGTTCAGCTGTTATGGTTATCATAGCGCTTGCGGGCTTTCGCTTTTAACCAAATCTTTAAACGGCGAGCAGCCTGACGCGCTCTGACTGAGGGAAGAGTTTCAGTTAGAAGAGCGTTCATATCCTTAACAGAATTCTGAATAGGGGCGTTAAGTGTTTCACCGAGGTCAGGGACCACCGTGGACTACTTTCAGGCATATACACTGGAGAAAGTTGAATCACTGAGGCTCCTGGGGAACTTAATCAATTTTCAATGAAACCTCTTCGTACGCGAGGGGAAGATACTCCAAATAAGAAATCGCCGTAAACGTGATATTTCCTAAAATTTTAAAATCTCATCACACATGGAGTACGAGATTTTCTGTCCTTACTCTTGTGTGTTTGCAGAAAACATAATTTACAAGTGTGCTGCATGATTTTAGGATAGATTAAAAGAAACGACCTTGGGTGGTAAACAGCGGAATAACCAGTAACCACTGCTTACAAGCAGCTGATCTACTATTCACGCGTTCCGTATGCGCAGCCCGTTCGCCTGAACTGCTCCTTTCACCTAAGAGACGTGCAGGGCTTGTGCATTGAGTGATAACGGTCCTGTTGTGCGCAGGCCGCACCTGAACGATGCATCCTGAACAATTACCCGGGGAAATCCACCCCGCAGTGACCCGTGTAACTGCCTCAAATTGGCAAATGTCGGTCAATTCGAGATCTCGTCGTTACTGTCCATTCTGCGGGGATCGTTGGGAAACAATAAAAACTAATGAATCGCAATTCTCCATTGCAGCAACGCGTTCGTTAGCGCACTGCCGTTTATTAGCAACTTCGTTAGCCGAATATTCGGTCTATTTAATATTCTACTGTCCCTTCGTAAATCTTAAGCACTGCAATTCGAACACGCGTCGCTCAGGCACTTCGTTTCCGATATTCATTCGCAACAGAAATAACCGGAGACTTGAAACCAATTTGTTCTGTCAACGCGACGAGCAGCGAACCCTGTTCTGATCCTCGAATCATAACGATCCGAGCCCATGCAAGTATCTGTCATCCCCAATTTTTTCTACGGCCACGTATCCTCTTCACCTCGTACACTTCAAGCTATCGCGAAACTCGCGCAGTAATAGTGGAAGGAGCACGGAAGGTATTAGGAGCAACGTCGGGCAGAATTGACACATAAAGCAGGCAGCAGGATCCGTGGACAATGGAACGGCTACAATTCGCAGGAGCGCGCAACAGAAACGGAACGGGCGCGTTGTGTACGTTCCAAGCGGAGCGTTATTCGCAGTTTCTTTGCGCCCTCTGTTTCGGTGAAACGTTCGCCCGCTTCTGCTTCCGCAGCGGCGGAGAATTACAACGTCAGATTAAGAACGCACGTCAAGATCCCAACGCGGGCCTTCGTTTCACGCCGGTAAGGCGATCGTCGGGATCCTCGGCGCACTCCGGTGCACAGTTTCCAGGGAACATTGTCGCGCTGGTTACAGGCCAGTGCACAATTCCCTGACGCGTTTCCCCATTATATCGATCCCCTCATAATCGTTCGGCGTGCCAGCGTAACTAGAGAGCGGACAAAATGAATTTGGCTATTCTCGAGTCCTGATGAATCTCTTAAATCAGTGGATTAGTTTCTTTGAACGTGTCACAATTAATGGCCCTTTCTATGGGATTGTTCCACTTCGATGGTACTTTCTTTTCTGGGATTAAGTTTATTATTCCGGTGGCATAGATTGGTGGCATTGTTTACTGGTCAGTGTAAATAGATCTTTCCTCTGGAGATCATTTGTAGCAGAGTGTTCCCGTTCGAAATCGAGAGATTGAATGGGCGAAGCGGCGAGAAGTTACTCCCGCCGACAAAAGATCGTACTTCTTTACGTGGCGGGTGACTAATGTTCCACAAAAGGGAAGCTACTCTTTAATCTAAACCGCCCGGCTGTTTGGGGCTTGCGGCAGGAGGGAAAGGGGGACGATTAAAGGGGCATTTGGAAAAGAAATACCTACTCTCATTTTCGGTGCATTTCGGGAAAGTTTGGGGATGGTGGCCGAATTCTGGCCCTCCTTTGAGCACGCTTCGAGAGACACGGTTTCGAGGAGTTGCGCGCTACAAAGGAAAAGTTTCTTTCGGTGTTGGATGAATGGAAAAGTTATTTCGAAACACGGCCGCTTTAAACGACATCGAACCTGCATTCCGAAATTGAAAAAGTTGTAATCCAATGTTCGACGGGCGGGCGGCTTGTTCCGTCCGAGCAACTTTTGCGTTTATTAGAGAAATTTCTCGCGGCTCGACGAAAGATCCTATTAATTTCAAGTTTCTTCCACTTTTTCTTTGCTCCTGCACCGCCGCTGGAATTTCAATTCTCCCTTTCAGACTCTGTACACACCGACATGTGTCTCGACAATTTAGAAACGCGCTAATCATCGTGTTTCACTTGGGATGCGAATTTTTCTCCTGCTTTCTAACAATCCCTCACGTTTGGCAAACAGAAGCAGTAATAATGATCTACATTTCATAATTACGGTCATTCTCTGTCCTTCAATCTTCGATATTATCATAATTAATATTATATTTCTTTATTGCACCATTACCTTCCACTTAATTTTATATCACATTCTCGGGAATCTTCGTAAAAATTCTTCTCTCACGGACAACGCTTCAAATTCTTACGACATTCAAGATCCTCCACCTGACGATGCCGAGAAACTCCTGCACGTACATATTTTCCCTTCATTTAAAGAGCGAGGTGGGTGAAAAGGGCAGTGTTCTCCAGATGCTAAAAGCTTCTGGACCGTCAGACGTTCACCGGCGAGCTTTTACAACGGTCAAAGCGACGCTGTGTAGGACGAACGGTGAATTGGTGCGCAGGTCAAAGCGTACCTCGAGGTCTGCGGTCATGTGTGCAACTGCATGAACACGTGAGCGCATGCATCTCTGGTATTATACGCAGTAATTTATCCACGCGATCCTCGTTTCGCGGCCTACCCATTCTTTCGCCGCAAAAAGGGGATGCACGGGGGCCGCAGCCTTCCCGAGGATTTGCCTAAGAATCCCGGTGGAAACTGTCAACGATGACAAAGTAGCGGAGTAATAAAGGCGCCACGTTGCCGTCATATTTTACATGTACATGGAAAATCGGATAAAAAAATTAACGTCACTGTGAAACATTATTGGAAACCTTCTCCATTATTACAGACACGAAAGAAACTTGTGTTATATGAAAAAATCAATCGACAGGCGGACAAAGTCGACGCTGCAATGAATCTGCCGCGTAAAATATTTAATTAAAAATTCCGCTCCATTTCGCTACTGTTGTTACGTAAGCGAATTCAGCGATCGCCTGCTTACAGCTCTGCCACAGTCGTTCAGGTTTCAGCGCCCCTTGGCGTTTGAAACTGTGGTGCACACCCTCGTCGGTGAAGCGGATCTGAATTCCAACGTCTTGTATCGTTGTCGAGGGAACGGTTTCCCTAAAAAATCTTCGCGGACGATACATCCATTAACCGCATCCGGGTCGAAGGGATGTTTCTTTAGTCGGGTGCGTTGCACGCCGAGGAAAAAACGGAATGGGGAAATGGGTCAGCGAAATTGCATGGAAGCGGCCGTGCGTTCGCGCTCGCCGACGCAGCACAAAGCTTCCGTGAGATTCAGATCTGCCTTCTGATTGATCTATTTAACCCGCGGTTAAAAGGGAGACAGCGTGTCGTGCCGTGGCAGCTTTGATATTTCCCGTTCGTGAGCTGCTTCGCTGGAGATTTCGGTACGCGGAAAATGTATCCCCGGTACGCGTGCGAGCCGCGAACGAGAAACGGGGTCACGTTTCCCCTCCCGACATCGAGGACGCATCGATTCCATGCATTAATGAAAAAAAAATCCGCGGCGAACAAAAAGGAAAACAGACTCGAGCAGGCTGCTCTCGCCACCGTGGACGTTTCCCATCTCGATTGCAGCCCATTTCCCGTGGCGTGCTTCTAAACGCTCGGAAACGCTTGTAAACGCAGCCAGCGGTTCGGGCTCTCTGACTTGCAGATGTTTGGAAAGATATGTATACACTCGGTGTCGTACGATTACGTTCTCGAACGTCCGATAAAGAGGCCGTTTCTCTTTTCTCCTACTAAATTATAAATGATAACATCATTCCTGCTCTCAGCCGACGAAACCGGCCGTTCAACTCCGCAACCCCATTTTCATCGATGACACGCTAGTGAAAGTTTCGCGACTCCGAGCACGAGCATTGATTGAAACATCGGAATCAATTTGCCATAGGGTGGTGAAGCGACACATCGATAAAGGTGGGCTCCTAGCTCGCTTCGTAACCCAGAAATCTCGCTGTCTCTATTTTCGGTGATGGCGGGAAATCGATTTCCGCTGAGGTGTCTGATAAAAAAATCGAAAGTAGTCTTCCCGGGAGTCGGAGGTGCAAAATTCGCCGTTGGCCTCGTTGCAAACGACTCTATCAATTTTATCGGGACGTTTCGAATGAAGCTCGATTACGCAGCGGTTCTGGGATCGATCTTAGTAGAAATGTCTGTGTAACGACCCCCCGCGATGTAAAAATGTTTAACAATGTCTGTTATCAGTCTCAGTCGTCCTAGTCTGAAAGTTTGAAAATCGATGGTGTCTTCTGACATTTACAAGAAAAGAAGTTCACGAGCTTCGCTATTAATAATTCCTTAAAGTATTCGACCGAGAATCGTTCGTGATTATGTTAGAACAATCGCAGGAAAAATGCGATGCGTTCAGACTGAGCGTATATTTATGGAGGAGATCGATTCGTTTATCACGCATTTGGCGGAACAAACTGCAGCAACATGGCGGCACGGCACGCTACATGAATTAATTATTAGATAAAATATTTTAAAGTAGGGTGCGAGTGAAAGTACAGTGGATTTCATTGCTATCCTTCGATAATGGCAAACGCTTTTAGCGACATTAATGGATGCGCGAGAAGCGACGCTACTTATCGGATATTCATGCCGATAGTAAATGCATTCTAGTCGCGATACTCTCTGCAGGAAAGGACAATTATATCCGATATCGTTAGGGATCGTTCTCCATCGTCGCCATTACCCTGGATTCCACCGCGTAGCCGTAAAATGAAAGAATCGTAAATTGAATATTCCATACTACTTTGCGCATTAAGTAGCACCGATGACGAAAAGTAGCATCGTGGAAATTGCACGCAAGGGGACACAATCCACTTTAGCACCCAGAAAAATGGAGCCCCGCGTCGCTTCAGAGTGTACGCTTTCGAACAGAATTTCATCTATCCAGCGGGCACGCGCAAATCCCTATCTCTTTGTCACTAACATTTATACACACCTCCCACGGCTTTTGAGCATGAAACTCAATATTCAGGGAAACGTCAACCGCACACCTTTGCATCTGACCCTCTCAATCAACCTGCTGTGCGTGAAAGTCGCTGTGCTAACACGCTAGCCGCCCTGTGACACGAGCCAGTGGCCCAGCATTTCCAACTACCACTCGGCGCTACTGCAACCCATTCGATGTTACATGTTTCGCGATTGGTTTGACAGCCGTTGTTCGCTTAAACGGGAATATTCTAATCAGCGCCGCCAAGGAACTTGAAATTGCTTCCAATTTTACGGTGCACGAGGATCCTTCGGCGGGAAAGCGACCGCCAGGTTCGGGAAAACTTCTCGCATGGGTATGCGAATCTCGTTTCCATAATTCCAATTGGTCTTATGTCCATCCTAGTTGCATCAAGGGACCATAGGTTTCGTTTAAGAATCATTAAGCAGAGTGAAATCTTGAAATTGTGGGATTTTAAAAGATATTACCTGTGTCGGGATCCGATTGATTGGATTTTTATAGATCCTTTGAAATGTGGCTATGTGGAAATGAACGATGGGTAGATAATATAAAACAGAATGCTGAAGGTAAACTCACGAATATCCACCGATTTTCGAATGCACAATTGCACATGTCCATCTTCTCACCTGTCAACATGCCTGACTATCACCGGTTACATTTCTCGTCAATATTCCAGAATTTTTCGTCGTTGTCCCGTGCCCCAAACAATGTGGATTTCCAGAGAATCAAATTCCACTTTCTTCCCCCATCTTCTCCGAGCACTTCGACGAACGCTTACCATGAATAATCGGGCGAGCATATGAAGTTCCTAAGACAAGCAGGAATCTTCCTTCGTCGACGTTTTCAGCTATCGAAGGAACCTGTTCTACCATCTTTTCGTCATCGGTTCCCACAAGTTCTGCAGCAGTTATTATTACGATTTTTAAACTCTCTCTAATACTGGGTCCTTTCGCATAATTCGGTGACCCACTTTAGGAACAGTCTGTCTAATACTGACCATCACCTACTTAGTCAACTTTCATAATTACGTAACTCGTGCTCGGCCTCATCTTTCTTTATACATAATCTAGACTTAGTTGTGTGAAATATAATGTTTCATTGAATTTTTTCAAGGAATATTCTCCCAACTTCTAAGTTTAATCAAGTTAAGAAACGTATTAAAACATTTCCAAACTACCGTGGCACGAGCTTGCAGAATCTCGAACGCTATTACGGTATCCCCAGGTTTTAAGAGTCTCTACAGTCATTCCACTCTGTTCATGGGTTCCACGGCGCACCAAATAGGGTGGAATTTACGGTGACCGTTCGTTCACGCAGATTTACTTTACCTAATTAGTTCCACCCACGTATACTCCACTGTTTTGCCCCGTTTCACAGCCCGTATGGTAATCTTCTTTTGTTCCCGAATTTACCCACTCGAAATCACTGACCACTTGCCGTTTCTCATGCCCTGGCTACACAGCCCTCTGTTCCCGCGAGTCCAAGAATTAGTAACTAGAAACTTTGCCCAACCTAGCATGGATTTTTGTCTTTACATTTTTATATCCACCAGATTTGTCTTCTTTTCTTCGATGAAGCATGGGGATGGTTAAAACAATGACCACGATAAAGTTTCAAAGACAATTTAACAGTAATCGATGCTGAAACATTTGTGAATTATTTAACTTTCTAACAACACTTAAGATCATTAAAATATTCATAATATTCTACAGAACTGCATTATTAAGAAAACATTCCAACGATATCCCCCTATTTCGCTTTTACAGATACTGCAATGGGGGTTGAAAATTAATTCACTGTTGCGCAATGCGAGCGCGGATTTAAATTTATTCCCGTCGTTATTAATACCCAGCCTCTGTCTGCCTAATGACCGTGCCGGCCGCTATCGAGGAGCGCATAATTTAATTTCTGTCCGCAATTAGTTGGTTCGTGTAGCAACGTTGCGCATTTCGTGACACGCCAGCGGTCTGCCCGTCGTTCTCGTTAACAACGCTAATAATTTCGCGCCCGTTGGAAACCATAGACAGGGGCTATGTTGAGGGCGCTTGTTTCCCTCATTTATTCACCACCAATTACAATTTCCTAATTATCTCCTTTTTTTAAGCTGCAGATCCTCTAATTTGCCCCTCGTTCGACGGATTTGAAGATTAACGCTCGAGTGGTCCGTTTCGACAAATGCGAGCCCGCCGCCGTGTTGGTCGGGCTCGTTAGTGTTAATTAATAACTGCAGGCGATGGCTGGTTGCACCCTGTTCGTGCACACACGACTAGCCATTCAGAAGCTTGCTGAGCAAGTAGCCACGTGGATGGGTCAGGTTCAGTTCGTCATTCCCATTGATCATGCTCGCCCGTGCATCGTGTATGCGACAATATATTCGGCGCGTTGACGTGATGAGAGTTGTATTCGAATGTAGTACCGGTGCTTCGTCACTCAGTGCATGGTAAAGGTGGTCCTCGTCCTGTTGAATCTGTAAAAGCTCTCTGGAGGATTGCACGACCCCCTGCGCGATTCTCATGGGGCACTGAACTTTGCTGAATCATATTTCATCCGGTGCAATGTCACGTACCTCGTTATTGGTGATTGATAACTAAGTGGCGCGTATTAAGTGGAATATAGGAAGCTACGCTTTCGGCGCCTCGTTTTAGAACGAGGGATTGACAGTTCCCAAGTAGGATTCAATGAAGCCGTGACGAATTAACACGGTTAGACGGGTAAATGTTGCTAGCAAATTAATGACAGCAGATGCTACTGACTGGCTGCGAATCGACTCTGTAGAAACTGATCGTGCCGAATCCTCTTGAGATTTGAAAATCAATTAGGTACTGACGAGAAAAGAAAGGACCTCCTGCTTTTCATGTAGATAGCCTGAATTCCATCGATTCCATCAGAGACATTTCTAAACTTCTCGCGTACGGTGCTCAACAGGGACACGCGCGCTCTGCGTACACTACTGTTCCCAATGATCTTTTATGCAGCGCTAAAAATTACGAGCGCAGATACTCAACACTTCGTTTAACATTCATTGCTTCAATTCCAAATTTTTAATTCTCGACCTCGTCAGCCATCTGATTACGCTTCCTAATATTGCAGCGTGTGTCAAATGTCACTAAAAAATCCCTGGAAAATCCACTAATTCCTTCAGAATCTGTCGGCATCGCGAATCTTCATCCAAATCAATATACCTTGCGTGGCTCCGAGGGTTTAATGGTTACGTTCCATTATTGCTGACGAAATTCCTCCGCACGTAGGTACCTATGTAATTTATTGCGTATCGCGTATTTCGATCGTATCAGATCCTTTCCGGGAAGCAGAATCGCGAGCTTGCCATTGAAAGGAGGCCACGGCAGCCCTTTACTGCCCGGAAACGCACACAGCAGGAGACCGACCTCGTTATGCTAATTAGAGACGCTACTTGGCCAAGCGTTACCTTCGACTTCCTGCCGCCCGTTTAGCCGATAACACGGCCTTGCACAATAGGCTGTCACGTGAACGCTGGCAGAGTTCGTCCCTTGAAAACGCGATGTAGCCTTGAACCCTTATCGCGTGACAATCGCGTGAAAACCGCGGCCATTGTACTTTCCTCGCCTCTCGTATGTACGTGGCTTCTTGACTTCTTGGCTAACCCAACTTGCGACACGAAACTACGTGGAACTTGAAGCCACCGAAGTTAGGACCGAAGCTCCGTCGCGTCTGACGACGAAAGCGAGAGTTTTTCTAAAGCCAGTGTGGTGGAATTGCTTGAAAGGAAAACAGGAAACAGTTGTACAGAGTCTTTGGCAAGTTTTAAAAGATAACCAAGCAATGTTTATTAGACTATTCCACTGCACTCGTACGTGGACAATCCTGGGGCCAGAACCGGCGAAAGTGTGCAGTACGAATAATCCAAGAACATTCTACTATCTGAACAATCAAATGTTTGACTGACTCGATTGATTAATCGAGCCGAACTTTCGCCCAGATAGGACGAACGGACCATTCTGGTGAACGAAAGACGCCGTTTCGAACAAGTAAAACTCCCGTCTCGCTTCGAAGCAGGGAGGCAGGGAGAAAGAGAGAACTGAAATGGTTTCGCCCGAAGCAGGGATTTTGAAATCCGTAACCCAGGGACGTTTCATCCTTGCGGATCGTTGGCTCCCTAAAACTTTCTCGACAGTCCGCTGGCTTCTCTTCCCAGCAAAATATTCCGTAATTTTACAGAAGCCTCAATCCCTCGAACTTCCACCGGATTTATACTTAACGTGGACGAACGTAACCCTCCTCTCCCCTCCGCCGGTTAAGGGTTTTAAGTGCAGCTGGATTAACAGGGTCGCCTGCCACCCAGCGAATTACTAACGCGAAACTGTGCCTAGAACCCAACGGTTGGCCAGGATGGTTGGCTTTTCCCTCCGTTTGTCGCTCATTTTCAACGTGCTGCGTCCGCAGCCACGCCGGAACAATGCGCACCGTTCGTTTCCCACCCTCTCTGCGTCGCGAGCCGCCCTTCGAGTGTTGCATTTACTTTGCCGTTCACCATTGCTCGGCCAACCCGTGCAAATGCAACGCAAGTTCTGCATCACGCGAGCCTCGAAGCTTCTAATTGCGGCGACAATTGCTGGGTCTCGTTAAGCCGGGAATCGGCCACGATAACGGTGGAAAGGTGTTTCGAGTTTGCTAGCGCTTGCGTCTTCTGCGACGGGAAGCAGACGTCGCGATCGCGTGACGTAGTTTCATTAATTTTAGATGGCTGAGAGACACTTCGGTGGATTTCGGTGCTATTTTTAGAGGAATTTAGGTGTTTCGATTTGTTCGGCAATTTTAACACGAATGGGAAATTCTACTATCGTTGCGCCTCGATACACGTCGTTTCCATGGGAGTGTAGTTCGACAGGGATACCGAGCGAATTAGGGTAGCAACTATCGGAGGAAAGGGTTGCACCAAGCAGGGGAGTGGACTAATTTTACCGTTCTTGATTGAGGGCAGACCACTGCCATTTCCTCCTTGCAAAGGAGGCCAGGATAGATTCCATTTCCTTTCGAATGAAGCGAAGCGGAGATTGACGTATTGGCCAGAATTTAGCTTATTACAAGGGGACTTCGGCAGTCCGAAAATTCCGACTTTTCCGCAACCGCATATATCTGCGGAAGACCTGAATAAAAGTATCTCGAAGTATTCCTATTTTCCATTATGACACTTAAAAAGACGTAGAGCCCAGAGAAATCTGTGGGGAATGGGAAGAAAATGTCAAGTAGCCTATTACTAACTAAGAAAGTACCAAATTGATGAATAATGCCACTAACCAGATCCCAGGGTACCAAGGTACCAAGCTTCGAGTATTTCAAATTAAATGACAGCACACGCAAAGTTTCCCGACATTACTAACCTAAGAAATTTCACGCTATCGTATCATGACTAAAACGTTGGCGAATAAATCAGTTACAAATACACGCCAGCTGTAACTTTGCATTGCAATGGTATGCAACACAGCGTGACCATGCCGAATCAATCCTCCACGGGGCAGAAAATAGAGAGGAAAAAGATTTCGAGTAACCTTGGCAGAAAAGGGCAGGAGACCAGTCGTTTCGACGAAAGAACGCTTTACACCGCAATTTCGCTTTCACTACGAACAGTCGATCTGTAGGAAATGGGGTTCCAAACGATACCATCACTTAAGGGTAATCGCTAATCGATCTAGATTGATTAAAAGAGTTAACACAATGGTTCTCCTATGGTCGGACGACAATCGATCACTACTACTATTAGAATCCTTCATTCTATCTTCATGAATTCCTAGAGAGTACATATATGATAGCGAATGTCCAAAGGAACACCACTTTCTCGCTAAAATAAGGGAGTAGTTTGTCTTTGAAACGGCATGACACGCGAAGATCTGCAATTTGATAAGGATTCGTTAGAAAATGCGTTTGAAGTTGTTCCGAGTGCTCCCGACGCGGTGGCTCGCGGTGGAAAGTGAAACGAGTGGAAGTGGCAGCGGCTCTCGGTGCCAAAACGGAAGAATACCCTTTGGACTGCTTCCAGACGCCTGTAAACGATTATTTCGAAAAAACTATGCGCGATATTATTTACCGAGTTTAACGGTGCAGCGAAACGTGCCGCGGACCGTCAGCTGCTCCTGAGAACACTGAGAAACGAATTATCGAAAAGTAATAATGACTGTTCCCCTTTCAGCGGAGCCTTCAGCGTGCACGAAACGATCCCCTTTTACGATCAGATGCGTCTATCGCGTGAATCTCAAGCACACGTTCGAGGGAATTAGCGTGCCGAGCGTGGAAGTTCTCAATAGCAGCAGGTGTTATTAGGATGTGCGTGATCGCGGTGCAGGAGTGTGGTCATTCATCATTCGCCGTTCCTCTTTAATTCGAAGCCCAAAGCCTGGGCACCGTAAGAAATAATGGGGAGGTAAAGTTTTCTGTAGAGTCGGAGAGCCATTTGTCATGTTTCCATGATCCGCGGTGAAACGCAACGGGAACGAAACAATGGCCGAGGGACGGTTTCACTTAGGAAGGAGAAAGTAATTAATAATGAAATTTATACTGGTCCCCGTTCATTTCCCTTCGATATATTAATAAAATGTGCTTGTTAAAGAAGATTTAGTCGAGGCAAAGATGTGATCACGTTCGTTAGACGCGACATCGCGAATTAGGAGGTTGAAATAGTTATTCCAGTTTTGTTCCGCTGCGCGTAGAAAGGGCTCGCGGGAACGCGGCCTGGAGAGTAGCTTGCTCAGCTCTTTCGTGGAATCTATATTCAAATTACGTTCCGCGGAACGACAACGTCATTATGCCGTGAACGTTATTGATAGCATTTCCCGGGAAGTGTTCCAGCCCCGCGGCCCGGTGGAAAAATCTCGTCGGTAGAGTAAAAACCTTCCGCCGGTTGAATTGTGTTTGCGTTAAATTACGGGAGTTGAATGATGATATCGCGAAGGACGGCGAATTTTGTCGGGACCGATTGAATTTTTCTCTCTCGTAGGGAATTTAAATGGCGCGACTACAACACGCGCGTGCACGCGTTGCTCTACTAACCTTTTATTCAATAAATCCGTGCAGCGAGCCCTGTTGTTTCCATATTCAACATTATTTTCCTCGTAGCATATTTTCAATGCAATATCCCAATTTAAAAGCCAATGGTCATTCGTGGCTAGAAGCCCGGAGTATTTCAGCGTGCATTCTTCGTCCGTTTTTTAACGAGAAATCATCTGCACATTCACCAGGTATCCTATATTAAGGGGTTACACCACCTTGGCGCTCGGAAAAATAGGTATAAAAATAAACCTTTTTTTTGACGCTGCCATTAAGTATATAAAATGATCTTTATTTTACACATATATATAGTAGTTTTATGAACAATTTACAATATTAACGACCCTCTTTTGAAAATCCTTCCTGATGGTGTACTTGATTTCTCTGTTAGGCATTGTCTAAAATATAAAAAAGAAATTGTTTCTTATTTAAAAGGGTAATAGCTAAAATGTGACAGAGGGGAAAATTTTAACATTTTTTTTGTAGAAACGACAGCTGTTTGAAAAAGAAACTCAAGTTTGCATCGATGTTAAAAAGTTTAAAAAATTTATAACTTTCGAACATGGCACCCAATCACAAAAATCCTATGTCACATTTTAGCTATTACCCTTTTAAATAAGAAACAATTTATTTTTTATATTTTAGACGATGCCTAACTGTTGCGACCGCCTAAAGCGCGCCGCGGCTCGCGTTTGAATATTCACCCGCTGACTCGCACGATCAGCTGACGAGTCAGCTGAGGGCGTGACACCTCGATGTTTACGGTAACATCTTTTCGACGCGCTCGCCCGGCGACCGTTAGTTCGAAACCGTTTGAGTCGTGACACGCACGCACGCACGCATCTCTTGTTTTCTTCGCGCCCACTGCGCCGTTTACCAAGCTTTGGTTCTGCGACCCAAGTCGCGAAACGCCCACGCGATCCTTGTACCATAGTGTGCCGTATAAGTGTATTTGTTTGTGTGACGTCCAGTGGCCGATTGACCACTGGAAAATAAAGTGCCAGTCCCAACAACGGTCGTGTTCTGTTAATCGCCTTCCCAACGAGTCGTCCCAGCGCCGGCAAATTTTAAAGTTCGCTCCTGGCGAAAACACTAACAGAGAAATCAAGTACACTCATCAGGAAGGATTTTCAAAAGAGGGTCCTACTTATCGATTTATATCTCCGCCATTTTTTATTTTTTTTTATCGTTAATATTGTAAATTGTTCATAAAACTACTATATATATGTGTAAAATAAAGATCATTTTATATACTTAATGGCAGCGTCAAAAAAAAAGTTAATTTTTATACCTATTTTTCCGAGCGCCAAGGTGGTGTAACCCCTTAATCAGCTTGATCGAACGACCATAGCGAGTATTCGAAGAAACAGGATTCCCCCTCCCGTGACTCCGTTCCCGTCGAAGAAAATCCTTGACTCTTTTCCCGCAGGGGGATGTCGACCCTCCTCCAACCCCTCTATTCACCCCTGGAAATGTTCACCCATCGATCCATTGATCCAACCCATTTGCATCCTTACGACCGTATTATCGAGTAGTCGCCGACTCGAAATCCGGAAATAAGCGGGCAAAAAAGGCGCAGGAAGCCCGAGCTTTCCGCCCATCTTCTTTTCTTTTCTCTGCGCGTCTCCTTCCCTCCCACTCGCTGGCGCCCCGGGCCAATAAAGCGGACGAGGCCAGAGGGTTGGGAAGGTTCGCGATAAGGGTGGCTGATACGAGAGGCAGGGAAAGTGGAACGTATTTCTGTGTTAATGCAAATCAATTCGCTCCTCGATCTGTGATTGAATGATTGGCGCGTAGTGGACGGCCGCGCGATAAATATGCAAACGCCGCTGGTCTCCTTTCCTCGTTTCAACCGCGAGGCTCGAGATTCGCGTTGACGCGGAGAGGGAGGGAAACTGTTATTTTGCCAGAGGGACAGGGAAACTTAGCGACTACGCGTTAGGAATTGGAGCAGCCGCGTCTTATTCAGAGTATTCGAATGTGCAGCGTTAACAGATTCAAAACTGCGAGTACACGGGCAAGTTGAATGTTTCGTTTCGCCGGGTTTTCTGTTTGGAACGGCCTGTCGCTGCAACACGTTAACAGCCCCTGCTGTGGGCTATTAACGCGTTGTAGGCGCTATGACAATGGGAGACGATTGTTGATTGCAATTTAAATTCCAACATCTAACGTCATTAACGGTTCTACGTTTATGATGAGTGTTGCCACTTTTCCAGACCGCGAAGGAACAGACTCGCGTTCAAAGTTATACAGATTGGTGTTTCGGTGAATAACAGAATGATCTTGGCAGGTGTTGATTAAGATGTAGCTACGTTTAAAAAGCATGGGCTGTTTAATGGTGAAGTCTGCTTAATCTTGCCAACAGCAGTAGAATATCCGAGAAGCCTGCGCTAAGAAACAACTCATTCACGGTCCATTTCACACTCGCCCCCAGAATTGATGCCTGCGCAAACACTCGCCAGAGCAACTATCTTACTCTCCAGGCTCGCTTGTTTACCACCCCCTAAGAAGCTAAATATAACCCCGGCGCGGGAATCGATCAGCAGGGAGGTCTGAAATCTAAATCGATTCCCCAGCCACCGTACGCCCGGTCATAAACATTTCATCCCTCCATCGTCGTTGTTTGAGAGCTCGCACATAAACAACGGTGCGCGCGCCCCCGCGTCCAAAATGCCACGCTGGAAATCTATTCGGCGGGAGTAACGGTGGTGCATCCGAGCGAGTGAAAAATTCATCAGGCGTCGAGGCCGATCGTGTCGTTGATAAATGAACGAAGCGGACGGAACGAAATCGCTTGGCCGAAGGACTGACGGCCAGTTTGTAGGGCGGGACGGAGAGGATATCGACGGATGGAGGGTTACGTGGCGCGTTGCTTATCTCGGGGCGCGATAACCCTGGCCACCGTGGCAGCGGAGCAACCCTCAGACAGGCGGGGGGTCAGGTCGGCACGGGCGAAGGGGATGAATGAAAATTTGTAGCCGGCTCGCTGAACCACGCGTGCCGCCCTTCTTTCTCTCCCTCGCGGCCTTCAACTTCCGCGAAAGGTTAGGGGGAACGATTTTCGAGGCGATGAATGAAGATGGCTCGAGAAAAGGGCCGTGATTTACGCGGAGCGTGATGGCTGCCGGGAATGGGGAGTAAGGACTAGGAGGAGACAAAGAAATGCTTCTTAGCGGTGATGTACAGCGCTACGGGACGATCAGGCGATGGGTATTGTAAATAATTGGTAGCCAGCGTGTGTAAGAGCAGTGGGAACGGGGGTCTCGTTACAGTTAAGAAGACAAATGAATTTGAGAGATATTGTGTTTCGGTTGTCGGTCATTGCGTTCATTATGTTGGATTTGGAGGGAAACTTGAACCACGTCGATTGGCTTCAAATATAGAAGACCGGACGAAATTTGAATGAAGCCTACACCAGTGGAGGATCATATTACACGATGGTCTCGCTTTATGCTTATTTTATACAGAAATGCATATTAAAACCTTCGAAATGAAACGAGCAGGCAGACAGGGATTGCAATTGCGTAAAGCGAAAAATTGGTTGCGAGGATATATCCAGTAATTTTCTACCATTGTGCAAAGCAGAAATTTGGAGGAAAAAGAGTCGAGCGGTCAGGGTGTGTCGATCCATCGATCGAAAGATTGATAAGCAGGGAAGGCAGAGGTGGAATGATGGGAATTGTGGGAAAGAGGGAGGAGGACGGGCTGAAGAATTAGAAAAGGATAAAGCACGGGCCTCGTGTAGAAAAAGACAAATTGCTGAAGGCAGACGGGAAAATACCCTGAGGAAGGGAAGCAGCAGCATTTACGTGCAACAGACAGGCCGAGGTAGAGAAACTCGCTCACAGTTTTGGAGGGTTGCCGAATATTGATCCTCGGCGCCAGTTAAAACTGGACCTTAAATCCTGCTGAAGGATCGTGTTTGATGTGCTCTTTCGCGAGTGCTCCCCTTTTATTACCGCCCTACAGTGTAATTATATTACCGCACTCTCGCCATGGGAACCAAAAGTTTGCGAAGACCATGAATTTTTAATGAAAATACAAGGAAAGAAAGAACTGCTTGAAAAGACGACGTTCAAAAGCTTTACTTAATGCGGCAATTAAAAATTCTCGATGCAGTACATCACGTGGAAAACGAAGATTGATATATGTAGCTTCGTTATGAACATCCCCTACGTGGCATCGTGTACTTTTTGCAGAGAAGCTCGAGATACAAGTAGAGATAACTGGAACATCCGTTGCGTTTAATCAATCGCTAATTCCCGCTGTAATTATACATACCGATGGGTTTCATCAAAAGCCGCATATCATCAGGGAAATCCGATTTATTTTTACCGGAGCAGCTCGACGGAACACGCGTATTCATTCTGTAAATTATATTAGAGGGAAGGGAATGATTAATATCATCCGGCGTGAGTGTAGTCGCGTTACTCGTAACGCGACTTAAATTTGTTCGCCATGGGGCACCGGCACGATAAATATTCAGAGCGATTCGTCAACGACAGATAACATTTCGTTATCAATCGGCCTGAATAAAAATGGAAGCGCTGGGGGATTCGGCACAGCTGTCGGATAAATCGGCGCTTTGTTTATGCGGATAAAACGCGTTCAGGTGCTATGCTCGCCAGCCATAAAAATAAAGAGAAACAAACAGGGACGAAGGGAGTAAAACGTCGCAGTTTGCATACGGAAAGATGAAAAAAAGTTGATACATGCCGCGGGCTCGGGCATGGTTTAATTGGGACACGTGTAGCTTGAAGCGCATTTGCCTCGTGATTACGTTTTCTGCAAATCGTCCGTCATAATTTCCGTCTTTGTGGCGATGAGGCACGCACTCGCGCTGACGTAATGTGTCATAATTAACCTAATTACGCCGAGCGGCGTGCACACATGTAGCAGTGGATCTTCAAACAGGAGAGGTGCGAAAAGAAAAGCAGAGGGTTGACTTGTGTCTTGTTTGGCATCCTCTGCTGAATACGCGACAAGTGTGCGCCTGTATTGCAAACACTCTCCCACGCAATGTATACAAAGAGGTGTAGTTAGGTGTGGAGGGATCCATTGCGGTGGGCGATCAATGATCAGAAGTCTTAGTGGGTGCAGGGAAATGGAGAATGGAAGAAGTAACAACATATTCAATATAATAATTGAAAACTCGATGTACGAGTAATTGTATTCGAAACTAACAATATTCCTTATCTTCCAGTATTCCTTTCCCTACAAAAATCAGTTATCTGTCGTTATTATTTGCAAAATATTACAAGCTCATGTAACAACGGCAATTACACACAGACCTGTGCAACAATCGCTGCGGATAGTTGGTGTTGGTACGCCAAACGACCACACCCGCCGTGCAAATGTTTGAGCACCGTAAAATTTGCTCGAAATCCAATTAATCCGTTGAATTAGCGGAACTCTGACCCGGTTTTTCATCAATTCCCTAAATCCCGACGAGTTACGCTTAATTGTACGAATTAACTAGAACCTCGATGAGATTTCATTAACGCGCCAACTTCCTGCGTTCGTTTGGTCCGTCCGAAAATCGAATTCGACGCTCCGCCACCATCACGGATTACATACCTCAGGTTCATCTCAAAACTATTAGCCCGGACGGCGCGCTAGTCGCGGGTCTACTCTACTGACATAATCACGTCGTGATCCATTCTACTTGCTTGATCACGGATGAGCCCATTCTACTGTCTATCCACAGACGTTTTAATTCTGCTTGTCTGGCCACTGACAGTCACATTTCACTCGTTCGGCCAGGCAACGAGCCGTTCCACTTGTCTGGCCACACACTGACAGGTTACTGCGAACCGAATCTACCGATTACGAAACGTCCACTTTCGAGAACTTCAGACCATCCTCTTGTTCCTGAATATACAAGCTACACCACTGTATCGATTTCTTCGTTTTTCATATTACGAAAAGATGTCCGCGAAGGGATTTGTTCCGTTTAAATCTCGGCGAAGCACGCCCAGCACTTAAGGACGATTTCTTAACAAATCCTGCTAGTTCGGTAGGCAAGAGTGCATCTGTTACTTAAGTTTGAAATTTTCTTGGGAACTGGTACAGAAGTTGTACTCGCGAAGTGTTCCCAGAGTGGTCTCGCGGTAGATGTACCTACTGTTCCGAGTTCTACGAAGCAGCGCTGCAAGAGTTAACAGTTGTTCTTAAAAGTTGCATCCCGTCTCGACAATTTCGTTGAATAATCGAGAGGACGGAGCAACTATTGGTGCACTTCTATTTGAGAGTATCTGCTGATTACAGTAGAAACCACGGTCCCCGGACCTTCCATTTATTTTATTGCTAGGAATGTAAAAAGTCGCGGGGACGAGCGTGGGACAAGATCCCAAGGCACCGTAGCAAAGAAACTCCGAGGTATAGAAAATAACTCGCCCGCTGGAAAATCCTGCCCAACTTCCGCCATTAATAACCTCCCATTCAGAGGGAAAGGGAAATACTAAAAAGAAACTAGCGCGCAGAGCGGAAGGTTCGAGTCCATAAACGAAGGGGATCTGAATAGAGAATGGAATGTACCTGTGCAAAGTTCGCCGATACGGGTTTAAATGGAAGCAGCTGACGCCCCCAATACGCCGAGTTTATTATTCGAACGACCGTTGTTACCCAAATTTTTAAAATCCTCGCCACTTTCCCCGTGAAATTGGTAGCGCCGCGACGAACCTGCGCGACCTAGGTTTCTATTCCAAAAATCAAGATTTTTCAAGTCTATTTCACTCCAAAGACATTTCCAAAGAGCCAGAGGAATATTAAATATACAGAGCGACGTATTTAAATCTGCTCGAACCCATCGATGATATCCAGTATTATTATTACATTTACGATTTCATTACGTTTCTCAGCAAGTAAGTCGTACGGTAGCGGTTAAAAATACAGGACGACGACCAAATCGAGCCGACAGCCGCTCTCGGTGGTGGATAAAGAAAGAGAAATGACAACGAATCGGGATCTCCGTCGGGGTGGAACGAAACGATCGGTCAATAAAGGCCACAGATTGGAAACGAGTTCGCCCGGGTAACCAACAATTTCGCGTCGTATTTCCAGCGAGTAATCGGATCGATTCAGCAATTAATGCCTCCTTTCGAGCCTCAGCGAGCGTTCTTCGCCCCGAGGAGAAGTAGTGGACCGTCGGCGAGTTGCTCGGCCAATCAGTCGGACCGTCGTCGCAGAGTGCTCCGACGTTTTCCCTTATTTACGTGGCGCGACGAATGACCGATAATGAGAGGCTGCCTCGACCCTCTAACGAGAAATCGTCCGCGAAAAGAGAAAGGGCTGGGAGCACCATCGAGGGAGGACCCTCGAGAGCCAGCTGGAATGAAGGATGAACCGCGTCGAAGAGGGAATTCGTTCGGTGGTTTCAGTGATTGCCATGATATCCTGCCACGACTCGCACCGCAAGTCAAACACTGGCTAAAACAGACTCCTATCTCTTCCTCGCTGATATTCATGCAACTCAGAGAGTTGCATTTTATTCAGGATAGCGTGGATGGGTTGAACATTATGTATCAGGCTCGAAGGGAACGAAATGGAGAGGATGATCGAATTCTTCTGCACCCTTAAATATGATACAAGTGTAACAGGTTCGGAATATGATCTAAAGAGGAAATCGGCTAGAACTGCGTATAATATTTGAGTGAGGGTAATGGAATACGAGGGACTTCCTGTTTGCAACGGAATACGATGTGAAATCGAGATTGGATATGCAGGATATAGAAACACGGCAGGGGTATCGATGCCGTTTGTGGATTTCGCGACGTTGATATCTGTGCTGATATCTCTGCGTGCCTCGGGTCGAGGCAATATAAATATGAGGAGGAATAAGAACAATTTTGGATGGGTCTCTTTAGGAAGTGTCTTGATTATTATAGGAGCGTTGAATATTTTATTGATGCAAATGACGAGGGTGCGTTTACTTTCGTAGCTTCCGCGAAACTCAAAGCTCGCCTGATAAGCTTCTCGAGGGTACGAAGCATATTTACAAATACAGCGTGACACGATACGCGCTGCTTATAATTAACCTAAATGCCACGGCCGGGATTAATTAAATTTCGCATGTATGCACGGCAATTATGCGAATTTCGGCGGACCGCCTGCATAAGCCGCGCCCCACTGTGCTGGCTTTTATTAATTTCAATTCCATCCGAACGTGTCTACGAATGCGACTACATTTCGTTCGTTTCAAACGCCACGTTGCTTCAATTCTCCTGTTTCACGCGTACCGACCGCATTTCGGAATGATGTTCCACCGCAACATAAAAGCAATTATATTCGTATTAAGCTTTCATTTACCTTAATGGATTATAGCATTATTCTGCATTCTATTCGTCACAATGCCTCGATACCTTTAGTTCTAAAAACGAAACATATTAAAGTAGAAATACCAAGTCCGTACTGCAAATTTTAATCTACATATCTTTATTTCCTTGTTACATTAAAATCTCAGAGGGGAGATTATACATATACTGAATTTTCATCTATTCCTAACGTCTGAACACAATATTTCGTGTCTTTTCTTATCATTCCACGGGTTGCCAGAGTGTCTGTTCAATGGCGCGAATTCAAAGTCGCAGATTGAACTGAATGCTGAGAAAGTTGATGGAAAACGTTCGCCTTGGTGAAAGTTCTTGAGCTCGCGAAACCCGATATCAAAGGAAGCTCGCGAAAGCGTACGCATCCTCCAGCTGGAACTCGCTGCGGCGTCCACAAGAGCGCCTTTCGAGACGTTAATGACGCCAACGGTGATTTCTATCGCACTTCCGCAGACGTGTAACTAAAATCTCGAAGCCCCGAGGAAATCGATAAAGCGCAAACGACGAGTTTGTACTTATAACGACACAACTGGGTAAGAGAGTGGCGGGGGAGTAGCGAGCTACGCGTCGCGCATAATTGCCTATTGGAAGGATAATGAAATTCATGAACGCGAGCCACGGCACAGAGAAAATTCAACGTGACATGGAAAAGCTGTCAAAAAAAGGTGTCCCAGCCTGTCGTCGGTGTTAATTATCGTGTTGCGCGGAGCTGCTCGTTCCGATGCTCTTCCAAAATATCTGTTCTCGCGGCTCGTGTGACTACGGCTGAACTTAAGGAGAGCTGAATCGTCTTCCTAAGTAATTGATCGAATTATTCGATGTAGAATTAATTGAACAGAGCTGAAACTAAAGCTGTTTGTCTCCCCAAAGAACACGCTACTAAATAATATGCATTATCGATAAAGCTAACAATAAAGCGATAGAGAATTCGTAGCGTGAAATCTGTCTACCATTCCTCTGCTTAACGCGCGATTCTCCAGGAATATTGCAACCGACAAACAAAAATCGACACGAATGCCAGTCACGTAAATCTCGTGTCATGAATGCATCAAGCGAGCGGATCCGTCAAAACTTCGATTAATCGCCCCGACTGCGTGCACTGGCGCACCGATCAGCGTTATAATTCGGGAAACGAGGAACCCGTTTCATTGTACTCATTCATTTTTCTCTTCTTTAGTACAGGAACTTGTTTCATGACATCACTTCATCGAAGGACCTTAATATTCTTGCGCAAGGAATAAAAAATCCTATCGTTCACCGTGTTAAAACATGCAAAGCCACAGCTCGTAAAAGGCGGTGAACTTTTGCAGTAGCGTTATCGTAGCATTCATCCTACTTGCTCCCGAAAGTGGAGGCGATCGCGACCCTTCCGATCCCGGTGCTATGGAGTCGCCGTTTTTCCCCGTTCGCGAGATTACGCTGTCCACGGGAGGACGAGGTCGTACGTTTCGGTAACCTAATTGTTGAGGCCGAACCGTGGAGCTCGATAAATAAATTGCCAATGCGACAGCACACGCTTGCACCATTCGATCTCTAGCAGCGATTCGCTCGCCTCGATTACTTAGATCGTCCCGATAACGATCGTTCTCCGTGGCCACCGGGAGGTCTCGCTCCTCCTCGTGGCACCGAGCTTGTTTTTCCCGCGATATGTTCTATATATCTGGGAGACCTTAACTGCTCCTGCGGAATCGAACTTTGCCCCAGCAACTATATACGTGACCGCAGCGTGGCACGGCGAAAACTGGGGGTTCTGCGACAATGGCCGTGGTCCTGGATCGCGTTTCTGGGTGATGTTTAAATCCAGGAATTCTTGGAGGACATCGTAGACCAAGAGACCCTTTTCGAGGATTCTTTAAATTGGCAGTTGGTCGGTCTAGCGGCTGCTACTCGCTGCTCATCGCGCGATTAAAACAACAAGTGAGAATCCGCTTCCCGTTGGAAAAATGTTTCTTACTCCAACGTCGACACACCGGGCGTGCACTCTATAGCAGAAACTACAACGAGTGCTCTCCTCTCTCCGCAGAAGGAAATGGAGGGAAAAATGATGTCGAGGTGGCACGGCGTCAGGGCGCAATAGCCTGTCCGGCGCTCAGCTTGAGGCTTTTTAAATTGGACCTGTAACTCTTCCTCGTGGTTCTTTATTATTTCCTCAACGGGGTTTCCTGCTTTCCAGCCATCTACCTTTTACCTCTGGCGACGCTTCTCTCCCCTCGTGTACGTATAAAGTATAAACTGCATCAGGTGAATCGGCATGTGAACAAGCTTCGCTTGAAAATGCAAAACTGAAAGTAATCGTCATCGTAACAGCTCCACGGGAGGAACATAGAAGTAGCGTAGAACCAGCGCGAGGATGTTCCAGGAATGGAATAGAAACAGAACCTACCCGAATGGCACGAAAATCCCGAATAACATCAGCGGATCCAGTGGCCTCACTGCCATGGCTAATGTAATCAGCGTAACCTAGTGCAGGAAATGCGACCATTTATCAACACCCCGCGTATTCGAGTCGCCGAGGAAAACGAAGACGGACGAGGGGCATTACACGACCGTCGTGCAGGGACGCTTTCGTTCGTCAACGAAATTAGAAGTTATCGCCCGGGTCTCCATCGCGTCCACGATATTCTTTCGCCACGAGAGAAACATAATTCCTGGGCGGCTGGCTAGATGTGTGCGACTTCCGGGATTTGTCGAGGCCGTACGTGGAGCTTACAAGCGAAATCCAATTTCATCTCCCTCTCGGAGTTACTACGCTTCTTGGACAATAAACACGGAGGAAGCCAGCCAGATTCGTTCATTACGAGCGCGGGGGTGGCATGGTGGAGGGAGCGCGCTAGCCGCGCTCGCCAGGGCGGAACAATAAGCGCGTCTCCGTCGCGCTGGAAACGGCATCATCAACGGACGCTACAAAAATTAATTTCACCGGCTGGACGAGGTTGCTTGTTTCCAGATGCTTCGAACGATAGGGGTGGATCGCGGGGCGCACAATCGAAACGCGAACGACGAGAGACAATGAAGTTCTCGGGGTTGCCAATTGGTATGGGGGGGAGGGAAAGGGTTGCTTTTCGCTGCGATACATGTTGGAATATATTTTTAGCCATATCTCATTTGGTATTGGCGCGCTGCAGGGGTTTAATTGCTTGGTAATATTGGGACAGTGAAATTGTTTAAACGTTTGTACGCTTTGGTGAAGTGGATTGCGGCGGAAACAGTAGCGGCGATGTGTCATTTCCTGTTGCTAAACGACGCGATGAAAGGAAGCTTTGATTGTTTTTATGCACGCCGGAACTGATGCAAATTTTAATATCTTGTGAAAACAAATATGTACTCGCGAATTTATGGGTAAAAGTTGGATCCTAAACCACGCGGCATTTACTTAGCAGGTGTGTAAAGGGTAGGTTTAATCAGCGCACGATATTCTAGAATAATTCATCCGTGTATCGAAGCCTTGTATCAAGTTTGCAAAGGGTTACAATAGCACCTGTTAGCTGCGCTTCTTAGCGGAAAGTAAACATAGTCACAAAGGAAGCCAGGTAGAATCGCTTATTAGAGCCACGAGCATCAGCGTTGGAGCGGTCTTTGCAAAAAGAAGCAATCCTCTTTCAGTCCCCAAATTACTCTCACAATTTTCCATTAATCTCTATCACGAGAGGGGGGTTTTTAAATCCCCACTAAATACCAGAAATGTCCGGCCGTAAAATCCATAACTTTCCACCTGCGGTAATAAAAGGAGCGTCTAATCCTCTTTCACGCGACAAACTGCACTCCAGGCAAATCGCATTAGAAACTAATAGAGTCGCTCCTTAAAAATCAGAGTCGCGGCTGTACGTTTCGACGCCCGATAACGCACTCACGGGGCAAAGAAACAAACGCCCACGGCAATCGCGCATAGCTAAATTCCATTTTGCAAATCAGTGAACGCCCGATGAATAACGCGACCGCGGTGCAAAGCCACATTGCGAAACTCGCCGTCGTTATTAATACAGGCGACGATGTCGCCACGGTTAACCACCACTAATTAAATATTCACTGACGTCGAAAAACGCCGATTAAACCCGCTTGTCACCAACGTGAAACGGAACCGGAACTTCCGTTGCCGAAATGAAAGGTGCACTCGAGTCCATTAACTGCTTCCACCTTCATTGTAATCGGAGAATCTCTGTAGCATTGTGAACCGTGAATTTCGGCTGGGCAGTGTATTGGAAAGTCTTCCACAAGGATATAAATTATTCAAGCAAACGGTCTACGAAAACTAACACCTCGTTTCACACATTTCGTTTCGTTGAAGACGTAGTTAGTGTAAGTGATAAACTGATTAAAAATCTTTCGCTGGATATATCTTGCGTGTACGCTTCGTTCAAGTTCACCCCGACTTTCGTGTCGCGGCGAACCACGTCGCACCAGCGACGCTCATAAATACTTGGAGAACGAGGTTCTGTCGCCTAGCTATTCTGTGGTTGATTATTTAGCGCAGCAGGCTGCAGCCACTGCAATTCGCTCGCGGTCGGCTAGTTTTTCCCCGCTGCGAATAACCATGCTTTATATCGACACGAGCACCCGAGGGCGAAAGTTGTTCTCGAGACGCTAATGCCTGTTTCGTGTCGTACTCTAACGGACGTACGACTCTGGCCGGCCAGACATCTTGGTGCATCTTGGATACGCTGCGCTGGCAGCGTCGTCTGGCTCTCTCGAGCGGATAATCCGGCTTGAAGTCGAACGAACGACCGGGCTTTTGTCCCGATTTGTCTTTAAGAAATATCCAAGACGCCCTCACGCCGCTGGAAGCACTGCTGTCGACCAATTTTCCCTCGGACTTGGTCAGAATTGGAGAGAAATGGGAGCCACTACGTTGGCTCTTATACGGAAGAATTTCTAGTCTTCGTAGCTGGGTGTTAGAGGTCCCGAAACGCTGAATAGATGATTCCTAATTAAACGCATCTTATTAAAGGGAAGAGAAACTACTTCCTGGGTTAAAGTTCGTCGCCGATGGGAGCATCTTTCTTCAGAAAAGTGGCTCCGTCCCTCTAGAAGACTAACCGGGAACAGGATTAGTTTCCGTCGCTCTTTCTTTCTCGTATCCTATTTCCTGCGCAACCTTCGAGCTTCATACTTCTCCAGGATAGGTTAGGAAGATACGGCAAGACATTTCCGCGTCGGTCAACGTAACGAGATTGCATATCTTTCCTGCAAGTACCCATGGAAGAATGACCGTTAAGTTAATTGGACATTTCTTGTTTCATTTTATACTGATCTGACTTCAACGACGCGCAAAATTATTATACAATCACTGTCTGCTGGCCCCATAAATGTAACAATGGGAACGAGAAAAATTGAGGAGCTAGAGATACAGAAAGCAGAAACATTGTTCAGGTACTTCACTGACGGCCCGTAAATTCCTCTCTCATTATTAGAAACAATCCCGCGGCGTATAGAAGCTTCATCCCCATTATTCCTTCCAGTAACGGCATCACTTCGCATCTAATTCCAGAACGTACAAATTATTCTCCGCGAAAGAGATCCTAATCCCCATCCGTTCCCTTCCATTAAACGAGCCCCGTGCATCCTCGTAACAGCGAAACGACAATAATTCGTTCGCAGGAGCGCCTCGAATTCCATTTCCAATTCAGATCCGTTAATTAGACGTCGACCGTCTCGTGGCAATAAATCGATTCCCGGTCCTAGCTCTGCTGCCAGGAGGAGGGAACAAATAGGGAAACGCGCGGATCCCCCTTGCCAGGGAAAAGCTGCGATGGGGCGCGCGCGCTGTGGCAAAATTGAAAATTAAAATTTATGATTGCATTAAGCAGCTTAAGCGCGACACCGGCTGCGCCCAGGAGGGAAACTTTCGAAACAATGCCGACCAGCCAGCGGCATGAGTAATTATACGGTCAACCTATTTTCTTTTCCCATTCTTTCTTTCCCCGATCCGCCGCTGCCGCGCGAATTCTCACGGATGCATTCGTCCCAAAGGCACCGTCGCGTCGAGCGTATATCCTCCACCGTAAACATAGCCAGTAGAAATTTCGGCGGAAAGTACAGACTCCCCCCGGGACACGTTGCTTTTTTTTGCCTTTTTTCCTCTCCCATCACCCGCGTTTCGCGCGACACGTTTTCGTATTAATCTCTGTAACCCTCTAACAGGCTTCTCCCCTTTGTGCGCGCGAAACGTGTGTGAAAAGAGAGGTATCCGCAGGGTGACTAAATGAACTGTAATTGCCTGTGCCGAAGGAGGCTCTGAGAATGTTTGTGTTTACCTTGGAGCACCAAGTTTGCTGAGCTGGAGGTGCTCCGGAAGGAATGGTGATTTTTCGGGAACCTCTTCGGAAGAATCGTATTGAGCACCTCGAATTTATGGTGCTCAAGTTCTTGTCGCGAGTCATCGCGAACTAAGAAAGTACAGAGTGGACCTTTATCGAGGAGCACGAAGTTACATCAATACAGGATGTTGATCCTGCCTCTTGACTTGTTATTTCAAACTGGGCTAAGGGAAACGAACGGAAGTGGGGACGACTAGTCACCTGGCCCTCAAGATCAGCAGACCTTGCAGTCTGCAGGCTGCCTTCGAGAAACTTGGAAGAAAAAAGTTTGCCGGACCGAAGATACGACAAGTGACAGGATTGTACTGGAAGCGAACTTGAATACGCTCAGGTTAAGCCAAGCCGCCGTGGGCGTTGCGACCTGATCGATTCAGTGACGAGACGCTGTCTCAATTAACGTATTTCTCCAGGCAATGTTGGGTGGAGTGATTGTTTATTCTACATTCTATCTCGTTGGCGAGATTATAGTTCAAATTAAAAGTTAGTCCTCTTCTGTTTTGTCCTCGACCCTTTCTTCAAACTGTAATTTCTTTAAAATGATTTCGTCGACAACTTCGTGAAGCTTTTCGTCATCATTCTCCCTCCTCAGAGTTGTTAGAAGTGTTCTTAGTACTTCTTGAAATTTTACTTTATGAATTGCCTGGACAATGGTTATTTCTTCGATCTGTATAGCCAGATTACTATGGATGAATGAATTCCACTTAGAGCCAGACGGTCGAATGGTTTCAGAGAACGGCATCGTTAAGTTGAAGCACATTCTCCGCTTCAACCAGCCGCGTACATTCTCCATAGTTGTCCAGCTCATTAAGGCTTGAAGGATCTCGAATTCGTGGAAAACTTTCGTGTATTAATGAGCCCCGTCCAACAATGATTTCCTAGCCGCAGAGCTGGCATCTGCAGGATAACGAATTCCATTTTCATCTTTCACGCTGGAACTTTCCTCCTTCGAATTCCGCGGGCCGCGAGGCTATTGGAAAATTCCTCGAAAGCAGAAACGAGGTCGCGACGCCTTAAAAGGCTTCATCGACGTTCAATTAAACAGTCTAAGATGGCGAGAATTAACTGGAGGGCCGCTCGCGGGCGCCTGTAGGTCAGTTGCTCTTCGTTGGTTCGTCGATGGAGAAATTATCCGATGGAAGATATTTCAATCTCTCACTACTTCCTCATGCAGTTCCCTGTCTAACCTTCTCAGAATACAATCTTACTCTTGTTTGAACAATACCTTCCGAACTCTTCAGTCTCAAAAATCCTTCACATCCCTTCTTCCATACCATTTAAAGTTTAAAATCAGCATCACGAAGTCCCAAAAATAGTTTACACCTCTTATAATCACTTCGTGACGTCCTGACTCCAAAGAACATGTAATTACGAAAATGTTACCCCACTTTAAACACATCCTCACCCACTCCAAGTAAGCCTCGTCCAATCAGTGACCCATGTTCCCTGTGTAGCTTCAATTAACTCCTAATTCAAATGACCCCATCTGAAAAGAATCCCGATACGACCGAATCCCCCAAAGACGGCCAAAGACACATAGGTCGTAGAATTTAATCAATCCCGCCGTGTTTGACGTCACTCGTACAGTTAGCCGCCGATTGGTTACACAGTTTTACGCTTAACTGAATTAAGGCTGAGAGAAGCTCGAGTCGGATTAAAGCGGATTCCGTCGCAGGCGCGAAGCATCCGGAGATCCCCCTTATCGTCGTCAAGTTCCATTCACTTTTTGTCGAAGTTTGGCTTCTCTCCTTCTCTTCCCCAGGGGGGGAAGGGGGCGAAAGCATTCCCATTAAAGTCAGCAAAAAAGCTGGACGATCCTGTCGTCGCGACGGGTCCACATAGCCGTCGGGATCGAAGAAAAGAGCGCGCGAGATGATCGCCCGATGAGGCGAGCTTTCGAAAGCGTCGCGCTAGAGCCCCGTAACCAGGCGATTCCGTTTTTATCACATTTATGGAATTGTATTTACACCGGCAGATAAGAGCGGCGAAACGCGCCGCCGGCCCGAATGGACGTAAAACTGAAGAGGAACGATAAAGGCAGTCGTTCGAAAAAGAATTTCCCATTTATACGCGAAAGACATTGGGGCACGTTATGGGGGTAAACGGCAATATCAGGTCGCGCCTGATACAAAAGTTTTCTGAAAACGGAGCGGAGACACGCGATGTTTTATTATAAATGAATGATATTAGGAGCATGATTGGGGGACATTTCAGTACTATTCGTATATTCTCCCCTCTTTTACCCTCTGGCTGTGCTCTTAGCTCCGATACCAGACTAAATTGAATCTACGATGGGATTGCACCGAAGGGTGATATTTAAAACGCGTGAATAATGGGGGCTGTATTGAAGTCGGATGCGATTTCAAAGGAGGCGGCTGAAAGGGGATGTTTTTCAATTCTGTCTCTGTCCAATTCATGTCCTGCTATTGTAGACTTGGTGTAGAATGGTCTGGTGATCGATAAGTTTATATTTAGCGTACACTCGTCACGTTGTTACCGTGGGGCAATATCAACAAGTTCTACCTTGATGTGGACGTAGAATGTGTACACTCGTTAGTGTGACCAAGGGTGTACGTATAGTTACAGTTCTCTCGTGGGAAACAGAACAAAGTGGTTTCCACACTTACCTGGTCACAGTTGCACAATGGTTGCGAGGTTTGCCCAGGGAGCAATCGATTTTCGTATGTTTGAAACGGGAACATCGCATTCTGGGCTTCTGTAAATAAGCATTTAAAAGGACGCGCGCGTAGAATTAGTGAACAGCGACTGATTTATCTAATTAGACCACCCTCGATGAGATTTCCAAGGAAGGTCCCGCGCGGAATCACCCGCGAAGCATCTCGTAATCGCTTTTCCCCTCGCGAAACTGGCGCTTTTATGGCGTCCCCGATATTTCATCAAGCAACGAAGTCATCGAGTTCAAGGCGAAGCGGGAAAATCCGATTCTCCTCGTTCCCCGCGGTACGGCGTGCAATTTTATGGTCCCCGTAAAAACGATATCCTTTTCTGATTACATAGCAAGGGAAGGGAACGGGTCGGGAATACATTCGTACACGGGCGACACGAAACCGAGGAATTCGCGTATCCCGGATGAATACGCAGGAACTTGTTCGATTCGGGATTCGAGTGTACGATGATTTCCGTGTCACAGCGGAGTTGTTTCCATCCCGTTTGTTCCGTGGACACGCGTGTCGCTGGCGTGGATGAAAATCGTGACAAATCGATACGCGTCAGTTGGTGATCGAACGCATTGGTGATCGTTTGTTCTACATGCGACGGTGCAGCAGCATGCTGGCACCCGTCAGTTCGATCCTCTGGTAACGTGGATCCTATGAAATGCGCTTGTATGCGCAGGGTTGACGATTGATGCAAGCCTTGTCTTCGAGTAATTTGGGAAGCATATTTCGTGAATTCTTTGATTGTGAACGAACTAATTCTTTGGCTGTAAATTGGAGGACGAGAGATCGATGATATGTGGAGGTGGGATGGTTTCTTTAACGTTGCTTCGTTTTGTAGAGTGAATATATGGGGCTAGGAATTATGTGGGGGTGTTAAAGGGTGACGATGCATTTTCAATTTAGTAGTTTAAAATATTGCATGACGCTCAAATGGCGTTTCTGTTGAACAGTAATAGAGGGGCGTGTACAACAGTGAGATAAATGCAGATTTCAGCATCAGATACCTATTCATTTGAATGAAAATGAACCTGCAGAATGATTGAGCCATGTTTTGCATGAGCTGATGCTAAACTGGATACTACACCGATTCTTATCTTCGTAAATGTGGATGCAATACGTAACTGGAATTGATCCTGCAATTCCACGTGTCTAAAATACTGTATAAATTATCAATGAACCCTGAGTCGTACTCAATACCTCCCACACAGTTCATGAGACTCTGTAACGCGTTTTTTGTTCTTCCGCCCCGACAAACTTTCATTTCAACCCTTCTTTCGACACTTTGAAACTTTCTATACTCGCACGTTCACTTAGACACACGTAAACGTTTTCATCGATCGTTCGATTCGGACCACATGGACGAACTCTTGCGCTCTCGCAATCAGAGCTTGTTCAGAGTGATCTATTTTGGTGGTCGTGTTTCTTATTTAAACATTCATTGCATTTTATCGATTCGAATGGGGAATGTACCTACGTAATATGGGAAAGTCGAATCGGCAGTGCAAGAAACGTACACCGATTCGATTCGCAGCGATGCAAGCCAATGCAAGTCTCGTGGATCTTTCTGTCAAATTTCCTGATCTTTGTAGAATAAGTCTTAACACCATGGAAACTGTGCGAGCGATGACTCGGTGCGAGGACGCCTCGCACTAAGCCACGCAATCCGTTCTGCTCCTGTTTTTCAGATAGCACCGGCGTGGGCGGCATGAACGCACGAGACTGGTTATGAAGTGCCATTCGCAGGGTGTCGGGCGATCTCAAACGATCCATCAAGATCGCGGCCGACAACTTTCAAACTTTGTGTTACGCAGCTGTATAGTGTATAGGAAGAAAGGGAAGGGAAGGGGCGGGGAGGAAGTGGATCGGAGATCGAAAGAGAACATGGACACACAGTGACAGTATATCACGGCTATATGTAACCGTATATAGCGCGAGTGAGCAGATAAAAGTGTACAAGTTCGGCGCGCGAGAAGTGACTCGAGGAAGGAGGACAATCGACATGGAGAACGTGGCCGTTCAGCACAGTACATCCAACTACCGTTCGATTTTTCTGTCGTCCAAGGCCTCCGCGAGACGTGTCAAAGGGCCATTCATGTTCCTCCTCGGGCCACGGGGAAGATCGTAATTTCACTTTCGGTTACGCGTCGCGGAATTATGCACGATGTGTCGCCTCGGGGATCATCGGCTGCCTAAATCGGATCGGATCGTGGAGGCTTAGCGGACACCGGTGACCCAGAGAGAGCGTTATCGCAACGCGAACTTCATGAAAATGGACTCGACGAAGCTGGGTGGGCCAGCCCCAACCAGCCCGAGGGCTCATTCGCCGGTCCTGCCGAGCTACGGCGCCGCCACCGCCGACGGCAACATCGACTACATGATCGGCGATTATATGGAGAGGCTCGGCACTCGATTGAATATTCTCGAGACAGAGCTGAAGTACGCGTGGAGGGCGCTGGATCTCCTCAGCCAGGAGTACATTAAAATGTGGGAGCGATTGGAGAAGCTCGAGGGCCTGCTCTACGAACAGCAGACCGTCATCAGCCAGCTGATCGAGTTCTACGCGAGCGGTGGCAGCCACGAAACCGCGGACGTGGTGGAGGAGACGCTGGCCGACCAGCAGAGCACCGTCGGCGAGCTGGACGCGATCGCGAAGAGCATAGGCGCCTCGATCAGCATCGACGAGAAGCTCGCCCAGCAGGAGATGGCGAGGATGCACGGGCTGGCGCAGGACAGCACGGCCGCCGCCGCTGCGGTCACCGACATGCACAGGAACGTTCGGAACCTGGACGCTCTGGAGACACTCGCGGAAGAGAGTAACATCCCAGACGAGGCGTTCTACAGAAGTTTGAACAACGCGTACAGGGAGGACCTGATCTGCGGCGACACGTCCAGGCCAACGTCGCAGCTGGGAATGATCTGGGAGGAGGCGGAGGACGAGGACGTGAACGGGAAGAAGGACGTTGAGGCGAGCATGTTCGATAAGACCGCGGTCAAGGAGACAGAGCTGGATGAGCTGGACACGAAGCCAACGAAAGAGGAGATCCAGGGGTCAGTGACGAAAAAGGAAGAGGAAGGGGAAGGGGACGGGGACGACGACGAGGACGAGGGCGAGGTGTTCAGCGCGGCTGACTACAAGAGCTACCGCGGAAACACGCCCTGCGTTAGCGAGCAAGATCTTGCCCAGCTGTCTAGGCTCAGCTCCATCGATCAAGTCACTTTGGAGAAGCTGCACGAGCTGGACAGGTTGACCAGTAAATTGCAGAAGGACTCTCAGAACCTGATAGAGCTCAAGTCTCGGTTAATAGATTCACCGAAGAGGCAGTACAGTTCAGATGCGGAGTCAAAGCTGGCCGAAGAAGCGAGTAGCATAGACGAACAACTAAGGAAGATTTACGCGGAGACAGATGTCGATAGCTGGACGTTTTCGAAGAGTCCTGGATCAACGGGTAGATCGATCTCCAGAGTCAGCACCGACAGCGACCTGGCAACCGATGGCGACTTTACAGCCAGATCCATCTCGCCTAGGCTGACGTCCACGTCCAGGACGAACTTGGATCCCATCCCCAGTACCTACACCTCACCCAGGCTAGGTTACACCTCTGCCGCGCGAGAAAAGAGTCCGGAGCCCGTCATTCAGTTGTCCATAGATGTGGGCAGCTTCGCCAAGGGCTACGCGGAGAACAAGGAACTCACGGACCTGATGGTGGAAAGTTTCGCGGCTGTTACCTGCGCCTCGCCCACTATATACAGCACCACCACGGACAAGGTGCCATCGCCTACGCTCTCAGCGGGCAGTGTACACAGTGTGCACAGCGTTCACAGCGTGCACAGCTCGCAGAGCCTTCGAACCAGGCAGGACGGTTATTTCGGTAGCGCGGCAAGATTGAACTTGGAGTTTCAAGAAAGTAGAACACCGCCGAGTCCATCACCCAGTTCACCGCCCCCGCCAGCCCCTCGGGACTCGGCTGACTCGTTCCTGATGCCAGGCTCCGATCAGAGGGAGCCCGACACCAAGAGTTCCCAGAGCCCCACGTATCTGCGAAGCGCGGAGAAGCTTGTGACCCTGGAGCAGGGTCGCCTAAGTCCGCGAACCCCACACTCGCCCAAATCGCCGCGCGTGTCGCCTAAGCACACCGCCAAGCCCGGCGGTGTCGCCAATATCGTCGCGGCGAAATCAGATTCCGGCCTATCCTCTATGAGCGGGTGGAGCAGCTTGGACAAGTCACCGTGCTCTCCGAAGAGTTCGCTTAGCAAGATGCTCACGTCGTACTCGGTGGACCACGCCAGGGCGAGCCTAATACCGACTACGACGTCGATCAGGCCCACCAGTCCCATACCACCTCTTCCAGAGACCACAACTGCGGTGATCACGCAGGAACCTTTGTACGACACGCCCGAAGGAAGAGACGCTTTTGCTAACGCCGCCACCACGGTCACTAGCCACTCGTTTACCGCGACGATGAACCATCTGTCAGCATTCACTTCCATGAAGACACCGACCACCAAGGAAGACTACAGCTTCGTGCCTCCACCAGCACCCATCGCGACCACCTGTCAGAGCCCCAAGAAACGAGGTCGTCAGCAAACATTGCAGCACACCTACGACACCGTGGCACCCGGTACCACGCTGGATTACATATACAGGTCCGAACAGCCAGCCATCTATTCCGTAGCTGGCAGCAACCGACAAGAGGTTATCACTAGCGTGTACACCAGCGGCTCTGGGACCTACGGTCCAAAGACTACGACCACGGGCTACTATCCAGAGGCGATGGAGACCTTTAATAATTACCAGGACAGCATGGGCTCGGCGCAGTACACGGATGCAGCTATGATCGTCCACGCGAAGAAACCACTGAGAGGCGTTATGTACACGGACGGACTGATGAACCACGAGGCGTACAAAGCCGCGGTGTATCGCACAATGTTCCCCACGGGGAACATCACCGACGCTTTATCCTACTATCCAACCAGCGCGAACTTGCCGCGAACGGAGACGAACGAGTGCTCGTGGCTGAACTCGATGGAGGACCAGATACCCCACGACTCTACGTCGTCTAGTATCAGGTCGCTGGCGTCCGAAGGTAGCTACGCTCAGAGTCCTTATACCGACAGGAGGTACCCCCAACCACCGGCCTACCAGGCACACCAGTACCACCACACCTACGCGAACCAGAACTATCCACAGGCCTATCAGCAGCAATACCAACCCTATAGTCAAAGACTGAGTAGTTCCGAAAGCGCACAACTCTCCGATGGCTACCAGAGGCAATGGCAACGGGAGCATCAGTACATCCAGGACCACGAGAACGGCAGGCCCATCGACCAGTCGCAGCATCCACAGGGCGAGTACTATGACGCATCCAACGTGATCGTGTCCCAGTCCGGGTACATCAGCATCGCCACGAACTTGAAGGACCACGAGATGGAGAACGCCAAGGCTACGAAGAAGGTCAGGCGGGGTTCACCGTTGAAGAACGCGATGAGCTCTATGAGCAACTGGCTGCCCGACTTGCACCTGAGCAAGAGGCACAGAAGCCACTCGTTGCCCGGTGGTGTTAGACGGGAGGACCTCGACATGTCGCAAGAGGCGCAGCAAAACCTCTCGGCGGAAGCTGGGTCGGCCAGAGGTCGCGGCAGGGGTCAGGCAGCCAGGAAGAAGAAGAAGCACACTCTGGTCTCAACGGTGTCCGGGATCCTGCAGAAGGCGAAAAGGCGGAGCCATCAATCACAGTCCTTATCCGATCCCGAGCAGTCCGAGACTGAATGGGGCAGTGGCAGGCAAAGCGGCTTATCGGAGGACGAGGACAGCGTGATGTCCGACGTGAACCAGGACACACCTTTCTTCGCCAAAGTGAAAACCGCCAGCACGAAGCGCAAGCCGGTGCCGCAGCCGGTTGCTCAGCCTCAACCGCAGGTAGTGCAACAGTTATCCCCGCAGCAGATCGAGTACATACAACAGCAGCAGCAGCAGCAGCAGAACCTTCAGCAGCAGCAGCAGGCACTTCAACAGCAGATACAGCAGCATCAGGAGCAGCTGCAACAGCAGGCGCTCCAGGATGGATGGAGTAAAGAGAAGGACCAGAGGAAGGAGATCGATTACGATGCCTCCGACCAAATGGGCGGTTTCGAGGAAGAAACGTCGGGGAAGAGCACTGGTTCTGGGTCCGGTGGCTCTTCCATATTCCAAACTGTCGGCGACATCAAGCGATCTACGGGTAGCTCCGACGAGGCTCCCAACGAGAAGGCCCCGAAGCTTCCCCCAGTGACCCTGATGGGCGGCGCGAGCATGGAGTTCGCTGTTTCTAGAGCGCTGGGCAAGTATCGTCAACGGCAATCGTCTACGGTGTCCGACGAGCAGCCACTCAGTGAGGAGTCCAACAACGACAAGAGATCCGAGGAGGGGACCATCCAGGCTCTGGAGACGAGTTTCGAATACCCCGAGGACATGTCGGAGAAAAGCGAGAAGAGTGAGAAGTCGAGCAGTACCAGGCTACCGGAATTGGTGACTAGTATATCGGAAGAGGCGCCTCCGTCAGAGGGGAGCCCGTCAGCCTCGAGCACGAGGGGACAAACGCCGGGCAGCCGATTCCTGCCGCGTCACCAGCAGTCCCTCGAAATTCCGTGGCCCGGACGGGCTGGCGACCTGGATGAAGACAACCGGAGCACGCATTCCTACAGAAGCACGTCGAGGGTGTCCTCCAGGCGGCAGAGCACGGAGGACTCGATCGATTCCGAGGACGAGTGGTACCGATACGAGCTGAAGAAGCTGGAGGAGCTTGAAAGGCAGTCGCAGACCGAGGTGGAGATTATGGGAGAGGTGCTGGTGGAGGAGCCCGAGGAGAATGAGCATTACCACCCGGACGAGGTAGTGAAGGAGAAGATGTCGTTCGTGCTCCAGGAATTGAAGCTGAAGGCGAGCACGATGCCCAAGGAACCGGTGAAAGAGGACAGGGAAGCGAGGGAGGAAGAGGTGAGGGCTACCAAGATCAACGGAACCATCACGAAGGATCGCCGTATAGAGGAGAGGGACAGGTATCGCGACGAGAAGCCGATCCCTAGGCGGAAATCTGCGGTGAGCATCGAGTCGGTGTTCGCAAGGGTGACCGATTACCATACGTGGGCGAATGAGGAGGAAGCCAGGAAGGAGAAGCCACCGTCGTCGGTGGAGGGCTCCTCTGGCGAGACCTCGGGCCCGGACAGTCCTGTTCAGTCGATGGACGAAGAGGAGGAAGAAGAGGAGGAGGAAGAGGATCTACCGAAGGATGTAGAAGAGCAGGAGTCCAGGCGCAGCTCCGAGGGTTCGACACTTCGTCACGGCGAGAAAGTCCATCCTGGCTCGGAGCCACCGTCTCGCGAGGGCAGCGTCAGTGTCCCTCCCAGCGAGGTGTCCGTCAGCATCCCTGGTGCTTGGGACTCGGAGAGCACTGTCCTCGAAGGGCTGGAGCGCGACGGTGCTGGCAGCGCCGAGACCGCGACCACGGCTACCTTGAGCCTGCCGAAAATCAAAATCGACTCCTCGTCTTGCGGTAGCTCCGACGCCACGCTGAAAGAGGGCCAGGTGAGCCCTGGCCCGCCCGGCTCCAAGTGGAAGCTGCTGAAAGCTCTGAAGGAACGCAAGGCCGAGGAGAAGCTGAAGGAGGTCGAGGAGGCCACAAAGGAGACTACTATCACTCAGGGACCCACAGCAGTGAGTATCATGATCAAGTGAGGACACGAAAACTTATGTAAGGCGTACTCGAGATTCGGGGGTTGGGTCAAATTGTAGGTGTAATTACTCTTTTATGAACATGATCTTTGCTGGCTGATGCGTTTCTTATGCTCTTAACCGGTGTCTCAGTTAACTTGGTTCCCTTGTGACATTTGGTTTCGAGTATCGTTGAATGTGGGGTATTAGACGATATCGAGGATCTTCCGCAGGGATCGACTTTTAAGGTGAAGGCACCGAAAAAGTGAATTGTGAATGTTCTCATCTTCCAGACTGACCTGATTATCACAGCATCGCGTGACATACCGAACCATAATTTTTATGAACACAAGTGTTTTTAATCACTTCGGGACCTCAGCACAACACGTTTTCGGTGACTTGAGTATATATAATAGCCGATCCCGATGCTGTGTCCCCGATACTAATACCCTATCTACCAGCTGACAGGAGGAAAGTGATGTCAGTCCACGAAAGTAGATTGAGAAGTCGCAGACCGAGTTTAATATTACTGAAAGTCACGAAACGTACGGAACAAATGTAACGGTAGTTTACAAGGTGTCACGGCTTTGGAACTAAAGAATCGTCCAGAAGTGAACTCACATCGCTTGACTGCTATGCCCCTCGCATAATATCCTCTTTCATACGTCACACTTGGCTAACGATTTAGCGGCGACGCGAATACACGAAGCCGCGCCAGTTGATTTCTCGCCAGCTTGAAATTGGTTTTCACCAGCGAGTATCGAGTACGCTGTACGCGAATGGACTGTGAATCCAGGCAACCTACGAATTTAAGCGTAATAGCGTGCGCGCGTAAGGGTTTAAGCGTTTAAGGTCTGTGCCAGCGCGTGGCACGTGAATCCAGTCAATACTAAATGCGATGGTTGACGGAAGTGAAGCTTTGCTGGCGTATTTACGCGAGATTACGTCCTCGTCGTCTTGGCCGGTGGCCGGAGAGCGACGACGTAGGGTCGGTCACGAACTCGAAACACGTATAACGATGGTACTAGTCAATTCAACAAGTGCAACGTCACTGACGCTTGGCCAAGCAATATACTTCTAGGGGGGGATTGGGAATGGGGGAAGGGTGGACGAGAGATTGAACGATTAAGCATCGATCGGTAATCGTGATCGGCGACGATCGACTTCGAGAACCGTAAATTAAGGTATTCGACGAAAGCATCGCCATTAGGAAACGAGGCTTACCAGATAGGTCCTAGAAATAATTAGATGGTGCTTTAATAATCGGTACGCTTTAAGGTAGTATTATTACAAGCCGCGTGCCTGCGCGGTCTGTGACATGAAATCCCGCATGGTCTACGATGTAAAAGTATTATTCGGTCAATTAATGTTTCTTCAACGCGCAGCGAGGAACGATCGTCTTTCATACGCTCCAATTAACGATGGAACGGAGCCGCGTACTTAAAGAAATTAGCTTCCAAATGAAATTTGGCGGACGGTGCAATTCGCACCACGGCTGGAACCGTCGGAACACCCGACACGATTAGCCTAATCTTAGTTCACTAACGAATGTAGACTTAAGTAAAATATCCTCCACTTGAAACTGCACACTTCGAACCTAGGGATAGCTTTAAACCTCCGGACCAGGCTCACTTCTTCCGAATTCTATCGCTTTGTACCGTGAAATGTTGGAGGAAACGCACAAAACCAGGCTGCGTGTAAGAAAGTCGCTCAACGGTTGAGGCAGGCAAAGTGGATGAACGTAGGTAAGGGGATGAAAGGCAGCGAGACAAATCGCGCAGGCACAGCTGCGGATCTCGTTCGTCGTGTGCACGTCGAAATCAATCGTTTCTGGGGAAACGCTAGCGAAACGTGAAGGAAGGAACACAGGGATAAGTTCAACGACTATATTGGAATATATGGTAACGTGTCACGCTCGAGAATTTATCGATCGATCGCTCCGGACGCATTAAAACGACCATCGACGGCATAATTTCCATCCTACAGGTTCGAACCAGCATGGACGCGCTCCAATTAATGTTTCCTGCAATGTCTAGATAGAATTCGATTCTGTATTCCGTGGTAGGATTGAACGAGAGGCTACTCGAAGGGAAACCTTCATGACCAGCTAATTTCCGACCTTGTCAGAGTATTAGCGAACTTCGCGATGTCTCTTATCATCCCCGTAGTATTCGACGCTTCAACAAGTGATGGAGACAAAGGGCGCAATTTTTCCATGACAACAGTTGTGTTTTTATTGGGTATTTTCCGCGAACTTAACGAAGCGTGTCTTTCGCGAAACGATAATTGGATAGTACTCTAAAGATCGATGGAGCTGGAATATTCACGCGATTCGCGTAAGGGGTTGCAAGGGCGCTTCCAAATTAGAGCAGTTTTCGAATCGGCTCCGCTTTCCAGCGTAGTCCCTCGCGAAAAATGGCCAAGTCCCTCGTCGATCACGTGCTTCCTGCGTATTAGATCGCAATGCATTCCGTTTTGTCGAGCGTGAAAGCACGGAAGTCGATACCACTCGGTTTCACGTGACGCGGTGGTGTATATACGCGGGCAACAACGCTGCGCCGCGTTACACGCTTGCTTCCGTTTCATTTTCCCCGCCAGCGAGAACGAAGGGGAGTGGAAAATTCTGGCCGGACACGGTTCGACGAGTTCGCACTTTCGTTTCGATTAATTGGTCGGCGACACAACAAGCGGATTCCCACGGGAAGTCTCGCGCAATCGGCTTTTCGATGCGTGAGCAGCGTGGAAATATTTCTCCCTATGCTTTCCGCGTCCTCTTTTTGGTGACAGCTGCGAGCGAATTTCGAAAAAGTTTCACGGGCAACGGGGAACGACGAGACTAACCATTGTTGTGCATTCTGTAGTATTCGTAACTGGTATACACTATATACGCTCGTAGAATAATAGAAATTCATTACGATGGTGGAAAGGTGAGGTGAATCGTAGGTACGATCCTGGAGCACTTAGATCGAACAATGCTCAAGCATTGTTTAATTATCAGGAGAATCATTGTTATTCCTTGGAATATAGCCTCGCCGATATCTACGTGTATTCCTTCAGATGGTACAGAAATAGCTGAATCATTCGCTCCTCTAGAATATCCTGAACACCCAAAGTTTGGTAGAACGATCTAAAACTCTAATTACACAATTCTCAGAAGAATATATTCGTCTTCGGCCTTCGCTGCCCAGTGTCCACGAATCGACCAAGCAGAATGGAATTCAAATCCCCGTGGCCAATGTGTTATCTCAGGCTCCAGGATCTGTGCCCGCGGTATCGCATCGTCACGATGCTGATAGTAGTTGGCGTGCTAAGATTTTCATCGTACTCGTCGTCGGGCGTGCATACCATTTCTCGTAATCTCGAAACGATCGATCGCGTTCCGTGTACCGATAACCGTTCGGCATAACGCGAGTCCCGCAATAGTTCCATAATCGAACGGATAAGCCACCACTGTAGACACCGACACGCAGACGTACAAACACAGACACGTAAACCGATAGAACCATGACAAACACGTATAGAATAGCGTATCAAGAGACGTGCAGGGCGTGAAATTAAGAAGGTTACAGGCTAGGGTCTCTAAATCGAATCGAGATACGAGAGCTTTATTCCTTGAGTATGTATTCACTTATATCACTAAGTGAATATCATGCAATCAAGTTAATACTTTCCTGATTCTTAAAACGCCTATTACACGGTAGCCTGTACGCGGCAGGAATTATTGAACTGTGTCTGACCAAGCGCTAGGCGTTACTACTTGCCCGCATTACTTGCTAGGGAAACCGTTCGCGAGAAGGAAGAGGAAAACTTCGGAAGAGGAATCTTTCTGTCATTTACCTAGTATCCTATTGTCCTAATCTTGGTATAACACTGAGCACGTATAGTCACTTTATTGGTGAAAAAACAAGCTAGAATATAGGTGTTTAAAGAAATTAACGCGTCCCTAATATTATCTGGCTTGATCGCACGATATTCCTCATCTCTTCCGGAGACAAAAATCTCGTATCTCGCTTAATTCTGAATACACTGCCTTGCTAATCTCGATTTCTCAGCCTGCACAACACATACTCGCATCGTACACACGTCCAAAGTATATGCTTCCGTATCTAAAGACTTCGCAGGGGTTTAAAACTCCGATTAAGCTAGCAATTAATTATCGTGCGTACTTCAATGTTAGTGTTAGGGGGGGGGGGGGGCCGTTATGGGGGAGGGTTTTACCTGCTCGCACTGTGGAGAACGGTTCCAGGCTGAACGACACGATCGGGGAACCGTGTGCCCAGGTCTGGCCGGGAACAGCGCGTTTCACTTAATTGTTCGGACCTGGGGCACGTATCACGCTCTGCCAGCCGATCGATTCTTCTCGTAATTGGCGATACGTGCCGTTCGAGGTGCTCGCCAGCGGTGATGTCAATAACAGCAAAAAGTCGGGAGAACTGTCGTGGTCCCCGTTTCGAGGGGGATATTCGAGGGAATGGGCGTAAGTAGCACGGGACGGCTGATGTTGTCCACACGTCACGGCGAACCGCGCTCCCCTTTGAGGCTGAACATTAAAAGGCGCTGAGAATGGGTGGAAGACATATAGTAGGGTACTTAGGACACACCCCAGTGGTGTGTAAAGCGGCCCGCTCGAGTGTACGGCCACCAAAGGTGTTTTTCGCATCACGTTACAGGGTCAATACGTCTACACACAATGGTGTGAGCGAGTCCTTTCTATGCTAGCCTCCAAAAACTATATACGCTATACGTTTTATCTCCTACTTCTTCTGTGACCTCGGTGTATTCTTTCCACCCGTGATGCTGGGTCTGCTCATCGAGGATTGAAGGGTTTCTTACGGAGGCGGAAATGTAGCGACCAAGGAGATGTTAAATTGTCGAATGCAGTTCACTCTCGCTCTACGCGATGCTTCTTGGAGCATTATTGTTGTAACGTGTTTAATAGAATTTGGGTAGTGTACTAGGGCACTACAAAAGTGTCAGTAACGAATGTAGGATGTGTTAAACAGGCTGCCACTTTGTTGGATCAAGTGCAGTTCAACTATGCATGGTGTTAATAACGGTAAAAAAAATCTGAGTAACCGTTTTAAAGCTTGGATGTCCGGGAAGACCACGAAAAATTGGATCTTTCTAGGTTTGAAAGATGACATATTACGGTATAACTCGGGTTCACTCTCGCTCTTCAACCTATCACAACCTGCGATTGATATTACTATCCACGATCAATGTAATTCAACAATCATGTGCTCGGTACATCGAAAGTTTCTTTGACGAACATGGAAGATTCATCGCAGGAATTATCGCGCGGCACGAGACGAAGTTAGCGTTGAACTTTATTCGACGAGCACCAAAGCGTTCTTACACGCTAATGATCAATTTGTCACATCCTCGTCAAAGCGTAGAAAACTTTCGCGTCGAACGAAATTAAGAACACCATCCTGGTATCGGCAAATTTTCAATTAAGCCATCGCCTATCCGTTTCACACGTAACAGGCTATCAAAAACAAGCCTTCCACAAGAGCGCGAAAGTATGTCGGGAATGTCGATCGCCAACGGTGCAAAGTATAGAGTAGACGCCTCGTTCTTCTCCATTTTCCTTCCACGATCCTGGCGTTCGCCGAACTTTCCCCCGACTCTTGATTAATTGCACTCGCCGAGCTCGCGATCGTTCTTATGAAACTCGTCTCTCTCACAATATTTCCATTCGGAAACAGCAATTTGCTTTCTCTTAATGTGCACGCGATTTCTTGCCAAACTTCAAGTGAAATTGATACCAAGATTCATTAATGGTACCTTTAAACCGAAGCAATCAACTACTGTTCTGTGAGGGGTAACAGAGCTTATAAACAATCAAAAGACACAAATACAATTTGAGATTCTGTGAAAAAGCAAACCACTGCTATTGACGCCAACTCTGACCCTCATTGTCGATAAAAACGATCGACCAGATGTTCACATTAAACGCTTTACGTTTCTCATAACGTCGTGGAGAACACGTTTAGTACACGTGGTCGTAAAATCGAGGGATCCAATGAAACGCAAGAACACGTAAAGAGCCTTGAATTCCATGTTGATGTCGCGGGGAAATTAAAATAGAACCCGATCTGCTTATTACGAACTCAAGGCGGCAGAAGGTAAAAGATACGATCGTACGCGTTAAATGAAATGAGCCACGCGGCGCGCAACGGCCTGCCCTTTGAAACCGTACTTTTATGGGGTCTCGTTCGCCTCCGGCGAACACCATTGGATGCTTCGAGATTTTGCGCGGCTCATAGCGTTCCCCGTTCCTCCGTGTAATTCAACGAGATTGCGTTCGGACGTGCGCTTAAGGTTTTAAAACCTATGCAACGACACGTGCAGCACGTAGCAAAGACTCTTGTCCGCGGATTCATGCTTTTCCGGCGCGTTCTTTTCCATCCTGACAACAGCGTCAGCAGCTTGCTGCGTTCCAGAAACTTAAAAGTGCCCAATTCTCGTAAGGTGCGGCTCGTTAGTGAAATTACGCGATCAAACTCGCCCACTACTCTAGTCTACATTTTGTTCATCATAGTTTCTTAAATTCTGAAGCTGCTCGGGTTATGATATCGGGATAAAGATATCGCGTTCATATCTTCTCGTTCAGTGGTTCGCTATGATTCACAAATTCCTATTTATCGAAAGAATCGAGGCCTCATTAAGGAACTGATTGTCATTAGAAACGCTAGCTTATGCGAAGCATGAATTCGGAGAGAATCGACGCGCAATTCCCATACACCTAGCGTACCTCTACAATGCGTCCCGACACGCCCCTTTCAGTAGCGACACAAACCGAAGGATTTTTAATCGACGTGGGCTTAATTCACAACCGTCCAATTAACGAGCGAGACGTATACGCCCATCAAAGGGTCTTTTCACAGAAGTCCCTCGGACCTTAAATAACGCGCACGCAGATATTGAAGTGCAAACGTTTGGTCGCGTTCGGTTTAACAAAACAATGTAGTACTTCGTGCTTGAAATCTCGTGGACCACTAAGAGACTCCCTAAACTTTCCTTTCCCGTGCCCTAATATCATATGGTAATTTTAATAAAAGAAACAATTTGTTTCTTTGACGTTCAGGTCACTGGTTTCTCAACGATGCTTGCCAGATAATTGCATCGCGGTCTCCATTTCCAATTATCGAGTATTCGTCTGAAATAGCACCTACATTGTACAACGGAGGACAAAGTCGAGCATTCGCAACTCGTGGGCGAGAGTGAAACGTATTCGACGGAGCTAATAGCAAGCAACTCTAGTCGAACGGTGAAGTCCAGTCGTAGTTACGATTCCCTCCATGGTCACGAATCGCCTAAAATTTGGTCAAGGCTCCTGTCCACGCACAAATGAATCAAATCGCGTCTGTGCTGAATGATTTGCAGCGAAGCGCGCGAAGGTGGCCAATTCGGTTCTCGCCGAGTGGAAAACGCAGCCGTGGTCCCTTCGCGATACCTCGGAACGGGGTCGAACGAGCTAACCACCCGGACCAATTGTGTACCATTTCTCACTTTTATATGAAACGAATTAAGAAGAGTGTAGGCGGGGGGGGGCGAAGAAAAACGCAGCAGACTCGCGCCTAGCGACGTTAACTCTGTGTGTATATTGTACGATTATAACGATCATGGATATTGTGTATGTATATTGTCACGGTGTCGTTGCGTCTAACACGTTTTTAGCAGTCTTTCGTGGTCCACGACCGTGGTCGTTCGTTACTTGCAAGCTCGTATTCGTCGAGTCGCTAGTACGCGGGAAACTTAAGATTCGGAGCTACTAATCGATGCATCAGATGCATTTTAGGTCGTTCCTTTAGGCTGTCATAGATGCTCAAACAGATTCCGAAGTCAGGCGAAGGGAGGCTTTCGAAATTAAGGCGAAGAAATCTTCCTGCACCGAACAGGTTCAGAGTACTTGATCATTGCTCGAGGATACGAGTCTCCAAGTACTCGAAAGCGCACAACCTCGGTCCAGGAGTCACACTCTACACGAGGGGATCATCTTGGAACTGTAAGTCCGTGATGTCGCGTGTCGTCGTTACCCAGATCCTTCGCGACCACCTCTTTTAAAGAGAATCCGCCCCAGGGATCGCTGGATCGGGGAGTACCGCGTTGCTCGAAACACTCGTGGGTAGATCGTGCTCGTTAAAAGAGTGATATCGCCTTCTCTCGTGGGACCTCAGGGTTTAAAAAACTTGGAGTGTCTCAGGTGGAAGTGCGCGCGAGGTCTCCGCCGTCGAGAGCGAACAAAGTCCAGTGAAAAACGGGGTAAAGAATTAATTGGACTTCCTGGATGGCTATGCGAAGTATTCGGAGCTTAACAGTCGATGCCCAAAACATCGACGAAGCCAGCACGAATCTGAGGCCATGGAAGAACCGCTGCGACAGCCACGCGTGCACTCGATGCACCACGAGTGGTTGCCACTTTCGCGATAGATCGAAGCAGCTTTGCACGCTGGCGTAGTCTCCTCTATGAACCAGAAACTGGCGGTCTCGACCACAAGCGATCGTTCACGGTCTGCTAGCAATCAATCAGAGTGTTTGCCCGTTCTCGACGCGCAGCTCCTCGCCGAACGATCATCCCTCTCGCGGTCGCGTCACGATCGTCACGCGCATCACGCAAGCTCTCGTTCGCATAAGAAACACACAAAAGGTATATCCAAAGCCACGTACTACTATAACGATACTATAACCTACGCGGTAGTTTTGTGTCAATTAATAATGTAACGAAAATCGTTTAGCCGTGTTTCTCGAGGGGGGACAGATTATAACGTACGTGCGTAGATGTAAGAAGCTTTCGTGTGATAATCGGGAAACGTTGCGGTAAGTGTTTCTCGCGGATGGGCGCGTAGGGTGACATCTGATGAGGCGCGGGCAACGGCCAGCGATGGGCGTTCCGGCGTCCCTGGCCGTGGAGTGCTGGGGTTGTTGATCGTGAGAAGAAAGTATCGCTCGTCCGAGCGATATAGACCGTGATGCCAAGGTTGTGTCCAGTTGCTTTTTGGGGAATGGAGTATGTAGGTGTTTACTGTTATCGTTACGCGCCACCCGCGTGAAAATGATGGCCCCACTCTCGTGAAAATAATGGCCCCCACTTGCCATGAAACCTCTCCCGTTCTCCGGTTTCATCGCGGCCACGATGATGGCCATGGCCGGAGCGCAAGGAGCTACTGCGGTAACAACGGAGATCGTGAGACGTTGCTTCCTTAACCCGTTGGAAATTGCAACAATTTTCTGCCACTTTGGAAAGGGATATCCATTGTGCCTCGGCGAGCTCTCGACGAGACGTTGCGCTATTTTGCACGCGGCCACTTCCTGTCGATATTTTTATTTGACATGGAGGTTTCGCCGAGCGAAGCGCTTTTCACACCGGGCACGTTTATTGATTCGGAGGTGTTGAACAAATTCCTGGATGGAAGATAAATACTGGAATTGGAGCCATTCCGTAACGGTGGTTCCGTATATTTATAAAGGTATATGAGAAAGAAATTGCGCGGGTGTAAATGCAAATTTCGAGATTCTATGGTTTTCAACAAAGTTTTAATATCAGAGGGAGAATTATTTAATAATTCGCGGGAACGAAAGCTAGCAAGAGCAACGAATAATTACTTAAATCCAGCTCGCGAGTTTGCAGAAAGTAGAAAATTTGCGGTGTCGGCGGAGAATTTTCAATTAAGAAAGTAACAGGCGCGCAGGAATACCTTGTGAATGACGGACAGGGACGGGCAAGAAACTTAAACTGGATGCAGGTAAAATAACATCAAGAAAAACTGTGCAATTAAAAGTTGGTAAGCATCTCGCAAGTATCTCTTCGCGAGCGATGCTTTAGGATTTCCTTTGTGAAGTTCCTTCCTACAGCACGGGATAATTATTAATGATGTTAAAGGAAGAATGCTGTAGAGTTATAAATGTCGCGTAGACCGCATATTAGGAGAGTACCTAAAAAGAAGCTGTGACTTTCGTGAAATAATAGAAATATTCGAAGACTTAATTCTTAAGTGGAGCATTATGTCGTTTTCGGTAACATTTGATTCAATCTCACACGGGATTTCAAAATAAAGTATAAATTTCATACAGAAGGTCATGGGTAACTAAATTTTTCGAGATACACAAGAAAAAAGACAATCTCAAGTGGCTACTATCATAGTCACTAAAGAATAAACTTGTCTCTCCAAGAACGATCACAAAATCGCTGAGAACAACTACGCAGAAATGGTAGCTACTTTAAACCGAACATGCCTCCCGCATTCTATTTCCATGATTTCGAATGAGTTTCCTACCGCAGAATCGAAGAACAGACTCTGCTCCTCGCCGAGCATCGAGTCTCGTATTCGCCGAGCATTAAATTTCCGGAGAACCAGCGAACATTCTGTGCATCTGTGCCAACGACGGTCACGATAAATATTCCGCGCGGTTTATTGTGCTGGCGCCAACGGTAATTTCTTATTTAGGTAACGCTAAAATCTGTTGCTCCCAACAATCTCCGCTGAAACCCCTTGAAATCGTGTTTCACCGCGACGGGGAAACAGTTCCCCCGCGCGATTATAATTATTTAGTGGAGTTCCACGAGAATAATTCGCAACGGTGCGTCTGCTTATTCTCGTTTCGATTTCACGGGGATACGCGTAGCGTACCTGCACGTTCGGGCAACGGTTCGCGCTGCAGACTCGCTGGCCGCTTATTCGAAGTTGCCGTAATCCTCTAATCCTCTTTAATATTCGGCCGCGGTCCACGTCTATCTAAAGAGCGCATTTAACTTGGGGCATTTATCACGAGACACTGGTGCCACGTGTTCCCGTGCAATCCGCGACCTGGGCAAAGTTATTGCACGCCGCGACCTACATCATGTAGTCGGAAGTATCAAGTCCGTGGAGGTCCATTATGTCGCGCCAGGCGAGGCTGGAGTGGACAATTCCGCGCAGTTGCGTCGCAGTTCAATTTTTCAAAAGGGGGAAAATTGCTCGGGCAATTCGTAATGAACTGTCGGGGGAGGTGTTGGCTGAAAGGAACGCCACGGTTCGAAAGTTTTCGTGCACGAGTTGACGAGGTGGGAATTTATCGCGCGAAATTAATACAAGAATGGCAGGAGTTGGTTAAAATTTACTAGAACGCTGAATAAGTGTAGAAACAGCCTGAACTATTGCTCCAACTTTCCACGAAATATGGTGGTGAGATTATAGTTTGTACGAGGATAGTTTGGTTGCTACAGAGTTGTTAATTAATGGACAGTGGCTTTAGTACTGTGTGATCGGATTAATTAGTCGAATCACGCACAGTATGCCCCTAAATCGAGAAGAGAGTCGGGGACGTGCGCCTAAACTTTCTGAACAGTGGCGTACGTATCAGCTGGAAATACGTAATTAGACGCACACCAAGGCGGTTGTAGTTTTTCTACGTGTGCACTTTTGCACCAGGACACGATCAAAATCTTTTATAAAAGCGAAACTCCGAAATTGAAACTTTTCTACGTGTGTAGGTATTTGTAACCAGACCTTTCTAAGCGTGAATTTTCAATTTTACACGTGTGTATTTTCTAGCGGGCTCTATACGGGAGTCTCTTGTACAATTTGTCGTACGCTTTTTGAAAGTCCCTTTTCTACAACCAGCTAAGAAACCTTTTTAACGTCCAGAACTTTTTATTACGCAACTTTTCGACGGAAGACATTTATACGACGTGACCTTTGCTAATGTATATATCCCTTTACAAGGAAAAACGACCGTTCGAGTCGACGTGTAATAATTTGCTCGTCGCTTTAAAGATTGCCCAGTCCTAAGTGCAAGGAGAATGAATTCTTCTCGTTTCATTTATCTCGATTTGAAGAGATGGACGCTCGATGGTGCCGCAGTTGGGAAAGACAACGCCAAGCAATTGTTCATTGAGAAATCAGACCCGGAACCGTGCTTGGGAAAGAAGTTGGAAACGTCTCACGATCTCGACAGGGGAACTTTCATTTCCTGCAGGTGGCGATCCGTAACGATGCTTCGAGGAAGTCGCTAACGCGGCGCAAGTTTCCGAGAACACTTTACACTTTACACCAACTGCTAACAGCCCCCACTTTACCAGCAACTTTTTTACAAACGAACTTCTTTCTAGCTTGTAACGCTGAAAATTCATCGAATTCTAAAACTACCTGCTAGCGGGTAGCGTTAAGCTTTATAGACGTAAGGTTAACTGCGAGCCATAGGAACGCGAAATCAAGCAAAGAGACCATGGTCCCGATTACGAACTTCTAGTGGTGTGCAATATTTTATTAAATTCACCAAGAGCAAACCCCAGTACCAGTGATCTCCTTATCACACTAAACCTAACCACTAACCTCACCACATCCAAAACAGAAATCATTCGAAAACACTATCACAATCCATTAAACATTAAACTACATACATTCGCCTGGGAAATGATTCTCACACAGCACAAACCAACTTACATACGCGCGATCACCCTCCAACTAGCGAAAAAATTGCGTAAACCACCAATAGGGCTGCAGACTCATCGCCGTGTGAGCTCAACCCGTCTATTTATCCCGCGATACTGTCCTCAGGATTTACAGGAATATTGTGTACGACTGAAATTCGACTTCGGTGTCGTTGAACAGTCGAGGAACGCGACGCACCGCGGTTGTTGAGGGTTCACGAGCGCGAACGTAGGCTGGCGCGCGCGCGTATCCCCTGCACCCAGGGGCTACTATCTTGTTAGCTGCATAAAACGGCTTATCGACGCGGCATTCGGTGTAAATTTAACGAGCGGTTAAAGCCGTTCCTGTTTTATTCGGCGTGCGAGCGCGTGCGTTAGCCAGCACCACGTTCGCAAAGATAAACCGCGGTGAGCGGTGGGATAACTAGGCGAACGCAGGATCAGCCTGCGCACCGCGTGGATCTATAAATGGCTGCCCAGCACAATTAGTCACACACTATGCTACTGGTATTACGCGCACACGGCCGGACATATCGCCTGGCCGGCGCAACAACGAACGAGTCGCACGTTCGCATAACGAGGGCACGCGTGCACGCTGCTGTCGTTGGTCATCTGCGTTCCTCGAGACCCCTTGGCGCATACTCATCCATCATTTCTTCACGGCCCTGGTTCTTTTCCGCGGCAATCTCATCCTCATTTTCTGGCCAGTTTCTTCTACCTCGTAATAGCTTTCTTCCCCACACTCCCTCCTCTCGGGAGGCCTTTTTTTTTAAACATTCTTCTTTGTTCCAATGCTCGAGTTTTTGGTTCCGACGTCCTGAATGCGTCCTTTGCCATGTCGTTTGCATTTTTTATCGCCTCGTTTCTTGCTGCTCCGCGGGTCGCTATTTTTCTCTCTTCTGTGCTTTTATACAAGTGTTTCTGGTGATCCTTCCTTCGTTACCCTTTTGGTTCTCTGCGTCTTTTAGGTTTTAATGTATTTAGAGTGGAGTATGGTACCACTGTATGTCTATGTATGAAGTCTCGTGAAGTTTACCTGCAGATAGATGAGCCATTAGATCCTAAAATTCAGCCACACTTACAGTAACTACATTTCACTCCTATTTTTTCTCACTTCTTGATCGTGCAATTCCTTTCTTCTCTCGTTTCTCGTACCTCAGCACATTTCACGGTCCCACATCCTTTTCTTTCTTATTTCACCCATTCCACCACAATATTACGCTTCGTTTACCCTCATTTCTCTCACGTACTTCCCCTTAATACCTTTCATTCCTTTTCTGTCAGCCTTATCTCCGTCTACCTCTTGCTTTCTACTCGGATCCGGCTAAACTTCTATTTCAGTCAGAGTGGCGATTACAGAATCCATCCAATCACTCGTATGCATATCGATGGGGAGCATCAAGGTTCTCGCAATTTTCGCAGTTCTCTTAAACGAAATGCAAATTTTCCAAGGTTTCTCGCTTTACAATGAAGGAACAGTTCTTCCATTACCATATTGACGACGCATTACGGTCGCAGTGGCCACAAAATTTCATTATGCCCCTAGTAATCATTGCTGCAAACCCCGGGCTGCAAAGAAAGCATCGTTTTCTCGATCGTAAGTTGTTGAAAGCGTTTCCTCCGACAGATTTAGAGCTTTTACAGAACTGGCAAGTTTCTTCCTTCATTGCAAAGCGGGGTCCTTTTCGCGAAGGAAAAAGAATATAACACATATCGATACGAATATCAGATTCTTCTATAAACAACAGAGATAACCTTACGATAAATGCAAAAATATCGTGGCGCGGTAGGCGCGTCAGCGAAACGCGATAAAAAGATAAAAGGAAGCCTCGCCACACATTTCGCGTGCCAGCATTGAATTGCCTGCCTGACTGACAAAAGCCCGAAACAATCGCTCGTAGGGCAGAAACCGAAACGCGATTCTATTGACTGACTTCAATCGGAAGCAACCTTCCGATTGCAGTCTCTGCACCAGCGCCACCCAGGAACTCGAAAGCCCAGTCGAATTAAAAAAGTAAACATAAAAGAGCGTAGGAAATATATTGCTAAGCTAGACGAACGTATTTAAATCTTCTCACAACGAATGCATGTCCATCATTCTTTCATTATCCTGAACAAAAGATGACAAATTCTCTCGCATCGCGAAGCAAAACAGCATCGCGTCAATTGAAAGTTTCTCAGTTGGCCGCGAAGCAACCGAGACTTTCTATACCGCGTAATTAGACTCTCGTCGCGTGCAACGGGAGCAATGAATTTCTCTTTCCTGGCGATTGTCCTTCCGAGGCCAAACACCCCGAAATATAGGTCAGATTCCAGCGTGGAGTGCACAAGGGTCGCGATCCATTGAAACGTGACCCCGCCCGCCCCCTCGTTCCCACAAGCACGCTTTCATTTCTGCGACTTCATTGATAAATTCCCATCAACCATCCACGTTCCGCCGAAATTCAAACAACCGTCCATTGTATTCGATCGTCGTAATTTTTTCCGCGCCGATGTTGCGCCTCCGCCCACCGCGAGGCAAAGTAATTTCCTTTTCAAAGCCCGCCCGATGAATATATTCCATTATCGTCGTGGTAAAGAAGACGTTTGAAAACCCGAGGGAAGGGCATCGTGCCAGCACGCTTGGGGGCCGTAGTTCCGCGAGGAATCTCGCGAAAACTGACCTCGGTGAACGCGTCGCGCATCCTTCTGCATACGTAAACAGACATATCCTCCAGAGCTTTTTCGCACTGCGCCCCGTCCTCGTTACTCCCGCCCCCTTTCTGCCCGCGATTAATCATAGTCACCGATAAGTTCCCGTTGCTGGCGAGATTGGACGAACGTATCAAAAGTTCCGGTCCCCGAGGATCGCGGCCTGCCCTTTCCATGAAATATTCAGCCGCGTGGATCGAAAACAGCTCGGTCAATATTCTCGTTGAATTCGCGGCCCGAACGGAACGATTGGAACGTATCGTTCCTGAGAATCCGCAGGCAAGCTGGATGACTGGTTCGATTACGATTCCCATCGCGCTCGCGAAATGGAAACCCAATTACTGCACGGAGGCAATTGAATTCGCGGCGCAGGTGTTTGCGTGGAAAAAGCGTGCGGGATTAACGACACAATTTAACACCGTTGAGCAAAGTCGGCGGGCTTTTGCTTCCGGTCGAGTTCCGTTCGGTTGGTCGACGGAGGCATGCGCCTGGAAATTTCATTAATTAACGCGCACCGACTGTTCGCCCTGGTCATGGGCGCTCAAATAATGGTCAACTAGCTCTCCAGTGTATTAGCAGCTATAGCGGGTGTAATTAAAAATTCTCGAGCTCGTTTCGTGCCGACCTGGCGATTAGAAAAGAAGTTTGAACGCTGAACGTGTAAGCTTCAATGTTCTGGCAGGCTAATAGTACTACGTGCTACAGATGGAGTTCGGAATGGTCATTATTGCAGAGTAGGTACACCAAAATACTGTTCAATCTAAAACAAAACTATGGGATCAGAGAAAGGATATATCATTTTAATAGACTTGTACGTCTACTATCGTCGGGACCCACTCGTAGGGCAATTATTTGGAGCAATGAACTGCGAAAATGGCGAACAATCGTGCCTAAATCGCAAGTAGGCGATTATCATTCATATCGTGTCAGACATTTCACATATCACCATTGTTGCTGGTTCGCCACAGTTATTCTAAAAGGCAAACCAGGCAGCAAAACCCTAACTAGTCCCACAATTACCTTTTTCCTATGGTCCACCAACTGCGAGCCAGTCAGTAAATGCTAGATCCTCGATCCTCGATCCTCGATCGAAGAGCTCGTGGAGCGCAGATAAACGACAACAGCCCCTGATGCTTTATCATGAACGCCGCCTCGTCGAGGCACCGCGATGCCAAGATTTCGAAGAAAATTTCCTTAGAGGCTCGCGAAAGCGTAAAAAAGAAGGGAATGCCATGTCCTGTAGTTATAGATCGGGTGGATCGAGTCATCAAAACGGTATCCACGTTTAATAGAGGATTGCAAGTTGACTGTGGGTCGATTTAGGCCGATTTCGAGGGTTCTTAAGTAGCGAGGACTACATTTAAACGCTTCCACGTGGCTACCAGAGTATCGCCGAACGATAATGTTAATGATAATTAGTCAATATCGATGTTCCTTGAGTCGCGCGCGTATCGTCCGACGAGACCGTCGCGGCGTCTCGACGAGCAGGCATCTTATCGTACAGTTTCATATCATCGGTGTCGTTTCTCCATTTTTAATCGTTCATATCATCGAGATAAGGAGAGGAAGCTCCGTGAGTCGTAGCCGGTGCGTACGATGGATTTCATAACGCTTCTCGATCTAGCGTTAATTTAGCGGTGCTGGTCGAACGGCGATTAGCGTTTAAGCGAAATTAAAGGAAGTACGTTGTTAAGGCCTAATAATAATAACGCTAATAAGGATGAAAAGTATAGGTAACGGGCAACTTGTTAGCGGTGTATAAATACACGGTATTTTCGTTGTTAAGTAAACGCTTGTCAGAATTGTACTCGCGAAGCGATGCTACTCCACGTAGATATAATAACGTATAGTAACTACTCACAGCTGTATTTACGTTGCCTTCGAGCGCGTCTCCGTGCATCGAGAGCCGACAAATCACGAGCACTCCTACGTTCCTGCTCCTTTCAGCGTCTCATTCGTAACTCTCCTGGCACCTGTGCCCACAACCGGCGCTTCTCTTCCCATCTAACGTAAAAGAAGAACTGTCTAGCGGTGAATTGTTTGACGTTCGAAATCGGTGAAAGGTAAAAGTGATTACATTTAGGGGTAGGTGTGCTGCAAGAATTTTATAGGGAACTTTAAATAGTCTCACGGGGGAGCATTAGCGATAAAGCGATTAATGTAAAACGTAATTCGTGCATACAGCTCTCACGGGAAGGCTACGCTATTTGTTTAGCAACGTGAACGATATAATTTCTCGATCCACGCGGAAATGTCGAGTTAGCGCGTTTAAAGGGTCGTTTGCAAAATTGGTTCACGATCCATCGCGGGACCACGAAAGCGACAAATTGCACCTGGTTTCTTTTCGGATTCGTTAAAATTTTACGATAATAATTATATACTCTTGAATAGATAAATTATACTTCTCTATTCTCTATTTTGTCTACACAATTCTGTGGCCCCAAAGACTTTCCTATCTCTGGATTCCACTGAAAATTATCCTCCTAATTATCCATTAACGATTAGGGAATCCTTATCAGCAACAAAGTACCAGGACCCGCGCCCCTCGTGTTAGCTACCCCTCATCTTGATCCAGGAGACGCCCTCGAAGGCGCCCACTCGGCGGCTAAGCGCGAACAAACAAGCAAAACGAACGTACAGAAAATGAAAAAAAAAAGTGAGCTCATCGATACGAAAAATCGTCGTGCTCCAGCGTTGTCTAAGCTTCTCCGGGTGAAAAGAAACCCCCTTTTTCCGCAAGACTGTTGTACCGCGAATGAGTGAGAATTAGGGCAGAAACGAGGGTGGGCAAACGACAAAAGGGTGAGGGGAAGGGATGTGTTTCGAAGTAGGAACGACGATGGCGAATGAAAGGGACGAAGATACCTGCGGCTCTAACTCTAAATAACTTATACTACTTGTTACACGCTATCCATAAGTTTATATTGTAATCTCTATCGTGACAGAATTTACGAGTATCGTACGTGATATTATATTTATACGGGCTGTTATCACACTGTATCTCCAATCTTCCATTCCTCCGTGCGGCAACGGGCGAACGAGAGAGAACGAGAGGAGGCGCAGGCGACTGCAAACGCGAAGAAAAGAGGAGGAGACGGGGGAGCGAGAGGAAGAATTGTCTACGCAGAATTGTCTACGAGGCACTGCCCCTGGTACCATCGAGTGAATACTGTCGCGAGATGAGGTGGCGTCGAGAGGGTCCCTCGATGGAGCCCCTCGAACAGATGTCGCGATAGCAAATAAGAGGCGCAATTTTGCTTAAACGTCCTACTTGAAAGAGAACCGCAATCATCCACAAACTAGAACTAGACGATCCTAGCCTCGCCGCGAGGACGGTGCATAGTCGTGTACCAATTTATTTACAGGGAGCCCTCCCTCGGCTTCGTTGCCCACCGAGACAACCCGCGTCCCATACTTCTGATTAACGAAGGAAAGAAAGCGCGCTGACGCGTAGGAGGCGAGAGAGGAGATTAACCAGGGGCCGCTGGTTCATTCTGGCTGCGTTTAACGAACTTCTGGGCAACGTGACGCGACTGGGCGTTCGCGGGAGACAAAAACGAGTCCGCGGACAATGGCTGAAGAAACCGACAGGGCCACGGCGGTGGAAAGAAGCTGTTAATCTGAGGCAACAGCCGCGGAACGGTGACCGAGGGAGGGAAGACAAAAAGGTAGCAAACCGAACGCGCCGGAAAACAGCGAGCATCCCTTTTTCTTTTCTATAAGTCGCTTCCAAAGGTAACTCGAGGCGAGGGAGGGGTCGCTGCTGAGCTGCGCCACCCTCTGCTCTTCCTCTCGAGTCCCCGATCTGCGCTCGATTCTCTGTTTCATCGGAGCTTTTCTTACTCTTAAGTCGACGCGAAGAGACTGATTTGTGTACGGGGCAAAGCATTGTGCGTGCGTGGCCACGGAACCACGGGGGCAGAGTCGATCACCCTGCGACGACGGAGTCTGGGAGAGCGAACGCGAAAAGAGAGGCGAATGGTTAGATGCAGCGGCGAGGCGATCCTCTCCGTGGCGTCCGTGGCCTCGCGTTTCCAAAGACTGTGTACAATATTTTTTCGTACGCCTGCGCCATCGTTCGCGCGAACGCGCGTTCTCCGTTTTGGTTTCTTCGAACTGTTACTAGGCTTGTTTTTTAATAAACTTGTTTTTTTGTTTGTTAGAACGGCAGCGGGCCTGGCGGCGAATCTGGCGGACGGGGGAACGGGTGAGTACGATGATCGACGAATGATTTCGTCGATTCCACTTCTTCGTTCTTTCAAATGTGTATTTTCTGTCTGATGTTAAAGTAAAGCTTTCCAACAGAGCTCTGATCTTGATAGTAATTGGTATGGAAACCAGAATCTTGGATAAGTCGCGAGGACTTTTAAACGGGGTCAACAGTGAAAGTACCTTTTAACTGTTGCACTCATCGCGTATTCGACAAAATTCATGTGAACGAATTCTGTGGCTACTGTTTCTTTCGCGTAACCCTGTGCATAAACGAATTAAATGACGTAAGGGCCTTGAACGCCGGATAAATGAAGAAAAACTGACACAGGGACGATTTCTGCCACGTAACTTGTTAGATCGACCCATCACGCTATTCTTCTCAGGACGAGGTTCATCAGGCTGAAAGCCACCGACCATTTGTATAATTCCCTTGTCGTAAAAATTGATCGTTTCTTTGCCCACCGTTTAGTCGATCGCGTTACGACCACGTGGAATCGCTTGATTAAACGTGGAAACGTTAAATCGATCCATCGGCTTCTCCTATTTAGCTCGTTGAAATCTTTTTAAAATTTCGAAGCATGTGGGGGCGTAATTTTGATGCAGTCTCGTTCTCCGTGGAAACGATGCGGTGCCATTTTTCTGGTAAACAGACTGAGAAACGAGAGATTATAATAGAACGGTGCATCTCTGAATGATGGATTACGTTACACCGTACTTAGCGAAGTTGGGCTTGTTTCGAGGTAATTCGCAGATCTGCAGAGCAAGTTGATGTAATTAAACGTGAACTCGAGTAGAATTAGGTCATCGTTCACGTGAAACCATAAATCTTGGTGGTCGACCCGTCGAAATATCAATTTACATGCATTTCTCAATATAAAACGTGCAATTTACAGCGTACACCTTTGTTGCAAAAACGTGAACGACATTTGCGTTAAAAAATCGAACAGTGACAACGTTCCTCTTTAGTGGCTCTCGTGTTCCTTTGGCATCCCCACAAAAATTTGTTCTAACCCCAGGAAGAAATCGAAAAGTACATAACGAAGATGATGACGGAGGATGGGATAAGTTGCGCGAGTTAAGGTTCCTTAAAATTTCTGATCATTTAAGTAGCTCGGGGAGATCTTCGTCAGAAGCGAAGTTTCCAATTCGATTGAAAAGTTCGATTACTTTGAATCTAATACCGACTCAGCGTAACCGGGAAAAGATTTATTGCGTTCAGATACCGTCCGACACGCGATCCCTGTACGATCGGGGCCTCCATAAATACAGGAGACTCGAATATTTTACGATCTTAATTATGAAATTACTCGTATTACGTAAAAATCAACGGCGTTGCTAACCACAGAGATTCTGTGGCTACAGAATAACACGTATAATCTGGCCACCTATAATCGGAACAAAATCAATTGGCCGTTTCATTTCTCGCCGCTTCAAACGAATTTTCCATTCAATGGATCAAATGCCTCTGAACTGCCACTTCGTTTTGTTCAAACGATATCAGTACACCATTTCAATCGAATTAACCGTTTGAACGTGTTTTCTTTTAGGCATCCTGGAGACAATCCTTTCTACAGCAACATCGACAGCATGCCAGACATTCGGCCGCGCCGAAAGTCGGTGCCATTGGTCTCCGAGCTGGTATGTAATCGATTATCCATTAAACCCTCCAAACAACAACGTCCTAGCGCCTATGCATATCGATATGTTACACGTTCAGGTGACGCAGAGGCGTATATACGTGCATCGCCTGAACCCTTTGTATTCGTGAAAGTTAACAAGCGTGGCGACGATGTCGTCCTCATGATTGCTCGTCGTCGTCGTCCTTTTGGTTCGCTGTCGCCATCGACGTCGTCGTCGCCGTTGTTGTCGTTATCGTTGTCTTGGTCATGGTCGTCGTCGTCGATGAATTTCCCGGGCTTCTTTCGAACCGGTGACAAGAAACTCTACTACCGAATCAATTAACTGGCTGACGCGCTTCTATTTGAATTCTTTTATGTGCCCTGCTTAGAATGATAACCGCGTAATGCAAATTGGCCGATTGTCTCGAAGACATCTGGAATTCACTTGGACCTTGATATCCATATGTTAATTCTAAAGATGAGAACCTTAGCATCGAGGGAAATTATCTCGTGCACGAGCAATACTGTAACCACGAATGGTTCTACCCTTCCAAAAAGTCCAAGTGCTCCTTCGAAGGCCACCGTCGAGGCACCAAGTCCCCTCGTATCGATCGCGCGAAGGCCATTACGTGTCGTGGAAATAATTTCGTAGATCGCCGCTCGCGATACTTCGAGATAACGTTTTATGGGAAAGCTTGCGGTTAAGGGGTCCGCGCGAGGCACTCTAATTTCCATTCTCGGCTAAATTAAGCGCGCCTCCGGAGTATTTCAAGTCGCCACTCCAGATGCACCTGTTGTTCGATTTTTAACGCGGTTCCAGCCCCTGGGTAAAGTTTGCATTGCGAGTTTCCATTGTTGCCTAGGGGTTCGTTTAAGTCGCTAGGATAATATCGAAGTCGCTGAACTTTGGGAATAAAGTTTCCCTATTATGGCCTATTTCCGAATCACGACTTCGTCGAGTTAATATCAGCAGAGTACCTGCTATCAACTATTTTTTACACCGAGTGGACCACTTTGAAGTTGACTGTAAATCATATCGTTTCCATTATCACGAGAAACCAAGGGTAGCAATATCGCAGACCTTTCGCCATTCGGTTCTTTTTCTAAATATGAACGCCTTTGTAAGCTCCGCGCGTTGCTTAATATCGTCAAAGCAATATTCGTCCCCAGTTCAGCGCTGCGACGCAAATTAAATTTCAATTATCCATTCATTCCGCCGCAACTGTTTTTGATACAATCAAGCCTTCAGTAGCTTCAATGCAGAACCGTTTCGAGTGCACTTTTAACCCAGCATCGTATTCTATTTCGTCCACTTTGTTACTCCAGACTGATATTGTCCGCCATCTAATTAAATCCTCCTCGCTGGTGCCCCGACCGAGTGTCACCGTAATCTCCTCGAAGAAGCCAGTCAGCCATCGTTTAAAATCGCGGAAGCGGTTATTGTTAAATGAAACGTCGACGACCACGACCGACGCTGAACGAAGCTTCATGTGACCAGTGCTTAACTGCCCTGTCGGAGTGTGCTGTTCCTCCCTTTTCCAACAAAAAGATGTGCGATTCTATTTGTGTTTCTGTCGCAGACAGGGGAAACTCTGTCGCTCTGTGCAAAATCCTTTTCTAAGCGTGGATATCGTGCCCCAAATCGGTCGTAGCTTACCCTGTCAACCCACGCCCACCCCTACGAACCCTTTGTTTCCCCATCGACTAGTTTCGCTGCACTTTGCCCGCGTACTCCGTCGAGGAAATCGACCACGAATTCTTTCGAACATGTCCTCCAGCCTCCCTGCCCCAGCTCGATCCCCGCTAGACGACGACGTCGAACAATCGAGCCTGTTCTGTCGCGAGATCGATACCTGTCTGTTGTGCCGTTCGAGGCACCTTCGAGAGACAACCCTTCGAAACGTGTCCAACGCGCGGAGTTTCAATCCTTTAGGAAGTTGGACACTCTTTGGGGAAAGGCGTAAAAGCGTCTCTCTCTCTCTCTCGAGGGTGGCTCGGTATCGAACGGCCCTCCTCGTCGTGCAACCTGATTGCGTGTGTTGCGTTTCGGTGTTGCGTCGTTCTTTCGGCCACCCAAGGTTCTTCCAGATGGACGTTGCGGACGATTTGATGGTAAATTGCTTGCTTGCTGTGCTTGAAAAAAAGAAAAGACGCGACCGGCGGTCGAATCGACTTCTAAGAGTTCACGTGGGGCTCTATCGTTTTATGATCTTAAACAATGCCCTTTGCACCGAGATTAAACGTTCTTCAGATGGTAATTCTAATTCGTTATGTCTGGTGTAAAGGGGGTGGTTTAAGGGACTGGTACTGTCCCCAAGGGTGGAATCGGAGAATAGTTATGAAAATTGATCGCAAATCGTCTGTGACCGATCCACTATTTGTTTACTCCGTCCTCTAGTGTTTTGCAGAGTATGCTCGTTCAACGTTACGAAACTCTTGACCGATGATTCGGTCGCCGAGAACTTTATTTCCGCTCGAAGGTTTGGAAACGCGTCGCCCGATTCAAATTGGTTTGACGACACAACATTCGCCTCTGTTCTCTTTCAACATCAACTGCTTCATCCGCCTAACCCTCTGACCATTGAATTTTGCGCGTGACTGTCGAGTTGCCCCGAGTCACATTAACTCCCAAAAGAACTTTATAAAAATAGTGTTTGAAATATTCACAGGATCCATTCCATTTATATCTATATACGGAGGCAGCCGCCGAAACGGGAAAATCGCAAACAGAGGTAGAAAAGCGGTTTTCGTTTGCATTTTCATATCGGATTACATACCCAGGTTTATATACGAAAATATTTGTGTCGCCAAGCCACAGTGGTATCGGCCCGCGCGGAACAGACGGAATTTCCCGCGGATCGCGTGGCAACTCGATGAATCTCCCGCAGGACGATCATCGATGCAACTTTCGCACCGCGAGAAACGAAAAATTCATTTATCGAGGATCGCCCCAACCATCCACCCCCCGCGTTCTCGGCGGGTCGAGCGAAAAGCACTGGAAAAGCCACGATTTAAAAGTCGAATCGACGAGTGTTGGCCCTTCTGGGCGAAGTTTGTTTGACGCTCGATATTCGAGACAAAGACGAGCAATCGGCCGCTCTTTCGCCGAGCTCCCACGCGAATGCCCTCTCTCGAGGCAGAATTTCAACGAGCAACCACATTAACTTACATGATTTTTTTCATACGTGCATTCTGGCCTCTGGCTCGATCTGCATTGCAGAAACGGACGTAGCGAATTCCAGGGAAAGTTTCACTGGCTGAGTGAATTTCGAGGCAGCCGGTTTCGGGTGGCTGGATTGCTTTCATTTTGGTCTTGTGCTGGTGGAGTACATTGCTGTTAGTAGAAAACGCCATCGAGTACCACGGGGTTGTGGATTTTTTGAAAAATAGAACTTTGCACGCGGCACAATAGAGTAAATTTTCTTGCTTCGAGAATAGAGAAAGTTTCTCCGTGTGAGGTATCCTGAAATCACCCGTTGCGGAATATAGAAAATGCCAAGGAATAAAGAAATAATTAGCTGACACTAGAGTATTGATTCCGCTGCGAATTCTCTCACTTTCTCTGTAACAAATTACAAGCTCTTACGAAAAAGAGCAAGCTTCTGTTGCAACGATTCAGTGGCCTAGAAAGCCGCCTTAATCGCGGCAAAAAGCGAGCCTTCCGTGGGAAGCTTGAACGAAATTTTCTGTTACACACGCGGCGTAGCGTGTAACAGCAATTACGGTGCTACGGACGAACTCGTATTTCAAAAAGCAGCCCGCTTACGTCACCCGCGCCCTTGCAGCATCGTAGCTCGCGTGCTCGGTTAACGACTTAAATGGAACTCTTAAGTACACCCCCGATCGCGTCCGCGGAGATTAAAAAAAAAAATGGAGCATAAAAACGGGAGACCGCTCGTTGCAACCTTGTTTACCGATTTCCAGTGTTCCCCGTGTCTAACGGTTCGTGATACGACGGCTGAGAAAATTGCAATTAACACGACCGGGCGCAACGCTGCCCCGTAACAGAAATAAAATACTGGAGTTTGAAATGAGGAATGCTCGCTACGCGATTGTGGTAGTTGCGATATTTCGAGTAACGCGCAAACCGTGCGGGTTGCTTGAAAGGGAGTTTTCAGAGTTAAACGATCGCTTCGCAGGTAAAAATACAGAGAAATGATTCTATTCACGCGAATCGGGAGCGTAAATATTTGCAAACATCCTGGATGTTTCTGGAGCCTGAATCACCCCTAAATAAATTTCCATAGAAGCCTTCTGACACTCCAGATCGATATCTCTATAAGTCACTTCGAGGAGCAGAAAAGAATGAGCGAAGATTCCTCGAAACTGCACGTGGAGAAGCACAACGTCAAACGAAATTACGCCCAACAGGAGAGATCGATTTTCGCTCGACCCGTCGCGTATATGTTCTGTGTGAAGTCTAGTGCAACCGATACGGACAGACTTCCCTGAAATTACGTACGTTTCCCTTGACGAGGGATTGGAGGAGGACGAAATAATTCCCCGCGACGGAAGCGTGGATGGACGCGGAATATTCACGAGGTCGGTTGCTCGTCACGCGAGCCACAACCCCTCCTCGAATCTCTCGCTTCTCAACCCCCCCACGTGTAGAAGTCGACCCGTGTTTGTCACCCTGTATATGTTCGATGTGGACAAATTTTTTCTCTTGATTGTTGTGTACCGTAACCTTGGCCCTTGGTAACCCCAGCGTCCAAGTGCATTGTCCCGCGGTAATCGAACCGGAAACGAGAGGCGGAAATTGGCGGATGCCCGAGGAATATCTGGATACAAAGGCGAGCGGCATCGGCCGCTCCGCTTTCGTTAGATATCTCGCGTTAATTCGCGGATGCGATTCCCCTTCGCGGAGCACCGTGAGATCGACGGGGCGGAAGACGCGTATACGCCGTTGTACTCCGGTAATTTCCGTTTTGCGCATTCACCGGCCAGGAATAATATTCTGGGTCCGAGTGGGGAGATTGCATTATCGAGTACGCGTACATTTGGGTGGAGCGTCACTACCCCCGCGGGCGAAGAAGAGACAGGCGATAACGTTTCGTTACGCTGAAAGGGTAGTTTGCTCGCGAATAAAATGTTTCCTGGCCAGAAACAGCCAGATACACAGAAGATTATTCCGTCCAAGTAGAACGATTCACGTTCGCCCGCCTCTCGTCTCTCTAATCTCTTAGGCCAGATTCACACTATCGGTCCGGTCACGGTCCGGTCTCGATCAGATTCACAACCGTGAGCGTCCGGGATGTGAATTTGATCGAGACCGGACCGTGACCGGACCGATAGTGTGAATCTGGCCTTAATGTATCTGTTATCCGTAACGTGCAAAGCATTTAAAGAAACAGTAGAATGAAAAAAAAAAGAAATAACAACAAAAGAGACACAAAGCGATACACGTACTAACCGGCATATAATGCCATTTTCTTTGTTTGTTCTCTGTGGCGCCCGTTGTTGTATCCACCTGAACACCTGAAAAAAACAAAACCACTCACTGAAAAAAACCTCTCAAAAAATCTCAAAAATTCTACCTCCAGGTCTTGAAGGTACTAATTCAATGCCTCCTTAACGAAGTTTAAGATAAAAAGGCTTGTTTGTGCGTGCGTAGCGCATGATTCGCTTCGGCAAACTCTGTTTCTCACGGTTTTACGTTTCGCTCGCTATTGCTTGCTCGCACCTCCGTTTCATTCGATTCTCTTTCGCACCTAATTTTACGTACTCCCTTATTACCCTTCACTTTCTCTTTCGCCTCCATTGTTCTCGGTATTTCCCTATGGTTTTCGTATGCGCGGCAAGCGACACGCGCGAGCAACGCGATTTCCACCCCTCCGGGAGCCAGTTTCGGCTCGCGATATAATCGATTGCATTAGTCGCGCGTAATTCGTCGCTCCGGCGTATCGAAGGTTTTGTAATTGGGGGATTAAATCCACATTACCGGAGCTAAGCTTGTTTCGCGCGTCGCGACGTGATAATCTTCGTACGCCACGCTGCAGCCACCTCGTCGCGGTAGATAACGAGGCATTACAGTAACTCGCGGAGGGGAAAGGACTTTTCTCTATTTTGTTTCGAGGAAAATTACGCGAAAAATTCTCGAGGAAAAGACGCGTTGCTCTCGCCGTCCCCTAATCTTTCGCTGATCTGTTTTGCTGGCGGAGGACGCCTACGTATCTACGAGCCCTCTCGAAGGAGTGGCCCTTTTATACTCACGATTCGAATAACGTAAGCAGGGTTGAGATAAATCATTTCGAGGCCACGGGGAGTCCCTCCTCTCGAGCGTGTTCGATACGTTCCACCGCTGATTTCATTCGGTATTTTAATCTTCTGAGTGTACCCGCACGTAAAACTGTTTGCCACTGCCGTCGCGTAGCGCATGATCACGTAGACAGAGTACCGTAGTTAAATAGTGGGCGTAACGAACGTAGCTGATTATATCTAGACGACATGACGATCCAACGACCGCTTCGCGAGCCGTTCACCTTCTCCTTGCTCTTCCTTTCTCTTTGGATATAGTAACCGTTGTTTTCTTCTTCTTCTCTATTTTTTTTTGTCTCTGGTAAACGATGCCCCTCGTTCGAGGGAACGAGAATGGGACGGCAAGCCGAGGTTGCGTGCGTCTAAGTTCTTTAGACCCGAGTTAAGTTGCGCTTTATCGACCGAGAAAGATGACGCAGGATTGTGGCGAGGATATACGCCTGCTCCCTTTTGGGTTTTCCCTGGCTTTCGCGAGATGAAAGCACGCCGAGTGGAGGTCCCACGAAGAGATCGAAGTGTGACGGTGCCCCGTGCGGAAACGCTTCACACACGGACACGCTTTTAAAGAGTGTAGAGAACGGCTGGATAGAAAAGGCGCAGTGGCGTCGGGCGGAATTAGTGCTCGGAGTTAGCGTCTGCCCCATGGTGGCGAGACAGTAGCGCATGCATCGAGCACGGGGCACCGTGCATAATATCTTAATTGAAATCTAGCCAGCCGCAAATCCAATCGCGCCACACCTCTACCAGGCGCCATGGGCTAATTGGATTAGACTTTCTCCGTAGAGATTCGCCACTTCTATCTCGTTCTGCCTTTCACCGCCATACCGCCGTTAATTTGTATCTCCCGCCTTTCCGTTACTCACCATCTGCCTCTTCACTCCACATTCGATTTAAGTTCACACCGTCCCGACTGCGCTCCGCCCCTGTCGCCCGTCTGTCCCGTCCGCGATCATTCCTTGTTTCTTCGTTTCGCTCTGACTGCCTTTCTCATCTTTCTTTCTTATTCTTTCGAGACGATGGTTTGGTTCACGCAGTTTCGCGAGCACTGACTCTGTTCCATCAGTGTCTATAGAATGTTTAGCGCGGATAAGTGTCTTCGAAACAGAGACACGAGTCCGTCTTTGAGCGGAGCTTCTCGATCTTCACGTTCCCAGACGGTCCGACGAGGCACTGTTTGCCTTTCGCACGCAATTCGATAGTGTCCCGATTGCTTTCGTGGAATTTTAAGGAATCTCGTGGGAGACGTCACGATGCATCGAAGATCGAGAAGCTTAGCCTCTGTCCGCCATAAAATGCTAGAAGCACGGCTTTACAACAAGCCACTGTAAATAGAACACGTCTCGATCGTGTCTGTACATAGTATCTGTAATAGTATCTGTAAATAAAAACGCAGCCACGACAAATATATTTGGCATAGAATTGCACCGCAGGCATTGCGATCGCCTCGGGAACCGAAGCGCAGAAAATTCACGCTCTACGTTCAGGGATGTTGGAGAAAGAGGGATGATACAACCTATGCCAAATGTAATTCTCGGTGTGACAGCATTTCACGCGATTTGTTTCAATCGATCCGTCACTGTTCCTCGACAATTTTGCAAGTAGCTGTGTTTCCAAGTGACGTCGATCATAGTAAACAGGCAAATGCATTTTCTTATGACTCTGTCGTTTTACAATCTCTATGTCGACAAGAATCTATTCGTACGCCTTGTAAATTTACATTAAAAATTCACTTCGTGTTCTTTCGTCCCCTCAAACCGTTCCGTCTTCGTTTACTTTCTTCGCCTCCCCCATCATCGTCATCTTTATCTTCTTCGTTTCCACCCACCCCTCCGCTCCCCCCTTTCAGTTTCTCTCTTCCTGCTCTTTATCTCTGTCTACATAATAGAGAGACTGGAAGGCATTGTCCCGGAATCAGATGAGCATTAATCTCTATCTTTTCACAGACAATGGCGGTGACGAAGAGGAACGCGGCTGGTCTAACATCGGCGGTGCCAAGGGCAACGCTGAACGACGAGGACCTGGTAAGAATTCGTCCTTTAGCCATTATCATCCTTTCAGGCATCATCGTCATCCCTCGTGTCGCCTATTCAAACGAACCGACAAGAATCATTGTCGTCGGTGATCAACGGCTTAACAATTCGAGCGTGTCATTATCCGCGCGGAAAAACGATCGTGCGGGACAGGTATCCACTTTATTAATGGCAACTCGTAGCTCTCTGTAAATCAAGCTTAAAGAGATAAAGAACTGGAACCCCCGGGCGCGGCTGGGATGCCCGCTATCTCTCTTCGAGAGATCCGCCAAGAAGCGCGGGGCCAACGTACAATTATCGATCGTTTTTCATCGCGGGCCGCGTCAAAGAAGCCCTTATCGAAACGGACCGTAGACACGAGTGTCGCAAACGGGGCGCAGAATCGATAGAATCAATTGCCGGCGTGGTTCGGAGCGCCGTTCGGTACCTGTTTCGCCAGGCTTGTCCCGATGGCGGCGTTAAACAGCGTTTCCCGCGCGAAACCGGGGCGTTAAATTCGAGATTAAGGGGGCGCTTCCTCGGGCCGAGAATTTTAATATCCGACGGCGAAGTTCATTAGAGGAATCTTGATGGCCAATTTTCGTCTGGCTGCCCGCGAGATAGCGGGCAACTCGACGGAGCGCGGCCGTCTCGATTTCGATGAGACGGGGGGACAGGTTTCTTGGCGTCGATTGGAAGATCGCGAGGGAACGATAGGGGGTGACGATACCTTCACGAGGAACGAGTATCGTTGCGACTCGATAACGTGAAACTGCGTGGAAATCGAAGTGTAGGAGAAGCGTGCGATGTGATTGGCTTAAGCAACGGGTACTGCGAGTCTGGCACCATTCGTTATCGGGTTCTCGAGATTCAAAGATGTCCGAGCCGTCTTGGAGCGAACTAGGTGAATGTGAAAGATATTCCCTGGATGCTAATTATAAATGGGAATCGTGAGACTCTGCACGATTAAGCCAGCCATGTCGCGCGAATACGATAGTCCGAGGGAACCGGAGTCTCAATTTTAGAAGGAAGAGTAAAAGCAGAAGTATGAGGAAAGATTCTGTTCGTAGCCGACGCGACGATGACGATATCAGGCGGAAACTCGGCTTCGCGTGGTCGCCTACGTTGCGGGCTACGGTGAAACGTGAATTTAACATGATTGAAATAAACTCCGTAGCGGGTTGGGCATTCAGTCGAGATTCAGGGGCCCGTTTCAGGATAGCGGCTAAAGACATTTACGCGCATCTCTAAAACGTCATGTGTCATGTAACTTTAAGCTGCCACACGCAGTGAAGGCCCTCCGTGGAGCTGAACTTTAACCTCTGATAACTTTTTTTTTTCTTTTCACATGAACTGTGCTGCATTTTATCCTCATTTCCGCGCTATTTTCTTTCACGTAAGTGTGGCCCAACCTATCTCTCTGCCTCTCTCTCTCTCTCTCTCTCTCTATCTCTATCTCTAACTCTCTTTTTCTTTCTTTCAAACTCTCTCTCTACTACCTCTAAACTCTGTCTACTGCCTTTCTTTGCCTCTCTATCTTTCTTTCTCTCTATCTCTCTCTGTCTCTTCTCTATCTCTTCTCTCTCTCTCTCTCTCTCTCTCTCTCTCTCTCTCTCTCTTATCTATCTCTATCTCTATCTCTATCTATTCTCTAACTCTTCTCTGTCTCTATCTCTATCTCTATTTCTGTTTGATCACGTTCTGTGACACTGAGAAAAGCAACGTTCGTAGCGATCCTAGATACGAGTCGTTTCTTCTAGCGGCTAGGGTGAACGTCATGCGTATTTGCATAAGTACCTGTACAGATCCGTCGCGAGAATTTCTATACGCGAGCGTAGTAGTCCGTGCAGTACGCACGGTCGCGATATGTGCGCGTGTGTGTGCGCCTGTGTGTATATGGGTCACGTATAGGAATCCGTGGACATGAGATGCTACAGTGGTCATGTGAACCGGGTGTAATTAGGCTAGAGCTAGGACTCACCGATCCCCGTTCGTGTTCACGGATGTTCCTCGTGCAGATACCGCTCAATGGAACTGTGATCGCTTGAATTGTAAAAAGGATCCGACGCGCGCGAGAGCTGTGTTACAGTGTGGCAATTTCCTGCCAGCCGTGAAGTTGTTAAAGATAGCCGCGAGACTGCGGAAGTACCGAGGTAGGTACTTCGCGCGTGTTCCCCTCGACTGAAACATAAAAACAGCTTTAAATGTACGAGGTTGACAGCGCTATAAATCAAACACTGTAGCAACGTTGGCACGTGCCGCGATTACGCCTTCCATTTCCCATTACGCGGCCGACACGTTGTTTGCATTTGTAAACGCGTGCGCTTTAACACTCGCGTGACGCGAGAATGGAGAACTAGACGAAAAAGAAGCGAGAAGAATGAGGAACATCCTGAAGCCACGGGCACCCCTATAGTGCTTTTTAGCGGATCGATGCTTTTACATACCTTGCAGAGCGACCCCCAATAGTACGACATCTAGAGAACGTGTTCTGCCTTCCTGTCTGTCTATCTATCTCTTCTTCTCTATCTTTCGAAGTCCCCGACGCCTTCGAACAAAAAAAAAAGGGGCGATCGAACGGAAGCAAGGATATTCGTTGAGTCGATAGGGAAAAGTACTGTTTTCCGAGGGGGAAATGCCAGAATGAAATTCCCCGCTTCGATCATCCGACGGGAAGTCCTTTCGAAGTGTCGATACGAGGGAAAGCTAAAAATCGAGTGAAAAAGAACCGGGGCGAAGGATCGTCGAGTGCTGCGGGACCAACGATCCCGTATCCGCGAGACACGAGAGAATGAATCCTGCAACCTCGAGGAGCCCCGTGCCGCTCCTTCGAATAAACCTTTTTAAACCTTCTCTGCGCGGTTCCTACGGACCTGTCGCGCTGGCTGTGCACCTAAAATATTCACACATAAAGAGCAACTGCGATAGGGAAATCGAAAATCCAATATTTTCGTGCTCGTTGCTCGGCCTTCTTCCTCGCGGCCCTCCATTTTACGCGATCTAGCAGTGGCATTTTCCAAACCAGAAGCATGGAATATTTTAGAATCCTTCTAGAAGAGTTACGAGGCAACGCTTCTCTAATTCTCTTCGACACTTCTCTACTCCTCGTCGACACTGTTCTAAAGCTCAACTACGTTCGCACGATCAATCCCACGACCTCTACTTTCTATTAAGTCATTACATCCTTCCGCGAGGGTCAATTACACCCGTTACCTCCAGTTCTATCACGTTTAGGAACTATCGAGCTGAATATTCTTCATGGTAGAAGGTGTAGGCGTAGAAGTAGATTCCAAAGAAACTGTTTCGCGGGATAAATAACTAGTTTCCGTAGACTAGTAGCAGAAGAGTTCGTAAATAGCACAGCCAGCGCAAACGGTTGACAAACGCAAACACAGATTCGGGGCGGTTAAAGGATTAGCCCTCTCGTTTGGCTTCTGCAACGCGAATGTCGTTGGGTGCCTCCTCCTCGTTAGAGGATATTCGAAAGGACACCAGCCGCGGTACTACCAACGCGGTCCCAGACATCGTATTTCGAACGGAGATCCTTGCGAATCTCGCACGCGACTGAACACCCACCCAGAAGTCCCCCCTCTGTTTAATCTGTGTACACACAGGATTGCGTATGTAATTAGGTCTCGCAGGCACCAACGCTCCCGGCACGTTATGATTCTGTGCGTAATTATGTAAATTGCGAGTGCTAGAGTGTCGTTAGAGCGATTGACAGCGTGTACGAGTGCGATTGAACGTCCTGCAAGACGATGGCCTGTTTGATACTGCATGAGACCAAGAGAAAGTAAGTGTCGCGGGACGAGTCCGTTGATGAATGACAGGAGTGGCGAAGATTTAAGTGGTCGAGAAAACGGACGTGGCGTGGAACAATAGATACATACGAATCCCTCAACGCAGTTCAGATACAGCGAAGAAATGTTGAAGATTGAAAGATCCTTTGACCACTTTCTGCCACCTCTGCGTTCTCGATGGAGTGACTGGAATGACGACACCTCGGCTCTCTGTTTGAGCAAACCAATTCTGGATAACAGAATTGCAATCGATTTCCAAAAAGTATCTAAAGCACAGCTCGTCCTAATCTTTTCGTTCCCCATAAATCACGCCAACTTTTTATAGCCGTTCTTCTACAAAGATAAAAGAGCAACGGTGCTCGTAATATCGGCTCCTCGTTAGACCGAGTTACGCGCGTCAAGTCGCTCGATCAAATTTTCAACGGCACCAGTGGAATCGCGATTGCTCGTCCCTTAGCCACTCCAGTTTCCTTTCTTTCCTGAGCTGTCAGTCACTCGAAGTGGAAACGCAGTTTCAGCGAGTTTATAGACGGAGGAGAATCAAGAGAGGTATTCCGCTTCTCGCGCGAATCGCTCGGCGAGAAGTCGTTGCTCGTCCGAGAATGCGAAATGTCTCGCGGTCGTTGTTTCCAAGATCAGCCGTTCCAGCAGTAAACAGCGGGCCGAGGTCGTTGAAATCGTACGTCCATGAGTTTTCCCAAGCCCGTTCCCCTGTCCCGTCCACTCGAACCTCTCGATTCTCTCGTTCTAACAACTCTGTGCAACGCTGAAACACCCGCAGAAGATGCACGTGTACAAGAAAACGCTGCAAGCAATGATCTACCCGATCTCCTCGACCACGCCGCACAAGTTCGTCACCTGGACAGCCACGTCGCCGACCTACTGCTACGAGTGCGAGGGTCTCCTCTGGGGCATCGCTCGACAAGGGGTGCGGTGCACCGAGTGCGGCGTCAAGTGCCACGAAAAGTGCAAGGACCTGCTCAATGCGGACTGCCTGCAGAGTGAGTAGCCTTCTTATCAAGCTTTCCTTCTTAAATCCTCGATAGATAGAACGGGGTCCTAGTGATCGAAATAATTTTCTCAAAGTGTAGAGAACCGATCACTTGTGGCACTCACTTCAGCGATATTTAGTGCAGCCTTTAATTTATTACTGAAAGTTGGGCGCAACATAAAAAAGTTCGAAATAAATTGTACGGGAAATGGTACCTACGTTAATTTGCCTGTGTTCGAGGAGATTACTGTAGGGCAGCGATAAAGGATTGCCACCATAGCCAACCGCAATCCTCCAAGTTCATGCTCCCCCAACGCGAAAAGTCGAGGGCGCGATTTGCATACGGTGCAAACCACGGAAACATTAACTCGTCGCGAGCCCCGACGTTGATACGCGATAAAATTACACCCCGCCCCCCTTCCCACCGAACTTAATTACCAGAAGCATAATTAACGAGCGTGTCTAATGTCTGCCGCGTTGAACACAGCCGCTGGCGATGGGCAGAAGCGTCCGAATTTTGCGAATGCCGCGAAATTTTCAAACTCCTACGTCAAGCTCTAACGGTCTGCCTTCTAGAACGTCGTACGAATTTGCTGGATGGAACTTCTTCGGGGATTAAGAGCACCAGGGTGGAAAGCTCTCGGCTCTAGGTTATAGCAAGTTGCAATCACGTTTCTGGTCCTCCCGCGTCATCGACCATGCTGTAGTTTTACCATGGTATAGACGAGGAAACGGCACTCCTGGTAGGCGAATAGAGTAACACCCCTGATAGATGAGGGAAAAGGGTGGAAGTTCCTGCAAGCATCGTGGCTGGTACTACTATGCAGGCAATTTACAAAATTTCCTCGTTAACGCCATCGATGAATGTCCCTATTAAGTCGACGGGATTACGCAACTCGTGAAACGATTGATTAGTCAAGCCGCGGGGATATTTCGTGAAAAATAACCTCCAGTCCCTCGAAAAGCGCAACGCGTGAATGCATTTCGCGTTAATCACGCGATCAACGGGGGAGTCGTTGAAAATCGAAAATTGGGTCCACGGTCGGTCGTTTGTTGCGCGATGTTTGCTCGTCGAATGGTCGAGAATTGAATCGACAGATACGTACTCAGAGGGTGGATGGGAATGGTAATAACTTCGGTCGCGCGAAAAAATAACAGAACATCCGTCTCGCTGGGAAACTACGCGGCGAGAACGCTGCGAGAATCGATCGACGAACGGCCAATTGGTCTCTAGCATGGAGAGTTTTTACTTCGATTAGGGTCGCCCGTTGAAACGTTGAATTAATTATTTGATCGGACGTGGATGAGTGACTGGTCGCGTGTGACGAACATGATTCGCAATTATTCAACGCGCAGTCGATCATTCGAGGCAATTCATTTTGTAGTGTGAATATCTGGGAAGCAGGTACGCGAAGCGGAGATCGATTTGTCGGTGGAGATTCTTTTCAGATAACGCCTTTTGATACACGCGTGAATCTTCGGACTGTGAGGACAAATCAGTCTCTCAATTAGATTCGATACACATTGGTCATTCATCTTGAATAGTGATGATTGATATATATGTGAAAGACAACGAGATACTGTTTCAAAGTGTTTAATTAACTGAGAACGAATGGATTCGCGCAGTGGATTACTCCTCGAGCAAAACACGCGGATATAACTGAGATAAATTCCGTCTCGGGTTTCTCGTTTGTACAGACTCGTTTGCGCATCCAGTTGCTCATCAATTAATAACTAAGTTGCATCGTAGCTCTGTGTAACAAGGAAATAACTTCCTTCAACAACCTTCGTCTCGTTTGTTTTTTGCATTATGGAGCTTGCAGTTACGCGCGTGATTAAACAATCATCGTAGCCACCTACTTTTCGTGGAATAAAAAAGAAATATCTCAATTCAACCCACTATTGTAAACAATAATATTTTCAACAGAGATTAGTAAAGAAAGCAGCACTCCATTTCACATCTGCATAGGTATGAAACGTCGAAAGTCTAAATTTCCTAAAAACATAACATTCAAAAGGAATAAAAAAAGTTACTTTCATCGAAATAGAAAAAATCTCCATCGACGCAGCAAAGCGAGGGCAACTTTTCCTCTGATCCACAACTGACAGGGATTTTGTACGCGTCCGTTGTCTCCCCTGACGCCCAGCAGTCTGCTTTATCCTCGAGCTGGATCACTGTGGACCAGATTGCGTATATCCCCCGGCCAGAAATCGACCTCTCCAATTTTCGCCCGGCGTTTGTACCAGTGTATGGCATCCAGTCGATCGGGTACGCGTAATTTCCGGTTTGTTAAAGCTGCGGCAACATTTTCGCGAGTGAGTCTCGGCCTAAGCGCGAAACGGCCACCAGCGGGCTTGCACCGGAAAATTAAAGCTCCTCGAATGTTCCGGCCGACGAAAGATGCAAAGGCCGCAACCCAGGCACGCGAACCGCACGGGGAAAAAAAGTTCAAAGGGCGCGTCTTTCGAGGCCGGGCGAGGCCTATTCAATGAGAGGCGCGCGGACCAGAGACGCAAAAACCGGTGGAGAAAGAGCGAGTTTAAGATAAAGCTGCGCAGGGGTATATTATTTCCCTGGTACGGTTCGCAGAAATGGTAAACGAGAAACGACTCTGTCTACCAGGAGTGCCGGGAGCCTTGAATGGCCCGCTTATTTTAGAATTTTAGCCCATTATTTGACGTTGAAACAAGTAGGCGGTGTACCCCGTAGGGTGAACTATCCAGTGAATGGCCGAATTGTTGAATGAGAAGCCCAATAAATGACCGCATACTTTTATTAAGAATTGTACTTATTAATGTTTGTTTAATATTCGTAACTAAAAATATGGGATATTAAAAGTGCAACTACACTCCATTTATATACATATAATAATTTTTAAATTTATAATTGACATTTCTTTGCCTAATGGTCAATCACTGGTATGCGGTCAATTACTGGTTGGTTTACCCTACTCCGAATGCGGCCTATCGCGATGGAAGTTGTTTTTTAGGAGCACCTGGCCGCGAATTTACATCCAGCTTCATTGCGCAACGAGCGATCGTCAAGTGTGTCTCAAAGATACAAATTAGTGTACTACGTAGGTAGCAGAAGCCACTCAAAATTTCTTATCAGACGCGGGATGAATATACATGAATGTTTGCACATATACGTGGGCAGAAAATAATAGATTCGAAGACGTTCCACTTGATGCGTCTTCGTGCCATTAAAGGGAGCTGCATAAATGAAAGGGGACTATAAAGTAGCCCGCACTTGCCTCGGACAGTTTAAGAGTCTCTTGCGACAATAACAGAATTGCATAGAGGCGAAGCGTCGGCTCCAGCGGCAGAGTGTTTCATTATCCCCGTTCGAAGTTTCCGTCGGCCTTGGGGCCGGCCGTATTACGTAGTCTGAAGCCGAGTTTTCATCGGACGCCTGTTTCATTTCCCCAGGAGCGGCCGAGAAAAGCTCGAAGCACGGGGCCGAGGATAAGGCGAACAGCATAATCACGGCCATGAAGGAAAGAATGAAGCAGAGGGAGCGGGAAAAGCCGGAGATCTTCGAGCTGATCCGGTGAGTCCTTCTTACCGTGTCTTTTCCTTCTTTTCTCCTCCTTTTTCTGTCGCAGCACAATCGACGCGCCGGGAAACACCGTCGATCGGCGGTCACGCACGATTTTCCAGGGGATAGCATGTCGATCGACCTCGAATCCATCTGGCAGGATCGACGATCCCACCGTTGCCATTGCTTGCCCCATTCTGTTAGCCGACGTTACCCCCGAATCCTGTCCAGTATTCGATTTCGATTCCAGTCCCGCTTGGTTAGACCTGGCGGGGACACCGTAATTCGCGATACACAAATGGATCGGACGGGTTAGCAGTCGGCAAACGAACACGTACGCCGTACCCTTTGTACAGCGCTGGAAAGTTTTTGCATTTGCATGCATTAGTTACGCCGCGGCCGGGCACCTAAGGCTGGAAAATTCGCGCGCGCGAACACCGGGCTACCGAGTGTGCCGGGACAGTGAGATACGTGGAAATTCAGGTTAGCCGGTCGTCGTAGAATAAAGACCCCGAGAGCCAGCCGTGATCCCCGGCGATTTCACCCTGTGTTCTGCGCAGCGTCTTTTTCCGCGGCACATGACGGTATTGGTAACACGCGAAGGAGGGAAACAAAAGAATTAAAAATATTTCTCCGCAGCGTTTCGAGCTGTGTAAAAAGCGAATGCCTAATGCCCTTTTGTTTCGCGCTACGGTTGCGAAGGGGCAGAAATTATGCTTGGCGAGGCGGGGAATGCGGCTCGAGGTACGTGGAACAATTGGGGTAACTTAGTCTTCCAAGGCAGCGAACGACCACGGGAACAGGGGGAAGTAATTTCGCCGTTGAGAGTGCTTACATTGAGATTCCTAAGAACAAAATTGGGTGAGAGGAATATTTTAGGTAAGACGGACTCACAACGCGGGGCCGGCAATTATTTGAACGTCGAGATTCGAGAATAAATGCACATATTCGTCTTTATCGCAGCGAATAATCGCTTCCAACGATGAAGGAGGCCTGTGTGGAGCCTGGTCACGACGAAACACGCCGGATAGAATGCAAAATCCGAGGAGATCGTTAACGACGAAGCTCGGCGAAAGAAGTGTAAAATCCGGTAGAAACTGAAACATAAGCAAGTAGTAATAACGAGAAAGAACGGCAGGTCGAAGTTTGCTCGTTAAAATTAATAGCCGTCCCCAGGTGCATTTTTATCAGATACAAATGGTCGGGAGATCATTTGCATTTTTATGGCTTTAGGTATACCTGTGGCTATTACGATTATTAATATTATGCTCGAAAGTGGGGGAAGAAGTTCGCGACACTTTCCTTTGGTATTACTGACCTAGTTAGACTCGTGAAACTTCCTAATGTTACTGTAAAGCTGCCCATTCAATGCGTTTCCACTTCGTAGAATGTCATACCCAAAAATTCAATTCAGAGGCGAAACGTCCCATAGATTCGAAACAGTACAGTATTGCTTTGCTATCGATCAATAACGAAACCCTGCCGCGTGCACGGAACAATCTTCAAACCGGTGTTCGGGGCGACATTTACATAGCGCTAAATGATTCTCTGCATTCGGGTTAATTTCACGTATTCGGTAGCAGCAGCGACTGCTTCGGCAGACTTGAAAGCTGAACGCGATCCACGGTCCCGACAATGCAGCGGATTCTAAAGGATTCTAAGTAGAGGCATAATCCTGATTGATCGAACTATCCTTTACAAATCTGCATCAACTCCTTAGCACCGCTGCAAAGATTCGACAGGAAAATGCCTGGTGGATCTTCCGCTCAGGGAACATCCATTTATTTTACGCCCGTCAAGCAGACGCTGCTGCCATAATTCCTGGTCGATAGTGGTTCAAAGGTAAATTACGGGCCACCAGAATAGAATATTAAGCTCTGCAGGTTGAATTACTGCTTTCAGCGAGCATAGGATCAAGGGGCGCGATCAGAAATTAGCGATAAATGTAATATTTTGCCAAGCTTGTCGCGTTGCAAATCTATGAGTGATTCTGATCACGATCGGTGATTAATTTGGTATTTTGAATATACTGTGACGTTTAACGTAAATTCTGCTGAGAAGTCGCATCAATTTGGAGGAGTAAATTCTGCTCTATTGATTTCTTTGCTATCACTTCTTTTTGTTTCAATTATCCTGCTTGTAACTTTTAATAAAGCATTTTGTGTTGCATAAACTTTTACCGGTAGGAGTTTGTTCTACTTTCTCGAGGTGAGTTTTGCTGATTCGTCACGATATCTCGTTTCGTAGACGCAGAATAGTTTCTTAGATGCGCGTTGTATTCATGACGAAGATACATCGTAAGCGACATTCGCGATTCAGCAACGAGTCCTGCATTTTGCACACGTGCAGATGTGCTTTCTTACTTGCAAGAAACAGCCAAAGTTCGCGTTGCAAATAATTTACATCGCTGCAGGTCGTCCCTAGAGATGTATAACATTCTACACTGAGATTCTAGTCCGTGTTTAAACGCGTTCATTCATGTTGTGGTTAGATATCGTGTAATTTATGATGCTTTTTACTTCTGCAGAAGCAGACCTTGATGCTTGTCTAACTGTACCACATTTTACGTACGTCGAGATCGATACAGCTATCACGAGCGAAGTAGTTTTTATTAAAAAAACCAAAACGAAATTTGATATGTTCTGACGCACAATATCCATCAAAATTGTCGATAGATTGTTTCTTTGTTATGTGTTCTCTCAAATTTACGTCACTATCATTTTTCTCAGTGTACATTTTACTTTGATGTAAAGCATCCATGCATTTGCTAATGAATCAATTAACTACCGCGTATCGTTAAAATTTTCCTCTCTTCCATTTTAACGTCCGAATTTTCAACAGTGTAATTAATTTCAATAATGGCAACAGCACGAAATCAGAAGCACGCACGATAATTTAGGGCTTGCTTTGACATCAACGGCGGATTTAAAATGCGTGCTAATGGAAAAGGAATTAGTTTTATCCTGAATAATCGCGGCTAAAATGACACACTTCTTTATCTCCCGATCTAAGCTATTATTCCGCCGGGGCGAAAATGTAGGGTAACGCGTAAAAAAACATCTCGTACCTTCTAGTTTCAAGCGACACTCGTACCTCTTAAACCGGCGCGATAAAAAAATGTGATACATTTACTCGTTAGAGTCCCACGTGGTACGTACGTGTGAAATATTTTACACGCGATAAAGGAGAAATGAGAATAAATACCCGAACGGCCGGTTTAAATTCGCTGGAATTTCGTTAACAAGAAAAGATAGCCACTGCACTTGCGACTAACTTTATTACTACAAGAGCAACGCTTTCACTGATAAACCGAGCCATTACTCTCTCGCATGTTTTATTATTTTAAGCGGTACGTGGGCAAATTGTTTCATTACTCCGAGCAACAGAAGTATCTTCGCCGTTGAAAGTAATCGTTCAAGAGCATATCACTTTCATCGAGAGCATTCCAAATCGAGTCGTTTTTATTTCTATCGTAACTTCGATTCAAAAGGTGGTATCGATTTTTAAAAAATATCCAATGCTCCGAGGAACTCGATCAGCCGTGATACTATGTACTCTGAATTCGTAGGCTCGAATTAAACGTAACAGTAGAACATCGATCAGACTCATTATTGGTTATTAAGTAATCAACGCTCGCGCATAGGTCGGAATTTGCAATTTCCGTGGCTGGCGGCTGGGAAAATCGCATGCTGCTCAAAAGCGCGGAGGTCTGTTTAGCCCGCTGGAAACTTTCCTCGCCTATAAATTCGCCGGGTAATAGTAATGCAATTGATCAGGCTGATAATTCCACCGCGCGCTGTATAATCGATACGGTCGTAATTGTCTTCACACGTTGAGCGATTATCAGAGATGCAGCTGCCTTCCAGCGGACTATTACTGACGGTCCAACGCTCATTAGTCGAGATTCCCTAATTACACGACACTGAGCTGAATTAATTAACGTTATAGCGTAATCTGTGTTGATAGACGTGATTCTTAACAGAAGATCAAATTCAACGACTTCGGAACAGCATCTTGTAGATTTCAGATTAATCCAATCAGAACAGCTGACTTTATAAGAAACAGTTTGAACGACGTTTCTCTCGAGCATTCAACGACACGTCAATTTTATTCGAGCACCACCTTCGATATCATTTAGCATTGCTCGTTGTATTTCCATCGTAAAGGTTGAAAGTATCGAGATATCGCTCGTCCAAGCTTCGAGCGCGATCTCGAATCTCGATAAAAGCTACTAAGTGGTCGGGCTACAGATTAAGGGGGATCAGGGTTAATTAATATTGCCTCGTCGTTCGAGAGATCGCCCGGTTGTCCGACCTGGTATCGCGAACGGAACATCAAATGAATATCGATCAGTAGTCTAGCGTGTACCGTTTGTTTCATTATAGGAACGCTCGATACTTTTTCACCAAGCAATAAATTAATGCAACAGCTCCGCGATCGTTAGAACGAATGCCTGGGATCACGCTCGAAATTATAGCGACTCCTAGTGTCTCTACCCTTTCCTCCAAGCTTAGATCAACGTCACTAGAAACGTAGAAGATATTCTACGTAAATTTGCCCAAAGCACCATGTGACTTTGCCACAGAGTAATTAATATACAGCGATCCACGTACCTCGCGCAAGCCGCACCGAAACCTCGTCGAAAATTTCTCCCCTCGCGCACCGTTCGCCCGAACATCAAAGAGTATCGTTAGGCGACCCTCGAAGTGATCGCAGACCGTGGAAAGCGAAATGGAAGAACCGTGCTCAGCAGCTCGGTTCGGTGTACAACGGGACAATACGATCGGATAGCGATCTCTTTGACAGCGAAACGAACGGATGAAGGGGGCAAAGCAATGGCGACTGCTCGCACCGCGGTAAAAAGGTAGACGGGGGATGAACGGGTAACGTGGGTAACGATCCGAAAATCTTCTACCTCGCGCGGAGCCCGGGTCTCGCCTTCGCCGGGGAGGTGAAAAATAATCGGCAGCGTCTAGGCGCATCCCAGATCGAATAACGACAGAGTGTGTTTTGGTACGCTGCCATCGAGCAATCAACGCCCTCGCCATAGGGCCCGGTCGATTACCAAGCGCGTTAATTACAAGGGCGTGTGTCCACAACGCTTGCAAAATATTCGTCAATGAACTATCGGGGTAGCTGCGGCGCGTGCTGACGAGCAACGCGGCGCCGCCCTTGATTTATGTGGGACCGCGACGAGATATCGGCTTTTCGATAAACAGGGTTATTCATCAGCCGAGGAATTACGGAGGGCAAATTTTCGGCGGTGGCCCCGCGGGATAAATTGCAGCCTGCCCGCTGTCTCTTTAAACGTCGCGCGCGCTGAGTTATTTCTACTTGACGAGAAATCGAACGTCCGTCGAGGAAAGCGCGAGGGAAGGGTGCAGTACGTTACTCCCCCGCCTGCCCGTTTCAATTCGGTCGCCGAAATTTCGGGATCCGTTAGGCTGAACTGTTGGGCGTTGTGATTATACTCTGATCACCGGATCTTCGACCTGCCAGATGGAAGTTTAGAACGATGTTTCGTGGGGATGTGCACTGAGAGTCGCGTGCAATGTAAGCGAGTTGTAAGGGCTGTTTGCGGGCCAGGATGATTAGAAGCTGCTTTGAAATTTGCCATCTGGGTATAACGGGTGAACGGTGCCTTGTTACAAGACATCCAAGATTTCGAGACGGTTTTAATGAACACTGCATATCGATCTGCCTGCATTCGCGGGAGACGGTTCGTGATAAGAATTATGAATTAAAGGTAGTATCTCTGTGGTTGGAGGCGTAACGGTGACGGGAAGGTGGCCTTCGTATTTAAAGTAGAACGTTATACTTATCTTTATACCGTCGAAGTTATATCTAATTCAGCAAGCTGACACAAACGCCTCGAATCAGCCATTCTGATCTCGGAAAGACATGCACGGCAGTATTTTAAACGACTTCCAGGTCACATGCAACGTTTCAACTTAAAAATACGGAATCCCGTTTAAAAAGAGGGGACGAAATTACCCCTCGAATCACCCGCCCGTGTCCCATTACGAATGAACTATTTCCAAGCATTTCGAGCGAACAGAGGTGGCAAAAAGATTCGTTTACAGTCCCGGAGGCATTATCGACAGCGAGAATAGAAACTAGGTGGCCCGCCAGCAACCCTTCGCTCACAGGACTGCCCCGCGACGCAATTACGGGGGTCGAGAGAGGCGTGTCACGTTGTGCGCGGCTCTCTGATCGCGAAAGAAACGGGAAAGTGGGCAAGAAAGAGGGCTAGGGGGGAACGGATGTAGAGTCAAAACGAGCGTGTAATGGCGCGCCCGCGAGGAGCGCGTTCCGAGGGACGCGAGTGTAGCTATGAAAGAGAGGAAACAGGTAGGACGAGATATCTAGGCTTTTGGCGCAGCTCATGTGAAAGAAAGTCTCGTCGGAGTTTAGGTCAGTCTTCGGGATCGGCGAGGACGCACATACGGGTCACATGACGTCGGTGAAGCAGTCGGTTCTGGACGGTACCAGCAAGTGGTCGGCGAAGATCGCCATTACAGGTTTGTGGCCAGCTCGTTGTGCCCATCGGCCGTGGCCGGTTATGCAACCCCCCCGTGCAACGAAACGATGAAACGTGCAGCGCTCGATTTAACGTCTGTCTGTCTATAATACGATACATACGTATGTGTACCACCTATGTGCCTAAGTGTATATATTGTTTCTATCATTTCTCTTATGCGGAACCGCGCGAGCCCCCTTTTGTTCTATTTCCCCGAACCGCCAACCCCCGAATCCCCTTCACGTTCCACGTCCAACCGTTATACTTTAACTTCTTGCCTCTCATTGTTTCTTTACTGCGATCGTTTATTATTTCATCATACCGGGTCTGACGCTCTGCCGGCTGCTGCTGTGTTGTACTGTCACACTGTGATATCTATTATTATATACATATTATATATATATACTATATATATATATATATATTATATATTGTATAGCGAATTGGCTGTACCGTCTGTTGGAATGCACCCGTTCCTCGCATATGTGTGCATAGAGCTGCGCGCGGTTAGAAGAGTCCTGGAACGGGCGTCACGGGCCGTGGACAATCTTCTCCGAGCGCCTATCGGCCAGCCTCCCCTTATCTCGTCAAACATTTTTCGTTCCTTTAACTTTTATTTCGCTCCGTACTGCTCTGGCTTCTCTACGTTTCTCGCTCTGCGGCTGTTCTTCGTCTTTCACACTATCTGTCTTCTATCTGCTCTGTGTGCTCTGTTTTCTATCTTTCTCTCTCCCTCTTTCTCTCTCTCTCTCTCTCTCTCTCTCTGTGTGTATTTCTCTTTCTCTCTCCCTCTCTGGTGCTGAACGCTGGTTATAGGGGAGAACGGCCACTGGGCAGGGAGGAAATTGTCCTAACCGTGACGCTTCGGCCAGAATGCTACGTCTACCGACGGCGCGTATGTAGATTGCACTGTTCGCATCGGTGTGTGCCTCGCTACGCCGAAGTAATCTGAAGTCTCGCGGCAGTGTCGGGTGTAAAGCGACGGTGTGTGTAGAGAGATTACGATTGCACGCGGTAATGGTAACGATGAGAACGATGCACTCGCGCTGTATGCCGTGCTGATGAACGGGGTAGAGCAAGGCATTCGTTTCCTCTCGGGGCGACCGGTAACTAGCGCTGTTTTACGTGACGTAGCATTATAGTCGTGGGAGAGAGTAGTGGTAGAGAGGTCACGGGGATCCGAAACACCAGCAAATACACACACGGCAGCAGATCGATCTCGATGGGATAGATGGGGTGCCCCGTGACGAGTGGCGGAATTGGGCAGTAGGCTCGCTCCTCGCTAGCAAATAAATGGAAAATCGGTACGGCGGAACGTGGCGACGCGAGATCTTATTTAACCGAATGGACTCGTCCCACTTTCCGTCCGCGCTACAGATTTTCGATTTATCCGGCGCCACTCGTCACGGTGGCGCGCGCATCTGTGTTAAAAAAAAAACAGAACAATTCAAAATCCAGGCACAGCATTCAAAGAATACTCTATACACACGGCGGCGATATCCTACAGAGCAACATATTTTACATACAACGGAGTCACACCTACGATGTGACGAACGGGTGCATACTTTTCACACTTCATCACCTCTGAACACAACCCAGACCCGTGCATCCTACCCAATTACTCTGCCACCTCCGTCGCACATCGTCTACACAGGCGCGCCGGCCACCCGTACACCCGTGTCGTTGTTCTATACGTGTCACCTTCCATAATTTACATTCGTCTCCGGCTGCAACGATACATCGCGGTCCATTAGCGCGCGGCATTAATTGGACATTTCCAGGCCGTTCTCGCCGCCTCACCTCGTTCGAACCCACCATCGCTCATGCCCATTTTCGTCTTTCGGTTTCGGCCATGGTAATTTCACGGCACCAGCTCCCGCGTCGATACGTTTCCAACGGAACCGACGGCATCCTCCCCCGTGATCCGCAATTCAGCAGACACGAGGGACGTCGCGATGTGGGCGAGAAGAGGGGAATACCATCTCGGAAGGAGCGATACCGTGGAACAGTAGCCCCCAGCATTCTGATTCTTCAAGAGTTCCTTCACGCCCCGCCTACGTGTCTTCATCGTGATCGTTTAGAACCTTCACTCACCCTTCCCCACTCCCCTCGATAGAATGTAAATGTCGTAATTTTGGATCGATGGCGCAGAAGGTTCGTATGCGAAATTTCGTACGAAACGAAGAAGAGGCTGGCTATTGCCGTCCAAACTGATTCCCATTCAGATTCTACATGCCTCGGCTACCAATAAGGGGAAATCGTTTGCAACGATTTCTGGTATTAATTCGGCACAACCCTCTACACGATATTGTACATAATTAATGGTACACCTAGTAGTACACAATGTACCGCGCGTAACGTTCTCCATTCCTCAACGACTCCGTTTATAAAGGTCGATCGTGAAAGCACCGTCCAATCCGCAGGTACAAACTGCCGCGATAAGCCCCTATACGTCACCGGGCGTCGCAGATTGCAGATCAGTGATAAAAAGGGGAGCGTTACTCATCGAGCGATCAAACGATCTCGATTAGGAAACACGAGCCACAGATCGTCCTACTATCCTGGATCGTTGTAATTACGGGGCTTGGGGCTAAAGGGACCTTTTAGTCGTTAGACCTCGATCAATTTGCGTTAAACCATCCCGCTAGGTGTACTCTTACACGTGTACTCGCGCTAGATGATCTAGTGCCCGCAAGTTCCATCAACCAACCGGTACGATCATCTGATCGAACGATCAGCATCGATCGCTAACCTTCATCGCGACCTTCCCTCGACATCTTACTTCATGCATCGATAAGACGTAGACCGCTAGAGACCAGAGAAAGTTCGATCATCGCTAACAGCCCTCAGCATCGCTAGAAACAGCCACGACCAATCGTATCCGACCACAGTTCGTCGAAATTGGAAACAAACTCGAAGTCAGTCCTGAAATTGGCCAAAAACTGGAACGTCACGGAGTGGAGGTAGTTAAGAGTGCACGCGCACATGTCAGTTCCGGTATAGTTCAGTGGCGTCAGTGCGAGTGGTAGGAAATATCGTTGCCCCGTTTTGAATTCACACTTATTCGTCTCAGTTTGCCGATACTGAGGCAAAGAGACCGTTGACACGGACGCCGCTGAACCGTCACGGAACTCGCATGTGTGCGTAGACATCAAAAGAGCTTTCTTTCGCTGAATCGTTGGTATCGTCGCCTGTGCTTCGTCCCAGCCGGGCACGCGTGCAGTCGGCTGTCGTGCGGTTGTCCATCACGCCAAGTGGCTCACCCTCTGCTCCGGAGGAATTCAATCGAAAGTCGATTAAGGTCACACGGCAACTTGTTGTGGCTCCGTTGGTATATCACCCCAGCCATTGTCAAAGCTAAGCCGTGCTGGATCGTGAGCCAGCGCCTAACCAGCGTCCTCGATGTTGCGGCAACGTATACCGAAAGCGATGCGCCAGCCAGTCGTGATGCATGGCAGGGTTTGTCGCACGCAAGGCCGTCGAAATTCCGTTATCGATCATCTATTAGCTCTTTCATAGATTCCTACGTCCACTGCGTTCGTGATCGTTCATCATTCGAAGCGTGTAATGGGATTGCATCGAAGGTTGAATAGGTTTTTTTAAAGAAATGACCAAGGTTCAGATTTAGGAGGAGCTTCTTCAGGCTAGGACGTAGAAGGGACGGTATCCTAAAGAATATCTAGAAAGTGGATGCTTCTGTTGATCTGCCGAGGTAAAGACACCCGGCGCAGTTCTTATTCGGTGCATTAGACGCGACAGAGTTCATCCAGCACCACGGAGCATGTCTCCCAAGGTTCACAGCCGCTCGAGCGAAACGCGTAAAGTTTCCCGGGTATCTGTAACATCCAAGTTCTTCCTGCAAGCTTTTCGGACGCAATATCTGTCCGGGAGACTCGGTGGAAATTGTAATTCACGAAACTGTCCTCGTACGTCCCACGGAACCCAGCGTCCCTTGGACTACTTCCGTTCGTACGACCCGTTAACTTGTCGCAGCCAAAACCGGTGATGGAAGAAACGAATTACATTCGTACGTTCCGTGCCATGTTCGTGACTGTCGCTGAAAAAAACTGACCTACATGTTTCGGGTGCAGTTGGAGCGAGAAAAAGGCGGTGCCCGGTTGAGTCAATCTTGTTACGTGGTTTTTCTGCGTCGAAGTGACCTAGGTTTCGATCCAGCAACTCGTAAGAATGTAATTAAGGGATGTTCCTTTCTAGCGTTGCTCTTGCATTAGCAGTCTCCTAAAAATCAAAGAACAGCGGTGCTATCCCTCGCAGAAGATGCCTCGTCGATTGCTCCGATTTATCTGTCGCTGATCCTCTTGATCAACTTGTCCGCAGAAAGGCGCTACTTTCGCCAACTTGCAGTCATTCTAGGGCACAGCCGGAGGGCTCGAGGTTGGCAATGAGCCATAGCCACGGAGCAACAAGTTTTCTTATTTCGGTCTGACAAGCAGAGGGGGGCTGAACGAAGCGATGCTAATTCTATCGCGGCGAGGATTAACAGGTGGCGTGAGGATTACACGCGAGGGTGGTAGTTGGAGTTCGATGCGCCGCCATCGACCGAGCTTCCAAGTGCATCCAGAACAGCAGTGTAGAATATGCAAAGCAACGGGACGTGCAGATTAACTCCGCCGAATGAACCGCTGCTGGCACGACGTTGAATTCAAAGGGAATTGGTATGGCGACAATGCTGGCGGATCATCCCACGGTCGGTTGCTCCACCGTGGATTCGAACGTAAGGCCGAGCAAGGAAGGGTCGCCACGACTTCGCTTCAAATATTTGTCACGGCCGCTTCCATTCATCTTGACGTGCGAGCGTCTCATTTTCCAGGAAACGCCGCCCCCACGCTCGCCCGAGACTCCAGTTTCGTCGAGCTTTTCGAGCTCGCGAGTGTTCGTGCGCTCGCGGGAGCTCGCGTTACCCGGCAATACACGTTGCCTCCAGGAAGATGCTCTCACATTATTTGCCGCGCAATTTTTAGCGTCGGACGTGGGTTCTGTCCCTGAGTCCACCCAGAAACGTCCTCGTCGCGGACGCTCGACATTCTTCCATCGCAACCCTCGTTCTCGTCCAAAGCCACGAGCTGATACAATTCTGTGCTCTGTCGTTTTCATCCCTCCCACGTTCCCCGCGGACAAGCCAACGATTCATCGGTAACCATCCACCGGTCCGCACGCGTGTGTCCGTTCACCGACGAATTCACCCCGCTGGCGCAACCCCTCTGGCAAGGCAGCGCGCGATCGCTGACGAGGGAAAGGGCGGCTGTCCTCCAGTGCGCGATCACCACGCGGCGAAATGACCGAGCGATTACAGAGGACGCTTCGCTTTCGCGATTGCGTGGAGTCATTTGGCCGAGTAATCAGCCTGCCACCCTAACACATCATCCCTCGCTAATCCGCGCTGAGGCGCTACCGCTGCTGGACGACGTTCAATGACTTTCGACGAACTCCGCCACGAGACAGTCCTACCACGTCCTTCGGTGGCCTCGGTATGGTACCCCCGCGTAGTTGAACGAGCTGCTGCCACTGGCTTGGAGTTTTCACGATTTAGAGCGATCGAGGAGGATCGAGGGTTTCGGTACGAGAGGTTGTCGAAGGACGATCCGATGACGAGGACATTGTCTTGTTTTCAGCACGACGTTTACAGTCGACCCGGACACGCACATAGACAGCCTCGAGCAGGCTGAACAGATCGTCCTTGAGGGTACCAGCAAGTGGTCCTGCAAGATCGCCATCACAGGTGACACGATACTGATACCTTAGACAGTTAAGAGTTTCTCCACCACGTGGCCGACCGTGCCGTGAACGAGCACGGGCCCTCCGCCCAATCAAATGTCATTATACACGCGGACACACGCTTTTTTGGTACGCGGGACCACGGAGCAGACTCTGCCGTGGCAACCGGATAACCTGGATGAGCCGTTGCCGTTGTTGCTCGGCACTTGTCGGACCTTTCCTTCCTTCCCTGTTGCTGTCTCCCTTTTTTTGTGTATCTAACTTCACACCCACAGTGTTTCTAACTTACCACACTGTTTTCACATTCGATTTGGAGTCCTCCTGGAAGAATCAAACACGAAGATCACTATTATCTACACATTTTACAATCAGAACCCTTGCAGTCTAAGTTTCTTGACCTGTTAAATTCATTCCTCACCGCGTCCAGCGATTCCTGCGACTTCTTTAACGACAGCTGCCGAACACCCGCGCCAACCAGAGGCCTCCACGTATCCCGGCCAAAAAGGAGTCGAAGTTTTTCTATCCATTAAGGCACGAACTCACGTCTCGGAAGGTTTCATGTCTTTCTGCGCACGATTTTCGATCAGATCAGACGGAAAACTCTCGGCCACGAGCAGCGAACCGTATCGATCGCGATGTATTGGGCCTGATGGCCTAACTCGTGTACTCTGCATCCGAACGGGCGCGAAACTTTGGGAAACTATCCCTCAGCACGAGCAATTTGCAGGGAAAACTTCGGAGATCGATGAGACATTTACCGGTATTGGTCGTCGTGCGATTCTCCTACCAACTTGGGACACTTCTCGATTGTTTTCCAACCCCGCGGTACCGCCGTTCGTTCTCGTTAAGGGGGTTGCAACGCGGTGTATACCTAGTCGAAGTATAATTCCACTGGGAAAACAAAAAGCATACGGCGCTGGAAAGTTTGTTTTTAACTATTTAAAGTACAAATAGTGCGCTGGGAAAATCCAGGCATCGTTTACGCTTGTAAACAGTGTAAACTGTACTTTTCGCATTAATCGTTCGAATAAATAGAAATGACTTCGCATCGATATGCGAGAGCAATTTTTTGCTTTAATTTTTCGTAACAACAGGGAGAAAAATAGGAAGGCACAGTGCATGGGTACAAGAGAAATGGTTCCGTGGAAAATGCAGAGATATATATGCATATGACATCTCGCTGAATGAAATCCATTTTCGGGTTGCAAAACGGCCGACCAAAAAAGCCACGGCGGGCGGCGTGAACCTGTGTTTGCACAGTTCGATTATCGTCCTGCGTGTGTAAAGGCCGTGTTCTATGGAATGGCAAACGCCAAAAATGGCTTTATTTTCTCGTGCCTCGGGCGGCGGCGAAAATTCACTACAGGGGGAATTATTAACGCATCGGAGCATTGATATGCGAAGCTGATTTTGGGAAAAGGATTATCTGGACAAAGGAAAATTGGTGAAATGAAAATATCATAAAACATGATCTCATAAAGACACGGAAGTAATTTGGATATACCTAAAACAATCATTTGCAGAATTATCACGATACAGGAAGAAATACGTGGATACGATTCAAGAGAAAATCAAAGAAAATAGTTATCAGGAGAGTCAGAAGGGAAAAACCACGGGAAAGGAATTTTGGTGAAAGTGCAAACGTGATAGCGGCTTGTATGGTTTATTATACACAAAAAAACACATCTCTAAAACAGGGTTTCATTTTCCTTCGGATTAACTCAATACGAAGCAATTCCCTTCGCCAAAATGATTGGGAAAAATAGAAATATTGATGGACCCTGTTCACTCTTTCCATGTATAAGTAATATAAAAAATAAATAAAGTAGAGAAAGAGTGGGAATCTGTTATTTGAAAATGGTATATTTACAGTACTCTGGAGACGATTAATGAGAAAAATATAAAAAAGAATTCATTGCCACAGCTAAAAAAGAATTGATTGAACTTCGCAGAGTATCACAAAAAAATCAACAATCTCCACTACCTATTCAAATGCGTATCGAAATCACCAATATCAATTCCCCAATACACGACAGCTTCTAACACAAATACTGAGTCGCTCGAAAATCGTCGGACATCGAATCTTCATCGGTACGAGACTTTCCATTGAAAAAGTCGATATCCCATTGACGAGAGCACTCGTAGCTCCTCGGCCCACCCGAACGTTCCATTGACCCAGCCCGAAAGTTTGAACGTCAGAAAGATTGCGCCGACGTTGCACGTACAGCGAGGAACAGTCTGGGACTTACACGATTCAGACACGTGGATGAGGCCTGTCGATTAATCGCAAACCAAGCACGATCGGACGCCTGTAAATGGATGGGAGTTTTAGCGAGGCTCGACTGAATCCACCGACGAATCGTCCGGACGAGAGAGGCTCGGTGCAAGGCTTGCGTCCGCCCCGAAACGATCGATAGTTCAACGTACAGGGAAGTGCAGCGGGTGCAGCTCACACGTGCAATCCTTGCAACCCGTACACCTTGCTCAGGTGTGTGCACCCGTGTCGGCGATGCAGCCTTACCTTGTCGACCACCATCGTCACCCTCGTCCGTCCGATTCCGCGAAATCTGATCGAGACGAATTCGCGCCCGTCTAATTGGTCGTCTTCTCGACGCCAGAACGGGGGAGAATCGATAGGCACGGAACACCGCTGCGCCATTCACCTCGACTCCTGACCACCTTTCGACGCGACTTCAATGTAGAACCAAATCCAGTGTTCTCGTTATAAAAGTTTCGGCTGTCCTAATTGAATCAAAAGGACCAAGTAGAAAGGGAAGAATGATGGATGAATATTAATTTGTACAGTGCTAGGGCACCCCTTCGAGTATTCTTTCTAGGAAAGAGTTATGGCCTTTATATGCCTCGCGCCAGGACACCTCAGAAATACGTTCCTCTATAAGATTCACGATCCAGAGGCAGAAGTGAAACGGTCTCTGCAACAAAACGGACGTGGCGCAACGCCCGAGGATCCCGACAGATTCTCGAAACACCCTCGGTAGCTGGTGCAAGCTGCAACGACGTCGACGGCGGGGGTGGGACAGACTGTTGGGAATTCGGGAAAAATTCGATTTCCTGCCGCGCTATTCCCGCGAGGACTAGCGACGAGCGAAATCCGCGAGCGTAGTCGCTCCGTCTGCAGCGCAACTCTCGAATTTACGGCTGCGAATATGCACGTCAAAGAGGAGAACTCTTTACGCGACGCGTGAAAGAATTGCCACCATTGCCATCGACTTCCCGGCGAAGGATAAACCAGTTTCGCCATCGAAGGAACAGTCAAATGAAATTTACTAATTCAATTTTCCCGTGCACGTAGACACTTTGGCCTTGACACGCTCGGCGTGCCTGAAGAGGAGTTGAGGCGAAGAGATGTTAGAATTCATATTCAAGATCCTATCAGTTTCTACAATCCACATTCTCGATAAGAGAAATGTTGACACACCGTTAGGTATCTTTTACCTTACACGATACACTCAACTGTTAATTGCATTTCGTTTGGACGCCTCGATATTACGTCGACAGGCGAACGAAAGTGCCCAGAATGAGAACTTCGGTTTCGTTTCCCTCGATTCCCAGAACAGAGTAGTGGAGAAACACGACAAAGAGGAAAGGAAATGGCTGCAGAATGGAACCTGTCCGCTGCTCGCTCGCACGCCTTGAAATAAGAGGAAAAGTACAGAGGAAACAGCGAGAGTAAACGTAGCATTCGTGCCACGGCGAGCTCCACTTCTGCAGGTTGTGATCTCGTGTTACGATAAGTTCCTTTCATTGAACTGAGGGAGTCAAAGTGGACGCAGAATTTTAATTCGTTTTGGAAGGTCAGGTTGCACGAGTTGCTTCGATTGCGACTGCTACGTACCGCTAATTCGTTTTAATTATTCTGTTTCAAATATTTGCTGGTACTGAACGTCCAGTAGTTCCGTGCGTTTGGCGGTTGCAGTGAAGGGAGGGCACAGGTATTTTCGCAGCGGAGAAAGCAACGTCGTGTTCCACATATTAAGGGGAGAAGACCGTATAAACGGCTCATTTTTGTCCCTATCAATTTTTAGGAATTTTTTGCAAAGATAGGGGTCCTTAGGTTTTAATTTTCAATCCAGCTTTTCTAAAATCTATTGGATTATCAGAATTGGGGAGAATTGAGAACAGGATCTGCTGAAGGAAGGGGAGTGTGTCGCTAAATACGCAGATGATGCCAGCGGGAAAAGTTTTTGCATCGAAGAAAATGAGCGATGCCCGACATTCCGTGGCTTCGACACGACTGAAAGAGTCGGGGCGGGGAAATGCAACCGCGAAGGGGGCGCAGAAGACGGGAAAAGGTAGTGAAGAAGATAAGTAAATAGGGCAAGTCCGAAAGAAAAAGGAGGAAACGGAAGGAGGGCGCCTAGCATTAGGCAACTTTTCCTTGTCCCTAAGTTCCTCGTATACTTTTGCTCCATTCAGAGTCTCGGGGCGCGTGCACAGGGCCAGAGTGAGCTCAAATAAAAAGTAACGGGAGAAGAAACGAGCATTTACTGAAAGGCAGCAGCAAGACCAATAAACAGGGTGCGGCTGATGCGAAATATCTCGTGCGCTGGGGAGAGATTTATCAAGGATTCACAGTTCGTTAAGCAAAGGAATGATTTTCTCTAGCTTTTTAGCCAGTATCGAGTTGGAGCTCGATTTGAAGGGACACTGAAAGGGGATGGGGAACGAAAGTCTCGACGAGGAGAAATCTTTATAAGCGAATGTTAATTGCTGCTTCTTAGAAAAAGTAAACGAAGACCTGATCGATGCAGAAGCTGTTTAATTCCATGGCTCCACGTTGCCGAAGGGTGAATTCCTTCCGACGAGTTTCTCGGTTAAACTCCTCTGGACTTTTTGATTCATTTCGATGCAGACAATAACACGAAACTTATGATCGATCATAATTTTTCAACTGTAATTCTCGACCAAAATTCTTGAAGCTGGGAACATGAAAGCTTGATTGAAGTGAAATAGACTACCACGGCGACCTGCATAATTGACAGGATCTCGAGGTTCCTTCTCTGTGAGCGACGAGCATTCTAAGCCTCTTACGTGTCAAGGTACGGTACACACAAGTAGCAAAACGGGAATTCTTCGTTAGGCGAAGTAAGAACAGCCGGGGAAAGCGCGCGGTGGTAAATAAAAACTTCCCATCCTCCGTTTCCGTGTACAGTGTGGACAAATGGAATTGGCAATTAAGTCGAGGACGTCGTTGCGCGATGGCTTAATTAACGGGTTAAATTGTGACTGAGACTTCTTTCCCCATTCCCCTGCTTCCCTTCCCCAGCCCGTTTTCAGCAGTCGTCGCGACGGAATTGAAACGAGACAATTAATACCTGTGGAATAGGGAAGGAATGGAAGGTATAAGGCTGCCGGTACCGAGGACCAGCACGGTGGGGGCTAATAAAAATTCGGAACGACTCGCAATGGCGCCGGAAAGGGCATTAAACAGGCATCAAAGAGAACGCCAATCTATTCGACGATCACCATCGCCACGGACCGATTACGGCAATTAAAGCGTTTCTGACAGCGAAGGAGGGAGAGAAGCAGCGAAGATGAGATAAAGGAGCGAGGCCCCTGGCAGGGGGACGATCATTAGAGTAATTGCTGCCTCGTCACGAAGCGGGTCAACAGTTTTTCCTCTTTTCTGGTCGCCGGTCTGCGCGCCGCTGAACGTCAGCCGCGACCAAAACTCCGTCGATGAAAACTTCGAGGCACGAGGCCCGCCACGGGGGCACGTGGAAATCGACGAGGCGGAAGGGCGTGTCGTCCAAAGCCGTGAAACGTGGCGGGCATTTCGCCCCCGTTGGTGGAACTCCGCGGGAAAGAGAGACCGGGGACGTAAAGACGAGTCGAGTGGATGCAGAGATGAGAGTAGTGGGTGCGGAAGGAAGATAAGGGAACTAATGGCTGCGAGTATGAGGGGCGCAGAAAAGGGTAAGGGGTAAATTGGGAATAAGGGATTGGAGGGGTAGAGAAAATGAAGGAAAACAAGAAAGGGGGAAGAAGAAGGGCGGTAGAGGTACATACAAAAGCGAGTGAAGATTGAAGCGCTCCGTTTCGCAAAGAGAAGTTGGCCTTCAGCCACCTAAGTAAGGAGTACCATACAATACCGTTGAAACTCTACACTCTGAATACGGTTCTAGGATAAAAGAAAGGAGCTGAATCGAGTAGAACCGGTACAGAAAAGAAACGATAGAAGTTGCGAGGACGTTGGGGGACAAGTAAACGCTGGAAAGCTTGAAAGTCGGAATAGAATGCAGTTCGATTCGAATGAGGGAAACAGAATGAAGGGGAGAACAAAGAGCTACTTGCATTGGGAAATAAGTAAGTAGGTAAATATCTAAGAAATGAAAATAGAATTGAAGGAAACTGAAGGCTGCCGCGGGAGGGCTGGCGTTCCTTGGAAATTCCTTCCTCGGCAAATATCAACCGCCCCAGAATTCGCAGCAGTAAATTCTTCACCCTTCGCTTAAATCGGGCGGAAATTTCGAATAGGCCCGCATCAAGGAAAACTGGGATAGCCAACGACGGCGAATCCAAATGGAAGGGTCGAGTGGGGTGGTATCTGGGTGAGAGGATGGCACGGTAACAGTCGGCGTTACTTCCGCTTCCGCTCCAGTAATCAAATCTCTTGACTCAGTGGGCGCAAATTAAAATCGCTGCAACCCGACCAACCAACTGAGAGCCCCACCTGGCCTGGTAGGATCTCGAATATCCAAGGAGGGCCGCAAAAACGGCACGATCAAGTGGAGAGGCGGAATTAAAGCGCAGTTTTATTAAGGAAAAACGGAAAGCGCACCGAAAGGTAACGATGATGAAACTTCGCCTGAACGAAATCGGCTCGGGACGACAGCGGGGAGGTTCAAATACGAGATCAACATAGAAATACGAGATGAAACATTCCCGCAAGGTATCTCGATAGCCACACATCGAAATTCGAGGGATGTCCTCGTAGCCTGAAACGTTTTTCAGATCAGTTTCTCGGCAGCACCGTTGGAATGGGTATTAAAGTAACGACTGTGTTTGCGATACTTATAATTCAATATTGAAAACGTACGTTATGCGCGAGACAATGTTTGTTAACCAACGGGACGCGGTGTGTTTGTACGAAAAACACGTCCGTCCGAATCAGTCGGACCCCGAGCAACGGCTAACGAATCGTTCTCATGCGAACCGCATAAATTCAACCCCCTGTTTATTCGGCCGAGTTATTTCGTTTGTCTTCGGACCACCGCCCGGTGTCATGTAAATAAGATAATACGCGTGACGACGGCAGCAAACTAAAATGGCAGAGTACACGAGACACAGCGTAAAATCGATGCCGGTATGGTAAATATGTATCTGTACAATGGAGCCGCAAAGGATGCGGGTTACAGATATTGCTGAAGTTTATTCGTCTGGATAGTCATCGATTGCTAACGTTTCATGATACTCGAGAGATTCGGTAATAAAATTGAAAGAGCTGTGCTCTCAGCACGAAGCAAGTGTTTGTCGTAAAAACATCATCGTTATATAAGAAGATTGGGTGATCTAGTAGGTTTTCTAAGCGGAGACCGGGGAAGGACACTTAATGGTTAATTGGAAGAGGTTTGTGCCTGATCTGATCCCACTTTTACAATTTTTCTTGAATTATATTCTTGGAATTGAAGATGCGCGGCATACTATAGAAAATCCGAAAGAACAGGTGGACGAATTGATAACTATTCATTCAAGACTGAACACAATCAGTGATTCATTGTATATTTCATTCGATAACATTCCGACTTGCTTAGTATCTCGTTTTTCGATAGCGAATAGAAACTATCTTCTTTCTTCTACTTAGACTTCCATCTAGACTTTAGATATCTAACTATAGTTTACTACTATACTCTCCTCCGTTACTTTCGTAATGAAGATATACCCAAGGATGCGCCAACGAAGTTCGGAGTCAGGCCGTGCTCGTTGAAACTGAGAAGTAAAGCGTTAAGAAATGGGAATTTTTAAACTGTGGTCAGCGGAAACGTAAAGTCAGGTTCGGGAAGAAAAATACGATCGTAGGAACAGCCTCACATTTGGGTTCGTTTCAGCGCCACAATAGGCACTTACTCCAAAGCCTCTAAATCAAACCAAAACCAATGAAAACTTATTGTTTCTTCAACCAGTATTACTCTCTATTGTTAACCGAAGCGTCCAGGTGCAATCCGTATCGTTATATCCCGAATTTCACTCGTATTACACTCAGCTTCATCAAGATATCGAGACGCATTAACGCTCCCGTTACCCGCTTATACACCATGAATTGATCAGCCGATTAATTATCCTTGGTGCACCCTCTGCAACACCAGTGCAAATACGGTACACAATACTACACGAACCTGACTGACACCTGGAAGCTTCGACCTATAAACCGTTCGACCACAATTCCCATCAGTTTCCTCGGGCACCGCCCGACTCGGAAGTCGTTGATACTTACTACTGGCGCGCGGCAAAATCACGGCGCCGGCGAAAACGGAGCGACTCCTCAAGCGAAGATAACACGAAATTGCATAACAAACGTTTCCACGCAGCCTTTCGTTTTCGGGCAACGCGGCTTCGAGGATTCGTGAAATCGGTTCTCCGCTTAGATACGACCTGCCACGGTCTCATCTAATTTGCGCGCGTCGCCCTTCCCAAGTCCCGTTTCCTGAAAACTAGCCCCCGCGCGCGAAACACTCGTCCTGCAACTTCGTTCCCATCGTCGCTAAGGAAAGTTTAGCTCGCCGCGTTCCCTTGAGCCGCGATTTTCACCGCAGCCAGTGCTCCCGTATCTTCCCATACGATTAACCCGTAGCGAGTTCTAGAGTACTTTTCTCTATCCCCCCCCGTAGAGTATCGATTTAGAGGAGGACGCTCCTTAGGCCACCCTCCGTTAGTTGCCCTTCGGGTGAACCGCTGCCACGCGAGTTTAGCCGCGTGATTGCGTATCCAGACCGTTCGTTCGTTCTGCCAGGCGAAGGAACGGCAGACGACGCCGTATTATAACGATCCACGCGGGGACGCGCGGAATTGTATCGGACGCGGCCCGATTAGCCGCGAAATGCGGCACGCCCGCGCGAACGGGCGACACGTACGAACACACGCAAACACACACACGCACACGCACACGCTCTGCCGAGAATCCATGGAGTGGATTGCGGCCGTGGCTCGATGAATTAATTCGAGATTGGGTACGAGATCGACGTTCCTCGAGGACGAGAGGCAACGGCGAGTCGCCTCCGCTGCAATCGGCGGTGCGAAGTGAAAGAGTTAGTAGCATGGGCATGTGTGTCTGTCCGTCTGTCCGGAACGCAGCACGTTCACGTCGAAACCTTGTCGTAATATATGTTTCTTTTATACACATATGTATATGAATGCATACTTGTACATATGTATACATATATATATATATATATATTTATATATATATATTTCTGTACGTTTATTTTTGTGGGCATGGTCTACTTCGAGGCGAGGAGGACTCAGGTGGAGTAGATGGAAAGAGATTGTTTACAGCGGAGATGGCACCCGGTAAAGTTGTCGTAGATGTAGCGCGTATTGCTGACCGATTCTTGACACAGTGGCTGTCACGAGTTTTTAAGTAAACCGACCGTTTTCGTTGCCTCTAGTGGCCTGAGTGGTCGCTGCCTTGAACCGGGCCATCAATATTTGTGTAAATGTATTTACCCACACGACTCACGCCGAGCTTTTGCACGCTTTCGAGGTGGCTGCCAAGAAACGTGACCTCCGAGTGCTTAGCCCGACGGTTGTTAGATGTGCATGGGCCTATCGGTTTGATCGTTTCACGATAACTGTACGCGAATGTGACGAAGATTTTCTTGTTTTAACGAGTCTCGGTTAAATACGTTATACTCCAGTTTCACTGTCGATTCAAACTGCGCCGTGTTTTTAGTAAAAGTTCCTCCGGAGACTCCCTTCCGTTTTAAGGAGGTAGTAGATCGAGTAAAATCAGCAAAGCGTGTGGATTAAGCGAGTGAGCGAGGTGATGATTCACGTCGCGTGGTTAAACGGAAATGATGTGCAAATGTTCCCGTGTAATTCATAGCCGAATGCTTTTCTGATGAGCGAAGTTGCGCCTGATATATTTAACCGTTGTGAATTTTCATGCCACGCCGAATGAAAGGTAAACACGATGCGAGACGAGTGTCAGTGCGATTACCTGTTGTCTACCATCCGGGAATACGAAGCGAAATCGGGTAATCAAAAGGTAAAATGGAATTAATCCCAATTCTGAACAATGTCCGCGAAATACTCACACGCGCGATACGCCGTGGAAACAAATACCAGAAATTTCGTGTGCTCGTGAATGCACTTTATAAAAGTAAACAGCATTTTCAGGGCGCGAAATAAATGTAAAAGTTTTGAATTACTGTGCCAGTTTACACTGAACAATTTTCCAAAATCACGAACTCGAATCGTTAGCAACACATACCTACACTCTATACCGCATGGTCAAAGTTGCAGATAAAAAAAATTCATCAGGAGTCCCTGGGAACAAAAAACAAGTACCTACTCGGTATAGGAAGTCATTAGCTGCGCTATTTCGACAACTTTCCAACGCGTTGAGTGTTTCCTTTCTGCACACCAAATGCAATGCTATTCCTTTCAAACCAAGTTTTCAATCAGAAGCTTCCCTGCTGTACCCAACAATTCATGCACCACTGTATTAAACACGGTGCGCAAACTTTCCCTCCTAATATTTCCTTGGTCTCATAAGATCCTCTACTGTGGTGGTCCCCGAATTGTTTACAGCAAAGCGGGTTTACGCTTGAGTCCAGATACGCCGGCGTATTCGATTAAGGAGGAGCCAGTAAAAGTTTGATTGCTTCGCGAAAGGGCGCGGCCCAGTTTCGAGACTTGTAGCCTGCATTCGCGACCGATCATCTGGCCGGTTCTGGGGCGAATCGAGCTCGTAGAACGGATCGTAACACGGTTTAACGTGACACTTCTTGAACGAGACCCCATAATCCTGTTTCCCACGTAGGCACTTTTACCCCTGCACGACGACCTCCTGATTTTACTACTCTTTTAGTGGGACCACCCCAGCAATTTGCTTCGTATCGTCCGGCTCGTTACTGCGAGTCGTACGAACAGTTTTCGAATTACGACCGGGGCTACCTGCACGGAATATCGTGCTTGAAAAACGGGAGGATAAATCACTGGATGAAATGAATTTATTGGACGACAGCACTCGACGCGCGATGAGGTCCGAGTTTACGCAGTGTTAACCCCTTGAAAGTAGTGTAGCAGCGATATCGAACTACAGGGCTGATCGAGAGTTAAAGTAATCGAACGAGTGATTGAATAATTGAATGAATGAAAGCGTACGAATCTTTGTAATGATACTTGGAATGACGCCCGATCTTCGCGGTACCAACCTCGAAATATGTAAGTATGAAGGATAGAGGAATAAAAACACAGATGTACACCCTTCGTTCGTATTCTCGGATGTAGCAACAGGTAAAGCTTCTTCATCGATGATTTGAATTGAAATAATCGTGCATTATGTATCAAGCATATCGATCGAAGTCCTTTGGTAAGTAAGGGAACGAATGGAGGAGAGCAGGAGGAACTGGTAACGAAAGAAACCCGATTCGAGGGAGTTGGAGATATCATTTGAAGCACGTGTCGCGTTAGGCAAGACACGTAAGGTAATTAATCTAACCATCGATTCTCGGCATAACTTCCACAGTGATCTGCGCCCAGGGATTGATCGCGAAAGACAAGAGCGGCACGTCTGATCCTTACGTGACGGTCCAAGTCGGCAAAGTGAAGAAGCGCACGAGGACGATGCCCAGGGAATTGAATCCAGTTTGGCAGGAGAAGTTCTACTTGTGAGTAATTCCATTGCGATCCCTCGAAACCGAGAAACACGTGATTCTACTCCCTCGTGAAATGAAATAGAAACGAAAGCTGCTCCGTGCATGCCGGAGGTAGCGAGAATTAAGCCCCAGTGCACGTGCACCGGAATCACCAAGATTCCCTTGTAACCACGACAAAGATCTTGCTGACAACGTCGTGGTATTCTAAATCCTTTTCACTCCCCCCAAAGCGTGTAACGAGATATTTAATAGCCTTTCGAGCGACATAACGTCTGCTCGGCTATCTTGCAGTCGAAGATCCAAAAAAGCTACCAGATCCAGGTCTCGTAGTTGCAATAGCTGAAGATAGCCAGCCGATGTTACATTAAACCTCGATCCTTGCCCATAGCGAATGCCACAACTCGTCCGACCGAATAAAAGTGAGAGTGTGGGACGAGGACAACGACCTGAAGTCGAAGCTGCGGCAAAAGTTGACGCGCGAGAGCGACGACTTCCTCGGGCAGACGATCATCGAGGTGAGAACCCTGAGCGGCGAGATGGACGTTTGGTACAATCTGGAGAAGAGGACGGACAAGAGCGCCGTGTCCGGCGCGATCAGATTGCACATCAGCGTGGAGATCAAAGGCGAGGAGAAGGTCGCGCCTTACCACGTGCAGTACACCTGCCTGCACGAGAATCTGTTCCACAGCCTGTGCGAGAAGAACGACGGCGTGGTGGGCCTGCCACTGGCCAAGGGTGACGACGCCTGGAGAGTCTACTTCGATCCACCCGGGGAGGAGCTAGTCGACGAATTCGCGATGCGATACGGCATCGAGAGCATCTACCAAGCGATGACGTGAGTAAATCTCATTCACGCGCACTGTCACTCGCCGGATTTTAAATGACTTTCAACTATCCTCTGCTAGAAGTAACTGAAAGTGCTCTCTAGTCAAATGCTACTCGACCTTCTGTCCCCCATTGTCTACCGATCCTCTTCGGTGAAACGCGGAATCGGTGGTCGATGCGTGTGCTTGCGTTACTGAAAGCTGTGACTCGATGTCAGCTTGAACGGTGCTTCCATGATTATTCAGCTGTTTTTTCTGGAATTTTTCAGACACTTCCACTGCCTATCGACGAAGTACCACTGCCCGGGTGTGCCAGCGGTGATGTCGACCCTCCTGGCGAACATAAACGCGTACTACGCCCACACGAGCGCCAGTTCCGCCGTTTCGGCTAGTGATAGATTCGCCGCCAGCAACTTTGGGGTGAGTTTGATGCAGGCCATTGAGGACCGCCTCCACGCACAGGGTGGCGGACGGGTGAATGGTAGAATAACGGGAGCGCACCGGCTGAGAAATGCTCCTGCAATTCCCCAGTAGCCTAAACCGTCCATTATTCCTACAGTGATTCAAGGCCGACCGTTCAGCAAACTTTATAGCACGCGCCATCTCGTAGCTCTATCAATTTCATTGCGAAATGCTTCGATTAAAACTCACTTTATCTCTGCTTCCCTTGCATCCTGCCTTTCTTCCGCCGGAGCCTTTTCGGGCTGGAAATTAAAACCACGGGGAACAGAAAGCGCTCCTTCCTCGGCCAGTCTAATTAAGATTTTAATTAAGATTTTTTTACCCTCCCACGCCGCAATGCCGATCCTCTGAGAAGCTCGAAGCCCCAAGGCGAAATAGTACATGTACGTCGGTGATCGAACACGACGAGCGCGTTCACCTCGAACGCCCCATTTTCATTTCGAGCAATCGGTTACTTCGGTCTGTTTGGAAAACACGATTTCCCGCAGATTCAACCTCTCGATTATGCAGATGGACATTGAGGAATTGCAAATTGCGCCAGCCCGCGCCAGATTGGTCTTAATACAGTAATGTAAATTTTTCGGAACGGTTGTTGGAAAAGTAGGGGCAAGATGGCTGCTCCTGTTTTCAACGTTCCTGAATTATGCATGACATCGGCTTTTCGGGAAACGGACACACACACACGTGATTCAATAACCTTATCTCCGTTGAAAGCTTGTAAAAAAACAAATAGCTGAGCTTGTCGCCAGCGAAACGGGGTCGGAGAAACTTTACGATGGATGTTACCCCTCGAAATAAAGGGGCACATCGACAAAGAGAAACGGGATTTAGATTTTACGAAGGAAACCTCCGAGGCGCGTCCAATAAGGACTGTTGCGAGAAAATTCATGAAAATTCTCACGTGCTCGCTGAATAATATTTATGCCCCCCTGTTTTTACCACGATTCATTCTATATGCATAGAAATAGCATTCACCCTATAAGAGAAATCTCGAAACGCAGCTTTTGAGATGAGTAAAATTGATATGATACACTTCTCGATCGTTATTCTACTCTTATTTACGGTCCATTTCCTCCCTTACAGAAAGAGAAGTTCGTGAAACTACTGGATCAGCTGCACAACTCCCTGCGAATCGATCTGTCGGTGTACAGAAACAACTTCCCGGCGTCGAGCCAGGAGAAACTGATGGACCTAAAGAGCACGGTCGATCTGTTGACGAGCATCACGTTCTTCCGCATGAAGGTCCAGGAGCTGTCCAGCCCGCCGAGGGCGAGCACCGTGGTGAAGGACTGCGTGAAGGCGTGCCTGCGCTCCACATATCAGTTCCTCTTCGCGAATTGCTACGACATCTACAACAGGGAGTTCCAAGTGGACCCGAGCGAGGCAAGGAGGGACGCCGAGGACCACGGGCCGAGTCTGGAGTCGCTCGACTTTTGGCACAAGCTGATAGCGCTGATCGTGTCGGTGGTAGAGGAGGACAAGAACAGCTACGCGCCAGTCTTGAATCAATTCCCCCAGGAGCTGAACATCGGTCAACTGTCCGCGGCCACTATGTGGTCCCTGTTCGCGGTTGACATGAAGTACGCGCTGGAGGAGCACGAGCAGCACAGGCTCTGCAAGTCCTCGGCCTACATGAACCTTCACTTCAAGGTGAAGTGGTTGCACACCAACTACGTGAAGGACGTGCCACCGTACAAGGGAGCGGTGCCAGAATACCCAGCTTGGTTCGAGCCCTTCGTGATGCAGTGGCTGAACGAGAACGACGACGTCTCACTAGAATATCTCCATGGTGCCTTCAGCAGAGACAAGAAGGACGGAGTGAGTACCCCTCTACTCTCTTTCCCGCTGATCATGCGCTTTTTCTTTGTCAGCGACAAGGTTGAATGTTGAAATGTTTGACGCTGACGTACGTGATTCCCGCAGTTCCAAAAGAGCAGCGAGCACGCGCTCTTCAGCGTCTCCGTCGTCGACGTCTTCACGCAGCTAACCCAATGCTTCGACGTGGTCTCCAAACTGGAGTGCCCGGACCCGGAGATTTGGAAGAGGTATATGAAGAGGTTCGCGAAAACCATCGTGAAAGTGTTGGTTTCCTACGCCGACATCGTGAAGAAGGAGTTCCCGAGTCATTTGAAGGAAGAACGAATCGTACGTATCAAGCTCGCTGAAATTTAACTACTCCTGGATCCATTCCAACGATGACGGGCAACATTCGCACCCTTTCCACAGGCCTGCATTCTGATGAACAACATACAGCAGCTTCGAGTACAATTAGAAAAGATGTTCGAGTCGATGGGCGGCGAGAAGCTGGAGGAGGATGCGGCGAACATATTGAAGGAGCTTCAGCAGCAATTGAACGGGGCGCTGGACGATCTGGCGATGCTCTTCGCGAAGAGTTTAGAGCCGCGGATAACAGCTTCGGTGAAGGAGCTAGGGGACCTCTTGCTGGCCATCAAAGGTGGTGGGCAGGTGCAGATGTCGCAGCCTGCCCAGAGGAACAACGTCGCCGTAGAAGCGGACGAGGTACTGCGGCCGTTGATGGTCCTCCTCGACGGAAGCCTGTCGTTGTACGCCGAATCTTGCGAGAAGACCGTGCTGAAGAGGTTGCTTAAGGAACTGTGGAAGATCGTGATGAGGATCTTGGAGAAGACGGTCGTGCTGCCACCCATGTCGGATAAGAGTGTACGTATTCGATCACTGAATTATTGTCCTACGTAAATCTATCTGTACATGTCCCCCGCAGATGATGTTCAAGAATCTGACAGACAACGCCAAGAATTTGGCAGCGAACGCGACGATAGAGGACATGTCGAAGCTGTTTAAGAACCACATAGCTGGCAAACCTGACGTGAAGAATGCACTGAGCGGTGTGATGGCGAGTATTATTTGCAGCGTTCCTTTAGCTAGTCGATAATCACAGTTCTGCCTCCTTCGGTGGTAATAACGAGAACCATCGTGCCTCCAGGACATTTCCAAGGAGGTGGAGAAGAACCTTTCGCCGAAACAGTGCGCGGTACTCGAAGTCGCCCTCGACACCATCAAGCAGTACTTCCACGCAGGCGGGAACGGCTTGAAGAAGACGTTCCTCGAGAAATCGCCTGAACTGCAGAGCTTAAGATACGCTCTGAGCTTGTACACGCAGACCACGGACACCCTTATCAAGACTTTCGTCACGTCGCAGATTAACCAAGGTACGTGGATTCGTAAATACAACTGTCTCACCAAGCAGCCTCATAAATCTGAATTTCATTGCGTCATAGCAGGTAACGATGCTATTAACAAACCTGTAGGTACATCGACTTTCGAGCATTCACGTAGTACAGCGGTTCACAATATTTCATTCAAAGCTACCAATTCAGAAGTTTGCCCGTACATCAGATAAATCGACCGCCACTTATATTGTCGGGTACAAAAATTGGCTCAGGTTGATTTACGGCACGAATTTACTCACTATCGTGCGTGCTGCGATACGGTCAAATGTATCTGCCGATAGGGTTTGAGAAAGGATCGTATACATCATGTACATGGAGTATCTCGTACACTTTAAAGACAGACCACACAAGTCTCTCGGTGTAACAGATAGATCGTTCGGTTTCTCACGCGTTCGTTTAACCATTCTGCGCGCAAAAGCCGAGCTCGCTGGCGTGCGTCCGTTCCATGATGAAATGCAATCGATCGTAACCGAAATTGTCGCGACAGTGCCGCTGAACAATGGATCAAAGCTACGTCAGCGTCAACGTTCGATGAGCAGCGAGAGAGGCGGTGACGAAGGGGAAGGAGCCGAGGGTATGGAAAGCCTCGAGGAACCCCTTCGCCAGAGCAAGCCCTCTCTACGTCGAGAGAGTCGACAAGGTACCGGAGAGCACTACCCTTAGAGCAGAGGCCTCAGGAGTTCTTGGCTGACTTTCGGTCACTTTCGAATCTAGGCGCTCGTTTAGGACGTAGTGGACTGTTCGTTATATTGCATTATTCACCGAGGTGTCTATCACGGATGACGGGGTTATTTCTTTACTTCCACGCGATGCGCAGAATCGCCGTTCTTTACGATTCGATTGACGACCCTCTCGCCTCTTTCTGACGCGTTGTCTGCCACGGAGTGCGAATATAAGACGTTCGAATCGAAAGCAGAAGTGGCTTGACGAAGAGAAGGGGAGTAAAATTTGCGTGGCAGTCAACGCATCCGCCCTTTCGATGCTATGGCAGCTTGTAAGAGTTCACTCGAACTATCCAGCGCGTGGAATAAACGCTTATAGTATGCTCAGCCTCCGAGTCTTAGGATCGAAAGGGTTTCAAGCGTCCCGATGACCTCTCGGTGATAGATAGTTGTGATCTAGGTAGCGCTACTGCTATCACTACTGCCGCTGTTGCTGCTACTACGGCGAACCTTGCCAAATCACAATACGCATCCTCCAATCATGTTCTTCAAGGCTTTGTCACAGACACACAGACACACACGTACAATAATATATTTAACTTTGTTCGATCGACCACTGCCAATTTACCGTTTCACTGTTCCACACGAATGAAGAATGTATTGCGCCCCAGCGACTGTACAATGGGTACCATTTCATTTTTTCAACGGGACATCGGCAGACCGCATAGAAATAGTGGACCATCGAGTGCAGCGTGCCCGCATAAAGAGCACTGGAATGGCTAATCCTCCGAGGGCGACTCGAAGACTTGCCTCCTGGTCAGGAGACGATGAAGCGAAGAAATTGATGCTCGACATGAGTTTTTCAGATTCTGGCCTCTGGGAACCTTGAAAAGCATCTGACAATTTTTCTTTGAATGCTTATATTCAGACGGGGACACTCTGGACACAATGACTTCATCCTCTCTGATAAATACTCGAAATGCATTACGTTAGAGCATGTAATCTGCTCTAGAACTAGACATCGATTATAGAATCTTAGCATTTTGAACCTTTGAATTCTAGCATCGAATAGAAACAACCGAAGCTCTCTTTTTTCCTCTCTTCGTAGCACCTAGCATCTAAAAGCGCACGAATATGAGCAGAGAATCTGACTGTTTCTAATGAAGTTCCAGGTACCGGCAGCACGGAAGAAAGTTCTGTGGGAGAAGTCAGCATTCAGGTGGACCTCTTCACGCACCCCGGCACTGGCGAACAGAAGGTCACCGTCAAAGGTACAGTTCAGCCTGTTTCGCGTTACAGAAATCGTTTAGATTCTCCATTATCGATTGAATTCCGCGTTTCAGTCGTCGCTGCGAACGATCTGAAGTGGCAGATCAGCACGGGTATGTTCAGGCCGTACGTTGAAGTGAATCTAATCGGGCCGCACCTGACTGGAAAGAAGAGGAAGCAGTCGACGAAGTCGAAGACCAATAACTGGTCGCCGCAGTTTAACGAGAGCTTCGATTTGTGAGTATAAGGACCAATATCAATATACGCGTTAAAGAGAGACTGGAGAGTGTATATAACGAGGGAACGCTTGTCGTGGTGTCTTCTATTACGAAGAGCAACTTGATGGCAGAGTATTCACGTGTTCGTTTCACTGTACAGCATGATCGGCAACGAGCAACAACAACTGGACATCTACGAGCTGCACTTCTGCGTGAAGGACTACTGCTTCGCCAGGGAGGACAGACTGGTCGGCGTGGCGGTGATGCAGCTGAAGGATATAGTGGAGGAAGGCTCGTGCGCCTGCTGGCTGTCGCTCGGCAAGCGGATACAGATGGACGAGACGGGCTGGACGATACTGAGGATTCTCTCGCAGAGGAACAACGACGAGATAGCGAAGGAGTTCGTGAAGCTGAAGAGCGACATCAGGCAGGAGCCGAATCCCACCTGAAGCTCGGAGGCACATGGTTAAGCCGACAGCGAAGCGATGAGTCCTTCGAGTTTGGAAAGAGCTCGTAGGAGAGACGAACGGAGGAGGCGCATTGTCCACAGGGGAAAACTACGAAAGCTCGGCGGTCGTTGCCGAGAGCATGGGGTTTTTAACGAACAACACACGACCAGGCGTCGCGCGAGAAAACCACACGTACAATACACACACACGCAGAAAACACACACGAGAAACATGCCGATGTGAACGATCGGCGGAAATTCTTTCGGTTCTAAACGACACGGTCGGTGAGGGAACGAGAGACGCGTCGCGCGACATCTTTCTTCCTGCTCCCTTGGCAGGTAGCTTCCGGTCGGAGCGTGTTCTTCTCTCTTTTTTACGAATCACAGAGCTTTAGCCCCGTCCCTTAAAACAAACGAGAAAGAGAACCATACGAGGAGAGACGAAGAAGCATCGAAGAGGCAACTCCCAGCGGGGTCTCGAGTCTACGCGCTGAGAAATCCAGCCGGCCCCCGTCCCCGAGAACGGCAGGTTCGTCCATCAGATGTGAAACGGGGAACGACGAAGAGGGTGGCGTTCGTCCCCACGCCATTTCCAGAGGCACGGAAGCGACAGAAGCAGAACGAAACTCAGAAACGATGATCGGTGGACGCGGAGGAGCACGGAGGACTGCTGTTCGATTAAAGTGCCGCGAGGATGGAGGATAGGGGAGCCTCAGGTATTGGAGAGTGTTCCGAATAGACGCGATACGTGAAAACAGTGCTGCCAGTACGCAATATAATTTGGTAATATTCGTAAATTGTAAGAGGAGGAAGAGGAGTCGAATTAGCCATAAAATGTGCGTCCAACGCGATTGTACCTCGACATCCACGGGTCCCCGACGGGAAACGATGACCGGTTTGTTGGGTCAGCGTGGAACGCGACGATGATGGGGAACGGATACGGGAAACCGGGGTCCGCGACAAGCGAATACGCTGCGAAGCCCGACGCGAGTCGGTCGTGTTCCAAAACTGAATGCGGAATCACGCGGCAAAACGGGGTGACGTAATGCTATATTAATTAATAATATAGGCCCCACCCCCCCTCGCGCGTGGCGACGTTTTAGGCCGTTTCATCGGGAAGACGAGTTTACTTGTAGATAAAACGTGAAAAAACACATTGTTGACGAAGAAGTTTTTTCTAATAACAGTTTAACGTAGCATTGCGTACGACCAATAGGCGCGTCGCGGCGTCGATCGCGGCGTGCCGTTAGTTAATATTAAATAGGCATTGTAATGTAAAGTACGTTCTTATCGTAAGGATTAACAGGAGAACCGTAAGAGTCTGATTGCTGTGTTGAATGACAACGAGGTCCGCTGGAGCGCTTCGAGCACAGTCCGTGAATCGCGACGCGTTCGATACGGGATGCCGAGCATCGCGTCGAGATACTTCCGTTCCGAGATAGAAGCTGGCATTAGGCACCGTCCGTCCCCGATTTTTCGTTTACCGCGCGATAAGTACCGCGCGAGACCGTGAGAGCCACGGGTCCCCGACCATATCCAGTAGCCACCGTTTCCACGAACCAACAGCCTCGCTTTTTTCGAAATTCAACTTTCTATCGTTGTAGCTCTATGATGCCTACACTGAACGGCAATCGCACGGCTCTCCGTGTGAGCCACGCAAAAGCAACCATTATACGAGACGAGGTGGAACGCTGCGAGCTTCGAAAACGAACGTTAACACTTCTCTGTCTATTCGTTTGATATCTCGTCGATATTACTCTTGTACATAGACCTCGGTGGCTGTCGATTCGTGGACAACGAGTCCAACGGCTTGTAACCGAGCGCGTGGCTCTCGTACAAGACTTCCCCCTTTCCTTTAAGAGACAAAAAAACAGAATAAAGAAAAGCACGGGAATCGAGGGCGGACGCGTTAAATGGTACCTCGATCTGCTGCAAACGGAAGTGGTCCACGCGAGAGGCACCCGAACGTCCTCTCACGCGTCGCAGCTTTTTGCGCGAAGCTTCGATCGGATCTCCCGAGAAAACTTAAGAGAAGGAAAAAGATAGGCGAGGAGGAAACCAATTAATAACACAATGATGCACGCGACTTTGAACCTAATGAATTTCATTCGCCGGCCTTCGCAGGTCGGCCAGATATACAATTCCAGAGATTACATGATTATATCCAAACAAAGTTTCTACTACGTAGTACGTCTAGATATACTTACGTATTGTGTATAGTGTCTAAACGCTGATGTAGCTGCGAGCGCGGGATTTTCGTCTGAAGAGAGAGAGAGCGAGAGAGAGCGAGTGAGAGTGAGAGGGAGAGAGAAAAAAAGAGAGAGACAGATAAAGGCAAAGAGCCACACAAGAAAGGAGAATTGAACCATCTTAGACAGACCAGCTGCCTTCCCTACGCAGATGCGTGTACGTCTATACGTGGCACAGATCGGACGCAGAACTTTTGCTCAGTACGTACACTTTTGTTTACTCAGATGCTTATGAAATTCTTCCAGTGTTATAGTGTTACAACACGCGTCAATAATCACACGCGTCGAGTCGCTACGTCTACTTGCTCCCATCAGGAAAGATCATAGACCAGAACAGAGGTACAAACGTGTCCAGATCTGTGCCGCTTGGTTGGAAAACCCCTGACGAAATGCCACCCGAGCACGAGAACGAATTCTAAGGTCGCTTCTAACGCATTGCGGACCGTGCACGTTTTCGTGGATACTGTAACTGCAATTTTCTTTCCTCCTTTGTAAACAGCCATCTTCCGATGGTTTGCGCAAACGACAATTGATATAACGTAAACGTACGAGTAATCGGTCACCTAGTCACCTCGAGATCGCTTCGCAACGCGTTAAGAGTTTGAGACGCTTACGCTTTACGCTAAAGGGCGAACAAGAATACGCTCTCGAGCTCCGGGGCATGCACGCATCGCCGAGGAAGAGCAAGAAGCATAGGGTTCGTCGATGTAGGCGTATGCACGATGCGAAGCGAGGGAAGAGCTAGGACGACAGGGCAGGATTGATGAAAGAAAGAAACACGGGTCCGCGATCTCGCCACCATATTCATTTGTAAAAGTGTCTATTTTCTCCGCTGCCTAAGTACATACTAATTACGGGAAAAACAAAAGGGCTGGCGAATTCGGCACCCAGGCCAAGCCCGTCGACGAAACGGGAACGGCCGTCGCGTTTCGCCTCGGAGACGACGTGTTTCCGGTACGCGGCCACGATCGCGCCTCGTCGATAGGGTTGGCCGACAATTTTTCCCCCTACTCTCCGCTTCGATTAATATCTCGTAAGCTTAATGAAAATATCTCGTGTATTCTGTGATAATTACCCCTTAAAGTACACACATGCCCAAACATACACGTACACGACACCGTGCACAACGCTGCCACAGGAGCGCGCGCATCGTCATCTGCATCCGAAACGGGGACACGAACATATACATGCACACGTACACACGTATAGACACTGTGCGGGCGCGCGTACACAGAACCACACACACACACCAAACGTACGTGATTACACCGATTCCCAATAGCAACAGTATTTTTCTCTTTTAAAAGACATTTCGATTTCTATTCTCTATACTCGTTAAACGTCCGAAAGAGTCTCGTCGGGTGTGTGATAACGGTAGACACCGCGTAGAGAGATTGTGCGCGGTAAATCGCGGCGCTCGGTCGCGATGTAGTGGCCACCGAGAACGATAACGAGGGACAGTCTACGGATACGCGTATCGACAGGAAACGGGGACGCAAAAGTGTATTCGCGGGCACACGAATCACGTCACGGTGGATCTAGATTAGGTGGAGATCTAGACTAGGTGAGATAAGAAGGGACGGTAGAATATCGCCGCGTTACCATTCGATAGGTAACACGTTCGCCCGAATTCACCTTTACAACAGCTGACGCGCGAGTCACGTCGGTTTTCAACTTTTCATACGGTCGCATAATCGTGCGAGGCGGGTGATCTGGTTACACCGAAATTCCTCCTTTTTTTTTTTTATCATTCAACCCTGAAGGTAGGATCGTACGAGCGATACTGTTCGATGGGACTAAAGGGTTCGTTGGAAAGCTTAACCCTGCCGGGACCCGGCTCCATTCAGTTTTCAAGCGTTTTACATTCGATTCCACTTGGGACGTAGATATAATTACGGCACTTACGCATGATTTGCGGGAATTGATATCGTTACGACGTTGATATTTACTATGCGTATTGTTATTAGATTATTGTAACGTGACGTGATGCGTGCCGCAGCGAGTTTAGAGGCGAGGGAGGTGTTTAATGCTAGGGGTAGATTTTAGTCGGTGCGTTTCGTTACTCCGGACAACTTTGAATTTTAAAATATGGAAAATAAGGGTCCCCGAAGGGTCAGGCGAGCCAGTGTCAGAAAATTGAACGAGAAAACGTGCCCATGGGTCAGCCGAGTGTATCACGAGCGTTGAAACGATAGATCAGAGAACGGTCAGGAAACTCGAGGGCAAACAGACTCCGTAGCTACTTCTTCGTACGATCGAGCAGGTTTATTGGTCCCGTTGCACGGATCGATCCATCGTTCTCCAAAGGGAATCGTACAGACGAGAGATAAGGGGCGCGTACAATGGAATAGGGTCAAGTGTTGGCAAGTTCTTGTTCGACGAGAGCGCGCGATGTCACCGCGAACTTTTGCGTCCGGTAGCCGATGCAGGCGCAGAACCAAAAGAAAGTGGAAGCGGGACATTCGAAAGATCACACTCCGGACTGCTGCGTCACACAAAGATCGTGTAGCAGGGGAAACCATTTACCAAACAAACGAACGAACAAATGAAAGATGAAGAGGGACAAATATATACACAACTGTTGACAATACTATGCTTGATGAATCGTACGACGCGTATATAAAGTACCTAACAAATATATTAAAAGAAGAAAAAAAAGAGCGGCGGGATGTTTGTGTTTCGTGAGTAAAAGCATGCTAAGGAGTAAACAAATTTGTGACCGCGTGACAGGAGGCGCATTTGCGAACGAAAACGAGAGGGAGAAAAAAATAAAGGGGAGAGTCGAATAAGACGGATCGCGTAATTCTGTGCGTACATGCGGATGACTGCGTGTTTATTAGGGTATTATTATATCTTAACGAGTGAGGAGTACATTTTCGTCGTCCCTGCGGAGAGTGTGCCATCGTTGTTATCAAAATTTTTCACGCGAACAAGCAAACAAGGGAACGAGGGAAAACGAGAGCATTTAAACGTTATTGCGATTTACGGCACGCCCGTTGCGCAGCCCCCGAGTATATAGGTGAGCCCAAAAGCAATTGTACCCGAGTCAAACACGCACATTCAACACGAAAAGAAAATGGGGAATAATACCTATGATACCGAAAGCCAGGTCTTGATTAAATAAATGTTTCACTTTCGTTTGTTCACTCGCACGGAGAGCTCGTTCTCCGAGCCGCTTAGCACCATCGCAAGCTCCATCGTCGGTAGCTCCAACGCGCGTGCACGATTACCGCGAATCTACCCCTAGAAGGGCATCATCGACCCCTTGATCGAGTTCACCAGTATCGTCGGGCATTCTGTCGAATTCCTTTAACCCATCCGTCGAGCCGCGTCCGATTTCTCATTCGTTCTCTGTGATAATTGATTGATCCTCTGACGATACTGACCGAGCTGATCATCGCCACGATCTTAATACAGTATACTTATCGTCGTTTCGTGTCACATATTGCTCACACGCATCGTCGTCGAACGAGTCGAATCAGCCCGCAACGACTTCGCCGCGTTTCATTGTCGTACCCCCATCGTTGTTCGTTACTTCATGACCGCGTAGCAAGAGAACCTCGGTCGAATTTGCAGATCTCGATATCCACAGTGTCTCAGGAAGCTAACCATACGAAATAGGTTTCTCAGACTTCGAGCATCTATTATAGCGTTGAATTTTTTTCAAATGCAATGCCTAGTGTCGGAGTAATGATTTGCTAAGACTTCGTTGAAATGATTCACTCGTAATTAGCGGTGTTAAATTTAACCAGATTTGATCGATAAGCCGGGAAACGCGAGTGACACGGTGTGAACAAGCGAGGAGGGGAAATAATTGTATGGCGAAGCCATCAAAGGGCCTGCGAGCCAAGTGTGAGCGTGGTAAAATACTGTTGACAGTAAACAGTGTCTATCGACCAGAGTTGGGCAAAGTTCATTTCGATTCGATGAGTATACCTTGGAAATTTGTTTGTACAGTTGAAGAAAATCTGTTCGAATGAATCTTCGTTCGACTGTTGATTTATATAGAAATTTATTCGAATAACGCCCAACTCAGCTAAACGACCAAGCAAAGTAGCCAGGGGGAGTATAACGAGTGACAATCTCGCGCGAGAGTGAAAGGCAAATGAGGGAAGTCGATCAGGGATCTGTCGTTGTTTAATCATTGTGCCATATATCATATCATCGTGTCTTATACGAAAGACGAAAGTTCGGATATCATTGCTATCACGAATTACTAGGTAGTATTTTAAATCGTGGCTAGATGTTATATCGCCGTAATTGCCATGCGAATTATAGCGGATCATTGGCCAGCGAGAACCTGGGGGCCTCGATCTCGACGTCCAGAAAGTATGCAGACCGCAAAGAGACTACACTCTACGTCTCCGATCTTTTTAATCTCTCTTGAGTAGATATACATAGTGCGCGTCGTGACGTCTCCGCCGGAGACTTTGTGACTTGGACATTAGCCAGCATTACGTAACGGTTGCAACTATTTTCTTCGCCTGTTACCAGAGACCTCGAGGTTCCCGGCTGGCTTCCGATAAACGGGAGAACGGAGAGAGAGAAAAAACGGAACTAACGCATACGTGTAATCGTTGTCGCTATTGTTTCTATCGTCAGCTACATCACGCTCACCGATCATCATTGTCATTGTAACTAGGGCATCGGGTCTTCTTCTTCGCGGCGGTGTTACACGAAGCGTCCGTTTGTTGCCTCGGCCACACTTTTCTTTCCTTTTTTTTTGTAATCCGTATAATTTCTCGCATCGACAGTACGCGCACGTGTAAGATATTATTGCATCTCGATCGTGTAACCGCAGAATATATTGCACATACGACTGCACATATTATATATATATATATATATATATACATATATATAAATACATATACATATATACATATTATATATACGACGAATGTACATATAACATGATCATGGTTATGAACATTTGCGGCCCGATGTTGCCTCGTGTTTCAGCGAATTATATATAGCAAATATCTTGACGTGTTAAAACGCAGCTAGGTGTCATTTATAATTTCCGGGAAGCCGATAGACGAATACAGCGAGAATGCCGGAGCAGCAACGAAAGCGGCACATTTTCTAAAAACGCCCACACACAATTCCATTCGAAATCGCGAATTCGTACGTACCGTACCGTAACCGTATACACGACACCCGTGTACTCGTCTGTCAAACAATTACGCCGCGCCCTCTTTAATCAGTCTATTCTTTCTTTCATCGATAAGTTCGCGATTTGGCAGGAGCATCTGTCGAATTGCCGAGTGTGCTTAGATATATCGGTGATATCGATCAATCGCGTAGGGGATTTTACACCGTTTCGTTCTCGTGTCCGAAAAATCGCGTGTGGAAGCGAAGAGAAATTGCCAAAGAGTGCGGCGCTGGTTACGCGGAAAGAATGTTTACTCGTCCTCCTTCGTTTTTGTAAGTGTTAACAAAATTTAGCAACCAAGGCGTCGTTGTTCGTTGTACATTGCGGGGCCACGATGGAAGGAGCGCCGACCCTCTCCGCAAAGGACTCTCCACGCCATGTTATTTGCTCGATTCCCTCGGGTGCATACGCGCGGTACGCTTCGCTTAGTGTATTCTCGAAAATCGGCCCCCTCCCGTCACGCTGCACGCCGACCATCGTGTCCCCGCAACATTAGGGATGATAACCGAATGACGCTAGTGCAATTGTCTCAAAGAGGTAGAGAAACGATACGTATTCCGATAAAGAAATGTTTGATTTTGTGTTACGTTCGTTCCCCGTTGTCCGTTCGCACAGTTTTCTCGTTCCTCATTTGCATAAATGTACCATATCCAAAGGGTGCTCTTAAAATGGACAGCGGAACAAAAAGCATACGCGATATAAGATGGTAAATATTAAGAGATAGAAAAAGGATGGCTTTCTTATGGGAATGGGCTGCCTCAGGGGAAGGTAATCCAGGGACTCTAATAAATCATCAAAACCTATCGGCCTGACAATATTTTATCCAAATGCCCCCTTCTATCGAACTTCACGTTACACTTAAATTCCTTCCGCTTGAACCAGCCGCCTATATTGCTACTGCTTCAAGCTTTCAAGTAAAGCACTGTCCTTTTGGAATGCTATTATCATTATCAGAGCGTATTCGGACTCCTGCTGAACCCAGCTGCAGTGCTGGTTAAACGTTACCATGCCTCCTCCACAAGGACACGTCTTACTGCTAGAAACTTTGAGCGATAAAGGCTGGAAACCTTTCTTCAAAAACCTGAATCAGCGTAACACGAATAGATCGATCTATATCGACATTAAAAGCTGCAAACATCTCGTCTTACGAGAGAGACAAGAAATTAGAAGGAAAAGTAAATTGAAAATCCAAGCAAGAAATGTGAAGTTTGAAGTTGAACGTAACTGTTAAGCTTATAATTTTTTACCTTTGTCCTAAAATATTCATGAAAGTTCCTCGACTTTCATAATTTCACGAAATTCACATGCACTTTGCCCTACTTATGGACAATAATGCTTATAATAATAAAAAGTATGTGCTAAGCATTATACATCAAAGATTTCTTAATTTGCTACCTGGTGCACGTACTTGTAATACATCGTCGTATAGATACATTAAGTACGCTACATGGTTTAAAAGTAAGTGACACTCGTTTCTAACATAGAGAAAGCTATTTTTAAAAAGTTACAGAAACTATAAAGCTATAAGAAAAAGACCTGCTAAAAGGAAGCAGAGATCAACTTTACTTTGCATAATCAATCACCGATATACACTTTTTATTTTAATTTGCTGTCTCTCCGTAAAGATCGTAACTGATGCCAATACATATACTCTATCGACGCTATCACTTATTACATATCATTGCTTTATTTTTTTACAAGCATGGTCTATACATTACATTGCTCTATGGCATTATATCAAGTAATGTCAATCCTTTCAAAAGACACGTTGCCATGTTGAGCTAAACATGCCGCAACCCAGGGTGTAGATTCAAATCATCAATCCAAATTCGCTTGGTCCATATACTTCTGCAAAGACGGTAATAAACATTCAGCGAGCTAAAACTTTTAGGTTATGTTGTCTACGAAACCACACTACGAGAAACATTCTGCGATCATAAAAGATTATTTAATGACTAATTTACCTTTGCTTTCGCATCTACTTCTTTGTACATCCCTGGGAAACGTGAAAAACAATGATATTTTTCTGGATTCGTCGCAGCCTTGTATGCGAATAACGTGTAAAGGCTCAACGCAAACGTGACTTCTAACGTATAATGCATGTTTTACAAATTTCACCGAAAAAGCAACTAATAATAATTTGTCATGCGACGTATAACATCCCAGCAGAATCCGGCGCAATTAGAATTTCTCTCTCGGTACGCACAATTTTTACCGATTATCTGGTGACCATCTTATGACACAAGGTGCAGGGCTGCCACATTGATAAATTACAATTTTCTGCACCACCTTTCACATTGCTGCAACTATTTGTTCGCATTTATGATTTGCTCCTGTTTAGAGTCACTTGTTTAGTGGAACGGTAACCATGAACTGTATAGTAATACGCAAATTGTAACTTTTCGTTAGCAATAAAACCTATTAAATAAGTGTGGGCTCATATTTGTCTCAAAAATTAAAAGTCGCAATCAAAACAGACTGTAACACAATTACGGAATAACAGTATCGAGATTACTAAACAATTCTAAATATCGGAGATCGAAAAACTGTGGACAAACTAACGATTTTTTTCATCTAAATACACTATTGAATCTACTACTTGTGTAATACAAAACTCACGAGTAGCAACTATTAATTATTCACCAATATTGCTGGGCCATACTGAAATAGGCAGAAAGAAAAGGGTGACAAGTAGTTATTTAGTATATAGTGTATTTTATGCATTTAATACTGTTTAGTGGACAAACTCGTTTTTATTATTTTGTTAAAGACTAGTGCGCGCGAAATTACACGAGTGTGCAATCAGATGGCGGTAGTGGTACACGGGAAGGCAGGCGGCAGGATCTAGCAGTGTCAGTCGATCGTTGACTGCGACCGTAGGAGGACGGTAGGGTCGTCAGTCGCACTTTATCTCGCCAGGAATCGCGATTGGTCGACGGTTCTCCCGTAAGCCCCGCCTACCAGGTGGTCGTTCGAAAGTGTAGTTGTGTAGTTCCTTACGGCGAAACGACGGGCGCTGCTCTCTCCCCAACGTACCCAATCGCGAGAAAATCTGAAATGAGACGTGTCGGCGCGCTAATATGTGACGGTTGAGAGGAAACGAGGATCAGGAACGTGCGAGAGGGTGGTTTACGCGCGGGTGCTACCACTTCCGAAGCGTGACGAGGAGAACGGAACCGCGTGAAGTAGTGGCAAACGTGGAAACATAAACTACGGAAAAAGGGAAAACGGTATACGCCGAGAAACGAGAGAAGACGCGTGTGTGCCAGAGCTGCGGGGCCAGTGTAGAGAATCCTCTGTTTCGGGGGGGGTTGTATGTCTTTCTCTCTATCCTACTCTCCGTCTCATCTGCCTTCTTCTTTTCTTCTCTCTCTTTGTCTCTCTCCCTCCCTCTGTCTCTCTCTTCTCTTATCTTCTCTACTCTTCTCTTCTCTGCTCTTCTCTTCCCTTCTGTTTCTCTCCCCGTCTATGCTCGTTTTGCTCCGACGGGTGAAAATATACCAATCATCGTCGTCATCGTCGCGGCAAGTGTTTTTTCTCTCGCCAACTGGTAGCATGCACCGTTTCGTATCGCGGGCTGACAAGTAGCCAAGCCAGGGAAACGAGAGAAAGAGGAGCAAGAAGAAGAAAAGTGCTGGGTTTAACCAACAAGGACGTCGTCAGCTGTGTGCGCTTTTACGAGGGGGACGTGTGCGAGAGAGAACCCGCCGCTGAGAGACAGAGAAATGGCGGCGCTGGTGGCAGGTGTCCAGTATGGTTTGTCGTCGCACAGTAATTTTCACGAAAACAAGTCCCTGATCTTCGTGAAGCTCACCGACTCGGCGCAACGTGCCATCGAGGACTTCCTCAGGAATCGGGTGAGTGAATCTTACTCCAAATTCTACGCGTTCTCGGGCTCGGTCTCCTTTTTCCCTTTACGCGTATGTATAGGCTAGGATCGCGAGCTTGTGGCTGGCTCGCCGTGCATGTGTGCACGTATGTGTAGAGGTGTATGCCGTGCGCGCTGCGCGCCTCTGCACGCGTCACGGAACGGCCGTGCATATGTGTGAGTGCCGAATGTGTGCGCGCACGTACGTGTGGCGTAATGTCGTGCCAAGGAAAGAGATACTCGATCGTCAACTCGCTCGCCATATTTCGCGTGGAATTTCGTTACTCCGGCCATCCACGGCAATTGTCCTTCCCGTTGCCCATTGAAATTAGTACGAACGTTATTATTCGAAAGCGATAAGTGTGCTGCGCCGTGACTAGCACAAAAAAACATCCCAGAAACGAACGCGCTCGGGAGGCCACGTTGGCTCGTTAGCAGCTGTCCGTCGATACACGCATTTCCCCTGCTGCTGGAGCTCGGTTAAGCGAAAAAGCGAACGCTATTCTATCCGAAACGATTACAGGTGGCATTTTCGCCAACTCTGCTAGTTCGCCCGAATCGCCTCGGTGTGTCCGTATGGTTTGACAACGACATTACGTAATAAGAGGTCTGACAAGGCAGTTAGCTCGCTAGATCGACTTCCAGACCGATACACTTCGTTCGAAATACCCGCTTTCTTCGCACCCAACCCCCTTGCTTTTCGTTAAAACAACCTAACCTGAATAATTTGTGAGACTCGCGTTCCATGCAACCGGAAAATGGATGAATCATCTTTTGCCAGTCACACAGCTTTGGGATCGCGAAGTGCGATCTTTCCGTAACTCGGCTTTCTTTCGGTCATGTTCTTCTTTGTCGTTTCTATTCTGCACGTATGTACCTAGTTGGTAGCTTTGGTGTGCTTCGTCGAGGGACAGCAGCTTCGTGGTTTCTCCGTAGAGGTTATGTTCGACCCCACCATCTGCACACTTGGATCTCACGAAACTTTTCATTTTCTTTAAAAGTTCCTCGCAGGATTTGTTTATTTAAACGAAAGTCGTCCAAAACACATGGAAAAATCACTCGGCACGGCGCTTCTTACACCATCTCACGATGTAACCTAACCTCTTGGACGAGATTCGAAAGTAAAGTCGTCGAAGGGGCGTGCCTTTCGTCAAAATGTATCGTTTGCGTTAAAGTCGAGCGCTAGAGCATGCAATATTACATATTTATTTACTGTACAATCGAGATTACCGATGTAGTACGATAAATATAATTGTGTCTTACAACTCGTGTATCCGGTTGCTTTTTAATCAATACTCTGTTGACTTCGTGTTACTTTGTCGCTGAGATTACTCTCATAAAACCTTCTAACGCATTCTATCCTGAGAACACATTCGTAGATATACTTTTGAGCAATTCAAGCCGAATGATCTCCCCATTCGACGCCTTAAATCAGTATATAACACTAATTGTTCCATTTCGAATGTAGCTTATCCCAAAGCATCCTTCTGCTTTCTGCTTAAATTCTGTATGCTTTATAGGTCCCTTTAAATCAACGGTAGATACTACGATATTGTTACAATCCATATCGAGGGTGCAAAAAAAAGGAAATCAATTTATCGGGTCGAATGGAAAAAAACGTGAGAGTATCTGCACGAGTTTCGCATGGGTCACAGCTTATCGTGAGTTTTTTTGTCTGACCCTCTCCTCTGGCCTGCGTGTTTCGGACGTGCTCTCTCCTCGGCACACCGCTCTCTCTCTCTCTCTCTCTCTCTCTCTCTCTCTCTCTCTCTCTCTCTCTCTCTCTCTCTCTCTCTCGTATTCGTGAAGCTTCGAAAATAACCGACGCCGCGTTTCGGTCGGTGCACGAAATTTCACGACGGGGACCTTACGGCCGTATCAAGCTGCGAGCGTGAAATTTCCCTTTCCATATGGCACACCAGGCAACTCAGCTCGGTCGGCTGTCGGTTGATTCACGTTGGTTAAACACGGCAAAGACGAATCCTGACGTTTCCGTTTATCGTTGACGTAAGAAGCTCGCTTTGACGGTCCTTGGTTCGGACGTCTCCGCGAATGGAATTATAACGAATGGACTGTCTGTTTGGAACTTACGTAACAACACGATCAGACAACTATTTATCGCTGAGAACTTGTTAGATTATCGCAGCCTGTCGTCCTTTCTTACATGTGTGCTCTATGCCTGAGAATAGGAACTACAACTATTACTTTGGACCACTGTAATCTAAGCTCCAGTGAGAGACACTGTTTCATGTAAAACTGTATAGTTAAAGCTCGACATTTATCGCAGCGCACAGCATGAAGACGTTTATTTTTCGCAGCGATTGGATTATACTTTTCCCAGACACTTTTAAAATTTGCGGGTTTATGATGTGTAGGAGTGGTTGTGCGTAACTTGGGCGTGGAATTAGGGTAGGGTGCCAATGTTCCTTTAGTAATGTCTGCATGATGGATACCATTGTGGCAAAAAGTCCCTCAGACATATTTTATTATTTATTTTCATAATAAGATCTCCAAAGTATAAAGAAATGATGCCAAAGTCTTTAAATAGTGTTTTTGATTTCTTAGAGCCATTTTTTTAGTTTTTAGTTCAAAGTGAGTCTCTGACTTGTATTTTTATTTTTTGTTAAAGAAGTCATGCTTTCCTTTCAATATTGTATACCAAAAAGAATTGGTTTAATAAATATTTGTTGATTTGAAAAGAGTTTTTCACTTATTTAGTTTAATATTACACGAAAAGACATTACGGACTTCCTACCTTATGCAATGAACTTTTTGCCCCGTCCGTGGGGCAAGAAGTGCATTTTGCATTGACAAACATTTGGTGGTATAACTCAACAGAAAATAACAGTATTAACAAACGAACTTCGTGAACGTAAAGCATAATGGTTATAGTTTATACAAAATAACACCAGATATATCTAGATTGTTAGTACTACATTTTACATAGGCTTATACGAAAAACGGGACTTTTAGCCCCACCCTACCCTACTGCAGGGCCACATCGATCAGGCTGAACAAAACATTTCGCACATAAAACATTAAATATTTCATCGGAGTGTATACTATATTGGCAAATACGCAGAAATAAAGTGACGAAGTAGCGCGCGAAATGCATCGGATTTATTTACAAAAGTCAATGAAAACTTCGAGCTGTGCGTGCAAATAACGTCGATAGCAGTAACGGTACGTTTGTCACTAAAGCTCCGAAAGGTACACTTACTTGACAGAGATCGAGCATGAAAAATCGAATCCCCATTTATTCTGATATGTGCGTTCATTGCGTACACGCGTCAGTTCAGACTGACCCAAATTCACCTGCAGCGGGAAGATCCAGGGGGCTTTGCTCGCTGGTGAACCAACGAAATCGTAACGAATGGGGACCGACAGTTACAATCCTGCGAAAACACCTCTTCGGTCGCGAGAAATCGTGCCGAATCATTCTGATCCGTAGTACATATACCTATTTTCTTATTTTCCCTAAAGCGCCGCGTAAGTGGATAAGCGATTATTTGGAAGCGCGCGCGCAGCTTATTTATCGGCGAGTCAGCAACCTGGTAATTGAGCCCAACGTTTTGCCTCGTAAGCGCAAAACGGCTCGAACGGGCAAAATATATACAAACAGCGGCAAAGCGTGGCGGAGGAATCCGCGCGAAATTGCGATCGGAATGCGGCAAAGCGTTTACGCGTTCCACATCAGAAAGCAGTTGCATTATACTTTGGCCGGTATAATCGTGCCTCGCACCCGTGCCCTTTCGTGCGTGGACAAACAATTCGGGGGGGCTGCCGCGATTCGACCGGCGCGCTTGGCAAAGATTGCATCTCCGAACAAACCCCGCTTCACCTTTAATCGCTCATCGATTAACCGGTCGATCGATAGTCGCGCGAGCTGACAAAAATGAAGAACGCTAATGGAGCGCGCACTCGACGTTGTTGCGTCAGAGATTATCTAATGCTCGCGACACTAATGGTTTCGCAGATGCAAATTCGATCTACCTTTCTCGACCGACCGGTAAACGTACATAATTCGTCGAACGCGGAACTGTGCAAAGCATATGGCGCTTTTGTGCACGGGACGTGCATTGTTCCCCGACGTGCCGGCGTCGAGCGGCGTTCGCCTGGATTCGGTTTTTATTCAGGTGGCTATTGGCAATCGGGGGATTAACCGGTGAGATGACTTTATTCGCCGCGAGTTTGTCCGTGAGCGATGGAAGGCGACAAATGGGTCCAGTCTGGGAGGATGGTACGATTTCGCAATTGTACTTGCAGAAATAAGTGTGAAGTGTCCAATTAGCATGGTCGTTTCGTGGCATTAATCGATGGAAGGGACGATTCGCGCGACTCTCGCCTTTCACTGGGAGGGCCCGAAAGGTGTGTTAACGCGAGAGGGGGAGGATGGAGGAAGGTCGTCGTCGCCTGTGGAGCAGCGTCGAAACGTTCTCGCGGCTCGCGTACGTGCGAGCGCATTCGAATCTCCCTGTCCCCGGCGCAGTTGCATAATGTTGCAGCGCGCGCGGTGTCACGCGCCTGTACGGCCGCGGACGCCAGCGGCGATACGTTCTCGAATGCAAACGGGGAAAATGCGCAACGCCATGGGCAAAGTGATACGCAGGGACCAGATGGGGAGGGGTTTGGGGGAGGGGAGGTGCAGTTTTACGGCCATCAAGTAATTCAGGCCAGGGAGCCGTGCGTTAACGACGATACTGACCTTCAATGTCAAGACTCCGTCACGAACGTCTGCGTGCGAGCACAATAGCCGGGAATGTCCGACAGTTTGCCCTGACGCGAAGAAGAATTTCGAATCCTCCGTGTCTTATCTGGATTGCTCGTGGGTCGCGGCTCGCTGGTAGCTGAGCTTCCGGGTTGGAGAATATAGCCTTGTATGATTTACGATGCCCTCGCTGGTAATGAGGCCGTCGAAGGCCTTCGAACTTTCGGCTCTGGGGAAATCTTTGAACTTTTTCGGGGCGGGGAGTGGGACCTTTCTGTTCGCGGGATGGTCGAGGAAGATTTATGTACGTGTTTTGGAAAATGTAGCCTATTGGTTGCGTGCCGTAGTAGTTTGCCTCGGTGCAGTAAACCTCGGGACAGCTAGTTGTGTTTGTAATTATTTACCTTGGGAAACGAGAGTTTGTGTTATGTGTGGGTACCACGTGTAGAGAGTAGAAACCGCTCCTAAGGGCTCGGAAGCTGCTTAGGTGCAGAGACGTTTGAAGGTTGAGGCCTGAGGTTAAAGTTCTAGGCACTCGATGAAGAGATGTAGGATGATATTTAAGGACACGGAGATTCTGAGTAGCTATGTGTACGGATCTCTTTAACCGCTTTTCTTGATCCTCGTGTATAATTTTAGTATCGAAGGAGAGACCGGCATTCTATTTTAAAGGCGGATTTCGTTTCCGGTATCTAATTGGTGGATTACTGGTAATCCACGTGACACGGGATGCCCTAAAAGTAGGAAGGGCAACCGAATATAGACAGAGGGAAAACCGATTTCGGGAACGAATAGGTACGATATTTACGGGGATCGCATTTTCGTGCGCATTTAAGAAATCTCAAATTATATTTAGCCCAGGCTGAACTGCGTATTAATAGAGTGTATCTACTACATCAATTTGAACTTTCATTCTGCCTTTGAGGTAGTTATCAACACGTGGTTTCTTTCGTCTCTTAAACATTTCTTCCGATGTTCATGCTTTCTTCAGATCCAAACGTAATTGAATCCCTGATTCTGCCTTTTCACCAGAGAAAATCGCACAAGTTCCTTGTGTCATTAGTAGCACATGTAATCGTTCTGAAACACTACTTCGTTACTATTTAAAAAGATCCGGTCTATGAACTATACATTTCCCCGATCGTTTCTTCGCGTCTTGAAGCTCGAGTAGATGTTCTTCACACCGTGTGCGATCGAGAACGAAGTGGAACACGGGTTTAACAGCGTGCAGGACAGGGTTCTTTAAAAAGCGACGAGAGATTTACAGACGGCATGCCTTCCGGGGCTCCTCGACTCTCCCAAAGGCCAGTTTGGCCTGGGTACGTGGCATAACCCCGTAAGAAAAGAGGCGTGGGGCCCCTTTTGAGCAGCACAGCTGTTCCTCGAAATTTGAATTGAACGATCCAGGGGAACAGGCCGCGCGCGACGGCTGGATATTTTACAAACCGAGAATAAGTATCGGCTGGAAGCATGATTCGAATTAAGGCGTCCCTAACTGGCCTGATATTCTTTATAACCGATGATTAAATTATTAACGAGCAGAGATTTTATTTAGCGCTAGGGACATAGAGAACTATGTACAAACTAGCCAGGAAATTAAAAAGGGGGAACTGAATACCAGAAACGCAAGAATTAACACGTTCCATGTGAAAGTGGTATTTCGATTCTTAGGCAACGAGTTAGTCTAATGGCCTTATTGAGGCTGTAATGCGATTAAGATTGTATTGAACGGCTCGAAGAGCGATAGAGCTATCTCGGTGGGTAATTCTTTAACACTTCTCGCCAACCGTGAATGTGGAATCTTGATTCCTTGGTCTCGTGTCCACGATTCGCGTTTCAACGAGAAGCAAACGCTCGTGTATTTTTAACGAGCGGAACATTTAGAAAGCGTCGGTTTCAACGATTGCGAGTGTTTCATCGCGAACGCAAGCAAACACCCATCGTTGCTTGGTTTTTTTGCCGAGCGTCGAATTTTGGTAGAAGGCCCCGAAAGC